>JAKSZU010000019.1:7676079-9061079 GCA_026018925.1 Tupaia tana | reverse complement strand
GCCCCCAACTCCCCTTGACTGTCAGGAAGGAGGGAGGCAGGAAAGCTCCACGCGTTTTGTCAAACATGGCTAGATAGCTTAGGAGGAAAAGTGGTCTCCAAGCAAAAGGCTCAGAGCAGACAAGTGGTAAGTACTTGTGCAGCCGCGATTTAAACTGTGCAAAGGAGCCGTCCCGAAGTGGTTTTGGAGGGGGTCCAGCCTTTATAGGATGCTCTTTTCATTTTTCTGTGTTATAACTTACTTACAGAACGACAGTAGACAGAAATAACGAAAAGGTTCAGAGCCTGGAATAGTGATTTTTCTCCAGCTGTAAGCTATTTAAAATTCTTCCCGTGTTACTGTTTGCCATGCAGATGGCTTTCTGGCACCCGCTCAGTTCCTAGATGTGAGGGCTGTGGGCAGTGACTCACCAGCACTGCTCCACTCGTGGTCAGAGTTCCTGACTCACCCCACGGCAGCTACACGTGGGTACCCTTTGCCACACACGCGGTCATTCCTGATTGTCACAGTGTCACTTGTAAACAAGAACCAGAAAGGATTGGAGATCATTTCTGGGAGGAAGATTTGTTGACGTTCAAAAGCATGCCTTCGAATCCGTCGCCTCTGCAGTGAGGAACAGAAGCAGTCCCCAGACAATGAGGCTTTTGTCTACAATATGTACGAGGGGTCTCTAAAAAGTTCATGAAAAATGGGTATTATGAAAACACTAGGCGTAGATTTCAAAATTTCATTGCACCAATATAAACGCCTTAATTCTATTTGTTTATCCAGTGAGCTGGAATTATTTATTTAGTTACTTTTGAATTTAAAAAATGTTTACTATAGTTCAAGCTATGTCTGGTTCAGTTTTGAGAAGGACTGAGCTGGAATTATTTTGGTATTTACTTCACTCCTGTACTGTTAACCTAAAATGATTAAATAGCCTAGAGGGCTTCCTACTGCTGTGAGATTGGAAAGGGAGGGGGTGGGCAGGCTCAAGACTAAGGCGTCTCTGAGGTCTCTGAGATGCTGGAGATGTTCTGTCTCCTGACCTGTACAGCCATTGGCTTTATAAATAGCTGGCTGACTTATAATAATTCGTTGAACTGTACAGTTCAATGTGTTGATACAGTTCTATGTATCAAAAATGTTTTTAAAGGGGCTGGCAGGGCGTGTGAACACTTTATTAAAAAGGAGGAGGCTGGGCCAGCTGGTGGTGTAATGGTTAAGGCGCTGGATCCCACTCAGACAGCCGTGGTTTGAGTCCTGAGCCTTGTGGTTTGAAGAACATGGGAGGGAGCGTGCACATGTGTGTCCAAAACCCTGAAAGGGGGGAGAAACGGAGGGGAAGAGATTGTGGTGTGACTCTCCCGTTTAGGGGAGTTTTCTCACTTTCCCTCTCTCTCTCTCTCTCTGTCTCTGTCTCTTTTGTATATCTGCCCTCTGTCAAAATTTAAAAAGGAAAAAAAGGAAGGCAGACTGAAAACCGGACCTGGAAAGACTCACGGAGGACCAGATGGTGGCGAAGCCGCAGCCAGCGCTCCGCAGCCCTGTGAGCTGCCCGTGTGCGGAGGGCTCTGGGGCCGTGTCCAGAGACTTCCCTGCACACTGGAGGCGTGTGTTCAGGCAGTTCGGGTCTGGGCCAAGCTGCGGTGCTTTGCAACGTGAGGACCCTGCTGGGGGTGCCTTTGTTTCTCTGTGTCTTTAAAATTTCTTAAACCTGATTGAAACAGAAGGTTTAGTGTATAAAACCCTGTTGGGTGTGCCTTCGTTTCTTTGTTTCTCTATCTCTGTTTCTCAGAGAAATAAAGATTCTGTGGGACCAGCAATTAGCGTAATGGCTATGTCACCGGACTCCCATGTAGCCTACTGTGGTTCAAGTCCCAGACCCAGTGGCTTAAACTCACGCCAGATGTGTGTGCGTGCGTGCCCAAGATCCCGAGAGGAGAATGGAGGAGAAGGGATTGCGGCGTGGCCAGCCCCCCAGGGGGTGATTTTTCGCTTTTTGTCTCTCTGGCAAGCGCATCCTATAGCAAAAACCTCTCAAAATAAATAAATAAAAAAAATAAATAAAGATTCTGGCCCAACCTCGGGGGTGCAGGTAGCAGGTAGCCTACTGATCTGGAGTGCTGGCAGCCGCGTGGCTGACCGTGGTTTCAGACCCCGTGTCACCCAGAAAACATGGTGGCTGTAGGTACCCGAGATCTCTAATTGGGGTGAGGGGGGGGAGGGAACTGCATGGTGACCAGACCCTGTCAGAGGTGCCTGTCTCTCTTTCTCTCATAAAATAAATAGTATGGGCTGGCCTGTAGCCCCGTGGTTAAGGGAGCGGGATCCAACAGGGCTAACCATGGTTCAAATCCCAGTCCCTGTGGCTTGAAAAACAAACTGATGTGTGTGCCCCAAATCATAATGTGATGGGGAAATACAGGACAGGGATTACAGCATGACTGTGTCACCCCCCCACCTCTGGTGACCACTTGTGCCCTCCAGCAATCAATAAAAACCAGTTTAGATAACCACGTCCGCTTTGGGAGTGCACCCTGTTCTGTGGCTGGCGGGCTGAGAAGCCGGGGAGGCCTGCAGTCCCAGCTTCTTGGGAGGCCGAGGCAGGAGGAGTGTGAACATGGCTGTGTGGGCCACACTGCGAGATCTGGCTCCAAGGAGCCGCGCGTGGCGTGCGCTTTAGCCCTACCTCCTTGGGAGGCCGAGGCAGGACGATCTCGGAGATGGCCCCTGTCTAAAATGCCGTGGATGTGTATGTGCTTGCACGCGTGCGCACGAGCACCCCCAGGAGAGAACGTAGATCACCGTTTCCAACTCGAGTCTTTTTCTTGGGCCTGTCCCAAGTGTTCTGAATGAGCTGTGTGCTCTCATTAAAGAAACATGGAAAAAAAATCCATCTAAGAGCACATCTGTCTTTTTTTTCAGCCTTAATTACTGGACATTAGGTTGTACTCTTTTTTTTTTAGTGTGTTTTATTTTGGTTTTACTGTGACTTCAGTTCTAAGTATACTCTATGTATTGTTTAATATTTTGATTTTTTTCATGTCATGTGTAAACATTGTTGCACACACTTAGCAAACTTCAGTTTAAATGAGCACACAGTGGGCTCAGCCCCGTGGAGTTGGGGAGTACTGGAATACAGAGCCGAAGCCGTGTATTGGCTGTGGTTGGAGCTCCTGGAGTGCAGAGCTAGGAGCCGTTTCTGACTGTGAGAGAGAGGCAAAGAGAAGGAGAGTAAGCAACCGCCCCAGGGGAGATGGCCACACCACCGCCCCTTCTCCATTCTCTTCTTGGGATTTTGGGCACACACGCACACGTGCCTGTCATGAATTTCAAGCCACCTAGTCTGGGGCTCAAACCACGGTTGGCCATGTGAGAGTCCAGCGCCTAAACCACCATACCACTTGCTGGCCTATGTATTTTATTTTTTCATTTTTTTTGAGTTGCCAGAGGACATGTATGCTCGCCAGAAACAGACAGGAGGAGAGGGAGAAAGTACCCCTCAGTGGAACATGGGCACACTGCAGTCCTTTCTCTGTTTCTCCATCTGTTCAGAATTTTGGGCATGCGTGTACACACACCTGGTGTGTTCCCTAAGCCACCGTGACCTGGACTCAAGGGATCCAGCTGCCCTTCCTTGCCCATCAGGCTACAGGGCAGGCCTGGTGTTCTAGTTTTAATTTGTAAAATATAGTTATTTAATTTTATTTATTATTATTATTTCTTTATTTGCTTCAGGGCATGTATGCTTACCAGAGAGAGAGAGAGAGAGAGAAAGAAAGCAAGCCACCAGGTCCAGGACTCAAGCCATGATTGGTCATGTGGGAGTCCAGCCTGAACTACCATGCCACCTGCTGGCCCTGCAAGTGTTAAAGCTATTTTTTTTTTTAAAGAGATTTTTGCTATAGGGTGTGCATACTTGCCAGAGACACAGAGAGAGACAGAAAGCAAGAAATCAACCCCCAGGGGGGTTGGCCACCCTGCAATCCCTTCTTCTCCAGTCTGTCTTGGGATCTTGGGCATGCACGCACATGTGCCTGGTGTGAGTTTAAGCCACCGGGTTTGGGACTCGAGCCGTGGTCGACTACATGGGAGTCCAGCGATGTTGCCATTACACTAACTGCTGGTCCCAGTGTTCAAGCTTTTAAAGAGGTACATTATAGAATTGGAATTATTGGGTTAAGAGGTATACAGTTAAGACCTAGTACCTATTTTTAAGGCTTTTTCTTTTTAAAATTACTTATTAAATTTTAAAAAAAAGGTATTCGTTTCTTTCTTGTGAGAGTAATAGACAGATGAGCATCCCCATCGGGTTCTCAGGCAGGGTCTGGGTCTGAGGCACATACGTGCACAGTGTGTATAGGGAGGTCTCAGGGTACAACCAGAACCTGACCGCGGGGGGGGGGGGGGGGGGGGGGTTGAGTTGCATCAATGCTCTTACGTCATTGGGCCCCTTGCAAGTATTTCCTAAAGGCAGATAGAATGCCATCTTCAGTTTGAGGATAAACTTTTATCTTATCTTCCCCCTACCCCCTTTTTAAAAAATTTTGCCTAAGGGTGTATGTGCATGCCAGAAAGAGACAGACAGACTCAGGGCCGGGAGAGAGCGCCCCCCCGTGGAGCACGGCCACCCTGCAGCCCTTTCTCCTTCATTCCTCTCTCCTTCTGGGAATTTGGGGCACACGCATACACACACCAGGCACGTGTTTTAAGCTGCTGTGTCTACGACTTGAAACACGCTGTTGGCCATGTAGGATCCGCTCCCTTAACTACCAGGCGCTGGGCTGTCCTAAGAGCATACGCTTAAATATAAACATAAATGATAAATTATATAATGTTCCAGCAATTTTTTTTTTTTTTAAAGAGAGATTTTTGCTACAGAACATGTGTACTCACCGGAGAGAGGAGAGAGAGTGAAAGTAAGAAATCACTCTGCAGTCCCTTCACTTCCATTCTCCTCTCAGGATTTTGGACATGCATGCACACAGGTCCAACATGAGTTTGAAGCCACTGGTCCAGGACTCACACCATGGTTGACCACGTGGGAATTCAGCACTGTAACCATTGTGCCATCTACTGGTCCCTTCAGCAATTATTTTTTTAGCTTAGATTTTTTTGTTTGTTGAGAGGTTTTTGCTATAGGGCATGTGCACTCGCCAGAAAGACAGAAAGAGAGACAAAGAGACAGAAAGTGAGAAATGACCCTCCTGGGGGATGGCCACGCTGCAGTCCCTTCTCCTCCATTCTCCTCTCGGGGTCTTGGGCATGCACACACACGCGTCCAGCGTGAGTTTAAGCCACCGGGTCCGGGACTCGAACCATGGTTGACTACATGGGGGTCCAGTAACATAGCCATTACACCAACTGCTGGTCCCCAGCAATTTTTTTTTTAAAGAATTATTTTATTTAATTGTATTCATCATCATTTTTTTTTTTAAATTTTATTATTTGACCAGAGAGAGAAGGTGAGACAGAAAGCGAGAAAGTAAGCTGTCAGGTCTGGAATTGTGGTCAAATGTGGGAGTCCAGCACCTTAACCACCATGCCACCTGCCAGCCACACCAGCAAGTATTTTAAAATAACTTATGGCTTGGGAACCAGCAGTTAGTGTAATGGCTATGTCGCTGGACTCCCACGTAGTCGACCGCGGTTCGCGTCTCAGACCCGGTGGCTTACAACTCACGCCGGGCGCGTGTGCGTGTGTGCCCAAGATCCCGAGAGGAGAATGGAGGAGAAGGGATTGCGGCGTGACCATCCCCCCTGGGGGGTGATTTCTCGCTTTCTGTCTCTATGTCTCTCTCTGTCTGTCTGGCGAGCGCACGCGCCCTATAGCGTACCTCTTTAAATAAAATAACTTATGGCTTTACTCTAGAGATCTCTTAACATAGAATTACAGTGATTCAGATAAAATAATCATCGTTAGAAAATGAAGTTCGGCCGCTTGTGGTGGCTCAGTGGTCACGCCATGCTCCGGTGAGACAAACCTGTGTGGGAAGGCCAGGACTCGCACCCCACGGTTTCTCTGTGTATGCGTGGCCTTGCTCACGTGCCCGTGATTCTGGCTGGCTGAAGCTGGGGATATGAGTGTAGGGTGAAGAAACGGTGTTAACTTGTCTCTTTCTTTGTCTCTCGGAAGGAATAAATAATTTTTTTTTTTTTTTGGAGAGGTTTTTGCTATAGGGTGCATGCGCTGGCCAGAAAGACAAAAAGACAGAAAGCGAGAAATCACCCCCCCCCCAGGGGGGATGGCATCGCCGCAATCCCTTCTCCTCCTTTCTCCTCTCGGGATCTTGGGCACACATGCACATGTGCTCGGCATGAGTTTAAGCCACCATGTCCAGGACTCGAACTGCGGTCGACTACATGGGAGTCCAGCGACATAGCCATTATGCTAACTGCTGATCCCTGGAATAAATAAATTTTTTAAAACAATAAATGGGGATCAGCCAGTGGCCTGGTGATTAAAGGAGCTGGATCCCACATGCTGGGATGACTTTCGAGTCCTGCACCCAGTGCCTTGAGAAACGTGCTGAGTACATGCCCCAGATCCTGAAAGTGGGGAGAGATGGAGGAGACAGGACTGGGGTGTGCGTAGGCCCTGTGCAGGATGGCTTCTCCTCTCTGTCACTTTGTCCCTCTCTGACGAGTGCATGCACCCTCTAGCAAAACAAAACAAAACAAAACAAAACAAAAGCAAGAAAATGAAGTACATGTTCAGTTTTTAAATACCCAGTGTCATGCATACTAACAAGTCAACAGTGAAGGCTGGTTTGTCATCATTAAGCTGTGTGTGTGTGTGTGTGTGTGTGTGTGTGTGTGTGTGTGTGTTGGGGGTAGGTCTGAAGCTCAGATGAATCAAGATCCCGTGACTTAAGTTGCCCCATGAAACCTGAAGTTGCCATGGCAAGTGCAGAGCTGGCTGTGTGGGCGGGGCTGCTCCGGTGGGCGGGGCTGCTCCATGGGCGGGGCTCCTGCCCCTGCTAATGTTTTAGTTTTTTTTTTTTTTAAGAACATTTACTTTTCTTCTAGCTATATGATGAAATAGAGAAATAAAAGGCAAACACTATTTCATTTAAATTTTTAAAAGCTTCTCTTCAGCTTCTTTTTGATTGATTTCCATTATCTTTCAGAGTGGTTTTGGGTTGAACTTGCTCGTCTGTGGAACAGGTTCTCGTTGATTTCTTCCTATCGTTTAATTTAAAGAGTACAGCTCTGCTAGCCCATTACTGGGGAGGTGGAGAACCTTTAAAACGCTTTTCCCTCCCAGTGAACAATCCACAGGATATGGGTTATAATTACAACTTACGGGTTTAGTTGAGCTAATTGTCACTACCAAAGCTTGTGCCTTCTGATAGCTTCCTTGAAAAGTTGTTTTCATAGTTTTAAAAACTGCTTGTCCTCAGCCTTTGATCGTTTCCTTTGATACTCAAACAAAAGAATGATACAAGACTCAGGCACTGGCAAGGCTGTGCATCCCTATGGAGAGCAATTTCCTTGGGACCAGCAGTTAGTGTAATGGCTATGTCGCTGGACTCCCATGTAGTCGACCGCAGTTCGAGTCCCGGGCCCGGTGGCTTAAAACTCACGCCAGGCACGTGTGCGTGCGTGCCCAAGATCCCAAGAGGAGAATGGAGGAGAAGGGATTGCGGCGTGACCATCCCCCCTGGGGGGTGATTTCTCGCTTTCTGTCTCTCTCTTTCAGGGGAGTGCACGAGCCCTATAGCAAAAACCTATCCAAAAAAAAAAAAAAATTTCCTTTAAACCAAAAAGAAAAGTAAAAGAAAAGATGGTAATTGAAGGAGGGTGGAACCTGATTTCTCTGGGCTTCAGTTTTCTCATCTTTAAAATGGATGGGATCTATTAACAGTGAAGCTGAAGCCGCGAGACACTTTTCAGGCTGGACTCTTGCATGTAGTACTCCGTATAAATAAGACCGACTACAGGAAACAAACCAGAATGCATTTTATTTTCCATTTCATAGCAATAGTTTTATTTTCTTCAGAACAGCTCTAGAAACAAAGATTTACCTGTACCAGTGGGTTCGTTACCTCATTTGCTTAGAAACTGCGTCTCACTTTTAGATCTGAGGACAAGCCGTTGGCATTGCAGCCCGGTGCCTTTGTGAGTGCTCTGCCCTCTGCCTCAGCCATTTGTGTATGGGACTCGGGAGCTACAGGCCACCTGGGGTTTGCCACTAGTTTGACCATGCCACCATTAAATCTACTAGTAAAGGACCTGAAAACTAGGAGATGGTCATATTGGAGTTACGTTCTTCTGCTCAGCTAAGATGCTAAATTTTCATAACGTAGAGCTTATACCCTTCACAGATGAGCTAAAGGGAACATAGCCAATTTAAGAAACACGGTTGATTGGTAAGTGGAAGTGTGTACTAAGTTGTGTTCATTGCTTTTTAAAATACAGGCTACAACCGTCTAGATAAATTGTAGAGACCCCATTACTACTTTCAGAAATAGCCAATTGGAATTGGCGTGGTGGTTAAGGGTGCAGGACTCCCACCTACATGGCCGACCACAGTTTGATTCCCAGACCTGGTGGCTTGCTTTCTTGCTTTCTGTCTGTCTGTCTGTCTGTCTGCCTGTCTCTCTCTCTCTCTCTGCCCCTCTCTGGTCAAGTAAAAATAAATAAGTAAACACATAAAGTTAAATAAAATAATTATTTAAAAAAAAGAAAGAAAAAAGATATAGCAGGAATTGTCCAGAGCGGTTGTTCTGAAAATAAGGTAGTGTGAAGTCTCCCTGTAAGATACTTTAGAAATTTTCGGGGGGAGTAATGATTTTAATAAACTGATTTTTCCTTTCTTTGCTTTTATTTATTTTTAAGAGGTTTCTATCGTAGGGCACATGTGCTTGCTGGAGAGAGAGACAGAGACAGAGACAGAGACAGTGAAGGAAAGTGAGAAATCACTCCCTGGGGGTTGGCCACATTGCAACCCCTTCTCCTCCAGTCTCCTTCTGGCATCTTGGGTACACCCACACACCCACCTGGTGAGTCTCAAGCCAGCTAGTCCAGGACTCCAACCACAGTTGGCCATGTAAGAGTCCAGCACCATAACCACTATGCCATCTGCTGGCACTTTTTCTTTTCTTTTCAGTGGCAGTGAAGGTGTATTCATTTGTCAGAGAAAGATGAGAAAGAGGGAGAGGAAGAGGGAGAAAAGACCTTCCAGTGGGGTGTGTTCATGCTGCAATCCCTTCATTTCTCCATTGTGTTAGACCTTGGGATCCGCATGTACACATGCTCAACGTGTTTTTCAACCCCCCTGGGCTAGCTATGTGAGACCCAGCTCCCTTAGCAACTTGACTGTGTTGCTGTTCCAATATATTGATTTTTTTCTATTTTAGAAGAATCATGGCACCAGTGACAATAGCTTTTGATCATCAACATAATGTGTCTAGATCAGTCTATTTGTAATAATTCTGGGAATAGATGCAAACCTTTGACTACTTCATTAAGTAATGATATGTTCATGTCAGACATTTACATACCAAGATGTATGTTGTTATTTATTATTTATTTCTCCTTTATATTACAGTTAGGACATTATGTGAGTTTATCTCAAAATTAGTTACAAATATATGTAGGTTATATGAATTTCACTTCAGATTACGAAAATATTTGTAAAAAAGTTTATTTTAAAAGAATATTGGATGGGGGGCCAGCAGGTAGTGTGGTTTAGGATGCTGGACTCCCACATGGCTGACCATGGTTCGAGTCCCGGACTTGGTGGCTTACTTTCTCACTTTCCCTCTCTCTCTCTCCCTGTCTATCTCTGATTAAATAAATAAAGTAAAATAAAATAATAATAAAAAAATATTGAATAGGGACCAGCAGTTGGCGTAATGGCTATGTTGCTGGACTCCCATGTAGTCAACCACAGTTTGAGTCCTGGACCTGGTGGCTTAAACTCATGCCCAGCGCATGTGCATGAGTGCCCAAGATAACTAGAGGAGAATGGAGGAGAAGGGATTGCGGCATGGCCATCCCCCCTGGGGGGTGATTTCTTGCTTTTTATCTCTCTGTCTCTGTCTTTCTGGTGAGTGCATGCGCTCTATAGGAAAAACCTCTCCAAAAAAAAAAAAAAAAAAAGGAAATAATGGTTATCCCTTTGCCATCATGGACATCCCCAGCCGGTCTGAATTTAAGAGATCCCCGTCTCCTGAGAATAGCCAAGCAGTTCAATAGGCAACAAAGAGTTGAAAGTATGTCATTTGGGGAAGTCCCTGTAATATTACTAGGATTGAACACAGCAAGGGACAGTACTTAACGTGTAGGTGAGACCTGTCTCCTGTTTCTTCTCACATACAGGCGTTTAATCGGAGTCAGGGTGGCATCGGGTGAAGCCTGATCTGTAGTAATTGGTGATGCAATCAAAATCCTGTATGTTCCGTGACTTTTTCTACTTTACTACAGGAAAGATATATTTACTGCCAAAAAGAGGTTAGCGTTTTCTTTTCTTTTCTTTTTTTTTTTTTTTAAGAATTATTTTACTTAACTTTATTCATTTATTTTCATTTGACCAGAGAGGAACAGAGCGAGAGACAGGGAAAGAGAAAGCGAGAAAGTAAGCCACCAGGTCCTGGACTTGAACCTCAGTATTGGCTATGTGGGAGATTCCAGTGCTCTTAACCACCACGCCACCTGCTGGCCCTGAGATGAAAGTTTTCTAAAGCCACGTGTAAATGAACTTGGATGATATCTGAGTTAAGTTATTTCTATTTTCTTTCCTTCTTAGAGAATTATTTAATTTTATTCATTATTATTATTTCAGTACATCAGAGAGAGAAAGTGAGAAAGCAAGCCACCAAGTCTGGGATTTGAACCATGGTTGACCATGTGGGTTCAGTGCTTTAACCACCATGCCAACTGCTGGCCCCTATTTTAGTTTTCTTAAGGAGTTCTAGGGTATCCAGATATATATATATAGAATTTCACCTATGTATTGGTAAAATATTACTTTGATTTCACATAAATATGTCACCTTGGGGGATGTTTGTGGTTTTTTTTGGAGAGTTTTTTTTTTTTTTTTTTTTTTTTTTTTTTTTTTTTGCTATAGGGCGCGTGCGCTCACCAGACAGACAGAGAGAGAGAGAGAGATAGAAAGCGAGAAATCACCCCCCAGAGGGGATGGCCACGCCGCAATCCCTTCTCCTCCATTCTCCTCTCGGAATCTTGGGCACGCATGCAAACGCACCCGGCGTGAGTTTTAAGCCACCGGGTCCGGGATGTGAACCACGGTCAACTACATGGGAGTCCAGCAACATAGCCGTTACGCTACCTGCTGGTCCCTGTTTGTGGTATTTCTTAGACTAGGTACCACAAGACCACATTGAATACCACGTGGTTCGATTTTTCCTGTCAAGTATGATTTAGATCATATGTTTAATATTCAGCATAATTGGACGAGCAAGAATTTGTTTGATTTATTCCTTCATTTAGCCATAAATAAATGTTGATCCTACAGCGTGCAGGAGCTCCCAATAAAATCTGGAATAACAGACGGGGGAGAGGTGAGAAGGCAGGGCTTCCTCTGACCCTGGTACATGCTGGGTGCTGGGGCACAGGAGGATCAGGGAGGTTTTCGGCAGTCCAGAGGAGTAAGAACTGGTCAGCAGATACAGAAGTGAGGATGTTGGGAACCAGCAGTTAGCGTAATGGCTATGTCGCTGGACTCCCACATAGTCGACCACGGTTCGTGTCCCAGGCCCGGTGGCTTAAAACTCATGCCGGGCGAGTGTGCATGCGTGCCCAAGATCCTGAGAGGAGAATGGAGGAGAAGGGATTGCGGCATGGGCATCCCCCCCGGGGGGGTGATTTCTCGCTTTCTATCTCTGTGTCTCTCTCTCTGTGTCTGGCGAGCGCATGCGCCCTGTAGCAAAAAAAAAAAAAAAATCCTTTCCAAAAAAAAAAAAAAAGAAGTGAGGACGTTCCAGGGGGGAATTGCGTTTAAGGCAGGAGAGGGGAGAGGGTACAGGGTATGCTGGCAGGTACCAGAGTTTAGCGTGGCTTTACTAAGAAGTGTGTGTTACAGGTTGAATGACTGACTTAGAGAGGAAACCAGGTAGGGACTCGATCGTGACTTCGTTCTCATAATTCAGTTCACCACATATGTCTGCCTTATTGCTCTTCCCCATAATAATAGCCCAGAAATTTAGAGTTACACACCTGGGAAGCTGATGCCGTAGAGTGGGAGCAGTGGGAGTGATGTGGGCCTCTTTGAAAGATGGCCGATCTCAGCCGCACACAGCAAGATGCCTTACTAACTCCACCCTGTGTAACGGTGAGGACCCAGAGTACGCATTGTTGTTTATTGTGCTATAGGGCACATGCTCTCGTCAGAGAGAGATAGAGAGAAAGCAAAAAATCACCCCTCAGGCAGGACACGGGGGTGTGGTGGCCACACCGCAGTTCCGTTTCCCACATTCCCCGCCTCGGATTTTGGGCATGAACGCACACGTGCCCGGCATGCGTTTCCAGCTGCCGAGTCCAGGACTTGAACCACAGGTGGCCACGTGGGAGTCCAGCATCTTAAGCACTGCTACTCGGTGGCCGCAGTTTTTGTTTTTGTAGTTTCGTACCCAGTTTGCTTTACTGTTGTTACTCACCGAGTGATTCATTTCAGTTGTGGAGACGCTTGCCAAGACGATGTTGGAGAGTCCAGGGGTGTGAGCAGGCTTATCCTGATGGCAGTTCTGTGACAGATGACTGAGGCTGTGTAAGCCCTTCTCGGGTCAGACGCAGACTTGTGTTTTCCTCTTGGCTTTTGTTGGCAACTCTTTTGTTGACAAATATGTAGTACTCAGCTGTGACTCATTCAGGAGCTTTCTCCTCTCTGTCCTTGCATGGTGGCATTTGAATGTAAGCAGCATGGCCAGTAGGTTCCATGTAGTATGTTTTTATTTAGCAAATACTTAGGGAACGCCTCCTGCCCGTGAGCTTCAGAAGCTCCAACGGATGCTCGGAGTGATTTGTGCACAGGAGTTGCAGCATTAGAGACTATGAATGACAGTTATGGGGGCTTGCCACCGTTTTGTTCTAAGCTACCCACACTCAGCAGGTTAGAGTTCCTAAGTACGGCGAGCTCAGAGAGAGGACTTTATTTTTACTTTGTCAGATGGCACGTGCACTTCCCTGATGGCATTGGGGGGGAGCAGCCCTCGGGGGGCATGGAGCTCCATAGCCCCTCTCCCTTCCCGCCATCCTGCCGGGAGGTGGGCAGCATACGCATGTACCCAGTGTATGCTTTTCTGTTGTTATAGGGTGCATGCGCTTGCCGGGGGGAGACAGAGAGAGGGAGAGAGACCACAAGTGAGTGAGGGGGTAGGAGGAGGTGGCCACACCAAAACCCCTTCTCCTCCGCCCTCCCTCGGTGTTCTGGGCACACATGCACTTGCACCCTGGTGTGTCTTTTAAGCAGCAGGATCTGGGACTGGACACCTATCAGCTGTGGGGGGGCCAGCTGCCTTAGCCCCACAGCACTGACTGGCCCCAGAATGTTGCTAAAGCTACTGGGTTTGGGATGTGAACTGTGTGGTTGCCATGGGGATCTGGTTCCCTAACCATCAGACCACAGGACCAGCCCAGGACAGTACTTTAAAGAGCATGCTTTGAGCCCTCACGGAGCGTGTGGTCAGTTTCCATTTGAAAATTCCCAGAGTGCCTCAGAGGAGGTTCTTCATAGTCAGTTTGTTCAGTTACTCTGAATGTGGCTGTGTGTCCTATGTGTTCTTTACCGTCAGCAGTTCCCACCACCCTTTCCCTTTTCCTTTTTTCTCGTTTCCGGTTAGCTGGAGAAACCATATTATTCATTCTTTTGAAGATCCCGCATTCTATACTTGGCTGACTGGTTCCTCGATGTGTGTAGCTTTTTCCCCTTTGTCCTTAAAAATGGTACAGATGAAAAGAGCATATTGTAGATTAGCTTTAGAGGCTTAGATTCAGATTAGATTCAGGTTTTTTTTTTTTTTTAAGAATTATTTTATTGGGACCAGCAGTTAGCGTAATGGCTATGTCGCTGGACTCCCACATAGTCAACTGCGGTTTGAGTCCCGGACCCGGTGGCTTAAAACTCACGCCGGGCGCGTATGCGTGCGTGCCCAAGATCCCAAGAGGAGAATGGAGGAGAAGTGATTGCGGCGTGGCCATCCCCCCTGGGAAGTGATTTCTCGCTTTCTGTCTCTCTGTCTCTCTCTGTCTGGTAAGCGCACGCGCCCTATAGCAAAAACCTCTCCAAAAAAAAAGAATTATTTTGTTTAACTTTATCCGTTTATTTATTTATTTTTATTTTGATCAGTGAGAGTCAGAGTAAGAGTGAGAATGAGAGAGAGAGAGAGAGAGAGAGAGAGAGCAAACCACCAGGTCCAGGACTTGAACCATGGTGGACCATGTGGGGGTCCAATGCCCCTAACCACCACGCCACCTGCTGGTCCCAATTCAGGTTGTTTTTATTTTGTTTGTTTCTTAATGCATTAGAGGGCAAATAGTTTGTTTGGAGACAGAGGTGAGAAAGCACCGCCATGGGGGCTGCCACACCACAGTCCCTTCTCCATCTTTCCTTCTGCAGCTGTGGACTGTGGGTCCCCACGCACAGGTGCCTCCGTGTCTTTACAAGCTTCCAGGTCCAGGACCTAGTCATGCGTTGGCCAAGTGGGATCTGGCCACCCCAACCACACAGCACTGGCTGGCTCTGGTGTTTTTTTGGTATTGTTTTGTTTTTGATTAAAGCCATATGGGAGTGTAAGCTCTTCTTACTGCATTTCATGAGGAGACACAGAGCACCTGGTGCCCCACTGTCACTGGTGCTCAGATTCACTAGCATGCAGGGGCTGTCCGTGAGATACTGGCATCGTGTAGTCCCTTGTTAGCCTTTTTCCTCACTGTTAATAGGGTTTTTAGTATCCACTGATGATCATTTTTCGGTCCATTGCTTTATTAGAGGTTACAAAATAGTGATACTCCATTTACCTTTCATTTTGCATTTATTAGCTAAGTTTTGAAAAATCAAAGAAAAGTACTTATGGTATCCGTTATCTGGTCAACCTGAAATGCAGTTTGTATAAGCAGGTCATGTGATTGACTTACTTATCCTTTTTTTTTTTTTCTTAATAAGTTTTTAAAATAGGAGAATGGTCTTAGCAGTATCCAGTGATGACCAATGAGGTCTGGATTCTTGTGTCACTGTTAAATGCTTCCAATTGGCTTCTGTCTGTTTTGATATAGTACTTGTGTTCCTTTTTATTTTTCTTTTTAAAAGATTTTTTTGCTGTAGGGCTCGTGTGCTTGCGGTGGGAGAGACAGAAAGTGAAAAATCACCCCCCATGGGGTATGGCCATGTTGCAGTCCCTTCTTCTCCACTCTCCTTCGGGATTTTGGGCATGCATGCACATGTGCCTGGAGTGAGTTTCAAGCCTCCAGGTCTGGGACTTGAACCATGGTCGGCCATGTGGGAGTCCAATGGTGTAACCCTTACGTCATCTGCTGGTCCCAATACTTCCATTCTTTAATTAAATGGGATTTGAATCTTGGTTTACTTAACTTCAATGCCCCTGCCATGCTCTTTTACCTCTTGTGGCTTCTTCTTTTTTTTGGGAGAGGTTTTTGCTTTAGGGCGCATGCGCTCATCAGAGAGACAGAAAGCGAGAAATCACCCCCCCAGCAGGGATGGCCACGCTGCAATCCCTTCTCCTCCATTCTCCTCTCGGGATCTTGGGCACGCACACACATGCTCCCAGCATGAGTTTAAGCTACCGGGTCCAGGACTTGAACCACGGTCGACTACATGGGAGTTCAGCAGCATAGCCTTTACACCAACTGCTGGTCCCTCTTGTGGCTTCTTGAAGGGAAGCCCTTACAGAATAGGTGAAACTTAGTAACACAATTGAAGGTTGTGTTTGTTGGGATAGGGATCTGATATGCGTTTATTCCTCGTGTGAACATGGGTCCAACAGCAGGAAGGCAAAACGCACTTGTGGCACAAGGCCCTGGGCTGTGAAGTGATGGGATGAGCAAAGGAAATTGGCAAGAGACAGGGTAAAAAACGACCTTGACCTGGGTTGAGGGATTTTTTTATGCTTAGGTGCTAAATCATGAGATTTTTTTGTTTGTTTGTTTAAGTTTTTGCCACAGGGCATGTGCTCTCACCAGAGAGAGAGGAAAAGTGAGAAATCACCCCTCAGTGGGGTTGGCCGCACCGCAGTCCCTTCTCCTCTATTCTTCTCTTGAGATTTTGGGCACTTGGTGATTTTCAAGCTGCCGGTCTGGGACTTGAACACTGTGGGAGTCCAGCTCCTTAACCATCGCGCCACCTGCTGGCCTAGAGACATTTTTTTTTTTAATTGCCAGAACTCACCAGAGACAGGAAGAGAGAAATCACTCCCAGTGGAATGCGATCCCGACAGTTCCTTACCTTGCATTTCTCTGTCTTGTCAGGGTTTGAGGCATGCACGCATAAGCACCTGGTGTGTTTTTCAGTCTAACCATGTGGGACCCCGGTTGCGGGGCCAGGCCGGGAGTGAAATTTAAAGGAAACTATTCTTGCTCAGAATGGACTGTTTCTCTCTCTTCATTCCCCAGAGGGTGGGTGTGCTTGCCAGAGAGACAGCAGAGAGGCAGAAAGCAGCGTCCAATGGGGTGTGGTTATGCCGGAATCCTTCCTTCTTTCTCCTTCCTTTGGGAATTTTGGGTAACCATGCACATGCCCGGCTTGAAAGCTGCCAGGTATGGGATTTCTTTTTTTTTTTTTTTTTTCTTTTTTTGGAGAGGTTTTTGCTATAGGGCGCGTGCGCTCGCCAGAAAGAGAATGAGAGAGACAGAGAGATAGAAAGCAAGAAATCACCCCTGGGGAGATGGGCACGCCGCAATCCCTTCTCCTCCATTCTCCTCTCAGGATCTTGGGCATGCACGCACATGCACCCGGTGTGTATTTAAGCCGCCAGGTCCGGGACGTGAACCGCGGTCAACTACATGGGAGTCCAGCAACATAGCCATTACACTAACTGCTGGTCCCCGCTACGGGATTTCAAACAGGGTAGTCGGCCATAGAGGATCCTCCCCTGTTCACCAGGGCTGCAAGACCAGCTGCAGAAAGGGTTCTCTTGATTACCACTTTCACTGACCTTTGTAGATAAAAGCTTGGGCTATTAGACAGCAGGTGCCGTGGAGGTTAAGGTGGCTGGATCCCACATGGCCAATTTCATAGTTTGAGTCCCAGACCCAGCAGCTTGAAAACCCCTCTAGGCATGTGCGTGCATGCCCAGAACCCTAGGAGGAGAAGTAAGGGATTGTGGTGTGGCCGTCCTCCCCTGGGGAGAGGGTGATTTCTTCCCTGCCTCCACCCAGGAGTGCATTGTGCATAAAGCAAAAACTAAAATTAAAAAAAGAAGAAAAAACCCAGTCTAAATTAAAAAACCCATCCAAATAATGTCTGCCTAAAACCACCTGTCAGTAGTTGTTAACTGAACATTTCAGGATCCTGTAATCCTTAACGGTTCTTTTTTTTTTTTTTTTTTTTCTTTTCAAGAATTATTTTATTTAACTCTATTTACTTATTTTAATTTGACCAGAGAGGTACAGAGAGAGAGAGAAAGCAAGAAAACAAGCCATCAGGTCTGCGACTCAAACCGTGGCTGGCCCTGTGGGAGTCCCGCTCCCCTAACCACCACTTGCCAGCCCCCAGAGCTTAACCGTTCTTTCAGATGTCATACACGTTTCTGGAATTTGAATCATTGTGAGAGAATTTTATTTATGCACGTGTGTGTGTATACATGTGTACATATATGTAAATAATGCGATAACTATATTTTAAATTTTTATTTAGAGTGACTCTTGCTATTTAAGGTGTCACGTTATTTAATTGGCGTCTTGCTACACTATCGGCTTTACTGAAGGCCGAGGACTAACTAGGTCGGGGAGCTCTGCCGTAGCTGGGTCGAGAACGTGGCTGATGGCTGTTCTGCTCCACCTTGCTCACCGCTGTCTAGGAGCCGACGGTTAGGAGCGTGACCCAGGTCCAGAATGCCTCCTGCTATGGCGGACGTCCTCGACATCTGGGCCGTGGACTCGCAGATCGCGTCCGACGGCTCCATCCCCGTGGATTTCCTCTTGCCCACTGGGATCTACATCCAGATGGAGGTGCCTCGGGAAGCGACTATGTCTTACATTAAGCAGGTATGTGGACAGTGGAACGTTTGTGTACGTGCACATTCTGTCACGGGGGCAAGCCCCATGCTGTTCTAAAAAGTGTTATTGATATGAATCGTGGTAAATTTGAGGGAAATTTAACTTCTAGGTAATTACATTTTAAAGATTTTAATGCACACTTTGTCTTTTATGGACGTATGCAACATGCTTGTTTTCATTCGCTTTTTATTTTTAATACATATGTACTAGTTAAATTAAGAAAAATTGATGCCACAGGTACATACAGTTATTGTATGTCAAAGGATAAAAGAAAAACTGGCTTATGTTAACTAGTTAGAGATGTTTCTTCAGTCTATATAAACTACCAAGAAAGGTTTTTGTTTTTGTTTTTGTTTTTTTTTGAGAGGTTTTTGCTATAGGGAGCGTGCACTCGCCAGACAGAGAGAGACAGAGAGATAGAAAGCAAGAAATCACCCCCCAGGAGGGATGGCCACACTGCAGTCCCTTCTACATTCTCCTCTCGGGATCTTGGGCACGCACGCACACGCGCCCGGCGTGAGTTTAAGCCACCGGGTCTGGGACTTGAACCGCAGTCAACTACGTGGGAGTTCAGCGACATAGCCATTACGCTAACTGCTGGTCCCGACCAAGAAAGTTTTGAGTTAAAATCTTTAACTATGGTCTTTGAGCTTCTCACTTTTATATGTATTTCTCTTTTTCCTTTTCCTCTTTTTAATAGTTTGCTATGCTATGTACACTTGCTGGAGAGAGAAACCACTCCCCAGGGGGTTGGCCATGCCACAATCCTTTTTCCTTCATTCTCTTGGGACCTTGGACATGCACACACACACCTGGTGTGTTTTTCAAGCTGCTAGGCTGGGACTCGAACTGCAAAGTTAGCCATGTGGGATCCAGCTGCCTTAACCACCATGCCACCTGGCTAGCCCCCTTATGTGATTTTGTTATTGGTTTTCAGTTCTTGCCCTCTCCCTGCTTTTCATGGTGGCTTTGGAGGAGGAACATTTTCTGTTGTTCACCAGGTTTTTCCCCTAATATGAGTTTTATGTCCTTATTTGGTAGCAAATTCTACTATAGAGTAAGGCTTGCTGCAGTCAGGTTTCTGCTGAGTGCACTTGCTGGCCTTCAGCCTGTGTGTCAAGCAGACCACAAACACTGAGCCCAGGCGCAGCGCAAGGTCCAGACGGTGCCCACGTCCTCCTGGCCTCCTCAGACCGCCCAGAGCTAGGAGCGAGCTGTGCTGCGTTTTGCCTCGTTCTTCGGATCCCTTCTCCCTTACCACAGTGATTGGGAATGATCGTGCTGCTCTTTGAGTTACTGTTAGACCTCAGTTCGAGCCCTTGTAAAACAAGTAATAAATAGGGCTTGCCTGCTTTCAGAAATCGATTATTCAAGAGACATGTTGATTTCTGAAGACTAGCATATACATGAAAGAGTTTTTCTAAACTTTCTCTTTCTCCCTTAAAATAAAAAAATCATTCGAGATCTTAAGTGCTTGTTAGAGAGAAAGCACATCCCAGAGGGGCACTGTCACTCTATAATTCTGTCTCCTCCATTTCTCCACCCTGTTGGGACTTTAAGCACATATGCACATGTGCTTGGTGTGTTTTTTCAAGCTGCCGGTCTGGATTCAGATTGTGGTTAGCCATGTGGGATCCAGCTCCCTTAACTACTAGGTCATGGGGCTGGCCACAAATGGCATCTTCTTCCAAAATATGTGTATATTCAAATCTCAGCCCCAGTGATTGAATAATAAGCCAAGGACCAGCAGGTGGTGTAATGTTTACGTCATTGGACTCCCACATGGCCTATCGCAGTGTGAGTCCCAGACCTGGCAACTTGAAACTCACACCAGGTGTGTGTGTGTGTGTGTGTGTGTGTGTGTGTGTGTGTCCAACATTCTGAGAGGAGAATGAAGGAGAAAGGGTTATGTGGTGATCCTCCCCCAGGGGGTGATTTCTCACTTCCTGTCTGTTCTGTCTTTCTCTGTCTCTCTGGTGAGCGCACGATCCCAATAGCTAAAATCTCTCTTTAGAAAAAGAAAGAAAAGAACAACATGCCAGGTGTGTGAGTACATGTCTAAATTTTAATCCTAATGGGACAAAGAAATGGAGGAAAGTGCAGCATGACCATGTCCCCCTGAGGGATACCGTCTTTCTCTCTCAGGCAAGTGAGTGCACCCTTTGCAATATATTCTCCCATTCTGTGAGTTTGCAGAATATATTTTGCAAATGTATTCTCCCATTCAGTGGGTTTCCTTTTCAGTCTGTTGACAGTGACTTTTGATGTGTAGAAGCTTTTAGTTTTGATAAAGTCTAGTTTGCCTTTGTGTTTCTTTTGTTACCTGGGCTTTCTCCTAGTTGTTTTTCGTAACTGAATCTGGAGATGGGCCACAAGTTTTGCTCCATGTCTTTATCTCCAGCTTTTGGTTTGTGCACTGGCTTTGTCAACATATATGATCCCTCTGTTTGCCTGATGCACCTGTTGCATTATTTTATCCAGGCGGTGCAGGAGGAGACGTCGTGATACTGTGTTCACCCTGACTGACCAGTGTTAGTACGGGTATCCCGATGAATAGACCAGAAGGCAGGACAAACATAATTTAAATTTTGATGGGAGAGATGATATCTGATTTTTTTTTTTTTTTTTTTTTTTTTTTTTCTGATTAGATGTTACTTACGGGGTCATCTCTGTGGCCTTGTCTTCCAGGAAGCTGGATCCCACATGGGTGACCTCATGGCTCACATCTCAGTCCCAGTAGCTGAAGAGCACTCCAAGCTCTTGTGTGCATGCCTAAGACCCCAGCACGATGGGGGTGGAGTTGCGGCGTGGCCGTGCCCTACTGGAGGTGCTTCTCCCACTCTGGAGGCTTCCTCACTCTCATAAGCACATGTGCCCTCTGGCAAAATAACCCAAAAACTTAGGTTAATAGAAATGTTATGTATGAAACTCCCTGCTGATTCTTCTTATACATATTAACTTTTATTAATTTTGTTTATACTGTATTTTTGGTGTATTCTATTATATTGCTTTATAAAACCTGAGATGATATACTCTCTTGTAATTGGCTATTAAAAAAACAAAAATATTTATTGGGTCATTGGAAAAGCCATGATGTATTTTTCTGTGCAAAAATGCATTATGATTTTTTTTTTTTTTTTTTTTTTGAGAGAGAGAGAGGTTTCTGCTAGGGCACATGCACTCACCAGAGACAGAGAGGAACAGAGACAGGAAGTGAGAAATCGCCCCCGGAGGGGATGGCCATATCACAAGCCCTTCTCCGTTCTCCTCTAGGGATTTCGGGCATGCACGCACATGTGCCTGGCGTGAGTTTTAAGCCGCCAAGTTTAGGACTCAACCCGCGGTCGACTATGTGGGAGTCCAGTGACAACCATTACGCCATCTGCTGATCCCGCATTGTGACTTTTCTGACGACCCAATATTTTATTTATTAAGGTTTTTGTCATAGGGCGTGTGCGCTCTCTGGAGTGAGACAGTGAGAGGGAAGGTGAGATACCCCCCAGGGGTTTTGGCCATACCACAGTCCCTTCTCCATTCTCCTCCTGGGATTTTGGGCACGGTTGCACATGCACCTGGTGTGATGTTGAAGCTTCCAGGTTCAGACTCGAACCACCAGGTCCAGATTCAAACCATAGTCAACCATGTAGGAGTTCAGCACTTTAACCACTACACCAGCTGCTGGTCCCCAAAAGCAAAAGCGTCAAATGTATTTTGGATAGCTTTCCATGTCAGAATGTATTTCTTTTGTTTCGTTGTTTTAAAATTTTTCCTTGGGTGTGTGTGCTTGCTGGAGAGAGACAGAAAGGGAGAGAGAGAGAGTAAAAATCACAGGGGACTAGCAGGTGGCGTGATGGTTGAGGCGTTGGAATACTGCCACATGGCGTGCCATGGTTCAAGTCCTGGACCTGGTGGCTTGCTTTCTCACTTTCCCTCTCTTTCTCTTTGTTTGTTTTTCTCTCTCTCTGGTCAAATTAAAATAAATGGATGAATAAATAAAATTAAATAATTCTTCAAAAAAAAAAAAGAAAGTAAAAAATCAGTCCCCACTAGAAAGCTTGGCCACGCTGCAATCTCTTCTCCAGCTCCTCTTGGGTTTTGGGCATGCGTGACCAGTGTGGTTTTCAAGCCACTGGGTCCAGGACTGTGGAGCCGTGCAGACAGCCATGTGGGATCCAGCCACCTTAATCGACACGTCCTGCTGGCCTCAGAATGTATTTCTATTTTACCGTCATTGTTCTGTAGTCTTCTCTAATTCATTTAATCAAACCCTAAGGCTAAACATCTCATCTGTCTACAGTCTTTAATTTTTATTGACAGTGCTACAGTGAACATGTACGTACATATCTGTGTGCACTTAGGTACTTAGAAAGTGCTTACTGCTTTTCATGCAGATGTTGTGGAAGCAAGTTCACAATTACCCCATGTTTAACCTCCTTATGGAAGTGGACTCCTACATGTTCGCGTGTGTGAACCAGACCGCCGTGTATGAGGAGCTCGAAGATGAAACACGGAGACTCTGCGACGTCAGGCCTTTCCTGCCGGTCCTCAAATTAGTGACAAGAAGCTGCGACCCAGGGGAAAAACTAGATTCAAAAATCGGAGTTCTCATAGGAAAAGGTAAGTTAATAGTTCTTTGTGTGAGTTCTTAGCATTTCTGTTGTTTTACTCTACAAGCGTGCAGCTAATGGATCCTCAGACATTGCCTTCCAGATGTGCAGGTACCTGAGCTGGGCTAGGAATGGTGGTGGGCGGGGTAAGCAAACACAGAGAGTTGATGTTTAGGGTCTCCTCCTGCAGTGCAGCACTGCCACAGCCTCCAAGGGGTCACGTTGTAGGTCTTTGCTGGTAATGTAACTTACCATTATTACTATTCTTTTTTTTGGTCAGAGGGCCCATGTACTCCCCAGAGACAGAGAGAGGGAGAGGAGGAAGCATCTCCCCATAGGGAATGGTCACTCCGCAGTCCCTTCTCTTTCATTTCTCTCTCCTTTCAGGGTTTCGAGCACATACACACACGAGCCAATGCATTTCTTAAGCCATCAAGTCTTGGACTCAGACCTCATGGTCAGTCACGTGGGATCTGGCTTCCTTCATTGGAGTTGGCCCAATTTATTTTGATTTTACAGAATTATCGGTCTTTGATAGATTAGCAAGAAAAAAGTAATTTCTTTCCCTGAGATCATTTGAGAAGCTCTCTTAAAAGCAACTGTGGGGACCAGCAGTTAGTGTAATGGCTATCGCTGGACTGCCATGTAGTCGACCTCAGTTTGAGTCCCAAACGCGGTGGCTTAAACTCACAGGTGCGTGCGCGTGCGTGCCCAAGACCTGAGAGGAGAAGGGAGGAGAAGAGATTGTAGCGTGGCCATCCCCAGGAGGCGGGGGTGTGATTTCTCATGTTCTGTTTCTCTGTTTTTCTGACGAGCACACATGCCCTATAGCAAAATCCTCTCCAAAAAAAAAAAAAATAGCACCTGTGTGCCAACCAAGACTAAGCTGATGTTTCCAGAAATAACTTATGTTGTTGAAAAATTTTACTCCTTAATTAAAATTCTCTTTCAATAGAGTTATTTTTATAGAGATGAGATACTGCATTCAGGTTCCTTCTCACAAATTGACTCCAGGGACCACTGTGGGTAACAAAATGAAGCTCAGAGAAATCTTAGGAGTCTGGGGCTAATGATATACTAATATCTTATTTTAGAGAAAGTACTGACTTTGGAACTATAAGAAGGTACTGAGGAGGGAGCTGAGGATTAAATACAAAACCAGAGAATTCAGTGGAGGTTTTTGGATCTGCATTGGCTACTTGTGCTCATCAGATCCACTATTTTCTTTTTTTTTTTTTGGAGAGGTTTTTTGCTATAGGGCGCGTGCGCTCACCAGACAGACAGAGAGACAGAGAGACAGAAAGCGAGAAATCACCCCCCAGGGGGGATGGCCACACCACAATCCCTTCTCCTCCATTCTCCTCTCGGGATCTTGGGCACGCACGCACACGCGACTGGTGTGAGTTGTAAGCCACCGGGTCCGGGACGTGAACCACGGTTGACTACGTGGGAGTCCAGCGACATAGCCATTACGCTAACTGCTGGTTCCCCAGATCCGCTATTGAAGGATAATGTTGTATCATCCTCTTAAAGTTACTACTCTCTGGACTTGATCTGTAGTAATTCCAGCTAGCTAATTTTTGCGCTGTGGGCTGCTCCCCACCAGGAGGAGTGCAGGCTCCGAGGTGTCTCTTGAATGTTAGCACCATGTGGCTCACCAAATGACACTCTGATATTTATAAATGCTAAAATGAATTATTTATATAAAATGCAAGTAGAATCAGGCATGCTATTTTTTTTTTTTAATCTAGCCACCTCCCCTTTATCCTACCTCTACACAGAGGTCTCATAAGATAACAAAAATGTTTTATTGCATAAGTTACGTGATTTATATGTTCTTAACTGTTTACAAATTGTACTTTTCATCTTATCTAGAAAAGCTGGCCTTATGATTATATGTACAAACTTAAATATTAACGTTAAGGGAGCTGAGTAGGTCTGTTTTGGTATTTTAGAGTGAATTTTTAGTTTTAATACCTACCAAGTCAAGTTTTGCAGTTGGTGATTTGTCTGTGATGTCTGTAACCAGGACCGGGTGAGGTCATGCCTCCTGGGAAAACAATAAACAATAATTTTAGTTTAACTTCAGGAACAAGGTTGCTTGCCTCCTCTCGCCAAAGAAAACAATAGACCCTTTAGAGACATAAGTGCCCTGACCAAGCTAAAAATACCTTTTCCTGAAAGACAAGGAGCCTGATCGGTCTAGTTTCTGTGTCTATTTCAATAGTTATTAAAAAAAAAATAGTTATTGACAGAGCTTCTGTTTGGGGTCAGATTATTCTCTGCCATGAAGGTACATGCTAACTCTGTATTAATTTCTTCAAAGACCCAGTAAACAAATCTTACTTATTTATTTTAGTTTTTGCTGTAGGACATGTGTACTTATCAGAGAGAGACACAGAGAAAGAGAGAGAGTGAGTGAGAGAGAGGGGGAATGTGAGAAATCACCCCACACAGGGGATGGCCATGCTGAAATTTCTTCTCCAGTCTCCTGTCTGGGTTTGCACATGCACATGTACCTGGTGAGGCTCTTTCACTAATGTTTATGTTACTTTTGTGAATATACTACCATTTAGAATCTCTGTTTTGATGGAGTAAATATCAGTAAAATGTATCTGTAGAAAACAAATCATTCGTATTTTATGGTAATTTGAATCGATGCAAAATTGTATTCTCTTTACTCTACCAGGTCTGGGACTAGACAGCTGGCCATGTGGGGGCCAGTGTCTTCACCTTCATGCCACCTGCTGCGTTCCCCACCTGCCACTAAAGACTCTTAATCCAAGCATTTTGGTAGCATCTTGAAAAAATAATTGGAGGGGCCAGCAGGTGGTATGGCGGCGAAGGCACTGGACTCCCACATGGCTGACTTTGGTTCGAGTCCCTGACCTGGTGGCTTGGGACTCATGCTGGGTGCATGTATGTGCATGGCCAAAATCTCACGCAGAGGATAGAGAGAGGATTGTGGTGTGGCCATTCCATCACGGGACAATTTCTCACTTTCCTTCTATCTCTGTTTATCTCATTCTCTCCTATGGCAAAAACTAAAAAGAAAAGAAAAACACAACTGACATGTGAGTGTGTACGTGCCTAAAATCATGAGAGGAAAATAAAGGAGAGGGGATTACAGTGTGGCCATTCCCAAGGGGCAGTTTCTCACCTTCCCTCTCTCTCTCTCTTTCTCTGCCTCTCTCTGCTGAGCTCATATGCGCTATGACCAAAAAAAGTAAAACGAAAAAATCCACTGGAAATATTTTTGTTTCATCTGACTTGAGGCATATCTTTTCTTTTTTTTTTTTCTAAAGAATTATCTATTTATTTATTTCCATTTGTTATTGTTTTTTTTTCTTTATTTGATGAGAGAGATTGAGGAGAGAGAGAGAGAGAGAAAGGGAAAGTGAGAAAGCAAGCCACCAGATCCAGGACTTGAACCATGGTTGGCCATTTGGGAATCCAGCGCTCTTATCCACCACACCACCTGCTGGCACCGAGGCATATCTTAAGTGAGAGAAATACATAGTCTGCAGGGTTTGAACATACTTTATATGAATGAATTGTTTATGCAGTACTATTTTATACAAAAAAGTATATTCAAACTTAAAGTAGATAGTAGTCTTAGTTTTTTTCTTCTTTTTATTTTTTTTTAAAGTTTGTTTATTTCATCTATGAGTGAGAGAGACACACAGGGAAAGAGACCAAGAGACAGCCACATTCCGTAGTCTCCACACAGCCTAGCTCCAGCTTCGCCAGCTCTGCGTCGGGGCACACGTGTACCTGCCACGTCCAGGGGAGTCTCTGGCCGTGAACCGAGAGCCTCCGCGCTGGGCCAGCCTTACATAGTGCTGTTCCCGCTGGGCCACAGTCTCTTCCCCAGCGGTCTTAAGGAAAGTTTAATATTTGGTATCAAGATTGCTTATAATGGGAACCAGCAGTTAGCGTAATGGCTATGTCGCTGGACTCCCACGTAGTCGACTACGGTTCGTGTCCTGGACCCGGTGGCTTAAAACTCACATCGGGCGCCTGTGCGTGCATGCCCAAGATCCCGAGAGGAGATTGGAGGAGAAGGGATTGTGGCGTGACCATCCCCCCTGGGGGGGTGATTTCTCACTTTCTTTCTCTCTGTCTGTCTCTCTCTGTCTGGCGAGCGCACGCGCCCTATAGCGAAAACTTCTCAAAAAAAAAAAAGATTGCTTATGATCAGGCATGTAGGAATTTCACTAGGTTTAAAATTAAATTACTTAGTATAAGTTATTTTTATTAAGGTTTCTGTCTTTAAGCGATCTTTGTGGTAGCTCCCAAGTTTAGACTGCATTAGTTTCATAAAAAGATTCTCAGAGATAAGGAGTCAGGGAATCTGGGGATGGATTAAAGAAATTGTACTTTTCATGTAATTATAACAGTTTTATGAACAGATCCCTTACTTAGAATATACTGAAAATGATTACCCCAAGTAATGATTATAATTCACCTGCATATGTTGAGTGCTTATACTTGAAACTGTCGTAATGACCTTGAGTACGTGGTCTTTGCTTGGTTTCGCTATCCAGTGGGGAATACGAATCAGTGAGCAGACCGTTACAATGCAGTGTGCAAACTGCTGTAAGTCAGAGAAGGTTATTTTCTATTTTTTCTTAAGGTAGGTCAGAGAATTAAAAAAAAATTTTTTTTTTAACACAATTTATTTATTTGTTGTGGTTTTCAAGTTGCTAGGTTTAGGACTCAAACAGTTGTGAGCCATGTGGGAATCCAGTGCCTTACTCACCACGCCACCTGCTGGCCTAATACAGTATGATCAAGCTTATATATGAAATGTATCATAATTGAACTTAAGGAATTAGAGCGTAATGATGGTTTCCAGAGGTAGGGTGGGTTTGGGAAGGACAAGGGAAGGGGAGACATTGATTAATGGGCACACAGTTTCGGTTAGATGGGAATATTAAGTACTGGTGTCCTTCTGCACAGCACCGTGACGATTTTAAATGTTGTCACCACAAAGAAAATAGAAATATTTGTGACGGATGCACTAAATAGCCCAATTTGCTCATTCCACAGCATAGACATCCATTGGACCCAAAATATATGTAATTATTTGCTAATTAGAAGACAATGCAATGTAAAGACAATTGGGGGCGTGGTGAATTATCTTAAATCAAGTAGGTGAGGGGCTGGCAGGTAGCATTGTGGTTGAGCTGCTGGACTCCCATGTGGCCAACCACAGTTTGAGTCCTGGACCCATAGGCTTGCTTTCTCATTCTCTCTCTCTCTCTCATCAAATAAAAATATAATAATAATGATAATAAATAAAATTAAATAATTCTTTTAAAAGAATCAAGTGGTTGAGCGAGGGGTAACCTCTTAGAGGACACACAAGCAGGAATTTTGCAGGTGAAGAGTTGAGGAAGGATAAATAAGAGGAAATGGCACGTGTGAAGGATAGCTTGACAAAGAGTACTAGAAATTACTGTGATTGGGTTAAAGGAATAGCTAGGAGAAGTTGGCAAGATCAAACAGATAGCAGCCTCAGAGCATGCAGAGCCTTCCAGGCTACATGTTGTGCAATAAAAAGCAGGGTCTTTTTTTTTTTTTTTTTTTTAATTCTCTCTTTTTTTTTTTAAGAGGTTTTTGCTGTAGGGCACATGCACTCTCCAGAAAGACAGAGAGAGACAGAGAAATAGAAAACGAGAAATCACCCCCCGGGGGGATGGCCACACTGCAATCCCTTATCCTCCATTCTCCTCTCGGGATCTTGGGCACGCACGCACACGCGCCTGGCATGAGTTTAAGCCACCGGGTCCGGGACTCAAACCACAGTCGTCTACGTGGGAGTCCAGTGACATAGCCATTATGCTAACTGCTGGTCCCAAAACAAATATATATTTTTAAAATTTATTTTTATTACTTTAAAAATTACTTGTTTAATTTTATTTATTATGATTATTTTTTTATTTGACCAGAGAGAGAGAAAGAAAGAAAGCAAACCACCAGGTCCAAGATTTGAACCATGGTTGGCCATGTGAAAATCCAGTACCTTAATGACCACATCGCTTGTCAGCCCTCATTATTATTACTTTAAAAAAAATTATTATTTATTTAATTTTATTTATTCATTCATTTATTTTAATTTGACCAGAGAGATACACACAGAGAGAGAGGGAAAGTGAGAAAGCAAGCCACCAGGTCCAGTACTCGAACCGCGGTTGGCCATGTGGGAGTGTCTAGCACCTTAACCACCACATCACCTGCTGGTCCCTATTATTATTACTTTTTTTAAAAATTATTTTATTATATCAGTTTTGGAATTTGACCAGATAGAGAGGGAAAGTAAGTAAGTAAGTCACCAGGTGTGGGAATTGAGCCACAGTCAGGCATGTGGGAGTCCAGCACCTTAACCATCATACCACCTGCCAGCCCCATCTTACTACTTTTTAAATTTGTTATAAGGTACATACACTTACTGGAGAGAGAGAGGGAGAGTGAAGAGAGAGAAAGCAAGCCACCAGGTCTGGGACTTGAACCGTGGTTGGCCATGTGGGAGTGTCTAGCACCTTAACCGCCATGCCATCTGCTGGTCCCAAAATTTCTAATAAATATTGGCCAACTGCTCTCCAAGAGTTCGTATCAATTTAGTCTCACACTAAAAATGTGTGAGATGGCCATTTCTCTCTACCTCTTCCATTGCAGCCATGTGATAGGTAAAAGTTATTGCATGTGTTAAATGTATGTATATTGATCCTTTGTTTTAGAGTTTTAGAATTTTTTATTAGAATAATCATCAGTTGGGGCCAGCAGGTGGCATGGTGGCTAAGGGTGCTGGACTCCCACATGGCCGACGACAGTTTGAGTCCCAGACCTGGTGATTTGCTCTCTCTTTCTGTTCCTCTCTGGTCAAATGAAAAATAAATAAATAAAATTAAATTAAATAAAAAAACGAGAATAATCAGTTTACATAATCTGCCATGTCTTCATAGCAGATTTGATTCAGAATTACAAAAAGAATGAGCTGCCCCCTTACCTAGTGGTTAAGGGAATTGGATCCCACGAGACTGACCACAGTTTGAATCCCATCTGGTAACATGAAAAGTAGTACACCAGGGACCAGCAGTTGGCATTATGGCTATGTTGCTGAACTCTCATGTAGTTGACTGCAGTTCGAGTCCCAGACCCGGTGGCTTAAACTCATGCCGGGTGCGTGTGCGTGCGTGCCCAAGATCCTGAGAGGAGAATGGGGGAGAAGGGATTGTGGCGTGGCCATCCCCCTGTAGGGTGATTTCTCACTTTCTCTGTCTCTCTCTGTCTCTGGCGAATACATGCACCCTATAGCAAAAACCTCTCCAATAAAACAAACACACACTAGGAACCATTTTATCTTTATGGGAATTTTTTGTTTTCTTTTTATTTAGTTTTTTTTCTGTTTGTTTTTTAGAGGTTTTTCCTTAAGCATGCATGCGCTCACTGGAGGAGGAGAGAGACAGAGACAGTGAAAGGGAAAGTCAGAAATCACTTTCCCAGGTTGGCCATCCCGCAGTCCCTTCTCCATTCTCCTGCCTGGATCTTGGGCATGCACATACATACATGTACCAGCATGATTCTCAAGCCGCAGGGTCTGGGACTTGCACAGCCATCGGCCGTGTGGGAGCCCAGTGCCGTACTGCTCCGCCATCTGTGGCCCCTTCATTTAGTTTTTTAATTGCCAGAGACGTGTGTGCTCTTCGGAGAGAGGGAGTGGGGGAGGGAGGAGGTACCCTCGGCGGACCATGGTCACACCGGTTTGCTCTCTGCTTCTCCATCCCGTTGTGATTCTGCGCGTGTACAGACATGCACCCGGTGTGTGTTTCCAGCCACTGGGGCCACCCTTTGAGCCATGAGCAGCTATGGCAGGTGGGGCTCTCTTAACCATAGGCTATAGGCTGGCCCTGCTTTTATTTTGTTTTTCTTTTTTCTTCTTCTTTCTTTTTTTTTTTTTTTTTTTTTTTACAGCAGGTTTAGGTTCACAGCAAGATTGCAGAGAAGGTACAGAGATCTCCCATCAACTTCCCTACTATCACACACCCCTGTGGTTTACTAACTTTTATGTTAAATAGTAACTTCAGTGTAAGGTTTCTTAAACGTTATTGGAAGTTTTCAGGTTGTTAGCCTTTCTTAGATTTTTTTTAAAAAGAATTATTAATGTTCTTTATAATTATCATTATTTTAAAATTTCCTATAGGACACACGCACTGACCAGATAGAGAGAGAGAGAGAGAATGAAAAAGCAAACCTCCAGGTCCGGTACTCAAACTGGGGTTAGCCATGTGAGAGTCCAGCACCTTAACCACCATACCATCTGCTGGCCTCTCTCAGATATTTTAAATGTTATTTCGTTCATTTGAAAATAGAAACTGTCAATCTTTTATATGTAGTTTTAAAATGTATATTGTGAATTTCAGTGATTTTAAAACTGGTAACCAAAATACATTTATGTTTGTTAGAAATCTGATTATATGTTTGTCTCCTACACATGAGATTTATTATTTTATCTAGCTTTTTGCTTGACTCTATATGTTTTTTCTGCCTAGGTTTAATAAAAGCCGTACAGTCAAGTTAGTTTTTGTTGAATATATTTGTATATATTTCATTGTTACCTAATGAAAATGACACCTTTACAAACTATGTTTAGGTCTGCATGAATTTGATGCCTTGAAGGATCCAGAAGTGAATGAATTTCGAAGGAAAATGCGCAAATTCAGCGAGGACAAGATTCAGTCGCTGGTTGGATTGTCTTGGATGGACTGGCTGAAGCAGACATACCCACCGGAGCACGAACCGTCTGTCCTTGAAAACTTAGAAGATAAACTTTATGGAGGAAAGCTCATCGTGGCTGTTCATTTTGAAAACAGTCAGGTAGGATCTCGTCTGTTAAAGCAATGTTTCATAATAGAACTATTATTATTATTTTCACCTGACTGCAACTCCAGCCTTAGACGTATCTCTCGTTTGCCTTGTAAACGCTGTTACGAAGAATTGTTATAGATTTAAGGTGGAAATGGTGGTCGTCAGAAAAGCCTTGGTCTATTTTCCTATTTTTCTATGCAAAAATGTATTGTGACTTTCCGATTTGTTTTATTTTTTTAAGAATTATTTTATTTAACTTTATTTATTTATTTTAATTTGACCAGAGAGGGGCAGAGAGGGGGGAAAGTGAGAAAGCAAGCCGCCAGGTCTGGGACTCGAACTACAGTCTACCATGTGAGAGTCCAATGCCCTTCACCACCACGTCACCTCCCCACGTGTTTTTTTTTTTTAAGAATTGTTTATTTAATTTTATTTATTATCATCATTACTATTATTATTCACTTATTTTTTAATTTTATCAGACAAAGACACAGAGAGAGGAGAAAAGTGAGAAAGCAAGCTGCAAGGTCCAGAACTTGAGCTGTGGTCAGCCGTGTGGGAGTCCAGCACTTTAACCACGTCAGCTGCCAGCCCATTCTGATGCATTTTCGTATAGAAAAATAATGTCATGACTTTTCCAATGACCTAATGTTTACAGTTATTTGTAACAGTCTAAACTGGCTTTCTTTGTACATATATGAGGGTTTTTATTTATTTATTTATTTATTTTTGAGAGGTTTTCGCTATAGGGCGTGTGTGCTCGCCAGACAGACAGAGAGAGACATAGAGACAGAAAGCAAGAAATCACCCCCCGGGGGGGGATGGTCACACCACAATCCCTTCTCCTCCATTCTCCTCTCGGGATCTTGGGCACACACGCACATGTGCCCGGCGTGAGTTTTAAGCCACCGGGTCTGGGACATGAACTGCGGTCGACTACATGGGAGTCCAGCGACATAGCCATTACGCTAACTGCTGGTCCCTATTTAATTTTTTTTTAGTGTGAGATTTTTTATATTAGGGCGCGTGCACTCGCTTAAAGGAGAGAGACAAAGAGACAGAAAGTGAGAAATCACCCCCAGAGGGGATGGCCACACCTCAATCCCTTCTCCTCCATTCTCCTCTTGGGATCTTGGGCACGCACACACGCCTGGTGTGAGTTTAAGCCATCGGGCCCAGGACTTGAACTGCGGTTGACTACATGGGAGTCCAGTAACATAGCCATTACACCAACTGCTGGTCCTGAGAAATTTTTTTTTTAATTATTTTATTTTATTTTTGTTATAGGGCACATGAGCTTGCCAGAGAGAGAGAGAGAGAGAGAGAGAGAGAGAGAAAGGAATTATCCCCTAAGGCTGACCTGACATGATACCAATATACAAATGACCACACTGTAATCCCCTCTCCATTCTCCTCTTGGGGTTTTGGGCACACACATGTCCATCATGCGTTTTGAGCTTTTTGAGCTGCTGGGTTTGGGACTTGAACCACACATTTGGCTCGATAGGATCCAGCTGCCTTACCACCTGTCTGGCCCCAGTGTGATTGTATGGTAGGAAATTCATTTGCTAGATGTTGAGAGAATTTAGGTGTTATTAAATCATCTAAATTCCATCTATACTCTTTTTTTTTTTTTTTTTTTTTTTTTTTTTTTTTTTTTTTTTTTAAAGATGGGGTCTCACTATTTACTACTTTTGTACCTCAGCCTCTCAATATCTGGGGTACAGGTGTGTGCACCACTGCACCTGTCTGTCTCTGTGGCGTCAAACCTGGGCCCCAGGCCCGGGCTCCGAACAGCAGCATTTACTCACATGTGCAGACGTGCCTGGGCTGCCTTCGGGCTATGATAGATATGGTAGTTCTTCATTTCAGTCATATCATCACTTTTCATTGATTAAAACTTACATATCTCTACGTATGTAAGGTTGGACAGAATAGTTCATTTATGGTTCATTTTAATTTTATTTCTTCTTTTAGGGAGATTTTTGCTATAGGAGCCTGTGTGCTCGCTGGAGAGGTAGAGACAGAGAGACAGAAAATGAGAAGTCACCCCCCAGGGGAATGGCCACACCGCAGTCCCTTCTCCTCCATTCTCCTCCTGGGATCTTGGGCACACATGCACACAAACCCATCATGAATTTTAAGTCTCCAGGTGTGGGACTTGAACTGCAGTTGACTACATAGGAGTCCAGTGACATAATCATTATGCCGTCTGCTGGTACCAGATGTATGGTTTAGTTTGTATAAGTTTTTCTTAATGCAGGCTAAATTTAAGTACTATAGGTACAAATTCTGTAACTTTTTAAAGAAAGATATCATTGGAAAATGCATGCTATACTTTTTAATATAAGCTTTAGTTTAATATCAGTCTTACCTGTGGGAAATGTGATGTCATTTACAGTAAGATGGCTTGCAAAATATCAGAATTCTTGACAAATTTTACAGGGGCCCATTTAGAACATATAGATGTTTACTGGAATGTAAATGTAAAGGATGTACGTGCATAAACCTGTGCATATTTGTGCACATCACTACACAGTTGTATTAGGGCCATTTCAGCACTGGTCTTTCTTCCCATCTCCCCCTTTAGGATGTGTTTAGCTTTCAAGTATCTCCTAACATGAGCCCGATCAAAGTAAACGAGCTGGCAATCCAGAAACGCCTGACTATTCACGGGAAGGAGGACGAGGCGAGCCCTTGTGACTACGTGCTGCAGGTCAGTGGGAGAGTGGAGTACGTGTTCGGCGATCACCCGCTCATCCAGTTCCAGGTAGGTGTTAGCTGTTTGCCAGAGCAGGTTCGTGTGTGTATTTCATTTTTATCTGTGATAGAAAAACTTTGTATCCCTAGTGGAACATTGAGAAGCCATAGGAAATGCTATAGAGAGAATCATATAGTTGGTATTCACAATCCTACCTACCTTTGAGATTAGCCTTGTTAATATGTGGGCATTTTTTTGGGACTAGCAGTTAGCGTAATGGCTATGTCGCTGGACTCCCATGTAGCCGACCGCGATTTGAGCTCCAGACCCAGTGGCTTAAATTCACGCCGGCACGTGTGCATGCGTGCCCAAGATCCCGAGAGGAGAATGGAGAAGGGATTGTGGCGTGGCCATCCCCCCTTGGGGGGTGATTTCTTGCTTTCTGTCTCTCTGTCTCTCTCTGTCTTTCTGGCAAGCGCATGCACCCTATAGCAAAAACCTCTAAAAAAGAAAAATATGTGGGCATTTAAAAATTTTTTTTCTTTGTTGTATATTTTTGGCATAATTATTACGTAATAATGTAACACGAATATGTTTACGTCCTCTTTTCTGTTTTGAGTTTTATTTTATAGGTTTTTTTACTGCAGCATTATGAATTTTTAAAAAGTTTTTTTTTATTTATTTCTTCCCCAAGAGAGAGAGAGAGACAGACAGACAGACAGGTACCCCTAGCGAGGCTGTCACACTACGGTCTGCCCTGAGTCCCAGCTTCAGGGTAAGGGCATATGTGTGAGTGCCCAGCATATGTACAGACAGGTCCCATGCTGGGCCGTGAATCCCACATGTGGGTCCATGTATATCATCGCTGTGTAAATACCTGGGTGCACACATTTCAATAACTGCTTACTATTTTATTATATAAATATGTGGTTTAAATGTGAAATATTCTAGGGTAAGATGAAAGAAAATTTAAAATTTGGGACCAGCAGATGGTGTAGTGGTTATGTCGCTGGACTTCCATGTAGTGAACTGCCGTCCCGGACCCAGCGGCTTAAAACTCATGCCGGGCGCGTGTGCTTACGTGCCCAAGATCCCGAGAGGAGAATGGAGGAGAAGGGATTGCTACATGGCCATACCCCTGGGGGGTGATTTCTCGCTTTCTGTCTCTCTGTCTCTCTCTGTCTTTCTGGCGAGCGCATGCGCCCTGTAGCCAAAAAAACCTCTACAAGAAAAAAAAAAGATATATTGGGTTGTCAGAAAAGCCATGACTCATTTATGCATAGGGAAACAGAAAACTACGGCGTGGCTTTCCCAGTGACCCAGGGCCTTTTGGTATCTTTTATTCTGCCTTATTTCCTCCTGTTGGTGCACGTTTGTTTAACAAAGCCTTTCCCCCTCCGTAGTACGTCCGGAACTGTGTAATGAGCAGGACGCTGCCGCATTTCATTCTTGTGGAGTGCTGTAAGATTAAGAAGATGCACGAGCAGGAAATGTTGGCCATAGAAGGTGCCATACAGCGAAACTCATCCACCCCCCCTCTCCCCTTGCCGCCAAAGAAAACGCGAATTATTTCTGTAAGTTCACTGCGCGGACCTACGGTGACCCCGGGGGGTGTGCGCGTTAGTTAGAGCGTGCTTAGGGTTTCCGCAGGCTCCCACTGCTCGCGTCTCCCGTGAAGACCACCGCACCCTTGTCATAGGCTCACCCCCATTTATCTAAAAATTATCTTGCTGGTTACTGTGTTTTTTCCTTCCCCAAGCTACAAGTAAATGTAAATATGCCATTTATCCTTTCGGTGCCAAGAAAAATGCCATGCAAGTAAGGGCTGTAAGTGAAGGCCTTCAGAGGCTGGATGGGACATTCTGGCAGAAAGGACGCTTCGTGTGTCAGCTTGCTGATGGTCGTGTGTCTGGTGCGATTTGTCTGTCATCTTAATATTGAATTCTTCTCGTATTAAACATCTATCAAAGGCACTGGTTTTTTTAAAAAATGTAACATTTGTATAAAGCAAACCCTGAATTTTTGATCACTTGAGCAGTTACCTTTTTTATGTTACTCATCTTTACAAATTGTATGTTTATGGCTCCTCGATGTTACCTCTGTATTAAATCGGCACTCACCTCTTCCTTCATCCGGTGCTCTTCGTAGTATCTGTTGGTGCCTTTTATGTTAGTGCTGCTAGTGAAGGGAAAGACGAGAATCCAGGGCAGTGGAATAATCCCCCACGTGGCAGACAGGTTCGTTCAGAGCTGCTCCCTACCTCTGCCCGGCTGAGAACTGACGCGCCAGTCTCACTGCTGCCATAGCGAACTCATTCTTCCATGACCATGCTCTGTGTTTCATTCCTTTACAGCATATCTGGGAAAATAACAACCCTTTCCGAATTGTTCTGGTTAAGGGCAATAAACTGAACACAGAAGAAACGGTAAAGGTGAGTACTTGCTACGATTTGAATTTGCCGTATGCTTGGTTATTTGAATAATTCATTGAAATGCCCAATCCTGTCACACTTCACCTGTATCAGTCAACTGCACGTGGTAAATGTGGCAATTTAGTATAAGACAATAGAGCATTTCTGTTTTGAAGTAGCTGAACAGTATTTGACTTGTAAAAACTAGTTAGAGATCTGCTGGAAAAATGGACATCGTTTTTCCAGATTTTATTATGTAGTTATTGTTTTAGAATAGGATTCCAGCAAGTGAGATTTAAGCCACAGCCAACAGGTCACATGTTTCTAAGCAAGCGGACGGCCTTTTCCCAGCCTTGCTTAGAATTACGCTCAGCCTTTTCTCTCAGCCTTTTTTTTCTTTGAACTTGCTGAACGCACAGAAAATGTAGTACCATTTCCTGGAAGAAAGTAGACGACTACGTTATAGGCCACGAGTTGCTAACACGTGGGGATTTATTGCACAACGCCGTGCAATGAGCTAAAGCCCTAACGAGGCATTTTGTATCAAAGTGTGACACGTTCCTTTTCCCTACTGTGCCGGGCAGGAAATTAAGAGAAGAGTTTTGTCATCTAAGAAAGAAATTTGGTTAGTTTGAAATGTCTGTTGGCTTGAGAATGTAGTCAGGAGCACTTTGCCAAAAATTACCAGTGACTTGCTTTTGTCCGTGGACATTGAAAATTCTTTGGGAGAGCAGAAAAGTGGTTACTGAGGGTGGGAGGCAGGGGGCTATGGGAGAGTGGAGAAACAGGAAGGGGTGCAAAGATACGGTTATCTCAGGTGGATAGTCTTACTTGTATACTGGAATTCTTTTTTTTTTTTGGACAGGCGTTTGCTATATGGCACATGCACTCGCCAGAAATACAGAGAGAGACAGAGAGACATAAAGCGAGAAATCACCCCCCAGGGGGGATGGCCACGCCGCAATCCCTTCTCCTCCATTCTCCTCTCGGGATCTTGGGCACACACGCACACGCGCCCGGCGTGAATTTAAGTCACCGGGCTGGGACTCAAACTGTGGTCGACTACGTGGGAGTCCAGCGACATAGCCATTACACTAACTGCTGGTCCCATGTAGTGGAAATTTCATGAGGTGATTTCAGATACGCTTACAAAGAAAAAAGGTAACTGATGATGGTGATGTTAGTTTATTTGACTGTAGTAATCGCTTGAGTGTGTGTGTGTACCCAAACATCATGTGGTATGCCTTAAATATCAACAATTAGTCAATTCTTTGGGTAGCCATAATTAAAATAAGGACTTTGCTTTTATATTCTGAGGTAGATTTTTTTTTTTAAGGAATGTATTTATGGCCAGTTAGCCTTTATTTTCTGTTTTAAATTTACATCTTTTTTCTCTCAATTTAAATTTTCCTTATAAACTTTTTAAATTACAAATGTATAGCATGATTGTTGCAATCAATGTCAAACAAAAGAAAAATTAAAGACATCATTAAGAAGAACCTTACTGGGGCCGGCAGGTGGTGTGGTGCTTAAGGCACCGGATCCCCCACGGCCAGGTTCGCAGTTGAGTCTCAGGCCCAGAGGCTTGGCACATGTGCTGGGCGAGTGCACGCGTGTTTGACATCCTGAGGGGACGACGGAGGACTAGGGGTGGTGGCGTGGACACCCTTCCTGGGCATGATTTCTGTCCTTCCTTCCCCTCCCCGACCCCGTCCAGTGAGGACATTTGCCCTATATCAGAAAGAAAATTACTGCTCTTTTTCTTCCCATCTCCTTACCTTCATAAGAGACTCAAGCTCAACGAGCTTTGTGAATCCTTCGTATTTATGAACAGGAAAGTGAGAAAACTACCCGAGTCCTCGGCAGTTCAGTGACAGGGGCAGAAGAGAGTCTTTTAATTCTCAGGAAGAATGCAGATTTATTTATATATTTTTGGTAGAGGCTTTTGCCTCAGGGTGTGTACGCTTGCCACAGAGACAGAGACAGACAGATAGAAAGAGACAGACAGTGAGAGGGAAGGTGAGAAATAACACCCCTGGGAGGATGGCCCTGCCACAATCTTTTCTCCTCCACTCTCCTGGGATCTTGGGCATGCACAAACATGCGCCCAGCGTGACTTGCAAGCCACTGGCTCTGGGACTCGAACCGCAGTCAGCCATGTGGGAGTCTAGTAACATTACTGCCACACCATCTGCTGGCCCTGACAAAATTCAGATTTTACCCTTTTTACCCCCCCCTTTGTTTTTTCTTTTTAAATTTTATTTAACTTTATTTATTTTAATTTGACCAGAGAAGGATGGGAGGTGGGGGGGCGGGGGGGCTGGATTGAGAAAGCAAGCAACCAAGTCCGAGACTCAAACCGTGGTCGGCCACGTGGGAGTCCTGCACCCTTACACCACTCCGCTGTCGCCCGACCCCCTTGCTCTGTGTCCCTGTCATCAGTGCTGTGGCAGCAGCGAAGTGGTAGGAATAGGAAGAGTCTTAGAGCGCGCGGAATCCCAGCTCCCTCTCTGATCAGTAGACGCGGTCCCTGGAGCGTGGAGTAGACCGTCGACAGCTGCTGCTCTGTCCACTCTGTCCTTCCTCTGCTGAGCACCGCCGCAGGGAGCACGGCCGAGATACAGCCTCCGCTTCTTCTTGAGTGATAAGTCAAGGGACGCCCCAGGTTACCAAGAAACATCTGGAAGGTGGCACAGTGGGAGGAGCTCAGGATAGCGACCTCTTAAAAGTAGTCATGCTTATAAGCTTGTTCCCGACCCATACACACGAGGATTTAGCGGCATAGAGGGAGCTTCAGAAATTTCACGGAATTTGGAATTAATGTGCAGATTTATTTTGGTGCAACAAAATTTTGAGAACTGAACGGTGGCATTGACCCCGCTCAAGGCCCAGAGCGGTCGGTTTGTGACATACACATTGGACAGGGATGAGAATGCCCTGCAGGTGATCTGAACGCCTAGCTGCAGTGGCGCCGGGACGCGGCGCTGGAGCCGGGTGGTCACCCTGAGCGTACTGGGCATGCTGAAGCTGCGGCTGGCTGGGACGGCTGCAGTGGAGGTGGGGACAGGGATGGTGGCAGAGTGAGTCCCTGTTGGGGGCCTCTGTCTCTCTGCCCCTCTCTCATGGAAAGGAGAAGGAAACTTTTAAAGTATTGTTTTGAAAACTGAGTACCAGCCATGGCAGCACAGCGATAGACACAGCTACTCCCCAGGCCCAGGTCGTGTTGAAGACTCAGGTCCAATGCCAGGCCCGTCCTAAAGGTGGACAGCGACTCGGGGGCTGAGGCAGCGGTCACATTGGAAGACCATGCTTTAAAAAGGAAAATAACAATAATAAAAAGATTTGAAAGCTGAACTGGCATTGGAACTACAGCTCACAGAACGCTTCTTGGAACTTGCAACTTGAACCTAACCATTGATAGAAAATACCAACATTGGGACTAGCAGTTAGCCTAATGGTAAGTCGCTGGACTCCCATATAGTCAACCGCGGTTCGAGTCCTAGACCCAGTGGCTTAAACTCATGCCAGGCACGTGTGCTTGCATACCCGAGATCCCGAGAGGAGAATGGAGGAGAAGGGATTGTGGTGTGGCCATCCCCCTGGGAGGTGATTTCTCGTTTTCTGTCTGTCTTTCTGGCGAGCGCACGCGCCCTATAGCAAAAACCTCCCTAAAAAAAGAAAAAGAAAAGAAAATACCAACATCACCATTCTCCATAGTATGTAAACAAGACACAGAGTTCTTCAACATAATCGTTAAAATGTCTGGAAAACAATTAAAAATTGGCAGGAAACCAGAAAGTCCAAGTTGTATGAATGATGATTGTCAGCAGCCAGCAGATGTCGGTGCTGTGGTGGCACAGATGCTGGGATTACTGTGCAAAGATGAAGGTAGCTAGAAAAATGCTCGAACAGCTAGGGGCAAATGCGACAGAAAGGGATGGGACGGGAGAGATTTCCTTCTTAGAAAAGAAGATGTAAGGAAGAGTGAGACGAAACATTTTGAATTGCAATGAAATCAGTGTAAAAATGTGTTCAGCAGACTCAGCAGCACGGTGATGAGTAAGGGAAGGTAAGGGATCGTAAAGATGTATCATGCCTGCAGTTCAGTGAACGATGTAGATGCTTACGGGCCGAGCCTGCACGGATGGTTAGGCTTTTCCAAAACTTTGTGTGCTTCCTCTTTCTGCATATGTTCCTTCGTTCTCCGAAATGGAGGTGTTTTAGTGCTGCAGTGTTCATCATTCCACGTGTGTTTTTGTCTCTACCGTTGCAGGTTCATGTCAGAGCTGGTCTTTTTCACGGTACTGAGCTCTTGTGTAAAACCATCATGAGCTCAGAGATTTCAGGAAAGAACGACCACGTTTGGAACGAGCCGCTGGAGTTCGATATTAACATCTGTGACTTGCCCAGGATGGCAAGGTTATGTTTCGCTGTTTATGCAGTTTTGGATAAAGTGAAAACGAAGAAATCAACTAAAACTATTAATCCCTCTAAATACCAGACCATCAGGAAAGCCGGAAAAGTGGTAATGATATGTGGGATAATTTGAAGACGATGAAGTAATCGAGTAATGTAGATGAAGTCATCATGTAACTTGGGTCCATAAGACCTGACTTATAGGAGAAAACAATCTCCAGGTTTATGTCTTGTCCACTCATTTTCTTTTGGCAAATGCGTTTAGTAAATTTTATACCTGAAGTGTTCAGTTACGAATGTAAAACTCTTTGGAAGCTATAAATTAAAAAAAATTGAAGATAATTAAAAAAATTTTCAGAACCAGAGTTCCTTGCCTCAAATCCAGGTGCCAGATACGTCTGTGAAATTTTTTTTCATTTTAGAAAGGGTGTAGGTCATAGGGCAACACACTTTTTGGGATATGGGGCATGAAAATGGATTCAAACGCTAAAGCATTGGGAGTGAATTTTTTGAATATCCATCCTCAGTGTGATGAGGCTGTCGGCAGCGTCCTGTCATCACTGGCCACGTTTTGCTGTCACGAGAGTTACAGACAGTCCTTTAGTTTTCAGAGTTGCTTGGATTTTTAACTCATGGTTAGAGGACGGAAAATATGTTGTCGTAATCTCATTTTCCATTTCACTTTTTTTTTTTTTTTTTTTTTAGTCAAGTGTTTTTCATTTTCTTCTTTCTGAAATGTTTCTGAGGGAGTTGGAGACATGGATTTTCTGGTTTCTAAAACCTAGTTACTGTGTAAATCTGTATGAATTGGCATCCTTTTATTCTTGACACGGGAATGTCACATTTTCTCTGGTGACCATCATATATTCTTCTAAAAAAAAATTCTTTTTTTAAAGGTTTTTGCCATAGGGCGTGTGCACTCGCCAGGGGGAGACAGTGAGAGGGAAAGTGAGAAATCACCTCCAGTGGGGATGGCCTTGCCATAGTCCCTTCTCCTCCTGGCATTTTTGGGCACACATGCACACACAGCTGGCGTGATTTTCAGGCTGCCACACCCAGGACTCATACCATGGTGGGCCACATGGGAGTCCAGCGTCTTAACCATTATGCCACCTGCTGGCTCCCTACAACGTTTTAATGACTAAAAGGTCATAGAGGATTGGTCCGTCAGTGTGTTTTCCTCTTCAGTCCAGGACTGCCCCCCAAGGGTGAGCATGTGCTAGTACGTCTTTCAACGTCCGCATACGAGTCCTGCCACAGCAGCTCCTTCGTGGAGGTGTAGGGACATTCCACGGAGCTCTACGCCTCGCCTCCACACACCGGGACTCACTGAGATTGCGAGGTCTTAAAACGTGCATCCTGATACTAAGTTACATATCCGTTCTCAAATCCCTGAAAATTCCCCATCATTTTCAAAGACTGTACAGTAAATGTTACATTTTATGGGTATAATATTGTGGGACATTAATTGGTATTTAGGTTTTTTAAACCATCATAAATACCTTAAGTATTTCCCCCTGTATATATTGTTCTCTTTTTAGAGGGAGTTTTTGCTTGTTTTCCTTGTTTTTGTTTGTTTTCCTCCTCCCAGAAATCACCTAGGACTTTAGAAATGTTTAGGACTAGCACTGTTGAGATGAAGGGCAGGGGCGTGTTCGCACCTTGCAGCGTGCTCCTAACGTATTGATGCAGCCGTCCTTTCCCCACAGCATTATCCCGTAGCATGGGTGAACACCATGGTTTTCGACTTCAAAGGACAGCTGAGATCTGGAGACGTAATATTGCATAGCTGGTCTTCATTTCCTGGTAAGACTTCTATGCTAATCCTTAGTCTTAAAGTGTAAATAACATAGGAGCCAGCAGGTGGCGTAGTGGCTAAGGCACCGTACTTGCACATGGCTGACCAGGGTTCAAGTCCTAAACTTGGCGGCTTGCTTTTTCGTGCACTGGCTTGCTCGCTCGCTCTCTCTCTCTCTCTCTCTCTCTTGCTCTGTGGTCAAATTGAAAAAACAATAATGATGATGAATGAAATTAAATAATTCTTTTAAAAAAATAAATGAGTAAAAGGCCAGCAGGTGATGTGGTTAATAACAGCCCTCGACTCCCACATAGCCAACTGCAGTTTGAGTCTGGACCTAGTGGCTTTCTCTCTCTCTCTCTCTCTCCCTCTCTCTCTCTCTCTCTCTCTGGTCAAATTTAAATAAATAAATAAAGTTAAATAAAACTTTGAATTTTTTTTTAAATGAATAAATAACTTAGTTTGTGGACTAGTTATTTTTTGTGTGAGGCTCACCATTCACTCAATTGATTAAATAAACCATCATTTTTTGTCTTTATTATTATTTTGAAATGGACTAATATACATTATTTTAACATATTCATAAAAATAATTTGTTTTTAGTGTATTTTATGTTTCAGTGACTGTGTACTTGTTTTTAATGTTTTATTTTTACAGTGTTTTAGAGAAATTTTCCTACAGAACAATATCTTTTTAATAATCTTCATTGTTCCTAATTGTGCTAACTTTCTTCACTTGTGAAAAGTGGAAAAATTCAATAAAATGGAAAAGATAGCAAAAACACTAGATCTTTATTTGACTTTAGACTAAAATATGAGTTAGGGGAAGCACCCTTTATATGCCTGTATTCCTCAAATACTTATCAAGGTACTGTCATCAGATGAGGTAGATGACTTTACTCCCATTTTTATAGATAAGAAAAGTAAAACTCAAAGAACGTACGTCTGCCTTTCATAATTGGTCAAACTAGGATTAGAATGAAAAACTGCTCAGCTCTTTCCATTATTCTGAACTACTTTTGCAAATGTTGGAATTTTTAAAATATATATCATTATTCCTTTCTCGCTCTTTTTAATGAATTATTTGTTTAGTTTTATTTTTTATCATCATCATTATTATTTTTTAATTGACCAGAGAGAGACAAAGAAGGAAATTGAGAAAACAAGCTGCCATGTCTGGGACTCGAACCACAGTCGGCCATGTGCGAGTCCAGCCCCCCAAGCACCACACCATCTCCCCTTACCATCCTTTCTCTCTTTTTAAAAAAACTTCATTGTTTGGGACCAGCAGTTGGCGTAATGGCTATGTTGCTGGACTCCCATGTAGTCGACCACGGTTCGAGTCCCGTACCCAATGGCTTAAACTCACAATGGCGTGTATGTGTGCGTGCCCAAGACCCTGAGAGGAGAATGGAGGAGAAGGGATTGCGGCGTGGCCATCCCCCTGGGGGGTGATTTCCCTCTTTCTGTCTCTCTGTTACTCTCTGTCTTTCTGTGCATGTGTCCTATAGCAAAAACAAAACAAAACAAAACTTGATTGTTTGTTAATATACCTAGTAAATTTATGAGCTTAGCTGAATTTTTAAATTATTTATTTTGTGTGTTTATTAAGTCAACAAATACATTTATAATTTGATAATCACAGATTGCTTTCCGATAGATATTTGAAAATGTTCATATGTTAGTAATAGCTATGCAAGATACTATTTTTGAATAATAGTTATTTGCAGATATAACCTCCTCAGAATCTAGTATTTCGTGTGTGTGTGTGTGTGTGTGTTCTTCTGTGCCTATGTTCTCCTGTATACCAGTTATTTCTACTAGTAATCACATTAGTCACCAAATATGGGAGAGCTCTTTGTATCTGACTCATTTCTTTTCTCTTTCTTTTTAAAAATTTTTTGCCGGGACTAGCAGTTAGCATAATGGCTACGTTGCTGAACTCCCATGTAGCCAACCGCGGTTCGAGTCCCAGACATGGTGGCTTAAACTCACGCCAGGCGCGTGTGCGTGTGTGCCCAGAATCCCAAGAGGAGAATGGAGGAGAAGGGATTACGGTGTGACCATCCCCCCTGGGGGGTGATTTCTCTCTTTCTCTCTCTCTGTCTCTCTCTGTCTTTCTGGTGAGGGAATGTGCCCTATAGCAAAAACCTCTCAAAAAAAATTAAAAAGAGGAAAAAAAGAAAAAAAAAATGTTTTGCTCGTCGGAGTTGGGGTAGGAGTGGGAGAAAGCACCTCCATGAGGGATGTTACACTGCAGTCCCGTCTCCATCTTGTTTCCCTCCTGTCGGGCTTTTAGGCTCACATCCATACTTGCCTGGTGTGTTTTTTAAGCTTCTGGGTCCAGTACTCAAACTGTGTGGTTATGGGAACCAGCAGTTAGCGTAATGGCTATGTCACTGGACTCCCACGTAGTCCACCGCGGTTCGCGTCCCGGACCCAGTGGCTTAAAACTCAAGCCGGGCGCGTGTGTGTGCGTGCCCAAGATCCCGAGAGGAGAATGGAGGAGAAGGGATTGCAGCGTGACCATCCCCCCTGGGGGGTGATTTCTCGCTTTCTGTCTCTATGTCTCTCTCTGTCTGTCTGGCAAGCGCACATGCCCTATAGCGAAAACCTCTCAAAAAAAAAAAAAAAAAAAAAAAACAAAAAAAAACTGTGTGGTCAGCCAAGTGAGATCCAGCCTCCTCAGCCCCCAGGTCATGGGCTGGTGTTAAGAGGAACTTTATTTTTATATTACTATGAAAATGATGTATTTTTGCACTATTTTTTCCTGAGAATCTAATTTAAATTCTCATATGTTCTCCAGAATCACCAATTTGACTAGTATTTTTAGTCAAAGTGATATTTTTTTTTTTTATAATTTTATTTTATTTTATTTATTCATTCATTTATTTTGACCAGAGAGAGAGACACACACAGAGAGAGAGGGAGAAAGTGAGAAAGCAAGCCACTAGGTTCAGGACTCGAACCGCGGTCGGCCATGTGGGAGTGTCCAGCACCTTAACCACCACTCCACCTGCTGGTCCCTAAAGTGATAATTTTTGATGGTATTATCTTAGTATTGACTTCATCTCTGAGAAAGTGCATGATGGGAGCTGGCAGGTGGCATGGTGTGGTGGTTAAAGGCGCTGGATTCCCACATGGCTGACTGCTGTTTGAGTCCCGGACCTGGCGGCTTGCTTTCTCACTTTCCCTTTCTGTCTCTCTCTGGTCATATTTAAAAAATAATACTAACAAATGGAATTTAAAAATAAATAATTTTTTTTTTTCTTTTTTGGAGAGGTTTTTGCTATAGGGCGCGTGCGCTCGCCAGACAGACAGAGAGAGACAGAGAGATAGAAAGCGAGAAATCACTCCCCAGGGGGGATGGCCACGCCGCAATCCCTTCTCCTCCATTCTCCTCCTGGGATCTTGGGCACGCACGCACACGCGCCTGGCGTGAGTTTAAGCCACCGGGTCCGGGACTCGAACCGCGGTCGACTACGTGGGAGTCCAGCGACAAAGCCATTACGCTAACTGCTGGTCCCAATAAATAATTTTTTTTAAAGTGCATGATGAAAAATAACAAATGGACACCATTAGCGCTAAATGTATTAATTCTAAGTTGTCACAGTTACCACAACAGGGATCAGCAGGAACAAAGAAACTACACATAATTGTCTAGAACCCCCAGGTCACCATTACACAGTGTATAATCACATCGATTGTTTTTAATCTTTCCAGTATTCTTCATATGTATACTAGGAAATAAAAATGTATGTTCCTAGTCTTTTCCATGTTACAATTATTATTATTTTGGAGAGGTTTTTGCGATAGGGCACGTGTGCTTGCTGGAAAGATAGAGAGACAGAAAACGAGAAATCACCCCCCGGGGGGATGGCCACGCTGCAGTCCCTTCTCCTCCATTCTCCTCTGGGGATCTTGCGCACGCACGCACACGCGCCTCGTGTGAGTTTAAGCCACGGGGTCCTCTCGAACCATGGTCGACTCCATAGGAGGAGTCCAGCGACATAGCCATTACACTAACTGCTGTTCCTATCTTTTCCATGTTATTATATAAAATTGCATATTCTGTACATTTCCGGAAGTGTTTATTAAATCAACAAATACATTAAAATTTGATCATCACTAATTGCCCACCTCAGAGATGGTACCAATTTGGCCCTGCATTTGTGTGCTATGAGAGTTTTCTGGGGGATCACTTATGAACGAGGTATAGTCGGGGCTGACATGTGCTCAGTGCGGCATTTGCCTTCAGGTTGGTTGCACTTGATAGATGAGTATAACGCTTCTAGAGAGTACAAATACGGACTTGCGGTGTACGGGGAAATCTGTTCCAGAGGTAGATAAATGACGACTCGCCTTCATCCAGGTGCCAAGTAAATCTGTGAGACGAGAAAATATCAAATAAGATGATCAAAGGATTAGGAGCAGAAACTTACAAATGCTTTGTAAGAATCTTCTAGCTCTTGGAGATAATTCTGGGCGTGCTTATGTCACGGACATTAAGCCTCGACAGGTCGACTTTCATTTTCCCAGGAGGTACAGAGAGGACAGTGGCTAGAATCATTGCATTAGTCTCTCTGCAGGTGCCACGTCTGTGGATTCAACTGAGGATCAAACAGTGTTGGGGGAAAAACAAAAAGATTGTGTCTCCACTGAACACGCACAGGCTTTGTCTTGTCGGTACTTCCTAAATAGCACAATACACCAACTATTTACATAGCACATGCGTTGTGTTTGCTATGACAGGAGAGCTCGAGGTGAGCTAGAGTGTGTGGGACTGTGCCCATAGTCACATGCAAATACTCTGCCGTTTTATGTCAGGGACCTGGGCGTTGAGGGACTTCAGTGTCCATAGGAGTCCAGGAACCGATCTCATAGGTACCAAGAAACGACTGTTTACGAAAAAGAGAAATTACGTGGGAGAGGGGAGAGTCTGTTCATATTCAAGTTACTTATCTTTGAAATTATAATAAAAAATTACATTATGAACTCCAGGGTTTTCTGACAGTTTGGAAATTCCAAGAGCCTGAGATTAGAGACGTTCTCATATAATTTTCTGCCAAACTTCCTTAGGTGGCATACGTCTTAGTCGTTTTTACAGTTTTATTTTTATTAGTTTGGTTTCATTGTTTTTTATGAATCAAAATTATTTGCATGTTTTAGATGAACTCGAAGAAATGTTGAATCCAATGGGAACCGTTCAGACAAATCCATATACTGAAAATGCAACAGCTTTGCATATCAAGTTTCCAGAGAATAAAAAACAGCCTTATTACTACCCTCCCTTTGATAAGGTAAGCTAATTATTTAAAGGACTAGTACGCGTGAAATAATGACATTCGGAGTTCTGGACTTTGTACACTAAGCTCTGAATGTCGGTTTCTTTCTTCAAGTTTCATGTCCATTGAGAGTTTGGTTCAACAGAAGGACCACAGAGCAGGGCTCCCTAACTCAGCTAGCCCGCACCCCATCACTAAGCCAGTACGGTAGGGCCACAAATGACTTCCCACGGAGCTCTCCTCATGTCCGGTGTTCGGGGACCATGCCTGGGCTCCAACTTTGAAGATTTAATCGTGCTATTTTGGAGTTGGTATTCCAAGGACAGATGATGACGTTGGACATTACTTTTTTTTTTTTTTGAGAGGTTTTTGCTATAGGGCGCATGCGCTCGCCAGACAGACAGAGACAGACAGAGAGACAGAAAGCAGGAAATCACCCCCCCCCAGGGGGGATGGCCACACCGCAATCCCTTCTCTTCCATTCTCTTGGGATCTTGGGCACGCACGCACACGCACCTGGCGTGAGTTTAAGACACCGGGTCCGGGACTCTAACTGCGGTCGACTACGTGGGAGTCCAGTGACATAGCCATTACGCTAACTGCTGGTCCCTGGACATTACTTTTAATTGGACTCCCTATGCTAGTATTTTAAGATGCTAGAATCTGTGGCAAGTAAAGTCCATTTCTAAGTACCTTCACGTGTCACCTCAGCATGGACGCTGCATGGCGTGGCCTAAGGACATTCTCTGGCTAAAGTAGAGCTGTGATCATTTATATGTGAAAAGGACTACGCTGGCTGGGTTTTTTTCCTTTTTTCAAATTTGGCATTTTCTTTTCAGGTATGATTGATACTGCCTTTTTTTTTTTTTTGGCTAGAGGTCATGTGTGGTCACTAGAGAGAGAAAGAGAGGGAATCCCCGCCGCCCAAGGGTGGCCATGCCACAGAACCTTCTCCATTTCTCCTTGGGGATTTGGACATGTGCATGCACACCCAGTGTGTATTTTTTGGCATTGTGTCCCGGACTCAATCCATGCAGGTGGTTGTGTGGAATCAGATGCCTTAACCACTGTGGCTGTCCCAGTGCCGATTTTTTTTAAAAGAATTATTTTATTTAACTTTACTGATTTATTTTAATTTGACCAGAGAGGGACAGAGCAAGAGAGCAAGCTATGAGGGGAAGTGAGAAAACAGGCCCCCAGATCCAGGACTGAACCACGGTTGACCATGTGGGAGTCCAGCACCCTTAAACACCACACCGTTTGCTAGCCCCATCACTGCTGATTTTTATCAGAAAATCTTTGAAAATAATTTTCAGAAAATAAACAAGAAGTTTCTTTAATTTCCTTTATCCATTTGAGGATAAATACCCTTTAAAGTTCATATTATACTAAATAATATTCCAATTAATCTACCTATAAACTTACACTTCAGCGTTCAGCACCACTAGACCTGTGTGAAGGAGACTTAGAAAGTATTATGCAAATTAGGACATGGGTGGTGTAACGGCCACCTTGGACTCCCATATAACGGACCACAGTTAGAGTCCTGGACCTGGCAGCTCAACGCTCAGGCCAGGCGTGTGTGTGTGTGTGCGTGCGTGCCCAGGATCCCAAAAGGAGAAAGGATTGTGGTGTCGCCATCCCCCCTGGGGGGTGATTTCTCGCTTTCTGTCTCTCTGTCTTTCTGGTGAGCGCATGCGCCCTATAGCAAAAACCTCCCCCCCAAAAAAAAGTCATAGCTACTTGTGATTAATTTAAGTTATCTTCAGTTATGGTGTGTGTTCATTAATCAGGAATCGTTTCTTTTCTTTTTCTTTCTCTCTTTTTTTTTTTTTTTAATGGTTTTTGCCATAGGGCACATGTGCTCACTGGGGAGAGAAAGAGACCGTGAGAGGGAAAGTGAAAAAATCTCTTCCTAAGGGGTATGGCCACACCACAATCCCTTTTCCATTCTCCCAGATTTGGGACAAGCCCAGCATGATTTTCAAGCCGTCAAGTCCGGGACTTGAACTGAGATCAGTCAGGTGGGAATCTAGTGGACCACCCCACAGACAGTTTCTTTGGGTCAAACGAAATGCTTTTGGAAATATTTCTATAAATACAATATCCTATATAGATATTTTTAATCAAAATTTCAAGAGAAATCAAGCTGCTGCTGCTGCTGCCTTTTTTTTAATAGCTGTGTATTTATTTCATGAGACAGACGGACAGACACAAACGCGGTCTCCCACCACTCTCAACGCCTAGCTCTCCAGCCAGCCGCCAGCACAGGCATGTGGGCCCTCCCAGGGTTCACGAGTCCATCTGGAAACCAAGCCCGTGTCTTTTTATGACTTCAGCATTGCAGAGTGTTGTGCTAGTGTTGCTTCATCTTGGCTATGAAGTCCATTTTTAAAAAATGTTTTATTTCACCATTGTTCTAGTCACCTGCAGTTCATCATTAAGAAGTCAAATTTCTTTTTCCTAAATAATTATTTATTTAATTTGATTTATTTATTCATTTATTTTAACTTGACCATATATATAGAGAAACACAGAGACACACACAGGATGAGGGTTAGGGGAGTGAGAAAGCAAGCCACCATGTCTGGGACTTGAACCGTAGTTGGCCATGTGGGAGTGTCCAACGCCTGAACTATCACCTCATCTGCTGGCCCCATCTCTTCTTTTTAAAAATATTTTATTTAACTTCATTTATTTAATTTTTAAATTTTAATTTAATCAGAAAGGGACAGAGCAAGAGAGAGAAAGAGGGCAAGTGAGAAAGCAAGCTGCCAGGTCTGGGACTTGCACTGCAGTCAGCCATGTGGGAGTCCAGCGCCCTTCACCACCATGCCACCTGCCGGCCCCAGAGTTCACGTTTCTCCAAAACATTTTATTTCACCATTGTTCCAGTCATGTGCAGCTCATCATCTTTTGGTTTGCCTCTCTGATCCCTTAGTGAGTCTGATTTGAAAAAGATCGATTTGGAATAGACATTATAGTCTTTAACTATTCATAAATATGTTTACTTATTTGTTAACTTTCATTGTACAAGTCATATGTGGTTATTATAAATTATACAGACGCGTAGGTGAAAATGTCCCCTAGTCGTATTCTTTTCATTTTATTTAGTATTCGTTGCTATAATTCCTTGCATACTTTTCATGTCTTATGGTTATCAGTTAATAAACGTAATCTCATTTTATTTTTATAACGACCCTATGGAATAGGTTAGGAATTACCACATGGATCTTCTAATTTTTACACATCGATCCTCCCACCTAACGAGGGTTGCCATCTTTTCAGGAATCAGATTCCCCTTTTGGCTTAATGATTTTTTTTTTTTCTTTTTGGAGAGGTTTTTGCTAAAGGGCACGTGTGCTCACCAGAAAGACAGAGAGAGACAGAGACAGAAAGTGAGAAATCACCCTCAAGGGGGGATGACCACGCCATAATTCCTCCTCCATTCTCCTCTCAGGATCTTGGGCATGCGCTCACATACACCCGGCGTGAGTTTAAGCCACCGCGTCCGGGACTCGAACCGTGATCAGCTACATGGGAGTTCAGCGACATAGCCATTACGCTAACTGCTGGTCCCAATGAATTTAAAAGTTATTTTAGGCTTTCCCTGTTATTATGTCTACTTTTGATGTCATTGTGACAAAAACTTATTCTGTGTTTAGGAACTCACATACATTTGCATTTTCTTAACCAGAATGTGTTTACATATATTTCAGAAAAAGCTTGACGTATATCTGCAAGCCACTGCTGTCTTTTCCGTAGGTACTAGTGTTCCCGTAGTGGTAGTCCCTTATGGTAATACCATCACTTACCTGTTGTCAGGAGTTTGAAGCATGTGGGAAACACCAGTTTGCTTTTAAAATTCATCTTTTTGTTATAAATCATAGAATTACAAGATCATATGCAGTCTGAGTACAAGTACAGTCACTTAAAATTCTATGACTATGAGAACCAACATTCATTAATGAATTTATTTCTAAACAGATTATTGAGAAGGCCGCTGAGATCGCCAGCAGTGATAGTGCTAACGTATCAGTAAGTACCGAGGCTCTCAAACAGCCTCTTCTTTCCTTTTTTTTTTTTTTTTTAATGTTTTGATTCTCTAAAGATCTTAATTAATGTAAATACTTTGAATAGCAAGTGCAACTGATGTATACCTGTCAGTGAACGCATGTCTGACTCCAGGTGTAAACCTCAGTGAGTAGAATGAACATACTATAAAGTAGCACCTAGCTAGGGCTATATAGCTTCCTGCAGTCATTAAATAGGTGTTTTTTAAAAGCATTTTTAAATTTCAAGAAAAAACAGTTTTATTTTTAATAGATCAAAATCAAAAAATGTTAAGAGAAACTTGCGTAAGACTTAAAGCCAGGAAAAAGGTAAAGATTCAGTTCAAACAGTAGTAGATAAACCTGTCAACAGTTGAAGAGAAGACAAAAATCCTTAAATCTGGAAAATAAAGCACAGAAGAAAATCAGTACTGATTTAATCAAAAGTCATACAATTCTGTCTCACCAGTTCCGTCTCAGGTAATTAATCTCTCTTTTGTTGAATTTGCAGTGCTACTATGGTCCGATCTTCCCGTTTAAGTTCTGGAGTTAACCTTCAATGTTGTTACTGATCTTTCCAGACTTGTCCCTACCATTAAGTTGGCCATTTTCTTGGTTGTTTTTTGTACTTTTATTTCTGTGAGTCTGACTTTGTTTTCCTAGTATAGTACTCCCTTCAGAACTTCTTGGAGAGCTGGTCTGGTATAGGTAAATTCTTTGAGGGTCTTCAGTTTTGGTCAGTCTGACTATGATGGAGAAGATCTTCTTGGGTTGATGCTATGTGGGGTCCTTTGTATTTCTTGGGTCTGGATATTTGAATGACTCTCTAGGTTTGGAAAGTTTTCTTCCAGGATTTCATGAACTAGATTATCAATGCCCTGATTAGTCTCTTCACCTTCTGGAATACCGATTATCTGGATGATTGGGCATTCAATGGTATCTAGTATTACTCGTATATTATTTTCATGTTTTTGGGTTATGTTCTCAGTCTTTTTGGTGAATTTTTCTAGGTCAGAGGTTCTATCTTCTACATCTGATATTCTATCTTCTGCATGATCTAATCTGTTTTTAATACTTTCAAAGGAGGTTTTGATTTCCTTTATTACAGCCTTCATATCTAACAATTTCGTTTGATTCTTTTTTATAATGTGTTTCCTCTTTCAGATCGTGGAAGAACTTTTTCACCTCCTGGAACTCATTGTCTCTTTTCTTTTGCGTCTTCTGGAGTTTGATGTCTATTTTCTTGGATGTCTGTTAGCTTTGTGACTGTGAATATTTTAAATTCTTTTTCTGGCATTTTCATAAGATTCATCGTACTGTCTGTGGAGGATGAGGCGTTACTCATTTACTCCTGGGGGGAGAGATACTTTCTTGGCTTATCTTTCTTGTGCCTCTGAGGTGGTTTCTGGTCATCCACTGGATTATACTTTTTTCCCTAATTTTTGGAGTTAAATCTAAGCGTTCGGAAGCATGCAGGAGGAGGTGATTTGCAATCTCTCTGCAATACTGTTTTTCTACCTTTGTACAGCAGATTCCACGGGAATTGAAGATTTCTCTGACTCTGGCTGGATCTTGTGTTCAAGAGGGTGATGTCTGGGCAGAAAATCTTCAATTGTCCTAGTCCCTGAAAGGGGCCACTCAAAGCTCAAATGTAGATGGCTTGTCCAAATAGCCTTTTCTTGTTATAGAGTTGTACACATTATTCGGTATTTTTGTCAGTGTGGTAATGAGCTTACAGAATTCCATAACTCAAATGCAGTGACAGCCTGTGAGTATAGGGACGTGTGCATGACTAGCGTTTGGTCAAATGGCAGCTTACTTTGTAGGTGATCTGTGTCCAGCAAGTAAACGCTCTTTTGTTACAGTACAGGCTAGCAGCTAGTCTTGGGGTGCTATGGCTCCTCCCGGGGTGGCGGTCCTGTCGTAGGGAATGTCTGTCTGTCATGTGACAGAGCAGATGTGGTGAAGGACATCCCGGTCGGGTTTCTGTCATGGTTAGCCTGGCCTGATCCCGTCTGAACAGTAGATTCTAGTTGATGTTAACATCACTGCTCCAGCTTTCTACTTCACCACACGCTAGCCAGACAGAGCAGAAAAATCAAGACCAGCGGCCTTGCCTCGTACTTGACGAAGATGCGTTACTATGTGTCCTCCCTACGCACATCTCCCTGGCCAGATCTTCCTCACATGAGCATACCTAACTATGAATGAGGCCGGGAAATGCAGTCTTCTGTTAGGCAGTCAGGTAGGTGGTTAAAGTAAGAGATTCTATCGCTAAAGGAAGAAGTGCAGCACAAGTACTGAGCAGTCTCTGTCATACACACTGTCCCGTTGCTTCTGTGCAGGTACTACAAAGTAGGTATTTCATTGACTTGGGTTACAGTATGTATGTTTTTTACCTTCTGTGCTGTTTAAGGTTTTCTTTTTTTGGGAGGGGGGAGCATTGGACACATGTGCTCGTCTGAGAGAGAGGGAAAGTGAAAAAGCACTTATGTCCTTTTCATACCCCAGGAGGATGGCCACTCCGCAGTCCCTTGTCTGTTCTGTCACGATTTGGGGCATGCACGGACACATGCCCTGTGTGTTTTACAGGATGTTGGGTCTGGGATTCAAACTATATTGCCCATATGGGAACCAGCCGCCTTAGCTGCCACACCACCAGGTGGCCTTAAATCATCTTCTTTTAAAGAAGTCTGTCTTCTTGTTTTGCTAACTTTCTTAAGAGAGATTTTTGCTATAGGGCACATGTACTTGGCTGGAGAGAGAGAGCGAGCAACAGAGAGAAAGCATCTCCCCCTCAGCGGGATGGCCATGCCACTATCCTTTCTTCTCCACTCTCCTCTCAGGATTTAGGTACACACGCTCATGCTCCTGGCATGAGTTTAAAGGTGCAGGGTCCAGGACTTGAACCACGGTCAGCTTTGTGGGCATCCAGCGACACAATCGTTATGCCATCTGCTGGTCCCGGTTGCTTTCTTTCACTATATGGAGTCTCAGTTTAGCTCTCCTGGTCTGAGGCTCCTAGGTGGTCAGCCCGTTCACTACACTGTGACTTCAGTAACTGCTGACGTGGGCTTTCCTGCACGTGGAGATTTCCGTACTTCTCTAGGGCTCAGTACCCTGTTCTACCTTCATCGGATAGCGATGTTGCCGTTCCAGATCTGCACTAACAGAGGAAGGGGCATGCCCGGCCACAGCAGCTGCTCCCCCACATGGACCTAAGACCCCCTATGATTGCCTGGTTTTCCTCCCCGTCCCTCATGTCCGTCATCCTGAGCTGGAGCTACCCCAGGACCAGGTGCACAGCAGATTCACTGCGGCACGGGTGTGGGAAGGTCTGGTCCAGAAGGGGGTCCTTTGTTGGCCACTCTTCATCACTTCGTACGGCTGTTACTGATGAGTATTTCTGAAAAGATGCCTTGGACCTGCAGGTGGTGTGGGTCCAGGACTCTAACCGCAGGGGACTCCGCACAAGTCCAGTGATGTAACTATTACGCCATCTGCTGGTCCCCGGACTGTCCATTTTAAATCGTTATAACTAGGCTGATGTCTTCTTATTAACCAACACAAGAACTATGGTGATGAGCTTTTTTGTTTTCCCTAGCTTGTGCCGTAGGGTGCATACTCGCGGTGGAGAGAGGTAGGGGGCGGGGGAGAACACCTCCACGGGGGATGGCCACACCACAGCCTCTTCTCCTCCCTTCTCCCCTCGGGATTTTGGGCTCAGACGTACACGTGCCTGGTATGATTTTCACGTCTTTGGCTTTGGGGCTTGAACCAAGGTTATCCATAAGGGAGGCACATACTTAATCACCATACTGCCTGCTGGCCCCGGTGAACACATTTTCGCCAACCAGAAATAAGTTTGTTTATTCCTGTAGCACAAATATTTGTGTTTTGGGACTCAGTGAACTCTTGGGAAACACATTCTGCACCCTTGGGACCAGCAGATGGCGTAATGGTCACGTCACTGGATCTCATGTAGTCGACCACAGTTCAAGGCCCCAACCCAGCCACTTTAGGACTCACACCAGGCGCATGTGCGTGCCTCCCAAAAATCCCAGGAGGAGAATGGAGAAGGGCTTGCTTCAAAGAGTGTTTGATGTTGAGGTCTTCAGCAGCTTCTTATGTAGGTATATGAGGGTCAGCTTCAAGAATTGCTCTCACCTGGTTGTGAGTCCTGGTGGCCAGTCCCTGCAGTCCTTGTCAGCATGGTCTTGTCTCCTTTCCTGGACTTTTTTTTTTTTTTGAGGGGTGGGGGTTGCTATAGGGCGTGTGCACTCGTCAGAAAGACAGAGCAAGACAGACAGAAAGCGAGAAATCACCCCCCCAGTGGGGATGGGCATGCACGCACATGTGTCCGGTGTGAGTTTAAGCCACTGGGTCCCGGACTTGAACTGCGGTCAGCTACTTGGTTATTCCAGCGACACAGCCATTACACCAACTACTGGTCCCTTTGCCAAACTTCTTGAATCACCGCTGCAGTTGATGTTCATTAGCAGTTGCTGGGCCAGGGCGTTGTGATGTTGGAGTTGTCTCCCCCGCTTTTACCACCCGTGTCGAACTCGAATAAGAAAATTGCTCCGAATTTGTTTTTGTCTAACATCATTTCCATGATCTAAAGCACATATAAAATAAACGGCATGTTGGGGCCAGCAGGTGGTGTGGTGGATAAGGGCGCTGGATTCCCACATGGCCAACCATGGTTCAAGTCCTGGACCTGGTGGCTTGTTTTCTCACTTTCCCTTACTCTCTTCTCTCTCTCTCTCTCTCTCTCTCTCTCTCTCTCTCTCTCTCGTCAAATAAAGAAAAAAAATAACAATAACAAATGTAAATAAATACTTCCTTAAAAAAAAATAAAAAAAAAATAAACGGCATGTAATAAATCATTAGGAAAAAGAACATACAATGAGAAATGCACATTAAAATTATATATAAGATGGACCAGCAGGTGGTGTGGTAATTAAGGTGCTAGACACTCTCACATGGCTGACCACGGTTTGATGCCCAGACCTGGTGGCTTGCTTTCTCATTTTCCTTCTCTCTCTCTCTCTCTCTACCTCTCTCTCTGGTCAAATTAAAATAAATGAATGAAGAGATAAAATTAAATAATTACATAAAAAAAAAACAAGAAAGTAGCAATACCAAGTATATAAGTTATACTAAATTATTCCCAAGATTCCTTACAGTTCTTAAAAAAAATATTATGTATAAGATAATCACAGTTGGGACCAGTAGATGACATAATGATTGTCATTGGACTCCCATGTAGTTGACCGTGGTTCGAGTCCTGGACCTGGAGGCTTATACTCATGCCAGGCCATTGGCCAAGATCCCAAGAGGAGAAGGGAGGAGAAGGGACTGCGGCATGGCCATCCCCCTGGGGTGATTTCTCGCTTTCTATCTCTCTGTCTCTTTCTGTGTTTCCAGTGAGCACATGTGTCCTATAGTAACATCTTCTCTTCCAAAAAGATAACCACATTTATTTAAGAGTGTATCCAATTTCAAACTAAGTTTCTACAACACAAAGCCACAACTACATTTGTTACTATGTTTGCCTGCATATATCCTGTATATGTACACAGAGATATTTTATCCATTCATTGAAGAGTCTGAGTTCTTGGGCCAGCTGGTAGCGTGGTGGTTGAGGTGGGTAGGCCCATCTGACTGACTGTGCACTTTGCCTTGTGGACCCGGTGGCCTGAGAAACACCGGGAGCGGGTGTGAGTGCGTGCCCCGAACCCCAGGAGGAGCCTGGAGGAGGAGGGATTGCAGCGAGGCTGTCTCCCTGAGGGGCCATTTCTCACTTTCTCTGTTTTTGCCTTTCCAGGAAATGCACGCGACCTATAGCAAACTAAAAGTACATGAATTACATTTAAAACAAAGCCAAAACTGTGAGTTCACAAAAAGCTATGGGTTCTCACCGAATGTGACATGGTCGTCACGCTGCTTAGCTGCCTCTCGTTTGATCCGTCATCCCTGGTTGTTTTCTGGACGCTGCTTTCTCATATTCATAGTCCTCTTTTCTGACCGTGGAAAACTGGGCATCCAGTTAACCTTGACGTATGTACTTACCTGCTTAGTCCTCGGTGGCAGTCAGTCTCCTGATCCTGTAACTGCCCCTCTGTCTGTGGCCCAGCGGCCCTGGTGGGTGGGTGTCCACCCAGTCCCGTGTCTGCGCTGTGGTTAGTTCCCTCAGCAATGCGTCCCCGACAGCCACTGCTAGTTGGCCGGCCACCCGAGTCTTCAGCCTTTCTGAAGATAACAGACGAGGTTTTGGTCCTCCGTATTGAAAGGAAAGGAGCCGTAGTCTTGTTTTTTCTTTTATTCTCCTTCTATGGTACTTATAACAAGGTGCTTGTTTTGTTTTATTTTGGTCAGTAATCACTATTAAGTCATATTGAGTGGGTTTTTTTCTTTTTAATTTGAAATTTTTAATCATTGTAGAGAGCATGTGTATGTGCATGAGGAAGACCAAACCAACAGGGCGGGGCCCCTTCACAGAGCAGTCCTTTCCCCCCACTCCCCCAATTATCCAAACCATCAGGATTTTAGGCATGTGCGCGAGACCCCAGCGAGAAGGCAGGGTACAGGGGTTTGAACCCTGGTGGGCCGTATGGGATCTGGCTGCCTCTATGTGTGTTCCGCTACAGGACCAACCCTTATATTTATGTTTTTGATTTAAAGAAATCTAAACATAAAGAAAAACAAGGTGTAAAATACGGGTGTTATTCCTCATTGCCTTCTACCACTTGCGTTATCTTATTTTAGTGTAAGCATTTGAGAATATGTTTGTGTAACTACCCTACTCATACTGTACAATATCGGTTTTCCTTACTAATTTTTTTTTCCTCTTTTGGATTTTATAAAAGCCTCTTAGGCTTTTGGGTTTTGTTAGGCTTCCTGCCATACTTCTTGTAGTTTTTTTGTTTAACCTGACGTTATTCAGTGTTTTCATACCTCAGTAAAAATATGCAGTACAATTTTATAGCTAATCTACTGTTCTCTGCTCTTAGCTTATTTGTAATTCTTCAGAATGTTAACTTAAAACAGATCTATGGAGTTCTAATTTGCATCCACCAAATTATAATGCGTGTGCTAGATGTTGGCAGTATTTAACCTAAGAGCAGTCTGCCTTTCTCTGACGGAGAACTTACACGTTGTATTGTTTGCAGTAACAGGTTTGGCTTGGGCTTTTATTTTCTAACTCTGATGACTCATTAGTTTTCAGTGATTCCCCATTTAGATACACCCTTGTAGGCTGAGCCTCTGCATGTGAAACCATGCAACTGCGTACGGTCGCCGTGTTACAGCAGGGTGTAAACCTAGAGTAACCCTCAGCTGGCGTGGTGCTTACACTGCTTTCATTCTGGTCTGTCTGGTTGTTTGTGTCTACCCAAGGGCAGTGTCTAAAGTCATTTCCCTTAATAAAATTATGCTTAGTATTTCCTTTTTCTTTCTTTCTATTTTAGAGCGAGATTTTTTTGTTTTAGGGTGTTTGCGCTTGCTGGAGAGACAGATTGAGACAGAGAGATAGAAAGCAAGAAATCACCCCCGGGGGGTATGGCCACCCCACAAGCTTTTCTCCTCTTGGAATTTTGGGCACACATGCCCACGCACCTGGCGGGGGTTTTAAGCAGCCTGGTCTTGGAATCAAACCATAGTCGACTATATTGGAGTCCAGCAACATGACCGTTATGCCATCTGTTGGTCCCACCCATTATTATTATAATTTAAGAATTTATTTTTTATTTAACTTTTTAAAGTTTTAATTTGACCAGAGAGGGACAGAGTGAGAGAGAGAGACAGAGAGAGAGAAAGCTGCTAGGTCCAGGACTCGAACTGCAATTGGTCATGTGGGAGTCCAGCGTCCTTAACCACCACGCCACCTGTTGGGCCCCTCCGTATTATTTTAATGTATATATATATTCTATTTCGGATTGGAGTACTTAAAAAAATTAGCAGCATGACAATTTCATATATTTTCATGTGAATACAAAATCTCAGTTCAAATAACATCAAGAGCATAAAACCTTACAGGATATTTTCAGATAATTCTGGGAAAAGCATAAGGAAAATGCATATTGGTTAAAGTGGTATAGTTTTAACTTAGGTAAGAAGAAATAAACCTCACTCTTTAACATCAGTGGAATTCAGAGGCTCTAGATCCAAAACTGTGATGTGCCATTTTCTGTTTTACTATCCTCCTTTGTATGGTGTGCAGAGGAAAATGCGACAAGGGTTGGGGCCCTGGGAAAGCCAAGGGTGCATTTTTTGCCTAGAAAAACACCTCATGATTTTCCTGACTGCCTATTATTTTTTTCATTTTTACCTTTATCTAACATTCAGTTCTTTCTTTAGTTTTTAAAAACAATTTATTCGATACATTTAATCACTATATGTCACTTAGCTTGTAGAGTACGTCTGCCCACCTTGAATACACCTCACGCCAGTCCAGTTGAGGCTACTGTACACATTATCCTCAACAGAGAGAACATTCAGTTCTTCATCTACTGAGGTTTTAGGTCTTGAAGCCAAGGCAGAAGCCAGGAGGGCACCTACCAACTTTATTTTTAACCTTATATGTTTGGGTTGTCTTTTTTTTGTTTATTTATAAAAGTTGAAAATCAAAGAATTTAGGTCAACTAATGACTTGTTTTTTTAATCCAAAATGCAATACTGCCATCTACTGTTTATATATGATTTTTTAGTACAGTAGTCTTTCCTTTTTTTAAGACTGTTTTCAACTGTCCTTTATCTTTAGCTTACACATTTAATATTGAACAATGAAAACTTATATAAAGGATCCAACTTTATCAATATTTTAAGGCATTACATCTTTATGTCTCACACACTACAGCTCACTTTACATGTAAATTTATCATGTATAAATTCACTGGGTGTTTGCCAGCAGTGTTTGCATAGTTAACTTCTATAATAAGTATTTTATTTTCTTAGAGTCGGGGTGGAAAAAAGTTTCTTGCTGTCCTGAAGGAGATCTTGGACAGGGACCCCCTGTCTCAGCTGTGTGAGAATGAGATGGACCTTATTTGGACTCTGCGACAAGACTGCAGAGAGAACTTCCCACAGTCACTGCCCAAGCTGCTGCTGTCGATCAAGTGGAATAAACTTGAGGACGTTGCTCAGGTAACAGAGGTCATGCCCAGCTCCTTTTGGGTGTGTCTCTATACTTCATCGATTTCATCCGGTGTCTTTTCCTCAGAGGGACATTTCTGTAAATTAGACAATTTTGGGCTGAAGAACTTTTTTTTTAAAATAATTATTTTGTTTAACTTTATTTATTTTATTCATTATTTATTTATTTATTTTAAATTTGACCAGAAAGGGACAGAGTGGAAGAGAGAGTGAGAAAGCAAAGCTGCCAGGTCCGGGACTAGAACTGCGGTCTGCCAGTGGGAGTCCAGTGCCCTTAACCACCGTGCCACCTCCTGCCCCACTGAAGAACTTTTGAGACTTTAAACTTAGACGCTCTAGACAATGGACCAGGGAGTTTAAGATTTAAACTTTGGCCGTTCATTGGAGACTGTCATTGATCAAAAAGAGCACGTGCTGTGTCCTGGGGACCTTAGCAGGTTCCATCAGGGGGCTCCACATATTTTCACCTTTAGGCCTTTGCAATGACTGTTTTTAAATTATTATCTAGTATTTAATAATCACCTTTACTGTAGAAGTTAGCATTTATGAATAGACATTAACCATTCAGGTCAAGTTTAACTTCCATTTCCGTTGGGCAGTATTGATGAATTTATGCCTTGGGCTGCATGAAGAAAGAAGAAAACAGTTGCTCAAAAAGCCATCCAGGGAACCAGCAGTTAGCGTAATGACTATGTCGCTGGACTCCCACGTAGTTGAGCGCAGTTCACGTCCTGGACCCGGTGGCTTAAAACTCACGCCGGGCGCATGTGCGTGTGTGCCCAAGATCCTGAGAGGAGAATGGAGGAGAAGGGATTGCGGCGTGGCCATCCCCCCTGGGGGGTGATTTCTTGCTCTTTGTCTCTCTGTCTCTCTCAGTCTGTCTGGCGAGCGCACGCGCCTATAGCGAAAACCTCTCAAAAAAAAAAAAAAGCCAGCCAGTGATAGATGCTTGGTTTATAAGATGTTGTCAAGAAACACTATTAAATTTAAATGGCCACCAGGGCTCTGTAGTAGACCCTTGTAATAGTTTCTTAATCAGAACAAATTAAGTGGGCCTATTAAGTAACCAAGTTTGTTTACCTTATTTGAACAGAATTGATCTCTCTTGTTTTTTCATCCTAGTAAACCTATAGAGACATGTTTGTTTATGTGCTATGTATTTATGCTTTGTGCATGAGCAAATATAAACCATACTGTCTTTAGTCAGTACGGAATTAAGACTAAGTAAACAAAAGCGTGTTTGATGTTCAAATTTAAAATTACCAGCATTTTGTTGTATTTGCTGAATAATTATTAATGTCATGTATTATATAAATTGTAACATATCAATTTACTGTGTAATTAACAGTTTATAAAATTACATGTTAATACTAGTTATTTTAAAGTCAGATCTTAAAATATACAGAAGGGTTCTTTTTTACCAGAAAATGTGAAATAGTTTGAAGACTAAGTTAATCTTACCAAGCTGCTGTAAGTGGGGCCCAGCTGTGGTAGAGCGCACTGGTCCCATCCTGGCCTCTGAAAGCCTGCGGCAGGGAGACGCTCCCGTGGTCCCAGCTCTGAGGGTGCTGAGGCGGGAAGATCACGACGGTGCAAGCTTCTATCTTAAGAAAGAAAGGGAGAGGGGGGTGCAAGCTTCTATCTTAAGAAAGAAAGGGAGAGGGACCAGCAGTTAGCGTAATGTCTTTGTCGCTGGACTCCCACGTAGTCTACTGCAATTCAAGTCGCGGACCCAGTGGCTTAAACTCACGCCGGGCGCATGTGTCTGCGTGCCCAAGATCCCGAGCCAAGGATAGAGGAGAAGGGATTGCGGCATGGCCATCCCCCCTGGGGGGTGATTTCTCGCTTTCTGTCTCTCTGTCTGTCTCTGTCTCTCTGGCAAGCGCACGTGCCCTATAGCAAAAACACCCCTCAAAAAAAAAAGAAGAAGGAAGGAAGGAAGGAAGGAAGGAAAGAAAGAAGGAAAGAGAGAGAGAGAGAGAGAGAGAGGAAGGGGGGGGAGGGAGGGAGGGAGGGAGGGAGAAAAGTTTAGTGAACATAATGCTACCTGTGCTTGACGTGAGAAAATATCTTTTCATTTTGCTGCTGTGTAGTCCTGTAGGGATTGTTGACTTTGAGGGAGAACGCGATGTAATTAACGATAGGTTGAATAACTCACAGAAGGAAGCATAAAATCTGAACTGTGTTTATTTAACCCTCAAACTCAGTATCAGTGAGACCCAGCAGACACTGCCACCTCTCTCAGCGTGAAGCCCAGCAGTCGTTGAGAGTCTTCTCATCACGGCCATCTGTCACTGCAGTTTTGTGGCATTGATCTTGCATTTATTTTGTGTATCTTTCATGAAATTGATCACAGAAGTTGTACTTATGTGATGCTCATGAAAATTCATCAAGAGGAATTAAACACTAAGGAATCATATTTTATCGGGGCTGGCAGATGGCTTAATGGTAGCATCACTGGATTCCCTTGTAGTTAACCGTGGTTCGAGTCCCAGACCCAGTGACTTAAACTCACTCCCGGCACAAGCTAGAATTGCAGGTGGAGGGTGAGTGAGGGCAGACAGGGCCATATCTTTGGAAACCTCCATTTCTAGGGAACCCAAATCTTCTGAGAGGACATTTACCTGCCTCCCGTCAGAGTGCCCTAGGACTCAAGATGGGTTCTGAATAGAGACCCTTCTTCCCCATGGTTCTTCTATGTTTATAGCATGCTTTTTTATTTCAAAGAGATCTTTGCTATAGGGCATGTGTGCTCGCTGGAGAGACAGAAAACAAGAAATCACCTTTTGAGGGGGTGGCCACACCGTAATCCCTTCTCCACCTTTCTCTTCTCAGGATTTTGGGCACGTGTGCACATGCACCCAGGCTGAGTTTTAAGCCGCTGGGTCTAGGACTCAAACCACCGTCAGCTACGTGGAAGTCCAGCAGTGTAACCATTACACCATAAGCTGGTCCTCTGCAGCACACATTTTTATGGGGGATGGTAATTATGAAGACGTTGGCTATCGGGGTGGGAGGAGTAGAAAAGTGTTCAATTTGTAGCCTTCCCAAAGCTTAAGTCTATCTGATAAAATCTTTTTTCTTTTTAGAGATGTTTGCTATAGGGTGCATACGCTCACGAGAGAGACAGAGAGACAGAAAGCAAGAAATGACCACCACCAACCCACCACCCCCCGTATGGCCATGCGTCAGTCGCTTCTCCTTCCTTCTCCTGTGTTGCCCTGTTCACAGGTCATTTCTAAGTGCTTTCTGTAAAGAGAGAACTGGTGATACTTACCTTGTTTATAGAAAGTAAATGAGTTCTATTCATTTCTTATGGATTATTTATTTTACTTTGAGGAGCTTAAACATTATATTAATAAAAATTTCTAAGTAACAGATACTCTTTAAAAAAAATTCAGAGCTAACAGTAAACTTCTTCATGATAATTTTATTTTGGGTTATTAATGACCTTTTAAAATACAGACCGCCATCATTACCTTGAGCCTCGTAGCTTCTATTTGTTCTCTGAATTTTACCTTTTTTTTTTGAATTTTACCTTTAAGTATTTATTGATTTTTTTTTTTCCTCTTGCCTTAAAAATTATTTAATGGCTAAAGTTTCTAGAATCCATATAGCCAGGGTATTATTCTATTTTCAGGTGAGTACTTTGACAGCTCTTTAGACTCATCTGTAGAGTATGTCAACAGCAGAGATCGTTTTTATCAGCCCACGATGACAGGGACGGGTCCTGCGGCATTGGTAAATTGCGAGTGTGTCTCCTTTCTTCCGAGACAACCGTGGGCGCCCGTGCGCGGGGGGAGAGGTAAGCGCGCGGGTCCCGGGTCCCCATCGTTCCTGACCCCGTTTCCATTTCTAAACAGCTCCAAGCGCTGCTTCAGATTTGGCCCAAACTGCCCCCGCGGGAGGCCCTGGAGCTTCTGGATTTCAACTACCCAGACCAGTACGTGCGGGAATACGCCGTGGAGTGCCTGCAACAGATGAGGTATCGCTTGCAGGTGGCTTTCCTTGGGGCGAGACGGTGGTGGGTAGGGAAGGGTGAGTCTCCCTAAATACCTACAAGGAAGGAGAAGGCAGCAAACTGTTCAGAATTCGGGTCCTCGGACACAGCGCTCGCCCTGTCCCTCCCCGCACTGCGCACACTTCCTCCGCGATGTGAGCCAAAACCCACCGGGCAGGCAGATGCCAAGCTCACCTGCAGGTTCCATGCCTCTCCGGGATAACCCGGGGGACTCGTACCGTCACTCACAGAGAAGTTATTGCCGCAAGTGGATACAGAGCACAGGGGCCAAGGAAAAGGTCCACAGGCCGAGCCTGGTTCAGGGAGGGAGCCAGGCATGAGCTGCAGGGCCTTTCCTGACCCTCAGCACTGATCCCCAGCAGCGAGTTGTGGTGACGCATGTCTGCCTGGGGAAAGACCCGTGCTAGGGTTTCTGTGGGGCTAGGCCCGTAAGTACCCTCACCTCGCGTGTTCCGGATTTCCAACCCCCAGGAGGGAAGTGGGTGTGCAGCTTAACCCATACTGTTGGGACGATTAGTCAGATGTAGTGAGTCGCTCTTAATCAAGGAAAGTGGTGGGAACATTTCTACAATCTTGGTTTACAGATGCCAGCCGCAGGCCCACCCAGTATGCACTTCTAAAGGTTAGCATACGCCTGCTTTGCTTACTCTTCACACTGTCTGCGTCCCAAAATGGAGAATTGTTCATGTTTATTTATTTATTTATTTATTTGATAATTATTTTATTTTGACCAAAGAGGGACAAGAGGTGGCAGGGGAGAGGGGGCGGGGAAGTGAGAATACAAGTTGCCAGGTCTGGGACTCGAACTGTGGTCAGCCATGTGGGAGTCCAGCGCCCTTAACTACTACACCACCTGCTGGCCCCCGAGAAATGTTAATATTTTAATTTGAGTTTGTAGTATGTTCATTAAAGAGAGCCTGTGCGTGCACGCAGAAGAGAACACACCCCACGTGGTGCGGCTGTGCAGTCCTTTTTCCTCCGTTTCACCATCCTGCCAGGATTTAGGCGTGCATGTACCCACACCGGCATGTTTGTCAAGCCACCAGGGCTGAGATTCGAAACGTGCTTGGCCGTGTGGGATTGGCTGCCTTTGCACGGGGCTTCCCTGCTGTGTGGGGCTGAGAGAGACAGGAGGAGAGGGAGGGAGGGAGGCAGGGCAGGTCACAGTCCAGGAGCTCGCTGCTGCCCCTCCCAACTGTGCTGCTGGCTCCGCGTGAGCGTGTCTGCAGGGCTTGCCCCGTGTGTCTAGGCCCACACAGGGCATAACCCAGAACCCGCCTCCGTGGTGCCCAGCGCCATGCAGCAGCCGCACAACTGCCTGCACAGCTGTGGCCGAGCTGCGTCACGGGGTTTTAGAGAATGTTTTAAGCAAATAAATTACACTTAAAGTCGAAGTCCTGGTAATTTCCCTACCCAGTCTGGGAGACGTCTCTCCATCCCCAGAGGCAGCCATTGTCATGACTTTGGTGTGCCCCCTTCTGCGTTCCAGTTTCTGTTTTATCACATACATCTATAAACATGTAGATGTGAGAGCATTAGAACACATTTTACAATGACACAGTGTGTCTTACCATTTGCATTGTTTTCTGTCTGGCTCATTAAAATTCATCATCCGTTTTTGAGGTCAGTCTCTCGTCCTGCACAGTCAGCCCTCTGTATCCGTGGGCTCTGCGGCCATGCTTCCCATTGGCGCGGCCTGGAAATGCTGCGTCTTTGCCGACGCGTACCGGTCGTTACGCCAAGGAAGACTGGCTGTTCTGAACGTGTGCAGGCTTTTTTCTCCTTATTTCTTAAACAGTGCATTACAACAACTATAGAGCATCTCCATTGTACTAGCTGTTGTAAGGAATCTAGAGACGATTGAAATTACACATACGGGAGGATGTTTGCAGGTTTTGTGAGAATATGTCATTTTACGTAAGAGATTTGAACATCCGTGGGAGTGGGGGTGCGTGTGGAGACCTGGTCCCAGCCCGGTGCAGTACCCTGTCACAGGGGTAGGCCTGTTTAACTCATTCCTCCACCGAGGAGCCCTGAAGTTTTCTCCGAGTTCCCTGCTGTAAACAAAGCTGCTGTGAACACACTCACACAGCCCTCCGAAGGGACAGCCTTAGACAATGGGCATTTTCATGCTCATCCATTTTCGTCTCAGCCTCGGAAACAAGGCTTTTGTACTATAAAAGGTTGTTTGAAAACTGAAAGTTCATAGGTTAGCATGACTCCCACGGCTCTTTTTCTTTTCTTTTTAAAATCATGTGTGTTTTGAGCTGTGTGGTATCCGAAAGGAATTACGTAAATGCTTTTAATAGTGCTTATTTCTGGGAGTGAAGTTAGAAGTGTGAGGTGAGAGGAAGTCCCTTCTATTTCTATACTTGTTTTCTATTTCTTTCTGCCATCTGTAGTTTCTCTAATGGGCATGGGTTTTTCAGTCACTTTGTTAGGACTGTGGTATAAGCAGTTTTACAAATGGAGGTTCTAGTCCCCCTAAGTTTGCATGGGAGACCTGATGGGAAGGAGAGGGCCTGGTCCCCTCTAGGCTTATAATAATTATCTAATAATTACTATCTTTGTAATAACTGTTCACTTAATTTTATTTATATAGTAGTATTATTTCTTAAATTTTATATAGGACACATGCACCCACAAGAAAGAGAGAGGTAGAGAAAAGAAGTGAGAAAGCACGCCGCCGGGCCCAGGACTGTGGTTGGCCATGTGGGAGCCGGGCGCCTTAACCACCAACCCACACGCGGGCCCCTGGGTGTTTTCCACACACATCCATCTCTCTGAGGAGATTGCTGCGACCCCGTGTTCTGTGGGGCAGTTTTCAATGCACAAGTGTGTCATGACTTTTCCAGTGACCCAATATATAGCTCATTCTGCTGTTTTCCTATATCAGGTTTTCTAGCTGTGAGGTGGGATTTTTGTTTTTGCTTTTAATGACCCTTTTGTCTGTTACATAAATTCAATGAGTCTGTCTCACAAATGCATTCATTTTCTTATCCTTCAGACTGTTTAAAGTTAAGATTTTAATTGTTCAGTGATTGTCTGGTAAGAGAAATACTTAACCTGAATAACGGCAGAGGAAAATAAATGGTGAAAGTACCGATGGGATTTTGGGGGCAGTGGTTCTTTAATGAGTACATACATTTTAGAATGACCAGAAATCAAGTAAAAGACCTCAATGCTTTTGGCAGCCCTTATCTGGCTGCAAGTCCAACAGTTGGAACAATTCATCCGATAAACAGTATCTCTCGTGGTCTCTGTTCTTCGCCCACCCACCCACCCTTAGCTTTTATTGTGTTGCGATGTCGTCACTGTTACGGTAGCTGGAAGCTGGAACTGGCCTCACCCCTGGTCAGCGAGCTAGCCCTGCAGCGTTTGTGTGGAGCGGGTGGCTCAGTTACCTCCTCTGCCTCTTGTTTCTTTCAGTGATGAAGAACTCTCGCAGTACCTTTTACAACTGGTGCAAGTGCTAAAATACGAGCCTTTCCTTGATTGTGCCCTGTCTAGATTCCTGCTAGAAAGGGCGCTTGCTAATCGGAGGATAGGACAGTTTCTGTTTTGGCATCTTAGGTAAGTCTCTTATATTGCTTTTGCTTTTGTTTTTGTTGTTGTTTTAGAGAGAGATGGTTGCTATTGGGCATGTGCCAGAGAGACAAAAAGAAATCACCTCCCGGGGGGATGGCCATGCCACAATCCCTTCTCCATTTTCTTCCCTGGACCTTGGATGCGCACACACATGCACCTAGTGTCAGTTCGAGGCCACCAGGTGTAGGACTCGAACCATGGTCGGCCATGTGGGAATCAGCCATGTAACCACTATGCCATCTGCTGGCCCAGTCTTTTATATTTCAATTTAAAACCACCATGTGCTTTGGTAAATGTAAACCGGCATGATATAAATCATTTAATAACCAGCAGCTGCTCTAGCTGCTTCTGAGCCGACTGTCACAGTTTACGGTTTTGGTGCCTCCTCTCATATTTTGATATTTAGACTCTTGATTTTCTTGATTTGGCAAAGGGATACGTGGCGTCCCTCCATGCCTACTTGGCTTTTCACTGAAACTGAGCTTCACCTGCCGCTGCTTCCCTGGAAGGAGTTACTGCTTTAATACATCTGAGCCGACGCAGAAGGTTGTGGGTGGCATTATCCTCACTTCTGTAACTGGTGAAAATAAAATTTCTCTATGTAACAACAGCAGTCTTATTTTTAGTTTCTCTAGAACTAGGGCATTTTCAGAAGCAAAAGATCCTATTTCACCAAATTCAGTAAAATTGGGAGAGAGAACTAGGGTCATTCTTCATTTATTCATTTCTGACTGTACTCAGATACTTTTAGTGTTCTTATCTGGACATCAGAGTATTAAAACTAATGTATATCAGAAACATACAGCTTTCCAGGGGGGCAGCTGATGGCAGAATGGTTATGTCCGTGGGCCCCCACATTCTCGACTGTGGCTCAAGTCCTGGCTCTCCTACTTAAAGCACACACCAGGCAGGTGCACCTGCTGCCCGAAATCCCGAGAGCAGAATGAAGACAGGGAATTGCAGTGTGGCCACCTCGCCCCCGGGCGGTGTTTGCTCACTTTCTGTCTCTGTCTCTCTCTGTCTCTCTGGTGAGCATACATGCCCTGTAGCAAAAATTTTTCTTAAAAAAAAAAAAGAAAAGGAAAGAATTTTATACCTTTCCATTTTGGATAAGCTTCTTCTTAAAAAAGTTATTTTATTTTATTTATTATTGCTGCTTTTTAAATTTGTTATAAGGTACATGTGCTCACCAGAGAAGGACAGAGAGACAGAAAGCGAGGTAAAGTGAGAAAGCAAGCTACCAGGACTGGGACCCAAACTGGGGTTGGACATGTGGGAGTCCAGCACCTTAACCACAATGCCATCTGCTGGCCCCTGGACAAGCCTCTTTTAACAACTAAATGCTATAATATTATACTTAAAATTTCTGGACTTTTATTTTTTTCTGGATGTTGATTTCCTTATTTAGGAAATTTAAATTTTTTCCTCTTTCAGGAAAATTAAAATCTTTTTTATTTTATTTTTTAAAAGAATTATTTTATTTAACTTTATTTATTTATTTATTTTTGAGAGGTTTTTGCTATAGGGCGCGTGTGCTCGCCAGACAGACAGGGAGAGACAGAGAGACAGAAAGCAAGAAATCACCCCCCAGAGGGGATGGCCACGGCACAATCCCTTCTCCTCCATTCTCCTCTCGGGATCTTGGGCACGCATGCACACATGCACCCGGCATGAGTTTAAGCCACCGGGTCCGGGATGCGAACCACGGTCGACTACGTGGGAGTCCAGCGACATAGCCATTACGCTAACTGCTGGTCCCTCTAACTTTATTTATTTACTTATCTTTTAATTCGACCAGAGAGAGGGACAGAAAGAGAAAGAGAAAGTGAGAAAGCAAGCCATCAGGGCCAGGACTTCAGCTGTGGTCAGCCATGTGGGAATCCAGCGGCTAGAACCACCATGCCACCTGCTGGCCCCAAATCATTTTTAACTCTTTTCTCATTGAGTTCAATTTTACTTTTAAATTTTCCAGGGAAGAAGTATTAAGTATTTCTTCATTTTTCAAATATGTATATCATTCCTTTTCTTTTTTTTTTTTTTTTTTTTTTTTTTTTTTGCTATAGAGCGCATGTGCTTGCCATGAAGACAGAGAGAGACAGAAAGTGAGAAATCACCCCCCAGGGAGGATGGCCACGCCACAGTTCCTTCTCCTCCATTCTCCTCTCGAGATTTCAGGCACATACACGCACATGTGCCCGGTGTGCGTTTAAGCTACCGGGTCCGGGACTCAAACTGTGGTCAGCTACATGGGCATTCAGCGACATAGCCATTACACCATCTGCTGGTCCCTGTATATCATTCCTTATGTGAGAAAAAATGAAATAGAAGCTAGTCGAGGTATTAGTAAATTATATGATGCCAGGCAGCGTCATGGGTCAGTTTCCGGTCTTACTGCCTCTAGGTGGCTAAGATCACTCCCTCCCCCCGCCCCCACATGAGGTAAGATGTGAACATTATTGATTTCTTGTAATGAAATGAAACTATGAATTCTCATGACTTTTTGAACTCTGAAGTTTGATAGCCTAGAATGTTGATTGTTTCTCTATTCCTGCCTGTTCTTCTCTCTGTTAGCATCAGAAGTTAATTTCATAATAGAATAAAGAAGTCCGTGTTTTCGCTTGGTGGTCTGAAGTGTCTGATGAACCGTTTGCTGTAACTCCCCGCAGGTCCGAAGTGCACATTCCCGCCGTCTCAGTACAGTTCGGGGTCATCCTGGAAGCTTACTGCCGGGGAAGTGTAGGTCACATGAAAGTGCTCTCCAAACAGGTATCGCGTCTTTCTGTCTTCACGCTCAGCTTGGTGCTTAGTGGTGTCTTTTGTTTTCGGCTTTTTTTTAAAGGCACGGTCCTCCTGCCTCAGCTTCTTATACGAGCTATGGGTGTAAGCCACCATGACTGGCTCCCCCCAGTCAGGATCTGCTCGTGTTGCCCCGGCCAGCCCTGATTCTCCTGCTGCCTTGGCCTCGCTGAGTGGCTGGGATGACAGAGAGAGAGAGAAAGCAAGCTACCAGGTCTGGGACCTGAACTGTGGTCGGCCATGTGGGAGTCCAGCGCCTTTAACTACCACACCACGTGCTGGCCCCTAAACTGCTTTTTCAAATTATGTTATAGTCTATTCAGCCAGAAATAAGAGGACATCCAGACATGGTCAAAATTATTGGAATTTTATTGATTAAGCCAGCGGCATATGGGGGGGACTCATGTCTCAAAACGCCACAGCCCCGAGTGGAAGGAGGGGGTGCTTATGTAGGCAAAAATCCCGATCAATTCTGGGTTGATCTGGTGATTCTAACGGAAGCGGAGGAGGGGGTGAAGAGGAAAGGGAGTCGGGTTTTTATGCCAGAGCAGTTACAGAAGCTGAGTCAGGCAGGTTCATTATTTCTAAGGGCACTCTGCAGACCTTTCTTTAACGGTCTCCATGGCTCCAGGCAGGGGTCTGGTGATTGGTGGTCACATTGCTAAGGGACATCCAAACCAAAAGGTTTCGGCTCGTTAGCAAAGACAGAGGACCAGTAATCACTGTTTACTCTGGGAAGAGAAGCAAGTGTAACAGAGCTCAGAGGTGGAGGGGCTTCTGCCTCACTTACATGTTTATGCCTGAAATCGGGGTGTTCTCCTGCGGTTCTAAGGTATTATTAATATGATTAGGTAAACTGTTGTTAAGGAAATGCTCACCATAGGCCAGGAGCCATACGAAGTGTCTTAAGTACATATCTCATTTCGCTCCACTTACAGTGTGCTAAAGTCGCTACCAATATTATCTGCCTTTATCAGGGAAACTGAGGCTCTAAGAGATTAAGTAGCTGGCTTAAATGCCCTCAGCAGTTAGTGACGGGATTATGCTTCAAACCTAGGTCTATCCGGTCTTAAAGCTGAAGTTCTTGTGTGGCGCTAAACGTTTTCAAACATTATAGCTGTATAACTCTTTCTTTAAAACAAAATTTATTTATTTATTTCTCCTGTGAGACAGAGAAACAGGCACCCCCAGCCGGACCCCTCGGCCACACCTACCCCGCACCGCAGCCTGTGTCGATCAAGGGCAGGCGTGCACACGCCCAGCTCAGGCCCTCCCGGGGGTTCAGTTCTGTTACCTCTACGCCATCCCCTGAACACCCCTCCCGCTTCTTTTTAAATTAAACCTTAGGTAGAGTTCAGTGTAGGTATTTACCACATAGCAATATTTCGATTAAAGACAGATCTTGTATATCATGGTGGCCCCATAGTAGCATGCATGTATGCATGTGTGTGTGTGTGTGTGTGTGTGTGTGTGCACGTATAGTAGACTGCACCAATCTTGTTTTCTTTGTTCCCCCCCTCCCCCCAGAGGATTTTGCTATAGGGTACATGCGCTCACCAGAAAGAAAGAGAGACAGAAAGCGAGAACTCACCCCCCAGGGGGGTTGGCCACTCTGCAATCCCTTCTCCTCCAGTCTGCTCTTGGGATCCTGGGCACGCATGCACACGCGCCCGGCGTGAGTTTAAGCCACCAGGTACAGAACTCAAACCACGGTTGGCTACATGGGAGTCCAGCGACTTAGCGCCATCTGCTGGTCCTAATGCCTTTTTTTTTTTTTTTTTTTTTTTTTTAAGAGAGTTTTGCTCTACAGCACGTACACTCGCCAGAGAAAGAGAAGAGGAAAGCTAGAAGTCACCCCCCAGGGGCAATGGCTTACACCGCAGTCCCTTCTCGTCTTTTATCCTCTCTGGACTTTGAGCACACACGCATGTATCCAGCCAGAGGTTTAAACCTCCAGATCAGGACTCAAACCACAGTCGACTATGTGAGAATCCAGTGGCATGACCATTACACTATCTGCTGGTCCCACATACTTTTCTAACTCATTCCCATTGACAGAACTTACATAAGCTTCTATTAGATGTTTCGATGATGTTAAAACAATTATCTCTGATCCCTTCCTTTTGGAAAGCTCATAAATGTTGACAGTAATGACTAACATTTAAATTATCTCTTACTATGCGCCACGTAGTCATCACGTCGGATCAGGACTGTCCGTCTCCTCCAGACCACTCTTACATGTGTCACACGCCTGTGTCCCTGCCTCTTGCGTTGTGGCTCCCGTCTAGTCCAGCCTGCTCACCCAGTTCCCCTGGACTTCATTTACCTCCCGTGTTGCACGTGAGCCTCCTAAATCACACCTCTGCTTTCTGTCCTTGGCATCTTCCTGCACAGGCTTCACCTTGAGATAAAGTGGTCTTTCAGAAATGGAGAGTGTGTCATTTTACATATAGATGACATTATGTCATTTCCATTCTGAAATCCCTACAGTAATCTCACATCGCGTGGAGCATAAAATCCAGGTCTCTGCCGTGTCCTACTAGGACCCCCTTGTAAGGGGTGTCCTGTGACCATTGTTTTCCTCCCTCACACAGTCAGTTCTCCCTACTTATTTTCTTGATTTTCTGGTAGCTTCAGCCTAACTTTTTTTTTTTTTTTTTTTTGGAGAGGTTTTTGCTATAGGGCGCGTGCGCTCGCCAGACAGACAGAGAGAGACAGAGAGATAGAAAGCAGGAAATCACCCCCCAGGGGTGATGGCCACGCCGCAATCCCTTCTCCTCCATTCTCCTCTCGGGATCTTGGGCACGCACGCACACGCGCCCGGTGTGAGTTTAAGCCGCCGGGTCCGGGACTCGAACCGCGGTCGACTACGTGGGAGTTTTGACACTACTGAGATGACATAATCTTTTTTTCTAGACCAGTAAATTACAAGAGTAAATTACTCTTTCTATGACAGTTCTTTTTATCATTGTAAACGTATAAAAAGCGTGTTGAAATACTTAGAAGTACTTGTCTCGTAGTCATGAGTGATTCAAAACACTGTTCTTAAAAATTGGTATCGGGAACCAGCAGTTAGTGTAATGGCTATGTCGCTGGACTCCCACGTAGTCGACCGCGGTTCGCATCCCGGACCCGGTGGCTTACAACTCACGCCGGGCGCGTGTGCGTACGTGCCCAAGATCCCAAGAGGAGAATGGAGGAGAAGGGATTGCGGCGTGACCATCCCCCCTGGGGGGTGATTTCTCGCTTTCTGTCTCTATGTCTCTCTCTGTCTGTCTGGCGAGCGCACGCACCCTATAGCGAAAACCTCTCAAAAAAAAAAAAAAAAAAAAAAAATTGGTATCAACACCTTTTGAGATGGAGCATGAAAATACCCTACCGTACACACACAGAGGAAATGCGGATTTGAAATAGTTCAACGGTTCCTGTTTGCGTAGCGCGGTTTCCGTCCGTCTCACCCGTCACCAGTGTTTGTACAGCTCCTGGTGGTCGAGAAGTGGAGGGTCTGTGGTTTTGACAGAGGGCTGACTTGGCAAACTTCAGCCTTTTCAGTTTTATTTTATTTAATTAATTAATTTATTTATTGGGAGAGGTTTTTGCTATAGGGCGTGTACGCTCACCAGAAAGAGAGACAGAAAGTGAGAAATCGCCCCCCAGGGGGGATGTCCATGCCACAATCCCTTCTCCTCCATTCTCCTCTCGGGATCTTGGGCACGCATATACACACGCCTGGTGTGATTTTAAGCCACTGGGTCCAGGACTCAAACCACGGTCAGCAACATAACCATTATGCTAACTGCTCGTTCCCCTCAGTTTTACCTTTAAGCTGCATAGAACAGTCCTGATTTCATGTGAGTAAAGTCTCAGCTCTCTGTAGAGACAGCATGCTTGAATTTACCTCCCTGTGTAGGCTTAGTGGCGTCCTTACACAGCGTTCAGAAATGAAGACGTGGGCCCAGCGAGTGGTGTGGAGGTTAAAGAGGCTGGGTCCCATGTGGCCAACATGCAGTTCGAGTCCCGGGCCCTGTGGCTGGGAAAATGATGCTGTGGGCGCATGTGTACGGATACCCACTTCCCAAGAGAAGGAGAGGAAGGGTCTGCGGCATGGCCATCCTCTTTGGGGGTAATTTCTCACTTGCCATCTCTATCTATTTCTGTCTCTGTCCCTAATGAGTGCATGTTCCCTATAGCAATACTAAAAAAAAAGAAAAAAGAAATCTCTTAATCATGTGATTCAAGCCACGGTATTTGTTGTCTTTGTTTTATACATATTGTATGTTTGTAGCACACATAATTTATGTGTGTTATATACAATTACATATTTCTGTGTTTTTTAAAAAGAATTATTTAATTTAATTTTACTCGTTTATTAATATTCTTCAGTTTAGACAGAGAAGGAGAAAGAGTGAGAAGGCTAGCCTCCAGGTCCGGGACTCAAACCATGGTCGACCATGTGGGAATCCAGCACCTTAACCACCACACCACCTGCCGGCCCATATATTTCTGTTTTTTTCACTTGTGATTTCCAGTTTTAATGATATACTCATGAAAAGATGCTTCTTTTGATTTATGGCGGCTAGGATTTTCCTTTTGAATTTTACAAAATATGACATGAAAAGGCCCTCGTTTATTAAACAATAAAACTGACACATACTGGTTTTTATTTAGTTGGCCATTATTGATCCACCTTGTACTACTTCCATAATTTTATTTCTTTGCATGAAACTATTTCTTTATAGCTATAGTTACCTCATAAAAGCAAGTCGTTTAGCCTTAGGCACCCGTTGTGGTGTCTGCGCATGCTCACTCAGACTCGGCCATCTAGTCTGTCCTGTTCACGGAAAGAGTGTACGAAGGGGGGACAGGAAGTGCACAGTAAGGTCGGTATCAGGGACCTCAGGGTGACTTTTCCGTGGGTGTCCCGCTCACGCTGTGGAACATGCCTAGCGGAGTGAGTGAGGCTAGTGGGGTTTCAGATTCTGTTACTCGGTGAATTCAGTGAATTGCAGAATTGTAAGTAGTGAAAACTCCATACTTGTCTTAGCCACATTGATGTCTGTTTACTTTTGTATTTCATTTATGAAAAGGTTACCAGAGAGTTCGAACATGGTACCTTAAGAAACAAGTGTTGAAAATACGTTTTTTTTTTCTATTATATGTAAAATGCTTGTCATAAGCCAAATACTGTTTTCACTTCGTTTGAGTGTGTGTGTGTGTGTGTGTGTGAGTATGTGAGCGTGTGTGTGTGTGAGAGTATGTGTGAGCATGTGTGTGAGTGTATCTGTTGAGGGTGGGGTGTGGTGAATATGATTATTGTATTATTAAGTACAAATAAATTTTTCGGTGGGAAACTTATTTTTCAGGTTGAAGCACTCAATAAATTAAAAACTTTAAATAGTTTAATCAAACTGAATGCAATGAAGCTAAACAGAGCCAAAGGGAAGGAAGCCATGCACACCTGTTTAAAACAGAATGCTTACCGGGAAGCTCTCTCTGACCTGCAGTCACCCCTGAACCCGTGTGTTATCCTCTCAGAACTCTAGTAAGTGATTGTGTGTGCGTGGCCTGGTGGGCTCCTGTTGAAAATAGCAATGCAAGGAGGATTTTTGAGTCACTGCCTGGGGGAACAGTAGGGTCTTCTTTCAGCTTCAGTAAGTGGAATATTATAACTAAGGAAGAAGACTCATTAAAGTCACAGACTGCATTTATTTCCAATAGAATGTATTTCCACCAGTTAAATTTACATCTGGAATTAATAGAAGTTGTCAAAAATTTATTTCCTTTCAATTGTATAGAATTAAATTTATTTTTCTACATTACTGGTTTCTAAGAGATGAAAATTCTATGTGATTAAAAAGTTGCAAAATGTAATTAATTACGTACTTACTGACTTTGCTATTTTTAAATGAAATCTTCTGGGTCATTCCACTAGATAACCAAGTAGGCTTTGGGCAGAGGAAGCCACATGGGCTGACCGGGGTTTGAATACCAGCCCCATAGACTTGAAAAACATCCTGGGCACATTCACATACCCAGATCCTGATGGGGTAGCAAATCGGAGGAAAAACGATTATGGTGTGGCCAGGCCCAATTGGTCTCTCCATCTCTCTGTCTCTCTCTCTCTCTTCCTCTCTCCCTCATGCTCTCACGCCCTCTCTGGCACTAAAAGACAAAAGGATCTTGAGACCAGCAGGTGGTATGATGATTAAGGTGCTGGACTCTCTATGACTAACTGTGGTGTGAGTCCCAGACATGGCAGATCGAAAATCACACCAGATGCGTGTGCGTACATGCCCAAAATCCTGAGAGGAGAATGGAGAAAGGATTGTGGTGTAGCCATCCCCCAATGGGTAATTTCTCACTTTCCCTATGGCAATAAATAAATAAATAAATAAATAAATAAATAAATAAATAGAATCTAAAAATAAAGAAGGATCTTGAATGAATTTGGGAACTTAATTTTTACTTTTTCATTTTGTACAAAAATAATAATTCATATTAAAATATAATGTGTATTCAGTCTAGTATTAGTACTCAAAATTGAGGCTTGTTTAAGAAATCAAGAAAGACCTAAATATTTCTATTAGTCCAATGATTCGTCCCCTTTTTTTTTTAATGATAGAGAACAATGTGGAGAGTTTTCTTGTTAGGGTTTCATCATTTCACAATCTCCTTTTCTCACTCCTCCAGCTTCTCGAGACCTAGCACGTTTTCAGGCTAATCAGAAATCCAAACTTGTTGATTTTGTGGCTTCTAAAACTGTAGTTAGTACACTACAGACTGTTCAACGCAGGCTCGCCTTAAATTTTTTTACTCATTACATATAATAGCATAAAGTCAAGGAAATATAAGAAAATGGCAGAAGTGTTTTTACTTCATTATGTTTTGTTTTGTTATAGAGTGCATGCGCTCACTGGATAGAGAGAAGGAATGTGAGAAAGCACCTCCCCGGGGGTAATGGGCCATGCTGCAACCCCCTCCTTTACCCTCTCAGAATTTTGGGCACGCGTACACATGCCCGGTGTGTTTATAAGTCTGGGATTGTAAGGAGGCAGTCGGCCACGTGGGATCCAGCAGCCATAACCCATGCCACCTGCCTGGCTCGGGAGGAGTTGTAGGCAAACGCGGTGATAAGGGCAGATCATGGGTTTTACATCCAGCTCGTCTGCATCAGCACGTGACGACCAAAGAGCTGTCGTCACGTTACTTTTTCTTCCAAGAGGAAATTTTCTAGCTCTCATTTCTACAGATCTGAAAGAACGGGTAGGGGGTTCCCCCAAACCTAGTATATCAGGGCTACATTGCAGTCGTTCCATATCATTCCATCAAGGTGGGCTAATTTTCCCCTTATTTTATTTTAGTGTTGAAAAATGCAAATACATGGATTCTAAAATGAAGCCTTTGTGGCTGGTGTATAACAACAAAGTATTTGGTGAGGATTCAGTTGGAGTTATTTTTAAAAATGGTGATGGTAAGTACTGAGTTTTTTACATCACCAGATTCCTTAGGCCTTTTCATACTTGTTGCTCTTCTGCTTTATCTGAAAGGTGATACGTCGATTTATAGCAGTTTGCACATCAGGAAGTAGAGCTGTCCCTGATCATCAGTTCATCATGTTTTTAAATGCCTTTTTTCTCCTCTTGGAAAATTACTTCTATAATTTACTTACATGTTCTATTCTAATAAATCTTCCCCTTTTTTCTTATAAAATACAAAGCGCAAGCTGGCACGTGGCGTTCTGGTTAAGGGTGCTGGACTCCCACTTGGCTGACCACGGTTCAAGTCCCAGACCTGGCGGCTTGCTTTCTCACTTCCCATCTCTCTCTCTCTCTGTCCCTATCTGATCAAATTAAATTAAAATAAATAATGTTAAAATAATTCTTAAAAAAATGCAATCTACTCCTTTGATAAAAGGCTTATAAAATACAAGAGAGCATTTTAATAATGTATTCATACATACTGTTTCAGTCATAGCAATATTGATTTTTGCTGCCATAGTTTTATAAGTTAATTAAAAATGTCTGACTGAGGCAGGCCCTGTGGCCTGATAGTTAAGAGAGTCAGATTACATAATGGCAAATCACACAGTTCAAATCCTGGCCCTGGCAGCTTGGAAAACAGACCTGGCACATATGTGTGCATGCCCAAAATCCTGTTGGGATGGAGAAATGGAGAAGGGATTGTGGTGTGACCAGGCCCCACTGGGTGGTGCTTTCTCTCTCTCTCTTTGGCAAGAGCATGTACCCAATGGAAAATTTAAAGTAATAAGAAAAATAATATATATACATATATATATATATATATATATATATATATATATGTACGCGCACACACACACACACACACACACACTCATACATGTGATTGACCCAGTCTTTATGAAGGAAGTATCTTTAATGTAATCACACCAACCAAAAAAGCAATTGTGGGGCCGATGGGTGGCATGGTGGTTAAGGGCACTGGACTCCCACATGGCTGACGGCGGTTTGAATCTCGGTTCAAGTGGCTTGCCTTCTCACTTTCCCTCTCTCACTCTGTCCCTCTCTGATCAAAATTAAAAATAAAAATAAAGTTAAATCTTGTTAAAATATGGGCAGTTTTTGACTTGTTAGTTGTGAGAGTATAAACTTGTCTCGTAAAACTCACTGAGCTTCAGGTTCTTCGTGTATGTCAGGGCTAGTAACAGGAAGTGAGATAACTTGAGAAAATATGTGTTGCACTGTATGTGCCTGTGACTTCTTAATGCAGACCCCTTCTAGTGCTTTGCTAGACAGTGAATCCCAAGTGACTGTACAAATGCCATTATATAGAGGTCATTACTTTTACATGTTTTATTCTCTGGACATGCTCTTGGATAAGTAAATTCAGCGATTATGGGTTTTTTTGGATCCGTGATGCCCTGCTGTGATATTTAGGACTTCCTGTGTAGCCTAAAAACAAACAAGAAGGAAAACAATGAACAATCCGATACAATGCAGTATAATGCAGACAGTATCATAGCATCCATACAATTAATGCAGCAGCTCATACATGGTGAACACAAAATTTTTTTCTTTTTTTTTTTTGGAGAGGTTTTTGCTATAGGGCGCGTGCGCTCGCCAGGCAGAGACAGAGAGACAGAAAGTGAGAAATCACCCCCCAGGGGGGATGGCCACGCCGCAATCCCTTCTCCTCCATTCTCCTCTTGGGATCTTGGGCATGCACGCACACATGCCCGGCGTGAGTTTTAAGCCACCAGGTCTGGGACGTGAACCGTGGTCGACTACATTGAAGTCCAGCGACATAGCCGTTACGCTAACTGCTGGTCCCCACAAAACTTTTTTTTAGCTTAGTTTCTGAAATAATGTTATAGGGACATGCTAGCCAATGAGCCTAGCATTTGATGTAATGAATGTGGTCCATATTAAATCTGGGGAGGGGGCTATTAGCACAGCCATTGTTAATGGTTTCAGTTCATTCTAATTGAATTAGCTAACCGTGCATTAATGTGATATTAGGCATAAAACACAGAGCACTTATAATGAAGCAGTTTTTACCCCTTAGATTTACGACAGGATATGCTGACGCTCCAGATGCTGCGACTGATGGATTTGCTCTGGAAGGAAGCGGGACTGGATCTTCGGTGAGATTTCTAATTAGTGTGGTTTTTGGTCTCGTGTTTGTTCCTTTAAAACTTCTTATTGATTGATTCCCTGCAGCTACTACTATATGTTCATAATAATATTTATTTATTATTTTTAAAAAATTGCCAGAGGGTATCCGTGCTCTCTTGGGGGGTCAGGAGAGAGCGAGAGTGAGAGAGCGTAGAAGCGCCTACCCAGGGGATGTGGTTACACTGCACTCCTTTCTCGACCCTCTTTCCTTCCTTTGGGGATTCTGGGCATGCACACACATACACCTGGTGTATCTTCAAGCCACTGGTTGCAGGACTTAGATCACGCAGTTGGCTCTGTGGGCTCCAGCCCTTTAGCCACCACGCCACTGGCTGGCCCCATAATAATATTTATATATCCATATCCCTTTTACCTTATACTTTAAAATACCTTATCTTATTTAAACTTCATCAGATTTAAAGCTATACATGTGGGGCCAACAGGTGGTGTGGTGGTTAAAGTCCTGAACTCCCACATGGCCAACTGTTGTACGAGTCCCAGACCTGGTGACTTGCTTTCTCACTTTCCCTCTCTCTCTTTCTCTCACTCTGTCCCTCTCTGGTCAAATTTAAATAAATAAATAAACAAAGCTGGATAAAATAATTCTTTAAAAAAAAATCAATACGTGTGACTGAGATTGCAAAAACAAGGAATGTATTTGATTTGGACTTCAGGAAGGTCTGCACAGGCAGCAAGAAGCACGTTCCGTTGTGTGTGGCCTCGGCCTGCGAGGCAGAGTGACAGGGAGCCCTGAGTGGGAGCGAGAGGTGGACTGAGAGCAGACGGCAGACTGATGGGTGGAGAAAGTGGGGGCCGGGCGGCCGGGCTGTCATGGAGAATGCCGCAGCCTGAGCCGTTCCCAGGTTCATTCTCTCACAGCGGGGAGGGAGAAGCTGGCGGTGGAGCAGGTGTTCTCTTGTCGGGCTATGTGATGTCCTGCGTCCCATGGTTCTGAACAAGTTCCCCGGCCTCTGGCTGACACGCCGTGTCCTGTAAGCACCACCACCCTGCAGAGCAGCAGGTGATGTCTCCCTTAGAGCTTCGCTTGCCCGGCACCGGTGCCTCGTCCAGGTCCAGCCGCTCCCTGCAGTGTGTTTTGGAAGTGCTGTCCTTGGGGAGCATGTGCTGTGGGTCAGAGAAGGGGCGTTACCTCCTACTAGGGACGTTCATTACCCTCCAAGGTAAAAGAGCCCGATGTGTCTGGTGGGCTTCCAGTTTCTGCTTGCTGCTGTTGTGAGGTAGACACTGAGCAGAAAGGTTTGTGGTGGGGTAACATCAAATCTCATAGTGGGCCTTTTATTCACAGTTAGCAAAACAGAATAACCATCCTAAATATTTAAAGAGCTCAAAAGAATAAATATATGAGAAAATGAAGTGTAATGGTATTTTATAAAGATATGACATAAATAATTATATGAACATTGTCAGTTCAAATTAAGAAGTACAAATTATAGAAACACTGCTGAAGCAATAAAAACACAAAAATTTCATATACCATTGTGTATTGATATAAACCTTCCTGTATCAAACTTATTTATACTGCTTGTCCAGTATTTTCAGAATTTACTTTAAAATTGGAAATATGGACACAGATTTATGTATGAAGATATTTCTCCTTCTTTTATGTTCAGTAAAAAAAATTGGGCCATCCCTTTGAACATTGGATTAATTATAAAATAATGATTTTAAAAAACTATTACCTTTCCGTATTATGAAATATCACTTATGGAAAATTGCTACAGTTTGCAGACTGTGCTTATCTTCAGTTAAATGAAAGTAGTCAAATGCAAGAGTACTTCTGTAGATTATGGGTTTTATAGATGTCATTATTGGTATAATTCATTACAGATGTTTTCCGCCACTTTACATACCTGTTTCTCTAGGATATTTTGCAATATATATACCTTTATGAATCAAGGAGCAATAAATTTTTATGATGATACAGTTTTTTAATGCTAGTGATGATTATCCTTATCTTTTACCTAATTTTGTGCACATGTGTGTATTTTTTAAATTAGGAATTATTTCAAATATGAAGGCAGAGAAAATAATTTACAACAATGTTCATGCTTTTCTACCCAGATATAATAATTATTTATTTAACAATTAAATAATAGATGTTAACATTTCTGTATTTACTTTTTAAAGAAGGGCTTAAATATGCAGATAAAGTTAACATATTTTTGTTCCATTCTTCTGCCTCACATCCTAGAGTCAGCTGCTATTCTAAATCTGGAATATGTATATTTATATACTTTATACAGCATACACTACCTAACAGCATGTCGGTCAAAAATGGGCTGCAGGAGCCAGCAGGTGGTGTGGTGGTCAAGGGCACTGGACTCCTGCATGGCCACTGTGGTTCAAGTCCTGGACCTGGCGGCTTGCTTTCTCACAGATCTTGCTCACTCACTCTGTTCCTCTCTGGTCAGATTTAAATGAAAAAATAAAGTTAAATAAATCTTTTTTTTTTTTTTTAATGGACTGCATATCCGACAGTGATCGTGTAAGGTCACACTAGGCTGTGGTGTTTACCTTCAGTGTGTAGTGGCCCTGCTACCCAGGTTTGCCTAAGTGCATTCAGGGACGTGCACCTGACCAAATCGCATTTCTCAGAATGGGTGCCTCTCACTAAACACCGCATGACCGACTGTGTTATGCAGTCATTGTATGTTTTGAACTTTAAATATTTGCTCTTCTATCACACGTAACTGTCTTCAGTTTACCTTTTTTTACCAGCACCTTTTATGAGATTTATCAGGACTAATAGGTAAAGTTCTGATTCATTATTTTCACTGCTATATATTAATCCTTTAAATAAATAAAAAATGATTTGTTCTTCTCTTAGCTATTTGTATTCCATTTTTTCCAATACACAAAGACACTACTGGTTAATGTCTCTATATTCACATATAGAATTATTCATTAGTTTGGGTTTTTTTTGGGGGGGAGAGGTTTTTGCTGTAGGGCTCGTGCGCTCACCACAAAGAGACAGACAGAAGGCGAAAAATCACACACACACACACCCCACCCCCAGAGGGGATGGCCGCGCCACAATCCCTTCTCCTTTCTTTTCTTGGGATCTTGGGCATGCACGCACACACACCCAGCGTGAGTTTAAGCCACCGGGTCCGGGATTCAAACCATGGTTGACTACATGGAAGTCCAGCAACATAGCCATTACGCCATCTGCTGGTCTTGGAATTATTCATTAGTGTGCCTAGCCAAAAATGGAATTGCTGGGCCATAAAGTGTGTACATTTTCAGCTTTAAACCATTGCCAGACTGCTTCTGAAGATGGTTATACCAGTGTTTCCTTCCAAAAGTAGCTGAAAATTTTATTTTCTGTACCTCCTTGCAAGGTATGTTAATTTTTTGTGAATTGAATGAATATAATATTGTTATTTCACAGGATGTAAAACTTCATTCTTCTTGTTAGTAGTGAAGTTGAATATCCCTTCAGTACTTTTAGGTTTCAGCATTTTCTTTTTTTTTTTTTTTTTTTTTTTTTGGAGAGGTTTTTGCTATAGGGCGCGTGCGCTCTCCAGAAAGACAGAGAGATAGAAAGCAAGAAATCACCCCCCGGGGGGATGGCCACGCCGCAGTCCCTTCTCCTCCATTCTCCTCTTGGGATCTGGGGCACGTGCACACATGTGCCTGGCGTGAGTTTAAGCACCAGGTCCAGGGACCATGTTGACTCCCATGGTCAACTACATGGGAGTCCAGCGACATAGCCATTACACTAACTGCAGGTCCCTCAGCATTTTCTTGACATTTTCTCTATGCTATAAATTACCTATCTTTCTTTTATAGTTTATGTTTATTATTATGCTGCTTTAAAAGTCATTCCCTTTTCCGTTATCTCAAATAACGCGGCCAGCAAGTGGCTTAGTGGTTAAGGCTCTGGACTCCCACATGGCTGACCATGGTTTGTGTCCCAGACCCGGTGGCTTGAAACTCACGCCAGGCACGTGTGTGCACATGCCCAAAATCCCAAGAGAGAGAATGAAGGAGAAGGGATTGCAGTGTGTCCATCTCTCCTGGTGGTGATTTCTCGCTTTCTGTTTCTCTGTCTCTCTGTTGAGCACATGCACCCTATAACAGAAATCTCTCTCTTTTTTTAACACTTTTTTTTTTTTTCATTTTAATTGCTCTTATCACTTTGGAAATTCCAATTTTTAAAAGAATTCTTTATTAATTTTTTTATTTATTCATTTATTTTAATTTGACCAGAGACAGGTACAGATAGAGTGAGAAAGCAAGCCACCAGATCCAAGACTTTTGGACCATGGTCAGCCATGTGAGAGTGTCCAACGCCTTAACCACCATGCTACCTACTGGGTCCCAGAAATCTCTTTAAAAATACTATCTTATTTTTACTTCGCACTATTTAAAGTCAAGATGGCCTCCTCTCTTTGTTCTTCTCTGGAAAGTCTGGTTGAGATAGAGATTACGTGTTCCTTTATTTAACTTTACACATACCATAATGTTATCTAGTCCTGATGGAGATGTTTTTGAATCTGGGTTTTTAGACTTCTGATTTTCTTTAATAGTTACTGGCTGTTACGATTATTTTTTTTCCCTTCTGAGGAAGATTTGAGCCCAGAAATAATCTAGAGACCAAGCAGTGCCTAGAGAGTGAAATGTGACGCGCTGGGAGACGGACCAGTGGAGTGCTCTGGGTCTGGATCAGGAAGACCGACTCCCTGAGTGGGCTGGGCACAGGCATGCCCTCCTCCCGAGCTGGCTGGGGCTGGGGAGGATCCTGTTGAGGGTGCTGTCTCTTTTAATTCTCTCTCTGTATGAAAGAGATAAATAAACTTTAAAAAGTGAACATGAAGGGACCAGCAGGTGGCATGGTGGTTAAGGTGCTGGACACTCCCACATGGCTGACCACAGTTCAAGTCCCAGACCTGGTGGCTTGCTTTCTCACTTTCTCTTTCTCTCTCTCTGTTTCTCTCTGATCAAATTAAAATAAATGAATGAATAAATCAAATTAAATAAACATTTATTAGAAAAAGTGAACAGGAAGATCTAGTTTATAGTTTTCAAATTTATTGTTGAACTTATTTTTTAATAACTTCCTCTTAGAATTTTGAAATCTCTGCTATGCCTAGTTCTTCTCTCCTTTCTTATGCCTAAGATCAGTTTATTTGTACTTTTTTTTGTCTTAATGTTATTAGGTGTTTGCTTCTTTATTAGTATCTTAACAGAAAGGCTTCTAATTCTGTTAGTTGATTTTTGAGAGACAAGGTCTTGTTGTTACCCAGGCTGCCTTCTGCCTCAGTTTCCCAAGTAGCTGGGATTGCAGACTTTTTTTTTTTTAATTGCTAATGGGTGTGTGTTCACAGAGCGAATATACCCCTGCATGGTCCCACCGCAGTCCCTTTTCTCTTTCTCTGTATTGTTGGGATTTGGGGCACACATGCCTGGCATGTTTTTCAAGCCACTGGGGCTGGATCCCATCCGCAGTCACCCACGTGTGACCTGACTCCATTAACCTAGACTGCAGAGCTTCCCCCGCAAACCCCGATTATTTATGAGAAACAATCCCGGGAAAAAGCCAGTTCACACGGGGCGAGATCCGAGTCAGATGAGACGAGCACAGTGTTGTAAATGAGGTCTTTCTGGGACCTGCCAGGCCTCCAGTCCATCGGATCTGGGCACCATATGCATACCTCTATGTTTCAGGCTGACTGGGCCAGAGCTTGACCTGTGGGCACCATAGGGATTCTATCCAGCCTCTTGAAGTATGTTGTCTTGAATGTTTTTAGTATTTTTTAAAGAATTATTTAATTTTTCTTTGTTATTTTTTATTTTTCAATTTGACCAGAGAGAGAGAAAGGGAAAGCAAGAAAGCAAACTGCCAGATCCGGGACTCGAACCACAGTTGGCCATGTGGGAGTCCAGTGCCTCAACCACCACACCAACTACCAGCCCCTGTTTTTTAGTATATTCATAAGGTTTGTTTTTCTTGTTTTAGGGCACACGTAGGTGCGTGCTCTCACCAGAGAGAGAAAGAAAGAAACAGAGAGGGAAAGTGAGAAATTACCCCCCAGGAGGGACGACTATGCCTCATTTCCCCCTCCTTTAGTCTCACCTCTTAGGATCTGGGGCACACAAGCACATGCAACCAGCATGAGTTTTGAGCGACTTGGTCTGGGACTCTAACCGCCCAGTCAGCCATGTTGGATCCAGTACCTCAACCTCTACCCCATTTGTTGGTACCAAGAAAAATTTCCAATAGAGCTGTATAAAAATCGAATCAGTAGCTTTGAATAGGTAGCAAGTTTTTGGTTCAAGCACTCACAAAGGCTATTGCATAGGTAAGAGCAATTGGGTCATTGCAAGAAACCTTCTGTTTGATGGGACCAGCAGTTGGCATAATGGCTATGTCGCTGGACTCCCATGTAGTTGACTACAATTTGAGTCCCAGACCCGGTAGCTTAAACTCACACCAGGCGCGTGTGCGTGCATGCCAAAGATCCCGAGAGAGAATGGAGGAGAAGGGATTGTGGCATGGCCATACCCCTGGGAGGTGATTTCTCACTTTCTGTCTCTCTGTCTCTCTCTTTCTGGCGAGCACGCACACCCTATTACCAAAAACCTCTCCCCCCCCGCAAAAAAAAAGAATAAAGAAAGCCTCTGCTTGAGGACCATAAACCCAGTGAGGTTTCGGCTGCCTGGTTTCACAAATAACATTTTATTGGGACACAAACATTTGTCTGCATATTGACTATGGCAGCTTTTACGTGTAAGTTGCAGAGTTGAGCGGCGACCTGAGAGTGCAGTGTCTTTTAGATTTGCTATCTAGTCTCCTGGCTTCTACTGTATACACTACATCCCCAGGAAAATGTTTTTACTGGACTGACCAAACAGAAAAAGCGAGAAAGCTTCCAGTTTAGGCTAAGTCACTTGTTCCGTCCAAGGTTAGTGCATAAGCTACAGAGTGTTTTCCTTCGATACTAGCAGGTTCAGGCCATACGATGGGCCTGTGAAAGACTGAGCTAAAGAGTCAGTTAAAGACTTTGTTCTGGGACCAGCAGTTAGCGTAATGGCTATGTCGCTGAAGTCCCATGTAGTCGACCGCGGTTCAAGTCCTGGACCCGGATGTTTAAATTCATGCCGGGCGCGTGTGCGTGTGTACCCAAGATCATGAGAGAAGAATGGAGAAGGGATTGTGGTGGGCCATCCCCCCTGGGGCATGATTTCTCTCTTTCTGTCTCTCTGTCTCTCTCTGTCTTTCTGGCGAGCGCACGTGCCCTATAGCGAAACCTCTCCAAAAAAATTAAAATAAATTTTAAAATTCAAAATTTAAAAAAATAAGACTTTGTCCTGGCTTAAGTTCCATCAGCTGATTAGAAAACCCCCACCAATTTCTTTTCTCTTCCATTTTATTTCACCCATTTCATCTAAATGTGAAGCACATGGAGCGTCCCTCGAGGTCCGTGGTGACCTCAGACAGGGAGGCAGCCACATGTGGGAGTACTGCAGATAAACCCGGATCTGTCCAGCGGGAAACGTGTGCATCTAACAAGAAAAAGGAACTTGTCTGTCCAGCAGGATCCGCGCTGACATTTTGTACCCTGACCCCATGTTTAGAAAAATATGCAGGGCTTTACTTCTTTTTTGAGTTCATTTTCAAACTAGTATGTTGTCCTCGCCAAATCGTTTTTACTGTTTCTATAAATACCCGTGCACCAGTTCCTCCTGCGTGTGTTTTTCTCGTGGCCAGCTGTCAGGTTCAACTCGGTCACGCAGCACACATTCTTCTGAGTTCAATCCCAAACCTTCAGATACCTCCTGTGTATTACTATTTTAGTCCTTATAACAGTGCTACGTTTGTGTAAGTGAAACGCATTCCTGCTCATTTTCATTTTTCTCTGATGTTCTAAAATATTCTTCTGGCATCTTTCACGTTAAATTAGAACACGTGTAACCCATCGATATGTTGGGACACCTTAACCTCCTTCGGTCAACAGATAGTGGGCAGATCGTGGGCTTTTTGTCAAGTCAGATAGATTGTCTGCAGGTAAACCCGCCTGGCCTTTGGGAGACTTGGCAGCCCTCCGTGCCCCTGCCCGTGCCCCATGCATACATGTGAACACAGTCTTTTTGAGAGTCGTCACCATTTTACTTCACATTTGAGTTGCACTAACGGCATTTACTTATCTTTTAAGAGATCTGGGCAAAAGTTGTCTCAGGAGGGGCCAGCAGGTAGAGTGGTGGTTGGGGCACTGGCCTCCCACGTGGCCGAAAAGAGTTGTCTACTGGTCCTGGTATCAGCGGCCGCAGAAGGAGGAAGGATGTGGCGGTAACACGACCGTCAGGTAAAGGATATTTACCCGCTGTTGGGGGCAGTGAGCTTAGACGGGTGCATGGGTCAGAATCAGGACCAGAGGAAAGCTTGCTACGGACGGGTTAGACAAGACTAAGGATCTACCATTGACCCTGTGATGGAACTTAATTTTTTAACTCCTGTATAATGTGAAAGGTAAGGAACTGCTCCCGGGGTCAGGATCTGAGAAGGAAGTTAGACGTCACTGAGGTTGTCATGGCCTTCGTGAGAACCGTGGACGGGCAGTGCCAGGGGGCCCAGATGAGATGACCTGGCTCCCAGCTCTCGGCCCCAGCTTGACTCCTGCCATCCCGTCTCTGACAAGAATGTTTTTTCCTTCCCGTGCCGAATGGCCCCTGCTCTCCATCGCTGACGAGGAAGCGCTTGGACTCGTGCCCGGTGCGGCTGCAGGCGGGGTGGGAGGCGGTGCAGGGAAGTACGGACGTGCACTTTGACCTTCCGTGTCTGCCCCACATGTGCTGTGTCGTGATAAGGATCGGGGACGTTAGTAAAAGCGTGAGCACTCATACGTACCTTTCTTACTTGTGAAGCACATTTTTAAAAGGAGAAATGGATGAATAATGCAGGTCTAAAGCAATCTGTTGGTGGATCAGTTTGCCAGAATTTTGTGTGACAGCTTCGCTCCCAACCTTGTCTTGGTGGAATTAAGGAAGTGCTTAAGGAGATAGAAAATCATTTCTCCCCTTTGGAAGGAATTTTAGAAACTGTTCAATAAAACTTTTCCTTTTTACTGGATTTTTTTTTTTAACTTTATGCATTTATATTTTTATTTATTTAACCAGAGAGTAACAGAGAGAGAAAGAAAGTGGGAAAGCAAGCCACCAGGTCTTGGACTTGAACTGCTGCCGGCCATGTGGGAGTCCAGAGCCCTTAACCACCACGCCACCTCTGGGGCGCTCTTACTGGGTTTTCACACAGCCTAAATCATTCGTATACTCTCTTCTTCCCTGATAATGCACACAGTCGTCTTCTTTTCTAAAGTCCGTTAGGGACTGCCCCAGTGTTTTTAGGACGATGACAGAAGTCCTTCCAGTGCCCTAACCATCCCGTCACCTGCTGGTCCGTATCTGAGAAGATATTTCATCTTCACTAGAGATGAGAATAAGTACAAATCAAAGCAAAATGCCACCTATTATTGATTTAGTAAAAATTTTTCTAATTCTCGGGCTGGCAGGTGGTGCTGTGGTTAAGGGCACTGGACTCCCACGTGACCAACCATAGTTCAAGTGCCGAACCTGGTGGCTTGCTTTCTCACTTTCTCTCTCTCTCTCTCTCTGTCCCTCTCTGGTCAAATTAAAATAATTAAACAAAGCTCAACAAAATAATTCATAAAAAATAAGTAAAGGGACCAGCACTTGGCGTTGTAATAGCTATGTTGCTGGACTCCCATGTAGTCAACCGCGGTTCGATTCCCCGACCTGGTGGCTTAAAAACTCACGCTGGGCCCGTGTGCATGCGTGCCCAAGATCCTGAGAGGAGAAGGGATTGCGGTGTGGCCATCCCCCTTGGAGGGTGATTTCTCGCTTTCTGTCTCTTTGTCTCTTTCTGGCAAGCCCACACACCCTATAGCAAAAACCTTTCCAAAAATTTAAATAAAATTTTAAAAAGTAAAAAATTATTTTAATTGATTATCTATTTTTTGGAGTACATTGGTAGCCACTCTCATATTTACCTAGTGAGAATATAAATATTCATCCTTTTGCTTTATTTTTTAATTGGTTAAAGGGTGTGTGCACTCCCCAGAGAGAAAGAAAGCACCCACCCACTGGGGCACATTTGTGATACAGACCCTTCTCTGTCTCTCTCCTTTCGAGATTGTGTGCACACACACATGCAATTGACGTGCTTCTCCAGCCACCAGGCCTGGCACTCGAACTACATAGTCCGTCATCGCATGGCCCCGCTGATGTCATACAGGTGCTCTGGTTTACCTCAGAAGGTATTCGGTCTCCGGGAGCCATCAGACAGACATAGAGCAGTTCTTCCTCCACATCAGCTTTCCCATCCTTTTTACTTACGTAAGAAGTACTTCCAGGCTCGCCCTGTGTCATAGTGGTTAAGGGTCATGCACAGAAAGCCAGGTCCCAAATGGCCAGCCGTTGTTCCACTTCCCACCCTGCTTGAAGACACGCCAGGCATGTGCGCATGCATGCCAGGGTCCTGATGGGGAGGAGAAGTGGAAGACCAGGGACTGCAGTGCCACTGCGCCTCACTGGGGGGCGCTCTCTTATTGTTTCTCTGGCAAGCACACACACTCTTACAATTAAAAAAAGTTCATTGGGATGGGGCTGGCAGGTGGCGTGGTGGTTAAGGATGCTGGACTCCCACTTAGCCGACCACGGTTCAAGTCCTGGACCTGGTGCCTAGCTTTCTCACTGTCTCTCTCGCTTGCTCACTCTGTCCCTCTCTGGTCAAATTCAAATAAGTGCATAATTAGTTTTTTAAAATGCATTGGGGCCAGCAGGTGGCATAGAGGTTAAGGTGCTGGATCACACATGGCCACTTCAAGCCCTGGACCTGACAGCTTGAAAAGTCATGCCAGGCTTGTATGCACCTGTGGCCAAAATCCTGAGAGGAGACTGGAGGAGAAGGGATCGCAGCATGGCCATTCGCCTGGGGGGGGGAGGTTTCTCACTTGCTCTTTCTGGTGAGTACATGCACACTATAGTAAAAACCTTGTTAAAAATTTCATTACTTAAAAAAAGAAAGAAAGAAAAATAGCCTATTACCTGATGACTCTGGAGACTGTTAGGTTAAAAAGATAGTTTTAGAGTCACATAGACCAGATTTAACTCTTAGCTATTCCATTTAGTTAAATATGTAACTTTTGGCACATTACTTAACCGTCTTGATTTTCAATGTCGAGAACCTACCTTAGCGGGATTTTGTAATTAACTTACCGACTTAAATTTATTTATTTAGCGGGCGGGCAGGTGGTGTGGTAGTTAGTGGTGCTGAGCTCCCATGTGGCTGACGGCAGTTCGAGGCCCCGACTTGGCACCTTGCTTTGTCTCTTTCCCTCTTTCTCACTCTGTCTTTTTCTGGCGAAATTAAAATAATAATAACAAATAAAGTTGAAAGACATTTAGTGCATGAGACCAGCAGTTAGCGTAATGGCTATGTTGCTGGACTCCCACGTAGTCAACCATGGTTCGCATCCCGGACCCGGTGGCTTAAATCTCACGCTGGGCACGTGTGCATGCGTGCCCAAGATCCCGAGAGGAGAATGGAGGAGAAGGGATTGCGACGTGGCCATCCCCCCTGAGGGGGTGATTTCTCCCTTTCTATCTCTTTGTCTCTCTGTCTGTCTGGCGAGCGCACGCACCCTATAGCAAAAATCTCTCCAAAAAAGGGGGGAAAAAAAGAAATTTAGTGTGTGCAAGCTCTGTACCAAGCACGTTCTCAGACATTGTGGTACATCAGTGAGTAAAATCCCCTGCCTGATGGCACACCCTGACGTCCAGTGAAGTGTGAGGGTATCGATGGCGTTGACATCCATCCGGGAGATACAGCAGGGAAGCCGTGGTGAGTACGGGTCAGAGATAGTGCTGTGATTGTAACATTGGGCCATCGGAAAAGTCATCCTGTATTTTCTATGCAAAAACACGTCATGACTTTCCTGGTGACGCGTGGAATGTTCCGGGAAGTTCTGTGATGGTGATACTTCAGCAAGGGCGTCAGCGTGGCAAGCACGTAAGCCTTGTAGCTACCTTCAGGGAGGTGTTCCAGAGAACAGCGTCGGTGCAGGGCAGCGAGGAATAGGGGACAGAAGGGGACCAGATTGAGGAAGGCCTCACTGGGACCCAGCAGTTAGCATAATGGCTATGTCACTGGACTCCCATGTAGTCGACCGCGGTTCGAGTCCCGAACCCAGTGGCTTAAACTCACGCCGGGTGCGTGTGCATGCATGGCAAGATCCCGAGAAGAGAATGGAGGAGAAGGGATTGTGGCATGGCCATCCCCCCTGGGGGGTGATTTTTTGTTTTCTGTCTCTCTGTCTGTCTGGCAAGCGCACGCACCCTATAGCAAAAAAACCCTCAAAAAAAAAAAAAAAAGGCCTCGCGGTCGTGGCAGACATGTTGACCTTCACTCTGAGTTGGGGAGCCACTGCAGGAATTCCTACTCAGGGAGTGTGTGATCAGTCCGTTTTAAATGCATCATGTTGCTGAGACATTTAAGATGGATCGTGATAAGGAAGCAGGAAGACCAGTTAAGAAACGGTTCATGGAAACGGTCCACAGTGACTGGGACCAGAGGTTAGCACAGGTGGGCTGGGAGTGGGGATGTGTGGACTTCAGCTAGTTTCAAGGTAGAGAAATGTTGGGCACGAGAGGGGAAAAAAGTCAAAAATTATCTTTTTTTTTTTAAGAATTTTTTTATTGACTTTTATTCATTTATTTTTTCATTTCAATTTAACCAGAGAAGGACAGGGTGGTTGTGGCAGGGTTGCGGGGGAGTGAGAAAGAAAGCAAGCCGTCCAGTCCAGGATTCAAACCACAGTCAGCCACGTGGGAGTCCAGCGCCCCTAACCACCACGCCACCTGCCAACTCCCAAAGTCCGACTGGAAGGACGGACTTTCCCTTACCCAGGACAGTGTGCAAAGTGCTCAGCCTAGTAGGTGGCACCTGTTAGCTATTCCTTAAAGGGCGAGTCCCTTCCGTCCACCTACATAAGCAAATAGAACGTTTCACCAGAATAACGGAAACCAATTACAATCTTGCGTCGCCTAATGGTGGAGCCATGTTCCGAGAAACGCCCCGCTCCCCCGTGCAGACATCACGGTGGATCCTTGCACGAGCCTCGGCAGGGCCCACTGCAGGCCTAGGCCAGGCGCTATAGCTGCTGCCCCAGGGTTACAGACTTGCCCAGTGTGTCACTCTGCTGGGTGCTGTTGGCTAAGAGTCATGACACCAAGGACAGTGTTTGTGTACCCAAACATAGAAAAGATGGAGTGGGGACCAGCAGTTAGCGTAATGGCTATGTCACTGGACTCCCATGTAGTTGACCGCAGTTCAAATCCTGGACCCAGTGGCTTAAAACTCACGCCAGGCGCGTGTGTGTGTGTGCCCAAGATCCCGAGAGGAGAATGGAGGAGAAGGGATTGTGGTGTGGCCATCCCCCCTGGGGGGTGATTTCTCGCTTTCTGTCTGTCTCTGTCTCTGTCTGTCTGGTGAGTGCACGCACCCTATAGCAAAAAAAAAAAAAAAAAAAAAAAAAACTCTCCGAAAAGGTGGAGTGGAAAAGCTCCAGGTGGTGTCCCTGTTCAGGCCACGTACCATGAGTGGAGCTTGCCGTGGAGTGTCAACTGCAGCAGCTACTAGGTCACCGGCCAGTGAGGCCACTGCAGCTCCCTTACGGCCTGGCGGGGCCAGCGTCGCCCGGCAGTGCACTGTTAGCTGGACGTCACACAGCAGGGGGTCCGTGTACATTTCCCTGGAGCGCTGGAGTTCCGGCCTGTCCCACCGTCTGTGGGAGCAGAGATTTACTCCCCATCTGAAGACGGAGCTTGTGTTTTTCTGTATGGCATTAGTACAGTAAACTTGATTTCAGTGAAAGGAATCCTTTGCCAGGCCGTATTTCCTTTCAAGGACCAGGTGACCCTGCCCGTCTCTGCCTTTCAGGATGCTGCCCTACGGCTGCCTCGCCACAGGAGACCGCTCCGGCCTCATCGAAGTCGTGAGCACCTCCGAGACCATCGCTGACATTCAGCTGAACAGCAGCAACGTGGCCGCCGCCGCAGCCTTCAACAAGGACGCCCTTCTCAACTGGCTGAAAGAGTACAACTCTGGGTTCGTTCCTCCTGTTCGGTTACGTTTTTCTAACAAACAGCCCAACATAGAAATCCTCGGTGCCTGGAGGAGGTGGCGCTTACTTGTGGCCTTGTCTCGGGTTGGACGGAACAGCGCACGGTGCTTCCTGAAGCTTCAGGAGGGTTCATAGAATTCTGCTTTGTCTCGGTGGAATGTCTGAGCCCTGCGGTCTAAGAACCGAGTCCGTGTATGTCGGCGTGCATGCGTGGTTGTCGATGGGGCTCGCCGTGTCGTGTTGTCATTCTCCTGCCTCAGGTTCCTGAGCAGCTGGGACCGTAGGCACACGTCACCACGCCCAGCTCTTTCAGTGAGGGTCCCGCCGTGTGGCCCACACCTGGTGCGAGCTCAGGACTCCCCTCGGCTCCCCGACAGCCAGGGTACACGGACCCTCACCACGCCCCACCTCTTAGGGTCGGCCAGTAAGTGGGCCTGGGCCTCTCACAATTTCCTGCCAGTCCTCTTTTTAAATTTCTTTGCTTTAAGTTATATCATCATTTATTTAAATGTTTAAAACAAATGGAAACAATTAAAACAAATGGAAACAATTAGCCACAAAAAGTGGCTCATTCTTTCAATAGCTGTCGAGTAGCAGTGTCAGCAAGCACGTGCTACCGTGACTGGGCCTAATTCGGCTGTTTTTAAGAGGACACTGAAGTTTTTGTTTAACTGCATCAGTTTCTGTAATTATGTGACTGTATGAACTAAAGTAAAATTTTAATACATTAATTTTAAGGTAGGAGTAAAAGGGTTTGTAGACTGTGACTTCTCCAATCTAATACAGTTCGTACGTTGGAGTCCTGATTCACGGAAACAAAGGACACTCTGCAAGTATTTTTGGCTAAAGACCAAAACCAGACTCGAATTTTGTCATTGGTAAGATACGAGGATTGGCATGTGAGAATTAGTTTCCAAAGTTCGATCTCAAGCACTCGACTCCGAAGAGTCTGCGTTAGTTACTCCCTTCGAATGGAAGTCGGTCACTTAGATGGTCGAACTGCAGCATCTAATCTCAGACGTGGAACCCCCACGTCAGGCACGACTGACAGAAATGCTCCCAGGCCCCAGCAGGACCCAGCAAACCCACGGCCCCTCTCCCTGCTGGGCACGTGGAGCGGGACGGCTGCGGCCCAGCTTTCCAGCAGCGTGGGGCTGCCCGCCTCCTCCCGCCCCGCTCGTGTGGTGTGGGCACCCGGGCTGCAGTTCTCGGTGACAGCGGAGACCTCGCTGTGGTTTGGGCCTCGGCTCATACATGCGGAGGCTGAACCTTCGTTCCTCACTTCTCCTTTTTCTCCGCTACAGGGATGACCTGGACCGAGCCATTGAAGAGTTTACCCTGTCTTGTGCTGGCTACTGTGTAGCTTCTTATGTCCTTGGGATTGGTGACAGACATAGTGACAATATTATGGTCAAAAAAACTGGCCAGGTGAGTTGCTGCCCAAAGCTTGCCAAGGGCCCCAGTGACGGTGTTACTTCTGTAATCTCTCCTGGGCCTCAGGCAAACTCTTTAGTGATTCTTAGAGTCATGTCTGTTTTTTTTCTTACTTCAATTTCCTGCCGATCCTCTTTTTAAATTTCTTTGCTTTAAGTTAGATCATCATTTATTTAGATGTTTAAAACAAATTGAAACAATTACTGTCATTATTTAAAAGTGGCTTCTTCTTTCAACATAAGAAAATATATTTGGGGGTCGGCCATGAAGCCTGGTGGTTAAGGGAACCAGATCCCACATGGCTGAGCTTGGTTCTACTCTCAGTCCTGGTGGCTTGAAAAACATGTCAGGGGGACCAGTAGTTAGTGTAATGGCTATGTCGCTGGACTCCCACGTAGTCGAACGCGGTTCGCGTCCCGGATCCAGTGGCTTAAAACTCACGCTGGGCGCGTGTGAGTGCGTGCCCAAGATCCCGAGAGGAGAATGGAGGAGAAGAGATTGCGGCGTGGCCACCCCCCCGGGGATTGATTTCTCTCTTTCTGTCTCTCTATCTTGTCTCTGTCTGGCGAGCGCACGTGCCCTATAGCAAAAAGCTTCTCCAAAGGGACCAGCAGTTAGCTGAATGGCTATGTCGCTGTACTCCCACGTAGTCAACAGTGGTTCACGTCCTGGACCCGGCGGCTTAAACTCATGCCGGGCGCGTGTGCGTGCGTACCCAAGATCCCAAGAGGAGAATGGAGGAGACGGGATTGTGGTGTGGCCATCGCCCCAGGGGGTGATTTCTCGCTTTCTATCTCTCTGTCTCTCTCTGTCTTTCTGGCGAGCGCATGTGCCCTATAGCGAAAAACATGTCAGGCAGGGACCAGCAGTTGGTGTTGCTATTAAGGGTGCTGGACTCCCACATGGCCAACGATAGTTCGAGTCCCGAACCTGACAGCTAGGTTTCTCACTTTCTCTCTCTCTCTCTCTGGTCAAATTTTAAAAATGAATTAATAAAGTTAAATAAAATAATTCTTAAAAAAAAGAAAAAGAAAAACATGTCAGGCATATATGTGTGTGCATGTCCAAAAATCCCAAGAGAATCAAGAAATGAAGGGATTGTGGTGTGGTCATGCCCCACGGGGGTGGGAGGTTCTGTGTCTTTCTCTACATTCTCCCTCCTTTTCTCTGGTGAGTGCATGCACCCTCTGACAAGAAAAGTGTACTTGGGATTCATGTGTATAATAGAAGGGGCAGGTGGTTTGCTAGGTGGATCAACCTTAAAGAAGATAACCAGTGCTTAAAAACAGCTGGGACGAAACTTTCCCCATGTTCTCTTTTAGAACATCAAATCTAATCGTCTCTGGGGATGAGGAAAAGTGTGTGTGTAGTGTCATTTGGGAGTAGCTGGAAAAGTTAGGCCAGACTAATTTTGAAGTTTCCAAATGAAGATCTTCATATTTTTCAGAGTGACTTACATTTTTTGTTTAAAAAAAAAGTTTGTGATTTCCAGAGGGCGCGTCCGCTTACCAGAGAGAGACCGAGGGGAGAAAGAAGGAAAGGCACTGTCCCCCCATGGACATGGCTGTGCTGCAGTCCCTCTTCCTCCGTTCCTCTATCCTGTCAGGATCTGGGATATACCCATGTGCCTGGCGTGGTTTTTGGGCTTCTGGGGCTAGGACTCGAACCGGCTTGGAAAAGCTCTGCAGTCGATCACCAGGTACTACCTGAGGTGGGGAGTGGATGAAGCCGAGACAGGAACTGGTTGGCAGTTTATAGGTGTTCAACATTAGGTGTTCAGACCCCCTCTGCAGTCCCAAGAAAGAGAGAGAGGAGATTTATTCTCTGAAGAATCTGACTCTTCCTGAGTGGAGAACACCAGCTTTACACTGGCAGAGGGGAAGGGGCCGTGTGAAGAACGCGGGTGACATGAAAGGTGGCGTGCCAGTCACTTCTGCTTGCCTTCCTTCCAGATCACTAGCTGCCAAGTGTACATCCCACCCTTAGCAAAAAGCTAGATGGTTGTTCCGAGGTAATCCCACTAGCCCCAGTGAAAAGGCCTATAGCCCCTGACAGTTGAGGTCTCTCCCTGGCCCTCTCCGGGGAAACCCCGCATCAGCAAGCCTGCCGTGTCCCCAGAACTGTCACACAGCTTCTCGGCGAGTCATTCCTAGCTATGAACGCTCAGGGTGTAGCAGACATTTTTTTCTAATTGGCACATAAAATGTGTATATATTTATAGTGTAGAGCATACTGTTTTGGGACCAGCCCTATAACCTTATAATTACGGAGGCAGATCTCACGTGGCCGATCACAGTTCCAATCTCGACCCCAGGAGCTTGGAAACCACCCCAGATGTGTTTGCGTGCATGCCCAACATCTTGACAGGATAGAGAAATGGAGGAGGAGGGATTGCAGCATGGCCATACCCACTGAAAGGTGCTTTCTCTCTTCCCTCTTTACCCCCAATCCTTCTTTCTGCTCTCTGACAATTAAGAAAAAAAATACTGTTTGAAATATGTATATTTTGGGACCAGCAGTTAGCGTAGTAGCTATGTCACTGGACTCCCACATAGTCGACCGCAGTTCGTGTCCCGGACCCGGTGGCTTAAAACTCATGCTGGGCACGTGTGCGTGCGTGCCCAAGATCCTGAGAGGAGAATGGAGGAGAAGGGATTGCGGCGTGACCATCCCCCCTGGGGGGTGATTTCTCACTTTCTGTCTCTGTCTCTGTCTGTCTGTCTGGCGAGCGCACACGCCCCATAGCGAAAGCCTCTCCAAAAAAAAAAAAAAAAAAAAAAAAAAAGATGTATATCTTATGTAATGGCTAAATCAAGCTAGTTAGCGTGTATATTATCTCACGTATTTATTCGTGGTCAGAACACATAGAACCTGCTCTCGGCCATGTTCAGTGAGGCGGTCTGTTGTTAGCTAACTAGTGAGCATGAAAAGAAATAATAATGAATAAAATTAAATTGAAAAGTTTATAGAAAGTATGTCTTATTTAAAAAAAAACTATGAATTTTAAATATTTTTTGCACAAAAATAAACTCTTACTTGATTCTGTTTTTACAAACTTTTTTTAATGAAAATGTATTTTAATTCCATTATCCCACAAATATTTAAAAGTTTCTTTATATATTCATATATAATGAAAAAAGCAAATTTCTCAATACAAACTTTTTTTCTCTTTTTTTATTTTTTATTATCATCATATTCTTCTTTATATTACATTGAATTACATATAACTTTACAGTGTATTACATTGCTTTTTCAAAAGGGACAAACTTTTTTTTTTTGAGAGAGATTTTTGCAATAAGGGCATGTGTGCTTACCAGAGAGACAGAAAGCACAAAATCACCCCCCAGGAGGGACGACCACTCTGCAATTCTTTCTCCTCCATTCTCCACTCAGGATTTTGGGTATGCGTACACATGTGCCCAGCATGAGTTTTAAGCCATTGGGTCCAAGACTCAAACTGCAGTGGACGTGTAGGAGTCCAGTGAAGTAACCATGACGCCATCTGCTGGTCTCTCCATGAACTTTTTTTTTTTTTTTTTTTGGAGAGGTTTTCGCTATAGGGCGCGTGCGCTCACCAGACAGAGAGAGAGACAGAGAGACAGAAAGCGAGAAATCACCCCCCAGGGGGGATGGCCACGCCGCAATCCCTTTCTCCTACATTATCCTCTCGGGATCTTGGGCACGCATGCACACGCTCGCCTGGCATGACTTTTTTTTTTTTTTTTTTTTTTTTTTAAGCCACCAGGTCCGGGATGCGAACCGTGGTCAACTACATGGGAGTCCAGCGACATAGCCATTACACTCATTGCTGGTCCCCCTCCATGAACTTTTTGAAGTCCCTTTGTGTGTTAATGCTGTTGATCCTCATGACAACCTCACAGAGTAAATGGAAGCATTCTTACTCCATTTTGCAGGTGAGGAAGTTGAGGCAGCAGAGTGGGCTGCTGGGCACACCCTGTTTACGTACGGCTGGATGTCTTAGACAGGAGCTTGCTCCGTCACAGCCTTCCTGGCTCAGACTTCCAAGTAGCCGGGCCCGAGGGTGGTGCACCGCACACCTGGCTTTTTATTGACAGTTGGGCCAGAAGTCAAATCTTGGTTTCAAATGCGACCACAGCTGGGACTCATCTTCATCTTTCTCTTCTTCCTCCTTCTGTTTTTTCAAACCACTGTGCCTTTAATATCTCAAAATCAAAAAGAAGAGGACCCAGGAATGATAGCGACTCAGTGCAGGGGAGTATGCCTGTCTGTATAGCATTTCCACAAAGCTCAGAGAATAGGAAGCGAGTGAACTTAACAATATAAAGGCGTTTCTCGGAGCCAGAGTTCATCAATGTCTGGAAGGAATAATACCAGAGTTTTCCATATAATGGAATAGCCCCTCACCAAAATCTTTCAGCATGAAATTTCAGTAAGTCAGGCACCAAGAGGTCTCAAAAACCTTCCCAGAAATACAGCCGGCCACATGCCAGGGGTTCGGAGTCAGCTGAGTTGGCTCACCAGGGGCTGCGCTGGGAACTGTGACACGGGATGTTAATCTCCATAATTTGAGGGGAAAATGTGCTCACCAGAGAGAGAGAGAGAGAGAGACAGTGAGGGGGGAGGTGGCCACACTGCCATTCCTTCTCCTCCTGGGATCTTGGGCTCGCACACACATGCGCCTGGCATAATTTTCAAGCCACCAGGTCTGGGATTGAACCATGGTTGGCCATGTGGGAGTCCAGCGATATAGCCGCTACACCATCTGCTGTCCCATGGGAAAATGTTTTTTTTAAATTAAGTTTACTTATTTCCTCCCTGAGAAGAGCAGAAAGAGACAGTCACCCCCAGTAGGGCCTTCATGCCACAGTCCGCGAGGTCATCTGGTGTGGGTCACAGGCCTGTGGACACATCTTGCATACTCAGGGAAGTCCAGGGTGCAAACCTGGCCTGGATCTTCCCTGTGTGTGTCCAGTCGCTGCCACCACCTGGCACCAAGGGACATTATTTCCAGCACAGAATTCTGTGATCAAACCGTCAGTCGGGTTTGAAGGTGGTATTTATAGGGATGTTTTCGCATGTGCAGTCTCAGAAGCGACACCCCCTAATCCTCTCTCGGGGGCTGCCAGAATCAGGACAGCCTGTAAAACCCGGTGCCCCCCGGCAGTTTTATCTAGGGGAACAGCTCACGGGGCGTTCCTCATGTGTGAAGACCTTCCCGTTGGTAGTTTTCTGACGGGTGGGGCGCGGTGGACTGGCATGTCGTGGGGACAGGACAGGACAGTGCTGTGTACCCTGCGGGTGGTCTAAGAGTTAGAGCCCACAACAAAGAATCGGGCCGGAAACGTCCATTTTGCCGTGGTTGAGGAAGGAAACGGAAGTGTGACCTGGGCCTCAGGAGAGGGGTTTCCCATGGGGAAGGGCGGAGGAAAGCCGGGGAGGCGCTGTGCAGAGCTGAAGAGCAGCCAGACCCGCAGGTTGCCGGGCACGTGGAGGGCAGTTTTGAAAATGATTTTTAGATGTTTAAGAAGAGTTGGATGAATTAATAGTAGAGTTACAGAACACTAAGCAACAAGTCATTTTTCAAATAAAATAGATGAACATAGAAGGAAACGTAGAGACCAGCAGATGGCGCCATGGTTACGTGGCTGGGCCCCCACATAGCTGCCCGCAGCTCGAGTCCTGACCTGGCAACTTGAAACTCCCGCCAGGCACATGTGCGTGCATGCCCAAAATCCCGAGAGGAGAAGGGAAGAGAAGGAACGTGGTGTGGCCGTCTCCCTGAGGGGTGATTTCTCACTTTCTGTCTCTTTGGCGAGCTCACATGCCCTATAGTAAAAATCTCTCTTTTAAAAAAAAAGGAAATCAGGACCAGCAGTTAGCGTAATGCCTATGTCGCTGGACTCCCATGTAGCTGACCGCAGTTCGAGTCCCAGACCCGATGGCTTAAACTCACACCGGGTGCATGTGTGTGCGTGCCCAAGATCCCGAGAGGAGAATGGAGGAGAAGGGATTGCGGCATGGCCATCCCCCCTGGGGGGTGATTGGGTGATTTCTCACTTTCTGTCTCTCTGTCTTTTTGGTGAGCACACGCACCCCATAGCAAAAACCTCTCCAAAAGAAAAAAACAAAATGTAGTGAAAGCATGTACCACATGATTTAGATTTGGAATGTGTTTATTTACATAATTGGAACAACATAAAGCGTGAATATTAATTTAATCAGATTTTATGACACCATGTATTGCATTATGTAGCATTATGTTAGCACAAGAGTATCAAGTCTTTGTCTTTTAAAATAAAAATAATCTTATATTAGGAAGTAAAAGACAAGAAGATATTCAAAAGAACAGAGGCAGCTACCAGGGAAAACGTGAAACTGTGGGAGGCGTCACCTCCAAGAAACAGCATTCTGGTTGAGGGAGCTAGGAGGGTCGGTTATACCCCTCTGGTTGTCATGCTTTGTAGAACTACTTCACTTTTTAAAATAAGACATGTTTATTATTTACAGATTTTTGTCAGAGATTCTTCTTTCCTTCTGGATACACAGTTTATATCAGGGTTATTACCGAATGCAGAAGACCTAAAAATGTTTGAAATAATCTCTTCTGAGCCGGCAGGTGGTGTAGTGGTTGGGGTGGCTGGACTCCCAACATGACTGGCCCTGGCAGCTTGATTTCTCATTTTTCTTTCTCTCTCTCTCTCTCTCTTTCTCTGGTCAGCTTCAAATAATAATAAGGGAACCAGCAGTTAGCGTAATGGCTATGTCACTGGACTCCCACGTAATCGACCGCGGTTCGCGTCCCGGACCCGGTGGCTTAAAACTCACGCCGGGCGCATGTGCGTGCGTGCCCAAGATCCCCAAGAGGAGAATGGAGGAGAAGGGATTGCAGCGTGACCATCCCCCCTGGGGGGTGATTTCTCGCTTTCTGTCTCTATGTCTCTGTCTGTCCGTCTGGCGAGCACATGCGCCCTATAGCGAAAAACCTCTCAAAAAAGAAATAATAATAATAATAATAATGCCAATGAATAAAAGTAAACAAATAAAAATAGTTCTTTTTTTTTTTTTGAGAGGTTTTTGCTATAGGGTGCGTGTGCTCACCAGAAAGACAGAGAGAGACAGAAAGCGAGAAATCAACCCCTGGGGGGATGACCACACCGCAATCCCTTTTCCTCCATTCCCCTCTCGGGATGTTGGGCACATACACACACGCCCGGCGTGAGTTTAAGCCACCAGGTCTGGACTCGAACCACGGTCAGCTACATGGGAGTTTAGTGACATAGCCATTACGCTAACTGCTGGTCCCCCAAAAATAATTTTTAAAGAAAAGAAAGAATCTCTTCTTCCCAAGTGGCCCGTGGCCTGTGCATGCCGGCAGCAGGGCTCAGCTGGCAGGGCGGGCGTCTGGAGCCGTGGGAACCTGGCTTTCCTATCTGAAATCTAGAAAAAGTAAAGGCCGTTAAATCTCATTTGTTTTCCAGCTCTTCCACATTGATTTTGGACATATTCTTGGAAATTTCAAATCTAAATTTGGTATTAAAAGGGAGCGAGTGCCTTTTATTCTTACCTATGACTTCATTCATGTCATTCAACAAGGAAAAACGGGGAACACGGAAAAGTTTGGCCGGTGAGTACTGCCCTCCCGTCAGGGCTGAGTTCATCTCCCACGTTCTGTCCGACGGCTGGGCTAGCATCTCCTCGCCGCGGCAGAGCTGGCTGTGGGCGATGCTCCAGCTAAGACAGAGGACTTTTGGGGGGACTTGCCTGTCAGGTACTTGCTTTAGCTCAGAAGCGCTCAGGGAGAAAACACAGAATGCTAGCAGTTTGAAATGCGTTACTTTTTGTAGACTGTCTTTGGTAGTAAGCTAGGAGAGGGCTGGCCGTGTGGAGGACGGTCCGGAAGCCAGGGCTCGGGGACAGACTTCGCCATCTCTGGTCTGTCCCCACCAAGCGCATGATGACTCCGTGCCTTTGTCTTCTCGTCTTGGACTGGGAGCTGAGACAGTGGCCCCTCAGGGCTGCTGTGATAAGAGATGGTGTATTGCGTGACCAGCACAGGCCGTGTGTGCTACCAGTGGCTGCTGTAACCAGCCGTAGCTTTGCCTGGGCTTCTGCCGAACACGCTTCTCCTGGTCTAGTTTTCTCTTTGGCAATGAAGTGGGGCTCGGATTGGGTGGGCCTCTTGAAGTTCCATCGGTGGAGGGCGAGAAGGCCAGACGACGAGGAGTAATGCAGATGCGTTGGCTCTGACTCGTCAAGAAGTTAGTCCCGGGGCCAGCAGATGACGTCGTGGTTATGTCGCTGGATTCCCACGTAATCAACCATGGTTCGAATCCCACACTCAGAGGCTTAAAAAAAAGAAAAAAACAATCATGCCGGGCACATGTGCGTGCGTGCGTGTGTGCCCAGAATCTCAAGAGGAGACTGGAAGAAAAGTGACTGCAGCATGGCCATCCCCCCAGGGTCATTTCTCAGTTTCTAGCTCTCTGTCTCTCTCTTGTCTCTCCAGTGAGTGCATGTGCTCTATAGCAACAAAAAAAGAAAAAGAAAATAAAAAAATTAATCTCTGGAGTCAGACCACAGATTCAGAACCCACAGTACATTCGGAAATTTTCGTGTATTATAATTCTTACTTGGTTAATAATAGGTTCTCGTTTCTCCGAGAATTAGAAAGCCTAAATTTAGTAATCTATTGCCTGTGTCATAGAATTTCAATTTAGGTTTGTTTTGGGGGGAAATGTGTGATTTTTAGAGAGCCTGACTCTGTCATGTTATGGAGATTTTAGTCCCGGGACAGTTTTCCCAGAAGTGAACGTTTATAGGTAGCAAGTTCAGCTGTACCTCTGTCTGCTTCCGTGTAACGTGTGCCCCGCCCCGACACCTGCTCCTGCTCGTGCTCGGGGTCTGCTCCGCCGCAGGTTCCGCCAGTGCTGCGAGGACGCGTACCTGGTCCTACGCCGCCACGGGAACCTCTTCATCACCCTCTTCGCCCTGATGCTGACCGCAGGCCTGCCCGAGCTCACGTCCGTCAAGGATATTCAGTATCTTAAGGTACACCCCCTTCCGCGTGCCGGACGGCGCGTGGACTCAGTTCTAGCTGCCTGTTTCTTTGAGGTGTGTCAAGGGAGGTGAGCAGTCGTGTCCTCTGAGATGGAGGACAAGAATCTGAGACGTTCGTGTGGAGGGAAAGTTTGGAGAGAGGAGCTTGTGACCCGGATGATTTTCCCCTCGGTGGAAGGTGCACAGAGAAGGCTGGGATTGAGGCCAGTAGACGGCGTGGCGGTTAAGGTGCACTGCACTCCCATGTGGCCCACCACCGCGAGCACCAGACCCGGTGACCGAAAAGCACACTGGGCATGTTTGTGCCCAGCACCCCAAGAGGAGAATGGAGGAGAAGGGACCGTGGCATGGCCACCCTCCCTGGGGGGTGATGTCTCACTTCCCCTCTCTGTCTCTTGATAAGTACATGTGTCTCATGGGGAAAAAATCATGCCAGGCACACGTGCGTGCTTGCCTAAAATCCCCAGAGGAGACTGGAGGAAAAAGGCTTGTGGCATGGCCGTTTCCCCTGGAGGTGACTTCTCACTTTCCTTGTCACTTTCTATCTCTGACAAGCACACTTGCTTTATGGCAAGAAACCTTTAAAAAAAAATAAAAAGGAATGTTGGTACTGAGCCATGGCTTCCCCCGACACGGGAAGCCAGGGGTTAGTAGCTGGTGGTCAGGGGGTCACCTGCCTTTTCCACAGCCTCTCACTTCCCCGTGGGCCTCAAGCTGTCTCACTGGATTCCCGAGGTGGCACGCGGCCGAGTGAGTGCTGCGGTCATTGTAAACTCATTTTGTCCTCACAGCCCCTCAGCAGAGGTCACCCTGACACCTGTCCTTGGTGTTCATTCTCTCTCGCTCCCGCAGACGGACGTGAGGTGCGCCTCGTGGTGACCGAGAGGCGCAGACGTGACCTCGCGCAGATGTCAATGTCTGCACGTCTGTAGCGAGGATATGTGAAATCGGCTTTTTTTTTTCCCCTTCGCTTTTAGGATTCTCTTGCCTTAGGGAAGAGTGAAGAAGAAGCACTCAAACAATTTAAGCAAAAGTTTGACGAGGCGCTCAGGGAGAGCTGGACGACCAAGGTGAACTGGATGGCCCACACGGTGCGGAAAGACTACAGATCCTAACGGCAGCCTCTGCTCCCAACGTGTTCGTCGGTTTCGTTTCGTTTCCATTTTGCACTTGCACTAAATTGAACATAACCTTGCCAGAGATGTTAAAAGGGAATGGAATCCTGGCACTCAGAGTTCAGTGAAATACAAGACCCCCCACAGCACCTGATCTGAACCTCCTCCTGCTTTATGAATGATTCCAAACTCATGAAGACTGTCCATTTCGGATAATCATTTCCGGCTGACTTTGCACGCCAAGGAATGCTACTGGGGACTTCTTTACTTTTCTTTCTAAAGTGTTTGGTACTTTCCCAGAGAGATGTAAATATTTCTTTTCAGTGTTGTGACCAAGTGTTACTCACTCAGTCAACAACTTCCCGACTCGTGGGAGCCGGAAGCTATTCTTATTTTCCAAATAAGGCTTAACAGAAAGGTATTTTTCTTCCTTTTTAAACTGTGTGAACTACGAATTATAATTTGAGCTTATAATTATTTTTGAAAAGAAATCTTTTAAACCTGTGGAAACTCATTAATTCTCTCGTTAATATTTATCTACCATGAGAGATCATTCCAGCCAGACTTGCTGAAATTATACCTGGTAAGGCAAATATAATATATATAAATATGCTGCATCTATATTTATAAAATTTCTGGTGGGAGTCTGTATAAAAAGATGTTTCTTTGGTATTCGTCATCCTGTGTTTTAAAGTTTTACAAAAGCAGAGCTTTTTCCTAAGTTACTTTTCAGTTAGTTAACTGTGTCATCCAATTCTTCCAGCTGCTTCTGTAACGAGGCACGTATTAATATCATTTTTATATATTATCTATGAAAGAGTTCATTTCATAGAGCATAATACTTGAGCAAATATATCCAAGAAATGCAAGCAATGAAAAGAAACCTATTTATGGGATAAACTCCAGATCTGAAATTCAGTATTTTAGTAAAATGCCAGCTGTTCTTACTGTATTTATTAAAACTTGTAATAATGTGATTTTTTTTTTCAAGGAAATTAGTTCAAATTGGAATGATTCATGCCACACGGAGGTCTTTAATTTATTTGTCGAGGTACCATGAAGGTAGGGTGCTAGGTGGCAGATAACGTTATATGTGCAATAGGAACTACTGGGTTGAATGTGCGAGAGGACGCTTCTTCTGAGCGCTGGCGACACCCAGCGGAACTACTGTTAATTCTCCAAAGAACATTGAGAGCTCAGTCCTCAATGGTGTGGGAAAGAGGATTGAGCATTTACCCTGTGACTGAGTTTTCTATAGGAATTTTATTGAAGATTGTTTAATTTTGTTTTCCTTCTTAATGTTCTCAGTCAGTCAAATAAATGGGTAACTGCTTTCGGCCGTTCTTGGGATGTGTGGGTCTCTTCTTTTTGGGCAGCATCGCTCTCTGAATTCGGAACTGGGGCTTGAGGAAGGAGGCGTGAGTGTGGAGCCCACGTGGCCAGTGTCTGGGTCAAGTCCCACCCAGTGGCTTCAAAAACACACTGGACACACGTGCTTGTGTGCCCAAAATCCTAGAAAAAGGGAGGAATGGAGAAAGGATTGCAGGGTGACCGTCCCCTTGGGGGGTGATTTCTCACTTTCTCTCTCTCCCTCCCCTCCTCCCCCTGTCCGCCTCTCTTTCTGGCGAGTGCTCACACCCTCCAGCAAATTTAAGAAAAAGAAAGAAAGAAAGAGCCAGGTCAGTAAACAAATCAACTTCTGGCATGGCTAAGGCTGCTGCTTTTCCCAGTTATTCTCCTTAGACACAGCGTGGGAGGCCCCTTGGACTTCGGTGAGAGCCCGAGGTGAGGGGATGCCCCGCCCAGGTCTTCCATGCCTTTGGGAGGTCCCCTGAGGTCTGGGAGATGCCCCTGGCCCACGTGGCCCTGAGCTGCGGCAGGACTGCAGCGGCTCCAGAGCTCTCCACGGGCAGATGCTCAGAGCAGGCCAGGCAGGCAAGAATGTGTCAGCTGAGGATGTCGGGGAGGGTCTGTGCCCTCTCCGTTCTTCAGGCTGGTCTCCATTCCGTGAGAGTCTCAGGAGCAGAACTGCAGAGGGCAGGTGTGCTCAGAGATCTCTGTCTAGTAGCCGGGTCTGGAGCGTGCTGCGCGGTATTCGGAAGGAGATGTCAGGAGCACCACCCCCTCCGGAGTGCCTGCCGGGTCGCTCAGCGTGAATGTATTCCAGAGCAAGAAAGGGGAAGTGCTGCCCGCACGTGTCCCAGCCTGGGGCCTGAGCCTGGGCCTGAGCCTGGGCCTGAGCCTGGGCCCGGGCCTGGGATGGCTCCCCACCCCCCAGGAAGCAGGACCCTGGCTCACAGCTGCTTGATGTTCCTAGCAGGTGCCCCCGTGTGTCTGCTGAATGATGTCTCTGACTCTCAGAGAGTCTAGCCAAACCAGAGAGGAGACGGTGGGAGGTGTGGAAGGAGAGCCCTCCAGGATGAGTCATGGCTCTCAGCCGCAAGGGCAGCTTCTTGCGTAGGGACTGGTTACCCCGTGTGTTGACCCTTAAGCGTCCCAGCCAACAACAGATCTTACCCCAGAACACTTTGGACCCTGTCTTTTGATCCTCTCCAATAGACCTCTAAAGGCTTTAGAAACTAGAATTCCAGGGACCAGCAGTTGTTTGGCTATGTCGCTGGACTCCCACGTAGTCGACCGCAGTTCAAGTCCCAGTCCTGGTGGCTTAAACTCAAGCCGGGCGCGTGTGCGTGCGTGCCCAAGATCCCCAGAGGAGAATGGAGGAGAAGGGATTGCGGTGTGGCCATCCCCCCTGGGGGGGGTGATTTCTCGTTTTCTGTCTCTCTGTCTCTCTCTGTCTTTCCAGTAAGCACATGCACCCTATAGCAAAAACCTCTCTTAAAAAAAAAAAAACAAAGAAGTAGAATGTACGGACATTAACGGGCTCAGAATTGCCTCTTTTTTTCCACCTTCCGCCATCGGCCTGCATTCTAGAATGCTGTGCCTCTTCTCGGGGATCCAGTGCCATCATCCTGGAGACTCTTCTTCCTCAGTACCTAGCCATCTCCTCTTTCTCGGATGATGGGAAAACTGTCCCGCATTACCTTCGGAGTCACTCCTCCTCTCAGAGGTATGACAGACGCCTTCTCCAGGGCCATGATTTCTTCTCACTTCAAACAAAGCCCAGGTTCCCCAGCTCAGAAATTTCAGCCTTAGGCCCTCCCTCCCTTCCTCTCTGCCTTTTCTCATTCTGGACAGTAGTCCATACAGGAGAGTGCATACACCCCTAACAGCATACGAATGACGCTAGCCTGGAGGGCCCACCGTGTAACCCCCACACAGGCCAACAAAGAGCACCGCCCTCGCCTCCGACGCCCTTCAGGGCCGCCTGGGTATCGCTGTGCTTTCGTGGCTGTCATCTGAAATTGCATGGCCGACTTTTTGCATTAGCTGTCTTAGGGAGATTTAGCCATGTCGCCGCCGATGGCCATAGTTCGTTGGTGTTTATCTTGTGTGGTGTTATGTCTTACAGCCATTCTGTAATTCGGACATCCTTTGTCCTTGTCGGGACACATACGGGTCGTTTCTAGCTTGAGAAATAATGCTGCTATGATCATTATAATCTAGCTGCTGGTCACACATGAACGTGTCTTTGGATGGATATGCTTCAGATTCAGAAGTCTGGGTTATGCGTATCTATGACGAGGTCATGTTAAAATCGGTGGTTCTCCCGACTTCCTCCTCCAGGACCCTCTAACGCGAATTCTTGTTGTTCCGTATTCTCACCAATACCCAGCTCACCGACACTACAAAACTTCTTAGCCATTCCGATATATGACGTAAATTCATTTGCATTTCCCTGATGAGTAATAAAATAAAGTTGGTTTTGCATAGTGGCTAATGACTACTTGAATTTTTCTCCTTTATGAAATTCTTTTTAAATCCTTTGTCCCTTTTTTAGTGAGTTACTTGGGTTTTTGCATAACGTTCAGGGAATATACGCTGCGTTATTTCAGTTCTGTCGAGTCTGTGGGACTTGCTCTGTGTTTTACAATACGATCAAGTGTTATAGATATGTGTGCGCGTGAAAGGCGCCCGGTCTACAGTCACTAGGGCCCTGCTCTGTGTGTGTTCATTAGGTCTGTGCTTCTAATCGTGTTGTTTACGTTTTAAACGTCCTTACTGAATTTTTCCCTAGCAATGTGAGAGAGAGAATTTAAAATATTTCACTGCGATTGTGGATTTTCTCATTTTTATTAATGGCAATTCTTTTTTTAAGAATTCTTTTATTTGACTTTATTTATTTTCATTTGACCAGAGAGGGACAGAGAGAGAGAAAGTGAGAAAGCAAGCTGCCAACTCCAGGACTCGAATCGGAGTCGGCCATGTGGTGTTCACTCCCCTTGACCACCACACCACCTGCCAACCCCCTAATGGAAATTTTGATTACGTAGTGTTTGAGGCTATAGCATTTCTTTTTTTTTTCTTTTCTTTTTTGAAGAGGTTTTTTTCTATAGGGCGCGTGTGCTCGCCAGACAGAGAGAGAGAGAGAGACAGAAAGCAGAAATCACCCCCCAGGGGGGATGGCCACGCCGCAATCCCTTCTCCTCCATTCTCCTCTCGGGATCTTGGGCACGCACGCACACGCGCCCGGCATGAGTTTAAGCCACCGGGTCCAGGACGCGAACCGCGGTCGACTACATGGGAATCCAGCGACATAGCCATTACACTAACTGCTGGTCCCCGGCTATAGCATTTCATACATACAAATTCAAAGCTGACTTATTGGGTCATTGAAAAAGTCTTGACACCTTTGACATAGAAATACAGAAAAATACGTCATGACTTTTCCAACAACCCAGTATTTCCCTTGTGAATTAAACTTTTAGGTTTTTGCCATTGAGTGTGCATGGTCGCCAGTGAGAGACAGTGAGGGAGAAGTGAGAAATCGCCTCCCAGGGGAATGACAGTGCCACGATCCATTCCCCATTCTCCTCCTGGAATTTTGGGCAGGCGTGCACACATGCCTAGAGTGATTTTTTTTTTTTTTTTTTTCACACCACCAGGTGCAGGACTTGAACCACGGTCAGCCTTGTGGAATCCAGTGCCTTAAACACCATGACACCTGCTGGCCCTGAACCTTTTCTTTTTTTCTCTTTTAAGAGATTTTTACTACAGGGCGTGTGTGCTCGCCAGAGAGACAGAAAGCGAGAAATCGCCCCCCGGGGGGGATGGCCATGCCGCAGTCCCTTCTCCATTCTCCTCTCAGGATCTTGGGCACGCACGCACACACACCCAGCATGAGTTTAAGCCACTGGTTTCGGGACTCAAACCGTAGTTGACTACGTGGGAGTCCAGTGACATAGCCATTACGCTAACTGCTGGTCCCTCTTTCTCTTATCATATTAGGTTATAATTTTTGTATTTGACTTATCCATCTCTATTGTCACTTGGTATTTTTGTCATTTCCCCTGGCAATGAAAGAACCTTATGACTCTTTTATGTATGTATTTATTTTGCTAAACGGTACATGTGCTTGCCAGAGAGAGACAGAGACAGGGAGAGAGGGAAAGTGAGCAGTCACTCCCCAGGGGGAATGGCCACACTGTATTTATTTCTCCTCCATTCTCCTCTCAGGACTTTGACCACGCACACACATGTGCCCAGCATGCTTTTCAAACTGCCAGGTCTGGGACTCAAACTGTGGGGTAGGCTGGAGCCAGCAGGTGGCATGGTGGTTAAGAGCACTGGACTCCATGTGCTGACTGCAGTTCAAGTACCAGACCTGGCATCTTGCTGTCTCTCTCTCTCACACACATACTCTCTCTCTCCTCTCTCTCTCTCTCTCTGGTCAAAACTATGTCATGAGGGGATTCTGCCATAGCCATCCCCTCTGGGGGGTGATTTCTTGCTTTCTGTCTCTCTGTCTCTCTCTGTCTTTCTGGTGAGCGCACTCGCCCTATAGCAAAAACCTCTCCAAAAAAAGAAAAAGGAGGAAAAAAAAAAAAAAAAAAAAACTATGTCATGACATTCCCAACAACCCAATAATGAACTGTTCTGTAAAGTTATAATACTGGCCCCAGCAAGAGCTGGAGCTAGCAGATGGTATAGCAGTTATGTCACTGGACTTCACCTGGCCCACCGTGGTTTGGGTCCCAGACCTGGTGGCTTGAAACTCATGCCAGGCACATGTGCATGTGTGCCCAAAATCCCAAGAGGAGAATGGAGGAGAAGGGACTGCAGCATGGCTATCACCTCTGGGGGAGAGGGTGATTTCTCACTTTTTGTCTCTGTCTCTTTGGTGAGATAACATGCCCCATAATAAAAATCTCAAAAAAACAACAAACAAAAAAAAAAACTTTCTTGCTTTACCGTCTGCATATTACCATTTCTGATTTGATGGTCTTCAAACATTCTTCATTCTGGTGTATCCTTTCTCCCTCTCTAATCTCTGTTTTGTAAACTATAAAAAATCTTTATGTGAATGCATCAGTGTGATCATAAATACTTAGATTTTAAAGGAAAATCTTACTTTTCCTTGAATTTCAGTTGTTTCCCTTCCCTGCAGTCATCACCATCACTCTGTTCCGCACTCGGTAACCCGTGTTACGTCCGTAACCTCCTCTACCCCGCTCCACGCTGGTTTCGTGTACGCAGAAAACATAAGCGAGTATAGGGAGTCCTGTCATTCAAGGGCACCATGCGCACGGGGTGTAAGGAACACACTGAGCGGCAGAGATCGTGGGGGCGGATAACTTAACTGCTCACAAAATAGTTGTCTTTGTAACAGGCACCCTGATCAAGAACAGAACATTGCCATCTTCCCAGAAATCCCTTTCATGCCACCTTCTGTAATAGTTACTAATTCCTGGGGCCGGCAGGTGGCGCAGTGAGTGGGTTGCTGGACTCCCACATGGCCACCGACCGCTGTTAAAGTTCCAGGCCTGGTGGCTCGTTTCTCACTTTCCCTTTTTCTCTGTCTCTCTCTGGTCAAGTTACAATAATAAGAAAAAGAACAAATAAAATAAAAATAATTACAAAAAGAATAGTTACTAACTCCCCCCCAAAGTAGGCATTATGTGGACTTTTACTAAGTTATTGAACTTCATATAACCAAAAATTTATTTATGTATTTACTTATTTTTGAGAACTTTTTGCTATAGGGCACGTGTGCTCTCCAGAAAGACAGAGACAGAGAGACAGAAAGCGAGAAATCACCCCCCGGGGGGATGGCCATGCCGCAGTCCCTTCTCCATTCTCCTCTCGGGATCTTGGGCACGCACGCACATGCGCCTGGCGTGAGCTTAAGCCTCTGGGTTCGGGACTCGAACCGCGGTCAACTACATGGGAGATCAGCAACATAGCCATTATGTCAACTGCTGGTCCCATATAAACAAAAATTTTAACTTAAAATAAATGTTCTCATTTGTTTTGTTAAGAACTTGTAGCACTTATTTTCACCAGCAAAATGCCAGAGGGGGTCCCCTTCCTTTGACACCTCAGACAGTGATGTGTTATTGCTCTTTTTCTTCCTTTTCTTCCTTTCTTTTTCTTTTCCTTCCTTTCTTTCCTCCTTTTGCTGGCTTTATTGTTAAAAGAATTTCCTTAACTACAGATTTCTTTGAGCGTTTAAAAAAATACTTAGATCTGTATATTTTTCCATGAACAGCCTATTTATCTTGTATCCATTTTACAGTAACTGACTTGTCTTATTATTTGTAACTACATACGAGGAGTCTTCAGAAAGTTCATAGAAAATTATTATTATTAAAAATAAACTATGCTTGGAGCCAGCTCTGGAGACTAGTGGAGTTGTTGACATTTTCTAATAACTTGAGAGTAATTCTACATATATTCCCGAACTAATCCTTTGACTATACTCTTTCCAATACAAAATGTACAATACACAGGGGCCGGCAGGTGGCATGGTGATTAAGGCACTGGACTTCCACATGGCCGAGTGCAGTTTGAGTCCTGGACCTGGTGCCTTCATTTCTCACTTTCAGTTTCTGTCTCTCTCTTGTCTCTCTCTGGCTGAACTTATTATTATTATTAATAATAATAATAAATAAAGTTAAATAAATAAATTTTTAAAAAAATTGTACAGTACAGAAAGTCTTTCAGCCAGTTCTTCGACTTAACACACAGCATCTTCTTTTTCTAGTGAACTTTCAGGGTGTTGCAGGAAAACAGACACCAAGTTGGGAAAACACAGCGCTCCAGAGAGAAGAGGGGAATTCTTTATGGGTTAAGCACAGTCTTTTATGGGGAGCTGGGAAAAAGGGGGAGTTTCAGCAGCCTAAGGGTATTCTGTCAGGAAGAAGCAACCCAGGATTTGCTCTAAAGAAAAAAGGGTCAGATAAGTGGGGTGTCTGGCTCTTCAAGGTCTCAGGTTGCTTTTATTGCTTTAAAGGGGGAGAGACAGTGAATTCCGGAGGCCTGGGGAATGTCCGCATTGCTGGCCTTGGGCTATTGTGAGTTCCCGGCCCCTGCACATCAGGGCCAGGGACCACACACCATATCCCCCAGGACTGCAGCTCAGAGCAGAGGTTTGGGTGGAGATAGACACGGCGCCATCATCACATCGGGAGATTGAAAGCAGCGAGAACCAATGGGACCCGCGGGGGAGCTTGTAAAGAAAGGAGATGAAGGGAACCAGCAGTTAGCGTAATGGCTATGTCGCTGGACTCCCACGTAGTCGACCGCGGTTCACGTCCCAGACCCGGTGGCTTAAAACTCACGCCGGGCGCGTGTGCGTGCGTGCCCAAGATCCCGAGAGGAGAATGGAGGAGAAGGGATTGCGGCGTGACCATCCCCCCTGGGGGGTGATTTCTCGCTTTCTGTCTCTATGTCTCTCTCTGTCTGTCTGGCGAGCGCACGCGCCCTATAGTGAAAATCTCTCAAAAAAAAAAAAAAAATAAAAAAAGGAGAGGAAACCCAAGATTAAGGCCTGAAAAGCTCCAGCATTTATGGCTGGGTGTAGCCAACAGAGGCCTCAAGTAAGTCAGGAAGTACTGAAGCTTTATTATAAAACAAAACACAGACATAATTGACTCGATAGAAATGTAAAACTTGCTGGGGCCAGCAGGTGGCATGGTAGTTAAGGCGCTGGACACTCCCACATGGTCGACCATGGTTTGAGTCCTGGACCTCTGGCTTGCTTTCTTGCTTTCTCTCTCTCTGTCTCTCTAGTCAAATTAAAATGAATGAATGAATGAATAAAATTAAATAAATAATTCTAAAAAAAAAAAAAGAAATGTAAAATTTTCATGGTAATGGGGCCGGCAGGTGGTGTGGTGGTTAAAGGCACTGGGTTCCCAACATGGCTGACTGCAGTTTGAGTCTCAGACCTGCTGGCTTGCTTTCCCGCTTTCTCCTGTTTCTTTCTCTCTCTCTCTCTCTCTGTCTCTATCTGGTTAAATTTTTTAAAAATAGTAACAAATGAAATTAAATAAACAAATCATTCTGTTTTAAAAATCGCATGGTAAAATATACCATAAACGGGGCCAACATTCAGATGATAGACTTAGGTAAACTATTTATAATGTAAATGTCAAAAGTTTTACATGCATGTGGCTACTTCATAAAGTTCAGGGGAAACTGGCATTAAGGTATGAGTTTATTTTGGTGCAAAAAGTTTTGAAATCTATGCATATTTTTTTCTTTTTTACAATTTTTGCCTGAGGGCACACACACTCACCAGAGAGTGTGCACACCTCCCAGTGGAGTGTGGTCACACCACCCTCCCGTCTCTTCCATCTCTCTCCTGTCTGGATTTGGGGCATGCACACACATACCCAATGTGTTTTTCAAGCTGCCTGGGCTGGGATTCAAACCTCAGTTGGCCCAAATTCTTAACTTTTAAACTGCTCCCTGCTAATGTCACTGTTGCTCTCTACTTTAAATAGCAGGGCCCCAGAGAAACTCTTGAGCTTATACTTAAGGGACATACCCAAGGATGCTCAGTAGAGCTCTGACGACATTAACAGTAATCTGAAAACTACTTAGGAGTACGGATGTGTATATTTGTGTGGCTGAATGCAAGAGTTAAGGAACTGGAGTTACTCAATCCAGCCTTGATAGATAAATCACCAAAATATTTTTTTTTCTTTTTTTGGAGAGGTTTTTGCTATAGGGCACATGCACTCACCAGACAGACAGAGACAGAGAGACAGAAAGCGAGAAATCACCCCCCAGGGGGATGGTCACACCGCAATCCCTTCTCCTCCATTCTCCTCTCGGGATCTTGGGCACTCACGCACACGCGCCTGGTGTGAGTTTAAGCCGCCGGGTCCAGGACTCGATCCGCGGTCGACTACATGGGAGTCCAGTGACATATCCATTACACTAACTGCTGGTCCCAATCCCAAAAATATTATTGAGCTGGGGAAAAAACGTGTTTCAAGAACTGTACACAGAATATTAGTAACATTTTGATTTTAAAATAATTCTGTATTCTGTTTGGTACAATGTTTTATACCATGTCCAAAAATGAAGTGTTTATCTTGAGGCATTTTGTTTTAATGCAGTTCTTCAAGGTCAGCACTGTGATGTGCAGCAGGTGTGGGGTACATTAGCAAACACGGGGGACAGTGGGTGCAATCCTGGTGGAGACCAAAGCTGGGGAATGTCTTGCCTTTGACTTGGTAAATCCATGGTTTTGTTTTTAATTCAAAGCAACAGACTGATTATTTGGGAAGAATATAACCTCGGTCTGAAGGTTGTATTAGCACAGCAGGTTAAGTCCTTAATTTCCCCATCTTAAAAAAATGGGGCTGGGACCAGCAGTTAGCGTAATGGCTATGTCGCTGGACTCCCACGTAGTCGACTGCGGTTCGCAAACCGGACTGGGTGGCTTAAATTCAGGCTGGGCGTGTGTGCGTGCGTGCCCAAGATCTTGAGAGGAGAATGGAAGAGAAGGGATTGCGGCGTGGCCATCCTCCCTGGGGGGTGATTTCTCACTTTCTCTCTCTCTCTCTCTCTCTGTCTGGTGAGCGCACGCACCCTATAGCAAAAACCTCTTCAAAAAATGGGGGGGGGCTGTTGGCCTGGAGGTTAAGGTGCCAGGTCCCACATGGCCAACTGCCCAGTTCAAGTTCTGGACTAAGCGCATGTGCATGTGTGCCCAAAATCCCAGGAGGAGACTGGAGGAGAAGGGATTGTGGCATTGCCATTCCCCAGAGGGGTGTGCGTGTGACTTTTCACTTTCCCTCTCTGTTTATCTCCAGCAAGTGCATGCACCCTGTGGCAGAAACCTTCAAAACATTTTAAAAAGAAGCCCTTTATTTGACCAAAAAAAAAAAAAAAAAAAAAAAAAAAAACACTATTAACACCCAGACATTTGAAAGCAAACCCAAATGCGAGCTTAATAAGCTTCATAAAATCCCCCTTCGATCCCAGGAGCAGGGGGGGGCCTCAGGGCTGTGTGTGAGTGTGAGTTTGCGAAGGTGGTATGCTGAGCTGCCAGTTGTAAAGACTTCAAAATAAAAAGATATCAGGGGAGTCGGTGACTAAGCCTCCTCCCTGCTCTCCCTCTGCCCCCGGGCATATTCTCTGCCCGGCCAGGCCTGGCCGAGACTCCCCCACTGCCCTGCTCGCTCACTTCCTCTGCAGCATTAGAACCTGCTTCTCTGTCCTGTCTCAGAGCTCTTGGGACTGTGTTCACGTCCGGGATAATATGAAGAGGCATGGGTTTTCGTCCCGCAGAACCTTGGTTACAGCTTGTATGTGCCACCACTGAGCAGCTTGCTGCACCCCACACAGTAGCTATTAAGGTGTCGGGAAAGTTATGTGTTTTTACGTTTTTCTATGCAAAAATGCATCCTGACCTTCCCGACGACTCGGTAGACCCACGCTGGCCAGCAGACCCTGTGATGAAGGAAATATTCTCCGTCTACACTGTCCATTGTGGTAGCTTCTAGGTGCTGCGACTATTGAGCTCTTGAAATGTGGTTAGTGTGGACCAGCAGTTGGCGTAATGGCTGTCGCTGGACTCCCATGTAGTCGACTGCGGTTCAAGTCCTGGACCCAGTAGCTTAAACTCACGCCAGGCGCGTGTGTGTGCGTGCCCAAGATCCCGAGAGGAGAATGGAGGAGAAGGGATTGCGGAGTGGCCATCCCCCCTGGGGGGTGATTTCTCGCTTTCTGTCTCTCTGTCTCTCTCTGTCTGTCTGGCGAGTGCACGCACCCTATAGCAAAAAGCTCTCCAAAAAAAAAAAAAAAAAAAGAAAGAAAGAAAATGTGGCTAGTGTGATTGTGGAACTGTTTGTAATTGTACTGATTTTTAATTAAACTAACCATGTGACTAATGGTGACCGTATTAGATAGAGCAAGTTTAGAAAATGGGGAGTTGTCCCTCCAGAGGGTCAGCCTATGAAATGGATGTGAAGTGCCCAGACACCAGGCTCCGCCGCCACGCCATGTCCTGCCTCGGAAGCCCTCAGCACCGAGACACCGGCCCTGGGCGTGCTGCGGCCACTGGTGCCGGGAGCGCCCGGTGGGACGGTGTTTCCGCCTTTCAAACACCGGCTGGAGACTGGGACGAACAAGTTTGCGCCTTTTCCTTGTTTTTGTTAGTGTTTTTTTGTCTTTACCCTGTTAATTAAACAAAGTAATTGAACCTTGAACAACACGGGTATGAACTGCATGGGTCCGTTTATATGTGGATTTTTTTTTTAATAAATGGCATTTTCTCTTAGAGTTTTCTTAGTATTTATTTTCTCTACCTTACTTTATTGTGTGTGTGTGTATGTGTGTGTGTGTATTTCATATATGGTACATATGATGTCAAACCCTGAGAAGTAAAAAATACAAGTTTCATTTATTATATTTTAAATATATTTACCAGGTAAAAAATGAACTATGCCCTAGAGGGAGTCCTAGGTAAGCGCAGCACAGTCAAATGACCTCCTGTCTTCCCCTCCCACCCAGGCAGCCTTTTCTGCACACCGATCGTGGGCCTGTGGCGGTCACACCGTGGTGGGCGTGTTTAACTTCTGCCAGGACGCAGTCACGCGCAGCAGACGTGGTGGAGAGATCAGGTGCCCTAAAGCTCTTGGTTTGGCGTTCTTTACCCAGGACAGGCCTGATGATAACACCCTGATCTGAACGGCACCAAGAGCACAGCGCCATGCATGAAAGACAGAATCACAGGGCCAACAGGTGGCATAGTAGTTAAGGCACTCAACTACCACCTGGCTGACCACGGTTTGAGTCCTGGACCTGGTGGGCACATAGGCATGCATACGCAGAATCCCAAGGAGAATGGAGAAGAGATTGTGGGGTGGCATTCCCCCGGGGGTGATTTCTCATTTTCCCTCTCCCTCTCTCCCATGAAGCACATGTGCCCTATGGCAAAAAAAAATAAATAAATAAATAAACACAAAACAAAAAAGATGATATAGTAGAAACTCTTCTGGAAAGCCCCTGAAGTCCTACCCGATAGTCACATCACATTCCTGACCTTTGTTTAAAATCCCTTTATGAGGGGCCAGCAGGTGGTGTGGTGGCTAAGGAGAACTCCCACGTGGCAACCATGGTTGGAGTCCTGGCCTAGTGGCCTTCTTTCTCATTTTCCCTCTCTCTCTCTCTGCCTCCCTGGTGAGTACATGTGCCCTATAGCAAATTTAAAAATAAAAAATAAAAAAACTGAAAAAACAAAATCCCTACTTGGTGGCCAACAGGCAGAGTGGTGGTTAAGGTGCTGGACTCCCACATGGCCAGTGGTTTGGGTCCCAGACCAGGTGGCTTGAAAATGCTGGTTGGGACCAGCAGATGGCATAATGGTTATGTTGCTAAACTCCCATGTAGTTGACGGCAGTTCAAGTCCCGGATTCGGTGGCTTGAAAGACTGGGTCTATACGTGTGCTCCCAAAATCCTGAGAGAAGAATGGAGAAGGGACTGCAGCATGGCCATCTTCCTGGGGGTGATTTCTCACTCTGTCTCTACAGTGAGTGCATATGCCCTACAGCAAAAATCTAAAAAAAAAAAAAAATCATGCTGGGTATGTGTGCATGCGTGCCCCAAATCCCAGAATGGAGGAGAATGGATTGCATAGCCATCCCCCAGGGGGTGATTTCTCACTTTCCCTCTGTCTCCCCAGGGAGCGCGTGCTCCCTATGGCAAAACCTAAAAAAAAAAAATTAAAAATAGGGGCCAGTGGGACCAGCAGATGGTGTAATTAATGGTTACGTTGCTAGACTCCCACACAGTGGACCACAGTTCAAGTCCTGGACCCGGGGGCTTGAACCTTGTGCCAGGCGCTTGTGCGGGTGTGCCCAAGATCCCTAGAAGAGAAAGGAGAGATTGCAGATTGGCCATCCCCAGGGGGTGATTTCTTGCTTTCTGTCTCTGTCTCTCTGGCGAGCACATGCACCCTATAGCAAAAATCTCTGAGGGGCAGGGGGAATTAGGGGCCAGCAGGTGGTGCGGTGACTAAGGCCCCGGACTTCAGACAGAATGGAGGAGGGAGCGTGTGGCCACCCCACCTGAGGAGCTGAAGTCTCACTTTCCCTCACCGTCCCCAATGAGTACACGCACTGCGTATGGCAAAAACCTTGAAAGAATGATTTTAACTAACATTTAAAATACACTCTGCGTGTTCTTCCGTCAGGGAAACTGCTTTAAGGGTCTGGGCCGCCTGTCGCTCCCTGGGCGATTCCACCGTAACAGCCTTCCCGTAAGCAAACTCGGCTCAGAAATGGGCTGGCAGGCTCGTCTGTGTTTGGCAACACAGATGTGTTATCCCGTGGTTCCGGCATCAGTAGGCCTTCCAGGTATCAGTAAACTGTCGTCCGGTTTCCAGGGAGACAAGACACCTCTGTATGGGGGACGTCAGTGCCTAACCTCCATGTGGTCAACTAATGAACCACAGATTTTTTTTTTTTTTTTTTGGAGAGGTTTTTGCTATAGGGCGCGTGCGCTCACCAGACAGACAGAGACAGACAGAGAGACAGAAAGTGAGAAATCACCCCCAGGGGGGATGGCCACACCACAATCCCTTCTCCTCCATTCTCCTCTTGGAATCTTGGGCACGCACGCACACGCGCCCGGCATGAGTTTAAGCCACCAAGTCTGGGACTTAAGCCGCGGTCAACTACGTGGGAGTTAAACGACATAGCCATTACGCTAACTGCTGGTCCCCTGAACCACAATTTCAAGTAAGTTCTTCCGTGACACTACTGACGCTTCCTTAGTAGGTTTCTGGATAGAAAATCTTTTCCCCAGGTAAACTAACTGCATCGTCATTAAACATACACGAAGCGACTGCCGATGTGGCGCAGTGGTAACGGGCCACAGGTGCTGCTGGGGCCGTACAGAAGACCGGGGTTCGGTTCTCTGGTTGACCTGCATGTGCCTGGTGCTCGTGCACGAAATCCGGGCTGACGGGGAAGGCAGTGGCCGCGGGGGCTCGTGGCGTGGGACCCTGCGGAGACCCCAACCCCCCCCAGTCCCACACCCCCATCTGTGTCTCTCTTGAAAGAAATAAACTTTTAAAAAAATATGCAGCCCCAGCCCCCTGTGCAGTGGTAAGCCCTGTGCAGAGAGCGGCTCCCACACCGCAGGCCCGGGCAGGTGAGGTCTGGCCTCTGGAGGCTTCAGAAACACTCTGGGGACGGGTATGTGCGTGCCCCAGATCTCGGCGGGTGAAGAAGTGGAGGGAAAGGGACTGTGGTATGCCCCCCGGGGGGTGCTCTTGCTAGCAGTTTGGCCCCGTGGCAGGTAGAAAAGTACAGAGATCGGTTCTCAGAAACGAAGCCGCAGCCCCGTTTACTTTACAGTGTTTATTACAGCAAAGGCTCCTACCGTAAAACAGTACTGATTTGGGTCCACATTTGCATTTGTCTTGAAAACATTTTACATTATTTACAAAACAAATTGTAATTTTTATAGTACATAATTCTTTTTTATCCCTGACCCTTGGAACAGTAGTTTCAAGTAACTAAAAAATAGAAATATAGCAAACTAAATGTACTAAGTACAGAATGGACACATTTAATTACCTCAGTAATTACAGTCCTTATTGTCACTGCTTGCGATTAAAATCCTTTAACACGAGGTCATTCCAGAATCTCGGGGATTTCTCTGTTATCCACAATGAGGGTATGAATAATCCCTTCTTTCCGCTTCCCACTGCTGACAGCCTTTATGTAACAGTCGTGGTTCCCAACACTGAAGTGAGTTTCCGTCCCGTCGTCTACGAACTCACCCTAGGCCGACGGAAGAGAAGGAATTAGCGTTCTGCAACCGTTCGAGTATTAAGATCATCTAAAGGTCCTGGAGGCACCTGAAATACGTCACAGTTCAATAAAGCCTGTACTGGATGCTTTGTTAAGAACTCTGTTAAGAACTCAAAGTTCTGGGGCCGGCAGGTGGCGTGGTGGTTAAGGCGGCTGGACTCCCACATGGCTGACCATGGTTTGAGTCCCAGACCTGGCAGCTTGCTTTCTCATTTCCCTTCTCTTTACGGCTCTCTCTGGTCAACTTGCAAAAATAAAATAAAATGGGGGGCTAGTAGGTGGTGTGGTGGTTAAGGTGCTAGACACTCCCACATGGTCAACCACGGTTTAAGTCCCGGACTCGGTGGCTTGCTTTCTCACTTTCTCTCCCTCCCTCTCTATCTCTCTGTGTGTATGTCTCTCTCTCGTCAAATTAAAAAAATAAGTGAATGAATAAAATTAAATAATAATTCTTTAGAAAAATGGCAATGTATAAAATTAAGTAAAAATAGTTCTTTTTTAAAAGAATTATTTATTTTATTCATTCATTTATTTTCATTTGATCAGAGAAAGATAGACACACAAAGAGAAGGAAAGTGAGAAAGCAAGTCACCAGGTTCGGGACTCGAAACATGGTCAGCCATGTGGGAGTGTCCAGCACCTTAACCACCACACCACCCGCTGGTCCCAAAATAATCCTTTAAAAAAAAAGAATTCAAAGTTTTTTAAGACTCCTACAATCCTTAGTTTTAAATTTCAAGGGGAGAAAAGCACCTATAGATATGCATCTGTAACATACGCTATGTTTTCAAAAATAAAAAAGGTATTTCTTGGGGGACCAGCAGGTGGCGTGGTGGCTAAGGCGCTGGACACTCCCACATGGCTGACCATGGTTCAAGTCCTGGGACCTGGTGGCTTGCTTTCTCACTTTCTCTCTCTGCTACTCCCTGGTCAAATTAAAATAAGTGAATAAATAAAATTAAATAAGCAATTATTAAAAAAAAAAAGAAATCAGAAAATAGGGAACAGCAGTTAGTGTAATGGTTATGTCGCTGAACTCCCATGTAGTCGACCGCAGTTCGTGTCCTGGACCTGGTGGCTTAAAACTCACGCCGGGCGCGTGTGCGTGCATGCCCAAGATCCCGAGAGAATGGAGGAGAAGGGATTGTGGTGTGGCCATCCCCCCCGGGGGGGTGATTTCTCGCTTTCTGTCTCTCTGTCTCTGTCTGTCTGGCAAGCGCATGTGCCCTATAGCAAAAACCTCTCCAAAAAAAAAAAGAAAAAAGAAATATGGTATTTATTGGTTGCCTGCAGTACACCTAGAACAGTGTATTTGTGTTACTTCATTGCATGCTCACAAGACCCCCGACAGAGGTACTTTAACCCACATTTAATAGATGAGAAACTGAGGTGCACAGTGGTTAAATAACTTGTTGAAGGCCCCAGGCGGTAGGGATGGAATGTTCATCTCTCTGAAAAACAGATCCCTCAGGGTGGAGGTGGCTGACAATAAAGTTGACAACACAAAAGCAGACACCACTTAACCTAGACCTGTGTCCCACACAGGAGCCACTGGCTACACGTGGTTATCAGGCACCGAGATGTGGGAAGCAGGAAACAAGACGGGCTCCAAAGTGTAAAATACACACTAGGATTGGAGAATGAGGACGAAACAATGTAAAAAGACTTGCTAATAACTTTTCATATCGATTACATGTTAAACGAAATATTTTTGATGCATTGGTTTAAATAAATATTATGAAAATTAATTTCACCTTGTCTTTATTTAATGTTGGCTACTTCACAAGTTAAAATTATATACGAGGGGGGTCGGCAAGTGGCATGGTGGTTAAGGGTCCTGGACTCCCACATGGCTGACTGTGGTTCGAGTCCTGGACCTGGCGGCTTGCTTCTCTTTCTCTCTGTCTCCCCCCTCCCCTGTCAAATTAATATAAATAAATAAATAAAGTTAAATCATTCTTTAAAAAAATACATATGAGGCTATTGTATTTTATTTATTTATTTTTTTTTTTAAGGAATTGTTTAGGGATCAGCAGATGGCATAATGGTTAAGTTGCTGGACTCTCACACAGTTGACTACGGTTCAAGTCCTGGACCCAGCTACTTAAAACTCACACCAGGCATGTATGAGCGCCCAAAATCTCGAGGAGAATGAAGAAGGGATTGCAGTGTGGCCATCCCCCTGGAGGTGATTTCTCACTTCTGTCTCTGTCTCTCCAATAAGCGCACGTGCCATATTTAAGATCTCTCTCTCTCTTTAAAAAAAAATTGTTTATTTAATTTTATTTACTATTCTTAAAGTTTGACCACAAAAGAGAGAAGGAAAGTGAGAAAGCAAGGTGCCAGGGCTGGGACTCAGAGTCTGGCTAGCCATGTGGAAGTCCAGCACTTCAACCACCATGCCACCCCCCCATACTACATTTCTTTTTTTTTTTTTTTTTTTTTTTTTGAGAGAGGTTTTTGCTATAGGGCGTATGCACATGGCAGAAAGCCAGAGACAGAGAGACAGAAAGCGAGAAATCACCCCTCAGGGAGGATGGCCACACCATAATCCCTTCTCCTCCGTTCTCCTCTCGGGATCTTGGGCTCGCACGCACACACTTCCAGTGTGAGTTTAAGCCACTGGGTCCAGGACTCGAACCGTAGTCAACTACATGGGGGTCCAGCCACATAGCCATTATGCCAACTGCTGGTCCCCCCATACTGTATTTCTATAGAATGGCACTGAACTAGGGTAAAAAGTTTGGAGCCAAGTAGTAAAGGAAGAAAGGAGAGGCTTGGGGAGAATTAAAATGAATTATACCAGAAAGCAGAGAAGCCACGATTAGACAGTAAAGCGTGGCTGTGGGCTTCCCGGCAGGCGCAGGGAGAGAATGAAGCCCCACGTAGTCAACACCAGATACAAAAGCACGATGCAGCAGGGCCGGCTTCCCCAGCTGCGAGGACGCAGCCCACGCGCTTTCCGGGACAGGTGCGGTGCTCTCACTCTTCCTAATGTTAAGCCTTAAAACCGCCTTCAGGAGGGCGGGGCACGGTTGGGAAACAGGGCTGCTGTGTGCGGTTTCTCGGCGATTCGACGGTCACGGTGCTGGGAGATACAAGGAGAAAGTCGCAGCGGACGCAGCAAGACGGTCTGTGACGGCGCCGGGAGGCCACGGTCACCGGGCTGCCCCACTGCCCTGCAAACTGGGTTGTCATCACAATGGAGAGGCAACTGGGAAAGTTCTATAAAGAACGATTTTCCAAACACTGGCTTCCTGTCAATGCCTAGGGCATTGCGGGTGAACTTTATGTTTGCTTGTTTACAATCAGACTGGTTTGTGGGTTTTTTGTTTTTGGGTTTTTTTTTGAGAGAGAGAGGGAAAGAGAAAGCGAGAAATCACCCCCTCAGGGGGATGGCCATGCCGCAATTCTTTCTCCTCCTTGGATTTTGAACATGCACACACACATGCCCAGCGAGTTTCAAAGTGCTGGGTCCAGGGCTCAAACTGCAATTGGCCACATGTGAGTCCAGCGCCCTAACCATCATGCCACCTGCTGGCCCCTACACTCAGATTCTTAAGACCAGACTCACAACAACATTCTCTTCACATCTGCACTGGTGAACGCCTCGAGGGCGGGAGGGAATGTGACTTAGAAGTGCCCATCCTCTAGCTAGGGGACTGATTAGGAAGACAGCACACGTACACCGTGGGAACCTGACCTAGTCATGCTAACTGGAAATCTTCCAAACAGGGCCATAAAATACTGCAGTGCCCGAGCCTCTGTAAAATCAATCTCTATCCATAGGTCTAACTTAGAGCAGCTCAAGCACTGAGGATCAATTTTGAGTGAGCCCAGGTTAAATTTCCCAGAGGGACCAGCAGGTGGTGTGGTGGTTAAGGCGCTGGACACTCCCACATGGCCCAGCAAGGTCAAAGTCCTGGATCTGGTGGCTTGCTTTCTCACTCTCCCTCTCTCTTTCCCTGGCAAAACACATGTGAAAAAAAAAAAAAAAAAAAAAAAAAAAAGATATATATATAAATAAATAATCCTTTAAAAATAATAATAAGTTTCCCAGGATTGAGAAACAAAAAAAAAAACACAGGACCAGCAGTTAGAGTAATGGCTATGCCACTGAACTTCCATGTAGTTAACCATAGTTCGAGTCCCGGACCCAGTGGCTTAAAACTCACGCTGGGCATGTGTGCGTGCGTGCCCAAGATCCCGAGAGGAGAATGGAGGAAAAAGGATTATGGCGTGACCATCCCCCCGGGGGGGTGATTTCTTGCTTTCTCTCTCTCTGTCTCTGTCTGTCTGGCGAGCACATGTGCCCTAGAGCAATAAAAAACCTCTCCAAAAAAAAAAAGAAAGGAAAAACAGGCTGGTCCAACCCCGTGACGTGGTGATGGAGGTGGCTGGATCCCACATAACTGACTATGATTTGCATCCCAGACCCTGCATTTTAAAAACATGGGGGCTTATGTACGTGCCTGTGTGCCCAAAATCCCAGGGGGCTGAAATGGAGAACGGATTGTGGCCCGGCCATGGCCCATGCTTTCTCACTTTCCTTCTGTCTCTCTGGTGAGTGCATAAACTCTTGAGAATTTTTTTTTTAAAAGAAAGCAGCAGGAAAGGAGCCGGCAGGTGGCATGGTGGTTAAGGGTGCTGGGCTCCCACATGGCCGACGAAGGTTCGAGTCCCGGACCTGGCAGCTTCCTTTCTCGCTTGTGCACTCCCTCCCTCTCGCTTTCTCTCATGTACTCACCCTGTCTCTCTCTGGTCAAATTAAAATAAATAAAGTTTAATAAAATAATTCATTTTCAAAAAAAGAAAGAAGCACAAAAGCATTCATCTTTGTAACTTTTTTTTTTTTTGGAGAGGTTTTCGCTATAGGGCGCGTGCGCTCGCCAGACAGACAGAGAGAGACATAGAGAGACAGAAAGCGAGAAATCACCCCCCAGGGGGGATGGTCACGCCGCAATCCCTTCTCCTCCATTCTCCTCTCGGGATCTTGGGCACGCACGCACACGCAGCCGGCGTGAGTTGTAAACCTCCGGGTCCGAGACGCGAACCGCGGTCGACTACGTGGGAGTCCAGCGACATAGCCATTACGCTAACTGCTGGTTCCCCATCTTTGTAACTTTTGATATCTGGCTTTGGCACCTCCTCAGAAACAGCCAGGAGACCAGGGAGACTCCAGGTGTCCGCTCAGCGAGCTCCTCCCAGACCGCCCATCTCCTTGCACCTCTCCTCCCTCCCTTAATCTATAACAGAAGCAAGATGGTGGCAGCAGCTGCTATGGGTGATGGGCTACAAAGAAGCTACCGAGAAGAGCTCGCCCCTCCAGCCTCTGCGTTTGCGCCCGGAGCCAGCACGAGGGCGCACCTATGAGAGTTCTCCGAGCTCGGCCAGCAGACCAAGGGGACAAAGGGGTTTGTGCCGAGATGTCAAGGCAGTCCCACCGGCCCCGCGAACTCCACCCCGCGAACTCCACCGGCGGGGCTGCTCCCTGGGCGCCCCTGTTACTTCATTCCAGCTCGAAATTCGCCTTCTCAGGGCTCCCAGTAAAAGCCAATCCACCAGCGTGGGCGCTGATCCCGCCGCGCGGGGCCTGTGAGCGAGTACCCCTCTCCCGGGCTCAGCGCTGCGGGTCTGCCATCCCACTTGTCTTCTGGGGCTGGTGGCGGTGCCCCTGCTGTCCTCTGAGGCATCTGAAACTGGGCATCACCTCTTTTTCAAAAACTTCACGTTCAGGACCAGCAGTTAGAGTAATGGCTATGTCACTAGATTCCCATGTAGTCAATCGCAGTTTGAGTCCCGGACCCGGTGGCTTAAACTCACTGCAGGCGCGTGTGCGTGCGTGCCCAAGATCCCGAGAGGAGAATGGAGGAGAGGGGATTGCGGTGTGGCCATACCCCCTGGAGGGTGATTTCTTGCTTTCTGTCTCTGTCTCTCTCTGTCTGGAGAGTTCACACGCCCTATAGCAAAAACCTCTCCAAAAAAAAAAAATTCTCCCATTCAAGAGAAGACCATCCGCGCTGAGCCCGGTGTGAAGCTGCCTGCCCAAGCCTGCCCCAGCCTGCCCCAGCCTATTCAGGGATCAGGGACCAGCACCCTGGCAGCTCCGAGGAAGATCCCAGGTGACACGAGGCAGAACCTGGGCCGCACTGGTGTGGGTAAACACCAGACGCCGGCCTCTTGAGGGGGAATATCAACGTGGAGACCCCAGGAGGGGGCCTGTGCCAGGAGGAACAGCAGTGTGGGCTTGGGCCGGCCAGGACACGTCTCCACCCACTCACTGCCTGGGCGCTGTCTGGGGAAGGGTTCCAGAGTCTCGGTGGGAGTACTCAGCCACCCTTATCTGACTCGGAGGGCCTTGCTGCATTGTAGACTCTAACTAGGAAGCGTGGCAGCATGACAGTGGTAGCTTTCACGCGGCGCTGAGGGTAACCGAGGTCGACTTACTGCCGTCTCCATTTTCTGGCCGTTGCACCACACGTCCATGGTGTCTTTCTCTGGAAAAGAAACACATTTGTAAAAGTTGTAGTTCTACGACTTAAAGCTAACTTTCCCTATTTATTATCTTAGGAAAATTCGGATACACTGGATTTCTAAAACTCCATTAATATTCCAAAATTCAGTCATGGCTTTGAAACTCTCCCAGAAATTGTGTTTATTCTTAATTCACAGGCGAAACAGAAAACTGAAACTAAACTGTCTTTTCAGAGAAAATCCCGGTCCCATACGAATCGATGAAGTCTTGTTAAAGAAAATGAACACACTCGAGGTCAGTCTTTGAAGGAAAACATACGAATGGACGTAAGGCAGGACCTTTCCACGCGGGCTGTCCTCCCACATCGGTGACTGCGTGGCTGCCCCTGCCTCCCACACCGACCCAACTGGACGCTGCCCCCAGGGCCGTGAGGACAGACGGCGTGTCAGGCTTCGATGTTTGGTCTAGCTTCCTTACTGGGCAGCACGATACCATGCATTTTTATAACAGTTTCACTTTGGGGGAAGGTTATTGGGTAACAGAGAAAAAAAAGCACAGCTAATGGACAGCACAATCTGGAACAGTCTGGAACAAAACACTCCCACAGCGCTACCTGCACTGGTCCAGAGGTCACTGCAGGGCAGGGAGGCCCCAGAGCGCCCTGCGAATGCTCTGGGGAGTGGCAGGAGAGAAGGGTACATTCACCAGGAACCCAGAGATGACGAGAGCAAGGAGTGTGACCCGTGTGTGCACAGCCGGGGTCACAGCCCTGGTCAAGTATGAGGCGCCGGGCCGGGTTTGACTGGAGGCCGTCTGCTCCAGCGACGCGGTCTGAAGGGGATTCTCTTCTCCCCAGTCTGTGAGATAGGAGCTCGCTTAGAGAGGGGAGAGAGGCAGAGAGTGCAGGAGGTCTGGGCAGGGGTCACCCCAGTGGCAGCTTGAGCGCGAAGCACCACCATCACAGTGCAGGGCAGGCCGGCTGGTCTCGGGGTGCACGGTGGAAGATAAGCCATACTGGTGTAGACGACTGGCATTTGTTTAGCTCCTGAGTGTGTGAGTGTTTCTGGGTTTCCTGTAATAGCTATGGCAGGCCTCTGACACTGCTAACCCAGAAACCATAAAAGCAAAATAGAATAAATGTGACTAGATTGAAGAAAAACAAAAACTTCTAGGGACCAGCAGTTAGCGTAATGGCTATGTTGCTGGACTCCCATGTAGTCGACCGCGGTTCAAGTCCTGGACCCAGTGGCTTAAACTCACGCCGGGCGCGTGTGCGTACATGCCCAAGATCTCGAGAGGAGAATGGAGGAGAAGGGATTGTGGCGTGGCCATCCCTCCTGGGGGGTGATTTCTCGCTTTCTGTCTCTCTGTCTCTCCCTGTCTTTCTGGCGAGTGCATGCGCCCTATAGCAAAAACCTCTCAAAAAAAAAAAAAAAAAAAAAAAAAAAATTGCAGCTCGACCAGGCCTTGCTGGGGGAAGATACTCTCTCTCTCTCTCTCTCTCTCTCTCTCTCTCTGTCTCTCTGTGTGTCTCTCACATACATGTTCTCTGGTAAAAACAAATAATAAAACCAGGCCAGCCAGTGAATGGCAGGATAGGTAACACAGCGGGCCCCACATGGCCAACAGCATGGCCGAAGTACCGGACCCAGAGCCTGAACGACACTCCAGGAGCACGTGCACGTGTGCCCAAACCCAAGAGAACCGGGGAGAAGGGAATGCATCATGGCCATCTCCCCTGCAGGGTGATTCCCCACTTTCCCTCTCTGTTTCTCTCTTTGCAACAAGCATATGCACCTTATAGCAAATTATATTTATAAATTGAAATTCTTTTAAAATTGAATTAAAAGAATAAGAGAACAGATCTGTCTGATAAAACATCAACTCTTACACCTCAGAAGCGGATTCGGAATCACGAAAGTATACTGGCGTATTCACCTGGGAGCCTCTCTCCACCTGCCCCGGGCCCACGACCCTGGACTGCACAGGTGAGCCCTGAGCAGGTGCGGTCTGCGGCGCTCTCAGAGACGAGACTTCTCAGAACAGAGAATTTTTCTCCCAACATGCATTTTCTCCATATTCACACTTCCTTCCCGCTTTATTTTCCTCCCAATCTGCTCGTGCCGTGGTGCCTTCCAGAACTAAGGATGGGATCTTGGGTCCCCTTACAGGCCTCACGTTTTTGGGGTGGTGAAAAAAAGATGCACCTGATGTTTCAGGTAGTCTCTTCCCTATCACCTGTGAGAAACTGGTGTCCACTGTACTGTAACATTAACAAAGCAGCTGATTCAGTGCCTAAAAAGTTACTGGGTCGTCAGGAAAGTCATGATGCATTTCTCTTTCGTTTTTTTCTCCCATTTAAAAATTATTTATTTATTTATTTATTTTAATTTTACCAGAGAGAGACACAGAGAGAGGGAGAGAAAGAGAAAGTGAGAAAGCAAGCCACAAAACCCAGGACTAGAACCATGGTCAGTCATATGGGAGTGTCCAGCACTTTAACCACCACGCCACCTGCTGGTCCCTCTCTTTCTTTTTTTTTAAGAGAGATTTTTGCTATAGGGCATGTGTGCTCGCCAAAGAGACAGAGTGAGACAGAGAGACTTTGGGCATGCATGCACAAGAGCCCAGTGTGAGTTTTAAGCTGCTTGGTGTGAGTTTTAGGCCATGGGGTCCAGGACTCGAACCACGGTCAACTACATGGGAGTCCAGTGACAGAACCATTACTTCATCTGCTGGTCCCAATGAAGTATTTTTCTATGCAAAAATATATCATGACTTTTCCAACGACCCACTATTTTAAAGGTTGGTTTCCTCATCTGTAAAAGTCCCACATATTCAGATGTGTTGATACTAAGTCTATCCCTTTCAAAATGAAAATTTCCTTGAGGAGGTGATGAGACTCAGTAGTTCTAAAACTCTCTTCAGGTGGAGTCTAGTGACTCTGTAGTGGCACCTAACTAACCACAGCACTGGGAAACTTTGAAAGATGAAGGATAAGCTCCCAAAAACTCTAGAACGAAAAAAATGAGATTCATACTGTCATACAATTCTCATTTAAATAATGGAGAGTACAAAATATTGGAATGAGGCTTTCAAACGTCTGAGAGAAAATGATTTTGAGGTTAAAACTCTGTACTCAGGAAAAATATCAATTTAGCCCACGGGCCAAGTAATATTTATCTCCTAGACACCCTCAGTCACAGGATGTCGTTATTAGTAAATTACTTAAGGGAATATTCCAGTAAATACAGACAAAACGCTGAGGTAGGGGCTTCGATAACTTTAGCAACGACAGAATTCCTGAAAGAAAACCCAGACAGCCACTATGCAGCATACTTGGAAGCTACCAACTTTTGAACAGGAAGGCAACAGACTCCCAAGAATATTTTCATTAAGAACAAAAAGAGGGACAAACAGATAGCATAATGGTTATATCGTTGAACTCCCCCATGGCCGACCACAGTTCGAGTTCTGGACCCGGCGGCTTGAAACTCACACCAGGCACGTGTGCATGCCTGCCTGCCTAAAATCCCAAGAGGAGAATGGAGGAGAAGGGATTCTGTGCCATGGCCATCCCCCACCCCCCCGCCCCGGGAAAGATTTCTCGCTTCCTGGCTCTCTTTGTCTCTCCAGTGAGTGCATACCTCCTACAGCAAAAATCTCTCTCTCTCTCTCTAAAAAAAAAAAAAAAAAAAAAAAAAAAAAAGAATTCCAAGCAATAGAAAGCATGTGTAAGAGACCAGCAGCTGGCATAATGACTATGTCGCTCGACTCCCATGTAGTCCACCACGGGACAGTCACACAGAATCTGGGGCCCACTGCCACGTGCTTCCACGCTGCGCTTCAGGGTCCGCCAGAAAGATCCCTTAATTTCCCCCAAATCCTCCCATTTAAAAAGAGCAACAAAGCAAAACCAAAGCCCGTGGACACTACCTACTATCACAAGCCCAAATCCCGAAGGCGAGGGAAACCCAGACCACGGCGAGGCCTGTGTGTGTCACCCACTACGGGAGAAAGACTGGCTGAAGATCCAAAATGTATAAATAAGCATTCCTGAGGATGGGACCAAGACAGAGGAACAGGACAAATCCTCTACTATAAAAACAACTGCAATTCATGACAACGTAAAAGAAAAAGAAAGTATGTGAGGATACATATTGAAAAGGTTTTCCACGTACTGGAGAAAAGTCAACTGAGAATGATCATTTCTACAGCATGGAATTTTAGTAAAATTACTGTACTTCAAAGAAAAAGATAAAGTATACTTGTGTATCTAGGGAGAAACAACACAATGTTAAGGGGAAAAAATCTAATTTCCATTATACCTTCTTTTCCTTTATGGGAGAAAAAGAGGGAAAGGGAGAGAGACAAAGGTTTTTTTGTTTTGTTTTGTTTTTAGGTTTTTGCCAAAGGGCAAATGCCCTTGCTAGAGAGAGACAGAGAGATGAAGAGAGAGGGAAAGTGAGAAATCATGCCCCAGGGGGATGGCCGCACCACAGTCCCTTCTCCTCCATTCACCTTTCAGGATTGTGGACACACACATACACCTGGCATGATTTTCAAGCCATGAGGTCTGAGACTTGAACTGTGGTTGGCCATGTGGGAGTCCAGAACCTTAACCACCATACCACCTGCTGGCCCCAGAGACAGGTGTTCTGACAGACAGGGTCACACTGTGTCATGATCCTCCTGCCCCAGACTCCTGGTTAGCTGTGATCAAAGGCATAGTCAGTCACACCCAGAATGTTCAGGTTGGCCCAGGAGCCAAACCTGGGGCTCCCATCTGGTTTCCACCTCCCCAGCAGTGGTGCTACCTGTGCACCCCCACAGCTGGCCCTGCCGTCGGACTATGACAGTAACACCCTAGAGGTGCTAAGTGGAGGAACATACCTCCATTTAATGAGACATTTAATGAGTGATAACGCAAGCCAAGAATATCATAACAGCCAAACTGAGGTTTAAATAGAAAAGATACAGTGGCCAGCAGGTGGCGTGGGGGGCTAAGGTGCAGGACACATGGCCGGCCATGGACCTGGAGGCTTGCTTTCTCACTTTCCCTCTATATATGTGGCTCTCTCTGGTCAAATTTAAATAAATGAATGAATAAACTGAATAAATAGTTATTAAAAAATAATAAATAAAGATAAAAGATACAGACAAAAGTTACCAATATGCAAGAACTCAGGGGAGGCTGTTCCTATGAGTCCTTCCTACGGAATATAACAGAGAACAAGTTTCAGATGAAGTGATCAGAGAAAAGCAGCAGCACAATGACCTGAAAGCAGTAAGTAAATACGTAGTTGTAGAATGAAGTGAGGGTTGGAAGGGAGACAGCACGGTGTATAACGGTAGCTATATTGGGTCGTCGGGAAAGTCATGACACGATTTTGCATAGAAAAGCAGAAAAGTATGTCATAGCTTTCCCGATGACCTAACAGTCTGAATGGGTCCCCCCCCGAATTCATGTGTTGAAAACAGTTGCTACTGTGATGGTATTAGGAGGACGGAAACTTAGTCCTACTGTGGGAATAAGAGGTGAGGTCACTAGGGTTAGACAAAGCCATTAGAGTGGGCCCGTGGTTGAACACTGGTGACTGTGTGAGAGAGAGGGAGACTGGACACATGCTCTGCCCCGCCAGGTGCCCTCTGCCCGCCATGTTAGGATGCAGAGAGAGGCTTCACTAGATGTGGCCTGCAGCCCTCAGTCTCCAAGACGACGACCCGAGTAAACCCTGATTCTTTATAAGTTACCCAGTCTGTGATGTTCAATTACATCAACAGAAAAACAGGCTAGAACAATAGGTCAAATTTAAATAAATAAATAAAGTTACATAAAATAATTCTTTTTTTTTTTTTTTTTTTTTTTGAGAGGTTTTCCCTATAGGGCGCATGTGCTTGCCAGAAAGACAGAGAGAGACAGAGACAGAAAGCGAGAAATCACCTCCCAGGGGGATGGTCACACCGCAACCCCTTCTCCTTCATTCTCTTCTCGGGATCTTGGGCATGCATGCACATATGCCCAGCGTGAGTTTAAGCCACCAGGTCCAGGACTCCAACCGCGGTTGACTACATGGGAGTTCAGTGACATAGCCATTACGCCAGCTGCTGGTCCCAAAATAATTCTTTAAAAAATAAGAATAATAGTTGGAAAGTATTGAAACACACCAAATTGTTTGTTTTGTAAATTTTGCCAGAGGGAGTGTGTGCTCACTGGAGAGAAAGTGGGAGGAAAAATGAGAAATTCTCCACTATGCGGAATGGTCACATTGTAATCCCTTCTCCTCCATCTCTCTTCCTTTTAGGATTTTGAACAAGCATTCACATGTGCCTGCCATGTTTATCAAGCTGCCAGAACCAGGGCTCGAACCCCACAGTCAGCCACGTGCAATTCAGCCACCTTAACCATCACGGGCTGGTTGCACACCAAATTGCTTAAATCCATGAGTCAATAATGATTAAAATTTTTAAATGCCCTGATAAGGCACTGGATCCCATATGACCAACTCTGCAATTTGAGTCCTGCACCCGGCAGTTTGAAAAACATGCTGGCGGGGACCAGCAGGTAGTGCGGTGGTTAAGACGCTAGATACTCCCATATAGCTGACCATGATTCGAGTCCTGGACCTGGTGGCTTGCTTTCTTACTTTCTCTCTCTCTCTCTCTCTCCCCGCCCTTTCTCTCTTTCTTTCTCTCTCTCTGGTCAAATTAAAATAAATAAATAAAAGAAAAACATGCTAGGTGCATGTGCATGTATGCCCAAAATCCAGAGAGAAGAATGGAGAATAAGGCGCGGCAGCATGGCCATCAGCCCTGGGGAAGGGGTGATTTCTCACTTTCTCTATCCAGCAAATGCATGTGCCCTCTGGAAAAAAAAAAAAAAAAAAAAAAAAAAAAAAAAAAAAAAAAACACATTCTGCAAAAGTAATAGTAACTTACCCAAAACAACTCTAAAGTCCTCCCCATCCAAGCGTAACACCCACGTATTGGTGGTTTTTGATCTGTTCTCCATGTACTTCTTGAGACTTTTCCCATTGATTTCCAGGGTATATTCATAAGCAAACCCACTGACAGCATCTATATTTATGGTAGCTTTTGTCTTTGCAGCTCCGACACAGAAGGTTTCTTTGCCCACTAGTTTGAACATCCATTCTTTTCTTATCTCTTCCTAGGTAAGAAAATAAAAAATTTAAAACATACAAATAGAACAAAAATTAATATTTAATTTTAGAAATAATAACAAAAGTGACCAAATGTCAGCACTATTAGATATATTAATTCTTGATATGCCAAAGTTTGAGAAAATAAAGGCATTTCTTCCTTTTTTCCTTTTTTTTTTTTTTTTTGGAGAGTTTTTTTTGTGGGGCACATGCGCTTGTCAGAGAGACAGAGAGACGGAAAGCGAGAAATCACCTCCCCAGGAGGGAAGGCCACGTTGCAATCCCTTCCTTTCTATTCTCCTTTCGGGATTTTGGGCACACACACGTGCCCGGTGTGAAGTTTAAGCTGCCAGGTCCAGGACTCGAACCACGGTCAACTGTGTGGGAGTTCAACAGCATAACCTTTACAGCATTCACTGGTCCCAAAAATAAAGGCATTTCAAGTTTAAGTATTAGGTGTAGGGGCCAGGTGGTGGTGTAATGGTAACACAACTGGACCCAGATGGGAAAGGTCCTAGGTTCACATCCTGGGCCCTGTGTGAGTACGCCACGTGCACACGTGACTGCTCTGGGCCGGCTGAGAGTAGAAGCGGGTCACAGTGTGGGGACCCTACTTGGTGTGCCTGTCTCACTCTCAGAAGAGATAAAATTTTAGTGACATAGATTGTGTATTATCTATAAATTACTATCACCATTACTAGTTTGCTTTGTACAATAAAATGATATAGGCCAAAAACATAAAGATAACCACCGTAAGAGCAAAAAGGGAACGAAGCTCTGAGTTCATAGACGGAAAAGCTACATCAACCAAAGCAAGTTCCTCCACCCACCGCCATTTATAAGGTGACTTTTTCTCCCCTACCTTCCCGTCCACATACACCACTCGTTTGCCTGACGTGGTCCCGTGTTCAAACTCAATCTTGTGGACTCCGTCACTCAGCGCCACGTCCCAGACGGCTACCAGATCTGCCATCCTGTCCAGGCTACAGGGAGGGCTGGAGGAACACAGTGAAGCGATTACAACGGGCCAGACACATTCGCAGGATGACTAATGAATTCTTCTAAAAGGAAAACAGCAGATTTTAAAACCCCTAAAATGACACACTACTAAAGTGACATTACGTAAGAAATGCTACTCACGGGACATGTAACTGTTTTCTCGCTCTTATTTGCTCTTCCTTTAAGACACTACTCTGTGTGGTGTGTAGTCCGGTAATTCCAAACAATGTCACTTTAACAGTAATAGGATTGAGACTCTGCCCGTTTATCCTGGCAGTATTCTAGGACAGGCTCCGGCGTTAGTACGTGGAAAGGTCAGTAATCTACCTCTCCCTTCTCTGAAGCCCATTTAAAAAGCACAGTAACTAATTTGTTTTCTTTTTCAGATCTGATCACTCCAAGGCAAGAACTCTCCAAATCTCCCATAGTTAAGGAATTCACTTTAACACAAAGGATTCTCAGTTATTATATTAAGACTGAGGGAGAAAAAAAAAACAATCGTAAAAGAAACGTTCTGTAAGACATAAAAATAATACAAGAAATGTTATAAGGAACTAATTCTTGGCATTCCTACAGGAAATCTCATTTAGAAAATAAAGGCTTCTAGTTTGTCAAATATTTCTGGCACAACTTAATATTTTGATATTAAAATTCTTATATGAGGTAAACGATACATAATGTGTCCTATATGAATGACATATTTGAATTCACATAGAATATACAGTTCATATTTTGATACAGCTTTAAGCTTCTACAGAAGTAAAACATATCATCACAGGTAGCACGTTTAGGTGCCTCCTGGGTGCCGCTCTGTCCTGACTCTTACATATTCACTCATCAAATCCTCACCATGATGTGGGTACTGTCAAGTGTCCTTTTACAAACGAGGCTCAGAGAGGCTAAGGGCTTGCCCAGGGTCACCACGATCGTAAGTGGCAGAGACAGGATTTAGAACCAGGCCTCCGGCCCCTGAGCCCGTCCTCGAACTCCATCTTTCTCTCTCATCTCCTTGGTAGTCCCTACATCAGTGACAGCAAATGCATTTTCTATCATTGAGGCGGTTGCCAAGAACCCAGGACCGAGAGGAATTTGGAGGCCTTCCAGCGGGTTCTGTGGAAAAGGGTGCCAGGCTCCTGTGGCCAGCTCCACGCCACGGATTCCCTATGCTTACTCTAAATGACAGCACAGCAGAAACACACACTCAGCGCGTTCTCCAACTGTGCCCTGAAATCGAGCAGCTTGGAGAAATAACTCTGCGGAAATGCTAACAGCAATCTTGAAACTGCCAAAGGCCAGTTTGACGGCAATGCAGGACATTTACCTTTCATCATCTTCAAAGATAGGACTGCCATCTCCGGATGCCATAGCTGGCAACACAGTCTTTAATCCAAGTAGCAGCCAGGAAAGAAAAGAGCAGAATTGCAGCAGAGAGAGATGGTGAGCGACAGAGATGAAATCTACGAAGCGCGTTTCTAACCGTGCAGCCACTTCTTAAATCCAGGCAGTTTCTTGTGAAACAGGTTTTCACACAACACAATGGCAATCTTTCGTGTTTAGGGAAAGAAGTGGAATCATGCAAATCAGTCATATTTTTCCAGTTATGTATTTGTGATTTCTTAAAAGCATCATTTCTTAAAACTAGAGAATCCACTCTTGTTGATTTTAAATATTAATATTATAACATATCGGAGCTGCAAGAGCACTGAGAGAGCTTCTCAAATCAAAGCAAAAGACACCCCACGGGTCAGGGACTACCTAAACCTCCGAGATAAACAAGCTGCACCTCTGGGAGCGTCGATGGTACAGGGTGGAAATACACTGAAAATGCAATCGTTTTTTTTTTTTTGGAGAGGTTTTCGCTATAGGGCGCATGCACTCGCCAGACAGACAGAGACAGAGAGACAGAAAGCGAGAAATCACCCCCCCGGGGGATGGCCACACCGCAATCCCTTCTCCTCCATTCTCCTCTCGGGATCTTGGGCACGCACGCACACACGCCCAGCGTGAGTTTAAGCCACCGGGTCCGGGACTTGAACAGCAGTTGACTACGTGGGAGTCCAGCGACATAGCCATTACGATAACTGCTGGTCCCGAAAATGCAATTTTTATGTTAACTTTTAGAAAGCTAAGCTATCATTTATTTTATTTGTTTTTATTTTTTGTGGAAAGCAGCTAAGGATGAGCTGGTTCATTCTTTTTTTTTTTTTTTGGAGAGGTTTTCACTATAGGGTGCATGAGCCCCCCCAGAAAGATACAGAGAGACAGAGAGACAGATAGCGATAAATCACCCGCAATCCCCTCTCCTCTCGGAATCTTGGACACGCACGCACATGGCATTGAGTTTAAACCACCGGGTCCGGGACTCAAACCGAGGTCAACTACATGGGAGTCCAGTGACATAGCCATTATGCTAACTGCTGGTCCCTGAGAGAGCTAAGCGGAAAGGGTACCGGGCTCACTGCCCACGGCTCACTGCGGTGCGCTCAGCATACATACACATGCACGTGGAGGAAGCACTCTGCATGTGAAGCCTTGGATTGACTCTTGTACACTTGGCCAAATTATCATTAATTCAACTATTTTTTGCTTCCGAGATCATCTTTAATAAACCCTCATTAAATAGAGATTTATGCAATAGAGTATGTGCGCTCGCAGGAGAGACAGAGACAGACAGAAAGCGAGAAATCACTTCCCTGGGGAGAATGGCCACGCTGCAACCCCTCCTCCTCCCTTCTCTCGGGATTTTAGGCACTCACACATGGGCCTAGCATGAGTTTTTTTTTTTTTTTTTTTTTTTTTTTTTTTTGAGAGGTTTTCGCTATAGGGCGCATGTGCTCGCCAGACAGACAGAGAGAGACAGAGAGACAGAAAGCGAGAAATCACCCCCCAGGGGGGATGGTCACACCGCAATCCCTTCTCCTCCATTCTCCTCTCGGGATCTTGGGCACGTATGCATATGCGCCCGGCGTGAGTTTTAAGCCACCGGGTCCGGGACGCGAACCGCGGTTGACTACGTGGGAGTCCAGTAACATAACCATGCCATCAGCTGGTCCCAATAAGCTCTCTTCTTTTATTTATTTATTTATTTTTTAAGAATTATTCAATCCCATTTGTTTTTTTTTTTTTTTTTTTAAAGAATTATTTATTTTATTTCCATTTGTTATTATTATTATTATTATTTCATTTGATCAGACAGAGGCAGAGAGAGAGAGAAAGGGAAAGCACGAAAGTAAGCCACCAGGTCCAGGACCCGAACCACGGTCCCCCATGTGGGAATCCAGCGCCTTTAACCACCATGTCACCTGCCGGCCCCTGTTTGTTTTGTTTTAATTTGACCAGAGACAGAGACAGAGAGAAGAAATCAAAAGTGAGAAAGCAAGTTGCCAGGTTCAGGACTCAAGCCATAGGCCAAGTGGGAATCCAAGGCCTTTAACCACCACACCACCTGTCAGCCCAAGCCCTCTTTTTTTTTTTTTTTTAAGAATTATTTTATTTAACTTTATTTAATTATTTTAATTTGACCAGAGAGGGACAGAGAGAAAGAAAGAGAGAGAGAGAGAGAGAGACAGAGAGAGAGCGCGCAAGCCACCAGGTTCAGGATTTGAACTATGGTAGGCCATATGGGAGTCCAACGCCCTTAACCACCAAGCCACCTGCCGGCCCCCATCAAGCCCTCTTCTTAATAAGTGACTTTTCCCTATCCATGCCTAAGGGTGCCCCTTCCTCGTCAAAAAAATAGGAGAGGGACCAGCAGTTGGCGTAATGGTTATGTCGCTGGACTCTCATATATCTAGTAAGTTTCTTATCTAGAATATGTAAAGAACTACAAAAGGACACTAACGGACATCATCAAGAAAGTGTAAAGACAACTTACAGAATAAGAGGAAATATTTGGAAATCATGTATCTAGTAAGAGTTTTATACCTAGAATATATAAAGAACTACAACTCAAGAACAAAAAAGATAAACAACTCCATTAAAATAATAAGCAAAGGACTTGAATAGATATTTCTTCAATGAAGACATATAAATGGCCAGTAAACACATGAAACTACTAAACACCATTAGTTTTGAGGGAAATGCAAATCAAAACCATAAAAGGATATAACTTCATCCCTCCTAAGACTGCTATAATAAAAAAAAAAATGGAAAATGATGTATGTTGGGTGGATGTGGAGAAATTAGAACCCTTGTACCTTGGAGGTAAGAATGTAAAATGGGAGCCAGTAAGGCGGTGTGGTGGTTAAGGGGGTTGGATCCCTACTTGGCTGACTTCATGGTTCAAGTCCTAGAACCAGCAGCTTGAAAAATATGGTAGACATATGTGCACGTGTGCCCAAAATCCCGAGAGGATAATGGAGGAGAAGGGATTGCAGTGTGGACATCACTACTTGGGGGTGCTTTCTCACTTTCCCTCTTTTTCTCTCTCTGATGAATGCATGTGCCCTACAGCAAAAAAATAAAAATAAATAAATAAATTTTAAAAGAATGTAAAACGGTACAGTTGCCGTGGAAAACCATATGGCAGGTTTTCAAAAACCCAAGGACATGGGACCAGCAGTTAGTGTAATGGCTATGTCGCTGAACTCCCACGTAGCCGACCACAGTTCGAGTCCCAGACCTGGTGGCTTAAACTCATGTTGGGCATGTGTACGTTGTGCCCAAGATCCCGAGAGGAGAATGGAGGAGAAGGGATTGCAGTGCGGCCATTCCCCCTGCGGGGTGATTTTCTCACTTTCTGTCTCTGCCTTTTTGGCTAGCGCACGTGCCCTATAGCAAAAACAAAAACAAAACAAAACAAAACAAAACAAACAAACAAAAAAACCCAAGCACAGAATGACCATTTGATATAGCAATTTCAGTCCTAGGTATATACCCAAAAGCAATGAAAGGAGGCAATGAAACAGATACTTGTATTTCATAGTTCACCGTAGCACTATTTCAGCAGCCAAAAGGTAAAGCAACTAGAATGTCCATCATAAAAGAATAGATAAAGGGAACCAGCAGTTAGCGTAATGGCTATGTCGCTGGACTCCCACATAGTCAACCGCAGTTCGCGTCCTGGACCCGGTGGCTTAAAACTCACGCCGGGTGCCTGTGCATGCGTGCGTGCCCAAGATCCCGAGAGGAGAATGGAGGAGAAGGGATTGCGGCGTGACCATCCTCCCTGGGGGGTGATTTCTCGCTTTCTGTCTCTATGTCTCTCTCTGTATGTCTGGCGAGCGCACGCGCCCTATAGCGAAAATCTCTCCAAAAAAAAAAAGAACAGATAAACGAAATGCAGTATATATATACAAAGCAATAGTATTCAACCAAAGAAAGAATGACTTTTTTTTTTTTTTTGAGAGATTTTTGCTATAGGGGACATGTACTCACCAGAAAGAGAGAGACAGAGAGAAAGAAAGCGAGAAATCACCCACCCGGAGAGGATGGCCACACTGTAATCTCTTCTCCTCCATTCTCCTCTCAGGATCATGGGCACGCACGCACATGCGCCCGGCATGAGTTTAAGCCACCAGGTCCGGGACTCAAAGCGCGGTGGACTACATGGGAGTTCAGTGACATAGTCATTAGGCCATCTGCTGATTCCAAAAGAATGAATTTTTATAAGAAATTATTTATTTAATTCCATTTGTCATTGTTATTAGGCAAGAAAACAAGCCACCAAATCCGGGACTCAGACTGCAGTTGGCCATGTGGGGCCCAGTGCCTCAACCACCATGCTACCTCCGGCCCCAAGTGTAGAGAGCGGCCAAACTGGAGTAGGCACCAGTGAGCTTTAAAGTAGAGATGACCTTTGCGCTTATGCTGCAGGGCAAGTGGAAGCTCTAACAAAGACACACTGCCATGACACTGCAGAGCGGTGTAAATTAGTTTCCAACTATGAGACACAAGAGCCACAGGACGCGAGAAGCTCCACAGCCCTGACAGCCACGACAGCCACAACCTGGTTTCTCCATCGCCCATTTCTGCATAATAAAATAAACTTAGGAATGTCAGAGATGCCCAGTCCTCCCAATCCCGGTCCACCCGATCCCCGCTTTCTTGACGTGTGTGACTCTGTCTTCATCTTTTCTCAATCCATTCGCCTGCTTCCACTTGGGGGTTCCATGTCCCTTCACCCCGCAGACCGGGACACCCATACATGCTTTAACATGAATGAACATGCAAACTGAAATAAGTCAAACCAAAAAAACAAAAATACAAATATAGTGTGATTCCACTTACATAAAATATCTGCAATAGACAACTTTACAGAGACAGAAAGTAGATTAGAGGTTACCAAGATCTGGAGGACAGGGCTAAGGGAAGTCACCGCTTAGCAGTCACAATGTTTCTGTTTATTGACAAAGTTTTGGAAATAGTGATGAGTATGCATATAGTGAATATACTTAATACGACATCATTGTATGTATAAAATGGTTAGAATGATGGGGCCAGCCAGTCACATGATGATTAAGGCCACTGGATCCCACATGACCAACAGTGCACCTGTCTCAGACCAGGCCACTTGAAAATCATGCCAGACAAGTGTGGAAGCATGCCCATGCCCCAAATCCTGAGAGGAGAATGGAGAAGAGATCTCTCTCTCTCTCTCTCTCTCTCTCTCTCTCTCTCTCTCTCAGCAAATGAGCCGTACAGCAAATTAAAAAAGAAAGTTCTGGGGTCAGCAGGTGGCATGGTGATTGGAGTGCTAGAGTCCCACGTGGCTGACCATGGTTCAAGTCCCAGACCTTGCAACTAGAAACACCAGACACTTGGGCATGTGTGCCCCAAATCCTGAGAATGGAGGAGGACTGCAGTGTGGCCATCCCCCTCCACCCAGGTGATTTCTTGCCTTTTCTCTGTCTGTCTCTGTCTCTCCAGTGAGCACATATGCCCTATAGCAAAAATCTCTCAAAATTAAAAATCTCTTGGGGCCAGATGGCATAGTGGTTAAGGTGCTGGGCTCCCACACAGCCCACCACAGTTTGAGTCCCAGACCTGGTGGCTTGAAATTCACATAGGGCACATGTGCATGCAGCCAAAATCCCAGGAGAAGGAATTGTGGGAGGCCATTGCAGGGCGGGGCAGAAGCATTATTTCTTGTTTTCTTTCTTTCTTTGTCTCTCTGGCTAGTACATGTGCCCTATAACAAAAATCTCTCTCTAAAAAAAAGTATTTTTTATAAAATGGTAGGGGCCAGTATGGTGACTGGGGCACTGGACTCCCACATGGCCGACTGCGGTTTGAGTCTCGGGCCTGGCTGCTTTTGTCACTTTCCCCTCTCTGTCTGTCTGTCTGTCTCTCTCTCTCGTGTGTGTTCCCTATAGCAAATTAAATAATAGCAGCGATAATTATATAAAATTAAATAAATAAAAATGGTTAAAATGGCCAATTTATGTTAAACAAATTTTATCATAACTTAAAAAATAATGCTGGGCCAGACAGTAGCCTAGTGGGTAAGGGCCTTAATTTAGGTTTAACCATATCAGGGACTACAGTGATTAGACCAAGCTATACCTGAGTCAGTTTAAAAATTAGTATGATAGGAACCAGCAGTTGGCGTCTGTCTCTTCTCTCTCTATCTGGTCAAAATTTAAATAAACGAATGAGTAAATGTTTAAAAATTAAAAATAAATAATTTCATAAAAAAAATGACTATACTATGGGACCAGCAGTTAGCATAATGGCTATGTCGCTGGACTCCCATGCAGTCAATGGCGGTTCGAGTTGCGGACCCGGTGGCTTAAACTCACGCTGGGCACATATGCGTGCGTGCCCAAGATCCCGAGAGGAGAATGGAGGAGAAGGGATTGAGGGTGGCCTCCCCCCTGGGGGGTGATTTCTCCTTTTCTGTCTCTCTGTCTCTCTTTCTGGCGAGCGCACACGCCCTATAGCTAAAATCTTTCCAAAAAGAAAAGAAGAGAAAAGGAAAGGAAAGGAAAGGAAAGGAAAGGAAAGGAAAGGAAAGGAAAGGAAAGGAAAGGAAAGGAAAAAAGTTTTTTGTTTTGTTCTGTTTTTAAAACGACTGTAGTATAACCAATATGCTCATTCCTTTCCACCAAAAGCTCCAGGTACGGCCAGCCATACGCAGGTCACTCTTCAACCCGGGTTCACACTGTATGCCTGGCCTCTTGTGAAGCACAGGGGCCTCCGGCAAAGTCGGTCAAGAAACCCTTGGGAACCAGCAGTTAGCGTAATGGCTATGTCGCTGGACTCCCACGTAGTTGACCGCGGTTCGAGTCCTGGACCCGGTGGCTTAAACTCACGCTGGGCGCGTGTGCGTGTGTGCCCAAGATCCTGAGAGGAGAATGGAGGAGAAGGGATTGCGGCGTGACCATCCCCCCTGGGGGGTGATTTCTCGATTTCTGTCTCTCTGTCTCTCTCTGTCAGGCGAGCGCACGTGCCCTATAGCGAAAACCTCTGAAAGAAAGAAAGAGAAAGAAAGAAAGAAAGAAAGAAAGAAAGAAAGAAAGAAAGAAAGAAAGAAAGAAAGAAAGAAAGAAAGAAAGACCCTTGAGCTAGGCAGTCCCAGAAACATGACTAACTTTCCGTAGGGTCACTGGGCGCTGCAATCAGAAGGCTTCTCGGGGTCATTCTACACAAACACGCAGGCTGCGCGGTGCTGAGAGCTGTTTTCTGTCAGGGCTAAAGGGTGTGACCCGCCTGTTCCTGTACCCCCAGGAAGGGCTCCGCCGGGCAAGGCACAGCCCGGCTAGACTGGGCGAGGCCGAGGTCCCCGCGCAGAAGTACGGAGCTCGGAGCTCGGAGCACGCGCGGGCGCGGAACGGGCGCGGCGCGGGAGGGGCGGGGAGGCCGCGCGGCGCCTTCGGATCCGGACTCACAGGGGAGCCGACGGGGGCGCCCGGCGCTTCAGTGTTCTCCCCAAGTCTCCGGGGCGCAGGGCGGCGGCTCACCCCCGATCCGCGTCCCTCCTGCGCCCCTCGGTGGCGACAAGGCTTACCCCGGCGGCGTGCACACAGGCCGGAGGCCGCAGCGCTGGCCAGGCGGGGCCCCGCGCCTCCGGCCGCCCCGCGCCCCGCCGTCCCGCGCCGCTGTGGGAAGGCGAGCTCCGTGCGGAAGCCGCCGACGGCCAGACCCGCGCCTCACCCGGCTCGTCCGCGTAGACGCCGCAGCCGAGAGATGGCGGCCGCCGGCGCCGCAGCGAGGCCGAGGACGCGGGGGCGCCGGGGACTGCGCGCAGGGGCTCCAGGGTGCGGAGGTGGCCCCGGGTGCGGAGGTGGCCCGGGATGCGGGAAGGGCCCCAGGCGCTGCGCGGGCGGCCCCATCCGGCGCCGTCTCACCTGCGCGGCGGCTCGGCTGTCCCGTCCTGCGCGGCCTTGCTGCCTCGCCGGGCGCCGGGGGAGTGGGCCGCGGGCGCGAGCGCCGAGTGTGCGCCGAGTCCCCCGGGGCGCCCGGCCGCCGCCTCCCCGCCGCGCTCACGCAGCCCCGCGCGCGGTCAGGCCGCTCCCAGCCCGACCCGGACAGTCCCGCGCCCTTTGCGGCGTGCAGTCACCCGGCGACAATCGGCCCGGCTGGCCTGGACGCCCGGGACTCGCCCCAGCGCCAGCCCCGGAGCGGCAGGAGGGTAAACCTCGCCAGGGCACCCAGGGCAGTGCTCCTTGAAACCTGCCTGGGCATCAGCTGGGTTTAGAAGCTCGCCCTCACCCCGGGCCTCTGCAAATGCGCTTGATCTGCCTGGACGCCCGTCTTCCACTAATTCCCCCTCTTAAGGATTATTTTATTTAATTATTTATTTGAGCATTTTTAATTTGGAGAGTTGTTTTTTTTTTTTTTTTTTTTTTTTTTTTTTCCGCTATAGGGTGCGTGTGCTCGCCAGACAGAGAGACATAGAGACAGAAAGCGAGAAATCACCCCCCAGGGGGGATGGCCACGCCGCAATCCCTTCTCCTCCATTCTCCTCTCGGGATCTTGGGCACGTACGCACACGCGCCGGGCTTGAGTTTTAAGCCACTGGGTCGGGTCGCGAACCGCGGTCGACTACGTGGGAGTCCAGCGACATAGCCATTACTCTAACTGCTGGTTCCCGAGCATTTTTAATTTGACAGAAATGAACAGAGAAAGCAAGCCGCCAGGTCCAGGACTCGAACCGAGATCAGTCTTCCAATACCCTTAACCACCACGCCACCTGCTGGCCCACCATTAACTTCCATTTTATTGTTGAGATTGTTCTTCAAATATAAATTTTTTATAGAATTCTTTTTTTAAATTCTATTTGTTGTTATTTTTTAATTTGATCAGAGAGAGGGAAAGGAAAAGTGGCGAAGCAAGCTGCCAGGTCCGGGACTGGAACCATGGTCAAGCATGTGAGAATCCAGCACTCTAAACCATCATACCACCTGCTGGCCTCCAAATACAATTTCCTTTTTTTAAAAAAATAGTTAATTTATTTATTTTAATTTGACCAGAGAGGGATGGGAGGGGGGGGAAAATGGAAAAGCAAGCTCCTAGGTCCAGGACTTGAATGGTGTTTGGCCACGTGTGAGTCCAGTGCCCTTAGCCACCACACTCCCTGCAGGATCCCCAAATATAATTTCTTAAGGAAAGCTGTGCTAGGGGCTGCCAGTCAGTGTGCTGGTTAAGGGCGCTGGACTCCCACATGGCTGACAGCTGTTTGAGTCTCGGACCTGACAGCTGCTTTCTTTCTCTCTCTCTCTCACTCTGTCCCTTTCTGGTCAAAATAGAATAAATAAATAAAGTTTAAAAATTCTTAAAAAAAAAAAAAAAAAAAAAAAGCTGGGACCAGCAGTTAGCATAATGGCTATGTCGCTGGACTCCCATGTAGTCGACCGTGGTTTGAGTCCCGGACTCAGCGGCTTAAACTCACGCTGGACGTGTGTGCATGTGTGCCCAAGATCCCGGGAGGAGAATAGAGGAAAAGGGATTGCGGCATGGCCATCCCCCCGGGGGATAATTTCTCGCTTTCTATCTCTCTGTCTTTCTGGCGAGCGCACGCACCCTATAGCGAAAACCTCTCCAAAAAAAAGAAAAAAAAAAAAAAAAAGCTGTGCTGGCTCATAAGACTTGCACCATCTAAAATTCTTCCTAGTCCCTTCCTTGTGCACGATTATGTCGCTTTTAACATTTAGCATGCTGGTAGGCAGGCTGGTGGAGCAGGGACCATGGCTGGTCAGTTTCACTTCTGTGTTTAGGCATCTGCAAAGAACAGACCCCCGGTAATTCTGCGGAACATGTGTTGAGTAAGTGAATGAAGAGCAGACCTGGGTGGTGCTGAGGGGGTCTTGATTTTCACTTTACGGAGAAGTCCCTGTCACCTGCAGAGAACGAGGAACGCTTGTGAGTCACCATCTGAGGAGAACACTGAGTGGCCTGTGTGGAGAGTGGGCCCAGCAGGGGGGTGGAGACGTGCAGAGGGATTCTTAGAAGGCTCTGAGAACCCAGCAGGTTTGGGGGCTGCCCTGTCTCGAATGTTAGTGTGCCCCTAAAATGCCCATGTTGAATCCTTAGCCCCAAGGTAATAGTATTGAAAGGTGGGGCCCAGCCAGTAAGTGGTGTGGTGGTTAAGATGCTGGAATCTCACATGGCCTACTGCAAGTCTTGGACCTGGTGGCTTGAAAATCATGCTGTGGGACCAGCAGTAAGTGTAATGGCTATGTCACTGGACTTCCATGTACTCGACCACGGTTGGAGTCCCGGACCCAGCGGCTTAAACTCACACCAGGCGCGTGTGCGTGCGTGCCCGAGAGGAGAATGGAGAAGGGATTGCAGCATGGCCATGCCCACTGTGGGGTGATTTCTTGCTTTCTGTCTCTCTGTGTCTTTCTAGGGAGCGCACTCACCCTATAGCAAAAAGCTCTAAAAAAAAAAAAAAAAAGAAAGAAAGAAAGAAAGAAAGAAAGAAAGAAAGAAAGAAAGAAAGAAAGAAAGAGAGAAAGAAAGAGAGAAAGAAAGGTAAAGAAAAAGAAAATCATGCTGGGCACATGTGTCTGCATACCCAAAATCCCGAGGAGAATAGAGCAAAAGGGATTGTGGCATGGCATTCCCCCTGGAGGGGGGTGATTTCTCACTTTCCCTTTTTCTCAGTCTGTCTCTCTATGGCAAATGCGTGAGCCCTATGCCAAAAAGAAAAGAAAATAAAAGAGGTGGGGCCTTCAGGAGGTGATTAGGTAATGAGGACTCTGCTTCTTTTTTTTTGAACCACAGCCAATTTTATTCAAATTTTCCAAAATCCATACTCAATATATTGCTTCTAAAATGTATGTCACCATTTATATAATGATATTATTTCATGTTTCTCTTATAGTTTTTTCATCCTTTCTTTACCATTCTTCAGTAGAAGCCAGAGTCTTGAGTTGCCCAATTAGGAGCCTCAGACCTACTATTTTGATTAAGTTTCTTCTCAATATTCATGGCCAGCATCTGGCTTCTAAAAGAAAGGCTTTTGGTCTTTTCAATCACTTGCTGATAGGGTGAGACTGCATTGTTACCCATAACAACATGACCTAATTTGGAATCAGTCTTGGCATCCAATCTTGCATTTCTAATCAGATTCACAATCCATCTTTCAGCTTCTTCTGGAGTCATGTTTAGTTTATCTGCCAACATGTTAATGCTGATACACTTGTGGATGCGACAGAAAGTCTCAAATATGAATAGACGAGCATTTTCAATAAAATCCTCAAGACAAGCCACCAAGAAGAAGTCATTTACAAGCACTGATTCACATTCCCTCAGTTTTTTCTGAGCTCCATCAAAATCAAAGTTAACATACAAGCATTCAACAAATTCTGTAATTGGGTCTTTGTATGTGTAAGACTCCTGTTGAATAACTTTGACTAGATCTTTTAGCATCTGCCGGCGTTTTCGGACATCTTTGTTTGTTATGACTGCCGTAGTCAAGTAGCGGAGAATATGTGGACACATTGTCTGAATTGCATTGAGATACTGTGGCTGGTAAAGGAAGAGATCAATAATATTATCACGGCCTTTAGGGTGGTTGAAGAAAACAGAGACCAGTGAATGAGCCATGTTCGCTGTTGAAGAGACTGGAGTGGAGAACTCACAGAATTATTATCTATGGTCTCTTTTAACCGTGTAAGGTCTTCCATGGCTGCATCCCAATTCTGCATTAAAATTTCAGAGGCCAGTTTTCCCCAGAGTGAACTCAAAGCATTTCTATCTGTTGCTGGAACCAAAACTCTTAAAAAAGTAAAGATATTCTGCTGCTCCTGAATAATTTCCACATTCATATTGGAATTTTGCATATCTATACAGTGTATCTAAATATTCTTGCCTAAAACCATGCTTGTCTGCCAGATAGTCAAACAGCATCCGACCATCCCTGGTTGACTGCATTTGCCTTGTAGTTTCTGGATCTTCAAACATCTTCACAATTGGTTCTGTTTCTGCCTGAAGCTGTTTCAGTTGTGCAACAACTGTGGTTCTTTTTTCTCTCAAAGCATGAGGAATATCATCGGAATAAAGGTTTTTGTATACGTCCATAGCAAAGTCTACCATGTTGGTATCACTAAGAAGGTCCAATTTCCCTTGTAACAATTCTTTTTCATTGTGTATCTCCTTTACAGAGAGAAACCCAAGGAGCAGAAAAACAAGATGACGGTCCAAAAAGTGAGCAATGCGAGTAGTCAAGTTGTACTCCGCCATCTTGCCAAAGGAAAGGGGAGTCTGTGTTCCTGAGGACTCTGCTTCTGAGGTGGAAGCTTTGAAGGCTTTAGAGCTGGAAGCCACAGGTTGACTGTAGCTCGAGTCCTAGTCCTGGTTGGCCTGAAAACATGTTCAGGATCTTCGGAGGCTAGAAGAAGCATCACTCATAGCCGAGCCCTGAAGAGTGCCCCACCCGTCTCTCGTGCACTTGCATGTGCATGTATTGTGTCATGAATTTATAAATTGGGATTAGTGTACTTTTTTTTTTTTCGGAGAGGTTTTTGCTATAGGGCACGTGCGCTTGACAGAGAGACAGAGAGACAGAAAGCGAGAAATCACCCCCAGGAAGGATGGCCATGCCGCAATCCCTTCTCCTCCTCCATTCTCCTCTCGGGGTCTTGGGCACGCACGCACACGCGCCCGGCGTGAGTTTAAGCCACCGGGTCCGGGACTACATGGAAGTCCAGTGATAAAGCCACTAGGCCATCTGCTGGTCCCGGGATTAGTGCCCTTCTAAAAGAGGCTTGAGAGCACCCGTTCGACACTTCCACCATGGGAGGACGCAGCAAGAAGACACCATCTTTGAAACAGAATAAGCGCTCAGTAGACTGAATCTCCTGGCACTTACTCTTGGACTCTCCAGCATCCAGAACTGTGACTGATACATTTCTGTTACATATAAATGATCCAGTCTGAGGCACTTTGTGACAGCAGTTCAAACGGACTAAGGTAGGGATGCAGGGACATGCAGGCTTCTTTCTGTAATTTCTTTCTGCAGAGAGATAGAAAGCGAGAAATCACCCCCTGGGGGGATGGCCATGCCGCAATCCCTTCTCCTCCATTCTCCTCTCAGGATCTTGGGCATGCACGCACATGCACCCGGCGTGAGTTTAAGCCACTGGGTCCGGGACTCCAACTGTGGTCAAGTACATGAGAGACCAGTGACATAGCCATTACGCCAACTGCTGGTCCCTCAGCATGATTTTCAAGCCACCAGGTCCAAGAAAGATTATCACACCTTTGGGGTTGGTAGGGTGGTGCTAAATAAATACTTGAGAGAATTCAGAGTTGACAGACAATAGGGAACAACATATTAATTTGATTAACCCATCTGCAAAGTAATAATGACTGGATTTTTTTTTTTTTTTAAGTTCTGCTATACGGTGCATGTGCTCACCAGAGAGAGTGAGAGAGAAACAGAAGGGGAGAATTTATCCGCCGGGGGGATGGCCATGCCACAATCCCTTCTCCTTCATCCTTTCAGAATTTGGCATTCATGCACACATACCCAGCATGTTTTTTTAAAAATATTTTATTTAACTTTATTTATTTACTTATTTATTTTAATTTGACCAGAGAGGGACAGAGTGAAAGGGAGAGTGAGAAAGCAAGCTGCCAGGTCTGGGATTCAAACCACAATCAGCCATGTGGGAGTGACCAGGGCCTTAACCACCACGCCACCTGCTGGCCCAATTACCAAATTCTTAGGCATGTGGGGATTCTGTTTCGTGAGCACTGATTTCTCGTTTGCTATCCTGATTTGAACTGCATTTAGCCACGTGGAACTGGCTCCCTTAACCACTGGGCATAGGGCTGGGCCAAGAAGGAAATTGTTAGTGTATGAACATTTTCTGAATCTCTTGGTTTTTTCTTTCCTAATTTATTCACTTAGTTTTTTCATGAGAGAGCAAGAAAAACAAAACCTCCCAATAAGGCCCCCGTGCTGCAATCCACCCCATCTCAGCAGACCCGGGTCACAGTCCTGCTCAGGAAGGTCCTAGGATCCGAACCCAGGGCTTCTCCCACGTGGGCCCAGCTGTGCTACCACTGTGCCAACACTTAGCTCCATGAACTTTTGTTTTTAATTTACTAAAAATTAAAATTTTAATTTAATGCGTGCTTGTCAGAGAGATGTAAAGTAAAACAGAGAGAAAGTGAAAAAGCACTCCCTGGGCGGGGGTGGGAGGGGAGATAGCCACGCTGCAATCCCTTCTCCTCCATTTTTCCCTCCTTTTAAGATCTTGGGCACATGTACATACACTCAGTCTGTTTTTCAAGCTGCTGGGTCTGGGATTCAAACTGTGCAGTCAGCTATAAGAGATCCAGCTGCTTTAACCACCAGGCCACAAAGCCAACTATGAATACATGTTCTTTGGCATAAGATAGTTCTCCTCTTTAAACAAGTTTATTTTTATTTCTTCCACAAGAGAGGGAGATTCCTAATAGGATCTCCATGCCACAACCTACCCCCAGTCTCAGGCGGCCTGGGTTGCAGGTGCACATACACGTACCCAGTATGCTCAGGAAGACCCTAGGATGCAAACCCAGGTCCTTTCCTGTGTAGGATCAGTTGTGTTTTCACTGTGCCACCGTGTGATGGCCTGGGGCGTGGTCCTGCTTGTCAAAATCAAATGGCGGGGCCTGCAGATGGCATAATGGTTAACATTGCTGGACTACCACATCGTAAACTGTGGTTTTGAGTCCCAGACTCAGTGCCTTCAAACTCACGCCAGGAGTGTGTGCATGCGTGCCCAAAATCCTGAGAGGAGAATGGAGGAGAAGGGATTGCCATGTGGCCATCCCCCCTGCAGGGTGATTTCTCGCTTTCTGTCTCTTGCTCCTTCGAGCACATGTGCCCTATCAGAAAAATCTCTCTTAAAGAAAAAAAATCAAATGGTACCATGAACGGCACCTGGGAGTGTGAGATTGAGACGGGATTATAGGGCGTTCATCCTTTGGAATTCATATCACTATCGTCACTGCATTTATTCAGTATTTGGGGCTGTTATACGGCAGGCACGGTGGCGGGGTATATGACAGTAAAGAGACCGACGATTGTTCCCCTCTGCTGATGTTTACATTCTAGCAGAGGAGGTGTCACCAAAAAGCAGCAAACATGGCTATAGCCATCCTGCAGGACAGCCACCTGGATCCACTTCCTTATAGTCACATCGTTGTATAGTCCCCGTCCACCTTTTATTAGAGTTGGCCCGAGAGACCGATAGCATACAGCAGAACTGAAGATACATCATTTCCAAGATCTGGTTACAAAAAGACTACAGCTCTGGGAGCCAGCAGGTGGCATGGTGGTTAAGGGCGCTGGATTCCCACATGGCCCACCATGGTTTGATCCCGGACCTGGTGCCTTGCTTTCGCCCTCTTCCTTTCTGTCTCTCTCTGTTCAAATTTAATAAGAATAATAATAACAAATGGAATTAAATGAATAAATTATAAAAAAAGACCACAGATCTGTTTTAAGGGCTCACATGTTCCCTTGGCCCACTTATCCTGTGAGAAGATGCCACGTGAGGACACGCAAGCAGTTGAGAGAGAGCCCCACTTACAGAGAAGAGGCTGACGCCTGCCAGTAACCATGTGAGCGAGCTGGGAAGTGATGCCTCAGCCCCAGGTGACCTCCCCCTTTTTTTTTTGGAGAGGTTTTTGCTATAGGGCGCATGCACTCGCCAGACAGAGAGAGACAGAGAGACAGAAAGCGAGAAATCACCCCCCAGTGGGGATGGTCACGCCGCAATCCCTTCTCCTCCATTCTCCTCTCCGGATCTTGGGCACGCACGCACACGCACCCGGTGTGAGTTTAAGCCACTGGGTCCTGGATTCGAACTGTGGTCGACTGCATAGGAATTCAGCAACATAGCCATTACACTAACTGCTGGTCCCACCCTCTGTAAGTTGTTGAAAGTGGTGAGGGAAAAGAACTGTGATAATTTTTGTACACTGTGGAGCTGTTTTTTTTGTTTTGTTTTGTTTTGTTTTGTTTTGTTTTGAGGTTTCTGCCACAAGGCACATGTGCTCAATGGAGAGAGACAAAGAAAGTCAGAAATCACCTTCCCAGGGGAGATGGCCACACCACAATCCCTTCTCTATTCTCCTGGGACTTGGGGCATGCACACACACACCTAGTGTGATTTTGAAGCCACCGGGCCCGGGGCTCAAACTGGTTTCCCACGTGGGAGTCCAGTGCCCTAGCCACCATGCCACCTATTAGCCTCTTTTTTATTTTATTTTTTTAACTGGAAAGATAAAGTTTATTTATAAAAGAGATTGCTATACAAAATTTAAAAATTAATTAAGGATCAGAGAACTATATAATAGGAAGAGAGCATGATGACCAGTTTGCTTGCGTTATGGTTACTTCCAACCCACTCTGCAGCTTTTACAAAATGTCTTTTCTCAAGTAATTCTAGGTTTGCAGTCTCCCCTCGGCTGATCCCACATCCTGCTGAACATGACCGTCACTGCCAGGATATTACTCCACAGCTTCTGCTTTCATCCAGTCCCATCCCTTCCCCCGTCTCCACAAGACTGTTTCCTTATCTTTTTCCAATGGAAACCCTTTCTGAAAAACTTATGTGTACTGTAACCCTTCTACTCAAATAAAGGACCCTTGTTAAGGGTCAGTAGACATGTCATTTCTATCCAGCACACCGATGGTGGGTCTAATGCTAATTTTTTGTTAGCTTTGTAAGACCAGTAAATTCCTTTCTTCATACTTTTACTCTGTAGATGTCTTTTTTTTTTTTTTTTTTTTTTTTTTGCTATAGGGCACATGCGCTTGCCAAAAAGACAGAGACAGAGAGACAGAAAGTGAGAAATCACCCCCCAGGGGGGATGGCCACACCGCGATTCCTTCTCCTCCATTCTCCTCTCGGGATCTTGGGCACGCACGCACACGCGCCCAGCATGAGTTTAAGCCACCAGGTCCAGGACTCGAACCGCGGTTGACTACATGGGAAAGCGATTACGCTAACTGATGGTCCCTCTGTAGATGTCTTTTTTCTTTTTTTCATTCAGCATTACCTATATGTCAAGGTGCAAGAAAATCAGACTTGAATATTCCAAAACAAAGAATGTTCCCCTTTTGAAAAGTTGTCAATGGGGGCCAGCAGGTGGCGTGGTGGTTAAGGCGCTGGATATTCTCACATGGCCAACCATGGTTTGAGTCCCAGACATGGTGGCTTGATTTCTCACTTTTCCTCTCACTCTCTTTGTGTCTCTCGCAGGTCAAATTAAAATAAATAAATAAATAAATAATTTTAAAAAAGGAAAGGTTATCAATGGTTCCCTATCACTTCCTGGAGAAAGTTCCAGCAGCCCAGCACATCTCCTCAGATCTTTCTCTCTCTACCTCTCTGATGTAACATATGCATTAGATTCCTGTGGAATCCTTCTTTAAGGTCTGCTATATTTGTCAATGCTTTGAGTTAGGTTTGTGGTTTGAGGGAGGCTGGATTGGACCAAATGGGCCCAGGTTTAACTACAACAGAAATAATTTTTAAGAGATTTACTGAGCACTTGAGAGCTAGACATTATGCCATTATGCCAAAGTGTTTTGGAACTGTTATCTTATTTAATTTCCATAAGATTTTTTTTTCTGCCTTTTCTCCCTGTATTGCTTGGGGAGGCTTATTCACGTTCAGAATGAATTCTCAATATCTCTCTAGGTTTGTAGTTCTCCATCTTGGTAACACATTGGCATCATCTGGGGGGATTTACAAATCTCTTGATGCCCGAGTCTCACTCAAGAGCTTTTGCTTTAATTGGTAAGAGGACAGACCCAGCAAGGGTTTTCGAAACTCCCCGGTAATTCTAACGTGCAGCCAGGAATGAGCGTCACCGGCCTAAGACTTGAGTAACCCTCCTTTCTCTTCTGGGCCCTTTTCCAGACACACCACTGTGTCTCAGTTTCAGAGCGGACACCCACCTCCCTAACTGAATTAGGAGCTCTCCCACCAGTCATCTCTGCACTTCTGGAGCAAGCTCTAAGGCCTGGCCCTTCGTGGAGGTCTGGAAAATGGTAAATGGGCAGGTGAAATGTCATCCACAAACATTTATTAAGATCCTCCGAATGCGAGCCCCTACGGCGCTGAGCCAGGTCTCGAACATGCTGACTGGCAAGAGCTCGTAGCCACCGTCTGGGACCAAGGAGTGTAGACCGCGCAGTCTGGTGGCCGAGTGGCCTAGGCCTTGCTTCCACCTCTGGCCATAAATACACATTTCTCATGTCTTCCAGTTAACTAAGCTCCAGGTAAGTAACCGAAGACCTGCGGTCAGAAGCGTGCGGGTAGTTGAGCCGACCGAGCAGAGCACCAGTCTACGTAGGTGTAAGCCCGGCTCCCGGTAGCGGAGCCAATCAGAGGGCGCGGGGCGGACCCAGGCTCCACGTGCGGCCCGAGAGAATCGCTCGCATCGTTCGGAGGCCAAGCAGGCCCCCTCGACGCGCTCGGGCTCGGCTGGCCAGCCTGGCTCGGCGGCGGTAACGGTCGCGGAGGCGGGGCCGGAGGGGGGCGGAGCCGTGCCGGCGGGGCGGGGCTGGGCTGGGCGTGCTGCCGGGAGGCGGCGGCCGAGGGCGGTGAGTGGAGCGCGGGTTCAGAGAGTCTTCGGCGGGAGCTCTCTCTTGAGCATCCCGGCCGTGGCCTCCCCTGGGCGCAGACAGGGGCAGGCCGACGCTCGGCGAACGGAGAGGCCCGGTCCGGGTGGGTGCGCGGCCTCGAAAGTCCCTGCGTGGGTTGGGATCGGACAGACCGGGCGCCCCGGCCTTTGTGCGCCGGCCTCGCTCCGGACGCCGCGGCGCCCCGGTTTCGGCATTCGGGTACTCAACCGAGTGGTCCTGGGTGGTGGTCGTCGGGTCCGACGGGGGCGAGTGTGAGCTGGGGCTGTACCCGGCACCGAGCAGCCTGGGCTAAGTCCAGGTGATCGCCACCCACGGGGTGGCCGTGGTCAGCGCCGAGGTGGCCGGGGTTTGGCCAGGGACGTCGAGCGGAAGGCGGAGTTCGCGGGAAGGCGTTGGACCGGGGTCCACTTCCCGCGTATGGGCTTATTCCGGAGTCGGACGGAATCAGCCAGCGAGGGGCCCAGTTTGATTGTTTTAAGGTGAAAACTATCAGAAGGGTTAAGAGACCCCCAACGCACACACACCAGTTCAACGGTTTCTGCCGCCACCTCGGTTTTAAGCGTAATAATATTTAACACGCATCCTGCTTTCAGTGCTCTGCCTGAGTGGGGTGTGTTTGTTTCCTTAAAATACTGCCCGGCGGAGCCGCACCGTCAGGGGGAGCAGGCCGCCTTGGTTCAGGGCGCTTGTGTTCCGAAGCGGGAGAGGCGCGTTCGAGCGCTTTGTAGCCTCTCCTGGGGCAGGTGGTTTAAAGGCTGAGATGACAGCTGATCCTCGCTCCTTTTCATTGTTTGTGGTAGATCCGGGTCTTTCTTTTGAACAGTGAGTGGCAAGTTAGTATTGTTGACATAGAGGTTTTGCATTACATGGTCATTTATTACAGCCTTGGAAATGCATCCTTTTTTTTTTTTTTTTTTTCTTTGAGAGGTTTTTGCTACAGAAGGACAGAGAAAGTCAGAAAGTCAGAAAGCGAGAAATCACCCCCCAGGGGAGATGGCCACGCCGCAGTCCCTTCTCCATTTTCCTTTCGGGATCTTGGGCACACACGCATACACGCCCAGTGTGAATTTAAACCACTGAGTCCGGGACTTGAGCCACGGTCGACGACCTGGGAGTCCAGTGACATAGCCATTACACCAACTGCTGGTCCCAGAAATGCATACTTTTTTTTTTTTTAAAGGTTTTTGCTATAGGGCGCTTGCGCTCGCCAGACAGAGAGAGAAAGACAGAGAGATGGAAAGCGAGAAATCACCCCCCAGGGGGGATGGCCATGCCTGCAATCCCTTCTCCTCCATTCTCCTCTCTGGATCTTGGGTGGAAACGCACATGCGACCGGCCTGAGTTTAAGCCACCGGGTCTGGGATTCGAACCGCGGTCGACTACATGGGAGTCCAACGATGTAGCCATTACACTAACTGCTGGTCCCAGAAATGCATACTTTTGAGCGAGGTTACAGATTTTGGTGTGACTCGCTTAGGAAAGGACAGTATTTGGCCATGGCTTGTTATTATCCAACTGCCCCCTCGCACCAAATGGTGAAAAGATAGTTAAACTTTAATGTATGGTGCATCTTTCGAGGCTTCAGGGAGAGCCTGGACAGTGCCAGAAAATTCAATTGTTTTTTTTTCTCTTCTGTGGTTGGCTTTGTGCGCAGTGTACAAACCAGCGCCTGCCCCAGCCCTGTTCCCGGTCTCCTTGGGATGGGTTATGGTGTGGAAGGCTACAACGTTGGCCCTGGGAAGCATTTGTTCTCCCCCTGTGGCTTCAGAGCTCCACACCTGTGTCCTTCCTGTCCCGGCCTGTAGCAGTAACAGAATGCTGGCCCCTTCATGTCACAGAACAGACCTCTGAAAAGGAGGGCTTGGCCACAGGTGCGATGAGGCGTGTCCTGGCCTCGCTCCCTGTGGCAGTGGTAGTCTGTCCAAGACTGCTCCATTTAGTAGGTCCCTTTCAGGTGAGAACATCATACCTTTGAAACCAGAAGTCAGAATTGGTGATGGATGGTGTTAGATTTGGAGACCCACCTAAATGTCCCAACAGAGCAGGAAGAAAAAAGATAAAGGGGAAGAAGAGGCAGGAGGAGGCGCGTGAAGGTGTGCCACGGAGGCCAATAGCAGCCACTGCAGGGACCGTGTCAGTTCAGCTCACAGGGCCACAGGTGCCCGCTCTGGGGTACGCAAGACCCTTCTTGGTAGGAGGTTGCACATTTCAAGATCTGGTCTGTTTATCTTTTTGAAACCTAGATGAAGATCCAGTTTCAGACATGAGACTCATTGGGCGATCATTTCTTTGAGATCGACTTTAGTGACCAGGTGTAAGGTGCAAGAGGACCGCGCTATGACTGAGGTATGCCTGACACGGATGTCGGGAGGCTGGAAGGATCCGATAGTCATTGCTTAGTGTACTAGATACATGTACTTCCTTTCAACTTCCTGTTATTTCTGTCAGATATTTTAAACTCAGCAAGCAGATTGAAGTTCAGAGAAGTGAAGGCACTACGTAGGACGCCCCGGAATGCAGTCACCATAGTCACTACCGCAGCTCTGCCGTGTGCCGGCACCGTCTGTGCTGCTGGCGCTGACCTCCCAGTCTTCACAGGAGTCCTGTCAGCAAAGGCTTCTACTCATTTTGTAAGAAGGAAGTTACAGCACACGGAGATTAGCATTCTCCTGGCCTGTGGCAGAATCCACAGCCCAAATCAGGCACTCTGACCACAGAGCTATACCAGCATTCTTTTGGTTGGTATTTCCTTTATTAATTAATTAATTAATTAATTAATTAGAGCTTTTTGCTATAGGGCGCGTGTGCTTGCCAGAAAGACAGAGACAGACAGAGAGAGAGCAAGCGTGAGAAATCACCCTCCAGGGGGGATGGCCACGCCACAATCCCTTCTCCTCCATTCTCTTCTCAGGATCTTGGGCATGCACGCACACACACCTGGTGTGAGTTTAAGCCACCGGGTCCAGGACTCAAACCATGGTTGACTACATGGGAGTTCAGCAACATAGCCATTACAGCATCTACTGGCCCCAATATTTCCTTTACTGATATTTGAAACAATTTTTTTTTTTAGAATTATTTTTAAAATTTATTCATTTATTTACATTTGACTAGAGAGAGACAGAGAGACAGAGAGAAGGAACGTGAGAAAGCAAGCCACCAGGTCCGGGACTTGAACTGTGGTCAGCCACATGGCAGTGTCCAGGAACCTTGACCACCACGCCACCTGCTGGCCCCCAAATAAATGTTTTATTGAAGGACAAAATAGAAAACACCACGGGCACTGTAGCTTAATGAGTTCTAAGGCGTAATCGCGGAGGCGTGCGGAGGCCCTCCGTTGTCTTAACCCAGCTCCAGCTCCTGTGTTCTCATTAGTTGCTCCGCTTCTGACTTTACCAATCACTTCCCTGTGTTTAACACAAGTTTTCAGTGTTAACGTTTTGATACTGGTCTTACTCATTTAAATTTTTTTCATTAAAATTTTTAAAATTAAAAAAATATCAGTGTTTTTCTTCGTTGCTTTCTTTTCCTTACCTGGGTAAGAAGCTGGGTCAGTTTTCCTGTGTATTTCCTGCTGTCTAGCTTTGCTGATCACATACGCACATACAGCGCAGCCTGTTTCTGTTATGGGTAATTCCTGCACATCGTTAGCTGTATCCCAGGCGGATCGGGATCGTTCAGTCCCTTTAGAAATTCTCGGGTTCTGTTTGGGAAAACTGTAGAAAAAGTCATCCTTGATGGGACCAGCAGGTTGGCGTGGTAGCTAAGGACGCTGGACTCCCACATGGCCAACCACGGTTCAAGTACCAGAACTGGCAGCTTTCTCTCTCTCTCTCTCTCTCTCTCTCTCTCTCTCTCTCTCTCTTACTCTGTCCCTCTCTGGTCAAATTAAAATAAATTTTAAAAGTTAAATAAAATCATTCTTAAAAAAAAAAAAGAAAAAGACATCTTTGGTTACCTTGGGGGAAAACTTATAGGGTAAAGAAAATTAGATTATTATCTGACTTTGATACTGATGCTTTATGCCAGAAGAAAACTAGGAGTAATGTGTTTCAGAAACTCAAGGAAAAGAAATGTGAGCAAGAGAGTTTATATCAGAAAAAATGACTTTTAAGTATAAAAGAGCACAAACTTTTTTTTTTTAAGGTTTTTGCCAAAGGGTGGGTATGTTTGCTAGAGAGAGACAGAGGGAAAGTGAGAAATCACCCCCCAGGGGTGATGGCTGTAGTGCATTCCCTTTTCCTCTATTGTCCTCCTAGAATTTGGGGTGCGTACACACACAGGTGCCCAGCGTGATTTTCACGCTGCTGTGCCTGAGACTCAAACTGCTGTCAACCATGTGGTTGTCTAGTTCCCCGGGGGGGATGGCCACACCGCGATCCCTTCTCCTCCATTCTCCTCTCGGGATCTTGGGCACGCACACATACGCACCCGGTGTGAGTTTAAGCCACCGGGTCCGGGACTCGAACTGCGGTCGACTACGTGGGAGTCCAGCGACATAGCCATTACGCTAATTCCTGGTCCCATACCTTCTCTATGTTAACACATGTTTTTTTTACATTTTTTTAGTTGCCAGAAGTTGTGTGCACTAATGCATACACACCAGAGACAGACAGAGACAGAGAGAGAGAGGGAGAGAAAGCATCCCCAGTGGGGGTCGGTCATGCCGCGTCCTTTTCCAGTCTTTTGTCCCATCAGGATTTTGGATACGCACACATACATGCCTGGCATTTTACAATGTTTGATTGACGTATAGTAGCTGTAGTTGTTTGTGGGACACGGCGTGATTTTTCAGTATATGTCTGCAGTGTGTAGTGACAGAATCAATAATAAACCTATCTATCACCTCAAAAATGTATCATTTCTTGGGAACCAGCAGTTAGCGTAATGACTATGTCGCTGGACTCCCACGTAGTCGACCGCGGTTCGCGACCCGGACCCGGTGGCTTAAAACTCATGCCGGGCGCATGTGCGTGCGTGCCCAAGATCCCGAGAGGAGAATGGAGAAGGGATTGCGGCTTGACCATCCCCCCTGGGGGGGGTGATTTCTCGCTTTCTGTCTCTATGTCTCTCTCTCTGTCTGTCTGGCGAGTGCACATGCCCTATAGCGAAAACCTCTCCAAAAAAAAAAAAAAAGTATCATTTCTTGATGTTGTAAACATTTGAAATCTAGCTATTTTGAAATGTAGGTGGTTTTGGTTGGAGATTTCTTTGTTTTTTATTTCTGTGTGTGTGTGTGTGTGTGTGTGTGTGTGTGTGTGTGTTTTGTTTGTTTTTTACTGTATATTCTTTTACTTGTGTTTTTGTTTATTTCTATTTTAGAGGATACGCTAGAGGCAGAAAGCACCCTCCAATGACTTGGGCACCCTTCGGTCTCTTTCCTTCCCTTTCTCACGCTGTCAGGATTTGGGGCACACATACATGCTCGGCACGTTGTTCACGTCACGGGGTTTGGATGTGAACTGTGGCTGGCTGTGGGGGATCCATCTCCTGGAACCGCTGCCCTTTGGGACTGGGCACTCTGTGTGTTTATTTCCTGTATATCTTGATTATTTTTATCAGTTTGCTGGATTTTCCTGAAAACATTTTTGTGGCTTAATTTGAGACCTTTTTTTCTAGTTTTATTTAATATGCTTCTGCCTAGTACTTGGAAGTACTGTTAACCTGGGGCCCTTTCTGCCCCTCTCTCCCATGAGAGAGTGCCAGGGCATACACATGAGAGTGAGTGGCAGGGTCTGGTCACACCACAGTTCCCTCCCTCCAGTCCCCTCGCCTGTCATTATCTTGGGCACTTGCCACACGGGCCAGAATGTTTCAGATCAGCCAGGCTGGACCTATACCATGGTCGCCACGTGGGCTCCAGCTTCCTCCCCGAGTACTTAGCTGCTGTGCCATGGGTCCATACACGCTTTTATTGTTATTTATTTATTTGTTTATTTATTTATTTAGGAGAGATTTTTGGTATAAGGCACATGCACTTGCCAGAGAGACAGAAAGCGAGAAATCACCCCCCATAGGGGATCGTTATGCTGTAGTCCCTTCTCCCTTATTCTCTCGGGATTTTGGGCGCACACGCACATGCACACACATGCTCCTGGTGTTAGTTTCTGCCACCGGGTCTTGGACTCCCAACTATGTGGGAGTCCAACGGTGTAACCATTACACCATCTGCTGGTCCCCCAAGCTTTTATCTTTAATGCTCGTTTTCACGGTTCTTTTTTACAAATTAGAAAATGCCTCCAGGAAAAATATGGGCTATCATCCTCTCAGTTTTTTTGAAGGAGGGATCCTGGTAATTTGTCATTATCTTGTTTGTTCTTTAATGATTATAAGAAAAAATTTAAAAACATATTCATCTTTTCTCATCATATTTAGAGGCAGAATTGCCTAGTCTGCCATTACCAACTTTCTACCTCATGAAATTTAGTTTGATCTGAGACACATTTATATAAAAGAAAAAGTGTGTCAGGGGCCAGCATGTGGCATAGTTACAGTACTGACTTGCACACGGCTGACCACAGGTCTAGTACTGGACCCAGTGGCTTGAAAATTATGCTAGGCACGGGAGCATGTGTGCCCCCAACCCCAGGAGAATGGGGGAGAAAGGATTCAGGTGTGGCCATCCCCCCAGGAGGTGATTTCTCACTTTCTCTCTTGCTCTTCCTCAGGTGGGCGCATGTGCCCTATGGCAAAAACCTTATTAAATAACCTTAAATCTGATCATTAATATCACGTGGAGAAAAAGTCTAAGACGATGTCCAATAAAGGTCTAAGTAAGAGCTTTTCTGTCTAGCACACGTATACAATCCCAGCTGCTGTTCATCTGCAGCTTCCTGTGTACCTGGTGTTTGTCTTTAGAAAGTTTTACTTGCCGTCGGACTTAATTGAATCTGTAACATTTAAGTATTTTTCTCTTTCTTAAAATGGAAGAAAGCAAAGCTCAAAGGTTGAGTGAATTCGTCCATGTCCTACAGTGCAGCCGTTAGAGAAATTGTCAAAGTGTGTGGCTTGACATGCCTTGTGAGGCGCACACGCTTACCTTGAACTCTGCCACCTCTGCTGCTGCTTCCCAGAGTCTGTTCTTCCTGTTAGAAAACTCTGGCTTGCTCCTGAAGGTGGTGAGGTTGGAGGAGAGCACAGCCTCCTCTCCAAAGTATTCTTGCCGGAAAATACTGAACCTGTGTCCGCGCGCGTGCTGTGTGGAGGTGTGTGTGAGACCCCAGCACATTTCTAGGGGAGAACATTACAACACAGGCTTTGTTCAAATGAGTCTTATGATCAGCTGTCTAGGAAATGGTAAAATTTTGACACAGGAATAGCCTAAGTTTCTCTGTAAGAGTAGTCGGTCCTTTTAAATAAATTTTCCTTTAACTCATTGTATTTTTTTTCACTTTTATATTTAGGCAACTCAAATTTTTTTATTGCCAACATCTACTTCCTTTGATTCTACAAAACAAACTATGTCTCCAGCAGCCCCAAAGCCAGAGGAGTCCAGTCAGTTGTTAAACAGACTCATGTCTGAAAAGCAGGTAACCTTGACATTTTTCAGAAGTTTTATCTATTTCACCTATGAATGTGCATTTGCGTGAGAGAGTGAGCACTTGCACCCCCAGAGCTTCCTGCTGTCCAGCGCCAGCCAGTTCCAGACCGCGGGCACATGCATGCCTGGCGTGCCCAGGAAGGTCTCCGGACGGGAACCCAGACCTCTCCTGCCCTGCATTTTAGTGTCTGGCCCCAAACTTGAAATGTTTTAAGTTGGCATTTCTCAAAGTATATGATAAAGATGCTTCATCTACAGATGTACAAAATATGACTGAAATGATTCTCCGGTTGAATAATTTTGGGGAATGCAGGGTTAATGATTATTACACGGGGCCTGGTTACAGCGGTGCAGGCAGGAGAGCAGCACTGCATGATGGCTGAGGCCACACGGGAGGTCCAGGTTCCATTCCTGGCCCAGAGAAAGAGGGAGAGAGAGAGAGGAAGAGAGGGAGAATGAGAAAGCAAGCCACCAGGTCTGGGACTCAAACTGGGGTCAACCATGTGGGAATCCAGTGCTTTAACCACCACACCACCTGCCAACCCCTGTTTCTGTTTTTTTTTTTAAAGAATTATTTTATTTAACTTTATTTACCCATTTATTTATGTGTTTCAATTTGACCAAAGAAGGACACAGCTAGAAAGAGAGAGTGAGAGAGAGAGAGAGAAAGCGAGAAATCAAGCTGCCAGGTCTGGGACCTGAACCACAGTAGGCCATGTGGGAGTCCAGTGCTCTTAGCCACCACACCACCTGCTGGCACCCTCTGTATGTTCTTATTTCTTTCTATTTTTCCATTTCGTTGCCTTGATCTGGAGAGTTAGGGCTCTCTTAGGCATAGGTCCTCAGTGCATATTTAGAATCAGGGATGACTGCTAAATTAGTTACTAGATGAATCAGCTCTTTTTTATTGTTAGATGTCATCTGTTGTGTAGGGAACTATCTAAATTATTGGCTTCAACTGGTTGGGTATGAAACACCCTTGGGGGTGATTTCTTGCTTTCTATCTCTGTCTCTCTCTGTCTTTCTGGTGGGTGCACGTGCGCTATAGTAGAAACCTCTCAAAAAAGAAAAGAAACAAAGTGTTTTTGTTTTAATTGGTCCATTAAGGTCTACATATGAATATTCTATATAATGCAATAAGCTGTGCTTATTTGCATATGTGTGGTCTATTGCTAATGTTTTTTTAGCTTGAGAGATTTTTGCTATAGGGCATGTGCACTTGCCAGAAAGAGAGAGACAGAGAGACAGAAAGTGAGAAATCACCCTCCAGGGGAGACGGCCACATTGCAATCCCTTCTCCTCCATTCTCTTCTTGGGATCTTGAACACGCACACACATGGACCCCGGTATGAGTTTAAGCCACCAGGTCCAGAACTCGAACTGCAGTCGACTACGTGGGAGTCCAGCGATGTAACCATTACGCCATCGGCTAGTCTCTCTATTGCTAATTTTGTTAGAAACAATATATTTGTTGTTTAATGATAACATGCGTAACAATTCATATAAAAATCATCTGGAGAAAAAGTTCTGTTATTGTGAAAACATAAAAAATTACATATAAGAGGGTATTTCTTCACTTTATATCTTAAAATTGATCCTTTTCTCTCCTTATAATTGTAGCAGGAGGAAGCAGAATGGGAGAGCACCAACGCTCTATTGATGATGCATGGTTTAAAGCCTCTGTGCCTAGTCAGAAGAACAGATCTGAAAGGTAACCAGAACCTATTTTTGCTCCTTAAGGTAAAAAGCTTCTTTTTCCTTTAAAAATGTTACATCTTACGTTTTTCCCCCTTTATTTTTTCTATCTGTACTATTTTTTTCCAAAAAAGTAGATCTCATCATTTTTGACAAACAGTCATCGCAAAGGATGAGACAGAATTTGAAAACATTGATGGAAGAAACGACACGTCAGCAGACCATGATCCAGGAGCTCATAGAAACTAACCAGCAGCTTAAGTAAGAAAATGGAGAAAGGCTTCTCAATTGTTCTCTTGTTTCTATAAATAACCACCTTGAAAAGAATCTTGGGATTTAATTTTCCCTTTTGATTAAATATTTCATTCAAAAAACTTTTTTATAAATAAATAGGTAAAAAGTTTTTTTAAAATTTAAAGAATTATTTAGCTTTATTTGTTTGTTTTTATTTTAATTTGACCAGAGAGGGACAGAGTATGAGAGAGAGAGGGAAACTGAGAAAGTAAGCTGCCAGGCCCAGGACTAGAACCACAGTCGGCCGTGTGGGAGTCCAGCGCCCTAGCTACCATGCCACTGCCGGCCCCAATATGTAAAATTTTAATAGGTAGATGTTTTGGTGATAAATAGCTATATAATGGTACCCTTTATTTATTTTTTTTTTTTAGCTAGTTTCTGTTACAAAATAGGCATTTTTTCAAATGTAAAAGAATTTTAGAAGGTCAATATGTTATGAGGTTGGTATGTTTGGTGGTTTCATATATTTTAAATACTGAGGGAAGGAATTGTGTGTCTATTAAATTAGGAATGATCTTCAGCTAGAACAAAATCGAGCAGCAGATCAGGAACAACGAGCTAATGACTTGGAACAAATTATGGAGAGTGTAAAGTCCAAAATTGCTGAACTGGAGGATGAATCCCTAAATAGGGTTTGCCAGCAACAGCAGAAAATGAAAGATCTTCAGAAGGAGCAGAAAGTTCTACAGGTACTGCAGTCGCTGTGTGTTTTCTTAGATGATTCGTGGTCCTCGGTGACTTCGTCGTCCCTGATTCAGTGGTCCTGACTTGACTTATCGCCGTTCTCTTCGTAGCACTCTTACCTGCCTCTCCCTGATTTCCAGAATCTCCTCCCTCCTTGTTTCCCTCTCACCTCACTGGCCATTCTTGTTTCTTTGCTGCTGGTTCTTCTCATCTCCCTAACCTCTTGGTGCTGTTTCTCTAGTACTCAGTTCTTAGATCTTTTCTTTTCCTTTTTTTTTTTTTTTAAAGAGGTTTTCGCCTTAGGGTGTGTGCACTCAGTGGGGGGAGAGAGACAGTTAGGGGGAAAGTGAGAAATCACCCACCAGGGTGGGTGGCCACGCTGTAATCCCTTCTCCCTTCTTCTTCCGGGATCTTAGCCACACACACACACACACACACACACACAGGCCCAGCATGATCCTCAAGCCGCTGGGTCCAGAACTGGAACCGCAGTCAGCCATGTGGGAGTCCAGTGACACAACAGCTGTGCCATCTGCTGGCCCCTTTTCTCTTTTCTATATACTGTAACTCCCTGGGATCGCTTGCAGTAATAGCCAATGTTCAGTTGTACACGATATTTCTATCATTATGTCCATGTTCATTATTTTAGTATTTGCTGGTGCCCTAAGACTGTATGTGCCTGTTGCACATACGGGGTCAGGCTGCCTAAAAGGAAGCACTGTTTCTTAGACAAGGCCCAGGAGTCCCCTCGGTGTGTGTCGGCACTGTTGGAAGGACAGATGAGTTAGTCAGAACAACAGGAGCCAGAGAGAATCAGCCAGAAATACCTTCATGTGTGGAGCCTTTGTGTGAAGACAGACGCAGTCGGCGTTGTGTCTCATTTATGCCACCAGCGTGGGGCAGCAGTACTGTGGCTACTGATCCTGATCACGACTTTGGAAGAGACACTGTGATTACTCCATGGCCAAATCTGTTTCTAGCATTTATCAGTCAACAGACCGTACCACTACAATGCTATATTTTGGTTCCCGCAGGTGCTGTAGTGGTTACGGTGTTGTATTCCCACATAGTCAACCAAGGTTCGAGTCCCAGACTCAGTGGCTTGAAAGTGAAAGCGAGTGCATGTGCGTGCATGCTCAACATCCCTAGAGGAGAATGGAGGAAAAGGGATTTTGGCTTGGCCATTCCTCCCCGAGGGGGTGCTTTTACACTTTCCCTGTCACCATCTCTCTTTCTCTCTGGCAACCACACGCAGCCTGTGGCCAAAACCTTTAAAAACAAAGAACGCCTCCTGCTGGCCCGATTGTGTCTTTTCTTTAGTTGCCAGAGGGCATGTGTGTTCACCAGAGAGACAGGAGAGTTGGGGAGAGGGAGAAAGCGTGCCCCACCCACCCGCCCCGGTGGAATGTGGTCATGTGCAGTTTCCTTTTCTCCATTTCTCCATCCTGTCTGGATTTTGGGCATGTATGCACACGTGTCCAGTGTCTTTTTTTTTCTTTTTTTTGTTGTTGGAGAGGTTTTTGCTAAAGGGTGCATGTGCTCGCCAGAAAGACAGAGAGAGACAGAGAGACAGAAAGTGAGAAATCACCCCCCAAAGTGCAATCCCTTCTCCATTCTCCTCTCGGCATCTTGGGCATGCACGCACACACGCCTGGCGTGAATTTAAGCCACCGGGTCTGGGACTCGAACTGCAGTTCACTACGTGGAAGTCCAGCAGCATAGCCATTACACTAACTGCTGGTCCCTCTATTCACTGAGTTTTATGCCTAAAGTCACACATGTGTTCACAGATATGTATATATCTGCTGAACTTGCTATTGAAAGTATTTCATTAAGATTTTTTATACATCAATAAAATGTGGGAAAAAAAAAAGAGCCATGAAAAGCAACTGTAGATACCAGAGACCATGTGGGAGGAGGGTGGGAAATGGCAGAGGGTGAGAAGTGGGGAATCTAGGGGCCGGCGGGTGGCATGGTGGTTAAAGGCACTGGATCCCCACATGGCCAACCATGGTTCAAGTCCTGGACCTGGCGGCTTGCTCTCTCTCTCTCTCTCTCTCTCTCTGTCCCTCTCTGGTCAAATTTAAATAAACAAATGAATAAATAATAAATAAAGTTAAATAAAATAATTTAAAAAAAGAAAGTGGGGAATCTAGGGGAAAAAGAAATGCAAAATATATAAGAAACAAGAAAGGAAACATTATTTGCTGATGATAACCTGTATCGTAATATTATTGATTAAGCCAATATACAGTGTATTCTGGATGAGAAATCTCATTTTGTATGCTGTGATGATGTACAGTAAATGAATGTAAAATTAATACAATAATACATAAAAATAAATACATTTTTTTAAATTTAAAAAAAACAGAAAAAGGTTCCTCCTTGATTGTATTCATCTAAACTTAAACATAAAATTCTACTTAGTTTCATGTAGATTCTTGCATTCGAGTTCCTGTATGATGACCTCCTGAATGCATGCCATTGTAAGCTATATTCTGCCAATTTTGCAGCTACTTTACTTGTTCTACTTTTCAGATTTCTGATATATTAATGTTCTTGTAGCTTGCATCAATTTAAAAGTAGCCTCAACAGTTGAGTAGAAGCTGTGAAGATGCTCTGTATACCGTATCGTTAGGGCATCCCCTAGATGTACATATAATAATTATGTTCTTAAAAAATGTCTTACAGGCAAAATGTCAACATTACAAGAAGAAACGAATGGAACAGCAAGAGACTATTGCTGCTTTGCAGAAGGACATCTATAGATTAACGAAGGAGGAAGAAGAGCGCATTGTCACTCAGAACCGAGTGTTCGCCCACCTCTGCAAAAGAGTTCCTCATACCGTCTTGGATAGACAGTAATGTTTACAAATAAGCTGACGTATAGCTCAATTCACGTTTTATTTTCACTGCTTTTAGCTTGGGGGTGGTTGTATCTCTCAGTATCTAGAGGATTCAGAGGATTCTGTTTCCTGCTCTTACGCTTTTTTTCCCCCTGCCATTCTGTACTTTTGTTGGCCATAGCGCTCTTTTGGGCAATGTCATCGGACATTCGCTAACAATAACACCAAACACGGGCCAGCAGGTGGCAAGGTAGTTAAGGCACTAGACTCCCACATGCCAGCCACATGGACCTGGTGGCTTGAAAATCACACCAGGCATGTATGTGTGCCTGCCCAAAGTCCCAGGAAGAGAATGGAGCAGAAGGGATTGCACTGTGGCCATCCCCCTGGGGGGGGGGGGGGGTTCTCACTTTCCCTCTCACTGTCTCTGTCTCTTGGGCAAGCACATGCGTCTTATGGCAAAGCATTTTAAAAAATAAGTAACACTAAACATTTGAAATTAGGTAGATTAAATTTATAATTGACTAGTAGTTTCTCAAAAGAACTCTGATTCCTTTTAGTGAGAAAAAATATTATGGTTGTTGAGATTGCTTATTGTTGCCATGTTGTTGATTTTCAGACTTTTCTGTAGAAAGAATAAGAACTATGTATTTTTTTTTCAGCCAAAGTTAACATTATAATATTTTCATTTAAATCCTTTGATTTTATATTTGTAACATTACTTTTACACTGAAAATCATTATTCCTAGGGATAGTATCGTAATTACTTACTTGCTTTATCTTATAATATATAAAAGTAGTTTCAAAGTAATAATGCCAGGGAACCAGCAGTTAGTGTAATGGCTATGTCGCTGGACTCCCATGTAGTCGACCGCGGTTCACGTCCTGGACCTGGTGGCTTAAAACTCACGCCGGGCGTGTGTGCGTGCGTGCCCAAGATCCCGAGAGGAGAATGGAGGAGAAGAGATTGCGGCGTGACCATCCCCCCTGGGGGGTGATTTCTCGCTTTCTGTCTCTCTGTCTGTCTCTGTCTGGCGAGCGCACGCGCCCTATAGCAAAAAAACCTCTCCAAAAAAAAAAAGTACTAATGCCAGAATAACTAACAGTAGTAAGCTGACTGAATGAAAGGTGGGTAGCCAGGTAGTGCATGAAGAAGATAACTTTTCCGCTGGGCTACTAATAACCGTAGAATTTTGATAGGCAAAGGTAAGAGACAGGGTTCGATTTAGAGGAATGTGCTCGCAGGACTCCTCCCTTATCATCCATGGAGGACTGGAACATGTACCCAGCATGTTCTTTAAGCCACCAGGTCTGAGATTCAAATCACAGGGTCGGCCATGTGGGATCCAATAGCCTGAACCATGAGACCATGGGTTGCCCCGTACCTCAAGATTTCTTTCTTCCTTCCTTCCTTCTTTCCTTCCTTCCTCCCTTCCTTCCTTCCTTCCTTCCTTCCTTCCTTCCTTCCTTCCTTTCTTTCTTTCGATCTTTCTTTCTTTCTTTTTTTTTTTCCTAAATTTGCTATAGAGCTCATGACTTGCCAGATAGAGATGGGGACAGGGGGATAACCATGCCACAGTCCCTTCTCCATTTTCCTTTCGGGATTTTGGGCATGCATGTGCATGCACCCTGCGTGTTTTTTAAGCCGCTAGGTGTGGGACTTGAACCCCATAGTCAGCTATGTGGGATCTAGCCATCTTAACCACCATGCCACTTGGCTAGCCATATCTCAGAATTTCTGACAAAGAAACCCAGAGAGAAAGAAAGCCAAATTAGTAGTCATTTGTAACAGTCCAGGTGAGAATGAAGGGGTGAGCTGGGACTGAAAGGGAGGAGAGATGCTGCAGAGACGGACCGGCGACCAGGCCGACTGGCTGTAGATGCGGAAAGCAGTCAAGGATGGCCGCTTCTCAGCCTTGATTTGCGAGGCGAGGGAGGGCAGATGCTGAGTTCATTGTGGCGGTGTGCCTAGGTAGGCACCTTTGCTCAAATGCGTAGAGATGTCAGGCCTTCTTTTGGAAGGGCCAAACTCCCAAGAACTTCCAGGTCTCATGTAGAGGAAGGAGAGGCAGAAGAGGAGTTGTATTTGAGAATCATGACCAAGGAACAGTTGTGTTTTGAGAAGGAGAGGGTCAGACTGCCTGCCAGTTTACTTGTTTACCGTCACGCTGCCTTACTTACTCAGGCTCCCAGTAGCTGACATATAATGAGGGCTCCCTAAAAGCTTATGGGAGGTAGTTGATGATGATCACTCAGAACGAAGTTTTCTATGAAGAGAAATACTAGAAACGGATTAGCAGCTTAAGGGGGAAGTAAGTAGAGAAGGTTTTGTGGGATCTAAGGAAGAGTAAAGCGTAGTTGTGGGATAGTATGAAAGCTGGTATATGTTGACGTTAGGAAAGGTTGAAGAGACTGATCTGGAGACTTAAAGTATTACAAGCACGGCTCGCTGAATCAGACACAAAAAGGGGGGATGACTTCGTGATATTTTCCAAAAATAGGTTGGAAATAATTTAAATAGTTTCTTTACCCCCAGCCTCCACGGTGCAGGCAGTAGCATATTGAACTACAGTGCTGGAAGCCACATGGCTGGCTACAGGTTCAGGTCCCACGTCAACCTGAAACATGCCCGGCACCTGAATGCCGTGGAGGGCTGGGGGAAGGGGCCGCAGCATAACAAGACCCTGTGAAAAGTTCCTGTCTTCCTTCCTTTCTCTGTCTCTCTCTCCTGAGTTCACATGTGTGCTCTATTGTGAACGAAATAAACAAACTTAAAAAAACAGACATGTGAGGCCCAACTGCATGGAGCACACCATTAAGACACTGCTTTTCAGGCTGTGGCCACGGGAGAGGCCTAGGCTCGTTCCTGGTCCGACCTGAGGCCGGGTGTGGTGACTGGTGCCTTTAATCCCAGCACTCGAGGGTGCTGAGGCAAGGAAGAGCTCGAGCTTGGGGCTGACTGGGGCAACATGGTGCTACGTCTGCTGTGGGTGAGCTGGGAAGAGCAGGATGTGGCAGTGTTTGCTTGAAGTCCAGCCATGGGGAGGCTGAGGCAGGGGATCACAGCATGGCAAGACCCTATCTTAAGGAAAAAAGGGCCACCCTGTAGCATGGTGGTTAGGGCGGTGACCCACACATGGCCGACCAAGGTTTGAGTCCTGGACCCAGTGGCTTGAAAATCATGCTGGGTGTGTGTGCTCAAAATCCCGAGAGGAGAATGGAAGAGAGGGGATTGCAGCATGGCCATCCCTCTGGGGGGATTTCTCACTTCCCCTCTCACTGTCTCTGGCGAGCACACCCTATGGCAAAAAGAAAAAAAAAAAATAGGAGAGCATTCTGGGTGTACGTGCATGTGTGCCCAAAACCCTGAAAGAGGGAGAAATGAAGGAAGATTTGTGGTGTGACCATTTTCTATAGGGGGTGCTTTCTCTCTTTCTCCCCAGGGGGCACATACAGCTTCTGGGAATTAAAAAACAAAAAACAAACAAAAAACCCCAGAAAGTAAAAAGAACAAAACATGAGAGTATAATGCTTTCTTGGGATTTAAAAAAATTCCATAGTAGGGGCCAGCAGGTGGCATAGTGGTTAAGGCACTGGATTTCCACATGGCTAACTGTAGTTTGAGTCCTGGACCTGGTGGCTTGCTTCCTCACTTTCTGTCTTTCTCTTTCTCTGTCTCTCTCTAATGAGCACATATCCCCTTGAAGCAAATCAAAAAGTGATAATAATGATAAACAAAATTTTTAAAAATTTAAGTATGTAATATATACTTAAAATAATTTAGAGACCAGCAGGTGGCATTGTGATTAAGGGGGCTGGACTCCCACATGACTGACTGCAGTTCGAGTCCCAGACCTGGTGGCTTGCTCTCTCTCTTTCTTTCTCTCTCTCTCTCTCTCTCTCTCACACACACACACACACACACACACACTCACTCTCTCTCTCTCTCTTACTCTCTCACTCTGTCCCTCTCTGGGCAAATTTAAATAAAGTTAAATAATTCTTTAAAACATTCAAACAGTATAAAATGATATAAAGGAAGATGTTGCAGACTTACTTGCCTCTGCCAATCTCCGTAGCCTAGCACTGACCTCTTAACGGCCTGGCGTATGTCCTTCTGGTGTTTCCCCACAGGAGGGCTGTGGGTGTTTCCAGTGGGACAGTGCCTGGCTGTGTAGGGTCGTCACATTCGCTGATGGACTTTTAGCATTCTGTCCCTTTCCCAAAGTCGTCAGTGTGACAACCAACACACTGCTTATAATATTTTCCTTCAGTTAAGAACCTGGGAGAAAGTAATGGCTATGTCACTGGACTCTCATGTAGTCAGCTGCCATTCGAGTCCCAGACACGGTGGCCTAAAACTCATGCCTGGCGCACTTGCGTGCGTGCCCAAGATCCCAAGAGGAGGACCAGCAGTTAGCGTAATGGCTATGTCGCTGGACTCCCACGTAGTCGACCGCTGTTCGCGTCCCGGACCCGGTGGCTTAAACTCACGCCGGGCGCGTGTGCGTGCGTGCCCAAGATCCCAAGAGGAGAATGGAGGAGAAGGGATTGCGTCGTGGCCATCCCCCCTGGGGGGTGATTTCCTGCTTTCTGTCTCTCTGTCTCTCTCTCTCTGTCTGGCGAGTGCACGAGCCCTATAGCAAAAACCTCTCCAAAAAAAAAAAAAAAAAAAAGATCCCAAGAGGAAAACGGAGGAGAAGGGATAGCGGCCTGGCCATCCCCCCTGGGGGGTGATTTCTCGCTTTCTGTCTCTCCGGCGAGTGCACATGCCCTATTGCAAAAATCTCTCTCTAAAAAAAAATATCTGTAGAGTTCTTTTTAAATATATATATACAAACTGATATAAGTTTTCCTTTTTTTAGTCAAAAGTAGAGTCACAGTCATTAGGTTGTGCAACATGAATTTTCCCTTACCCATTGTTAGGACATACAGATTCACATGATGCCTTCTTTTTTTTTTTTTTTTGCTATAGGGCGCATGTGCTCACCAGATAGAGAGAGACAGAGAGATAGAAAGCGAGAAATCACCCCCCCCCAGGGGGGATGACCATGCCGCAATCCCTTCTCCTCCATTCTCCTCTTGGGATCTTGGGCATGCACGCACATGCACCCTGCGTGAGTTTAAGCCACCGGGTCTGGGACTCGAACCACAGTCAACTACGTGGGAGTTCAGTGACATAGCCATTACACTAACTGCTGGTCCCAATGCCATCTTTAAAAAAAATTATTACTATTATTATTATTATTATTATTATTATTTTAGTTTGCTATAAGGCACATGCACTGGTGGGGGGGAGGGGTGTGGCGATAAAAATTAAGCCACCAGGCCCTGGCCTCAAACTTTGGTCGGCCATGTGGAAATCCAGCACCTTAACCCCATGCCCTCTGCTGGCCCTGCATGGTGTCTTCTAATGCTGCATTTTTCCTGTAGAACAGATAGGCTGTTGTGTAACCTGCCCCCTACTGAAGCGTATTAGTTTTTTATTTTTCATTCCTTTAAGTAGTGGTACAGGTGCCAGCAGATGGCATAGTGGTTATGTGGCTGGACTCCCATGTAGCTGACTGCAGTTCGAGTCCAAGCCTTGTGGCTTGAAACTCACGCTGGACACGTGTGTGCGTGCGTGCCCGAAATCCTGGGAGGAGAATGAAGGAGAAGTGATAGTGAAGTGACCCTCCCCCTAGGGGTGATTTCTCACTTTCCCTCTCACTGTCTCCGTCTCTTTGGCGAGCACACACACCTTAGGGCAAAAACTAAATAATGTACAGTGAACAACTTTGTTCATAATGCATTGCCTCCTGGGACATATTGTTGTAGGAGAGATTACTATAGAGATTGCTGTTAGGACAGGGAAAAATACATTTAATGTGTTCAGATATAATGTTTATGATTATTTTTATATAAATCTACACTTTGAAGTTGATATAAAATAAATGAATTGAGGCAATACGGTGGTTAAAACACTGCATTCCCTCATGGCAGACTGCAGTTCTAGTCCGGGATCTGTCAGCTTGAAAATTACAACAAACAAATAAGTAAATAAGTAAATAAATGTAAGAATATGTATATATGACTTAATGTAATATTTACTTCTAGTAGAATCGCTTAAATTTTTAAGCTTATCTGTACTTAATTTTATCACTTGTAATTTGAAATTATATAGGAAGAATAGTAAATGCTCTAATAACCACATTTTGTAAATGATTCTTCTGTTTTTTAGGTTACTTTGCCTGATTGATTATTATGAATCTAAAATTAAGAAAATCTGTAAACAAAGGTAAGAATAATCCTGTATTATAATTTTTAAATCTTTTGGGTTGTCGGAAAAGTCATGATGCATCTGGTAATAAGTCATACCAGAAGTTTTTATAGCCTTTTTTCAAGAGTTATTTGTTTAATTTTATTATTATTTTTTATTTAAAAAATTTTTTTATTTAGCTTTATTTATTTATTTATTTTTAATTTGACCAGAGAGGGACAGAGTGAGAGCAAGAGAGGGAGGGAAAGTGAGCAAGCAAGCTGCCAGGTCTAGGACTCAGACTGCATTTGGCCATGTGGGAGTCCAGTGCCCTTAACCACCATACCACTTGCTGGCCCCAATTATTACTATGTTTTAAGAATTTGACCAGGGAGAGAGAGACAGAAAGTGAGAATGCAGGCTTCCAGGTTCAGAACCCAAACCGTGGTAAGCCATGTGGGAGTCCAGTGCCTTAACCACCATGCCACCTACTGCCCACCCCCCACTTCTTCAGTTTGTCAGAGGGCATGTGTACTCGCCAGAGAGAGGGAGAGAAGGAAAGAGAAAGCGAGAAAGTGTCCCCATCAGAATGGTCACGGTTCAGTCCTTCCTCCATTCCCCCCTTCTTCTGGGGTTCTAGGCACACGCACCAAGCATGTTTTTTCTAGTCACCAGGTTCAGTACTTGAACCATGCAGTCAGCCATGTGGGATCCAGCTGCCTTATTCACCGCATCACCTGGCTGATCCCTTTTAGAATCTTTTGAGGTTTTAATTATGCTATGGAAATCCACCTAGGACGTCAGTGTCACAGTCCACGTGGCTGACCGTAGGTTTGGATCCCAGGCTGACCTGAAAACAAGCCAGAATCCTGGTGACCTAGAAGGCCAGGGCAAGGGGATTGGTGGCATGGCGGGCTCTGTGCAGGGTATCCTCTTTACCTCCTCCCCCTTTCCTCCCTTCCCTCTCTATTTCTCTCTTCTTCCCTCTCTCCCTCTTTCATGAATAAGATGGATTAACTTAAGTGAATGCTGGACAAGAGTAAGCTATAAATGAACAAGGAGATATTAGTCACCTTGGAAAGAAGGAAGGTACTTTTTACTTGAATGCAGAAAAACTAGGTGCTATGGTTATAGATACATGTGTTAGTGAGGTTTCTCAAGACTGTAGAACCAATAGAATGTATACATGTATTACATTGATTTATTTTAATTGGCTCACGTGGTTCTATGAGTTTGAAATTTGTAAGGCAGGCTGGAGACCCAGGGCAGAGTTGATGGTTTTGTGTTGAAGCCAAAGGTAGAATTCCTCTGGGATCTCATTCTGTGCTCTTAAGGCCTTCAGTAGATGGACTGAGGTTCACCCACCTTATGAAAGTAATTAGCAGGACCAGCAGATGGCATAATGGTTACATTGCTGGACTCCCACATAGTTGACTGCAGTTCCAGTCCTGGACCTGGCAGCTTAAAACTCACACCAGGTGCGTGTGCGTGTGTGCCCCAAATCCCGAGAGGAGAATGAAGAAGGGACTCTAGCATGGTCATCCCCGCTGGGGGTGATTTCTCCCTCTCTCTCTGGTGATTGCATGCACACTATAGCAAAAATCTCACTCTAAAAAAAAAGTAATTAGCTTTACTCAAAGTCTGATTTAAATGTTAATCACATCTGAAACATATCTCACAGTAGCATCTAGACTGGTATTTTGGTATTGACCAAAAAGCTAGACACGATAGCTTAGGCAAGTTGACACAGAATTAACCACCGTAGTATGTAGGAGTAATAAGAAGCGTCCAGCCTGTGCAGTGGTTAAGGCAGCTGGATTCCACGTGGCCAATTGCATGGTTCAGGTCCTGGACCCACTGTCTTGAAAAACATGCTGGGCACATGTACATACATCCCCAAAAATCCCCAAAGGAGAAATGGAGAAGGGATCATAGCATGACCATCTCCCTTGAGGGGGCAGTGCTTTCTCACCCTACCCCCTCTCTTTTGTCTGTCTCTGGTGAGCACACACACCCTCTAGCAAAGAAAAAAAAAAAAAAAAAAAGAATATTGATTAGGAAATTGAATTTCTTGCTTGAGGAGTTACAAATGCTTATGTTCATAGAATGAGGAAAATAATGCTAATGAGTGAGACTGGTCACGTGGGAAGACAGCCCGTAAGAAGGGAGGTGCAATGTGGAGAGCAGCCAGTCAGCAAACATGGGGACCTTTAAGGCCTGCAGAAACACGCTTCCCCTGTGAGCTTCGTTTGCACAGCCATGAAGGATACTGCAGGGCAGTATCAGGCTAAAGGAAGCCACGTGTGTTTATCAGATTTCGCCCCAAAAAGATCAGAGAAATCACATGGCGCCAGTGGTTTTCGCATCTTCAGACGATTTACATCCAAAAGCAAATGGCTTTGCGTTCCATTTCCTCTTCCCCCATTTTCTTTTTTTTTTTTTTTTTTTTTTTTTTTTTTTTTTTTTTTTTTTACTTTATAAACTTTATTTCTTGAACTGTTTGACTCTTGCAATAACACTTAGCTTAAAACACAAGTGTTATATGGCTGTAAAAATATTCCCTTTCTTTTTTTTTTTTTTTTTGTTATTATCTATTTTTTTATTACATTGAATTACATACAACTTTACAGTGTATTACATTGCTTTTTCAAAAGGGAATGCCATGCATGTCAGTCAGTACAGAGACATTAATCTCCCCGCTTCAACATTCAATATCTTTCCTATGTTTCCCCCAATCATTATTATTATTTTTCTAATTATTTTTTATGATAAACATGATTTTTTTTTTTCCAATTATCAGATCATAAAGTTCCCAACAATAGGAAACGTAGACTGCACTCAGGGCTGGACCAAGGGTGGGTCTCGTGCAGCCCCGCAAATGTAGGTGAATCTCCATGGAACATAGTTTCAGGAACGCGGCTCAGGAAAGCAGAGACGGCCATCAGCGGTTGCGGCACGCGGGGCAGATCCCGGTCACGGCCCGCGGGGGCAGAGCCTCGGCCACGGCACGCGGGGCAGACCCCGGCCACGGCACGCGGGGCAGAGCCCCGGCCACGGCACGCGGGGACAGAACCCGGCCACGGCACGCGGGGCAGAGCCCCGGCCACGACACGCGGGGCAGAGCCCCGGCCACGGCACGCGGGGCAGAGTCCCGGCCACGGCACGCGGGGCAGAACCCCGGCCACGGCACGCGGGGGCAGAGTCCCGGCCACGGCACGCGGGGCAGACCCCGGCCACGGCACGCGGGGGCAGACCCCGGCCACGGCACGCGGGGGCAGAACCCTGGCCACGGCACGCGGGGCAGACCCCGGCCACGGCACGCGGGGGGCAGACCCCGGCCACGGCACGCGGGGGCAGACCCCGGCCACGGCACGAGGGGCAGAGTCCTGGCCACGGCACGCGGGGCAGACCCCGGCCACGGCACGTGGGGCAGAACCCGGCCACGGCACGCGGGGGCAGACCCTGGCCACGGCACGCGGGGCAGAGTCCCGGCCACGGCACGCGTGGCAGACCCCGGCCACGGCACGCGGGGGCAGACCCCGGCCACGGCACGCGGGGGCTGACCCCGGCCACGGCACGCAGGGGCTGACCCCGGCCACGGCACGCGGGAAAGGGCCCCGGCCACGGCACGCGGGGCAGAACCCGGCCACGGCACGCGGGGCAGAACCCGGCCACGGCACGCGGGGCAGAACCCGGCCACGGCACGTGGGGGCAGAGTCCCGGCCACGGCACGCGGGGCAGACCCCGGCCACGGCACGCGGGGGCAGACCCCGGCCACGGCACGCGGGGGCAGACCCCGGCCACGGCACGCGGGGCTGACCCCGGCCACGGCACGCGGGGGCAGAACCCGGCCACGGCACGCGGGGCAGAGTCCCGGCCACGGCACGCGGGGCAGAGTCCCGGCCACGGCACGCGGGGTAGAGTCCCGGCCACGGCACGCGGCGCAGACCCCGGCCACGGCCCGCGGGGTCAGACCCCGGCCACGGCACGTGGAACAGAGCCCCGGCCACGGCACGTGGGGCAGAGTCCCGGCCACGGCACGCGGGGCAGAACCCAGCCACGGCACGCGGGGGCATACCCCGGCCACGGCACGCGGGGCAGAGCCCGGCCATGGCACGCGGGGCAGAACCCGGCCACGGCACGCGGGGGCATACCCCGGCCACGGCACGCGGGGCAGAGCCCGGCCACGGCACGCGGGGCAGAGCCCCGGTCGGGCCGGACCTCCGGATAGGGCATGCGGAGCAGAGCCCCGGCCACGGCACACGAGGCAGACCCCGGCCAAGGCACGCGGGGCAGACCCCGGCCACGGCACGCGGGGCAGAGTCCCGGCCACGGCACGCGGGGCAGACCCCGGCCACGGCACGCGGGACAGGACCCCAGCCACGGCACGCGGGGCAGACCCCGGCCACGGTCTGCGGAGCAGAGCCCCGGCCACGGCACACGGGGCAGACCCCGGCCAAGGCACGCGGGGCAGACCCCGGCCACGGCACGCGGGGTCAGAGCCCCGGCCACGGCACGTGGGACAGACCCCGGCCAAGGCACGCGGGGTCAGAGCCCCGGCCACGGCACACGGGGCAGAGCCCCGGCCACGGCACGCGGGACAGACCCCGGCCAAGGCACGCGGGGCAGACCCTGGCCACGGCACACGGGGCAGACCCCGGCCATGGCACACAGGACAGAGCCCCGGCCACGGCACGTGGGGCAGAGCCCGTCGGGCCAGACCTCCAGACAGGGCACGTGGAGTGGAGCCCCCGCGCCCTGACCCCGCACCCCAGCACGTGGATTGGAGCCCCCGCGCCCGCCTCCCCACCCCCACGCGCCGGCACGCGGAGCGGAGCCCCCGCCTGCCGCCCCTGGACGTTTAATTGTATCTAGTACTTCTTGCATATTCTCAAAGTTTTGGGCCATTTTCTCAGTCTTTATGGTGGACCTTTCTAGGCCAGCCATTTTCTCTTCTACATTAGAGATTCCATTTTCTGAATGATCTAGTCTGCTTTTAATACTTTCAAGGGAGATTTTGACTTCTTGTATTATAGCCTTCATCTCTAACAGCTCCATCTGATTCTTTTGTAAAGTGTGAAACTCCTCTTTTAGATCTTGCATGAATTTCCTCACCTCCTAGAACTCTTCAACTCCTTTCTCCTTCCCCTTCAGCAGTTCCTTGTCTCTCTTCTCTTTGATCTCTGTTAGCTTTGCCATTATGAATGATCTGAATTGTTTATCAGACATTTCCATGAATTCCCTTGAACTGTGTGTGGATGAAGAGGAGCTATCCGTTTCAATTGGAGGAGGGGCATTTTCCTGCTTCTCCATATTTCTTGTGGTCCTGCAGCGATTTCTAGTCATCTGGTGGATGGTTGGTTTCTTCCCAAACTTTTGAAGTTTAATATGAGGGTTGGGAAGTGTGCAGAAAAGGAAGCAGAGAGAGGGAAACAATACCAACAACAACAAAAAAAAAAAACAGACAAGAAACAGAGAAAAAAAAGAGAAAAGCTTTGGAATAAATCTAAAAAAGAAAAATTAATATTAAAAAAATTTCAATAAAAATCAAAAATTTGAAATGTCTACATCTCAGGAGCCATTGAGCAGGCTTTCTCTTGAAGAAAGGCTGTTCTGGGAGGAGCAGAGGGGATTATTAATAAAACAAAGGCCTAGGAGGGAGGGGCCAAAGGGCCCTGTAAGAAGCCTCATCTTAAAAAATTCTAAAAAGCAAAAATTAAAAAAAAAGACAGACAGACAGACAGACAGAGAGAGAGTGAGAGGTAGAGAGAGACAAAGATTGATTCAGAGACAGGAGATATGAAAGGGGTTTTCCTACCACATGGGTTTTGTATGATGGAGGCCCAGTTAGGAGTGGGACATCTTCATTTCTCCCAGCATGTCTACATCTCAGGAGCCATTGAGCAGGCTTTCTCTTGAATCTTCCCCCATTTTCTGTCCCTTAAAAGTATCAACCTGAGGCCGGTTCCTGGTCGCAGCTTTCTCCATCAGAAAAGCTGGGCCCCCCCCCCATCCTCGATCCTCGCTTTTCTACACTTGTGTGGTGTCTTCATTACGTTTGTTTCTAATCCACAGCCTCCCCGCTCAGAAAAAACGTTCAGCGAGCTGGTCCTGGCAAGCATGCCTTGCCTAGCGTCTGCCAGTTGTTAGGGGTAAACTCAGATTGAGTAGCTGCCTCTAATACTGCAATTGTAGACGGTTCCACGGGACCCATCGTGTACAAGCCGTTTTTAATTCTTGTAGAGTTTTAAAGGATATTGGCTCATGCTGATGCTGATTTTGTCCTGAATTGTCAGGATGGGAGTCCCTATAACCTGGCATAATTTAAACCCCAGAGTGTCCTCTCGTCCATCTGCCACACAATGCAAAGCTCTGTGGAGGGGGAGGGATAAAGGGAGTTGTGCTTTCTGTCCTAGTGCCATTTGATACGCAAGTAAATTTTGATTGGGAAGCAGGGGTGGGGGCTAGCCAAAGGGCAGTGACTCTGTTCTCCTGCCCTATAGCTGCTTCAGAATCTGCAATCTTAAGTCTGTCTGACTTCAAAGACTGTCGTTTTCTTTACCAGGCATGATTTCTCTATCCTGGTCTTTAGTTACAGCCTCTGATTTCTTAGGTAGGAGGAGGTACAGCCCTCCGGACTGTTAGTCAGTGGAGTAACTAAACCAGCTTCGGTTTTTCCAGAGGGTTGTGCCTCAAGCACTCCTAAATTAAATTCCACAGGGAGAAGGCAAGAATGGGGATCCTGCTAGGACCCTCTGCTGTGTATCGTTCCCTGATCTGTTCTCCGACATTGTCCCAGGTCTCCTCATAAACTGTTCCTTGCTCTGGGAGCCAAGGGCATGTTTCCTGCACGAAGTTGAAGAACTGATGTAACTGCTTGGTACTAACTTTATCGCCCCTAGCTCTTAACATGTAAGACAGCATTTGAACATACATCTCTCTCCTTAGACAGCTGTGTCCCCATGTTTTACACCCGACAGTAATCAAATCCACTCCTTCTCTTGCTCTGCTATCTCCTTGTTTTACTCTGATATCTCTTTCTTCTACTCTATAGTCTTTATTTTACTCTATAGGTTCCTTACCTTATTCACAATAACCGGCCGGCAAACATGCATGTGTCTAAAGGTCACCATGTTTGCTCAGACTGGTCGCTCTCCGCAATGCGACATAGCTTGTTACACAGGCGTGTGAGCCCACTGTGGCTAGGTGAGCTGACGTTGCAGAAGAAGCTAGAAGGTTGGATTTAGAGATAAAATCCGGTTTGTTTTGTTAAAGGGAAAAAACAGCCAGTTTAACCAAGTGGAATCTTAACTGAGCAAATCATAACACGATTAGAATCGGGGAGCGTGCAGATCAACTTCCAAGCAACTCCAGCTAGCCTCTTGGCCAAACGGTATTTTAAATTCTAGAAAAGGAAAGTGACATGGGCAGGAACGTGACAAACAAAAACGAGAGTGAAGGAGTGGTAGGGAAATTATTTCTGTTGGCTGCACTCTGAAGTCTGTCTGCGTTAACACTGTTTAAAAGGCAGGATGCCTGCGAGTGACTGAAGCCTAGCTGCTGTGGTCGGCTGGAACCTAGCAAGAAAGAAAACCGTGAGGTCACAGTGCGTTTTTGGAAACCGAGCAGGAGTATGGAGGCCTTTTCAATATTCTTTAACAGTTTTTTAAAAAAAACTCTTGCCATGGGGCAGACGCCTTGTTGCCAAAGAGAGAGAGAGGACTCCATCAGGATTGGGGCATGCCATGGACGTGTGCTTGGCGTGTTTTTTCCAAGCCGCTAGGGCCAGAAATCAAATTGCAGCCGGCCCTGTGGGATTTGGCTCTCCGTGCGCAGGGCTGTCGCGGTGTGCTGCGGGGCGGGCCCATGGAGGGGGTGTGTGTGTGTGTGTGTGATGCAGGAACATCGGGGCGCTGAGGTAATCAGGCCTGGCGCCCACAGTGAGTCACGGGCTCTTTCCCTACGCTCACGGGGAGTATGAGACACGGACACAGGGCAGGTGTAGCAAAGGAGAGAGAAAGAAAGACAGCTCCCAGGAAGAAGGGAGGGGGCCCGGAAAATGGGTTGCTGAGGAGGAACTGGGGTGAGGGGCTTTATCTGGGTCAGAGGGGCCTAGTTCAGGTCGTCCCAGGTGGAGCTCCATGTGCTCCTGGTGGAGGGGCATGCCGGATGAGTCCAGTCATTGTCTCAACTTTGGAGTGGGTACGAGGGTCAGGAGATCCTCGGTCTAGAAACTGTGGGCCATGAGAACCATGATGTCGTCCTTTTCCTGGAATGTGGTGGAGCCTGGAAAAAGTACTTGTTTTAGGTCTAGGTCATGCAGCCTGGGTCAGTCACTGAGCCATCTCCCGAGCAAGCAGCCGAGCTCCCGTCTCCATCTTAAAACTTAGCCGTTCTGTGATTCCATTTTGGGCCTATACCCTAGCTATATTTTTAAAGTTCCTGTCTCCTTCCTCATACATACACACACACACACACACATATGTGCTGTAATATTAGATCTGTATTCTAATACTGTTTTCTGAGAACAACTAGGAAATTGGATTAATTTTAATTCATGTTCAGGTTACCACCCCCCCCCCCTTTCCCTTTTTTTTTTAGAATTATTTTATTTTACTTATTTATTTATTTATTTATTTTAATTTGGCCAGAGAAGAACAGAGTGAGAGAGAGAGGGAGAGAGCAAGAACGCAAGCCGCCAAGATCCAGGACTGGAACTGTGGTTGGCCATGTGGGAGTCTAGTGCCCTTTACCACCACACCACCTGCCGGCCCCCTAAACCCTTATTTTTTTTAAAGAATTATTTTATTTTATTTTGTTAAGTATTGATTATTATTATTAGTTTTTAAATTTGACCAGAGAGAGAGAGAGAGAGACTGAGACCATGAGAAAAGCAGGCTGCCAGGTCCAGGACTCAAACCATGGTAAGTCATGTGGGAGTCCAGTGCCTTATCCACCATACCACCTACTGGCTCCACTAAACCCTTATTAAAGTGGCTTAATTTTTGTCAGCTACATTTTTTTATTTGAAGTTTTTTTAAAAAATAAACTATATGGGACCAGCAGGTAGTCAACCATGGTTTGAGTCCCAGACCCAGCAGCTTGAAATTCATGGGTGTGGGACCAGCAGTTAGCATAATGGCTATGTCACTGGACTCCCATGTAGTTGACAACGGTTCGCGTCCCGGACCCGGTGGCTTAACCTCACACTGGGCGTGTGTGCGTGCATGCCCAAGATCCCGAGAGGAGAATGGAGGAAAAGGGATTGTGGCGTGGCCATCCGCCCAGGGGGGTGATTTCTTTCTTCCTTTCTCTCTGTCTCTCTCTGTCTGGCAAGCACACGCGCCCTATAGCAAAAACCTCTTAATAAAAAAAAAGAAAGAAATTCATGGGTGTGTGTCCAAAATCCCAAGAGGAGAATGGAGGAGAGGGGATTGCAGTGTGGCCATCCCCCCGGAGGGGGGTGTATGTGTGATTTCCATCTCTGTCTCTCTGGCAAGCACGTATGCCCTATGGCAAAAATCTCTCTCTTAAAAACAAAAAGTACACTATATGTATTTTTTCATAGGCAAGATAAAGAAGATGAAAGCCAATCAGAAGACGAGAAAGACTACAGAAATCTGGAAACCTCACCAACCTACAAAGGCCTTCTCATGGTATGGAGACTTTATAACTAATAAATACTCTCTACAAAGTAAAGGAGCCTCCTAGGAGCATTAATTCGTTTTCTACGAAATGTGTTGCAGTCTTTACAGAATCAGCTCAAGGAGTCAAAATCCAAGATCGATGCACTTTTAAATGAAAAGCTGAACCTCCAAAAAGATTTGGAAACCAGGTAAAAGAAACGGAAATCATGGTAATTTATCCTTTGAAAAGTAAGCACGTGTTGCAATCTGGGGTGTTAGATGAACCCCTCTAGCCCCTCCACCGTTGGCCTGGAGCCCTCTTACTCCGCTAACGCGTTCTAGTCGGTTGTCGCACGATGCGTGCTGGAAGGAACGAGAACACGTGGGCAGGCGAAGGAAGTAGGATGACAGAGTCCACCCTGGGTAAGGACATCGAGCAGGGTTAGCCTTTTCTTAATTTTTTGCTTTTCAAAAATAGCTTTATTGAGGCATAACAGATGCATTTCGCACTGCGCGTATTTCCAGTGCCCAGTCTGTAAGTTGTGACGTGGAGACACACCTGCCACGCAGGCAGAGGTGAGCACCTGGAGGTCTCTCCGGCCCCGTGTGCCTCCCTACCCTCCCTCCTCGCCAGCCTTGGCCTCAGGCCACCACTGACTGGCTCCTGGCCTCCGCATCAGCTTCTGTTAAACTTTGTGTAAATGGAGCCGTACGATATTTCCTTTTTTTGGTCTGTATTCCTTCACCCAGCATAATTGTTATTTTTTAAATTATAAATTAACAATTATATATATTTGTGGGGTACAAAGTTATATTATGACTTACTAATATAATGTGAATAATTAAATAAAACTAATTAACATATCTATCATCTCAAATACTTTATTTTTGGTGGTGAAAAGGTTTGAAATTCACTCTCAGCAATTTAAAAATGTACGGTACGTTATCGTTTGCTGTATCAGATTCAGTCTTACACCAGTAGGTTTTTCATTCTCAGATTGCTTCAGTGTGTCTTGTTAGTTCTTATCTCTGTGTGGCGGGAGGAAAAGTACAAAACTTTAATGGCACACAGCAGAAATGTATATATAACACAGCTACTAAAGTCTCGTGCTCTACATGTTGACAGTGAGTAATAAGGAATAAACACTGTTGAGATTTTTTTTTTTCTTTCTTTTTTTGGAGAGGTTTTTGCTATAGGGCATGTAAGCTTGCCAGAAAGACACAGAGAGACAGAAAGCAAGAAATCACCCCCCAGGGGGGATGACCACGCTGCAATCCCTTCTTCTCCATCCTCCTCTAGGGATCTTGGGCACACATGCACACGCGCCCATTGTGAGTTTAAACCACCGGGTCCAGGACTCGAACTGTGGCCAACCACATGGGAGTCCAGCGACATAGCCATTACGCCAACTGCTGGTCTTGAGAATTTTTCCCCCCATTTGGCAAATACTTATTTTATAAGTTAGACTCTCCACCAAAGCTCTAGGATAGAACAGTGACCATGACAAACTCCCTGTTCCCATACAGCTTATATTTTAACAGAGAAGGTCTGATTCCTACAGAATAAACTATTAATATAAAATTTGAAAACCTGCCACACAATCATATATGAATTTATGGTTATAGAAATATGTAGTAGAAATTTTTAAAAAACATGCCTGGGGATTGTGAACAGTAAACTCAGGTTTGTGGTTACCTGGGATGTGGGAGAGAGGGGAACGCCTGTAGTGAAGTACACGTGGAGTCCTCAGCCCGTGTTACACGTGGTTACCTGTGGTGTGGGGGAGGGGACACAGTAGTGAAGTACACGTGGAGTCCTCAGCCCGTGTTACACATGGTTACCTGTGGGGTGGGGGAGGGGACACAGTAGTGAAGTACACGTGGAGTCTTCAGTCATGTTACACGTGGTTACCTGGGGTGTGGGGGAGGGGACACAGTAGTGAAGTACACGTGGAGTCCTCAGCCCGTGTTACACGTGGTTACCTGGGGTGTGGAAGAGGGGGTACAGTAGTGAAGTACACGTGGAGTCCTCAGTCATGTTACACGTGGTTACCTGAGGTGTGGGGGAGGGGACACAGTAGTGAAGTACACGTGGAGTCCTCAGCCCGTGTTACACATGGTTACCTGTGGTGTGGAAGAGGGGGTACAGTAGTGAAGTACACGTGGAGTCCTCAGTCATGTTACACATGGTTACCTGGGGTGTGGGGGAGGGGACACAGTAGTGAAGTACACGTGGAGTCCTCAGCCCGTGTTACACGTGGTTACCTGGGGTGTGGAAGAGGGGGTACAGTAGTGAAGTACACGTGGAGTCCTCAGTCATGTTACACGTGGTTATCTGGGGTGTGGGGGAGGGGGTACAGTAGTGAAGTACACGTGGAGTCCTCAGTCATGTTACACGTGGTTACCTGGGGTGTGGGGGAGGGGACACAGTAGTGAAGTACACATGGAGTCCTCAGCCCGTGTTACACATGGTTACCTGAGGTGTGGGGGAGGGGACACAGTAGTGAAGTACACGTGGAGTCCTCAGCCTGTGTTACACGTGGTTACCTGGGGTGTGGAAGAGGGGGTACAGTAGTGAAGTACACATGGAGTCCTCAGTCATGTTACACGTGGTTACCTGAGGTGTGGGGGAGGGGACACAGTAGTGAAGTACACGTGGAGTCCTCAGCCCGTGTGACACGTGGTTATCTGGGGTGTGGAAGAGGGGGTACAGTAGTGAAGTACACGTGGAGTCCTCAGTCATGTTACACGTGGTTACCTGGAGTGTGGGGGAGGGGACACAGTAGTGAAGTACACGTGGAGTCCTCAGCCCGTGTTACACATGGTTACCTGTGGTGTGGAAGAGGGGGTACAGTAGTGAAGTACACGTGGAGTCCTCAGTCATGTTACACATGGTTACCTGGGGTGTGGGGGAGGGGACACAGTAGTGAAGTACACGTGGAGTCCTCAGCCCGTGTTACACGTGGTTACCTGGGGTGTGGAAGAGGGGGTACAGTAGTGAAGTACACGTGGAGTCCTCAGTCATGTTACACGTGGTTATCTGGGGTGTGGGGGAGGGGGTACAGTAGTGAAGTACACGTGGAGTCCTCAGTCATGTTACACGTGGTTACCTGGGGTGTGGGGGAGGGGACACAGTAGTGAAGTACACATGGAGTCCTCAGCCCGTGTTACACATGGTTACCTGAGGTGTGGGGGAGGGGACACAGTAGTGAAGTACACGTGGAGTCCTCAGCCTGTGTTACACGTGGTTACCTGGGGTGTGGAAGAGGGGGTACAGTAGTGAAGTACACATGGAGTCCTCAGTCATGTTACACGTGGTTACCTGAGGTGTGGGGGAGGGGACACAGTAGTGAAGTACACGTGGAGTCCTCAGCCCGTGTGACACGTGGTTATCTGGGGTGTGGAAGAGGGGGTACAGTAGTGAAGTACACGTGGAGTCCTCAGTCATGTTACACGTGGTTACCTGGAGTGTGGGGGAGGGGACACAGTAGTGAAGTACACGTGGAGTCCTCAGCCCGTGTTACAGGTGACAGCGACTGGGAACGAGTCTGCATATGTTCAAATTTGATTAAACTGGGTAGTGCATACACCAGGATATAGTACAGTGTTTCTAGGCTTGTCTGTGTATTTGAAATATTTCACTATAAAAACAAGTAATAGGTAAGTAACAACAAAAAAATGAGTAAACAAATTTGAGTAAGTAATTACACAGAAGAAATCCATGTGGCCAGTAAATTCTTCATTAGCAGTCATGATCTATTTTTGAGAATTTTAAGAAGTATATTTGTAACAAGGTGTCATTTGTTGTTTATCGTGAAGTGCCTTTATTGTTTTATTTAGTAAATTGTATGCATTTGATGTGATTAATTTTTTGCAGGCCCACACAGCATGAATTAAGACTTTATAAACAACAGGTGAAGAAATTGGAAAAAGCCCTTAAGAAAAGCATCAAGTAATTATATTTTACCAAAATTATAGTTTTTATTTGGGTTTTATATTTTATTATCTGCTTCTATTACCTGTCAACCTATCTCACGCTACCTCATGTGGCTGTGGCTCAGAATTACCGAGTTGATAGAGGAAATGACATTAAGAAGGGGTATTTCTGGTTACATGTGTAAAAGCAATTCCTGTTGTGTTGTATTTGGATATATATTCATCCTAAGTGAGAACAAGAAAAAGATAGTTACTTCATAAGATTTTAAATAGCAAATTGTCTTTGGAAATAATGGAGGAATTAAAAGTGAATCAACAAAGTTACAGGTAACATGTCCTAATTTTGTTTCTTTGTAAGAATGATTTATATAATTTTATTTATGTATTGTTACTTTTCAGTTTGACTAGAGAGAGTCAGAGACAGAGAGAAAATGAGAAAGCAAGCTGCCAGGTTTGGGTCTTGAACCATGCTTGGCCATGTGGGAGGCCAGTGCCTTCAAATCACTATGCCACCTGTCAGCCCCAACTTGCCGTAAATTTTTGTAGTTGGTAGTCATGATCAAAAAAAAAGTTTTTTTTTGAGAGAGATTTTTGCTATAGGGCGTGTGTACTCGCCAGAGAGACAGAAAGCCAGAAATCACTCCCACGGGTGCCACGCCACATCCCTTTTTCTCCATTCTTTTTTTTGGATCTTGGGCACATGTGCACAATGGGTTAGTTTTAAGCTACCGGGTCTGGGACTTGAACTGTGGTCGACTATGTGGGAGTCCAGCAATGTAACCATTATGCCATCTGCTGGTCCTGAAAAACAGTTTTTTTTAGGAGTTATTTATTTTATTTTATTTATCATCATCATTTTTTTTTTTTTAATTTGCTAAAGGGCACATGTGCTCACCAGAGGCAGGTGGGGGGAGTTGGAAAGCAAGCCACCAGGTCTGGGACTTGAACCTTGGTCAGCCATGTGGGAGTCCAGCGCTTCAACCACCACACCACCTGCTGGCCCCGATCTGAGAATTTTTTTTTAATCTTACTAGAGAGCACAAGCGTTCCCTGGAGACAGAGACAATGGGAGAAAGCACCCCCGCACTTGTGCTCTGTAGTAGGGACACGTGCAGGCTCCCAGGACGTGCCTGAAACCGTGTGTGGCACCAAACCCCGTACACACCGTTTTCCTGGACTTGCATACCTGTGCCAGGTTTACATTCTAAATTAGGCACAGTAAGCGATGAACAACCCATAATACAACAGTTATAGCAATATTCTGTAATAAAAGCTATGCCGAGATTTCTCTCACAAAATACCTTGCTGTATTGTAGATCTTAGCAACCTCGACATGTAATTTTTTTCTTTCTTTATTAGTCAAGAACTTTTCCTTTTCACTTAAAGGAAGCATTTGATGGCTTCTCGTTGGCGTACCCAGTTTGCTAGTATCATTGCTCTTGCTCTCTGGAGCCATTGAGTGACGTCAGGGTTCCGTGCGCACACGCGTACTGCCATACCGCCAGTGAGCGTGAGGGCGTGCGGTGTGAGTGTGCTGAGGGGTGCTTCCTGGCAGGGTTGGGACGCAAGAGTCCATCAGGCTGCCTAGAACAGGTATGCAACGTAACACTTAGAAATGGTTTATATCTGGAATTTCCCATATAATGTCTCCTGACCATGATTGACCTCAGGTAACTGAAACCGTAGAAGATTAAGTGGGAGAACACTCTGCCTTAATCAGATTAGCAAACAATTCATTTACACATTAACCATTTCACCTGAATGAAAGGTTAACTAGCATTTAATTTCAGCGATATCCTTGGGGCCAGCAGGTGGCATGGTGGTTAAGGTACTGGATTCCCATATGACTGACCATGGTTCGAGTCCCAGATCCCGTGGCTCAAAATTCAAGCTGGGGGCATGTGAGTGCATGCCCAAAGTCCCAGGAGGAAGAATGGAGGAAAAGGGATTGCAGCAAGGCCATACCCCAAGGAGGTGATTTCTCACTTTCCCTCTCTCTGTCTCTCTCCAGCAAGTCTACAAATCTATGACAAAAACCTAAAGAAAGGAAAAGGAAAAACTTCATGTATATCAGTTTGTTTCTACTCCCCCAGAGGCTCTATTAGCTTTCGTATATTCTAGATAATATGCTCAGGGTACTGCCTTATGGATGAACTATGACGTATATAAATGTGGTAAATACACGGAAAGTCAAGTTTGAAAATGGAATGTGGGGCCGGCCGTGTTGCCTAATGGTTAAGGGAGCTGGATTCCCACATGGCTGACTACGTGGCCAAATCCTGGCTGTGGTGGCTTGAAAAACATAGCAGACGTGTGTAGTGCGCCTGAAATCCCAACAGGATGGAAAACTGCAGAGACTGTGGCTTGACCATGGCTCCCTGGGGAGTGGCTTTTCTTTCTCCCTCCCTATCTCTGCCTAGTGCATGTACCTTCTGGGAAAAAAATAAAGAAAATAGATTGTGAGGTCTTTGTGTCTTCTACAGCAGAAGGTCGACTGGTTTTCAGTTAGGCTAAGTTACAGCTGGTTCATTAATGGCCTGATTGGGACCTCTGTTCCCCAGAGAGCGGAGAATAGCGAGTGAGTGCCGACGGGGGCCAGCCCCGGTGACGGTGACGGAGTGTGAGATTGCAGGGTCAGTTGGAGATCGTGGTCGGCTCTAGCAGCGTGGAGAGTTTTGGATGCTAGCCCTAGGAGATTGGAGGTAGCTCATCAAGCAGTGGGAAGCCATCGCTTGTTCACCTGGCAAGGGGCATGGTGGAGTTGTACTCTCTGTTTGAGGAAGAGCAGGTCAGAGCTCGTTACTCAGGTCAGAGTCATGGGATCGGTTTAATGGTATGGTCCCATGGCAACTGCTGGCATTCTCACGTTGAAGAGGGTTACTGTGAAGCAGGGTTAAAAAGAGAGCAGTCATCAAAGGCACAGGGTAAGGGGGAGAGGGAATGTGTACGGAGGCCTGTCCAGATACTCGGGGAAGAGGCAAGGCTTGCGTCAAGTGCATCTGTGTGTACGCGCTTAGGTTTCTGGACGGAGGAACTTTTCCTTTCCCAGTGTCCTGGCAGCCACTGGACTGCAGGGTCAGGTCTCCATGTCGGCTTGACTGGCTCAGGCATCACTGCTGTCTGCTCTTGGAGGTGTGGGGGACCAGATCACCTAGCTGTTCTTACTGTCCCTAAACCGAGTGTCCTGCTGTGGGCCGTCTTTCACTTGCAGCCCCTTGGACGCAGGCTGGTTCCATCCTCTGCCGTCAATCTTTTCTATGCTGTATTTTACGGGTGTTGGAGGGTGACTAGAACTTTCTTCTGTTAGATCCCTTATGTCTTCAGGGATTCCTACTAATTTGTGGTCTGTCGAGAAGACCTTGTTCTCCAGGGACTGTGTGTCTTAAATTGTTTTTAACTTTCTTTTTGTTGTTGTTGGAGAGGTTTTTTTTTGCTATAGGGCACGTGCGCATGCCAGAAAGACAGACACAGAGAGACAGAAAGCGAGAAAACACCCCCTGGGGGGATGGCCATGGCACAATCCCTTCTCCTCCATTCTCCTCTCGGGATCTTGGGCACGCATGCACACGCACCCAGCGTGAGTTTGAGCCACTGGGTCCAGGACTCGAACCACAGTCGACTACATGGGAGTTCAGCGACATAACCATTATGCTAACTGCTCGTCCCAAATTGTTTTTAACTTTATGTATATAGGTGTGTGTGTGTGTGTGTGTGTACACACGCATACACACACATAAATAACTAAAATGATGTAAGGCTCTTGGGAGGGTAGCCAGGCCATCAGTTTAGTTGTCTGGGAAATCCAGTGTCTGGGAAAGCATTTTGTATCATCTTCCTTTTTTTTCCTTCTTTAGATTACAGGAGCTTATCAGTCCTAAAAAGGCCGAGGACACAGAGAAAAAAGATGAACCCAGCAAATGCAATCAGCAACAGGCCCTCATTGACCAGAGGTACTTTCAGGTATTGGATCGGTGACGAAAGACTGGCGTCTTGGTTTCAGTTGCAATGTAGTGTCATCACTTGGTAAAGAAAACCTGTCTTCTGTGTTTGCATGTACTCATTGTCTGTCCTGCCAGGACATACCTATTTGGCAAAAAACATTGTAGGTACTTCACCTTAGAAGTTTTCTTCCTTCAGGCCAACCCTATGGCTTAGTGATGAACTGAGGCCCACATGGCCAGCTGTGCGGTTCAAATCCCAAACCTGACAACCGAAAAATACACTGGGCACGTGTGTGTGTGTGTGTGTGTGTGTGTGTGTGTACCCCAAATCCTGATGGAGAAATGGTGGAGAAAGGATTGTAGCGTGACCACCCCAAGGGGGGGTGCCTTCTCTCTCAATCTTCCCTAACCCCCATCCTGACCCTGACTCTTTGGCCAGTGCATGCACCCTCTGTGAGATTAAAAAAATAAAGATTTTATCTTACCTCCTAAGAGAGACTTTGGCCTAGTTAAAGCAGGGTAGTAAAAAGCTGATATGGTGGGCCAGCAGGTGGCATGGAGGTTGAGGGTGTTGGACTCCCACATGGCCGACTTGTGATTCAAGTCCCACACTTGGTGGCTTGCTTACTCAGTTTCTCTCTCTCTCTAACTCTATCCCTCTCTGGTCAAGTCAAGATAAATTAATAAATGGATAAATAAGGTTAAATAAAATAATTCTTAAAAAAAAAAAGCTGATATGTTTATGTTGCTGCACTCCCAGGTAGTTGACTGTGGTTTGAGTACTGGACCTGGTAGCTTAAACCTCATGGTGGGCACATGTGCGTGTGTGCCCAAAATCCCAAGAGGAGAATGGAGAAGAAGGGATTGTGGCATGGCCATCCCCCCTGGGGGGTGATTTCTCACTCTCTCTGTCTCTGTCTCTCTCTCTCTTTGGCGATCATATGTGCCCTAAAGCCTTTAAAAAAAAAAAAAAGATTTTAAAAAAGATTTTATAATCCAGGGTTTGCAGGTGGCATGGTGGTTAAGGCACTAGACTCCCACATGGCCGACCATGGTTCAAGTTCCAGACCTGGAAGCTTGCTTTTCTACTTTTCCATTCTTTCTCTGTCTCTTTCCGGTCAAATTGAACAAATAATAATAAATGAAATAAAATAATGCTTTAAAAAAAGATTTATAATTCTTTTTCTTATCCCTTTAAATCATTTATCTTTTTATTGTTTTTGTTGAGGCTGTTGTTATTAGGTAAGTAAAGCTATAGTTTTAGAGTCATTATATGATTTTTTGGTTGTTCTTTAACTGTTTAGTCCATGTGAAATTTCATTTTCTATGTAGTGCATTATAGGGAATCTAACCTTACTATTTTTATAGAACATTTATTGAATAAATGAGCAATAAGCCTGGCAGTTTACTGAGTGAACAGGGCCTGCACTTACGTCTTATTGGGCCCATATTTTTTTTTAAATTTTATTATCATCATATTCTTCTTTATATTACATTGAATTACATATAACTTTACAGTGTATTACATTGCTTTTTCAAAAGGGAATGCCATGCATGTCAGTCAGTACAGAGACATTAATCTCCCCGCTTCAACATTCAATATCTTTTCTATGTTTTCCCCAATCATTATTATTATTATTCTAATTATTTTTTAAAACAGTCAATTGCTATTTCTCATTTTGCTTGTACAAATACTTTGCCCATCATGAAATACTTCTCAGACGAATCCAGTTGAGAATATTATACATGTCAACATCAACAGTTAATAAGCTATATCTGTTTCTCACTAACATCTTGCCTCTCTATTGTTCACTTGCTATCTTTCTCTATCCTCTTCTCTTTACTTCCTCCATTCCACACTGTCCTATTCTCATTCAGTACCTTCACTGCTTTTATGTCCTGCAATTTTTTGCTCTCTATCATACAGTGCTGATAGTTGGTATATATTGAGTGGATACATACAATATCTTTCTTTCATAGCCTGGCTTGTGTCTATTAAGTGTGTTGTTTGTTCCCTGAATCCCTCCCTTCCGCCCTCAATTACTCATTCCCATTACCTCTCCCATACTGTCTCTAGTATCTGCAGTTGCCATCCCTGCTATTATACCTTCCAGTTCTTTCAGTTTCTTTTTTTTTTTTTTTTTTTTTCAATTATCAGCTCATATAGTTTTTAACAATAGGGAGCATAGATTCTATTCAGGGTTGGATTAAGGGTGGGTCTCGTGCAGTTCCACAATTGTAGGTGAGTCCATGGAATACAGTTTCAGGAAAGCAGTTCTGGAAAGCAGAGGTGATTATCAGTTGATGCGGCACAGCACCCATCTTGTGATTACCGGGAATGGTGTTGTGGGGATCTGCAGCGTGAGTCATCCTCGGGTATCTGACTTCCTTAAGAATGGTAGAGTAATTCTTGTTTTTCCCTGAGGTAATGCAGGGCTGGTAACCATCATCTTCTCACTGTCCATAGGCAGGGAAAATCCTCCTATACAATATATTTCTCAATTGGTTTAAGACAGCTAAAGTTTCTTTCTGTTGCTTGTAGTTGCAAGTTCTTAATCCTAGTTTTCGGTTTCAGTTTGCCACCTGTGGCCGGCGGCCACGCGCAGGCACAGGCCCGGGGACCACGCGCAGGCGCAGGCCCGGGGGCCATGTGCAGGCCCAGGGGCCACGCGCTGGCCTGGCAGCCACACGCCAGCCCCAAGCGCACGAATGTGAGTGGGATCCAGCGCCACCTTCTGCTCGCCCGCTCGGCCCGAGAAAGCAAGGACGGCAAGCTCGGCTGGTCCGCACCGCTGGCCCGCGTTGGCGCCGATCGCGGGACACACCCAGAGCCGGAGAGGCAGCGGGGGCTGCGCAGGCCCGGCCGTGCAGCATGCGAGGCAGAGCCTCGGCCCGCCACGCAGGCCCGGCCCGTCACGCAGGGGCACGCGAGGCGCAGAGCCCCAGCCCGCCGCGGCCTGCCGCACGAGGCGCAGAGCCCCGGCCCACCGCGCAGGCCCAGCCCGCTGCGCCTGGGCTCATATATTTTTAAATCAATTTAAAAATTGATTTTCAGTATTTTTTCAATTAAGAGGATTTTGAAAAAAGTCTTTTATTTCTAGCTTTTCTTTGAAATCTGGAAGATCTGCCAGTAAGTTCCCCCATGGTCACTCCCAGAGCAGCACTGTGCCTCCCCGTCAGGTCTGTACTCTTCAGCAGCCACGTCCTCAGGGAAGCTCTCCTTGCTTCCCTCGTTTGTGCTCGGACCCCGCTTTTCTGTGCATTTGAGTTTGCATTCTCTAATAGACCCCTTTTTTCCATACTTTTTTTTTTTTTTTGGAGAGGTTTTTGCTATAGGGCGCATGTGCTCGCCAGACAGACAGAGAGACAGAAAGTGAGAAATCACCCCCCCAGGGGGGATGGCCATGCCGCAATCCCTTGTCCTCCATTCTCCTCTCAGGATCCTGGGCACGCACGCACATGTGCCTGGCGTGAATTTAAGCCACTGGATCTGGGGCTCGAACCGTGGTCAACTACATGGGAGTCCAGCAACATAGCCATTACACTAACTGCTGGTCCCCTCCATACATTATCGAAATGACACTCTTATTATATGTCATAGTCCTTTAAATGCATGGGTTCTCTAATCTGGTCCATTTCTGCACCATCTCTATAATCTCTAGTTTATAGTAGCTTTAAATACCCCTTGGGGGTAGTATCCTGCCCTTGCTCTTTTTCAGGTTTTCATTTGCTATATTTTTAGCACATTTATTCTTCCGGATGAACAGGTTTTTAAATGAAAAAATGAGACCCATTGAGATGAACTAAAATCGGATTGACTTTATGCATTCATCTTTAGAGAAATGGCACCTTTATAGTTTCAAATCATTTAACTCAGACATTTCTCATTTTATTTGGGTCTTTTATAGCCTTCACAAAGTTTATATACATGTATTTTTTTAAATAACTATTTTATTTCATTGATTATCATTACTATTTGTTTAATTTGACCAGGGAGAGGCAGAGAGAGAGAGAGAGAGGCAGAGTAGGAAGGCGAGCCTCCGGGGCAGGGACTCAGGCTGCGGTCGGCCGTGTGCGAGTCCGGCGCCTCAGCCACCACGCCGCCTGCCGGCCCCAAGTTCACATGTTGTTAAATTTCGCTCTCGCATATTTCTTGTTAGGTTTACTTCCTAGGTATTCTGTAACTCTTGTTGCTGTGGTGAATGGGATCGGGCCCCGCTCTGAACACTGCTTTCCTGTACCAGTATATAGCTAGAGTTTTTTCATTTTATTTCTTAGACTGAATTTGAGAGAATTTTCCCTTAGAAAGGGGAATTAAACTGTTCATGAACATCAAGACCAACTCATATTCCTACTGTAATTCCTGATGCTTACTTTCTTCTATTTAGGGATTTCTTGTTCTTTTCCTCTGCTTTTCTTCCGTGCTATTTTTTTTTTAATAAAAAAAAATTGTATTTACTTAGAAGCATTCAGAATGTCAACAAAACAGCTGAACCTTTTTTTTTTTTTTTTTGCAATTACAGAGTGGTATTTAGTTAACAGAACAAAAATTATTTCGTATAAGTTGCATCAGAGACAACTGAAGATGAAAGAACTACCATCCCCATATATAACTAATTTGTGCTGTGCACCAACAAGAACCTGCTTTAAATTTCCATGCCAATTTACAACCCCCATACTGTACCAGGCAAGGTTAGTGGCCATTGAAAATACCACCAGGACAGGGCTATCTAAAGACACATTCGGTAGTGTGTTAACTATACAAAAAAAGACACTGTACAGTTTAAAAACAAATCTTACACAGTCTTACATTTCAATTTTTTTCTTTAAAAGGAGTAAGTTGTGTACAGGGGGGTTAAATGCTTTATAGACAAGGAAAAAAAACTGCACTAGAACCAACTTATTCATCATCATCTTCTTCATCTTCATCCTCTTCATCTTCCTCTTCCTCATCTTTTTCATCTTCCTCGTCTTCCTCCTCCTCCTTCTTTTCCTTGCTCCTTTCAGCCTTGACAACTCCCTTTTTTCTGCATCAGGCTTTCCTTTAGCTTGGTATGCAGCAATATCCTTTCCGTATTTTTCCTTGAGCTTAGCAGCCTTCTTTTCCTAAGGCTGTTTAGCATTTGCAGGAGTGTTACTCCACATCTCTCCCAGTTTCTCTGCAACATCACCAATGGATGGGCCAGGATGTTCTCCTTTGTTTTTGGGCGATATTCAGAAGAGAACAAGAAAAAGGCCGAAGGAGCCCTCTTGGGTGCATTGGTATCCTTGAACTTCTTTTTTGCTTCCCCTGTAGGAGGAATATAGGTTTTCATTTCTCTTCCATAACGGGCCTTGTCCGCCTTTGCCACATCTTCACACTTTCCTTTCTCTTTAGCAGACATGGTCTTCCCCCTCTCTGAGCCCTTCTTAGAAAACTCTGAGAAGCTGACTGAAGCATCTGGGTGCGTCTTCTTGTGCTCCTCCCGGCAAGTTTGCACAGAGAATGCATATGACGACATTTTGCCTCTCGGCTTCTTAGGATCTCCTTGGCCCATGTTTAGTTGTCTTTCCTCTGCGAGGCACAGAGTCGCCCAGTGCCCGTCCGGCTCTCACTTGCCCCGGCGCTGTCTCTGTGGAGCTCAATGTAGTGCAATGGCTGTGAGAGCCGGAGCCAGACGCAGCCTCCTCACTCTCTCCGCTCCGTAACCTCTTCCGTGCTATTTGATAGCTTGGTCAGTCTCTGTGTCTTTTCTCTTGTGTTTAGATTTGCCGTAGGGCAGGGGAGAGACAGAGAGGGAGGGAGGGAGGGAGACCACCCCACCAAGGTGATGCATGCTGGACACCCTTCTCTTTCATTCTCCTCTCAGGATTTGGGGCGTGCATGCACACGTGACCAGCATGATTTTCAAGCTAGTGCATTTCTTTTTTTTTTTAGAGAGATTTTTGCTATAGGACACATGTGCTTGCCAGAGAGACAGAGAGACGGAAGTGTGAGATCACACTCCGGGGGGCGGGGGAGGTGGCCATGCTGCATTCCCTTTCCTCCATTCTCTTCTTGGGATTTTGGGCATGTACACACACACGCCTGGCATCAGTTTTAAGCTACCAGGTCCAGTACTTGAACCACAGTTGACTATGTGGGAGTGCAGTGCTGTAACCATCCCACCATCTGCTGGTCCCTCAAGCCAGTGTGTCGGTACATGAGAATAACCTTTGACATGGTAGCCTGAATAACGGATTGTCCTCCCCAACACAGGTGGGCATAGCCTAATCAGTTGAAGGCCTGACTAGCCAAGAAGGCTGAATAGGCAGGAATTCCTCCTGCTGGTTGCCTTTGAGCTGAGATGCGGTTATTTCATTTCATTTGTTTTCCTGCCTTTGGACTTGAGCTATAATATCAGCTCAAGTCAGCACTTGAAATCAGCACTTCCATGATTTCAAGCTTGTCTGCATTCTGGCTGCAAGTACACCTCAGCTTTCCTGGGTCTGTGATTGCTGAATGCAGATTGATTGATTGATTGATTGATTGATAGGATAGATAGATACATAGATAGATAATAGATAGATAGGGTTGTCAGAAAAGACGTGATGCATTTATACCTAGAAAAACAGAAAAATACGTCATGACTTTTCCAATGACCAAATACATTTCTTCTCATATAGTTTTATATCATGGTGTGTGTGTGTGTGTGTGTGTGTACACACACTTATTTTTAGGTTTTTGCCAATAGGGTGCATGCACTCAGCAGATAAAGACAAAGAGAGGGAAAGTGAGAAATCACCCCCCCCCCCCCCCGGGAGGTTGGCCATACCGCAATCCTTTCTCTTCCATTGTTCTCCTGGGATTTTGGGCACTCAAACATACACGCCCAGCATGTTATTCAAGCTGCCAGGTCTGGGATTCAAACTGTAGGTGGTCAATTAGGAATCCAGTGCCTTAACCACCACGCCACCTGCTGGCCCCAGTACACACACACTTTGAATGTTTGTATGTTTGAAAAGTTGTATGGCAAAAGTTGGGAGAAAAAAAATCAAGTCAAATCTCAATCAAAACTTTAATCCCTCAGGCCAGCTTCATAGCACAGCAGTTCAGTGCAGTGCACAGGGAATCACATCCCCATGGCTATTCCTGGTTCAAATCCTGGCCATGGCCATTTGAAAAACATGCCAGATGCATGTGTCCAAGTTCTGACAGAACGGCAAAATGCAGGAAGGATTGTTTCATGACCATACCCCATTGAAAGGGTTGCTTTCTCTCTCTCTCTCTCTCTCTCTCTCTCTCTCTCTCTCTCTGTCTCTAGTGAGTGCACTCTGGCAATTAAAAACACAAGCAAACAAAAACCTTCAGAACTGCAGCCCCTCACGTATTCAGTGCTTCTGCCCTGTGCCTGCTCTCGTGCCCGACCTGTACTCGAGCAGACGAGCCGTGTGGAAAGGAGCGTGACCTGGCTTTCCTCTCGCTGCACTTTCTCTCCTGGTCCTCTGCCACGTTTAGCTTCTCCCATTGCTGGCAGTGAGAGGGAGGTGGTGGAGGTGGCGGGTGAGGATAGAACAAGACAGCAGGTAGGACCCTTCCTACTAACACGAGTGCGTGTCACTGGCACACTGTGTGGCCGGTGACCAATACCACTGTTCCTCTCTTTCATCCAGTGCTTGTGTGTACGTGTGCATGTGTGTGCACACATGTGTGTTTAACTCCTCTCTTTCCAAGTAGGGGCCTTGGCAGTTTATTCTGGCGTTACAGTTTGGGACATGCATTTTATAGCCAGCTTCTTCTCATTCCTACCTTCCTCAGAAAGGTGTACTCTCCTAAGATTCTCTAGCCATGGGCACATATTTTTCATGAAAGCGAAGTCTGGCTCTCTTCCAAAGTGTCCACTCGGCCACAGGGTGTCTTACTGTACCACAGCGTGAAGGGGTGGGCCTCTCTTACACCTGCATCTTCTGCCATCTTCCATCTTTATGTTTATGTGTATAGCAGTTTATTTTTGTTCTTTAACAAATCCATTCCAAATTTAGTGACTTAAAATTATTATTATTGGGGCCAGCAAGTGATTTAGTGGTTGGGGCATTGGACTACTGCATGGCCGACTGTGGTTCTGGTCCCGGACCCAGCGACTTGAAACTCACGCCAAGCGTGAGTACATGCATACCTAAAATTCCAAGAGGACAACAGAGGAGAAGGGATAGAGGTGTGGCCAACAGAGGAGAAGGGATAGAGGTGTGGCCGACAGAGGAGAAGGGATGGAGGTGTGACCGACAGAGGAGAAGGGATGGAGGTGTGGCCAACAGAGAAGGGATAGAGGTGTGGCCAACTGAGGAGAAGGGATAGGGATGTGGCCAACAGAGAAGGGATAGAGGTGTGGCCAACGGGATAGAGGTGTGGCCAACAGAGGAGAAGGGAGAGAGGTGTGGCCAACAGAGGAGAAGGGAGAGAGGTGTGGCCAACAGAGGAGAAGGGAGAGAGGTGTGGCCAACAGAGGAGAAGGATAGAGGTGTGGCCAACAGAGAAGGGATAGAGGTGTGGCCAACAGAGGAGAAGGGAGAGAGGTGTGGCCAACAGAGGAGAAGGGAGAGAGGTGTGGCCATTCCCCACCGCGTGATTTCTTGCTTTCTGTACACGGCCTATTGTAAAACTCTCTCAAAACGATGATGTTTGGACAGAAGGGTGGGTCTGTGACACCGGCCAGACTCCTTCATGCGGCTGCTGTGGGACACCAGCCGTTGAAGTGGCCCGTCTGTGAGTAGTGGGTACTGGCTCCGGGCTATAATGCCTAGCCCACGTGTCTGTCGTCATCCTCCAGTCCTGCCTGGATTGGGCCACGTGACAGCAGCAGAGTACAAAGAGAAACAGCAAGAGTGAGCGAGACCTCTTGAGACCTAGCATGAACTTGAACTGGCATGACGTTCCTTCCAGTGCATTCTGTGGCCCAGTGCATTCATGACTCCAGCCCAGCCCAGATTCAAAGGGTAGAAAATAGACTTTCTTTTTTTTTGGGGGGGGGGGGGAGTGTGGGGTGTGTTGGAGGGCATGTGCTCTCAACAGATACTGAGAGAGAGGGAGAGGAGAAAGTACTCCCATGCGGATCAGGCACAGCGAGCCTCTCCTCGGCTGTCCCTCCCTCCCTTCAGCATTCTGGGCTCCTGGGTCTGGGACTTGAACCATCCAGTCTGCCGTGTCAAAGCCGGCCGCCTTCACAGCAGGCCATCGAGCCTGCCCGCCTCTCCGCTTCCGACGGCAGAGCCTGCATGCCACGCTGCACAGGCTTGAGAATATAAGGAAAGAACTAACTGCGCCATTTTTGCAAACGGTCTGCTCTGTAGCATGGTGGGTACTCGCAGATGTGCGCGGACCCTGCTCCACTGCTGTGTTAGACGGCGGGGTCTCCGACCCCGGGCAGCACTGCTCCTGTTCTCCTGTAGCTCCCCGCCACCCTCCTACCTCCGCGCAAGGAGGGGAAAGCGGAGAGGCGTGTTCTCACTCAGTGATTTCGTAGAGGAGATAGTATTTTCCCCATTGAAATGGTATTCATAGGTGAGTTTAAATATAGCATATAATAATAGAGACATATTGAAACCTAAGCTAAAAATGTTTAAAGCTGAACATCAGAAGTCAGATCTCAGGGCCAGCTCTGTAGCACAGCGGTTAAGAGCTGTCACAGAGTGCCAGATTCCACGTGGCCAATCTCAGATTGAGTCTTAGCCTGATGGCTTGGAAAATACCCAGGGTGCGTGCGTGCGGCAAATCCCGCCAGGATGGAGAAATGGAAGAAGGGATTTGGCGTGACCAAACTCCATTGAGGGGTGCTTCCTCTTTCTCATAGGTCTGCCTGTCTCTGGTGAGTGCAAGTGCCCTCAGGCAATTTTTAAAAAGCCAAATTATCAGAAGACTTGGAGCTGTCTAAGGGGAAAAAGAAAACCAGTGTCTTCTACTCCCTGTTCCATACGTTCCTTTAAAAGATCCCCTTCTCGGCATTCCCGTCTAATGAGTCTATAGGGTTCTCTCGGATAGACTGGCCACTGTGTAGGATCCCTTTGCTCACTTCTTACCAAGGTCTGCATGAGGTGTCAAAGACTTTTCTTTAGATTATATGGGACTCAGGGCCAGCAGGTGGTGTGGTAGTTAAGGCACTGGATTCCCACATGGCTGACCGCAGTTCGGGTCCCAGACCTAGCTGCTTGCTTTCTCACTTTCCTTCTCCCTCTCTCTTCCTCTCTCCTCTTTTCTGGTGACTGTATGTGTCCTATAGCAAAGTTTAAAAATAATAAATAAAATTGAATAAATTTTTTTTTTTTTTGGAGAGGTTTTCGCTATAGGGCGCGTGCGCTCGCCAATAAATAATTATTTTAAAAAAGAATATGCGGGACTTATTTATCCTCACTTTGAACTTCAGTTGAAGCTGTGAAACAACAGGAAAAGCCCCTGTTCGCATCCTGTTCAGCTTAGATGTCGGGAGACAGAGGTAGGGGAATGTGGAAGATGGGGCTAAGGATGTCTGGGTGGTCACCCTTCTCTGTGGGAAAGACACCAGGTCATGCATGACTCTCTTCAAGGCTAATTAATTTTTAAATTCGTTTTAATTTTTCCACAAAGATTTTGGTTCTCATTAGAATATATATGTTTAACCTTGTTAATGAAACAAATATATTATTGAAAGATAACAAGTGTCAAACTAATTAAAGATAGTCTTTCATACCTAAAATTATTAACTGAAAATGATGTTGCATTGACATATAAAGCACTCCTTTAACATATACCGTTTTTCAGGATTATAGTCGATATTTTGACTTAAAATTCTTTTTTTTTTTTTTTAAGGTACTGTGTAGCATCAATTCAATTATTCACAATCCAAGAGCTCCAGTGATAATTTATAAACAGAGCAAAGGAGGAGTCCCACATTTTAATAAAGAACTTGTTCAAGATTGTGGATTTGAGCATCTCGTCCCTATAATAGAAATGTGGGCAGATCAACTGACATCCCTTAAGGTGAGGGCCTGGCTGTTCTTTACATGCTTTAAAAATCTGTCGGACTCTGTTAGCTTTATTAATAGGACTTGCCTTAATTTGTTGGTTTAACTGTAAAGCTGAAAAAGCTTATCTAAAACCAGACTCTTGCTATGTACATATCTATTTTTTTAATATTTATTTATTTTAATTTGACCATAGAGGGACAGAGTCGGGGCGGGGAGGGGTTGAGAAATCAAGACTCCAGATCTGGGACTTGAACCACAGTCAGTCAGGTGGGAGTCCAGCACCCTTAACCACTGCGCCACCTGCCATGCCCATACATATCTATTTTAAGTACTGTGTATTCGATGATGTCATACTGTAAGCTTTACCTCCTGTAAGGTTCTGCAGAGGAAGACATTGGTAGGCCCATTTCCCCCCAGAAGTTGGGTGGGTCCCCTTCGTCCTCATAGCCCCTTCCCTGTTGTACCTTCCTCTCCCCCTTGCTGATGTCGCCGTGCCGCGGAGCTGCCTGGCCTTACTCCTCTCTGCAGCTGTGACGTCTTGTCCTGCATTTCATTGTAGTCAGGGACATACTCTTGTCATATTTTAAATTACTTCCTCTGCTCACGACTGAGCTGTTCTTTATGTCTAGGTCTTACGTAATTATTTTCAAGTCCAATTCATTTTTAAATTCATTTAAACTTTTCTGGAAAGTTTTTGGTTCTCATTAGAATTTATGTGTTTAACGAAATGAATGTATGGCCTGAAGGTCACACATCTGCCTGTCCTTTGGAGCAGAGGTAATAGTTGCAGCTGATCCTACTCGTCTGACTCCTCCGTCCATCTACGGCACGTCCCGTGTACTCCCCTTACAAGTGATTATGTGTTCTTTATTGTGTAACCTCAGATCCTCCAGGGTTTTACAGTGATTTATGTGTGAGAAAGGGAGACTGACTTCTGACAGTGGCTCACCATGTGGGGCCTCCCGACTGGCCAGGCCCACAGATGTGCCCCACTGCACCTGCCCTGCTCTCGGTCGGGCCAGGGACTGGCCTGAATCCCGTGTCGCGATAGACTCCAGGTAGCAGGGTCTCGCGGCATGCACCACCACAGCTGGGACTTCTCGGTTTTTGTTGCCTGAATCGCCAAGGGCCAGCAGGTGGTGTGGTGATTAATGCACAGGACTCCCACATGGCTGACTACAGTTTAAGTCCCAGACCCAGTGGCTTACTTTCTCACTTTTCCTGTCCTGCTCCCTCTCTCTCTCTGGTGAGAATTGCAAATTTTAAAATAATAATAATATTATTAAATTATTTTTTAAAAAGTGAATTGCCAAAGTTAGTAGCATTAGATACAATTGAGCATCCATAACCTGCAATCCAAAATGCTCCAAAATCCAAAACTTTCTTAACACTGACATGGTACCACATGTGGACAATTCTACATCTGTCCTCATGTCATGGGTCACAGTTAAAGCAAGACAGGCTGTAGTGCAGGTGCTATATACAGTGAGCTGCAGGCTGTCTGAGTACAGTCCACAAGAGGTAAGTGATCCATATAAGTATAAAGGTACATAGTTATGTTTTTAATATATAAATTATGTTATTATATATTACAATGATATAATTTATATACATACACACATATGTAATTTTGTGTAAAAGAATCTTCAGTCAGCTTAGTTATTATATATAATTATATATGCCAGCTTTATATATATATACACATATATATAAACACACACATATAGACACACATATATATAGATACACATATATATATAGACACACATATATACACACACACACATATATACACACACACATATATACACACACACATATATATATATACACACATATATGTAGACACACACACACACACATTTCATAGGCCTGTGTTCCTCCAATCTCTTGCTCAGAAGAAGGTGAAATAATTAGTGATTTCTTTTTTGGAGAGTTTTTTGCTATAGGGTGCGTGCGCTCGCCAGAAAGAGACAGAGAGACAGAAAATGAGAAATCACCCCCCAGGGGGGATGGCCACGCCACAATCCCTTCTCCTCCATTCTCCTCTCGGGATCTTGGGCACGCACGCACACGCGCCCAGCGTGAGTTTAAGTCACCGGGTCCGGGACTCTAACTGCGGTCAACTACATGGGAGTCCAGCGACATAGCCATTACGCTAACTGCTGGTCCCAATAATTAGTGGTTAATAGTGTAAATCATAGCATTATTGCCTGCTGAGTAGTCCTCCCAGTAGGAGGGAACTGTGCTAATTCCACTTTTCCCCTTCTCAGAGGAGATGAACTAGAAAAGCCTGGAAGAGGAAGGAGGCGAAGGGAAGAATCAAATTAGTGGGTTAAGTGATCGATTGTTGATTATGTTCAAGGCACTGTAAGAAGTGAATACAGAAAAAGTGAATACAACTTTCACTCTAATTAGAAAGACAAAATGTACTCTAAAATATAATATAAAATCTATAAATATTCAGGGCCGGCAGGTGGTGTGGTGGTTAAGGGCGATGAACTCCCACATGGCCGACCACGGTCCAAGTCCTGGACCTGACAGCTTGCTTTCTCACTTTCCCTGTCTCTCACTCTGTCCCTCTCCTCTCTGGTTAAATTAAAAATAAATTTTAAAAGTTAAATAAAATAATTCTTTAAAATTTTTTAACTTAAATATTCATGTTGTCATTTAAGGAAATGAATGCCCTAGGAACAGATCACTCAGGAAGTGCCAAGCAAGTGATGCACATAACTTGTGCCTTATATTCTGAAGAGAGAGAGATTGATCTCTCTGATTATTGACCTGAGAAAGCCTTGGCAGTGGTGGCGAGTTCTTGCTACTGTATTGTTTTTTGAGTAAAAGGAGGCAAGGAATTACTTTTATAATTAGAATATTCTGAGGACAGCCATGAGGAACTTGGTTAGAACTAGTTAGAGCTAGTTAACTAACTCAGTTAACTAACTTAGAACTATCTCTGCCGTCGAAGTGACTCATGGGTGTTAGGCAGCGCTTCCACTCTTTATACGACAGTTGAGGGCCCAAACTGAGAGACCGCGTAAGAATCTTTGAGGCCTCATGAAAGAAAGGTTGTTTATAACAGCAGCCTCTCAGTCTGGGACAGCCATCTGCACAGATTAATTCTCCCACTCCCCACCTTAGGTTAGATTTGGCTAAAAAGAGAAGGGTGGAATCAAGAGGAAAATGGATAAAAATATGGTGTGTGTGGACCAGCAGTTAGCATAATAGCTATATTGCTGAACTCCCATGTAGTCGACCACGGTTCGAGTCCTGAACCCAGTGGCTTAAACTCATGCCGGGCACGTGTGCATGCATGCCCAATATCCCAAGAGGAGAATGGAGGAGAAGGGATTGCAGCATGGCCATCTCCCGTGGGGGGGTGATTTCTCGCTTTCTGTCTCTCTGTGTCTGCCTTTCCCTCGAGCGTATGCTCCCTATAGCAAAAACCTCTCAAAAAAAAAAAAAAATGGTATTTGGAATATTACCTGCATAACAAGGAAGAAAATGCTGATCCATCCTATAACATGGATGAATATTAGGAGGACCTTACGCTGAGTGAAATGCCAGTCCCAAAGAAGACAGATACTGTGTGATTCTACATGTGTGAGACCTGGAGAGTGGTCAGGACCACGGGGACAGACAGTGCAGTGGGGGCTGCTGGTGGGTGGGAGGAGTGGGGATTACTCCAGTGGGTTTAGAGTTTCAATTTTATGTGACGTAAGACGAATGGTGGTGATGGCTCTGTGACATCATGACCATATTTAACAACGCTAGACTTACACTTAAAACAGTTAAGATAGTACATTTTTATGTATGTGTATTTTATTACAATGAGAAAATCAGAGAGAGAGAAAAAAAGACAAGACTAGGAAAAGGCAGAAGAAAACAGCAAGCCGCCTTCTGCCTCTTCCCTTCTGCCTCTTCCCTCACCTTCCAAGAAAGATGATCCACAGACACTCTAGCCTTCCCAGCCAGCACCCGGGTTGTTCCGGAGGCCGGCTCCCCGGGGCGGGAGGGCCTGTGTGGGCCTTCGGCATCCCCGCAGCTGGCAGTGTGAGGAACCTAGCGACTGTCTTAGGTTTCCCAGGACTGACTGGGTGGACTGTGTCACAAACATCCTGCCACTGCTAAGGAGACCAGAATAGCTTTCTTCTTACCTTTGTTGTATTTATTCTCAAGCAAAAGTGTATAAAATGGGCTGGTTTTTAAATGTTTGCTTGTTTTTGTCTTCTTTAATTGTCGGTAGGTATGTGTACTCATAAGAGATACCCCAGTGCGCATGGGTCACTGTCGCAGTCCTCTTTCCTGTTTCCATTTCTGTCTCTTCGGGATCCCGGGCACATGCATGGACTCTGGGGCTGGTAGCTGAACTGTGGTCCCCTGTGTAGGGCCCAGCTTGTACGCCCAGCACTTCAAGCCCCAGTGCTAGGGGCTGGCCTGGGATGGGCATATCTTTTACCGTGGACCACTTTATAAATGTGCCTTGGTGGACCATTGGTTAATAAAGGTATTATTTATACTGTTACTTGCTGTTTTCCAAATCCTAGCGGCACTTACTGCTTCAAACACTCATTTGACATGGAATTTACTGCCATGTTGCCTTCCTCCTGAATTAAAGATCCGAGGTGTCATGATGTGTGTGGAATCTGGGCCTTACTTGAGTATTAAATAAGCAGAGGACTAAAGAAGTTAGAAAAAAGAGGCATTTCTTGCACTTTTGTTTGTATTCTAGAACTCACCGATACAGAAGCCCTAGCTGAATGTGGTTATTGGATATTGGAAATATGACTAGCCCCAATGGAGATGTGCCATAAGTACATACGTTGAAATTAGAAGGAAAAAAGTTAAAATATTGATCATACATGGAAATGATTGTTTGGATCTTTGGGGCTAAATCTAGTATTAAAATGAGTATCGCTGATTCGGTTTTGCTTTTCATCACGTGGCTACTAGACAGCTTTAAATTACGGAGGCTCACATTAAGGGCCACGCACCGCGTAGTGCACGGAGTAGACGCCTAGTGAGTGCCTGCGGGTGGGTCAGTCCCCGAGCTCTGCACCTCCAGTCAGCCGCGCCCTCTACACTGTTCGAGCTAGAGCCAGGCGACATGTCGGGCTAAGAAGGCCAAGTAGACGGTTTGGAGATCGCCTAGGGATACATGTTACAGCGTGGACGCGTCTCAGAAATGAAAGAAGACCGTTACAAAAGACGGCTTATTCATAGTGTAAATCCGTTTACGTGACATTACCAGAGTAGGCAAATCCATAAGAACAAAGTAGACCCGTGGTGACGGCGGGGCTGAGGGCGAGGACGTGTGGGACGTCTTTTGGGGAAGTGACTGTGTTCAGGAATTAGATAGGGGTGATGTTGGTGCATCTCTGTGAGAATATTAAGACTACTGAATGCTGTACTTAATGGGGGGGGGAATTTGATGGTGTGCGATTACATCTCCATAAAGCTGTTATGAAAATTCAAACCTGTTATGAAAATTCAAAACTCCTGACAGTCTGCAGCACCTGGTCACATGAAACATGAGCCCAGTATCCTGCCTAGCTAAAGGGCTGGGGGAAGGGATTCGCAGTATGATTGGATCCTGGTAAGAGTGTGTGTGTGTGTGTGTGTGTGTGTGTGTCTGTCTGTCTGCCTGCCTGCCTGCCTGCCTCTCTCTCTTTTTCTCCCTCCCTCCCTCCCATATATGCACACGTGTGCTCTCTATCCGTAAAATAAATTTAAAAATCAAGAACCAAAATATAACGATAAGCTTATTCTTTATGTGTCAGTAATTCAAAATAATTGCTTAAAAAACATTAATGACAACATGTAATTACTCAGAGCATCCAGATTGAAGATAATCAATATGTAATTTTTTTGTAAGCCTCGTATTTACCTCAACCAACCTAATTTTAACAGACCTGTTCTAAACAATAATACTTTTTTGAAACTACTGATAATGGTTATAGAAACATGTTACTTTTTAATTTGCCTGGCTAACTATATTGTTTTAGTATTCCTGTAGCAAGTACTTAAGTCAGTCATATCACATTTCTTTTGTTTTAAAGGATTTGTATAAGTCCTTGAAAATGCTGTCTTCAGAATTGGTGCCCTGGCATAATTTGAAGAAACAGGATGAAAATGAAGGTATCAAAGTTGAAGATCTGTTGTTTATAGTAGATACCATGTTGGAAGAAGTTGAAAACAAGGAAAAGGTAAGTACTTATGAAATGTTTACCTTTTTTAAGATTGACTTTCATGTTCTCTCTCATCATTATTATCTTTAATTTGCTCTAGGGCGTGTGCACTCACCAGAGACAGCAAGAACAGGTGCACCTGCTCAGCAGCAAGTCCGGGGCTCGAGCCGCGGTTGGCCATGTGGGAGTCCAGCACCCTACCCATTACACTACCTGCCGGCCCCTAGATGTTCACATTTTAATATGCTCTTATCTTAGAAATTGATATTTTGGTATAGATACTGATACTTGTTCTAGGTTTATTTCTCTTTTAAAGTTGTTTGTTAAAGATTTGGGATTATTTTAAGATGTGAACGTCTCTTTTTCACTCTCTTTTGGACAGGACAGCAATATGCCAAACTTTCAAACTTTGCAAGCCATCGTCTCTCATTTCCAAAAGCTATTCGATGTACCTTCTTTAAACGGCGTCTACCCTCGAATGAACGAAGTTTACGCCAGGCTTGGAGAGATGAGCAATGCTGTGAGAAACCTCCAGGAACTCTTGGAATTAGGTGAGGGCCCTTTATCACTTTGGGTTCCAATTTAAGAATGGTTCCTAATTAACAAAAAGTATGTGAAAACATTCTTAAGTTCAAAAAAGTTGAGGATAGCTAAAACATAAGATGTGTGATAATATGTGATGGAATCACTTTGAAACTCTCGTTTAAAACAGCCTAGACTTGTGTTTTGTTTTTGCAGATAGTTCGTCCTCACTGTGTGTGCTGGTAAGCACAGTTGGGAAGCTGTGCAAGCTGATCAACGAGGATGTCAATGAGCAGGTTAAGCAGGTCTTAGGACCTGAAGACCTCCAAAGGTACTTAATACAAAGTGCTTAATATAAAGGTACTTAATACAAAGGTACTTAAGACCAAGTATTACTCGGATGCTTAGAGGGATAAGATTAAAGACTTAGAAAACATCATAAATTAAATTTACCTTCTCTATTTAGAATCATACCTTTTAAATAACTTTATAACCTCAAGTAACGTCACACCCTCAGGGATGGAGAAAGTGCCAAGTTTTTAAGATAAAAATAGATGATGAGCCCCATGAGTTTACATAGGGTGGTCAGGACCTTCCCAGGGTAAGCCTGTGCCCAGGGAGAACCACACGCGGAGAAGGACCTGTTAGCACCTTCATGTGAGTTCCGAGTGCAGCATCAAGTCCTGTTTTAGAGCATTACCACAGACCACGAAATAATTCCTGTCAGTGTATTGATGATTTGATTAGAAGACAAATGGTAAGAGTTTTTGAAAATACTGGACCTCTCTAATATAAAGCCTAACTTTTTTTAGAAATACTGACACATTGGGACCAGCAGATAGCGTAATGGTTATGTCTCTGGACTCTCACGTAGTCGACCACGATTTGAGTCGCGGACCCAGTGGCTTAAAACTCACGCAGGGCACATGTACACGTGTGCACAAGATCCAGAGAGGAGAAAGGATCGTGGCGTGGCCATCCTCCCTGGGGTGTGATTTCTCACTTTCTGTCTCTCCGGCAACTGCACGCACCCTATAGCAAAAATCTCTTCCCCCCAAAAAAAGATTGTAGCTACTTAGAGCACCTTTCCCTGCCCTGCCCCCGATTGTATGCTGTAATATAGGAGAAGGGAAACACATATGTGCCACATGTTCTGCAAGATTTCAAGAACCCTTACAGATGAGACTTGAACCTTCTGATATTTGATGTTTTTAAATAGAACATAGGATCTAGGAGGTGGGATGGTGGTTAAGGTGGCTGGATCCCACGTAGCTGTGCAGTTCAAGTCCCAGACCCAATGGCTTGCCAAACATGCTGGGCACTTGTGTGTACATGCCCAAAATCCTGAGAGGGGACTGGAGGAGAAGGAATGGGGGCATGGCCATTCCACTAGGGGGTGATTTCTCATTCCTTCATTCTCACCTCCAGTTAGTGCATGTACCCTTATAGAAAAAACTAACATTTAATTTTTTTTTTTTTTTTTTAAAGACCCTCTCTTCCTCTCTGTCACTCTGTCCCTCTCTGGTCAAAATAAAGTTAAATAATTATTTTTTAAAAATTTAAAAGAATATTTTTCACTACTGGTCTGTTTCTCCTTTCCCACAATTACTGACAATTGATACTTAATGTTTAACAGGATTCTAGGCACGAAAGTTCATTTGTTTTAGAAAATACTATAAAAGTATAGTTTCTCTAAGAGGCCTTTGAGCTAAATGGGAAGTTGCCCACATTAAAATGTTATATATAAATTTTTAAAAAGAATTATTATTATTATTATTATTATTATTGTTTTAATTCACTATAGGGCATGTATGTGAGAGAGAGAGAGAGAGAGAGAGAGAGAGGGAGAGAGAGAGGAGAAACGTGAGAAAGCAAGCCACCGGGTCCAGGACTTGAACCACAGTTGGCCATATGGGAGTCCAGTGCCTCAACCACCACATGATCTGCTGGCCCCAGAATGTTACATAAATTTAACAAATGTTTATTCTAAGAAAATAGGAGATACTTTTTATTTTTCTGTAAAAGAGATATTAGGTGAACAGAACTCAGAAAGGAAGAATTATAGTAAGTGATCATTAAGTTTATATTTAAATTAGTATAATTTCCTCCTTTTTGAAAGCATTCTATTCCTAACCCCCTGTGTGCAGTCAGATGTAGGAACTGTCAGTTGGCAATTTTAAATAAACTGTGCATTTTTTAAACAGCATTATCAACAAGCTGGAAGAACATGAGGAATTTTTCCCAGCATTTCAGGCATTTACTAATGATCTACTTGAAATCTTAGGTAAGCACTCCATTGGTGGTAGTTAAATTGTGAGTTTTAAAATGTCAGTTGGTTTGAATGAACAGTGTTCCTTTGTCACTGGATTAATGTTTTTACCTCGAGTGTTTGGTAGGAGGTGTCTGAAAACCACAAATAGTTCTGAGCGCACATCCCCAACATGCAGTTAACAGTCCGTTAGGAGGGACCAGCAGTTAGCTTAATGGCTATGTCGCTGGACTCACATGTAGTCGACCGTGGTTCATGTCCTGGACACGGTGGCTTAAACTCACGCCGGGCGCATGTGCGTGCGTGCCCAAGATCCCGAGAGGAGAATGGAGGAGAAGGGATTGCGGCATGGCCATCTCCCCTGGGGGGTGATTTCTGCTTTCTATCTCTCTGTCTCTCTCTGTCTGTCTGGTGAGCACACGTGCCCTATAACAACAACAACAACAAAAAAGTCTCAAAAAAAAAAAAAAATCCGTTAGGAACAGAACGGGGAAACAGAGACCCTTTAAGGAGAGAGAGACTGCCTTTGACCGGGGACCTTACCATGAGAAATGGCATGACTCTGGCCAGGCCAGTGTAACCCTGGCCCTGTCATTGCATAATGAGAGATCTTGGTGGAATTATGATCCTGGAGGGTACTCCCCTTTTTCCTCTTCTCTCTTTTTCCCCAAGTTTGTTCTTCTTTCCATGAGTGAGAGAGAGAGGGAGAGAGACACAGGCACCCCAGCAGGGTCCGATGCTGCAGGCAGCCCTAGCTCGGCCAGCCCCCGACAGTGAGCATGTGCCCCAGGGTGGGCCTGGAGCCTCCATTTGGGTCCGTCTCAGCGCATCACACTACGCCATCACATGGCCCTCTTCTGTCATTTTTATGTGAGGGCACCTACCTGCTGGGCTGCACTAGTAATACAGTAAACATCTGTAGAGAAGACAGTGTAACTTGAACGTTAAACTTGAGAGGAGGCACGGGGCAGGAGCGTTGGTGCCCGGCTGTCGTCTCAGCTGGAAGGCTGAGGCAGGAAGATCGCGATGCGGTGAGACTGTCTCTGAAAGACAGATGAATCACGAAGTTGTGCGAGTGTGTAGCTTAGTCTCCTGAGAGCTTAAGTTCATAGAATAATGATTCTACTGGCTTGGGTTGGTCCTTAACTTAAAGAGCAGAATTCCCTTATTAATACCTACGTTGACAGGTGTGCTGGTGACACTCACTTCAGAGTCCTACGGGAACTTCCTCCCCGATTAATACTTCACATGTTTCATTTGAGATCATTTACTTTAGAAAGCCACATTTCTCTGAAGATTCATTCTGTGTTTTGGTTAATGTTGAAATTCCGGAGCTAAGTATTATATTTAACATCAGGGAACTTTAATCTGTTCAGCACGACCATGTTTTCTTTAATTACTACATGTCATTAGCATCTGGGTACAAAGTGGTGTACGAATACCGGATAGGCAGATAGCGCTGTCTACGATCATCGTGACTTTTAAAAATATGTTTTTTCTTTGTTTCATGCAAGTAGTGGATTACTGGCCAAGGTCCTGCTCTGTGAGGGTCATTTATAAGGCAGGTTTCTCACTGGGTGACAAACTAGGTGTGGGTTCAGAGCGGGGCACCCAGGAATAACTTGTCTTGTCCCGTGTAAGGTATGAAACACCCTCTCTGGGGAGGTCTGCTTACACTGTTTCCTCCCGTGTCTTCACGCTGTGCCAGTGGGTCCAGACATGCCCCCTGAAGCAGGGAGGTTCAGACACTCAATGAATTGTGGGATAGCACGGGCCATGTATTTAGGCTAAAGAAAGGGCCACCAGTTCCCGCTCACCCACAGTGGAGAGAGCAGGAACCCAAGCAAGGGTGTTGGGTGTAAAGGAGGCGCGTTTGTGAGCAGCAGCCTAGCAGAGCAAGCGAGGACGAGGCACCTGAGAAGCTGCCATCGAGGCTTACCTTCAGGAGGACTGGGGTCCGGATACCGAGAAGGCTTTTGCTTCCTCAGTGGCCAGGAACTTACAGAATTCTATTGGGTCGTCAGAAAAGTCATGACGTGTTTTTCTGTGCAAAAATGCGTCATGACTTTTCTCACCACCCAATAACAGGCTAGTTGGAATAAGATAGTCTCAGGAAAGAAATTAAATTCAGAACCCGTCAGAGGAGAACCGGAACTGGTTTTTCTGGTAAGCTGGACCAGGCTAGACTCTGTAATACCCCTGAGGCTCGTGCACTCAGGAGCCTCGCCCCTCTTACCAGGCAGGTGCCTGTTTTCTTGAAAGGTAGACCTGAGAGTGATGCAGCTAATGAACAGTCTTCCCAGGAGAATTAGGACAGGACTGTGTTCTGAGATGAAATCTCTAAGTCCTCGGATGGAGACCCAGGAAAGAGGGGCCTCTGCCTGGCACTTCCCCATGTAGGCCTGCCATGCAGTTACACGGGGCCAAAGTGGCACCAGCATCTTATAAATGTGGCACTTGGACTTGTCAGTAAGAGCCTGCTGCTGCTGAGGGTAATACCAGTCAGAGGACACTTGTAGGTAGTGGTAGCTTTTATTTTAAAATGTTTACATTTTAGCGGACCAGCAGTTGGCGTAATGGCTATGTCACTGGACTCCCATGTGGTCAACCGCAGTTCGAGTCCTGGACCTGGTGGCTTAAACTCACGCTGGGCGCCTGTGCAAGCATGCCCAAGATCCTGAGAGGAGAAAGGAGAAGAAGGGATGGGACCAGCAGTTAGCGTAATGGCTATGTCGCTGGACTCCCACGTAGTCGACCGCGGTTCGAGTCCCGGACCCGGCGGCTTAAACTCATGCCGGGCGCGTGTGTGTGCGTGCCTAAGATCCCGAGAGGATAATGGAGGAGAAGGGATTGCGGCGTGGCCATCACCCCTGGGGGGTGATTTCCTGCTTTCTATCTCTCTGTCTCTCTCTGTCTGTCTGGCGAGCGCATGCGCCCTATAGCAAAAACCTCTCCAAAAAAAGAAAAAAAAAAAAAAAGAAAGGAGAAGAAGGGATTGCGGCATGGCCATCCCCCCAGGGGGTGATTTCTCGCTTTCTGTCTCTCTGTCTCTGTCTTTCTGGTGAGCACATGTGCCCTATAACAAAAACTTCTCCAAAAAAAAAAAAAATTGCTTACGTTTTATAATTTATTTACATTTAATTTGTTGTACCTCTTAACCCGCATACAGTATGTTTTTTCAAAGCATGCATGTAGTATGTGATAATCAGATCAAGGAAATTACCACATACATCATTTTCAACAAAGAGCCTTGTATTCTTTTTTTTTTTTTTTTTTTAAAGGTTTTTGCTATAGGGCACATGTGCTCGCCAGACAGAGACAGAGAGACAGAAAGCGAGAAATCACCCCCCCCCCCAGGGGGGATGACCACGCCACAATCCCTTCTCCTCCATTCTCCTCTCAGGATCTTGGGCACACATGCACACGTACCCAGCGTGAGTTTAAACCACCGAGTCTGGGACTCAAACCACAGTTGGCTACATGGGAGTCCAGCGACATAGTCATTACGCTAACTGCTGGTCCCATAGAACCTTGTATTCTTGTGTCTGCTGAATGCTTTTTCCTCGAGCCTCTCCCACTACTCACCCCAGTACAGTCTCTGTTATCTACATTTGCTCTCCCTACTATTAGATCTTCTAATTCTTTAGTCTCTGCTGTAGAATGTAGGCAAAACTGAAAAAAAGAAATTGTATATGATATCAAAAAATAGTGGCAGCTTTTATAAGCAGACGCTCTGTGAAGCACCAGCCCCTGGACTGGCGGCCTTCTGTCACTATTGGAAGGGAGACTCCCCATGCACAGAAGCACCGGGTGGAGGTCTGAGGTTTGCATTTACAGAGGTTTTCATTTCATCTGAGCTCATCGCTATTCTTGTTTTTCTATTCCAGAAATTGATGACTTGGATGCCATTGTACCAGCTGTAAAGAAATTAAAAGTACTTTCCTACTGAAAGCAAATCAAATCCTTTTTACTGTGTAAATTGCATTTTTAATATCGTAAGTTCTCTGTAGGAGTGATCTTATTTTGAGACAAGGCTTATAAAATGCATTTGCTCCCAGAATTCATCCCCTTCTTAGTATTGGGTTGTTCTGTACATATACTTTTTAAATTAGCTTTAGAGATTCCTATACAGAAAATAGTTGCTAAATTAATTGACGTAGTAACTTCAGATCCCTTAATTATTTCTTAAGCAGTTCTCAAGTGCTTAAAATCCAAGCTGTTTTAAAGTGGGGTTTGTGAGTAAAAGAAGCGCAGAGGCAGGGGTCGCAGGTTAAGAGAAAGGCCGCCTTCGAGTCCCGGGTTTGGTGACCCCTGGCCAGGGCAGGCGGAGCGCCACTGGCCCCATCCAGCAGTGGGAAGCCACCGCTTTCTGGCAGGGAAGAGCCTTGTGGCAGCGCCCTTTCAGAGCAGGAGTAGAAGAAAGCCAAAATGTCTTATCATTGTTTCAGGGTAGGAAATGAATCATGGGGTAAAATACGTGAGTACAGAGAAGTCCCTCATAAAGAAGGACCTCTTTTTTCCCCAATTTTGATGTATTGCATGCTTTTTTTTCTTAAAGAACATGAGATTGCAAATAAAATTTTTATAAAGATTTTCCAAACAGAAGTGTCCTTATTGGCTTATTTATATTGCAAATAGTGAATCGTATTCTCTTCCTAGACTAAGCCTTGTTTGGGCGACCGGCTCACCCTTGCTCCATTTTGTCAGAATACTTTTCTTGCTGCCTGCTACTGACCCTCTACTCACAATCCAGTCTCATTTCCTAAGGGACCGGTGTTCTGCCTCACATCCTTAAGTATAAGCCACTTTGGGCTACTCCTACCCCCCCCTTAATAAATAGTAGGCCTAGAAAGACTTGTCAGTCGTTCTTGTGGGTTGGCACATAGGGCATTGTAAGCATTTCTAGGCAGTAGCATGGTGGAAGAGAGAGTAAATGTCAATAGGCAGGCGTACTAGGCCCTTGCTGGCGTGACTTGAGGCTTAGATCAGGCATAAGGTAACCATCTTAGGGTCCTTCGAGATGAAAAATTGGGGACCAGCAGATGGTGTAATGGTTATGTCACCGAACTCCCACGTAGTCAACCGTGAGTTCGTGTCCTGGAACCTGCAGCTTAAAACTCATGCCTGGTGCATGTGCATGTGTGCCCAAAACCCCAAGAGGAGAACGAGAAGGGATTGCACCATGGCCCACCCTCCGGGGGGCGAGGTTAGTCTCACTTTCTGATTCTCTAGTGAGCACATGTGCCCTATGGCAAAAATCTCTCTTAAAAAATTTTTTTTGTTTTATTAGCCTGTAGTTTACATTTCAAAAGATTAACCCACAATTTTTTAAAGAGCCTATATCCTAAAAGTTGAGTAGAAGAATTATTTGCTTATTCAATAATGTATAGAATCTGAATTGGTTAAATCACTCCAAGAAATTGCTATGAGATAGTTTAGAAATCTAACAATATATAAAAGAAAGAAATGTAATTGAAAATTATGTTAACTAAATTTTGTAAGCTAGTTCAAGAGCCAGTGGTTAACTCTTAGTTTAAAACAGAAATTCCTAGGACCAGCAGATGGCGTAATGGTTATGTCACTAGACTGCCATGTAGTTGACAGCGGTTCAAGTCCTGGACCCTGTGGCTTCAATCCCATGCTGGGTGTGTGTGCACATGCAAGCCCAAACCCCAAAAGGAGAATGGAGGAGAAAGGATTGCTACATGGCCATACCCCCAGGGAGTGATTTCTTGCTTTCTGTGTCTGGTGAGCGCACACACCCTATAGCAAAAATCTCTCTTAAAGCAACAACAAAAAATAAAATTAAAAAAACAAAAAACAAAACAGAAGTTCCTAACTCTTCTTCAGAGACCTAGGAGTTTGGTGGGAATAGAAGGGCCACTGGCAAAGGACAGTGGCACTAATAGGAATGGTATTAGGCTCTCCCTATTGCATCTACTTTTATCTAATTTTAATCATTTGAATTATAAATGAGAAAACATGCCAAGTATTGTTTAGCAGTATTTAAGTATAAATACTTAGACAAAATGTTGGTTTTTTAAGTTTTATTGATGTATAATTGATATAACAGCATAATATATACAATTTGATAAGCTCTCACACAGCTGTAAACCATCACCCACAACTGAAATGATACACATAACTCTCACTGCAAAAGACTTCTCTGCCTTGTTAATCCTTGCCCACCCTCTCCCATCATTAGGCAAGAATTATTCTCGTTTCTGTCAGTATAGATTGGTAGGCATTTTGTAGATGTTACATAAATGGAATCATGTATCTCTTTTTTGTCTGGCATTCTCACTTAGCATAAGTATTTGGAGGCTTTTACGTGTTGCGTGTATTAACAGTCTATTCCTTTTTATTGCTGTATCGTGTTTACATTGTATGAATATACCACAGTTGGTGTATTCATTTACCCCTTGATGGGAGTTTGGGTTATTCAGTTTTTTACTACTACAAATAAAACTGCCATGGGGCAGCCCTGTGGCCTGTTGAAGGGGCCCAATACTTCATGACTGTGCGGCTCAAATCCTGGCCCAGTGGCTTGAAAAACACCAGGTGTGTGTGCATGCACCCCATTTTTTTGTTCAAGATTATGTTTGTACTATGCACTCACATCGTTGTCAATTCTGGGTCATTTCTTTTCATTGCTATGTGTATTACATCTTGGAATGTCTCACGGTTCATCCGTCTCCTGCGGGGGGACTGACATTTGGGTAGTTCCCAGTTCTTGGCTGTTGTGAACAGTACTGCTGTAAACACACGTCCTCAGTGCACTGCGTGCGAGCCATCTGGAATGCAAGGTCGGGGCTGGCAGGTGGCGTGGTGATTAATGGGCAGGACTCCCACTTGGCCTACTGTGGTTCCAGTAAACCTGGCAGCTTACTTTCTCTGTTTCAATTAAAAAGTAACTAAAATTAAATAAATAGGGGCCAGCAGATGACATAGCGGTTGTATTGCTGAACTTCCGCCTGGCCGACTGTGGTTCAAAACCGCACGCAGTGGGCTTGAAACTCATGCAGGGTATGTGTAAGTGCGTGCCCAAGATCCCGGGAGGAGAATGGAGAAGGGATTGTAGTGTGGTCACCCCCCCCGGGGGGTGATTTCTTTCTTTTCCTCTCACAGTGTCTGTTTCTCTCTCATGCATCCTAAGGCAAAAACCTCTAAAATAAATAATTAAAATAAATATCAAAAAGAATATAAGGGGTTTTCAAATTTTTCACCTGCTTCAAAAATTTTGCACTGGGGGCTCTTTTCCTCCCAGTGTACCCGCCATCATGAATGACACAGTAGCTATCTGAACCAGGAATTCACTACCAACCACTTCAGAGGAAACAAATGGTCACTGGTGTCCTTCACCCCGGGAAGGCAACAGCACCTAAGACAGAAATTCGGGAAAAACTAGCGAGGATGTCCAAGACCACACCAGATGGCATCTATGTGTTTGGTTCAGAACCCCATCTTGGTGGTGGCGAGACAACTGGCTTTGGCGTGATTTATGAGTCTTTGGATTGTATAAGGAAAAGTGGACCCAGACATAGACTTGCAAGACATGGCCTTTATGAGAAGAAAAAGACGTCAAGAAAACAGCGAAAGGAATGTGAGAACAGAATGAAGGAAGTCGGGGGGACTGCAAAGGCCCATGTTGGTGCTGGCCAAAAGTTGATGACGGAAAGATTCTGCAATGACTATCTGCATGATTGTGTGGATTTTTCATGAGAGGATTAATAAACTCAAAAATTTTCATGTGGAGGGAACAGCAGTTAGTGTAATGGCTATGTCGCTGGACTCCCACGTAGTTAACTGTGGTTCGAGTCTCGGACCCGGGGGCTTAAACTCACTCCGGGCGTGTGTGTGTGCATGCCCAAGATCCCAAGAAGAATGGAGAAGGGATTGTGGTGTGGCCATCCCCCCGGGGAGTGATTTCTCACTTTCTGTCTCTGTCTTTCTGGCGAGCGCACGTGCCCTATAGCAAAAACCTCTTGAAAAAAATTTTTTTCATGTGGAAAAAAATTGTTTTTGCACTGGGCATCGGGACGTGGTGTGATGGTTCAGGATGCTGGAGTCCCATATGGTTAACCATGGTTTGAGTCTCGGACCTGGCAGCTTGCTTTCTCACGTTCTCTCTCTCTCTGTCCCTCTCTGGTCAAATTAAAATAAAGTTAAATAAAAATTCTTAAGAAAAATTTGCACTGAAAGAAACTTGTACTTTTTTTATTAGAGGTTTTTGCCTTAGGGTGTACTTGTTGCAGAGACAGTGAGCGGGGAAGGGGAGTGGCCACACCGCAGTCCTTTCTTCTCCACTCTTCTCCCATAATCTGAAGCATACATGCACACGTGCCTGGCGTGAGTTTCAAGCCACTGGGTCTGGGACTCCAACCACGGCTGGCCCTGTGGAATCCAGTGATGTAACCACTACACCATCTGTTGGCCCCAGACACTGACACTTTAAATTCCATTTTTCCTGGACTTTTTGAAGCCCCCTTGCATATATTTAGAATTTAAATTGCTGAGCCATAGGAGGGAACACTTCTGTATACAGCCACACAGGCCACGCAGTACAGGGAGCGTTCTGTGGAACACGGAGCCTAGACTTTGCAGGGTGGTGAATTTGACAAGGAATATGCATCTTCAACTTTATAAGAAAATGTCAAACTATTTTCCAAAGTGGCTGTACCCATTTTATACTTTTTTTTTTTTTTAATTTAAACTTTAAATTTGACCAGAGAGGGACAGAGCAAGAGAGAAGCAAATTTAGAAAGCGAAACTGCCAGGTCTGGGACTCGAACCGCGGTTGGCCATGTGTGAGTTCAGTGCTCTTAACCACCACACCACCTGCCAACTTCCCAATTTTATACTCTCAGCAGCACATTCATGAGATTTCCTTTTTTCTACATCCTTTTTGCCATAGTAATGGAGCAGTTCCTGTGTTTCTAACATTTACTTTCCTGACTATGGATAAAGCACTTTTTCCTTTGTTAATTGGCCATTTGTATTTCTCGCTTAAAGTGCTCATGTGTTTTTTGCCCATTCCACTATTGGATTATCCGTTTCTTAGTGCTTGGCAACAATTTATCGGGTCGTGGGAGTCACGACGCGTTTTTCTATATACATTACGGACCTGAGCCATGTGACAGCTGTGTGTGTAGCAGATGTCTTCATTCTCTGGCCTTTTCCATTTTTCTATAGTTTCTGTTTGTGAACAAAAGAATCTAATTTTAATACAGAGATGTGTGGTCTTTTCCTTTATGGTGTTGTGTCTTAGGAAATCTTGCCCTAGTCACACTCTGCAGTTACTCTGTATTGTCTGGCTGTGTAGTTCTGTCCTTCCATTTCGTCAGATATACCTGGAGTCGATTTCTGAATATGGTATGAGCAAAGGACCCTTCGTATCTCCCCACATGGATATCCAGTTGTCCCGGCACCATTTATTGAAAAGGCTACCCTTGTCCTTCACAGTGTCACATGTCATAAACTGAATCCGTGAGTGGGTCTGTCCTTTAGGCCCAGCTGTCCCTGCACTAGTGCTGCTCCATCCTGGTTGTTACAACCCTAAAGTAAAACTGATTCCAGCTGACGGGTTCCACCCTTTGTATTTGAATCTGCTTGTTACACACACCACCTGTTAGGGTTTTTATTGGGCTGTCATTAAACAGAGATTTGGGGAGAACCTGCAACTCCGTTGTCTCCCAACCTTGAACATGACATAGTCATATATTTGTTTAGGTTTACATTAACTTTATATTATCTGTGGTCATCGTTTTAGTCTCAATTACTAGAGGGCATGCGTACTCACCAGAGAGAGGGACAAAGCACCCTCAACGGGGTGCACATGTCACAGTCTCTTCTCCGTTTCCCAGCTAGTCAGGGTTTCAGGCACACACACACGTGCCCAGCATGTTTCCCAAGCCACAGGGGCTGGGACTCAAACCACGGTCAGCCACGTGGATGCAGCTTACGGACCTCTAGCTTATGGACCATCCCTCTTTCAAAAGTTGTATACAATTTTCCTGTAGGCGGTGGTGTTGAGTGTATTATATAGTATTTAATATTTCATGCATTTATAAATTATTTTCTTAACATTTCATTTCTAGGAATTAGCAGATGGTGTAATGGTTATGTTGTTGGACTCCCACACGGTCAACCATGGTTCAAGTCCTGGACCTGGAGGCTTGAAACTCAGGCTAGGCCCATGTGTGTGCGTGCCCAAAATTCTGAGAGGAGAATGGAGAAAGGATTGCAGCATGGCCATCCTCCCGGGGGTGGGGGGTGTGATTTCTCACTTGGTGTCTTTCTCTCTGGCCAGTGCACATGCCCTATAGCAAAAATTTAAAAAAAAATTTCTAACTGTTGAGGGAGCAAAGAACTGTAATTGATTTTTCTTTATATATTTACCTTGTATTTAGCAACTTTACTAAAATATTTCTGATTAATTCTAGCAATTTAGATCATTTTGGATTTGTTTATGATCTTATCATCTGCTTCCATCAACAGTTTTGGTTGATATACCTGTTTTTTCCTTTACTACACGGGTGTTGAGTAGAAGTGGTGATAGGAAGCAGCTTGTTCTTCATATGAATTTGCTGCAATTAATATTTTATTTACTTTTAGAGAGATTTCTGCTATAGGGCACATGTGCTCACTGGAGAGACAGAAAGCGAGAAATTACCCCGAGGGCTGGCCACACTCAGTCCCTTCTCCATTCTTCTCTTGGGATCTTGGGCACACACACACACACCTGGTGTGAGTCTTAGGCCTCCAGGTCTGGGACTTGAACCATGGTTGACTACCTGGGAGTCCGACAGCATAACCGTTACGCCATCTGCTGGTGCTGCAATTAATATTTAAACAGAGGAGCCGGCAGGTAGTGTAGCAGTTAAGGCCACAGCTGTAGATTAGGAACTTCAGAAAGATTCCACCAGCCACCCCCAGGGCCAAGGCAGAGTGACCAGGAGAGGAGCTCAGATGATCCTGTCCCCGCAGGCTGAGATGCAGACCTCTGGAGGGAGGCTTGGCTGCCAGAGGACACGCAGCCCACTGTGGCCGGGAAACTTGCCAGAGGGAGCCATCTGCCGCTGGATTGGAAGGCCGGGCTGCGGCAGGGCCTGGGAGCAGAGAGCACAGACTGCAGGACTCGCATGAGAGTCCATGGGAGCCACACCTCCGCAGGAGCAGAGGCCCCCAGCCCTGCATGCCCTCCCACGGCCCTGCACTGGCGAAGTTGGACGTCCTCCTGCTGCAAGGGTGTGTCCATACGGAGCTGAGAACAAATCGGTAACTGACGCGCACACGTAGTTTTCTATTTTTAAAAGAAATTAGGGTGCCTTTAACTCTGGAACAAGTCTACTGTCCCCTCCTGGCTGCCGGCCTTACATTAGCTGCGCTGTGACTGGACCCTTGAGACGACCTCGGTCACCTGCCCGGGCTTGCTGGCGATGCCGGATGGCTTCGCTTCCCACACCGACTTTAGCACTAACGGTACGTGTTCTGCCGTGTGGCCGTTTGCAGTTTGCTGGTCCCACGTGCTCCGTGTGTACGTCTGCTTCGTTTGGTGTCTGCTTCGCAGTGTGTGCTGCTGAGCTCTCCTGGATGACAGCTGTCCCCGCAGTGCCCACCTGTGCCCTGAGGGCCAGCGTCGTGGCCTTCCTCCGGGCCTCACAGGGTTCCCACGTGGGGACTGGGACCCTCCTTCTCAGGTCCCGGGCTTTCTCCATCCCCTTCATGGTGTGTGACTTCGGGACCCTGCCCCTGCAGGGCAGATTTGCAGGCTGTTCCCACCCACCGATGCCACCCCTCCGTGACCTTGTTGGCACCCCCAGTGTTTTCTGACGTCAGAAAACATCTCTGGCTCCTCGGTGCTGCCGGCCTGCAGACCGGGTCCCTTCCGGACGCCGCCCACACCCTGCTTCGTCTCCCTAGGGACCACCACGGAGCTTGCTTCACTCGCGTCTCTTTCACTGTCCATGTTTGTGGTCTCTGCGGGCCTTCTCCGTGCTGGGCAGAGGATGGTACGTCCACTCACCCGCCATCTTGATCAGCAGTTATTAGAGGGTGGCTGGGTTCAGGATGTCCGACGGTGCGTCCCCGACACTTCTCTCGTGCTAGCCTCTCCCACGGTTAGTGTCATCACGAGGTGAGGGAACAGAAATCATTCTGAGAGCTCGTCGTTCGAACACACACCTCAGAAACGGTTAATTATGTACCTCCCGTGCACTCCAGTCCTGGGCGGTGAAGGTTTAAGTAGCTTACAGCCCATCTGGACGGTAAACAGACACTGCCCAGCAGACCCAACGCACACAGCTCCTGGGGTATGACCTGGGTAGACACACCTGCTGCGCTTTTTAAAATGTGATTACAAGCAGGACCAGCAGTTAGCGTAATGGCTATGTCGCTGGACTCCCACGTAGTCGACTGCGGTTCGCATCCCGGACCTGCTGGCTTAAACTCACGCCGGCGCGTGTGTGTGCGTGCCCAAGATCCCGAGAGGAGAATGGAGGAGAAGGGATTGCGGCGTGACCATCCCCCCTGGGGGGTGATTTCTCCCTTTCTGTCTCTCTGTCTCTGTCTGGCTTTCTGGCGAACGCACGTGTTCTATAGTAAAAAAAAACCTCTCCAAAAAAAAAAAAAAGTGATTACAGGGCAAGGCACTGTGAGACGGAAATGTACAGACCAGGCAGGGAGTGAGTGTCCACGTGGTGGGGACAGGCCATTTCAGTAAGGACTGCCTTCATGGAAGAGGTGGCCTTTAGGAGGTGAGTCGGGTCTGAGCAGACAGGGCGGGCGCGGTATCTGGACTGTTCTGGAACAGAGAGCACCTGCAGCTCAATAACGTAACAAACCGGAGACCAGGTCACGACTCTGAGGCAAAGGAAGACGTTGGCTTTGACCCTACAGGTAATCGCAGACAGCGTGTAGGTGAGCGGCACCTGGTGACATTACTCAGCACGTTGCTGCCCTTCAGAAGAGCGGCAGTGAGGGCAGCGGTCACGGCGGGGGGCTGCCGAGTGGGTCAGAGACGAGCATGCCGAGTGACAGCTGTTCCAGGGACGTCAGCACAAAGTCTACTTTGTCTTCCACAGTTTGAAATGCAAAGAGGCACTTGTTTATACAACTTACATATTTTGCTTTTAACATATCAGAGGTGAACCAGCCCGTCTCTTAAGTAAACAGAATTCCCAAACGTGGCTAAGACAGGCCCGGTGCTCTGCTGAGTTCAGAGGTAGACGTGGGTTTGGTTTGTGGCTTACATTTTCCTATGGCGATAATACCGTCCGCTGGAGTGGTTTCTAACCCAGGCTGTTTAAGGGAATCACTATAACATTGTTGCTTTTAGAGAAATACCATTGGGCTGTGACTCTAGGCACACAAGTACCACAGGTGGCCGCCAGAAGGCCTTCGGCAGTGTGGCTCTGGGCAGTTTTGAATCGGTTCACACTTCTTAGACGTGCCCTTCTGGGTCGTTCCTGGCCCAGGAATACCGTTAGCTGCTCCAGAAACAGACCTCCCCGAGCCCCGCGTCAGAGACTGGACACTTTCTGGGGCAGACAGTCGGGCCCGCCCCAAATCGGACGGTATATAACTACCCACCGAAAGTGAAGGCTCACCAGAGGTTTAGAAAACCCACTAGGTGCAAATACTGCACTGTCTGGGTTTGAACACCACAGTCCAACCAGGAGAAAGCGGCTCGTCCCTTACACAACGCCGCTGCTTCCCGATACCATCCGGTCACGCTCACAGTTAACTTTCACGCAAGAGGCACGTGTCTGTTTTCTGCAAATGGCTTTGGGAGTTAACGACGATGCAGTACGCGCGCGCGCTTCAACACGAAGGTGGTAACTGCCCACCGTCAGCTCCTGGGCTGCCCGTCCGCGGTCAGCTGGTACCTGTAAGACAGTCGGGTTTGGGCTGATGTTAGCAATGGGGCGTGTTGTGGCAGTGACAGGACAAGCTGCCTGGGCCTCTGTGGGACCAGCAAGCCCATCTCTGTAAGCTGGCCAGCCAGGGTTAAGGCTAGGTTGACAGAGTCCTTTAGGAAGTGAGGCCTGCCGACAGTAAAGCCGTAAGTGAAGGTGTTAATCTGCCCCCACCCCCCCCAAAGAGAGATTTTTGCTATAGGGAGCGTGTGCTTGTTAGAGAGACAAAAGGCGAGAAATCACCCCCCCGGGAGATGGCCACACTGCAGTCCATTCGCTTCTCAGGATTTTAGGCATGCATGCACACGCGGCCAGAGTGAGCTTTAAGCCACTGTATCCGGGACTTGAACTGCGGTTGACTACATGGGAGTACAGCAACATAGTCATTATGCAATCTGCTGGTCAAACGGCACCAAAGAACTCGGGAGGGAATATGGCAGCTGTCGGAGGTGGTGTCTCGAACCGCAGACTAACAGGGACAAAGTGAAAGGGTACACTTACCATTGCGAAAAGCCCCTAATCAGATCTTCTTTTGATAAGTCAATCAGGACCTAAACGATTACAAATAATTAGTTCCCGTCCAAAACACTGCATTGAATGGAGACACACTGGGATGAACTGAACCGATCGTCAAGGGAGTCTCCTTGGGTTTCGGGGTTTGAGCGGGGGCTCTTCTTCCTTGGGCTTTCAGCATGGAGCCAGTCCAGAGGGCTGCGCTGCCCTCGGCGTCCTGGGGAGGGCGAACTGCTGTGTGGAGTTCTACTTCAGGAATTCAAGGCTATTCCATTGTTTTCCTTTTAAAGTTTATGAATATTATAGAAAGAGAACTTGTCTCAGCGGTACAAAGGGGGAGCCCACCAGCAACTTCACAGAGGAAGGCATTAAAAAGAGGAATACGAGGAAGCCCGCGGTGGAGTGGGTGAAGGCGGCTGGATCCCACATGGCTGCCTGCGTGGTTTGAGTCCCAGACTCAGCAGCTTAGAAAACAAGCTAGGTGTGTGTGCGTGCCTGAAATTCCAGGAGGGAGAGACGGAGGCTAAGGGATTGCCGTGCGACTGTCCCCTCCAGGGGGTGCTTTATCACTTTCCCTCGCCCTCTTTAGTGAGTGCGTGTGCCCTCTGACAAAATTTTTTAAAAAGGATGAGCATATGGTGTTTATTAATACATAAACAAGTATAAATTGTTATTTTTGTAATCTCTTAGGCATTTTTCTGGGAATCATAATTCCTTCATTTTGGTTAGATTATCTAACATCACCACAAAACTCTTGACCTGATGAGGTCCACGCGTCACACGGCACTGTGGCTATCAACACCACCTAGGCCAGCCCGGAGTACAGGGTTAAACACTGCAGTGGGAGGCACGTCCCACATGGCTGACCACACTGAGTCCTGGCCCCGCTGGTTTGAAAAACATGCCAGGTGCGAATGTGTACATGTCCACAGTCCTGACAGGACGAAGAAAGGGAGGGAAGAGGATCGCGGTAGGACCATGGCCCACTGTGGAGTACTCTCTACTGAGTAAACCGCTGCCCTCTGGCAGTTAAAAAAAAAAACAAAGGACGATACCGTAGGAGATGTTCCAATACTTGTAAAATGATGAATTTCAATTCCTAAGTTTGTTAAGATAAGGTATATCTACTAACTTATACTTTTAAATTATTTAGTTTTAAGAATTAAAACGGCTGGCCCCATAACCTAGTGCTTAAGGGAGCCGGGCCCCACTCACGTCTGACTGCGACGTGAGTCCCAGGGGCTTGAAACGCTCCATGCGTGGGTGTGTGCGTGCGCCAAATGCCAGGGAGTGGAGAGATGGAGGAAAAGGGCTTGCAGTGTGACCACACCCTACTGGGGGTGCTTTCTCCCTCTGGGGAGCACACGCACCCTTTGGGAATTAAAAAAAAAATTCAAATAGAGACCGATCTTCCAATGAGACTACACCGTCACTGGGGCGGGTTTTAGTAACAGAGCGGCCCCGCAGACTCGGGCAGAGGCGGCTCCCCAGCCCACTCCCCAGAGCACCGGGAGGGATAGCGGCCCGCAGGAGCCCTTTCTACTCACCTTCCCCAGCTCCTTCCTTCTGTGGGAGCCAAGGGGCCTGCTGTTCTTCACCGCGACATCTAGCGACCTCTTCATGACTTCTTCCATAGGAACAAAAAATTCAAATCTTTCAAGAAGCAAACAGAAAATGCGGTTGGCATATGTCAGCCATTTTGTTGAAATCTGAAGTGTTTCGTCCATTTTCCTGCTACACCTCCTTCCTGAGACAAAGACAGCGACTGTGGGGGCACCTGGGACAGAAGGGGCTCCCTGGCCTCGGCGCCTCCCGACACAGACAGCCGTCCTGCGTAGCTCACCAACCTCCGATCGAGAGCTGCTGCCTCAGCCCTGTGGTTTGGAGTCTGTCTCCCTGAGCACCTGGCTGCACGTGCAGCTGGCCCCCACTCTGCGCAGCACCCCGTGGCCCCTGCTCACGTGGCCACTCCAGTCCTTTCTCAGTTGTTTTTCTGCCAGCTGAGGGCTGGGACGCAGAACAGCTGGGTTTTCTGGAGCTGCACGGGAACAGCAGCCACCTCCTGGGGAGTAAGGAGCCTTCGTACAGGCTGTCAGGCTCAACAAGCGGCCCCTGGACCCCTTACTTGTTTGTTTGTTTGTTTGTTTGTTTGGATAGGGGTCGCCAAATCTGACTTCCACATAATCCAGGCTTACCTTACTGTTACAATTTTGAGAGAGAATTACTGACAGATTAGGTTTGTCACAAAAGTCACATGTAAACCTTGCACTTCTGTGTTCCCACAGAACGGTTCTTTTTCCTAATAATTATTTTTATTTAAATTCATTTATTTAAATTTGACCAGAGAGGGACAGAGTGAGAGAGAGGGAAAGTGAGAAAGCAAGCCTCCGGGTCTGGGACTTGAACCACAGTCGGCTATGTGGGAGCCCAGCACCCCAACCACCACGCCATTTGCCGGCCTCCCCGCCCCTGACAGCAGTTCTGACATCCTTTCGTAATTATGTGACAGTCGCCTCCGAGGGCAAAGCCTCTTACTCATGCGGCTTTCGAGCATAGTATGACCTGGCGTGAGGTGCGCAGTCAAAGCTGAATGAATTCTTTCTTTCTCACACCGTCTTGATAATGCGGACTTTAAGCACGGCTCTCGGAGAAACACAGTCCTTAACACAAGGCCCAAAGAGGACTCAGCACAACACTTTTAAAATGGATAATTAGTGATCAGGGTAAAAAGGAACCAAAATGACAAGATAGGATATCTTCCTGAGCTGGCTAGAAATGTCTTCTCTTAGGACCTAGAAAGAAGCAGATCTGAGATTCTAACTTCTGCATCTTGAAGAATGAAAATAGGGGTGATAGGGGTGCCCCCACCAGCCCGTCACAGGCAGGAAATGTGACTCGCATTTGTTTATCAAGGACACGAGTGGACGAGCCCATGTGGAGGAGGGGGGGTATCCGTTTCACCCGCCACTTTGCCTCAGTGCAGGAGGGAAGGTATGTCAAAGAGCTTAGAGCTTTACAGGCAAGTTTAGGTCCTTAAAGCTCAAGGAATGATTATTATTCTTTTAAAGAATTATTTAATTTAACTTTATTTGTTTAGTTTAATTTGACTAGAGAGGGACAGAGTGAGAAAGAGAGAGAAAGAGAGGAAAAGAGAGAGGGGTAAAATGAGAAAGCAAGTTGTCAGGTCCGGGACTTGAACCATGGTCTGCCATGTGGGAGTCCAGTGTCCCTAACCACCACACCAGCTGCCAGCCCCAGGAATGATTATTTTTAACTCCTGGATCTGAATACATTTACACATAGACAGGCCTGTTTTAAATCCTTTTGTACCAAAGAGGTTTCCTTTAGAGTATGGACCAGTCTCTAATCAGGAACGCTCGCCGCTGTGGACAGTAATGTGTGGCCACGGAAGCCAGCTGCCGTGGCCGCCCTGCCACTACCGTATGGACGCTCATGAAGTCAGAGACCACGTCTTGCCCAGCCGCCCTGGCCCTTGCAAATCCGTGAGTGGGCGCTGTGCTCCAGACCGGCCACGGGCCTACTCACGTCTCATCGAACAGGGGCTCCAGGGTCTTGCGCTTCACGGAAGTCTTCCTGCGACTCGTCCACCTCCTCTCGGGCAGCAGGTAGACCCGGACGTAGGGATCGGCGCCACTGCTGCTACAGGGTGTCAGGTTTCTGATCGTTTCAGACAGTAAGAGAGGAGAGGCCGTGTTTTCAAACCCCGAAAGCACGCATGCGGGAGAGCGCTGTGCGAGCCGGGGCTTTCCAGGGGCTCGAAGACAGGACGCCGGGCAGTCCAGGGAACCAAAAGGTACAGTTCTGCGGGACTTAGGAGCAGACATCGGACGCGTGGTTCTGGGCACATGCCTGTGTTTTGTACGGGATGAGGAAGGCCAAGCCCTTCTCAGTAAAGGAAGGTGGGGATGCCCACGTGGCAAGGTGCTGCCAGCTCCCCTGGGCGTGGTTTTCTCTCGGCAAACCCCTGGCCCTGAGCCCGCCAGCAGCACAGGAGAGTGACCACCACCATGTCCCTGTGAGGACTTCGTCACTCATGAGACCAGCAGCTAGTGTAATGGCTACGTCGCTGGACTCCCATGTAGTCGACCACGGTTCGAGTCCTGGACCCGGTGACTTAAACACACGCCGGGCGCGTGTGCGTGTGTGCCCAAGATCCCGAGAGGAGAATGGAGGAGAAGGGATTGCAGCGTGGCCATATACCCCAGGGGGTGATTTCTCGCTTTCTGTCTTTCTCTGTCTTTCTGACAAGCGCTTGCGCCCTATAGCAAAAACCTCTCCAAAAAAAAGAAAAAAAAAACCTTCGTCCCTCACAGCAGGCCTGCCCTTTCTCGCCACTGTGTTCGCGTCCGCCTTGGATGCCCGCCCCGCCGCTCCACGCCCCGGAGGACCCCGGCCCCTCACCTGCAGCCGTTGACGAGCACGCGGAGGCAGCGCCGCAGACACACGTAGCGCACCGTGAGCCGGACCTCCCCCAGCGGCCGCTGCCCGCCGTCCCAGCCTCTGCAAGCAAAGGGCCTGTCATACTTGTCCTTGCAAACCCTGGCCCTCCCCCAACCAAGACAGAGAAGCATGTCTAGTGAGGAGCGTGGACAGCCGTGCGGGTTACCAGCTCATTCCCAGGGAGTCGGGAGTCTGCCATCCAGTGTTCGTGGATAGCTGCCCCTCCGCAGGGGGGAGAGCGCAAAGCCGGGGTGGGTCTGCCCTCACCCGCCTCTCTACCAGCTCCCTCGTGGGCCCTGCCCGTGTGAAGTTCTTACAGCGTTACTGGGCGGAGCGAATGAAGGCAATATGGCGCTAAGCCCACGGTCACCACCCAACAGGTGACAACTATGCATTTAAGCTTTCCGTATCACCCCAGGGTAACCCTTTAGAATTGAGGAAATGATTCTGCTGGAGGGGACCTTAGCCGGCCGAGCCCAGCGAGTGGTCAGCCAGCAGCCAGAGCAGCCTGGCGGGGTCTCCCCGTCCTGCGTCCCCCACCACACCAGGCTGCCTCTCATAGGGTACTGGAGGACAATCCAGGGCTCGCACAGAAGGAAGTGCGCATCTCCTTTTCCATCCGAGGTATCTTTCGTGCAGGTGAGTTCAGAAAGGATTATAGAGCGGTGCATACTCAGTGTTGAGGCTGTTATCTGTCAGGTCAAAGCAGGAGGAGGCCAGGGAGTTGAGCGAGGACATGCTGGGAGCCAGCCGCGTGGGCGGCCATGCGAATGGGGAGGCGGGGCCTCTCATGGGCCTGGGTGACTTGATGGGCCCTGGAGAGTGGGGGCCGGGGACAGTCAGGAAGGTGCTGGCTGAGCTCTTCTTCTCCCCCAGGGGTTCACGGAACCCTCTGGCACCGTCCTTGCCTTGGGGCTCTGGGCCTGTCTCTTGGGGTGTGGGCTCGGTGGCAGCGCTGCTGGGGGCCGGGCTGCCCTTGCAGGTGTCCTTGGTGTCAGAGGTAGGGTTTGGAGGACATGGCAAGTCTGTGGGGCCTTCTTCCCGGGCTGGGGCCTCGGGGCCCTGGCTGGCGGCCACCTTCTTGATGAGCAGGGGGCCTTTGTTCTGGGCTTCGGGTCCTGTGTATGGACTCCCCAGCTCTCGTTCCTCCACACACAGAAACTGCAAGCAGATGAGAGGGTGGTTATGGGCTGGATCTCCACTTCCACCTCGGCCACGGTTTCTCCTCCCATCTCCCCCTTCATTGGTAAGTATCAAGACCTTTCCTAAGGACTTCTGTTTTCAGCTGTAAATAATAGTGGTTCGAATATTCTGGGAAACCTCTTATTAGAAATGCCACATATGGGACCAGCAGTTAGCGTAATGGCTATGTCACCGGACTCCCATGTAGTCGACCGCGGTTTGAGTCCTGAACCTGGTGGCTTAAACTCATGCCAGGCACGTGTGCATGCGTGCCCAAGATCCTGAGAAGAGAATGGAGGAGAAGGGATTACGGCGTGGCCATCCCCCCTGGGGGGGTGATTTCTCGCTTTCTATCTCTCTATCTCTCTCTGTCTTTCTGGCAAGTGCATGTGCCCTATAGCAAAAAAAACTCTCCAAAAATTAAAAAATTAAAATTAAAATAGAAATGTCAGATATGGGACCAGCAGATGACGTCATGTTTACGTCGCTGGACTCCCACATAGTCCACTGCAGTTCAAGTCCTGGGCCTGGTGGCTTAAAACTCAGCCGGGCACATGTGCATGCCCAAAATTTTGAGAGGAGAATAGAGGAGATGGGACTGAGGCGTGGCCATCTCTCCTGGGAAGTGATTTCTCGCTTTCTATGTCTCTGCCTCTCCAGCAAGCACACCTGCCCTATAGCAAAAAGAAAAAAAAAAAAAAGAAATGCCAAATATGGGACCAGCGTAATGGTTACATCACTAGACTCCCATGTAGTCGACCACAGTTTGAGTCTCAGGACTGGCAGCTTAAAACCCACGCCGGGTACATATCCACGCATGCCCAAAGTCCTGAGAGGAGAATGGAGGAGAAAGGATTGTTTTTTGTTTTTTTTTTAATTTAAGGTTTTTGTCATAGGCCCCATATGCTCACTGGAGAGAGACAGTGAGAAGGTTTTGTAATTTCGGTTCCTTCTTATCACCCCCTCAGGGGGGGTTGGCCACACCGCAATCCCTTCTCCTCCATTCTTCTCCTAGGATTTTGGGCACCCACACCACGCTCCCAGGATGAGTCTCAGGATGCTAGGTCTGAGACTTGAACCACAGTCGATCATGTGGGAGTCCAGCGCCTTCACCATTAAGCCACCTGTTAGGCCCAAGACGTGTTTATCTTACCCTATACTCTGGTTGGGGGGGGGACAGTCTTCTCTAAGACTATGGCATCTTAGAGGCCTGTCCTCTCAGGAGTTTTGTGTTCATACTTTTATTACCTGTGGGGTCTTGAAATCCAGAGTTAAGAAGTTAACATAAAAAGTTGACCTGTTTTATAATATCCCTGAAGTGGCACTTGGCTGCAGCAAAAGCAGACCCTCTTTGAAAGAGAACTTCGATCCAGGTCACGAAGGAACAGTGAACATGTTCACAAACCAAGTTACGAAACATGAAAAAGTAACAGATAAAACATCAAAATTTAACTCCCAAGATCTTCAGATAAAAGAATTAACAGAAATATATTACAACGTAAGTATTTTCAGATGACTGAAATTGGAATATAAACATGAGGAGATAATAAAGTTCTATAAAGAAGACCAGGTGGATCTGGAAAATAGAAACTACACAGAGCCCAAAGCAGAGTTAGTGATATGGAAGACAGCTCTAAGGAAATTAGAAATGAAATGGGAAACAGGACAGATGGGAGGGTCCAGTGTACAAGTTCTATAAGTAAGGATTAAACATGAATGGGAGGAAATATCTGAAGAGATAAAGACTGACAGTATATATATATATATATATATATATATATATATATATATATATTTTTTTTTTTTTTTTTTTTTTTTTTTTGGAGAGGTTTTTGCTACAGGGTGTGTGCACTCGCCAGAGACAGAAAGACAGAGAGACAGAAAGCGAGAAATCACCCCCCAGGGGCGATGGCCACACTCCCTTCTCCTCCATTCTCTTGGGATCTTGGCCACACACGCGCACGCGCCCAGCGTGAGTTTAAGCCACCGGGTCCAGGACTTGAACCATGGTCGACTACATGGGAGTTCAGCGACATGGCCATTACGCTAACTGCTGGTCCCAAGACTGACAATATTTTTAAATGATTTTAAAACAACCATGAATCCATAGCCTAGTACCTTCCAGACACAGAGCAGGTGCTCAGGGCCAGGGCGTTCACCTTGGCCCACGGTCAGACCACCCCCTCCCCTCCCCGCCCCTCGATAAGGAGAGACGTACCCGCAGCACCAGCCGCATGGAGATGAGGCTGTCCAGGCCCGAGTGATCCAGCTGGAAGCGCTGCTCCAGAGTGAGGTCCGTGTAGGGGAGGAGCTGGCACAGGGGGAACTCCAGCACGCCCAGAGCACACTCCTGGTCATCGTCCAGCACCTGGGCAGAGGGCCAGCCGTAGAACCAGAGGGTAACGAGACCCTGTCTGCACCACCCTGCCGGGCCCCGCCAAGCCTGGGTCCACTTTGGGAAGTAGGTACCAAGCTTCTCTTGACACCTGGGCCCACTCTGAAAATGATGGGGCCAGCCCAGATCTGGTCCCTACCTGCGGTCAGACTGACTCAGGGTAAAGGCCGTCATGATCTGTGCGAGGACAGCCTGTCACACGCCCAGGGCCACTGGGGCTTTAGGGACTGGTGAGCAGGGCTGCTCCACGACAGAGCCAGGCAGGGCTCAGAACCGTTATCATTCTGGTAGATTCCAAAGCAGGCCTTCTGGGTACCCTGTAACAGCTATAAACGCCCTTTTGCAGGGAAAGCCAAGGGGCTGGAGGGATTGTCCTCCGTTTGTCCTCGCACCTCCTCTACACGGGCACCAGCCCAGCCGTAAGGAGTGAGGCCGTGGGCCCAGTATCCCTACCACTGCCAGGAGAGCCTGCTCCGGGGATCGGCCAGCTCCCCCTCCTGGCTTAGAAACCTCTCAGCTTCCAGCAAACCTTGACATGGAGCTGCTCAGCCGCCACGCTGCGCACGAAGAAGGAGAACGCTTGGCTCCACACGGGGTCCTTGCTGTGGGGGCAGGTCTGGGGACAGACGAGAGCGCTGAGGGTGAGTTCAGGCAGAGTTGACGCGGGCTCCTCCTCCCCTCGCTCCGGCCACCAGGTGGCGCTGGGACCTCCCCGGACCCGCACACCCGGGCGGGCAGGAGGCACTAGGCAGCGGCCAGGCTCAGGCCAGGAGCTTGGCCCGGAAGTTTTATGGGGGCTGCAAACCAATGCGCGTCAGCCCCACTGCAGGGCGGCCCGCAGGGTCCTGCTGCGGGACAGAAGCTCAGCGAATGGGGGAGGCCTGGGCTCCGGAACCATGTGGCTTGAGCCCTAGTCGCGTGCCCTTCGCGAGCCCTCAGCTGGGACCCTGTTCCTGAGCCGCAGAGCAATCCTGCGGTTACTGAGGGCTGCACCCGGCGCCGCCTGGGCACGCAGGGCGGCCACCCCTCCTCGCCTCCTGCCCTGGCACCGCACACCGTGCTCACCTTGCTCCTGTGTGTCTTCTTGCCCACGGAGAGCTTGACGTAGGAGGAGGGGTCTCTGCTGACCTTATTCTGCCAAGGGTGAATGCACAGACATGACCGGGACACCGTCAGCGTGAGCTGGGGGACCCCGTCAGCGTGAGCTGGGGCACCCCGCACCCACCCCGGCCCTGGGCTGCCATTACTGCCCAGCCTCCAGGGCAGGACCGCCCAGGGAGAGGTCCCAGCTGGAGACCAGGGCCATAACTGGGCTGGCCACACACGCGTGTGTTCCCGGAGGCCAGGGGCCAAGTCCGGCTCCTCTCAGCGGTGCGACCCAGGTGCTTAGCCTTCTGGGGCCTGGTGGCTAGACGTGGTCACCAGGGGACTTGGGCCTAAGGAATGTGGGGACAAGGTGGCAAACCCCACGCCTGGCACACAGCAGACTCGGTTCCACCCCTAGGCCTTGGGTGGACTGCGGCTGGAAGCCAGGGACCGCGGTCACTTGGGAGAAGGAGCTGTGATCTGCCCTCGTTCACACGTGTGCCCACTGACCTTGGCAAACCTGGAGAGTTTTTTGGCTCGATATTCACCGTTCAGATAGTCGAAAGGGCTCCTCTGCGGCACAGGGAGAGTGGGGTAAGGTGACGCACGGGTACTGGGAAGTGGCGGGCACGAGGCGGGGTGACACTCCGGACAGGTCTCCACTTACCGGTAGGTTGCAGGCACTCTCCAAGAAGACCATGAGGATGGCCGTGGAAAGGCCTCTGGGGTCCTGCAAACAGACACAGGCCCTCACTGGGCGCCCCCGCAGGAAGGCAGGCTGGTTTGGGGACACCGACCCAGGAGGGGCCGACAGCCTTCACTCCAGCCCGGCTGCAGCCTCGCGCCCAGCTCTGCTGGGGTCGGAATGCAATGGCAGCACCCCGAGTCAAGTCAGATACGGGGGGCAGCTGACGTGAGCGCTAAGGACCTCGTCTCCCCGGAAGACGGCTGGGCTGCCGGGAGGTCAGAAGTTGCCCGGGAGGGCGCTGAGGGCTGAATGACAAGTTCAGGAGGTGAGCGAGAGCAGGGGGGCTTCATCATCTCCTTCCCCACCTGCACATTGGCCCTCAGCCCTCCACCTCGGGGCTCATGCCACCCGCACTCACCTCCATCATGGCTTCCCGGTCAGTGAGCAGCGACAGCCACTCCAGCCGCAGGTGCAGCCGCCCGCTGGGTGTGTCATTCAGGACAAACCACTGAGGGAAGGGACAGGGGGGATGGGCACTCAGGGTGGGGCTGGGGAGATGCCACTGACCCCGGTAAGCTCAGCCCCAGGACCTGCAGCCCAACCAGACACACTCGGCCTGGGCTGGCGAGGAAGGCAGAGCGCTGCGGGGCCCTGGCCCTGAGGTGTGACAGCCCGGCTCAGGCCTCCAGCCCACGGGCATTTCCCAGGAAAGCTCTGCCAATCTGGGCCCCAGCACGGGGTCGGGGAGGCCCCCGGAGCCATCTGTGCCTCCCCAGACCCTGCCCCTCGGGACGGCACGTTTGGAACCCAGCATGGAAGGGGCCCATTTTATAGAACCAGCTGGGCCGGAGCGATCTGCTCAGCCGACACAGGAGGGAGGCACGCTGGGACCCGGGGTGCAGGGCCTACCTCGTCCACCACTCTGTTGGCCATGACGTCCCCCAGGCAGATCTGCAGGCTGCAACAGACGGGAGGAGACGGGGTTGGGTCAGCTCGGCTCAGGCCCACCCCGACTCTTCTCCACTGTCTGAGTAGGGCCGTAAGACGCTTACTCATTGCCGGGGGCCAACGCCAGCTCCCGTGAAGGAAGGATGGCTATCAGCTGCTCTGTCACGCACGCCGCCTGCCTGGGAGGGGTGGATCCCATTGCCTCCGGACAGCAGTGCCACCGGCCTTTGCGTACCGTGTCCCTGCACGCAGGGCTTTTGTCCCCCACCCCCACCTGTGCTCACCCTGACACCACCTCCCCACAGTCACTGTAACAGCCCACACTGCCCCCAGAGGTAAGGAGAGCTGGCTGTGTGTGACAGGAGGTGACACTCAGGTCTCCGCTGTCCCTAACCCACGCTGAACCTGCTCTGAACCCACCCTGAACCGAGCCCAACTGGAAGGGCCTGAGAGCCAGCAGGAAAACTAGTTCTATGGAACTTTAGAAATGAGCTTTTAAGGGACCAGCAGGTGGTGTGGTGGTTATGGGCACTGGACTCCCTAATGGCTGCCACAGTTCGAGTCCTGGACCTCATGGCTTGCTCTCTCAGTTTTTCTCTCTCACTCTGTCCCTCTCTGTTCAAATTAAAATATATAAATAAAGTTAACTAAAAGAATTCTTTTTTTTTTTTTTTTTGAGAGGTTTTTGCTACAGGGCACATGGACTCGTCAGAGAGACAGAGAGAGACAGAGAGACAGAAAGTGAGAAATCACCCCCCCGGGGGGATGGCCACGCCACAATCCCTTCTCCTCCATTTTCCTCTTGGAATCTTGGGCACGCACGCACATGCACCTGGTGTGAGTTTAAGCCACCGGGTCTGGGACTTGAACTGTGGTAGACTACATGGTAGTTCAGCCACATAGCCATTACGCTAACTGCTGTTCCCAATAAAAGAATTAAAAAAAAAAAGTTTAAAAAAAAAAACAAACTCAGAAACTAGCTAGTATGAACCACAAACCATAATCTAATCTCTGCAGCTTTACAAAAGTCACAACTTTTTTATTATTAAGATGGAAAATTAAAAACGATCATGTCTGGGGTGAGCCATCTCGTGTGCTGTCAGACTGCACCCCTACTTAGCCCTGCTTCTGCTCTCTAGAACGACATGCTGAGCAGCACAGGAAGGTGAAGGTCCGGGTGAAGGAGCCAAGCAGCACCGATGGCCCACCAGGCAGCCTCCACGCCTTCTCTGCTCACCAGACACGCAAAACACGTAAAATACACCGGGGACTTTCTGGGGAGATGGGCTGATCATGCCAGACCCCCACCGCTCCCCTCACTTACTGCCCCTCACTGATGTCCTCCAAGCCAGTGTGCACGGGGACACTGCTTTTATATGCTGCAGAGGACCCTACAGGCTGTTCGCACACTCAGCCCGGGGCCTCGGAAACTTCCAGGTGTTTATGTTTTGCTACCACAAATACCACTGCAGTACACACTACAGGGACTAGTGTCTATCTGTCACAGGAGAGTCCTGGGGTCAGACTGAGGCTGGGCAAAAGACAGGCGAACTGAGTGTTTTTCTTTTGTGCTTTTTTTTTTTAAGTGTTTTTTGGGGCTTTTTTGTTGTTGTTGTTGTTTTTGTTTTTCTATAGGACGTGTGTGCTTGCTGAAGAGACAGAGAGAGAGAGACAGAAAGTGAAAAATCACCCCCCAGAGGGGATGGCCACGCTACAATCCCTTCTCTATTCTCCTCTTGGGATCGTGGGCACACAGGCACATGCGCCTGGCAAAGTTCTAAGCTGCCAGGTCTAGGACTCAAACCACAGTAGACTAAGTGAGAGTCTAGTGACGTAACCATTACACCATCTGCTGGTCCTTTAAAGAGATTTTTGCTAGAGACCAGCAGTTAGCATAATGGCTGTGTTGCTAAACTCCTATGTAGTCTACCGCAGCTCAAGTCCCAGACCCGGTGGCTTAAACTCATGCTGGGCGCATGTGCGTGTGTGCCCAAGATCCCAAGAGGAAAATGGAAGAGAAGGGATTGTGGCATGGCCATCCCCCCGGGGGGTGATTTCTCACTTTCTGTCTCTCTGTCTCTCTCTGTCTTTCCAGCAAGCACATGTACCCTAAAGCAAAAACTTCTCAAAAAAAAAAAAAAAAAAAAAGACAGATTTTTGCTATAGGATGCATATGCTCACCAGAGAGACACAGAGAGAGACAGAGAGGCAGAAAGTGAGAAATCACCCCCGGGGGGGATGGCCACGCCACAATCCCTTCTTCTCCTTTCTCTTCCCAGGATACTGGACATGCACGCACACGCACCCCGCATGACTTTGAAGCCACCGGATCCAGGACTCAACCAGGAGGTTGGCGACATAACTGGTATGCCATCTGCTGGTCTCGATCTGGGCTTTCGATGTCGCCAATGCTAACCCAGTCATCGGCCCTGCCATGGCCCTGAAGGTGTGGGTTCCACCCCAGAGAGCACAGCCAGGGTTCCCTGGGACCCGGCACCTGGCCATGGCAGCTCACGCACGGCTCCCGGTGGAGACTGCGGTACTTCATTAGGACGACGGAAACAGGGCCTGTCGTGCCCGCGCTCAGAGCCCTCGCTGGACACCCACCCCCACCCCAGCCTAGACCGAGGCTGCGCACTCGGGAGGCATCTGGAAGTTTCTGGCAGAAACGCAGAGTGCTGGTCTGACACATCGCCCTGTCGGCGTGAGCACAGAGGGCTGTGGGTCACTGCACGGGGGCTGCAGGGGTGCCTGTGTCTCAAGGCCAGGCAGGGGAGGCTTCCCTAGACCTGCCCCGCCCTCCTCACCTGCCCAGAAAGTCGTCCTTGTCGGGATCCTCGTCATACAGGTCCACCTCCAGGTCCTGACCGGGCACTTCGTACACCATGAACTGGAAGGACACAGATGTGCAGACCACAGTGACCACAGACCTCACGGGGGACTCAGGGGAGCCAGATCTTGGCTGGGAGCCCCAGCAGCACTGCCCCCTTGGTGCTTCCAGAACCCCGCCATCAGGAGGGTGCTGGCCCTCCCGTGCAGGGCGCTAGGGAGGTTAGAAGGCATGTCTGTGAGCCCGGGGCGGCTGCTCTGCTCAGGGGCAGTGGCCGCGGTGGCTCTGTGTGGGGCCTGCAGCCTCCTCTGGAACACCAGGAAGCCAAACTGCCTTTATCACCCCTGCTGTCACTACCTCTCCCCAGATGTGCCAGAGCACCCAATCCAGGTGGCGTGTTGGGAGAAGCCACCTAGGAGGGGACCCCTGGAACGCGGAACCCCAGGGCCTTCAAGGTGCTAAGCTGGGGATCCCACCCACCAGGGGGTAGGAACTCGGCTGAGCCTAAGAGCTGGGGCTCCTGGAGTCTGGCTCTGGGAGCTGAGGCTGGGAAGACGGAGGCTGGGAAGAAGGCAGAGCTGCCTCGTTGCCTTGATTTGAAAACTCCAGCAGAGATGACGGTGGGGAAAGGAGGCGGATCTGCACGACCCTCGAGGCAAGCCCGGTGGATCTGGGAGTGGGACCGACAGCCCTGCCTGCACCCACCGCCCGCCCGCGCCGCCCCGTGTGTAAGAGCCGAGCCACGGTGTCCTCGTCTGTGCCCGACACCAGCCGGGAGGAGCAAGGACGGCGCCAGGGCTGCCCAGAGCCGCCGTGGAGACCCTCACCTCAAATACCTCGTTCCAGGTGGGGTTGAGGTTCTTGTAGACGGTCCTGCTCTGGAAATGCTGCAGGCCGATGCTCACCTTGGCGTAGGGGTCTGACTTGCCTCGCAGCCCCAGGAAGCTGTCCCTCTGGGCCAGGTTCTCCGCCTCCAGCAAGTGGACTCTGATCACCCCCTGGAAAGTGCCCAAGCATGGGGCTCACAGCTGCTCCCAGGGCCTGCCAGCCCGGGCCCGGGGCAGATCAGGGCCAGGCGTCAGAGACCATCGCCTCCCCGCCATTGTCTGGTTGGGGAGACAGAGCCAGGGACAGCGGGGAGCCAGGGACTGCAGGGACCCGGCGGGGCCTCGGGAAGTGTGGGCAGGGCCGGGGCGCTCTGCCCGACCACGCCTGGGCTTTCCCACACTCCCACAAACTGCCCGTGAACGGCTCACTCAGATGCAGCTCTCTGCTCCTCTGTGCCCTCATGCCTCCCGAGGAGGTGTCCTCCTCTCCTCCAGCCGCTCTGAGAAACCTGCACGCGGGCTGAGCCCCAGCACTGTCCTCCCTGGGCCCGGGCGCCTCACTGCGGGCACGGCCTGCCACTACAGCAAGTCCTGTACTCGGGAAGGCCCAGCACGGGTCTCACCACGGGCTATGCCACAGGGCGACCCCTTCCCACACCGCCAGGACGGCTGCTGGGAATGAAAAATCAGAGCTCTGCTAGCAAAAGCAGCACACAGGAGTTAGGAAAAGCAGGGTTCAAGGAGAGACAGACTAAGACGTTCAGTGATAAAAGCAAGGTGGCGAAAACTGATATGCCACCAGTTATCAAACAGGAGTGTAAACAGGTATGTACACACCTGATGTGTGTGTGTGTGTGTGTGTGTTTATATTTTAAAAAAATGAAAAATTGGGGCCAGCAGGTGGCGTGGTGGTTAGGGGTGCCAGACTCCCACATGGCTGACCGCAGCTCGAGTCCCGGACCTGGCAGTTTATTTTCTCACTTTCCGTTTCTCTTTCACTCTGTCTGGTCAAATTAAAATAAATTAATACAAATAAATTAAATAAATAAAGTTAAATAAAATAATTCCTTTTTTTTTGGAGAGGTTTTTGCTATAGGGCATGTGCACTCACCAGAAAGACAGAGAGAGACAGAGAGACAGAAAGCGAGAAATCACCCCCCAGGGGGGATGGCCACACTGCAGTCCCTTCTCCTCCATTCTCCTCTCGGGATCTTGGGCACGCACGCACACGCGCCCGGTGTGAGTTTAAGCCACCAGGTCTGAGACTCAAAATGCTGGACTACATGGGAGTCCAGCAACATAGCCATTACGCTAACTGCTGGTCCCTAAATAATTCTTAAAAAAAAAAAAAAAAAAAAACAATGGAAGGGGGTCCGGCAGGTAGTGTGGTAGTTAAGACGCTGGACTCCCACGTGGCTGACCGTGATTCAAGTCCTAGACCTGGCAGCTTGCTTTCTCACTTTTCTTCTCTCTCTCTCTCTCTCTCTCTATGTCTCTCTCTGGTCAAATTAAAATAAATGAATAAATAAATAAAATTAAATCATTCTTTTAAAAAAAAGACAATGGAAGGATAAGCCATTACTTACAGAGGAGAGTGGGAATTAGGTGGAGAGAATGAGAGATAAAGGCCAGATTCCTAAAAAAAATAAAACCAGACCTTACATGGAGCTTTGGAACTGTACGACTGGCCCACATATTTATAAAGTGAAGTTAAGGGGGCCAGTGGGTGGATTTGATGGTTAAGGACTCCCCCACATGGCCAACCATGGTTCTAGTCCCAGATCCGGCGGCTTGAACATCATGCCAGGTGTGTGTGTGCACGCCCAAGATCCCGAGAGGGGAGTGGAGATCCCGAAGGGACGGTGGCGAGGCCGTGGCCATTCCCCCAGCGGGTGACTTCTCACTCTCCTCCTCTCTTTCTGGCAAGCACATGTGCCTGATGGCTGGCAGGCAGGCAGGCAGGCAGGCAGGCAGGCAAATCAATCAATCAATCAATCAATCAATCAAACAAACAAACAAACAAACAAACAAGTTCAAGTACAAGTTAACCCGGGGAACGGAGAACAGATCGTCATATCTGTGGCCAGGTGTAGCAAACGCACAGAGGCGAGTTCACTCGGCATAAACTCAAGTTCTACTCCAAGCGAGTCTGCACGTCAGACGCTGACAGTGTGGCCCAGCGGGACCTTCCCTCGGAGAGAGTGTCCTTAGTCACTGCAAGGTGGCGATGGCGTCCACGCTGGCACTCTGGCCTGTTGCACACAGCAGCGGTGGGAGATGAAGTCGTGCACCACTGTGTGGGCTGGGAGGACCACGTGCCACCTCTCCAGCCAGCCCGTGTCCCCACAGGCCTGGGTAGGAGCGTGCATCAGGCCACATGGAGAAGCCAGTGCCTCACACCTGGTGCTGGTGGTAAAAATGGCCACTTCCCCCTGTGAGGCCATGACTCCCAGCCCCAAAGGGCTCAGGTCCATGGTCAGGGCACTCTTCTAGAGAGAGACCTCAGTCCTGAGCTGAGCCCAGGATTTGGGGAGGACACGAGTTCTCAACCCGAGGAAGGCCCACGTCCTGCCTCAATCAAAGATTCTCCTCCCTGGGCCAGCCGGTGGCATGGTGGTTAGGACGGCCTGATCCCACATGGCTGACTGCACGGTTCTAGTCCCAGACCCAGTGACCTGAAGACACACTGTGCATGTGTGCCCGACATCCCCCAAGGAGCAGGGCTTGCAGAGGGACCATCCCTCACAGGGGTGCTGTCTCCGTCTCCCTGTCTTTCTGTCTCTCTCTAATGAGTACACATACCCTCTAGAAAAATCCAAATAAACCAACAAACAAGAAAAAAATAAATGAATTCTCCTTCCCATTAGAACCAGATTCTCCCCAAGTTGATGGAGTCAGGGGAGAAGGGGTGGCTCCCGGTTTTGTGGGGGCGGTGACCACCCACGGCATTTCTCAACACATGCCACAGCGGGTGAGCAGAGTCTGGGAAGGACCCGGCCTGGCTCTGTCCCTCCCTGGATGAGTGACTCTGGGCAAGTCACTGGGCCTCCCCAGCCCCGCCCTGTAAAATGGGACGCCACGCCCTCGGGAGGTAAACTGGGGTCAGCCCTGAGGGCACCTCCCAGGGCACTCACGCGGGGCAGAGGGAAGCGCAGGTTGGTCACGTCCAGCCCCTTCTTCACGGGCACGGTCACGCGGTTGGGCAGCACCAGGTGCGCGGCAATGAGGTCCTCCAGCAGACTGTCTGACACCTCGCTGGGACGGCAGCACCACCAGCTCCAGGGTGCCGCTACCGCCCCGCACCCCTGCCCAGCCCTGACCCCACGCTGCCTGGGGTGCCCACGACGCGCCAGCCCTGACGTCCTGTCCCTGCAGTGGCCCCAGTCCATGCCCCTCCGCCCTCTGGGGTGGCACAGCTGGCCGAGAGACAGCCCTGGAGTCTGCAGAGAAGCTCGGCTCTGCCTAGCGGCTGTGCGACCCCTCTGCCAGCTCCCAACCTCGTCGTGAGGGTGGGGCTGCACGGGCCAGGGTGGAGAGTGCCAGCCATGGCAGGGCATGTACGAGTAGCTGCCACAGCCCGTCCTGGACAGAGGTCGCGTGGACCAGGTGGACATTCACGCCTGTGGCCAGACCCGAGTCCAGGGTAGGGGCAGTGCCAGGACGGGCACACAGCGAGTGCTCAGGGGACGTGTTTGGCTGTCCAAGATCACACGGCTGGATCTGTCCGAGCAGCCAGGAGCAGCAGGGACGTCCCCAGGGAACGGGGCCTAGAGCTCTGAGCAATCCTCCCCAGCCCGGGAGGTGGCATCTCTCGGACCAGCTCCTCCCCTCACTGGTCCTCTGTGACCACTATCCCCTCTCAGGCCTGTGACTAACCATATGGGCTTCTCACTCCACACCTGGGTCAGGGAGGAGGTGGAGTGAGGAAGAGAGGACACCCGAGTGTGTGCGTGTGCGTGTGTGTGCTGGGCACTGTGCCTGCCGGGGACACACGATGACATCAGCCTCCCAGCTCCTACAAACTCAGACGCCCCCCCCAGGACGGGGGTCGGTGCCTGCCCTGCTCCTCATGCAGGGGCGCAGCCTGGTGCAGCTCCCGTCACTGACTCAGCACCCTGGGGTCCCCCGGGGTCCCCTGGGAGCGTCTCCCAGGCACATACTTGATTCCCGGTGCGTCCAGCAGGTTGGTCAGCCCTGTCCAGTTGATCTGCAGGTGCTGCAGGCCAGAGGGAGGCCATGAGGCTGGAGAGGCCGGGAGCCCGGGGCAGACGACCCCCTCCAAGGGCCGTGCCTCCCGGGTGGAGAGCCCGGCCTGCAGAGGGACGCCCTCGGACGGGGGCGGGCAGTGAGGCCCTCAGTGTACGAGAGCCAGGCTTCCGCTCAGGTGGCAGGGATGGTGGGGCTGCCCCGCCAGGCCCAGCACAGAGCCTCCGGGGGCTGCAGCCCAGCGTGGCCTCCGAGAGCTCCAGTTCGAGCGTCAGCTTAGGCCGAAGGTTGGAAAGACTCAGGCCCCCTGGTCTCGGGGAGGCCAGTGTATCTCCTCGGGCTGCCGTAAATGTGGTCAGCGTGCGAGTGCCCGGGTCTGGGTGGGCTGTGGCCATGCCATTCTTGGGCTCGGCTGGTGCTGGGGTTACAGGAGGGTGTGCACTCACGGGGACGGCAGGCCCCCGCCTTGAGGACTCACCGGCTTCTGCAGGAAGAACATGGTCACGGCTCCCACGAAGGGCTTGTCCAGCAGGAGGGGCTCCAGGATGATGCGCAGGGTGCCCTGCAGCTGCACGGCAGGGAGGGCCGTGAGGGCCACCGCCTCCCTTCCCGCACCGCTGCACGGCAGGGAGGGCCGTGAGGGCCACCGCCTCCCCTCCCGCACCGCTGCACGGCAGGGAGGGCCGTGAGGGCCACCGCCTCCCCTCCCGCACCGCTGCACGGCAGGGAGGGCCGTGAGGGCCACCGCCTCCCTTCCCGCACCGCTGCACGGCAGGGAGGGCCGTGAGGGCCACCGCCTCCCCTCCCGCACCGCTGCACGGCAGGGAGGGCCGTGAGGGCCACCGCCTCCCTTCCCGCACCGCTGCACGGCAGGGAGGGCCGTGAGGGCCACCGCCTCCCCTCCCGCACCGCTGCAGGGCAGGCCTCAGTGCTGCCCCACCTCACGCCCGGGCCACCCCAGCTGTCAGGACCACGTGCCCCAGGCCACCTGCTATCACAACAGGGCCCAGCGGGCACTGAGGCCTGGATGCAGCTGCCAGCCCTGTCAGTCACCAAGCGCTGCCCAGCGTCAGGCCAGCCGGCATCGGGGCCCGGGTGTGCTTTCAGCCCTGGCTCACTCCTCTACTCCCGGGAGGAGCATGTCCACCTCGGGCCTACTCCTGAGCTAAGCAGTGGCTCTCATCGCTCCAGACATGGGACCCCAAGCCCCCCGGGGGACCCTACAATCAGAGGCAGGAGGGGGACCCTTCATTACACCCGGCCGCCACTCTCTGGCCTGTGACCTCCAGCCACAGCTCTTCGATTGCCACCAGCCTGTGTGGTGTCATGCCACCACCTCGGCTGGCCTCGGCACGGGCAGCTTCCTGTCCTGCCCGGCCCCGCCCCGCCGCTCACCCACCTGGATCCCGTTCACGCCGGCCTGAATCTTCTGCAGCTCCACGCTGATCTCGCAGTCCCCGATGTAGCTGCAGAGGGGAGGGAGGGGGAGGTGGCGGGGAGGCCGGTCCACGTGCTCAGAGAGATCAGGACCCTCAGCCGGTGTCCTAGAGCTCGAGTCCGGGCGCCTGGCCACAGGCCCGAGGTCTGCTCACTCAGCTCCGCCCAGACCTGCTGCGCCCCTGCCCCGCCATGGCCAGGTCTGAAGAGCCTGCAAGCCGCTGTCCCAGGGTGTTCCTGGGCCCCGGCAGTGAGGACAGGAGCCTGAGTCCTGCTGGTGGCTCCTGCCAGGTGACAGGCACAGGGAGGCCAGGATGGTTCCCCTTCGGGGAGAGCTGAGGGGACCCCGTGAAAGGACTGATGGGACTAGGGGAAGGGAGGGCGGCCGTCAGACATCCGCAGGACGCCGTGATGTGGGGCGGGGATGCTGTGTGCCCCGAGAGTGCAGGGGCGAGCAGATAGGCTGCCCGGGAGGCTAAGGGGCAGGTGGCCTTGATGAGCCCCAGGGATTCACACAGGACCCGTGGCAGGGCCACACACTCGAGACCAGCCCCTAATGGGGATGAGAGGTCCAGAATGGGCTCCTGGCTGCCACGTGCTGTCAGCGCCAGCTTCTGGGCCAAGGACAGGAAACATGAGACACTAGAAAGGAACTCTAGGACCTTGGGAGTTGATCCTGTGTCTTTTAAAGCACAATTCAAATCTCACCACCTCCAGGAAGACTTCCTAGATTGAACTTCCCTTCTTCCTGACTCAAGCCCATTATGTACCTCATGTAATAAGGTGCCCTTGCCCAACACCCTGAACGAGTCACTCGTGTGTCTGCACCCTCTGGTTTCCTGAGGTGCCACAGAGCCCAGGTCTCCAGCTGGCCTCGCACAGCCTGGGCCTCACCCACAGACCCCACCTCATCTTTTTTTTTTTTTTTTTTTTTTTTTTTTTTTTTGAGAGGTTTTTGCTATAGGGCGTGTGCGCTCGCCAGACAGACAGAGAGAGACAGAGAGATAGAAAGCGAGAAATCACTCCCTGGGGGGATGGCCACGCCGCAATCCCTTCTCCTCCATTCTCCTCTCGGGATCTTGGGCACGCACGCACACGCGCCCGGCGTGAGTTTAAGTCACCGGGTCCGGGACATGAACCGCAGTCGACTATGTGGGAGTCCAGCGACATAGCCATTACGCTAACTGCTGGTCCCGACCCCACCTCATCTTATCACATTGGCTCCCTCTAACTCCTCTGAGGCAGCTGGTCTGACCCCAGATGACCTGTGAGTACCCTGTGCATGCCACAGGATGGAGAAGCCACACCTGGGACAAGGGACCAGACAACAGCTGCCCCAGGACCTGTCACTCAGACACTCATTCTCCTGAAACTTCTCCCGAGCGAGGACTTTGCATGCCAGCTCTGGGGAGGGGAGTCCTGTGAGGGGTTACACCCCAATCAAAGTGCATACTCTACCCTATCTTCAAGCCGACGGTGCCCACAGAGTGTCCCCAGCACCCAAGGCCCCCGCTCACCAGATCTGCAGGTCCAGGGCCACCTGTCTCCGGTTGCATTTGTTCGTGTGTGCCTGGACGCCGTTGACCCTGGGGCACTGAGGAGACACGCAGGGCTGGGTCAGCAGGGCTCTGCCAGCAGGGGGTGCCACTGCAGAGTGACCACTGCCCTCCGTGCCCGCCCAGCTCTCCCTGCCCACCTCAGGCATCCGCTGAGCACCTACTCAGGCAGGCCTGGGGGGGAGGTGGGGGCGAGGCCGGCCAGCCTGTCCTCGTGGGTGCTCAGCCCAGCAGAGGGGACACAGGGCAGGGACATGTCACACGGCGACTGGGGAACTTCAGGAACACGGCCCAACCCAGTGTGGAGTGGCGGGAGGCGAGTGGAGGCTTCCTGGAGGAGGAAGCATTTTTTGTTTTTGTTTTTCTTTCTGTTTTTGCTTTTTAAATGCAAGAGTATATTTTCCCAAAATACATATCCAATCAAAGGAACGCTTCGCGAGTGTGCGTGTCACCCTGGCAGGGCCAGGCGTCTTCTCCGTACTGTGATTTCAGTATGCGTGCTGCCGAAGCACGGAAGAAGCATTTAGACCAAGCTGGCAGATGAGCAGAACCTGGCCTAGACGGGCAGAGGCGGCCAGGGTCGCTGGCCGAGGGGTCTGACCCTCAGATTAAAGTGCCCACTGTGTCCGGGGTCCCCAGGCTCTGGGGGAGACCTGAGCTCCTGGGTAGGCATCTCCTGATATCAGCTTCCTCCTCCCCCAAGGCTTCTCCTCTCTTCTGGTCAGGTGCAGAGTGGGTCAGCTTCTCACTCACCAAGGACAAGAAACCAATTTCATTTGAATGCAAATTAATGCAAGGCAGGCTGAGAGAGGGAGGGGCAATGTTCCCTGCTATCTCCGTTTAGTTTGAGACACATTCCCCTCCCAGGAGGTTTTTGCTACAGGGCATGTACACTAGCCAGACAGACAGAGGCAGAGAGACAGAAAGTGAGAAATCACCCCCAAGGAGGATGGCCACACCGCAATTCCTTCTCTTCCATTCTCTTCTCGGGATCTTGGGCACGCACGCACACAAGCCTGGCATGAGTTTAAGCCACCAGGTCCAGGACTCGAACCACAGTAAACTACATGGGAGTCCAGCGACATAGCCATTACGCTAACTGCTGGTCCCTTGAGACACATTTTTAAAAACAAATAGAGATAGGGGCGGGTAAGCCTCGTGGTGACTAAGGTGCTGGATTCCCACATGGCCGACTGTGGTTCAAGTCCAGGACCTGGAGTCTTGTTTTCTTGCTTTCCCTTTCTCTGTTTCTCTGTCATCAAATTTTAAAAAATAATAACCACAAATGGAACTAAATAAACAAGTAATTCTTTTTTTTTTTTTTTTTTGAGAGGTTTTTGCCATAGGGCACGTGCACTCGCCAGACAGACAGAGAGAGAGAGAGAGACAGAAAGTGAGAAATCACCCCGCAGGGGGGATGGCCACACCGCAATCCTTTCTGCTCCATTCTCCTCTCGGGATCTTGGGCACGCACGTACACACACACACAGCGTGAGTTTTAAGCCACCGGGTCCGGGACTCAAACTGCAGTCGACTACATGGGAGTCCAACGACACAGCCATTACACTAACTGCTGGTCCCAATAACCAAGTAATTCTTGGAAAAAAAAAAAAAAAGCTAGTAATAGATGCACGGATACATAATTAAACAGAGCAAAAGGTGAACTCCTGCACCATCAGATGACCGGCCGGCCCGTGGCGTAGTGGTGACGTGAGGCAGCTGGATCCCACACGGCCCATGCGTAGCTCGAGATCCAAACCTCGTGGCTTGACAAACAAACAGGCACATGTGCATGGGTGCCCAAAATCCTGAGAAGAGAAGGGACTGCAGTGCGGCCATTCCCCAGGGGTGCCTTCTCACTTTCCTTCTCTCTGGCAAGCATACGCATCCCGGAGCAAGTTAGAATCAATTCAAATCCGCATGGGCGGCGTGTGGCAATCAGTAAGCAGTTCTTTCAAGATGTTTGTGTTTGAAGGTTTTCATAAAATGTGGGAGGAAAAAATGACTCAACCCTATGGCAGAAAAGAGCCCCTTATCCTCGAATTCTCTCCACAGAAAGTGATGTTTGCAATTGCCATGGCACAGAAAAAGATTCTTTTTTTTTTTTTTTTTTTTTGGAGAGGTTTTTCGCTATAGGGCGCGTGCGCTCGCCAGACAGACAGAGAGAGACATAGAGACAGAAAGCGAGAAATCACCCCCCAGGGGGGATGGTCACGCCGCAATCCCTTCTCCTCCATTCTCCTCTCGGGATCTTGGGCACGCACGCACACGCGCCCGGCGTGAGTTGTAAGCCACCGGGTCCGAGACGCGAACTGCGGTCGACTACGTGGGAGTCCAGCGACATAGCCATTACGCTAACTGCTGGTTCCCAGAAAAAGATTCTTAAAAAGTACAGATCCAAAAATGCCAGGAGGAAATATCTCAGGGACGCGCTGGCCAGTTAACGGGAAACTGCACACAGAACCTTCAGTCTGGGACAGGTAGGACCTGTCGGCTTTTAAAATGTATGTGGTTTCTTTTCTTGTTTTGTCTCATATTTGTTTAATACTAATTTTGTATTTTCTTTCTTTCTTTTTTTTTGGGGGGAGAGCTTATTGCTATAGGGCGTGTGTGCTTGCCAGAAAGACAGAGAGAGACAGAGAGACAGAAAGAGAGAAATCACTCCTCGGGGGGATGGCCACGCTGCAATCCCTTCTCCTCCATTCCCCTCTCGGGATCTTGGGCACGCACGCACACACATCTGGCATGAGTCTGGGACTAGAACCATAGTCAAGTACATGGGAGTCCAGAGACATAGCCATTACGCTATCTGCTGGTCCCTCTTTCTTTAAGTGTTTTTTTTTTTTTTTTTTTTTTTTTTTTTTTTTTTTTTTTTTGCCACGGAGCATGTGCACTAGATGAAGAGACAGAGAGGGAAAGTGAGAAATCACCCACCAGGAGGATGGCCACACTGCAATCCCTTCTCCATTCTCCCCTCGGGATTTTAGACATGTACACACAGACCCGGTGTGATTTTCAAGCCACCAGGTACAGGACTCGAACCGCAGTTGGCAGTGTGTGGCTCCAGCACCGTAACCTCCCCTGGCCCTCTCTTCCTTTTCCTGAGGTGAGTACCCAGAACTGCAGAAGCTCAGGCCATCTGCAGAGCTTGTGGCTCCTCCCTGGGGGCCACAGAAGCCCAGTAGGAGGAAGGGGTGTGCCCAATCTCCCCAGGGGCCTGTGCTGGGGACGCTGACTAGCCCCCCACCTATGGGAGCTGGCCATCCCCAAGACCCTCACCTGCACAGACAGGTCCTGAGGGGGCTGCCTGCCTCAAGGCCCCGCCCACGCTGAGGGGTAACCACTGAGCATGCCCAGCCCAGGGCTCTGTTAGGAGGGCCCAAGCTAGAATTTGGCCCCTACTGGCCCTCCCAGAGCCACACCCCTCAGCACGGCCCTGGACAGGACGCAGCCACACCACGGCAGCCCTGAGGCCAGGCCTGCGGGTCATACTTCGCAGCATCCTTTAGAAGTGGGTCCTTTCCTTGAGACCAGCAGTTAGCGTAATGGCTATGTCGCTGGACTCCCACGTAGTTGACCGTGGTTCGAGTCCTGGACCTGGTGGCTTAAACTAATGCCAGGCGCGTGTGCATGCGTGCCCAAGATCCCGAGAGGAGGATGGAGGAGAAGGGATTGCGGCGTGGCCATCCCCCCTGGGAGGTGATTTCTCACTTTCTGTCTCTCTGTCTGGCGAGCGCACGCGCCCTATAGCGAAAAACCTCTCTCACAAAAAAAGAAAAAAAGTGGGTCCTTTCCTTTTATACACAAGGAAACAGGAGCTCAGAGAGGTTGAGTCTCTGGCCCAAGGTCACCAAGCACAGAGCAGACCTGGGCAGACCGAATCAGAGGGAGCTAGGAGCTCTCCCAGTGAGGGAGGGGGTGTGGGGCCCCCCTAGGTCCTGGCCAAGCCCGGGGTGGGGGTCAGTAGGGATGCTCTGTGACCCGCAACAGGAAGGAGGGGAGATGAGGAAGGGAGGAGAGGGAGGGAGGAGCGGCCAGGCGTGAGGGCTTCTAATGCCAGGATCGGAGTCAGATATTCCTCCCGGGGGGCTGAGCTGTCTGCTTGGCCTCCAGGCTGTCACCAGGTCCTCCTGATGAGGCCACCTGCTAGCCCAGAACACAGCCGCGGAGGGGCGGCCTGGCCTGGCAGAGCGCGGCAGTCTGCTGGCTTCCTGGCTCCCAGCTCAGCACCCGCCTCCTGGAAGTCTTCCCTGACTACCACAGCCCCTCCGCCCTCACACATTCCTCTACGTGGAGTGTACACATACGGCCACGCTGCTGCCTCAGTCTACATGTCTGCCTCCCGCCGCAGGAGCGCACCCACGCCCGACTGCAAGCCCAGTGCTCAGTGCACGTTAAGTCGTAAGTGAAGGAAACCAGGAGCGCGCACACAAACCAGCAGAGGCCGAGCAGCACAGCTCGGGCCTGGCGCAGGCGCCCTACGCACCTCCCACTCAGGGCTGCGCACAGGGCTGGAGCACCGCCCCCAGGGGCTGGCCCTGCTAGGTCCCTGCCTGCTCCAGGGCAGGCCTGTGCCATGCCTCTGAGTTACAGGTGGTAGCGGGCACAGCGGCCCCGCCTGGGAGCATTCGGGATGATCAAAATGAGACTCCCGTCAGTCAACGGGCACTTTGGGACAGGAGTGGGACCCCGGGGGAGTGGAGGGGACAGGAAGCCCAGTCTAGAACAGGGACAACGGCGCCAGGCGTGTACGCAGGAACGTCCCGGCCCAGACCACCTTACCCTGGACGCCCGCTGACCTTCCCCGACCTGGCCTGGGCTTCTCCCCTGACTGCCGGAACCCCCAGTCAGCCCCGGGGGTGTGTGTGCCGCAGGGGATGCCTGAGCTTAGGGACAAGGACTTTTTTCCTTGAAACTGCCTGGCCACCATTGCATGTTTTCAGAATCTGCTTAAGAAAAGTGGAACTGGGACCAGCAGTTAGCGTAATGGCTATGTCGCTGGACTCCCACGTAGTCGACCGTGGTTCGTGTCCCGGGCCCAGTGGCTTAAAACTCACGCTGGGTGTGTGTGCGTGCGTGCCCAAGATCCCAAGAGGAGAATGGAGGAGAAGGGACTGCAGCAAGTGGCCATACCCCCTGGGGGGTGATTTCCTGCTTTCTGTCTCTCTGTCTCTCTCTGTCTGTCTGGCGAGCGCACGCGCCCTATAGCAAACCCCCACCCCCCCCCCCCCAAAAAAAAAAAAAAAAGAAAGAAAAGTGGAACTACTGCCCACAGCTCCTTTCTGTCCCCTTTGAGCCAGGCTTCCTGGGACCTGGATAGACCGATGGGGCTGAGACGGACAGGCTGGGAGGGACCTGGGGCCTGGAGGGGAGAGGGACAGGGCAGACTGCACAGCCGTCCAGGCGGCCCCTCCCGCCGCAGCACCGACCTTCTGTCCGAAGCAGAGCTTGGTGAAGGTGAACGTCCGCAGGTGGACGCTCTTCTCCCGGATCTTGGGCTCCAGTTTCTCCCGGAACTTGCTTTCCATGATGATGCTCAGGTAGGGCCAGATCTGGGCGATGATCTGTGAGGACAGGAAGCCCTGGGGGTCAGGGCTGCGCCCTCACTGCCCCCTGCAGCCTGGTCCTGGGGTGAGGTCCCCATCCCGCCACCTACCCACCCTCCACCCACTGTCCACTTGCCCGTCACACACGTGATACCCCGCAGTGCCGCCCCCCCCCCCCCCCCCCCCCCCCCCCCCGCCAGGACACAGGACCCAGCACTCGGTGCCATTCTGCGGATCACCGTGAAACACTCGTTCACTAAAGTTGATACGATGAAGCCCTTTAGTTTTGGGCTAAAACATTCTCTCATTCTACACTGTGGTGGAAACAAAAGGTAGCAGATGCCAGAGGTTTTAAAAAAAAAATTACAGGTTAGAAATTAGCTTGCAGGGGGCCAGCTGATGGCATAATGGTTACATTGCTGGACTCCCACACAGTTAACCATAGTTCGAGTCCCAGACCTGGTGGCTTGAAACTCATGCTGGCGTGTGTGCCTACATGCCCAAAATCCCAAGAGAAGAATGGAGAAGGGATTGCGGCGTGGCCATCCCCCCAGGGGTGGTTTCTCGTTGTCTGTCTGTCTCTCCAGCAAGTACACGTGCCCTATAGCAAACATCTCTCTTTAAAAAATTAATCTGCATGGACTTCGTTTTCAAGCAAGCAATCAACAAATAAAGGCAACCGTGGCCTATTTCTGCAGCAGAATGACTGCTGGAGCTGCTCTGGGGACCAAGTAGGACTTGGGAGAGGGCGGATGGCAGGGGTGGCTGATGAAGGTGTCATCAGAAGGGTGTCCAGAGGGGCTAGCAGCAGCTGTGTTGGGTTGGGTGAGGGGCTAGCGGCAGGTGCGTCCTGTTGGGTGAGGGCTAGCGGTAGGTGCGTCCTGTTGGGAGGGGGCTAGCGGCAGGGGCGTCCTGTTGGGCAAGGGCTAGGGCAGGTGCGGGTGCGTCCTGTTGGGTAAGGGGCTAGCGGCAGGTGCGTCCTGTTGGGAGGGGGGCTAGCGGCAGGTGCGTCCTGTTGGGTGAGGGGCTAGGGGCAGGGGCGTCCTGTTGGGAGGGGGGCTAGCAGCAGGGGCATCCTGTTGAGAGGGGGCTAGCGCCAGGTGCATCAGGTTGGGTGAGGGGCTAGCGGCAGGTGTGTCCTGTTGGGAGGGGCTAGCGGCAGGTGCGTCCTGTTGAGTGAGGGGCTAGCGGCAGGGGCGTCCTGTTGGGAGGGGGCTAGCAGCAGGTGCGCCCTGTTGGGTGAGGGGCTAGTGGCAGGGGCGTCCTGTTGGGAGGGGGCTAGCGGCAGGTGCATCAGGTTGGGTGAGGGGCTAGCGGCAGGTGCGTCCTGTTGGGAGGGGCTAGCGGCAGGTGCGTCCTGTTGAGTGAGGGGCTAGCGGCAGGGGCGTCCTGTTGGGAGGGGGACTAGCAGCAGGTGCGTCCTGTTGGGTGAGGGGCTAGCGGCAGGGGCGTCCTGTTGGGAGGGGGCTAGCGGCAGGTGCGTCCTGTTGGGTGCAGGGGTTCTCCCTCTTCTGTCCCTTGGGCCTGGGCCTTCTTCAGCCATGCCTCCGAAAAGGAGTGGAAACGCCTAGGGCTGTGAGATGCCGGGACCCACCGTCCCCGCCTCTCCCGGAGGCCTCTCCGAAGCCCAGGTTCTAAATCTCTAGGGGCTGGTCCCGTCTTCCTGTCTGGCTGGGCTGCCATTCCTGGAGTGCCTCGTGAGAACATCAGGACATCCCTGGTATGTGGTTTGTCTACACCGCCAACAAGGGTGGGCGCCCCGTCCCCACAGCCGACTCGCCAGCGCCTCGCGTGGGCCTGCGTGTGAGTCACTGAACGACGTCAGGCAGGCGGGGATCCAGGACCCAGTTCACACACACGGGAGCCACCTCAAGGTTCGCACCAAAGGCCGGGCCTCCACTGGTCCACAGAAACTGGCTGCTCCTCTTAACGCAGGACCAGCCAGCTGGCATGGTAGCTAGATGGCTGGATGACACATGGCTGACTACACAGTTCAAATCCCGGACCGGGTGGCTTGAAAACATGCTAGGCCCATGTGTGCAGGAGAAGAGAGTGCTGTGTGGCCGTCCTCCCTGGAGGTGATTTCTCACCCCCACTTTGAATGGAAACGCCCTAACCGAATTTAAAAAATAAATAACAAGGTTGGGGATAGCAGTGGAGCTTTCGTGTGTAGGGACAGGTGTGAGCAGATGGCAGCAGGGCTGGTTCCCCGCCAGCAGCGTGCGGACTGGTCAGGAAGGGACGGGCTGGCTGCCCCACCACGGTCAGGGCGCCTGGCAGACCCGGGAGCTCCTTGGTTAATCTAGAGCAGTCCCAGCGGTGTCTCGTCAGGGTCTCCTCCCCTAGGAGAGCGCCCGCCAGGTGGGCCCGTGCAGAGCTGCGCCTCCTGCCCTCTGTATCTCCTGGCTTTTCTGCTGTGCCCTGCATTATTTAAACTTGTTAAAAAAAATGGTAAGAAAAGCGAAGCACACCATTCTGGCGAGTGAGGCAGGGGAGAGGCTGCCACTCCACCGCTGCTCCCCCTGGACAAGGGGACTGCCTGGGACCCGGGCCTCTGTCCATACCCTGTGACCTGGCTGCCAGCCTGCAGGCTGGAGGCTGAGGCCTGAAGTGAGTTCACTGCGCGCCTGGCCTTACCTTGTTGGCCCACTCGACCCGCTCCACGTCCGGGAAATGGATCTAGGGAGCAGAATCCCCGAGGGGAAGTTAGACTCAACCATCAGGCCCTCGGCGCCACCAAGTTCTCGGTTCTGCCCACCAGCTCCCTCTTCCTCCCGCCCGCCTGTGTGACGGCCACACGTGCTCTCGGCACCCACTGGGCCCCAGGCGACTCAGCGGGCCCTGCCCTCAGGAGCGCACCAGCCAGTGGGGCAGGCCACAGAGAGCCTGGGTGCAGGCTGGGGACAAGGTAGGGGCAGGAGGTGACGCAGGGCCTCACCTGCCCTCCCTCCCCCCTGCGGAGGCCATGAGGGTGGGAAGCAGGGGAGGTGCCCCATATACTGCCCGTTTGCATATGCAAATCAGCCCCCCTCCCTGCTGAGGCGGATCCCCCACCCTGGACACAGGATGACTTGGCTTGCTCCTTGCACGTCCGTCAGTCCCTATTATTTATTTATTTATTGGAGAGGATTTTGCTACAGGGTGCGTGCGCTCGCCAGACAGAAAGAGACAGAGAGACAGGAAGTGAGATATCACCCCCCAGGGGGGACGGCCACGCCACAATCCCTTCTCCTCCGTTCTCCTCTCAGGATCTTGGGCACGCACACACACGCACCCGGTGTGAGTTTAAGCCACCAGATCCAGGACTCGAACCGTGGTTGAATATACGGGAGTTCAGCGACATAGCCATTACGCTAACTGCTGGTCCCAAGTCCCCTATTATTATTATACATTGTCCATCACATCGTCCCTCACATTGTCCCTTTCGGAGAACTAGAACAACGCAAGCATTCTCTAGGCAAAAAGTAGACGATTTTATGAGGGAAGGCAGCGCCCAGCGATAACCTGGCTGGTGGGGTGCCCTGGCCTGCAGTCCAGTAGTTTCTGACAATGTGGCCACAACCCTGGGCACTCCACCAGCTGTGGGTCCTGGCGAGTGACAAGAAGGGGGCAGTGAACCAGCAGTTAGCATAATGGCTATGTCGCTGGACTCCCACGTAGTTGACCGCGGTTCACGTCCCGGACCCAGTGGCTTAAAACTCACGCCAGGCGCGTGTGCGTGCGTGCCCAAGATCCCGAGAGGAGAATGGAGGAGAAGGGATTGCGGCGTGACCATCCCCCCTGGGGGGTGATTTCTCACTTTCTGTCTCTGTGTCTCTCTCTGTCTGTCTGGCAAGCGCACGTGCCCTATAGCGAAAACCTCTCCATAAAAAATGAAGGGGGCAGCGCGGGGCCCGGCGCACGACAGTGCCCTGGCTAACCCCGTCTGCTCTGAGTACCTCCCGCCTCCGTCAGGAGCCTCAGTGTGCACCCGCCCGGGAGCTTCTCACCCACGCAGGTCTGTGTCAGGGGAGGACGGACCAGCAGGGCATGCGAGGACATGGGCCCTGGTGACGAGACTCGGATCACTAAAAAACGCCATCCCTGCCCATGCCCGGTACTGGGAGCACCACGGCGGGGAAGGGGCCTGCCCTGCCCACCTGGGGCTCAGGAGCCTGTGTCCAGGGACGGAGGTGTGTCTGGGCAGCTCACACCTCCTGCATATACGCCAAGTGCCAGCCCCTGGCCTAGCTCAGAGGTGGCCCTGTGGACTCGACTGCACACCCGAGCCGAGACCACGCACCCAAAAGGACAGTCATTTTCAAAGGATGAGACGGAACAACCTGATTCTCGATTTCTGCCATAGGGCGTGTGTGCTTACTGGAGAGACACACAGAGACAGAGAGAGTGGGAGAGCACCTCCTGGGGTGGCCACACCACAGTCCTCTCTCCTCCGTTCTCCTCTCAGGGTTCTGGGCCCCACACACATGCACCCGTGGTCCAGGGCTCCAGCGCCTTGACTACCATGCCACCTGCTGGCCCGGGCGCACAGTTTGTAGCGGCCTGAGGTCGGGGACACTGGTGCTGCTGAGACTTCCGGGACGCGTGCCTCGGTCTCTCCAGCTCCACGCGGTGGGAGCCGGCCTCCCCCAGGAACAGGGGGAGGGGGCCCCGGGGAGCGGGGAGCAGCCAGGAGCAGCAGCCCACCCTGCCCTGCGCTCCCTCAGCCGCCCAGTCCGACCCCAGGCTGGGCGCTGGCCAGAGGAGAGAGGAGGGACGGCCCCTCTCCCTGCGCCGCCACTGCCAGTACTAGAGGGGAAACCCTGGCACAGGGCCTGGGGTCCCAGCTTCATCCCTGCGACTTCCCTCTGTGACCTTTCGATCCCACCACCTTGGCCTCTTCCCGCCTGCCGAGGGCCTGCACGTGTCCTTGCTGGGCCTGAAAGTCCGCCCCTCTTCCCTCCTTTACTGTCACCACCTGGGACGTCACTGCCAGGACTCCCAGGCTGTTGGGGGCACGTCTCTAAGAGTGGCCGCTGGCTCCCCACAGCAGCGTTTTACACCTTATCAGAGCTGTTTGGTCCCTGGACGCTCAGGGGGGGCTGATGGCTTTGTCCCCTGCCAGAGCCCGTCCCTGTCCCTTGCATGTCACCCTCACACGCACATGCGGAATAATGAACACAAGGCTCTCCCGCTAGGGCGCTCCCGGCTGGTGCAGGAGGCAGTTAGCCACCGTCCCAGCGCGGGGCCAGCCCGGACAGGGCAGAGCAGTCTGGCACTGCGGCACCCTCTTGGCCACTTCTGCTCCCTGCTGCCCACGCCTGCGGGCTGGTCCTCACCCCTCCTTCCAGCCCAGCCACGGCCCTTCCATCTGCCCTGGGCACCCCTGGGGCACCTGCCCCTGCCTCTTCCCCTGCCCAGGTGCTTCTGCACCCTCGGGACCTGGCAGTTCTGATGGCGGCCCTGGAAAGGGGATCCGGCTTGGCAGGTCCAGCCCCGGCCACTCGGGGGCTGTCAGACGGGTAGGTCCATCCCCGGCGGATGGTGTGGTGGTTAAGGGCACAGGACTCCCACAGCCCCCGCCCGGGAGCTGAGCTGCCTCCTGCCGCGTGCATCCGAGGACAGCAGGTGGGGCGCTCTAGCTTATTTATCAAACTCCTGGCATGATTCTGCAGTTTGGTCAGGCTTGGTTGGGAGGTGTCCACGACCAGCCCACCTCCTGCATTAGAGGACCCACACCCACCCACAGCTGAACCCCCCCAACTTGTACTGATCAAGGTCTAAGGTTTCTCTTGTGACCGCATCTGTATTTCAGGGTCCTCACCAATAAGTTCCTCCATAGTGAGTCTGAACCCCCTGAAAATAGCACGACAAAAGGGACCGAGTCACCCCAGCACCGTGGTCACCCCACGGCAACAGCGTGAGCACAACGACATTCTTTGTGATTCTTTGGGACTCCCCTGAGGACGTTTCATGCAAGGGGTGAGCTCAGACAGTCTGACACTTAGAGCGCAGCTGCTCATACTCAGTGTTTTCCCGCGTTCACAGGCAGACCGCCCTATTTTTCCATTATGATTGATCTTTAAAACATCTTCTTGGGGGGACCAGTAGATGGTGTGGTAGTTAAGGGCGCTGGACTCCCACAAGGCCAACCATGGTTCGACTCCCGGACCTGGCAGCTTGCTTTCTCTCTCTTGTTCTCACTCTGTCCCTCTCTGGTCAAATGAAAATAAATAAAGTTAAATAAAATAATTGTTTAAAAAAAAAATCTTGGGACCAGCAGATGGCATAACGGTTACATCACTGGACTCCCACATGGCTGACCACGTTTCAAGTCCTGGATCAGAAGGTTTGAAACTCACACCAGGTGTATGTGCCCAAGATCCCAGGAGGAAAACAGAGAAGGGATTGTGGTGTGGCCATCCCACTGGGGGATGATTTCTCGCTTCTGTCTCTCTGTGTCTCCTTGTCTTTCCATCAAGCACATGTGCCCTAAAGTAAAAATATCTCTTAAAATTTTTTTGGAACCAGCAGTTAGCGTAATGGCTATGTCGCTGGACTCCCACGTAGTCGACCACAGTTCGCGTCCTGGACTCGGTGGCTTAAAACTCACGCAGGGCGTGTGCGCGTGCATGTCCAAGATCCCGAGAGGAGAATGGAGGAGAAGGGATTGCGGCATGGCCATCCCCCCTGGGGGGTGATTTCTCGTGCTTTCTATCTCTGTCTTTCTGGCGAGTGCACGCGCCCTATAGCAAAAACCTCTCCAAAAAAAAAAATTTTTTTTTTCTTTCTCTTGGGCCGGCAGGTGGCGTGGTGGTTAAGGCACTGGACTCCGCCATGGACAACTGCAGTTTGAGTCCCAGACCTGGCAGCTTGCTTTCCCCCCCTCTCTCTCATTCTGTCCCTCTCTGGTCAAATTAAAAGAAAAAAAAAAAGTAAGTAAATAAAGTTAAATAAAATAATTCTTTAAAGAATTTGTTTTCTTTCTCCTTTTTCTTGAGTTTTAAAACAATTTTCATCTGTATGTTCATTATCTTCTTCCTCATTTCTTTTATGTAAATCTGTTGCTCTTTTGTTTCTAGAGTTGATCTTTTTTTTTTTGGAGAGGTTTTTGCTATAGGGCGCATGTACTCCCCAGAAAGACAGAGACAGAGAGGCAGAAAGTGAGAAATCACCCCCCCAGGGGGGATGGCTACGCTGCAATCCCTTCTCCTCCGATCTCTTCTTGGGATCTTGGGCAAGCACGCACATGCACCCGGCATGAGTTTAAGGCACTGGGTCCAGGACTCAAACCACGGTCGACTACATTAGGAGTCCAGCGACATAGCCATTATGCTAACTGCTGGTCCCTAGAGTTGCTCTTCATGCATCTCTATTTTCAATTTTTCTTGTTGTATGATAAATTCTAAGTTTTAAAATTCTCTGAGTTTTTGACATAACATTTGTTTTTTCTGCCTTTTTATCTAATTTCCACATGACTTCCTCTTACTGAGTTTAACAGTAACACTTTATAATATCCAGACACGTGAGATTTGTGTAGCTATGTATGACCGTTTCTAATTCCATTTCACTGTGGTCTGAACAACGTGCAGGGTGCCAGTGACTGGGCTCCGCCGGCAATTCCTCCGCGGCGCGGTGCACGACCAGCTTCCGTGACTGGCCCGTGCGTGATCGAGTCAGCAGCCGTGCCCAGCCCGGCATGCCTCATGCTTGCTCACCCTCTATCTGCTTCGGTTATCATTGGCACAGAAGGACGCATTAAATTTCCAAGGCCCACTGTTAGTCCGCCTTCTTCCTGATGCAGTTCTACCAGCTGCTGACAGGACTATTTCAAATTTCTGGGGCCAGCAGGTGGAGTGCTGGTTAAGGGCGCTGGACTCCCACGTGGCAGATTGCAGTTCAAGTCCCAGAAAGCAATTCCTGGCGGCTCGGTTTCTCACTTTCTCTTCCTCTCTCTCTCTCTCTCTCTCTCTCTCTCTCTCTCTCTCTCTCAGTATCCCTCTCTGGTCAAATTAAAATAAGTAACTGAATAGGGACCAGCAGTTAGCACAATGGTTATGTCGCCGGACTCCCATGTAGTCGACCGTGGTTCAAGTCCCGGACCCGGTGGCTTAAACTCATACTGGGCGCGTGTGCGTGCGTGCCCAAGATCCCAAGAGGAGAATGGAGAAGGGATTGTGGTGTGGCCATCCCCCCAGGGGGTGATTTCTCGCTTTCTGTCTCTCTGTCTCTGTCTGGCAAGCGCATGCATCCTACAGCCAAAAAAGAAAAAAAAAAAAAAAAAAACCCTCTCCAAAAATAAATAAATAAATAACTGAATAAATAAAGTTAAATAATTATAACAAAAGAACTATTTCAAGTTTAGATTATGTGGTACACATATGTCCATCATCATTATATCCTTTTTTATAATTATTTCTATAATTTTATTTATTCATTTATTTTTAATTTGACAGAGAGAGACGGGGGGGGGGGGAGTGAGAAAGCAAACTATCAGGTCCAGGATTCGAACCATGGTCAGTCCTGTGGGACTGTCCAGCACCTTAACCACCACGCCACCTGCTAGTCTCCATCATTATAGCTTAATGACTGCCCATGACAAGCATGTAACATCCTTTTTTGTCTTCATGAAACACCAGGAGAGTTCAAAAATTTTGCAGAAAAATGCAGTAAAAGAATGAGTCTGCTTTGGTGCAAGAAAAATTTCAAATCCATGCAGTTTTTTAATAATACACATCTTCCTTGAACTTTCTGGAGACCCCGCATTTGAGTTCTATTTTGTCTAATACGAAAATTGTTACCCTGGCTTTTGTTTCAAAATTGCCCAGTGAAACACATTTTTTTCATCCCATTTTCAACCTTTTTGAGTTTATGTTATCACACGTGATTTAATACGCACCCAACCCCTAAATAACCCCATTTTACAGGTAAGAAGACTAAGCTCAGAGACGGTATATGACTTATAATTCCCACGTGTGGTGCTGAGACCCAGCCTCGGTCTGACCACAAAGCCTGTACTGCTTCGTTGCATCCCACTCTCAAGAAGATGAAGTAATGGTGATGGCATAATGGTTACGTTGCTGGACTCCCACATGGCCGACTGCAGTTCAAGTCCCAGACTGAGCGGCTTGAAACTCAGGCCGGGTGTGTGTGCATGTGTATCCAAAAATCCCCAGAGAATGGAGGAGAAGGGATTGTGGTGTGGCCAGCTCCCCTCAGGGGTGATTTCTTGCTTTCTCTCTCTCTGTCAAGCACATACACCCTATAGCAAAAATCTCTCTTAAAAAAAATCCTACACACCACTGTTTCCCTGTCTTGTACAAAGTCTGACTTAGCAGAAGATTGCCCTCAGGGGGCCTGAGCCTCACTGTGGGCCACACTTTATATTCAATAGCTTACAAAAGGCATTCTATAAACACTTCTATTTGAAACTCCCATTACTCTTTAAGGTGAACGCCAAAGATATAATTATGCCCATTTTACAGATGGAGAGAGGCTCAGAGACTAGTTAGTACTTGCCCAAAATTACCCAGGTGACCAGAACCCAGATCTGCCCATTGGCATGAGATTGGAGTCCTGCCCTCAAAGTGTTTTCTCATCCATTTCCCTTACTTTTCCTCCACCTAAAATGTCAACATTCAAAGTCCATTTCTTACTGTTTTTCTAACCTTTTCCGTGTACAGTTCAAATTCCACTTCGCTAAGCCTCTGTGTTTTCATCAGCAGGGTGGGCACAGCACTGCCAGTCTCACGGTTCCTGGGAAGACTACCCAAGACCCTGCACGGCAGGTGCTCAGTACCTTCTCGGCCCAGCTAACACTGTGGAAGTGGAACTGCCATTGGAAATTGTATAGGCGTGGAAGGGGCAGACACTCCGACCTCTATGACCTCAGGTACATGCAAGGACAAGGTCACTGGGCCAAAGGTCGCCCAGGTCTGCCTGACCCCAAGTCCACGATTCTCTGAGGCTCCTAGCTCTTGCAGCACTTAGACCACACCCAGACTGAGAGCAGGCACAGACAGAATGCAGCACCGGCGGCTGGCCCAATGGGGATGCTCCGTAGTGAAACCTGACACGGGGGGGGGGGGGGGCCAGGCCGAGTGTGTTTTATGCCTGGCCTCGCTAGAGAAACAGCAAAGGTGCGCAATAAGGTGGTGGCCGCCATGGACTGAGTCCTAAAGTCACTAAGCTTTTGTTCCAGTCCCTCATGAGGCTGGCAAGGTGTGGGACCAGCTGGGGGAGACACTCATGCCCTCTGGCGATGTGAACAACCAGCAGTGGTTCTCGAACGTTCAAAGTCAAGGGTACCACTGGTTAGGAGGCGGGTTCCTGGTCAGGGTCCCTTAGATGGTGACTCGGGACTGGAAGCCTGTGTCTGTAACAGGTGCCTGCCAGGCGCTGACTTGGTGGGAGGATGCGGGGCAGGGCTCCCCAGCTGGAGGGCCTGCTCAGGCTCTTCTGCCCCCAGGGCTCCTGACCGAGGCTCCAAAGCCACAGCCTGGTTCTCGAACTGTCACTATGAGAATACTGCCTTGTCACGAAATTCCTGCCCGTTATGGTCTTTTACAAAGGGAACTCTTCACAAATGCAAGGAGTGGCGAGAGCAGATGGCCACACCGCTTCCAGTATCCCGGCTGTGCCTGGCTCTGGGGTCTGCTCTCCCCCCTGGAAGGCCAGCCACCCCGGCCCCTACCAGCTGCTGGCCAAGAGTAGGCGTGGCCTCACTCCCTTCGGCCTCCCGCTTCTCACTGAGGGGGCAGCTCCCTCCTGTGTGGCCAGACCCATGGTCCGAGAGCACGGATGTGGATTGGCTGCTGCGTGGTTCGGTGCTGCAGACGAATTCAGCACTTCAGCCAGCTTCCTTATGTACCTCTCCACACCAACTGGTGTTCTACAGGCGGGACACCTCCCCAGGGCAGGCCTGGGAAGTTCCCATGATGCCCAGGGACAGAGGCAAGTGACCACAGCGCAGACCCTGCTTTTCCCCTGCCCGACCTCTCAGCGAAGTCTAAACAGTTTACATCACCCTGCCTCCCCCACCTGAGGCCTCTACTACAAAACAAAAGTTTATTTTTTTCTATGTGCAAGACAGAGGGAGGGAGGGTGAGAGAGACAGAAGGCACACTCAGCAGGGTCGCCACACCATGGTCCACCCCCAGCGTGCCCAGATCCCGGGCACACGCGCACGCACGTGCCTGGGTCAGGGAGGTCTCTGGGGGTGGACCTAGAACCTTCCCTTGTAGGTCAGCCTCGGGAGCATGCCAGCACCACCGCGCCGCCATCCCACCCCAGCACACTCTTGGTGGTACTGGCCATGCCACAGTCCCTTCTCCTCCATTCTCCTCTCAGGATCTTGGGCACACACACCCAGTGTTTTTTTTTTTTTTTTTTTGAGAGGTTCTTGCTATAGGGCGCGTGGGCTTGCCAGACAGAGAGAGACAGAGAGATAGAAAGCAAGAAATCACCCCGCGGGGGAGATGGCCACGCCGCAATCCCTTCTCCTCCATCCTCCTCTTGGGATCTTGGGCACGCACGCACACACACCTACCGTGAGTTTAAGCCATCAGGTCCGGGACTGGAACTGTGATTGACTAACGGCAGTCCAGTGACATAGTCATTATGCCAACTACTGGTCCCATCCAGCGTAAGTTTTAAGTCGCTGGGTCTGGGACTCAAACCATGACTGACTACGTGGGAGTCCAGCGCCGTGACCATTATACCTTCTGCTGGTCCCTGTACTTTAAAAAAAAAAAAAAAAAATTGTTGGGAGGGGCAGCAGATGGCATAGCAGTTACATTGCTGGGCTATGGGTCGAGTCCTGGACCCGGTATCTTGAAAATCATGCTGGACATCTCACTTTCCCTCTCACTGTGTCTGTCTCCCCAACACACACGCACTCAGGAGTACACTAAGGCAAAAACCTCTAAAAGAAAAAAAAAAAGAATAAATGTTCTGGCACTGGGGTGCTTGATAGGATCTCACCAGCCGTGGGTCCTCCCCGACCTTCCAGCCAGCCCAGACCACGGGTGTGCCCAGGGTGTTTGGGTCGACCCAGGATCTGAACCCTGGGCCTTGCCATGTGGCTCCAGCATTGCACAGCTGTGCCCTGCCACCCCCTGCAGCTAGCCCTGTGCTTCATTTCCTAGACCATTTAGGGACATGGCCCCACAGCAGTGAGAAAGCGGACCCAGAGGCCTCTCAGGAAGCACGGGGTGGGGCTTCACGTAAAGGCCTCCCTGTCACTTAGGTGGTTCTGCCCCTCCCTCTCTTAGGGACGTAGCACCTCCCATGGGAGCAGCCATGTACGGAGACAGAGACACAGAGACGACATAGAGAGGTAGGGACACACGTGGACACGCACACATGGACATGCACATGCACGGAACTAGACAGTACAGGGTGTCTGGGCAGAGAGCACATGCTGGAGAGAGAGAGAGAGAAATCCCTCCTCTGCAGGGCACACATGCACATGCACCTGTTGTGTTTTTCAACCCACTGGGTCCAGGACTTGAACCGCACAGTCAGCCATGTGGGATTCAGCCGCTTTAACCACCACACCACCAGCTGAACACTTTTTTTTTTTTTTTAAGTTCACCCATCCAGCTCCTCCATGAGACAGAGACACACACCACCAGCAGGGACCCCTGCCATGACCCACCCAAGCCTCGGTCGGCCTGGGTCAGGGGCACACGCACGCACTCCTGGCACACAGGGAGGTCCTGGGATTCTTCTATGTGGGTCCCTTTGTACTATCAAGTGCCACCACCTGTCCCCAAAGGTAGATCTGGTTGATAATAAGTTGCAGGAAAGTTCAATGACACAGTTAGGTTTGGTAGTGCCCAGAGGTTAAACCTGGTCCTTCTACTTATCAAACTAGAAAAGGTCCAGGAAAGATCATACTCACAGCAAGTGTCTCTAAAACATTTATAAGCCCTGGGGCCAGCAGGTGGCATGATAGCTCAGGTGCTGGACTCCCACATGACTGACCACGGTTTGAGTCCCAGACCTGGCAGCTCACTTTCTCCCTTTCCCTGTCTCCCTCTCTGTTTCTCTGTCTCTCTGTGATCAAATTAAAATAATAATGATAATGAATAAAGTTAAATAATTCTTTTAAACATTCTGAAGTCTTGATAGCTCTCCTTAACTTCTAGGAATCTGTACTAAAGACACTGAGAAACGTGACTAAGACTCACACGGAAGATATTTGCTGTGGCATTCATTCCCCGTTCTTACTGCGCACGTCCCACATTCCAGGCACTGGGCTGAGGACTGGGGGTGCGAGCGTACAGGAAGCACACCTCACTGCAAGGGACACTCAGTCTGGAGGAAGAGTCGGACAGAAAGACGAGCAGGTGCCACTCAGTACTAGAAGCAGAGGCAGAGCGGTGACCAGGTGCTGCGGGAGCCCGAGAAGAGGGTCCGAGAGGGGGCCTGCATGTGGCCGTGAAGTCATGGGGTCCAGGCTGGCAGACCAGAGGGGGTAGTTCCAGACACAGGAAGACACCTCGGCTAGCCACACGGCAGGGAAAACAGAAACCACCGACACAACCCACCTTAGAGAAACGGTTAAGCGACTTGTGATATTTCCACATGAAGGGTATCACAGTCCTTAAGTGTTTTTGGAGAATGTTTGGAACATGATGTTAAGAACATAAAAAAGGGGGAACCAGCAGTTAGCATAATGGCTATGTCACTGGACTCCCATGTAGTCGACTGTGGTTCGAGTCCTGGACCCGGTGGCTTAAACTCACGCCGGGCGCGTGTGCGTGTGTGCCCAAGATCCCCAGAGGAGAATGGAGGAGAAGGGATTGTGGCGTGACCATCCCCCCTGGGGGGTGATTTCTCGCTTTCTGTCTCTATGTCTCTCTCTGTCTGTCTGGCGAGCGCACACGCCCTATAGTGAAAAAAAAAAAAAAAAAAAAAAAACCTCTCCAAAAAAAAAAAAAAAAGAACATAAAAAAGGGGAACAGCAGTTAGCATAATGGCTATGTCACTGGACTCCCATGTAGTCGACTGTGGTTCGAGTCCTGGACCCGGTGGCTTAAACTCACGCTGGGTGCGTGTGCGTGCGTGCCCAAGATCCCCAGAGGAGAATGGAGGAGAAGGGATTGCGGTGTGACCATCCCCCCTCGGGGGTGATTTCTCACTTTTTGTCTCTCTGTCTCTGTCTGTCTGGTGAGCACACGTGCCCTATAGCAAAACAAAACAAAACAAAACAGCAAACAAATTTTTAAAAAAGAACATAAAAAAGGAGGAAGGACAAAAAGGACACCAGGTTTCGTTACTTGTCAGAGGGTGCATAAGCTCCATTTTCCAGAGAGAGAGAGAGAGAGAGAGAGAGAGAGAGAGGAGAAAGCACCGCGCGTGAAAGGCGGGCACGCCGCGATTCCTTCTCCAATCCTCCTCTCGGGATTTGGGGCGCACACGCACACGCATCTGGCGTGTTTCCCAGGCTGCCAGTTCTGAGACTCAAATGGCAAGTGTGGCCATGTGGGGTCTGGCTGGCCCCCGGCTCCCTGAAAACTGTTTTCACACGCTTTCTATCGTATAAAGTACACCCAGCACAGCAGTGGGCCTCTGGGTAGGTGTTTATTCTACTGTTGACTTTTAGGTCATTTCCAAACATTCTACAATGGGTTTATGTTTACCTTTATAACCAGAAAAACTACATTTTTAACCAGTTTAGAATCAGTTACGCTAAAAAAAAATTAAATACAACACGGGCAGAGGAATGTTGTGGGTGATTCTCAAACATTCTGTGGCTCGAAGAAATCCTTGGCCTTTCCCTCTGGGTGCTCTGAGCACCAAGGGCTTGTGGCCCGCTGGCCGGGGCTTCCTGGGCAGGAGCACCCCCACACACGGACAGGGCTTCCAGGATGTGGCCAGTCCCTGTGTGGCCTGAGGGGTAAGCTCAGTCTTAGCTTAGAAACACAGGGCAAGGAAAAGGGGCAGAGGCGTGTTAAATCCCTCTCAGAATTTCGCAGTAGAGGAGGAGGAAAAAGGAAGTGACACCTCAAGCACATTGGAACACTCGGGTCCTGTAAGGTCCTGTAAGGTCCAGGTCCCAGGGAGTTGCAAATCCCTGGAACACTGCCGGGAGGAGGACTTCTGGATGGAAGGTGGGAGGGGGAGGCAAGGAAGGCCAGGTCCCAGGTCGCTGCTCCCATGCAGCTGGGTGGTGGCCCTCACAGGTGGTCGGGGGCCACTCGGACCTCCCAGGGCTTCAGCCAAGGGACATTTGCACAGAAGTGTCGTGCTGCCTGCTGCCGAGGTTCTGTGTCCAGAGCCAGCGAGGCCAGTCATCGGCTCTCTACCCTTCCTGCCCCCTGGAGAGGGGCTGCACCAGGGCGGGAGCACAGGGGTGTCCCCGCCTGGGTTGTCCTTACCCACCACCTGGCCTCCATATTGCTCAGGCCCTCAACCAGCCGGCCTGCAGACAAAGGTTGTCCTGGACACTCCCGTGCAGAGCGAGGCGGCCCCTTGTGTGGGAAGCCGTGAGCAGGCATGCCTGAGTCCAGCTATCTGAAGTTGCTGTCCCAGAACCCGCTTACCCAAGATGCGATGCGGAGCTCAACTGGCCAAACCTATGGAAAACTAGGCCCAGAGGCCCACTCTCGGCCACGGTGCCTCTTCCTCCAAGCAGGGTACCTGAGGCCCAGGCGAGGAGGTGCAGGCAGCTGGGGCGCTGGGGCCACATGAGAGAGCCGAACTTGCCGAGTGTGCCTGTGTGCCATGACCCCGCTGGCTGGGGCGCAGGTGAGCCTCAGGGTCTCCCCCACTGCACCATGGAAGAAATTGACTTGGAGCGGGCAGGCGACGTAGTGGACAAGGGCACTGAACTCCCACACAGCCGACTGCGGCTCGAGTCCTAGACCTGGCGGCTTGCTTTCTCTCTCTCTCTCTCTCTCTCACTCTGTCCCTCTCTGGTCAAATTGAAATAAATAAGTAAATAAAGTTAAATAAAAAAATCATTTAAAAAAAAGAAAAAAACTTTAAAAATAACTTTTAAAAAAGGCTCTCTGAGCCACGTCCCCTCCCCATGCCTCTCGGCACCCTGCCCTGCTGCCCCCGGGAAGGAACAGCCGTATCAGAAAAGCTGCTGCAGGTCTGAATCTCCACCTAGCTCAGGGCTCCCCGAGGGAGGGGACCGCGTGCCACTGTGACTGCGGCCCAGCCCACAGCATCCAGCCTGACAATGTCGCAAGCCAGGGATAAATGTGTGCTGAGTCCCAGCGTGAACACAGATGCCTGGGATCCCCGAGTGGCCTCGGAGGAAAGGCTCACTCTGTCCCTATTGCCCAACCCTGGCCAGGACATGACACACCCATGAAGCATCATTAAGACACGGGCAGCACCCCAAGGGACATGACTAAAACCTGTCCGCCCCTTCCTGCAGGACAGGCCTGATTCCAAGCCCACCTGAATAGCCGAGAGCTGCAGAGACCTTGGGGCTAAGGCGTCCCCCAATTCCAAGCAGCCCCCCGCCCGTCCCGATGACTCGAACCCAGTTCCCCAGAGGCTCCAAGGAATGGGCTGTGAGCTATTGAGTGTCCAGGGCCGCTCGAGCCGGCGCTGCATTTACTTCCGCTATCAGCACAGGACAGGCCACGCCAGCCTGGGCTCCCGCGTGATGGCTGCTCCCACCTGCAGAAAGAACGCCAAACTCCCAGCACCAGGAGAGCAAAGCGCTCAGGCCCGGTGGGTGCTGGAATGGCTGGTGGGAGGCTTGGAGGGGGCAATCCCAGGGGCTTGCTGTGACCCAGAGGATGCCCGTCACGTTGTGTGAATAGATCCGCTCTCCCAGTGCATGGCCTCTGCCAGGGCCCTGGTGCACAGCCAGGAAGACGAGGTGTGCAAGAAAGGCTGAGAACGGGCCCGAGGGGTGTGTGGGGCGGGTGGGAGGTGTGCACCCGAGAAAAGCCAACTCCGGCTGGCTAATGACAGCAGACTCTACAGCTGAACCGAGGCGACAGAGCATCCACTGATGCCTCAGTTCCGAGGACTCAGGCCCAGAGAGGGGGACGGATCTTGAGGAGAGGGGGGACTGGTCTTGAAGACTGAGTGGGCACCAGACTCCACACCTCCCACAGCAGACACAGGGTTAACTGTCCCTAACGAAGCTGCCAACTGATCGCTATCGGGTGGAGGGAGGGCAAGCTGGCCTGAAATCACAGTGCCAAGCTGTCTGACAGTTCCTGCCTCCCCGCCTGCCTCAGGCTGTTTTCCTACAAATGGCCCTGACCCCCCAACACACCCTGACCTGGAGCCAGGTGGGGCTTTGGCCAGCCCGGCTCTCCTCCAGCCTGCAGTCGAAGCAGGGACCAAATTAACACTTGACAAACCAACCAACCATGCAGCTGGCGCCCTGATCCACGGCCCAGTGAGTAATCAGAAACGCTCGCAGCAGCAAGGCCAACCCTGGGCACAAATGCAGGAGCCTGTGGCAGCTTCCAACAGGGGCCACGCCATGGCAGGTGGGCAGGTGAGGGCACTGCCAGGCCGCAGGAGGGTCTCGGCCAGGACATAGTCAGCACCGTACCGCACTGCAATGTGGAAGCCACACGGCCGACCCCAGGTTCAGAACCCTGGCTCCAGCAATGCAAAGCATGCCAGGTGCACGTGATTACCCAAGGTCCTGTGGGCCGGGGGCGCTGGAGAAAGGAGGTTGTGGCATGACCAGATCCTGGGGAAGGTGTGCTTCCTTTTCTCTCTCTCTCTGTATATGGCATGATGTGTTTTTCTTTTTTCCCTCAAAGAATTATTTTATCCAACATTATTTATTTATTTATTTATTTATTTATTTATTCATTCTTTTGGAGAGGTTTTTGCCATAGGGCACGTGTGCTCACCAGACAGAGAGACAAAGAGACAGAAAGCGAGAAATCACCCCCCAGGGGGGATGGCCACGCCGCAATCCCTTCTCCATTCTCCTCTCAGGATCTTGGGTACGCATGCACACGCGCCCAGCGTGAGTTTTAAGCCACCAGGTCTGGGACTCGAACCACGGTCGACTACATGGGAGTCCAGCAGCATAGACATTACACTAACTGCTGGTCCCCCAATGTTATTTATTCATTAATTTGACCAGAAAAGGGACACACACACACACACACACACACACACACAGAAAGAGAGAGAGAGAGCAAGCCACCAGGTCTAGGATTCAAACCACAGTCGGTCATGTGGGAATCCAGCACCCTTAACCACCATGCCACCTGCCAGCCCCACGATGTGTTTTTATATGTAAAATGAGTCATGACTTTATATATATAGTGTGTGTGTATATATGTGTGTGTAGCTATCTATCTATCTATCTATCTATCTATATATGTACACACAAAAATATATAAATAAAATGAATTGAGCTTTTGGGTTTTGTTTGTTTCAAAACAGAAGAGTCTCGGGCCAGCCCCATGGCCTGGTGGTTAGGGGAACCAATCCCACATAGCCGGCCACAGTTCAAATCCTGGCCCCAGCAGCCTCCACATCCCTACAGGATGGAGAGGTGGAGGTGATGGGACCGCAGGGGGCCACACCCCACTGAGGGGTGTTTTGTCTTTCTCTCTGGCAAACCCTTGTGCCCTCTAGCAAAAAAGAAAAAGGGTCCCGAGGAGCCCAGATCCTGAGGGTGGGCCTGGACTGTGGCAGGAGCACATGGCGCCGTTCTGTGACGGAGTGTCTCTGCAGGCCCTAACACCCCTCCTATGGCACCAGCCTGGCAGTCACCCAGCTCCCAGAACAAGTCTGGTGCCGGGCCACTTGGTCACTAGTTTCGTATTAGGAAAAGGGGGAGGTTAGAGGCCCAGAAAATCAAGGAGCATAAGGTGACAGCCCCAAGTCACTCCCCTGTGCCTGGCCCGTACAAGGGGTTTTCAAACACTCAGCTCACCACGGCCACCGTGCAAACCGAGAGCTTTAGTGGGTGCCATACTTGTCACCGTGCTGCACGGTCCCCCTCCTCCCCTGACAAGGACAGCTGACTGAGGTGGGTACAACTCCTTCAAATATACATCTAGGGCCTGCCCTGTGGCCTGGTAGTTAAGGGAGCCAGATCCCATGTGCCAGCCAACTGCAGTTCAAATCCTGGCCCCGGCAGATGAGAAACACACCAGGCACGTGTGCATGTGTGCCCAAATCCCAACAGGATAAAGAAGGGACGGCACAGGACCATGCCCCACTGGGAGGGATGCTTTCTCCCTTACCCTCCCCCTCTCTCTGCCTGGTGAGCCCATGCACCTTCTAACAGTTTAAAAGAAAAAAGAGCAGGAACAGAACTGCGTCTAAGCTGTGTCGAGGAACACCCTCAGGGAAGATGCAGCTTCTCCTCTGTTGAAGGTGAACAGCAGGGGCCACTCTGCCCTCTCCACCGCCAGGCCCCGCTCACAGACAAAGGGAATCCCCGCGCTCTTTGCTCCTGCCCCGTTTTAAAATGGAACAATTTCTTTCTTTGAGCTCTGTCTTCTATGGAAGGGAACCTAGGGAAGAGGCCAGACTGTCTCGAGTTTGCCTAGAAACCAGACCAGGGCTGGAAGGTGCTGGAAGGTGCTGAAAGACCATCTGGGGCAACCTCCTTCTACAGGCGTGGAGACAGGTCTCGTCTGGAGCAGCGGGTTGAGCAGGTGTCTACGATGGGCAAGAAAGGGTGCGGGACTGAGAACTGACTCTGGGCCACAGCCAAGCAGGGGAGAGAGACGGCATCTCCCTCCAGCTCAGCCTGGACTGGGCCTGCGCACCACGACAGGGATTGGGGCAAGCTGGAAGGTGGCCCCAGAAGCAGCAGGTGGGCTGGCTGTCCACGCCCACATCCCGCGGGTGCTAGCAGTGTCAGCTTGCTGTCTGTGCAGCTCAGCATGGCAGCCACACAGGAGACCTCCAGGGCTCAACTTTTTATTTTTCCTCAATTCCCCCATTACTGATCTGCCATCTGGAATTTTGTAAAAATATTTCTTGATAGCAAAGGAGGTCATAGCCATCATCCCCTCTCTTCTGTGCAAGGAATCAGCCCTCAAAAGAGGCCAGACAGGGACTACCAGGTGGTATAGCGATTACGTTGCTGGACTCCCAAATAGCTGATTGTGGTTCAAGTCCTAGATCCGGTGACTTGAAAATCACGCTGTGGGGGCCAGCAGGTGGCATGGTGGTTAAGGGTGCTAGACTCCCACATGGCTGACCATGGTTTGGTCCCAGACCTGGCAGCTTGCTTTCTCACTTGTTCTCTGTCTCTCACTGCTCCTCTTCTGTTCAAAATTAAAATAAACAAAGTTAAATAAAATAATTCTTTAAAAAAATATCATGCCAGGCACATGTGTGTGTGTGTGCCCAAGATTCCAGAAGGAGAATGGAGGAGAAGGGATTGCGGCATGGTCATCTCTCCCGCGTAAGGGATGATTTCTCACTTTCCTTCTGTCTGTCTCTCCCTCCCATGAGCACATGCACACTAAGGTAAAAAAAAAAAAAAAAAAAAAAAAAAAAAAAAGGCAGACACGCTAGAATGTTGGCATGTGACAATAAAGATATCCATCCATGCTCTGGGACCAGCAGTTGGCGTAACGGCTATGTTGTTGGACTCCCATGTAGTCGACCACAGTTCGAGTCCCGGACCCGGGGGCTTAAACTCATGCCGGGCGCATGTATGTGCGTGCCCAAGATCCCGAGAGGAGAATGGAGGAGAAGGGACTGTGGTGTGGCCATCCCCCCTGGGGGGGTGATTTCCCGCTTCCTGTTTCTTTCTGTCTGTCTGGCAAGTACACACGCCCTATAGCAAAAACCTCTCCAAAAAAAAAAAGAGCACACACTGTTTTATGGAAATAGTGGCTCTAGGGGTGGGGGCAATGTGACCCTTGCCCAAGATTTTGGAGCATGGACGGTGTCCTTAAAGAAGAGGACATTTGGACACACATGTGCATACAGAGGGAAGCTTGCGTGAAGACACAGAAAAGACGTCACCTATAAGCCGAGAACAGAAGCCTCAGAAGAAACCAAACTGGGGGACACCTGGGCCCTGCAGCCACTAGAATTCAGAGAAAATAAATCGCTTAAGCCACCTAGTTTGTGACCTTTGTCGTGGAAGCCCTAACCAAATACAGTAAGGCTTAATTTTTCACACTTCTTTTTCTGGAGAGATTTTTGTTATAGGGCATGTGCGCTCACCAGAGAGATAGAGAGAAAGCGAGAACTCACCCCCGGGGGAGAATTCCGCACCACAATCCCGTCTCCATTCTCCTCTTGTCATTTGGGGCATGTACACACAGGTGCTCCGCATGAATTTCAAGTCACCTGGTCCAAGACTCTAACGGGGGTTGGCCGTGTGGGAGCCCAACATCTTAACCACTAAGCCACCCTCTTGGCACCAACCTCTAACACTTTTAAGTTAAAATATAAATGGTTCTTTCTAATATTTTATCCTCGAAGCCTACTTGGGAGGCCACTCTCGTGGGCAGGTGCGAGGAACTTGAGGCCCAGCTGGATTTTAAAGTCCGAGCTTAGAAATGAGGGGCGTGGGGACCTCTGGACGTCTCCTCCGAGGGCCCAATGTATCTGAGAAGCTGGAACCCAACACCAGAAGGGCAGGTTTGTCACAGAGCCGTCTTTGGAAAGGAACCGCACCTCAGTCTGGCCAGTGTTTCCCAAACTCGCCTGATCATTAAGAATCGCCCCGCGGGCCTCGGTCCACCCTGGAATCGTGGGGTGGAGCCCAGAGCTAGTGTCCAAGTGAGCCAGGAGCGTCTCAGGACCAAGCTTCTGAGAAGTCTAGTCCGGGCCACGGCGCACGGGGCAGGGCTGGCCGCGGCACCCAGGCGCGTGAGCATCCCTACCCGCGCGCTCCGGGCCCTATCGCGCCCTCACTTCTCCGCCCGGGCCCGACGCAGCCTCTGCCCCGACCTCGGCTGAGCGAGTATGCCGGCCCCGCCCGGCCCGGCCATATTTATCCGTTTACATTTTGCGCCCTGCGTCGGTTCTTTGCTCAACAGGCGGGGGACGAAACGCCTTCGGTTTCCCTCGCGAGTAACTCTGCAGAGTCCCCGGCGCCCTGGCTTCTCGCCTGGGTGTGGCCCGCCCGTGGCTCTTCTCCCAGGCTCTGGACCCTTCATTGCAATCGGGTTCCCCATTCCCACCCTCTGCACCAGGGGTGGGGGTGAAACGAGGCGCGCCACGGCCAGGGGACGACCACCGCCCCCAAGGCCTGCGTGCCCGGCACTGTGGGGAAGCGCGGGTGGCGGGACGACCCCCACCTCGGGTGTGCGCGCCCCAGGCCCCCCTCAGCTCCTCCGGGGCCTCGCAGTGCGCCCGGCCACCCCGACCTCCGCCGGCTCACCCAGGCCGGCAGGTGCTGGCCCCGCAGCTCGCGGCTGATGAACTCGCGCTCGTGGTCCAGGAATTCGAAGGCAGCCGCCAGGCGCCCGAGCTTCCCGCGGCGGTTCCTGCGCCACCACATCCACAGCAGGGCGCCGAGCAGCAGCCAGGTGACGCTGAGCCCCAGGTAGCCGGCCAGGTAGACAGGCGCCAGGTAAAACAGCACACGCATCGCAAAGGTGTAGAGCTCCGGCAGCAGCTGGCTGGACAGGCGCAGCTCGGGGCCCGACGAACGCCGGGCTCCGCCGGCGCCACCGGCGCTGGGACCGCCGGGGGCTCCGGGGGCGCAGGGCTCCTCCGGTTGCATGGTGTCGCCGCCGTCTTGCCTTTTCCAAGAGCTTCACCTGAGCTCAGGTCCGCGCGCCCTGGAGCCCGGGCGCAGCTGTGCAACAGGCGCAAAGCCCCCGGCCGCCGGCGCCCTGCCGGAACTCTCCAGCGCCGTCCGGGCTCCTGAGGTCGAGGCCCTCCTCCCGGCCTGAGAGCGCAGCGCCGAATACGCCGAGCCGGGCTGCCGGGCGCAGAGGGGCGGCAGCTCCCGGAGCTCGCTCCCTAGGGGCGGACCAGGCGAGAGGGGTGGAGCCAGGCCGCCAACACCCGCCCCGGCTCCGAGGGATCCTGCCGCCACGCCGTTACGCCCCTGCGCCCTGCGCAGGCGTCACCCAGAGGGGCGCAGTCGCAGCTGCGGGTGGACCCAGCGCTGCCCCGGGCGGTTTGTGATTCATCGAGGCATGCGTACACTGGGCTTATCTCGAGGCCTTCCCCGGCCGGCCCAGCCAGCACTCCCCAGCCCCGGGATGGGCCTGACCTTGCGTGTGCTCCCTCCGGCCCGTAGAGGTGGAGTGGCCTCTGGCATCCGTAAAGCGTGGCCTTAGCCCTCAGGGCCCCTCTGACCCACTCTCCCCACGCTCCCTGTAAGAGGCAGTTGGGATCTTCGTTTTCTAATCATCGGACCGGGAATGGAGGCCGGTGAACCTGTCCTGCTCCTCTGCGGGGTCCCCAGCAAGGACAAGTGACTAGTCAATAAAGAGAATGACGAGCAAGCGCTCAGGTGCTTGGGAGCTGTCAGTGGTGACTCCAGCTAACCTTTCCGGACGCGCAGGAAGTGGGCTCTGAGTAGCTCCGTTTCATGTTCATCAGCTTGTGGGTACCGACGTGCACTGTAGGCGGCTCGTGTGAGGGCACAGCAATGACCATGGAGTGATTTCAAAGTTGACGAGGACTGGAATGATTCTGTACTCTTTACCGTTGTTTTTTTTGTTTTTTTTTTTTTTTTTTTTTTTGAGAGAGATTTATGCTATAGGACTCGTGCGCTTGCCAGAGAGAGACAGACAGAAAGCGAGAAATCACCCCCTAGAGGGGATGGCCATGCTGCAATCCCTTCTCCTCTGTTCTCCTCTCGGGATCTTGGGCACGTATGCACACGTGCCAGGCGTGAGTTTAAGCCACCAGGTCCAGGAGTACGAACTGCAGTCGACTATGCTGGTCCCTCTCCACCTTTTTACTGAAAGGCTGAACCTTATGGACAAAAATCAAAAGATGACTGTATTCTCCATCTGCCTTTATCCTTCTGGATAAAATTACTTGCTACAAAGAATTGTGTTTTTGTTGTTTTAAAGTGGATATGGGGGCCAGCAGATAGTGAAATGGTTATATCTCTGGACTCCCACGGAACGGACTACGGTTCGAGTCCCAGACCTGGTGGCTTAAAACTCATGCCAAGTGCCTGTGCATGCATACCCAAGATCCGGAGAGGAGAATGGAGGAGAAGGGATTGCGGCATAGCCATCTCCGTGGGGGGGGTGATTTCTCACTTTCTGTCTGTCTGTGTCTCCAGCGAACACGTGCACCCTATAACAAAAAATCTCAAATAAAATAAGTGAGTAAGTGGATATGATCTGGTGGTCACAATGCATGAACCCTACTGTTCTTGGGTTCCCAGGACTCAGCCAAAACAGGCTAAAAGCCCCCTAGCTCACATCGCGTTCCAGTGGGCACTTCCCAGTGTACAAGCTACATGAGAAATGCTGCTCACCGAGCTCCTTTGTGGAGAGTCACATGTACATAATCCTATTAAAGGCTCTGAGAAGGCCTGCAGATAAAAAGCTGTTCAACTGTTTAACCCAGCGTTCCCCAAATTATTGGGGAACACAGAACTCTTTCCTCAAAATATTTCTCTCCTGGCTGACCCAGGTGAGCTGAAACTAAAGCAATGAGGATGTTTGATGGGGATACGGAAGTCTGGAGCTTAGGCAGGAAGGTGAGCCCGGGAAGTCCCTGTAGGACCCCTTCCTCACGATCCCAGCTTGCCTCACTGCTCACCTGCCACCTCGGCCTCTCGGGCTGAGATGAAGAACACGGCACCTTGCCCACAGCACCCAGGGCTGCAGCGCACGGTCTCCGGGTCGGACTGCCTCGGCCCTACAGTCTCGATTTCAGACTTCATGGAAGAGGGTACAGCTGATCTTGCCATCCTCCCACACAGCAGGGCCACCTACTCCTGCCCCCAGCTGGGCTAGCGTGTCTGGGGGAAGACTGCCAGAGAAAGGAAGGGTTTGGGCTGTGAACTGGGTGGACACCCACAGAGGGAGGTAGACAGCAGCGCGAGACCCATCAACGGCCTGGAAACACTGCTCCCCGCCCCCCAGCCCCAGGAGAAATCCCTGTAGGATGGGGAAATTGAGAAGGAGTTGAGGCCTGACCATGTCCTGTTTGGAGCGAGGGTTCCCTCTCTCTCTCTCTGGGCTGGGCTGCTCCTTGGACTCACCAAGCTCATGGACGCCCAAGGCTTTGGTACTTCCTCTCCCTCTCCTTGGGCTGTTTCCATCCTCAACCTTCCCGACGTGGAGTTGGGTGGTGAGATTACAGGTAGGTTTCCTTTCTTTCCTTCCTAAACCTTATCTGTCACTGTACTAAGTTAGCTCGTAGATAAAATGGCTGAGGACAGTGACAAAGTGGCACCTACATTTTCAAACCTCGCCTGAGGGCCGTCTGCTCTTGGCATGTTGGAGCCATCTTTTCCCTTTACCAGAACTTTCTAGTAACTACTACCAGCAAAAGACAACGTGGGGAGACGAATGCCTTCCAGAGCCTTCTCCTGAACCCATTTAAGAGTTCATCATATGGGGGCCAGCAGGTGGCGTGGTGGTTATGTCGCCGGACTCCCACATGGCCGACGGCCGTTCAAGTCTCGGGCCTGGCTTTTCCACTTTCTCTTTCTCTGTCTCTCTGACTCTCTCTGGTCAAATAAATAAAGTTAGAAAAAGAAAGAGTTCGTCATGTACTACGTGCTGGCTTTCCAGAGAGCACAGTAGCTCAGATATTTACTGACCACTGTTGTGAGTCAAATTGAGCCTCCCAGAATGTTGCAGTGCTGGGACCAGCAGATGGCGTAGTGGTTATGTCACTGAACTTCCACGTGGTCTACTACAGTTCAAGTCCCGGACCTTGCGGCTTAAAACTCACACATGTGAACGCGTACCCAAGATCCCAGGATGAGAATGGAGAAGGGATTGTGGCATGGCCATTTCCCCAGGGGATGATTTCTTGCTTTCTGTCTCTCTGTCTCTTGGGCAAGTGCAAAAAAAAAAAAAAAATCTCTCTACAAAAAATTTTAAAAAAGAAGAAAAATGTTGAAGTGCTAATCTCCGGTCCTGTGAATGTGATCCTATTTGGAAGCAGGGTCTTTGCAGATGTAATGACGTTAAGAAAAGATCGTAGGATCATACTGGATTAGGGTGGGCCCTGACACCTATCGCTGGTGTCCCTTCTGAGAAAAGAGAGGGCCGGCCCCATAGGGCAGTGGTTAAGTACTGCGCATAGAAAGTCAGATGTTCCACGTCCAACTACAATTCAAATCCTGGCCCTGGTGTTTTAAAAACATGTGTGTGTGTGTGTGTGTGTGTGCGCGTGTGTGTGCGCGTGTGTGTGTGTGTGTGCGTGTGTGTGTGCGTGTGTGCGTGTGCGTGTGTGCGTGTGTGTGCGTGTGCGTGCGTGTGTGTGTGTGCGTGTGTGTGCGTGTGTGTGTGCGTGCGTGTGCGTGTGTGTGCGTGTGTGCGTGTGTGTGCGTGTGTGCGTGTGCGTGTGTGTGTGCGTGTGTGCATGTGCGTGTGTGTGCGCGCGCGCGCGCGCGTGTGTGTGTGCGTGTGTGTGTGTGCGTGTGTGTGTGTGCGTGTGTGTGTGTGCGCGCACACACATGCACGCCCCAAATCCCTGCAGGATGGAGAAATTGAGAACTGAGGCGTAACCGTGCCTGTTTGGGGGCGGGGGTTCCCTCTCCTCTCGCTTTTTCTGGTGAGCACACTTGCCATCTGGCAGTTAAGAAGAAAGAAAAGAGAGATTTGGAGAGAGAGACACAGAGGAGACACAGGAAGGACGGGCCACGTGAAGGCAGAAGCAGAAATTGAACGCCAAGGGTGGCTGGTGACCCCCAGAAGCTAAGAATAAGGAAGGATACCAGAGCCTTTGGTAAGAGCTTGGCCCTGCCGACACCTTGATTATTTTATTATTTTATTATATATTTTTTAGAGATTTTTGCTATAGGGCACGTGCTCTCACCAGAGAGACAGAGAGAGAGAAAAAGCAAGAAATGACTCCCTAGGGGGATAGCCATGCTGCAATCCCTTCTCCTCCATTCTCCTCTCAGGATTTTCGGCATGCATGCACATGCCCCTGTCCTGAGTTTCAAGATTCTGGGTCCAAGACTCAAACTGTAGTTGGCCATAAGGAAATCCAGCGTGACCACTATGCCATCTGCTGGCCGCAGCCGACACCTTGGTTTTGGACTGTTGGCCTCCAGAACCGTGCAGGAATGGCGTCCTGTTGTTTAAAGCCATGCAGCTTGTGGCTCTCTGCCATGGCAGCCCTTGGAAACAAATAGAGCCACTTACTAAGGGCCAGGCACTGTCTCAGGCACAACTTTCAGGGAGAACTAAATGGTCAGGACCCTGCTCTCCCAGAGCTACCACCAGGCAGGGAAGACAGACACGGGCATTTAAATAAGGGGAAGGGAACAGGGACAGTGCTCCCTGGGGCAGACACCGTCCCAGCCACCGTGATCTGGAAAGGGCTGGCTGAGGGGGCAGTATGTGAGTCGAAGATTAGGAACAAAAGACGAGGGGCCAGCAGGTGGCATGGCTTACGGTGGCTAGATTCCCACATGACTGACTGCGGTTCGAGTCCTGGACCTGGCAGCTTGAAAACCACTCCAGGTCCATGTGCGTGCGTGCCCCCAATCCTGAGAGGAAAATGGAGGAGAAGGGATTGTGGCATGGCCACTCCCGGGGAGTGATTTCTCACTTTCCCTCTCTGTCTCTGTCTCTCTCCGGTGAGCACACATGCCCTATGACCAAAAAATAAAAACGACTTAAAAAAGAAAGACTAAACAAGTATACATATAATTTCGTTTTTTAAAAATTCAATACCTCAGGGCCAGCAGGTGGTGTGGTGGCTGAAGGTGCTGGACTCCCACATGGCCAACCGCAGTTCAAGTCCCGGACAAGGTGGCTTGATTTCTCACTTTCTCTCTCTCTCTCTCTCTCTCTCTCTCTCTCACACACACACACACACACACACACACACACACACACACACTCTGTGTCCCTCTGTCCCTCTCAGATCAAATTAAAACAAATAAATTAAATACTTCTTAAAAAAATAATATCTCATACAGTGGTCTCTCCTCCAGGACAGACAGGTAGGCGTCCTCCGCTATGTAGGTGTCATTCGCTTTACTTTGCATTTCCACGTGGGGCGGGAGGCGTTCTCTGTGCCCGCCCCCTCTGTCACCTGGCAGTTGGAGAGCCGTGGCCGGATCCAGTGCGTCTCTCTGCCCCAGTGTCCACGCCGAGCTTGGCCGGGAGGCCGGAGGGCCGCGGGTAGGAGCAAGGTCTGTGTCACTCGCTGGCCTGGGTTCAAACCTAGACTCAGGAGCTCGTGGGCCCTGGGCCTCCGGGCGACTGGGGAAGGTCCCTAATTCTCTGCGCTCCCTTTTGCTCGGCTGTAAAATGGAGATCATAACGCTCGTTTCACAGGGCGGTTGTGAGGGTTGAGTAAGGCGCGTGTGAAACCATGTATCCAGACGGGGACCTTGCCAAGGAAGAATTGCCTTTCATCTGTATCCTTTGACTTTTTACAGCAGAAAGTATTTGTATATGATCTAGCGCAGGCACGTTGTTTTATTTGCGTATAATCCACGGGCTGTGAATTTTTACGTGGTAAGATACAGGTTACGTAACATTCGCCGGTGGAACCACTCATCTGCCCAAGCTCAGTGGTGCCAATCACACTCTCATTGTGCAACCCGCAGTGCCGCTCACCTCCAGAAGGCCTCATCTTGCAAATCCGAAACTTGACAGCTACTGAACCCCAGCTCCCATGCACCCAGCTCCCCCGCTGCTGGGAGCCACTGGCTTACCCTGGAGGACGCGGCTCTCAGAACCTCACACGGTGCAAACACAGTCCTCGCCTTCTCGGGGCCCGGCTGACACACTGCGCGTAAGGCCCTCGAGGGTCGTCCACTGTTGCATGTTTCAGAATTGCCCTCCTTTTCTATTTTAGCTTTTTGCCATAAGGCATGTGTGCTCACTAGAGACAAAGAAAGAGCGAGTGAAAGTCCTTCCCTTTTTTTTTTTATTTTTAGAGGTTTTGCCCTAGGGTGCCTGTGCTCGCTGGAGAGAGAGAAAGAGACAGTGACAGGGAAAGTGAGAAATCACCTCCCAGTGGGGATGGCCACGCAACAGTCCCTTCTCCTCCATTCTCATCCCGGGATCTTGGGCACGCACATGCACCTAGAGTGAGTTTTGTAAGCCACCGGGTCCAGGACTTGAACTGCAGTCGGCCATGTGGGGGTCCAGCAACGTAACTGCTACACCAAATGCTGGTCCCAGTCCTTCCTTCTTAAGGCTACTGTTCCCTTGTCTGCATATGCCACACTTTGTTTATCCATTCATCTGTAAATGGCACTTGGGTCGCTTTCACATTTTTTGTTTCCTGAGAGATTTTTGCTGTGGGGTGCATGCATTTGTCAGAGAGACAGAGACAGAAAGTGAGATATCACCCCCCTCAAGGGGGATGGCCACACCACAATCCCTTCTCCACCACTCTCCTTCGGGATTTGCACACAAGCCCAGCATGAGTCTCAAGCTGCCGGATCCAGGACTTGAACCTCAAGCAACTGTTTGGGAGTCCAGCACCTTAATCACCACACTACCTGCTGGCCTCACTTCCACATTTTAACCATTATGAATAATGCTGCTATGAACAGGGGTGTATGAATATCTCTTTAAGACTCAGATTTTTCCCTTTCCTTTTTTTTTTAAATCTTTTTAGAGGTTTTTGCCTTAGGGTGCTTGCACTCACTGGAAAACAAGTGATAGAGACAGAGATAGTGAGAGGGAAAGTGAGAAATCATTCCCCGGGGGATGGCCACATTGCAATCCCTTCTCCTCCATTCTCCTCCCAGGATCTTGGGCACGCACACACGTGTGCCCAGTGTGCCAGTGTGAGGTTTGTTTGTTTGTTTGTAATTATTTTTATTTAAGAGAGAGAGGGAAAGTGAGAAAGGAAGCCTCCAGGTCTGGGACTCGAACCACAGTCAGCCATGTGGGAGTCCAGTACCCTTAACCACCATACCACCTGCTGGTCCTGCACCCAGGACTAGGTCTGGGACTTGAACCAAGGCCATGGGGAAGTCCAGTGACATAACCACTAGACCAACTGCTGGCTCCCAAGACTCTGATTTTAAGTCTTACGGGTGTATACCTGGCAGTGAAATTGCTAGGTTGTATATGGTAATTGCATGTTTAAAATTGTGAAGACCCGCCGCACCATTTCCCACAGCAGCTATCGCATTCCACACCCCCCACAGCGCACCAGGACCGCAGTTCCCCAGCCTCACCAACACCCGCCGCTGTGATTTCTGACAGTAGCCGTCCTGAGGGGTTACGGCAGTGTCTCCTTATGTTTTTGATTTGCATTGCTCTGGTGATTAGTGAGGTGGGGCATCATTTCATAAGCTTGTTGGCCATTCCCACATCATCTCATTTAAAACACACAGAAAGGCCAGGGTCTGGTACAGCACTAAATGGCGACGCTCTGGATGCTGACCGTGGGGAGGTTCTGGTTCGTGTCTAGAACCTCCCTGGTGCATGTGCCGTAACCCAGGCCGGCTGGAGCTGGGACGGGTCACAGTATCAAGACCCTGCTGAGTGCGTGCACATGCACCTCTCTCTCTCCAAATAAATAAACACACAAACTTTACAAACCTACAAAAACAGGAACCAGCAGATGGCATAAAGGCTATGTCACTGGACTCCCATGTAGTTGACCGCAGTTTGAGTCCCAGACCCGGTGGCTTAAACTCACACCGGGTGTGTGTTCATGCATGCCCAAGATCCCGAGAGAATGGAGGAGAAGGGATTGTGGTGTGGCCATCCCCCCTGGGGGTGATTTCTCGCTTTCTGTCTCTCTGTTTCTGTCTTTCCGGTGAGTGCACACACCCTATAGCAAAAACCTCTCCAAAAAAAAAACACACCAGGGGACCAGTGTGTGGTGGCGGGTGGTGTGGTGGTTAAGGTGGTTAAAGCACTGGACATTCCCACATGGTCGACCATGGTTTGAGTCCCAGACCTGGAGGCTGCTTTCTCACCTTCTCTCTCTCTCTCTTTCTCTCTGTCTCTCTCTGGTCAAATTAAAAATAAATGAATGAATAAAGAATAAATAAAGTTAAATAAATAATTATTAAAAAAAAAAAAAAAAAAACCCCACCAACTAATCTCCTACCTACATTACCTTGGGTGGGGAATTTTCTGCCCTGATCAGGTTTTCTGTGTAGCCACATGGGCAGACACTCCAGCCCCTTACCCACTTCCATTTCTAGCTTTCTCCTTCCTCACTTTCCCCCTGCCCGTCTGATCACAGGCAGTCCTGCGCACACCTGTCGTTCAGGCTGTCTGGCGCAGACATCAGAATGGCTGTCACCACGCTGAAACCCAGATTCTCTGGGGCAGTGCCATTCCGGCGTATCGCAGCCGGGCCAAGAGCTGCTGTTAAGATCCTTTACGCTGGAACAAACCCCCAGACACGGCCTATCACTCCTTTTATACACGGTCAGGTTTATTCATATTATATTTTAATGCTACACCTATTGTTTATTTTTATTATTTTTTTTTTTTTTTGGAGAGATTTTTCACTATAGGGCGTGAGCGCTCGCCAGACAGACAGAGAGAGACAGAGAGACAGAAGGTGAGAAATCACCCCCCAGGGGGGATGGCCACGCCGCAATCCCTTCTCCTCCATTCTCCTCTCGGGATCTCGGGCACGCACGCACACGCGCCCAGCGTGAGTTTTAAGCCACCGGATCCGGGACGCGAACCGCAGTCGACTACGTGGGAGTCCAGCGACATAGCCATTACGCTAACTGCTGGTTCCCGCCTATTGTTTATTTTAATTATCAGAGTGTACGCCAGAGAGAGAGACAGAAACAAAGAAAACGAGAAAGCATCGCCCAAGGAGACAGTCATGCCACTTCCCTTCTCCTCTGTTTCTCCATCCTGTCAGGATTTGGGGCACACACACATGCTTGGTGTGTTTTTCAAGCCATCAAGAGCCGGGATTTGAACCATTGGTGGCCATGCAGGATGCAGTTTGCTTCACCACTAGGGTAAGAGGCTGCCCTCCATCTATTTTCTTTTCTTTTCTTTTCTTTTTTTTTTTTTTTTTTTAAATTTTTTCTTTTATTTTTCTTTCTCAGATCAATTAAATTCACATTTTACATAGAGTCCCCATTATGATGTATACAATATACATATATATATATATATATATATATATATATATATATAGTTTATATATATATATAGTTTTCAACAGAGAACTCTACATTTTTTTGGTGTTAAATGTTTCTTCCCTTTGCCCCTCACGCCCACTCTCTACCACCCACTCCCCTCCCTTGCAGCCTCTGGTATCTACATTTATCCTTTCCACTATCATATCTTCAGATCTTTCTCCTTTTGCCAGAGTGCTGATATATATATTTTTTTTATCATTGCACATCTTTACAGTGTACAACATGGTTTTTCCCAGCATGAGTAAAAATATGGAACGTTTCACGAATTTGCGTGTCATCCTTGCGCAGGGGCCATGCTAATCTTCTCTGTATCGTTCCAATTTTAGTATATGTGCTGCCGAAGCGAGCACCCCTCCATCTATTTTCATGAGTGAAATTTCTTACTTCCTTTTTGTGCTTGCTTTGACCAGACTTTGATACTAAGAATGTTCTAGCTTTGTGAAGACGTTTCTAGTCTTGTTGAATAACAAGGGAAACACGTAAAGGTGAGTTGTAACATAACCTTGGCATAGTGTCTCCTGAGGTGGTAAATCTTCATACATTTTCGAAGTTTTTCTATTGTTGTTGAGTGGTTCACGTTTTCTGCCTCTTTCAGAATCATACTGGCGATGTAAGCATGGCCAGAGAATCGTCCGTTTTCTCTCTAAGACTCAGAGGTATTGCGCTGAGGGCCACATGAGGTCCCTGTGGTAGTTTACCGGAGCTGCTGTGACGGAGCATAGTGAACTCTTGGTAGCCATGGGGGACTGGTTCTGGGAGGCCCATGGACACCCGAGTCTGGGATACTCAAGTCACTTACATAAAATGGCTTAATTCCGTAAATGTGGAACCCCCAGGTGGGGAGGTGGCAACGGTATCACGAGCTGGGTGGCTTAGAACCACAGGGATGTTTTCTCTTACAGTTCTGGAGGCCAGAAGTCCACAGGGAGGTGCTGGCTAGGTGACCCCTCCAGGAGCCTCCATGGGGAGGCAGACCCGCGCCTCTCTCCTAGCTCCCAGGGGTGCTGGGGTCCGTGGGGCTCCTCAGCTTACCGGCGCATCGCTGCAGTTCTGGCCGTCATCTCTGTAGGCCTGCTGCTCTGTGGGACTCCAATTCCCTTGTCCTTTGCGTAACTTTCCTGGTGTGCACACTCGCTGGACAGAGGCAGAGAAAAACCAAGAGAGAGGGTAAGTGAGAAATCACCCTCAGCGTGGATGGCCACACTGCAATCCCTTCTCTCAGGACGTTGGACTTGCACACATGCGTGCCCAGGCCTGAGACCCGAGCTGCTCAGTTGCACGTGTGGAACCTATCACCTTAACCACCAGGCTGCCTGCTGGCCCCCCCTTTCCTTTTTCTTGTAAGGATACCAGTCATTGGATTTGGTGCCCATCCAAAACCCAGGGTGATCTCAAGATCTTTGATCACAGCTACGAAGACCCTATTTTTATTTTTTATTTTTTGAGAGGTTTTTGTTATAGAGCATATGTGCTCACCAGAAAGACAGAGACAGAGAGACAGAAAGTGAGAAAACCCCCCCCAGGGGGGATGGCCACACCACAATCCCTTCTCCTCCATTCTCCTCTCGGGATCTTGGGCATGCACAAACACGCACCCGGCGTGAGTTTAAGCCACCGGGCCCAGGACTCGAACTGTGGTCAACCACATGGGAGTCTAGCAATGTAGCCATTACACCAACTGCTGGTCCCACAAAGACCCTATTTAAAAAAGATCATCTGCACAAGATTGGAGGTTATGCCTTGGGCATACCTTCTTGGGGTCCACTAGTTAACTATATTTGTATTTGTACAACCATTTAAGTTTATTTGTAGTTAAAAAAAACACACACACACACTTTTATTTTCCAGCGGCTTTCAGCTTTACTAACATGTCTTGTTTACATGATGCCGAAGGATCCATTTTCATAGGAAATAAGTCTGTCTTTTCTTTCTTATTACATGTGTATGGGGGATTTGGATGGCAATTCTGAGGGTTTGTTTAATTTAATTTAAATGGTTTTGAATTGCCAGAGGGTGTGTGTATTTGCCTGAGAGACAAAAAGACAGAGAGAAGGAGAGAGCGAGAGGGAGAGAGTGCCTGCTGGGGGCGTGGCCACACCACAACCCCTTCTCCTCCACTTCTCCATCCTGTTAGGACTTGGGTGTTTTCTTTTCTTTTTTCTTTCTTTCTTTTTTTTTTTTTAAGAGAGGTTTTTTTTTGTTGTTTTTTTGTTTTGTTTTGTTTTGTTTTTTTTGCTATAGGGCGCGTGCGCTCGCCAGAAAGACAGAGAGAAACAGAGAGACAGAAAGCCAGAAATCACCCCCCAGGGGGATGGCCACACCGCAACCCCTTCTCTTCCATTCTCCTCTCAGGATCTTGAGCATGGACACACACGCGCCCGGTGTGAGTTTAAGCTACCGGGTCCGGGACTCAAACCGCAGTAGACTACATGGGAGTCCAGCGACATAGCCATTACGCTAACTGCTGGTCCTGTGGGATTTGGGTGTATTCATGTACACTCACCCAGTGTGTTTTCAAGCCACTGGGTCTGAGACTTGAATTGTGGTCGGCCATGTAGGATCCAGGTGCCTGAACCACCGGGCTGGCCCTGCAAATCTGAGTTTTAAGAAACTCTTCTCTTAGAGGTGACTGACAGGAAAGGGAAACAACTGTGAACACTTCCTGCAAAAGCTTACCTGCAGGGCCAGCAGGCAGTGTAGTGGGTAAGGTGCTGGACTCCCACACGGCCTACTGCAGTTCGAATCCAGACCTGGCAGTTTGAAACTCATGCCAGGCATGTGTCCGTGTATGCCTGAAATCCCAAATAGAGAATGGAGGAGAAGGGATTGCGGCACGGCTGTACCCCCGGCAGGTGATTTCTCACTTTCCCGCTCGTTTCCTCTCTCTCTCCCCCCCAGTGAGCACACGTGCCCTGTGGCAGAAAGACAGCAACAGAACTCACCTGTGAAATCTCCGAACCTGTGCGTTCCCTTAACGAGTCTCCACCCCTCTTTCCTCCAGGACCCTGCAACTCCCACCCCAGTCCTGGTGTTCCCCGTGTGCAGAGGGGGACAGTGAAGGCCTGCATCTCCTCCTACCATAAGGAGCACCCCAGTGTCTCTGCGGCATGTCCCCCTTCCTCAGAAGGGACAATTACTGCATCTGTCAGGAACAGGATAGATCCTGTAACCCGATAAACGGCAGAGCCCGCTGTCACTGTCACAAGTCCGGGTTTATTTGCCTAGCAACCCCAATGAAAACATCACAGATTGTCATGGAGATTAAAAACTAAAACCACAACCGCTCTGAGCACCACCCTGTAGGGAAATAGCGGCCGCAGCCGCCAGGTGGCACCCCCCTGCCATCAGCCACAGCACCCTGGGCGCGATGGAGGAGCCCGGCGGGCAGAACTGGCCGGAGCCGTGCAGGGAGCGCGGGCCCTGGGTCTCGGCGCCCCTCGGGCGCCCTCTGGAGGCTGCCGATGCGCAGCGGGCCGGGCCCACCGCCCGTGGTGTCTGCGTTAGATTTTCTGGGGTTGGGAGAATGTTCCAGATGTGTCGCCCTTTCTTGGGACCAGTCTTTGAGGACTGCTGGCCCAACGTGGGGCTTTGGAATCCACCCCGTTAATAAGCTCCGTTCCTGACCGAGGCAGGCGGTCCTCCCCCAGCGCCGGGAGTGCTGGGAGCAGAGTGAACAGGACAGGGCGTGGGTCCCCATGAGAGCTTTTCTGAAAATCCTTCCTGGGGCCCCCACGCTGCCGGTGTCTACCTGGAAAGCCCAAAGCAGACAGAGCAGTGAAGCTCTAGAAGGCATCTAGGTCAGCCGTGAGGGGCCTGGGGTCGTGTGTCAGCATGAAATATCCAGAGGGACAGGCTGGCCTTGGGTTGGGACGTTCACACCCAGAGGTTCATCAAAGAACTCCTGAGAGAGTGGCCCTGGGCCCCTACTCCAGGTCCCCGGGGTGTAAACGTACCAGGGTTCAGGCAGCCCCAGAGGGCAGGGCTCAGAGCAAGAGCAGGTTGGTTGAGGGTCTGAACGTGGACAGCTGGTTCTGGGGGAGACTGGCTCCTGTTCTGCCCCAGCCGGAGGCCTTCCCTCCGATGGGGGTGCAGAGGTGCAACTAGAATGGGGATGGAGAAGGGACTGAGGCATGCCCATCCCCTCGGGGGTGGGGGGCCCTCTCTCTCTTTCTCTCTCTCTCTCTCTCTCTCTCTTTCTCTTTCTCTCTCTTTCTCAGCATGGGACCGCCCTAGAGTAAAACAGAAAAGGACTCAGTTGCTCTGCAATGCTGCCATCTGGTGGACAAGCAGGAGGTGGTCCTGCTTAATGGAGGTTCTCTGGTGGGACAGGGAGAGCCGCAGAGGGGAAGATGGCATGGGCCGCCGTGCCACCCCTGCAGCCGCTGGGCAATGCAGATGCCGGCGATGCTAAAAGAGCAGCTCTGAAGCGCTGAGAGCGTCTACACGAATACGCACGCGTCTCGCCTTCCACCCGAGGCCCAGAGGGGAGCACACACGCGGTCCCCATCGCTCAGGCCCTAGAGTTGGGATAACGTGCCCAAGGCCACGCAGTGAGGAAATGTCCTCTGATTGCCGTGTGGGGTTGGCATGGTACAGGACTGGACGCACTTGGGCTTGAGTCCTGGCTTTGCCGCTCAGCCCCGTGAGGCCCGGGGAGTGGGGTGCGGGGAGTCGCCATCTCCATCTCTGAAGCTCAGGTTCTGCAGGCAGAGGCTCGCTGCCCTCCTGGGGACGCCGTGGGAACTCTCTAGGAGAAGCTCTCGTGCGGCTTTGGCTGTGGTGGTGACCAGGGGACGCCTTCAAACGCATCGTGTCAACAGTGCCCTGGGCAGGGGGCGCTGGGCCCCTCCTGGCACAGTGAGCCCCCAAAGGAGGCGTTCTGGGGCCAGCCGGTGTTGCAGGCTCTGAGTCCTGTATGGCCAACTCCAGGCAGACTGAGTGCATCCAAAATCCAGAGCTGAGAATGGAGGAGAAGGGATTGCTGGGTGCCATCTCCCCTGGGAGTGATTTCTCACATTTGCTGTCTCTCTGTCTCTCTGGAGAGCACACACGCCCTATGGCAAAAATCTAAAAAATAATAAAGTGGCGTCCCAGGACCAGCCATGGTGGCCCAGCAGCACTGCCGTGCTCCGAGAGGCTGAGCCACGCTGGATGGCCCTGGCGATGAGCCCCAGGTCTCCCTGGCCACAGAACGTGGTGTGCACGCATCTGCGGCTGGGGAGGGGCCATACATGAAGAGCCCGTTCAGGGGAGGTAGGACTGCTGCCTCCCTCCCTCAGGAAAGAAGTAAGAAACTGAAAAAAAAAAAAAAAAAAAGTGGCTCTTTGCTTCACAAAAAGACACTGGCCATCAACGGATCCCATCTCTTTCCCTAGCCTTTGCTACCACTTGCCCCAGAGAAAATAGGAGTTTTCTTAAGTTTATTTATTTACTTCTTTTTTTTTTCTTTTTTTTCCCTTTAGAGAGGTTTGTGCTATAGGGCATGTGCGCTCACTGGAAAGACAGAGAGACAGAAAGCGAGAAATCACTCCCAGGGGGGACAGCCACACCGCAATCCCTTCTCCTCCACTCTCCTCTCGGGATCTTGGGCACACATGCACACGAGCCTGGCGTGAGTTTTAAACCACTGGCTCTGGGACTCGAACTGCAGTCAACTACATGGGAGTCCAGCGACATAGCCATTACGCCAACTGCTGGTCCCTTGTTTACGTATTTTCATGAGACAGAGAGGCCGGCGCTCCTGGCAGGGCCCTCACACCACGACTGCCCTCTGGTCCCAGCCAGCCTGGGTCACGGGTATGCGGGTGCAAACCCGGCCCGTTTGGGGAGCTCCTGGGCATGGACCCGGCACTGCCCCCGCCCGGTGGACCCAGTTTCTTCTGAAGCTTGAGCTTTGCCAGGGGCATGCTCAGAAGTCAGAGGGGTTGGCGCTGCGCAGCTCAGATGGAGGAAGTTTGACTCTTACCTGGGCCCAGAAACCAGGGGTGGCCAGAAAGCCTGGCCGGGTGACCCCAGGGTAGGACAAAGGGACTGCCCCCCTGGCTTTCCTTGCCATACTGTCCCGGTTAGGAGTGCTCAGTGACCTTGGACACATTCCGCAGGCCGGGTGAGGGGAGCGGTGATTAGAGGAAATGGGGTCTTCCGGTCCAAGGACCAAAGTGAGGGTGGGACAGGGAGCTCTGTGGGAGGACCGAGGCCTTTGAGACCCTGAGCCCGGGCTGAAAGGAGGCAGGAGTCAGGCTGGGCCTACCCCGTCCTCAGCTTGTCCTCTGGCCTCAGGAACCCCGAGTGAACTCGGCACGGAGAGAGGGCGGGGGGAGAGGTCCCGGGGAGCTTGGGGACAGCCTCAGGCCTGCTCACAGCTCTGTAAAGGGCCCACCCTAGGGTTCGGTCAGCAAGATGACATCCCAGGGAACCAGCAGTTAGCGTAATGGCTATGTCGCTGGACTCCCACGTAGTCGACTGCGGTTCGCGTCCCGGACCCAGTGGCTTAAAACTCATGCTGGGCGCGTGTGTGTGCGTGCCCAAGATCCCGAGAGGAGAATGGAGGAGAAGGGATTGCGGCGTGGCCATCCCCCCTGGGGGGTGATTTCTCGTTTTCTGTCTCTATGTCTCTCTCTGTCTGTCTGGTGAGCGCACATGCCCTATAGCGAAAACCTCTCAAAAAAAAAAAAAAAAAAAAAAAAAAAAAAAAAAAAAAAAAGATGACATCCCAGGGGCACAGTGGTAAAACCAGTAAAATGCAGTAAAACACACAATTCTGTGAGGCAGCCCTCAGAAAGTTTCCTGATTCAAGTCCAGAGACCTCCCTGGGTACACCAGACAGGCACACCTGCCCGGGACTGGGGCTGGCTCAAGGCCGGGTGAGTCACAGTGTGGAGACACTACTGGGGGTCTTATCTCTTTGTATCTGTCTGTCTAAGTCTTTCCCATGAAAGAAATAAATAAATAGACTTAAAAAAAAGATTGCACTTGAGCCACAGGCCTTTTTTTTAAAGAGGTTTTTGCTTTAGGGCACGTGCGCTTGCTGGAGGGACAGAAACAGAGACGATGAGAAAGTGAGAAATCACCCCTGGGGGGATGGCCACGCTGCAATCCCTTCTTCTCCATTCTCCCCCTGGGATCTTGGGCATGCACGCACATGGGCCTGGTGTGAGTTTCAAGTCACTGGATCCAGGACTCAAACTATGGCGGCCATGTGAGAGTCCAACAACTTAACCACTATGCCATCTCGGGTCCCACCACAGGCTTTTTGATGATGATAGGCTGTATGTTGAATAAATGCTGTTGGAACAACTGACTTAACGTGATGTTAAAATCTCTTTCAGACTTCACTCTAGAATAAATTCCTAACAAATTAAAATTTAAATTAATATTAATGAAAAGGTCAGCGAAGTAGCTTCATGGTTAAGTTAGCCATTTCCAGCATGGCTGACTACATGGTTCAAGTCCCAGACCCAACAGCTTGGAAACATGCTGGGCACCGTACGTGTGTGCTCAGACTCCTGACAGGAGGAGCCCCGAAGGCGACGGGACTGTGATGTGACCACTGCCTCACTGAGGGGTCCTTTGGCCCTCTGTTTTTTTCTGTCTCCGATGAGAGCAATTGAGAAAAAAAAAAACTGCTAATAGCAAACAGCAGAGAACCTATTTTGTGTCAATTATTTTTTTTTCTAATAATTATTTCATTGAACTTTATTTATTTATTTATTATAATTTGGCCAGAAAGGGACAGAGCAAGAGTAAGAGAGAGTGAGAGAGAGAGAGAGAAAATGGGAAAGTTAGCCGCCAGGTCCGGGACTTGAACTGTGGTCAGCCATGCGGAACTCTAGCACCTGAATTCACCAGGCCAATTACTGCTTCTAAACTTTTCGACAAATTAGTTAATTTAATCTTTTTATTTATCTATTTTTAAAAAATTAAATTTTTTTGCTGTAAGGCACTTACACTAACCAGAGAGACAGAGAGACAGAAAGTGTGAAATCACCCCCACAGGGGAGATGGCCATGTTGTAATCCCTTCTCCTCATTCTCCTCTTGGGATCTTGGGCATGCGCACACACATCCAGTGTGTTTGAAGCCACCGGATCTGGGACCCAAACCGCGGTCAACTACGTGGGAGTCCGACGACATAAGCATTACACCATCTGCTGGTTCCTATTTATTATTTTTTTTAAAGGTCTTTCCATAGGGTGTGTGCATTTGCTGGAGAGGAGAGATACAGAGAGAGATAGTGAGAGAGAAAGTGAGAAATCACCCCCTGAGGGGTGATCACATCACAATCCCTTTTCCTCCATTCTCCTCCTGGGATTTTTGGGTCATGCACGAACATGCCTGGCGTGAGTTTCAAGTCATCAGGTCCGGGACTGAATCATGGTTGGCTCTGTGGGAGTCCAGCATCTTAACCACCATGCCACCTGCTGGCCCCAGTTCATTTAATCTTTAATTTAATAGTATGAGGTTTTCAGGGGCTGGTAGGTGGCGTGGTGGTTGGGGGTGCTGGGCTCTCACGTGGCCGACTGCGGTTTCAAGTCTCAGACCTGGCGACTTGCTTTCTCTCTCTCTCTCTCTCTCTCTCTGTCCCTCTCTGGTCAAAATTTAAAAAGGATAAAATAAATAAAATTAAATAAAAAATAATTCTTCTAAAAAGCAGGTCTGAATAGTTGCAGTTTCTTATTTTATAGGTAGGAAGTCACCTGTAACTAAAGGTGTAAAAATAAAGATGTTAGAAGAAAGAAATGCTATTTAGAAAACAAAAGACCCTGTTAGCATTATACCAAAGACAAAAACCACAATGAATGCTCTGAATGTTTAAAAAAATTTTTAAATAATTATTTATTTGATTTTATTTATTCATTTATTTTAATTTGACCAGAGAGAGAGAGAGAAAGGGAAAGTGAAAAAGCAAGCCACCAGGTTCAGGACTCGAATCATGGTCGGCCATGTGGGAGTGTCCAGCACCTTAACCACCACGCCACCTGCTGGTCCCTGAATGTTTAAATTTAAAATGTCTAAGGGACCAAGGCAATTTTGCTCTAAACCCCATCTTCTAGACCACAGAAACTCTGAGACAGGAAGAAACTCCTTTGTATAAAGCTGAACTCAAACTCTTTCTGTGGATACCACGTTGCAAAACACAGCAGAGGAGAGATTTTGTCACAGAATGATCAGAAACCACCGCAGAGGCACAAGGCATATGAGAAACCAAGAAAATATCTCTCCCCTAAGGCAAAAGAACAATCCTTCATCACCCACAGACAGTACAGTAGAACTCGTGGAAATGTCCAATAGAGAATTCAGAATATTCATAGTGACAAAACTAAGCCAGATGCGGGGCTGGCAGGTGGCATGGTGGTTGAGGGTGTTGGACTCCCACATGGCTGACTATGGTTCGAGTCCCGGACCTGGCAACTTGCTTTCTCACTTTCTCTCTCTCTCTCTCTCTCTCTCTCTCTCTCTCACACACACACACACACACACACACACACACTCAACACTGTCCCTCTCAGGTCAAATAAAAATGAAGTTAAATAAAATAATTATTTAAAAAAAAAAAAAAAACTAAATGAGATGCAAGAGCTCAGAGACAATGAATCCCAGAAGACTCAGGAGAAAAGAGACAGTGAGTTCCAGGAAGTGAGGAAGTTCTTGCATGATCTGAAAGAGGAACTACACACCATAAAAAAGAATCAAACAGAGCTATTAGAGATGAAGGCTGCAACACAGGAAATCAAAACCTCCCTCGAAAGTGTTAAAAGCAGATTAGTCCATGCAGAAGATTGAATCTCGGATATTGAAGATAAAACCTCTGACCTAGAAAAAACAACCCCCCAAAACTAAGAAAATAACCAGAAAAAATGAGAATACTATAGTAGCAATACTAGATACTATTAAGTGCCCCAATATCTAGGTAATTGGTATCCCAGAAGGTAAAGAAACTAATACAGGCATTGATAATCTATTCCATGAAATCCTGGAATAAAACTTTCCAAATCTAGAGAGGATTCAAATATCCAGACCCAAGAAATACAAGGACCCCTAATAGAATCAACCCAAGATGATCTTCTCCAAGTACATCATAGCCAGGTTGGCCAAAACCACAAAGACAGGATACTAAAACTGGCAAGAGAGAAACGTCAGGTATAAAGGATATCCCATCAGGCTAACCTCAGAACTCTCATCAGAAACAATGCGAGCAAGGAAAGAATGGGAAAATATATTCAAAGTGTTAAGTGAAAACCAGTTTCAACCAAGAATACTGTTCCCAGCAAGATTATCCTTCATATGGGAAGAAAAGATAAAAACATTCTCAGATAAAGAAAACCTGACAGAATTTATCAACACCAGACCAGCTCTTCAAGAAGTCCTGAAAGGAGTGCTCGACCAGGAGAACAGAAATAAGAGAACAAAGAGCAACCATGAAAATGAGCAACTTAATGCTAGGGACAAGAAATATCAAAAACAATGTAGAATGTTAACTTCCAGGATGTAAACGGAGAGATCGGACCACAGTAACACTGCAGAAGAGAGATTATGTAAGACTGAACTGGTGAAATAGAATGTTATGACTTTTAGTAAAACATTACTGATTTTTTTTTTTTACTATGCTTTGTTTTCCCAATTTAAACATTTACTTTCTTTTGAGTTGTTGATAGGTTCAGCAATTTGTTAAAATATTTTTCTTGTTTGTTTCTTTAAACATAAACTTTTCAGGACCAGCAGTTAGCGTAATGGCTATGTTGCTGGACTCCCACATGGTGGACCGCGGTTGGCATCCTGGACCCGGTGGCTTAAACTCACGCCAGGCGCGTGTGTGTGTGAGCCCAAGATCCCGAGAGGAGAACAGAGGAGAAGGGATTGTGGCGTGGCCATCCCCCCTGAGGGGTGATTTCTCGCTTTCTGTCTCTCTGTCTTTCTCTGTCTGGTGAGCGCACATGCCCTATAGCAAAAAAAAAAAAAAAAAAAACTCTCTCCAAACATAAACTTTTCTTCCTTCCTGACCCCTCTGTAATTGGAAATATGTGGGAGCATTTTTATTTTGTGGCAGAAGGGTTATTTGCACAAGTTCAATAATGCTTATTGCATCGAATCAGAAATTGGAAATACTCATTATTGCACAGGGCTTTGACTGGAATGTCCTACCTGAAGATTAATCAGAAAACTATGGAACTAAGGTGGATCTCAAGTAAACCAACAGAAGCTCTTAGAAAGATGACCTGGCCCATAAATAGTTCTGCCTGGCAGAGAGGGTTAGAGAAGATATATGAAAGAATTTATAACATAAAATAACCTGGACTTTTCCAGCCCAGCACTGTAACCAGCAGAGATTGCAAAAGAGCAACCACACCAGAGGATTATCTTGAGAAAGACTTTGAAGGAAGAAAAAGAGACTGATCTTTGCTAGCAGGTGGTATATCACAGAATACTTGGTAGGCAGGGTTGAATTGAGAAGGTTTATGTGTGACCAGTGTTTGCTTTTCAACAATTCGCATAGTTGACCCATAAATATTTTCTCAAAAATATTTAAAACCATACTGTCTTGGGACCAGCAGGTGGCGTGGTGGCTAAGGTGCTGGACACTCCCACATGGCCGACCATGGTTCAAATCCTGGACCTGGTGGCTTGCTTTCTCACTTTCCCTCTCTCTTTCTCTCTGTGTCTCTCTCTGATCAAATTAAAATAAAAATGAATGAATAAATAAAATTAAATAAATAATTCTTAAAAAAAACTATACTGTCTCTGTTGTTATAGAGTCACAAACACAATTATAAGAAATATTGTTAACATTATCTTTAAAATTCAGTATTCTGAAAGAAGAAGGAAAAGAAAGAAAGACACAGAGAAGGGAGGAGGAGGAAGGCACCCACCCCTAGGCCGTGGTCACACCACCATCCCTTCCCCTCCTTTTCTCTATCCTGTTGGGATCGGGGCATACATGCACAAGTGCCTGGTGTACTTTTCATGTTACCAGACGGGATTCAAACTGTGGTCAGTCACATGGGATCCAATTCCCTTAACCACTAGGTAAGGGGGCAGCTAATTTATTTTGTAATTCTGAATTATGTAAATTGATTGTTCTCATTTTTTAAATTTAACTTTATCTTATTTATTTATTTATTTGAAGAGGTTTTTGCTACAGGGCACGTGCACTCCCCAGACAGAGAGAGACAGAGAGATAGAAAGCAAGAAATCACTCCCCAGTGGGGATGGCCACACCACAATCTCTTCTCCTCCATTCTCCTCTCGGGATCTTGGGCACACATGCACACATGACTGGTGTGAGTTTAAGCCACTGGGTCTGGGACTCGAACTGCGGTCGACTACATGGGAGTTCAGTGACATAGCCATTGTGCTAACTGCTGGTCCCTTATCTTATTCATTTACTTATTTATTTTTAATTTGACCAGAGAGGGACAGAGAGAGAAAGCAAGTCGTCAGATTTGGGACTCAAACCATGATCGGCCATGTGGGAGTCCAACACCCTTAGCCACCATGCCACCTGCTGGCTCCAATTAATGATTATTCTAATAAAGAATTCTAAAAATCTAAAGCAAAGGATCAATATACATACATTTAATACATACTCGTTATTGGACAGGGCTTTGACTGGAATATCATATCTGAAGATTAAACTCGAAAACTATGGAACTAAGGTGGATCTCAAGAAAGCCAACAGAAGCTCTTAGAAAGATGGCCTGGTACCATAAATAGTCCTGCTTGGCAGAGAATTAGAGAAGATACATGAAAGAATTCGTACTATAAAATAACCTGGACTTTTCCAGCCCAGCACTGTAATCAGTAGAGACTGCAAAAGAGCAACCACACCAGAGGATTATCTTAAGGAAGGCTTAGTGGAAGAAGGAGACTGCTCTTTGCTAGCAGATGGTATATCACAGAATACTTGGTAGGCAGGGCTGAAATCAGAAAGTTTATGTGTGAATTGTGTGCTGGGTGTTTGGTTTGCAACAGTTTGAGTAGTTGACATGTAAATATTTTCTCAAAAATTTTTAAAAACATACTGTGTTGTTATAGAATCACAAGCAAAATTATAACAAATATTTCAAACATTATCTTTAAAATTCATTTTTTTGAAATTTTGAAAGTTGTTTATTAGCTGTCAAGAACTATAAAGTATGAGCAAAAATGTTTTTTATATGTAAAGTAAATCTTTGTGCGAAATGTAAAAATAAATAAATGATTTTTTAAAAATGTCTTTAGTGGGGGGGCTCTGGACTCCCCTATGGCCGAATGCAGCTTGAGCCCCAGATCTGGTGGCTTAAAACTCATGTCAGGTGTGTGTGCACACGCCCAAAATCCTGAGAGGAGAATGGAAGAGAAGAGATTGCAGCATGGCCATTTCCCCTGGTGAGTTCTCATTTTCTCTCTGTTTTCCAGCAAGCTCATGAGCCCTATGGCAAAAACCAACCAACCAAACAAACAAAAGGTCTATATTGTAAGAAAAAAAATAAATCACAGGTCAGCTAGTGGCCAGGTGGTTAAGGTGGCTGGATCCCACATAGCGACTGAACTCTTCCAATCCTGGATCCGGTGGCTTGAAAAATACATTAGGCACATGTGCATGTGTGCCAAAATCCCAAGAGGAACATGGCAGAGAAGGGATTGTAGCATGGCCATTCTGCCCACCCCCCAGAGGGGGTAATTTCTCACTTTCTCTGTCGTTCTCTGTCTCAAGTGAGCACAGATGCCCTAACCCCCCCCCCCCAAAAAAAAAAAAAATCATCAGAGCTTGCTGTAGGAAATATTTAGATTAATTAAGATCTTCAGTGAATCAATAAAGGGGGGGGGGACATAGAAAGCAACCATGGATACCAGAGAGAGTTTGGGAGGAGGGTGGGAGATGGCAGAGAGTGAGAGATAGGGAATCAAGGATGGGAAAAAAAGCAAAATATACAGGAAACAAGAAATGGAAAATTATGTGTTGACGATAACATGTGTGTTGATGTGCTTGACTGAGCCAATATACAGTGCATTCTGGGTAGAAACTCTCATTTTATATGCCATCATGATGCATAGTAAATGAATGTAAATAAATAAATTTAAATTAAGAAATCATCAATAAAATAAAAAGAAAAATTACATTCTAGGGGATCATTTTGCAATAAATAGAACACGTAATAATCAACTAATACATAAAATCCAATAAATACGAGAAAATGAAATCTCAAATGTGCAGTTATAAGGAATAAAAATCAGCCTTAAAAAGTTCAATATGGGACCAGCAGGTGACATAGTGGTTAAGGTATTGGGCTCCCACATGGCTGACCATGGTTTGGGTCTTGGATCTGGTGGCTTAAAAATCACACTGGGCATGCATGTGTATGCCCAAAATCCTGAGAAGAGAATGGAAGAGAAGGGATTGTGATGTGGCCATCCCCCTGGGGGGTGATTTCTCACTTTCCCTCTATCTCTCTCTCTCTGTCTCTTTCCTAACTGGCAAGTGCACATGCACTATGACAAAACAAAACAAAACAAAACAAAACAAAACAAAACAAAAAAAGAACAAATGAACAAACAAATCCAATGTTACTGAGAGTCAAAGAAATGAAAATAAAAGAGAAACTGCACGCCAGCTTCTGCTAAGCAAATCTTCCAAAAATGACAGTAACAGCCAGGGGTGGTGAAAGTGCAGGGAATGAATATTTCTTGAGCTTTTCACATTAGCTCCATAATCCTCCTCCATATCGGTATAGCATTATTTATTTAATCATGCCCTGATGATTGTCTGCCTAGATCCTTTACAATGTTTTGTCTTAGGAATGCGAAGATCCTCTTTGCTCATCATACTCACCATCTTCAATTTCTTTAGAAGGGCGTTTTCAGGATAGAGGATTTTTCTTTTTCTTTTTTTTTTTTTTTTCACTATAGGGCGTGTGCGTTCGCCAGAAAGGCACAGAGAGACAGAGATAGAAAGCAAGAAATCACCCCCCAGGGGGGATGGCCACACCGCAATCCCTTCTCCTCCATTCTCCTCTCAGGATCTTGGACACGCACGCACACGCACCCAGTGTGAGTTTAAGCCACCAGGTCCGGGACGCGAACTGCAGTTGACTACATGGGAGTTCAGCTACATAGCCATTACGCTAACTGCTGGTCCCCGGGATAGAGGATTTTAATTGCTTCCTGTGAGGGATGAATCTGGTTTGGTTGACAAGGGGAGCTGCACAAGAGCAGAGCTCAGAGCAGCCCTGGGCCCCAGGAAAGGAGAGGGCAGCTGCAGACAACCTTTTGGGTGAAAGGCTCTGGGAACAGGGAGACTGAGGCAGACAGAGGAGAGGTGGGAGGGCAGGTGTGAGGTCAGAGGAGAGATGAACCAAGACTCCTTGCTGAGGGCCCTGCCCAGGGCCTGGACCACAAGGGTGCTAGGGGGGTTCCTGCTGGGCAAGTCAGCCTAGACTGGGATCCTAGCACCCCTTTACTAGGGACTATGCTGGGGCAAGTCACCTCGCTCTTCTGGGACCAGCAGTTGGTGTAATGGCTAGGTCGCTGGTCTCCCATGTAATCGGCCACAGTTTGAGTCCCGGACCTGGTGGCTTAAACTCACGCCGGGTGCGTGTGCATGCGTGCCCAAGATCCCAAGAAGAGAATGGAGGAGAAAGGATTGCGGTGTGGCCATCCCCCCTGGGGGTGACTTCTCGCTTTCTGTCTCTATGTCTCTCTCTGTCTGTCTGGCGAGCCCACATGCTCTATAGCAAAAACCTCTCCAAAAAAAAAAAAAAAAAGAGGTGACCTTTGCAAAGCACAATGCCTGGTACACGTGAGTTTCCACAAATGGTGACTGTCATTACCAACAGGCACGCCAGAGGTTTGTTGATTTGACTCTGGGATCCTGGCCAATAGTTCCATACAGTTTCCAGGTGCCAGCCATAGTTCTCACTCAAGCCTAGTGACAGCCCGAAGCCCTAAGAAGCAAGCGTTGTTAGCATCAACCCACTTTGATCAATGGGAAATCGAGGCGCAGACAGCTGGACAGCTTGCCCAAGGCCGTCAGCTCTCCCCGCACTCCACACGGCCTCTGTGCACCCTAACACCAGAAACGGGCGTCCCAGCCACAGGGAGGGAGCCTGCGTCTGGACGCCTGGACGTTAGGGGTGGAGGCAGGGAGGGATTATTACACTAACAAGGGAAAGTCAGGTGCTTTGCAACAGCGCAACCTGTCTGCAGAGGCCTCAGCCTCCGGGCTGCCTCCCAGAGCCCCCAAGCCAGAGCAGAGGCTCTCGGGGGAACTGGCTGCCACTTCTCCTGGCCTTTCTCAGATGGAGGCTGCAGAAAGGACACAGGAGGGACAGAACTGGAGGTCATGTCCAGGGTCACAGCAGGGCTGCCGGGGAGGAGGCCCAGGCAGAGGCTCCTGAAAGGACCGTCCCTGAAGTTGAGAACTGCTGCGGCTGAGTCACCCGGGGACGTGGATCTGCACTCAGCTTGCCTAGAAGAAGGCGGGGATGTGGGAGATGCATGGAAAGGTTTTCCTTAAAAAAGTTAAAATTAAAACAGGGCGGGGTGCTAGCTGGGACTAGCTCTGTCCTCAGGGTGGCGGGGGTGGTGCTGAGCTGAGCACAGTCGTGAGTCAGCGTCGCTCTCACAAGGACGCCTGGTGGGAGTCAGAGCCGGGGCGCCTATCTGGACCTCAGTTTCCTTTCTAGCTCGCATGTGGCCAGGGGGGTTAGGTGAGTTACTAAGTAAGGGGTCACCACTGTAAGGTCCAGGGGAAGGGAAAAGAAACATGGCGGAAACGTCCCTGCCTCCGCATTTGGTGTGCCCGCCAGAGTGGAACAGACACAGCGACCTTCATCGCCAGACAAGGACCTGAGGCGACCAACTATTGGACAACGGCCCTTTAAGAAGGAGCAGCACCCACCCTGGGCGTGACTCCCTCAGCCTCCCCGAGGGACCTCACCTGAGAGCTTTTCGCAGAATAACTTTTGCTGGTTTTATTAACCCCCAAGGCCCGATGCTGGTATTTTCGTCCTTGCCGCCTCTGACTGTCGGTCGTGCGTCTCCCCTGCACCTCTTTCCCTGGTGAATGTGCAGCGTGGGCTGGCGAACCCCGGGGTCTCAGAGTGCCAGACCAGCATGGCACCATCCGCTGTCCTAGCTGGGTTTGCATTGCTACGACAGAATCCTGGGCCGGGCATTTCATAAAGCAAAGAGGTCCGTGCAGCTCAAGAGCCCGAAGGCCAGGGCGTCCCAGGGCGGTCGGCGGCCTCTGCCGGGTTTCTGGTGAGTGTGTGAACCGCGTGACGACATCACGGGGTGGAGGGGCAGAAAAGCAAGCCAGCTCACCAGGGTGCAGGGACAAACACTTATCACACCCCGATCTTCAAACTGAGCAGGGACCCCCCTAATGTATTTCCTAAGGTTCTTGAAATACAAGGTCTATTTACATTGTAAGGGACAGAGTAAGGGGTCAGTCTTCAGACTTCGGTTATGGTAATGAAACAACAGTGACCATGAATCAAGGTCATTTGACCTCTAAAACTCTCACTGACAGGAAAGAGAAGGTTTTCCTTTCAATTTGTAAGCTGTTTTGTAGGCTGGAAACTGCTGGTTATGAGCTCAAAGACCCCAGGCTGGATGACTCCAGACACCTGAAGAAAATGTGATTATCTAAGGCCTCGCCAATCAAAAATGCCCACGAGATGATCGCGCCCTCTTGAACCAATCACTGAACTGATCATGCGCCTGGGACCGCTGCCCCTAATTTCGCCCTTAAAAAGGCACGTGGGGAACATCTCGGGGAGACCGGGTCTTTTCAGCATGAGCTGCCCGCTCTCCTTGCTTTGCGCTTTGCAGTAAAGCTGTCCTTTCCTTCCTCACACCGTGTGCCTGTGGCTTGGTTTATAGCGCTTGGGGGAGCGAGCCTGAGTTGAGTTCCGTAACAATCTTGTGAGAACGGATCCATCTCCATGACAACTAATTCAGTTTCAGGAAAGTGAAAACTCACGCGGCACCTTGGGAACAGCGCAGATCCACTCAACAGAGCGGAACCCCACGACCCAAATTCCTCCCCCCCCCCCCCCCCAGGCCCACCTCTTCGAGGTCTCATCTCCCAGCATCCCTCGCCTCCCCAGGACCACGTCTCAGCATGAGCCTAGGTGGGGAAGCCCGAATGCAGACCACAGCAACTGGGAGGGCCTTAGAAACGCGACTTGCGGTGTCCCTGTGGGTGACGCTGACATTCCCCTCCTGGCAGTCCCTGGTGCACTACTGCGATGCCCAGAGCAGACAGGGCGACCTGGAGAGTCTCCATTTCCTTAGGACCAACTTTTGGATGATTATCCGACATGCATCATGTAGGAGCGACGTGGCCCAAGCAGATGCCACTGATCTGTGTGTCCCTTCAAGGGGCGACTGGCTGCTCACAGGTGAGGCTGTGATGCGCGAGGCCGTCGGAGGGCATCTGGGGGACAGCCCAGCTCTGGAAAACTCACCTCACCATTGGAGTGACCTGGGCTTTGTGTTCACGGAGGGCCTCTCGGAGATCAGGGACACCTGCTGGCAGTGAAGTGCCAGCTGCCCCCTGTGCTGGTATCACTGCCCTGTGAGGTCACCGCACCACCCCAGAGCTCTGGTCTGGGGACCAAGAAGACCTCTTTCTTCCAGGTGTTAGGCATGCTGCCCTGGGACTCCCGAGTGACATGCAGCTGACAGAGCCAGGAGCCAGCGGGAGCCAGCGAATGTGCTTGACAGCAGAGGGGACTCCGCAGTCTTGCAGCGGGGCCCTGCTTGTCTGCAGGTAGTTTACCCGAGCTGTGGCCTTGGTACCGAGTACACCTTCTGGGTGCCGAGGTCGGGCCTCGGGGCTGAGCCGTGGCTATTCGAGGCCGCCTCCCTACAGCCAGCCCTGAGGCTCCGGCTGCGAAAGCCAAGGGAGAGGCGAGGAGTCCGATGAGGTTATGGGATGTGGTCTCTTGGACTGATCACCAAAAGCAAACCGCTCTGCTAGCTTTATTTGTAAAACAAGGAAGTAAAGGCTTACTTCTCTCCAAAGGAAAAAAAAAAAAGTGAATTCTCATTCCCAGCTCAGACCTGCGAAACCGAAAACGCCTGTGTTTCAACCAGCTCCCGGGTGATTCTGATGGTTGCTCCAGACCGAGAGCCCCGCGCAGTGGCAGTACCGAGCCATGAGGTTTATCTGGGGAGCGATGATTGCTAGTGCAAGACTAAGAACCGCTGTGATCCGGTGAGGGGGCTGCGCTGCGCTGTGTGATGTACCCGGTTCTTTGGGTCCAGATCTCTAAGGTTAGACATCTGTCCTAAGATGGGACCAGCAGATGACGTAATGGTTACGTTGCTGGCCTCCCACGTAGTTGACTGTAGTTCAAGTCCCAGACCCGGTAGCCTAAAACTCACACCAGAGGGGACCAGCAGGTGGCATGGTGGTTAGGGCGCTGGATACTCCCACATGGCCAACCGTGGTTCGAGTCCTGGACATGATAACTTGCTTTCTCATTTTCTCTCTCTCTGTGTCTGTCTCTGGTCAAAATAAAAAATAAATGAATGAATAAATAAAATTAAAAAAAAGAAAACAACACACCTCACTCCAGGCACGTGTGTGTGTGTGTGTGCCTAAGATCTCAAGGAGAATGGAGGAGAAGGGATGGCAGCATGGTCATACACCCCCAGGGGGTGATTTCTTACTTTCTGTCTCTCCAGCAGCGCATGTGCCCTATAGCAAAAATTTTTCTTAAAAAAAAAAAAAAAAAAAGAAATCTGCCCTAATATGCAGAATAAAAACCAAAAACCTGTACAAAGTAGGACAAGAGAAGTTTTCAATAGAAAAGTTAAGAGTTTTAACAGAAAAGAAACACACCCCACGCCAGAAAAGTTGTGTGGGTGGGCAGCCGTTAGGGCACAACTGTGCTGGGAACGGGGTTGGTGTGACTTTATTTTGGGATCTGGCCATGGACATTGAGGAGGGGAGGCCTGGCCTTGTACCATCGCTGGTTCCTTTGAATTACTGGGCTTTTATCTGTGCTTGCCACTTCTTCTCGGGTAAGGGACCTGATTCGCTGATTACCAGGGTGTGGCTGTCTGCATGGGGACATTCCCACTTCAGTTTATTTCCCTGAGTGGGAATTTGGTTGTTGACCAAGCAACTCCCAGGAGGGAAGATAACAACCTTTTCCACGTTTCTGGTTTTTTATCAGCTTCCATTGTACATTCTTTTTATTTAGTCTACATTAAACAATGCAGAGATTTTACTAGAACAGAGACCATCACATTTAGTAGCTTTTGCCATGGAGCCATTCAGTGAAGCAACTAGATTTTTTAAAGAATTATTTATTTAACTTGATTTGTTCATTCATTTATTTTAATTTGGCCAGAGAGAGACACAGAGAAAGAGAGAGAGGAAAAGTGAGAAAGCAAGCCACCAGGTCCGGGACTTGAACTGTAGTTGGTCATGAGGGAGTGTCCAGTGCCTTAACCACCACACCACCTGCTAGTCCCTAGCAACAACTAGATTTTAAAAGTCATTAAGCCAATCTTGTGAATTGGTATGTCCCAGAATTGTTAGGGCATTGGGACTGTCATGGCACATATATATTTTTTTTCTTTTCTTTTCTTTTTTTCTTTCTTTTTTTTTTTTTTTTTGAGAGGTTTTTGCTATAGGGCGTGTGCGCTCGCCAGAAAGACAGAGAGAGACAGAGAGACAAAAAGTGAGAAATCACCCCCTGGGGGGATGGCCACGCCACAATCCCTTTTCCTTCATTCTCCTCTCGGGATCTTCGGCACTCAACACACACACGTCTGGTGTGAGTTTAAGCCACTGGGTCCGGGACTCAAACCATGGTTGACTACATGGGAGTCCAGCGACATAGCCATTAAGCTAACTGCTGGTCCTATGGCATATATTTCTATGCAAAAATGCGTCATGATTTTCTCCATGATCCTATATAGGATCACACATGTACCCTCCAGTTTCTTGAAGAAAGCTTAGGTAATAAAGAAAGAAAAATGACAACCCATTTTCTGGGGCCCCTCCCTTCTGGCGGGCTCTTTTTCCTCCCCTCTCCTTCAATAAGCTCCCGTTTCGCTCTACCTACTCTCTGTGTCTGTGTCTCTAATTCTTCCTGAGCGTGGGACAAGAACCCCCGTGTCTCACTGTGAGTGAGAGCTGGGCCCGTTCTGTCCTCCAACCCTGGTGTCCCTGGTCAGTACTGTAACCGGTTCTGTGACTGGAGAACATAAAAGCATTAAAAATTGTAATGGACTGTAGAGACAAAGTGGAGAGAGAGTGTGGGAGGGGAAGAGCGTAGGAAAGGAAATTTGGGGGAAAATGGAGAGGTAAGACACTCGTGGGGCACCGATCAGGTTTTTATCTGTTGACGAGGATGTGTATAGTATTCTCAGCTGGGCTGGACTGAGGTGCATATCATGCTGAGTAAAGTCTCTTCACAATCTAAGTGATGTATAGCGATTTAATGTATGAATAATAATTTTTTAAATAAATAAATAAATAAATAAAAAGAAAAAAAAAAACATTCTGCCTTGCAGATTATTTTGTAAAGGATGGAAACTGCTGGCTATGAGCTCAAAGCCCCCAGGCTGAATAGCGCCAGAAACGTGATTATCTGAGGCCTCCCCAATCAAGAATGCCCACGAGATGACCACGCCCTCTTGAACCGGTCACTGAACTGATCATGCGCCTGAGACCCCCTCCCCCTAATTTGGCCCTTAAAAATGCACGTGGGGACACCCCAGGAGACTGGGCCTTTTCAGCGCGAGCTGTCCACTCTCCTCTGTGCTTTGCAATAAAGCTGTACTTTCCTTCATGAAGAACGAAAAGAAAAACAAAAGAAAAGTGAGCTTGGCTTCCCCCCACCCCCAGCAGGGAGTCTCGGACAGAAGGAGGCCTGGAAGGAGTCCGCGGTGAGAGTCCAGCTGGAGCCCCGATAAGCTGTGATTGATAAGCTCGGCCTCCTGCCCCTCTCTCAGGGCTGCCTGCCCATGTCTGGCTGTCTACCTATGACACCACCAGCCAGTATGTAGAGAGTGACACTATTATTATAGAGCAAGGGAACACTGTATTCTTATCAGTAGGGTCACCCATGGTCTTGGCTGGCTCAGGATTGTCCCAGCGTTAGTACTGAGAGACCAGCAGCCCAGAAATGCCTCAGTCAAGTAGGAGGCTTTGGTCACTCTATTCCACCCTAGGAAAAGATTATGAGATTGTGGCTAAAGAAAGCCAATGAGGTCAAAAGAGCCCAAGGAATGGGAGCTAAGCTCTCTGGGGGACAGATGTTGGGGAGGACTTGGGTAGGTGCAGGGTCTGGTGAGGCGTGGGGTGAAGGCCCATTGAGGTCTGTGAGATCCCCAAGTTTGGGGCAAAGTTCAGAATGGTTACGAGGGTAGGTCCTCTTTGTGGAAACCAAGACAGGGGCCGAGTGGAATCGGTGACAAAGCTCAGCATGAGACCTGACCCTCGGAACTATCTGAAGTTCACAGCAGCCTTGGGACTGTCACTAGCCATGGGACTGATGGCGGAGATGAGTTGTTTGAACCAATCTGATTGAGGTTGTAAGGCGTGAAGGCCCCTGCCAATATCTGTAATAGTTATTAACTCATTTCATAGCATAGAGTATTAAGTTTGTATCACCAGGCCACTCCCCGGGCCTAGGGATATAAAAATGGAAGGGATGTGGGCAAGTGAGATGTCACTGTAGATTGTGACCAGATCAACAAGCCAAGACAGACTCTGAGGGGTGCTGGTCGAGGAGGAGACAAGCATCTCCTACGATCTAGTGCTCAGTGACTCACACGAGGGCTGGGACTGCATTCCCTTCGTAACTGAGGCACTGCTACTCCAGGGCCATTTCTAAATTAACCAGTGATCGCTGAAAAGCTACAATATTCAAGGGACAAGAAATGCATACCAGCTAGTGGTCTTAGCCCGGACTGCCATTAGAATAATGTAGCAAGCTTTGGAAAGTCCTGATGCATGGGGCCAGCCAGTGGCACGGTGGCAACGCAATGCTCTCTGATGCCCAACCCATATGGGGAGGTCCCAGTTTCGAGACCACAGACCTCCCTGTACACACTGGTTGTGTGTGCCAGCGATATGGGCTGCCTGAGGCTAGCCTAAAGACCCTATCGGGGGTTTCTGTCTGTCTTTCTTTTTCTCTCGGAAGAATGAAATAACCCAGCCCAGACCTACTGATTGTGCTGTACTCTCTGGAGTGCGCTCTGGGCCGCCACGCTCCCCACCTGTGAACACTGGTCTAGGCGGCCGAGAATGCGAGTGGGTGACACCGACTTCAGTCGCCTTTCTCCACCCTCCCCTCTTGCTGTGCCCGTTTCCCAGCTGGGCTCCACCCTAGTGACGGGTTGCCGAGTGGCTGAGCCGTGTTGGCATCCTGCATTTCCTCTGCTCCTTTGCCAATTTTGGACTGGAGTGTTGGAGGCCAGAGAGGCAGGCAGTGTTAACCATGTCAGGGAAGGAGGTTCGCGAGTCAGGTGTGAGTCACACACTTGGTCACGGGTGGGAACTGGGAGAAGGGCTGCCCGCCCACCTCCTCTCCCCAGCACGTCGTGGGAGTGAGCTCAGGGACGTGCCCACCAAGTGAGCGATTTCATCAGAGCTCATGGAAGGCATGGAGCAGATGGATCTTCGCTTCTTTCATTTCCTCTTCCTCTCTCTGGGTCCGTGAAACTACCAGAAGGGCGTGAAGTCAGACAAGGTTGAAGTCGCTGGTTCCTGTCACACTGGGACAACACCCAGAGGGGCAGTGAGACGCTGGTAAACCTGAGCCTCCCCAGAATACATGCGTGGACCTCATTTTGCATATAATTCAGGGGTGTTAGCCGCCTCCCCTGCAACCAGGGAGCGGAGGTTAATAACCCCTGTTCTGGGGTCGAAGCCTTGAGGGACCTCATGGATCAGATGCCCGCAGGGAGGAGGAAGGAAGGCTGCCTGCAGAGAAGAGCAAACCACTACTTCCCTTCGTGTGTGGGAACTTTCATGTTTACCTGTGTTTATCTAATGCACTGACTCTCAAACGTGAGGGAGCACCCCAGTCTCCTGGAGGGTTTGTAAAAACCTGGGGGCTGGGTCTCACCTCAGATTTTCTGCTTCTGTGGGCCCGGTGTGGGGCCGGATCACTTGCATTTCTTTTTCTTTTTTAAGAGAAATTTTTGCTATCAGGCTCATGCACTCAGCAGAGAGACAGAGATAGAAGTGAGAAATTGCCACCCGCAGAGGGATGGCTATGCGCTATCCCTTCTCCTCCATTCTCTTCTCGGGATCTTCGGCACGCACGCACACGCGCCCAGTGAGTTTTAAGCCGCCAGGTCCAGGACTCTCACTCAACTATGTGGGAGTCCAGTGACTTACCGTCATGCCATCAGCTGGTCCCCAGGTCATTGGCATTTCTAACACATTCCTGGATGATATCGAAGCTGCTGGTCCAGGGTGCACGTTGTGAACCACTCAGCCAATGATTATTTATGTATTTATCATCTTCCCTCTGCTGAGTTCTGCCTGTCAGCCCAGGCCCAGTGCTCAGGACTGACTACAAAGCTGGACCTGGGTCCCGGTCAATGTCTGCCACGCATTGCCGGGCTATGCGCTCCCCTGAGAGCACTCCTTGGTTCTTTGCTTGGGGAGAAGGCAGCATTCCTCTCTCAGGTGTAGAATTTCACATTAGCAGGAACATGAGCCAGCGGGCACTAGGAGCCACAGCTGTGCGGAGTGAGGGCCCTGGGGAGGGGCGCTTGCTGTCTCCAGCTAGCTGTGAACGCCTGCTCTTCACAGGGCTCTGTGACCCCAGCCCTCTCACGTGCTCACTCAGTCCCTCAGACGTTTTCTTGTTCTTTACATTTAGCATGGCTGCTATTTTTTTTTTTTTCAGTTTTTGCTACAGGGCACATGGTGCTCACTGGAGAGAGACCGACAGGGAGAGAGAGAAAGAGAGAATGAGAAGTCACCCCCCAGGGGAATGATCACACTGCCAGCCCTTCTCCTCCATAAACCTGCTGGGATTTTGGGCTTGCACACACATGTGCCTGGCATGATTTTCAAACCACTAGGTCCGGAACTGTGTGGTCAGCCATGTGGGATCTAGCCATGTTAACCTCCATGCCATCTGCTGGCCCCACGACTGCTCACATTTCAAGGGAAATGCGAGGTCGGTTTTGGCCTTGCTAGGGGAGCCAGGTCCCACACAGCAGATCCTGACTGTGGTTCAAATCCCGTGCTGCTGACAACTTGAAAAACGTGCCGGGTACGTGTGTGTGTGTGTGTGTGTGTGTGTGTGTGTGCCCTGAATACCAACAGGATAGGGAAATGGAGAAGGGACTGTGATTTACCACAACTCACTGGGGATGCTTTCTCCCTCTCTCTCTTTCTCTCTAATGAGCTGCATGCACTTTCAAGCAATTAAAAAAAAAAAAAAGAGAAACAAAAACAAAAATGCAACCATATTTGAGAAGTAAACTGGGGGCCCACTTTCCTTTGTTAAGAGCCTCCGCAGTTAAGGAACATCCGAGTGCCTGTGGGAGGCCACTGGGCACTCAGGCCTCGCCAGGCACGACCCTGCGGCCGTGGAGGCCAAGAATGAGCTCTTGGATGGCTGAGGAGCATGGATGAGGCTTCCTTTGGTCGGACACGGTCACACTGGGTCCTGAGGCACAGGGCGTCCAGGCCGGCGCCATGCAGAGGCCAAGGCTGACATCTGGCAGCCCTGCTCCAATCTCGTGCACGTGACTCACCTGGGACCTTATTTCTTTTTTCTTTTTTTGAGAGGTTTTTGCTATAGGGAGTGTGTGCTCTCCAGAATCTAGACAGAGACAGAGAGATAGAAAGCGAGGAATCACCCCCCAGGGGGAATGGCCATGCTGCAATCCCTTCTCTCGGGATCTTGGGCATGCACGCACACGTGTCTGGCGTGAGTTTAAGCCACCGGGTCCGGGACTCGAACCGCGATCAACTATATGGGAGTCCAGCGACATAGCCATTATGACAATTGCTGGTTCTGAGACCTTGCTTCAATGCAGACTGACTCATAGGAAGGACAGGGTCCAAGGTCTGATTTCCAACAAGCTCCTGGGTGATGGCAGTGCTGACAGCTGTGACACCTGGGGACTTCTCTCTCTCTTTTTTTTTTTAGAATTATTTTATTTAACTTTATTTATTTATTTAAATTTGACCAGAGAGGGATAGAGTGAGAGAGAGAGAGAGAGGGAAAGTGACAAAGCAAGCTTCCAGGTCCAGGACTCGAACTGTGGTAGGCCATGTGGGAGTCCAGCACTCTTACTTAACCACCATGCCACCTGCCAGCCCCAGTGGGAACTCTTTTAAAGTTGTTTTTTTTTTTTTTTTTTTTTCCCTGCCCACACAAAGGCCAGTGGCAGGGCTGGAACCCAGGGCTGCTGGCATCCAGAGGCTGAGTCTGCCTGTACCCTCTGGCTCCATGCAGGGCGGAGACACCCCTCAGGGTCGTCCGCAGGGTCTGCTTGAATCTAGGTTTGGCTAGAACCAACATCGTGGTCTACAAGCAGGTGACCTGGGCGAAACGCTGCCGACCCGGTGTTCTCGGCCAACCTTGGGAAAGATCTGAAGAGGAAGCAAGGCAGACAAGTGCCTCTCTCTTTATTAAGGAGTCAAGATACACAAAGACTTCATAAAAAGTTACATCAAAGGCTCAAGCGTCACCGAGATCTGCAGGCTTCACTCTCGTCTCACGACAATGCCACCTGTTCACACCGTGGAACGGAAGCTGGGTGCTCCCAGGCGCTCGGAATTCAAGTATCTCTCATTCTACGTAAACCCGACATGGACTCTCAAACTCAGTGGGCTGCTAGCGGAGGAAACTGTGGCCCCAGATTTACTGCAACACGTCTGGGGGCCTCTGGTTAGCGCTGTCGTGGGTTAGTGGGTCAGTCTCCCGGCACACTGGTGACACAAACATGCTGGGCCAACTAGGCGCTCGCCACAGAGCGTGAGCAGGTGGTGGACAAAGTCTTAAGAGAAAACACCCAAATGCCCCTTCTGTGGACAAGTATGGACAAGTGAGCAGCCACAGCCCCAGGCTCTGGGGGTGAGGGGAGGGAAGACACCTTCAAAGGAGAGGTCAGAAGAGCAGGAGGAATCTGCGAGCACGCGATGGCAAAGGCGTGGGGTGAGGGGACTTCAGGAAGAGTGTGCTCCAGATGTGGACAGCCAGCGGGAGCAGACACACGTGCCCACGGGCTCCTCAGTCACGGAGCGGCACGGCCGACCAGGTTCCCCGGACCGACCCCGCCAGGTGACGACGAAAAGATGGACTGAGAATGCCCCAAGGTACATTCTACTCTGGCCTATCGAGAAGCCACCTCTGTCACAAGGTCCCGTTTCTAAAAATGGGGCATTATTAACTCATCTCCCGTGTGGGGCAAGTGAGGATTCACGGGCGATGAAAGCTGACCCTCTGTCCAAACGCGGAGCTGCAGAGGGCTCCCCTCGGGCATTGCAATTAAGCTGTGGATGCACAGGTGTGCCACCCCTTCTGTGGGGGACCAGCAGGGGCCAGAACCCGTGTCCATTTGCCTTTATGGCCCAGGGCTTTGCTCTAGATCCGCTTCTAATGGGACTCCTGCACTCGGCTCTCAGGGGAGGTGTCTGGCTCCGGTGGTTTTCTCGCAGCCGCGGTGCAGGGCTTTTGGGCCACTCTGCTCTCCTGCTGCAAAGCACCTCCTACTCCCTTCCTTTGTCCCACCGTCCCACTGCCTTTCTTCCTCCCGCGCCCATCAAACCTGCACGGGGCCAGCTGTGGGTGTGGCTTGGAGGAGAATAAGGGCTGGAATGTCCCCGTGTTACTGGAGAACTCTGAAGTGCCTTCTCTGGAATGTTCCCCTTTATCCTTCCTTTTAGGAACAAAAAATAGAGCCATGAGAGGGATAGGAGTTTGACGTCCAGCTGACAAAGTCCCAGCTGTTTCCTTCCAGAATCGCTCTTCACGGGTCCTCACGGCTGCCGGTCTCACCCACTCAGGGCTCCCTGCACTTGCCGGGCTGGAGAAGTCCAAGTGCCCCGGCATTAGTAGGGGGCTCACTTTCCTTGGGCTTCTTTCTCTACGGCGTGGCCAGGCCCCTTGCAGAGAATGTTCTAGTTGGTAGAGTGACCTGACGTGCAACATCTGGAAAGTAAGGTCACTTGCTGGGCCACCTCCTTGCCTGACCTTCCCTCGGGGGGGTCTGCTGTTGGTCTCGCTGCCCCTCACCCCCACGCTGGCTGGAAAACACCCAGTCTTTGGTTCACACCAGCAGCACCTGGCGGGGAGGTGGGGGGACAGTCCCAGTAGGGAAGCAGGTGTTTGGGAGCCATGACAACAGCCCAGCCTGCTCGCCCCGATCACACATTATAGCCAACATCCAAGAGGTTAATAAGTGTTCCCAAAAGGCAACGAGGGCCCGGGTTCTCAGTCTGCAAGTCCGGGAAGGGCTGGCTCGTTGACGGTGCGCACAGCGGTGCAGGTGATTCGAAGGGAAAATGGCTTCAGGTGCTGGTGCTGGTGGCGACCCAGCAGAGTCAGTTCGGGCTGGGTCAGCGTGAGCTGGAGTTTCCTGGATGGGGTCCATTAGTCTGCTTTGATGTGTCAGTGCGCTCACGACAGAGACGCCAGCAACACGGGGGATGTGAATCAGGGAGAGACAGCCGAGAGAGCCGGGCCCACTCCCTCACCTGGGAGGAACACAGAAGTCATCCACACTGTCTGAAAAAGAAAGGGACATTGGGGCAAAGCCACCGGCTTCCTGGGGTTTCCACACTTCCGGGACAATGGAAACCCCTGTGAGAAGGGACACGCTCGTGCCAGACATGGCCCTCGGCACCATGAAACCCTCTTTCCTCGTATGCGTACCCTCAACCACAGCCGCGGCCTCTGGGCAGACACGCGTCTCCTCTCCGCTCTCCGGGCCGTGGAGGGTCTGTTTCCCTCCAGGTTCGACCCCCAGCCTGCTAGGGCGTCTCCCCAGCGAGGCCCCTGTTAGCTCTGGCCTCTCGGTCGCTCTGCTTTCAGATCCAGGGGAGGTTTGGCACTGCTGGGAACGCTCAGCTGAAGGAAAACGATCCTCCAGACACGTCGCCATCGAGAGGCCTGCTGAAGACGTGAAACTGCCCAGGCGTAGGCCCGGACTCCGTTAATAAAATAATATCACTAAAATAATTTAAAAGTCTACAAAAGACATCCGAGCTCAGACACTGCGGACGGGGCAGAGAAGCTCGTCCATGGCTTGTGTACTTCGTGTGTGGAGGCTGTGTCCCCGCCGAACCAGCACTGTGTGGTTCAGGGGCACAGCACGCCCACCAGGAGGGGAGGGACAGGTGAGTTGGCACACGAGAGGCGTGGGTGCCACTTCTGGTCGCGGTGGCTTCCTCGTCTCTCAGGAGGGACAGGGAAGCCTGTGCCCTTCAACAAAGCCAGCCCGCCCGTGCCCGGCCATCCCGCCCTTTCTCCCTTCCTGTGCCCAGTCCTCGGGCCAAGGTCGTGGTTAGAAATGGTTTTCAGTGCAGTTAGGCAGTGGAGGGGTCCCGAGGGCTGGCCAGCTCACGGCCACGGTGCCCAGGGCCTCGGCCCGTCACAAGATCACACACTGCAGTTTGTGGGTACCAGTGGCCCGGTCTCCCCGCCACTTGGTCTTTTTCTTCTTCTTCTGGCTTTTCTCTGGAATCTGTTGCCTTTTGAAACAATGAAGAACAGAAAGACAAAGTCAAAACGGGCTTGCTTCTCCTCTGCCCCCTCCCCCGCAGCGCCCCACCCGGCAGAGGAGGGTTCTTCGGGCGGGCGTGGGTGAGGGCGGTGGGCATGGCCTCAGGGAGCCTGCGGTCTTAGCTGCTGCAGGAGGGCCTGGCTAGGAGCATCTCCTGAGAGGCCAAGAAACTGGTGTGGGAGAGGAGGGGCAGACGAAATCCTACATTTGATGGGCCCTCTGGCTTCTGCTAGTGACACGTTTATTTAAGTCACAAACTACAGCCTGTGTCACATTTTAGAGAACTGTTGGCCTCTGTTTCTCTGTTTCTGATTTTACATAAAATGTAAAATATGGGCAAAATAGCTTTTGGCATATGCTATATTTTAATTAATTATTATTATTTAGTTTGCTATAGGGCACGTGCAATCACCAGAGAGAGAAAGTGAAAAAGCACACCCCCAGGGCTCAATGGCCGCACTGCAATCCCTCCGCCTCCATTTTCCTCTCAGGATTCTGGGCACAGACACTCACGTACCCGGTGTGATTTTTCAAGCCATCAGGTCCGGGACTCAAACTGCACAGTCGGCCATGTGGGACCTAGTCGCCTTAACCACCATGTCACTGGCTGGTGGTCTTTTTGACTACCTTCTGCTAACCTTCCCTATGTCTGAAACCTGCCCTTGGGACTATAGTCTACAACCAAGACCATATGCTGCCTGGAAGTCGCTTATACTAAAGGGGGGAACACCCAAGAGAAAATAATTTTAAAAAGCAAAATTTCGGGTCAACAGTGGTTAAGGCTCTGAACTCCCACCTGGCCAATCACGGTTCAGATCCCGGACCTGTCTCTCTGTCTCTACGGCGAGCGCACATGCTCGACAGCAAAAATCTCTAAAAAAAAAAAAGCAAAATTTTGAGCAAAGCCTGGAATATTCCCCATTATGTTGGGAGCAGTGAGAAAATGAGGCCGTTCAGCATGTGCTCATGTGGGTGTGCATGGACAGTGGGGGACGAGAGGTGGCAGACAGGGCGTGACACCTCAAAAGCCCTGGGTCTGACCTCATAGCTGTCTCGAGGTCACCACGTTGAGACCACATCTCAGCGCGTGGTGTCTGGGGACCGCGGGCAAGGCTGCTGTGCGTGTTTAAGATCGGGGAACTGGACCCGATGGGCCCCAGGGAGAGCAGCCAGAAGGCTCTTTCACGGTCTAAGCGTGAGCGGATTGGGGGCCAGGCCCCTGCCCTCACCTGTGGAGGAATAGGGAAGGGTCTCTCTATTAGGGCTGTGGACAATACTGGGAGGCTGAAAGTGTGTGGGGTCCGACAGGACTCACGGGCAACGCTCTGAAATTTGAGCTCAAAATCAGAAAGTTGGTTGTTCAGGGAAAATGTCAACAGGCACTCTGCTATCAGCAAAGAGGAGGGGGACCTTCGCACTGTGCTGAAAGTGTCAGGGTTGGGGGACACCAGGGTGGGCTGGAGGGAGCTGCCTTCCAGGAGCCTGAGCTGCAGAAGTATCGGCACCCAGGTGGGCAGTGTCTCCATTTCGCGGTGTGCAGACTTCCCCCACAGCTGGGGGGCATGGGCAGAGGTGGGTGGAGGAAATAGGAGATGCAGGGAATCCAAACGTGGGCCCAGGGCTGCCTCTCCTTGGCCTCGGAGCAGGAGCGTTCCCCAGCTGGGGCCCAGGGCCCACCACACGCAGGGCCGTCTGCGGGCAGGGGTCAGCTCACCTGATGACCCGAACGAGGTCATGGAAGGCTTTGTCCACGTTGAGAGGTGGGTCCTTGGCACTGGTCTCTATGTACGGAATCTGGAAGTCAAAGCTCAACTTGGTCAAAGCGGCGCTGAGATTCACAAAGCCCTGTTTTACCCTTAAAAACGTAAATTCTCGGAGGGTTGAGGGACCCGGACACATTTACAGCCCCCACAGCAGCCGGGTCCCATCAGCCTCCTGTCCCCTCCGGTAGCTTCATGCTCTTTAAGGTCAGAAGGTTCTGCTAATGGATTTTCCAATTCCCTCTTGTTCCCTAGTCACAGAGATATTTAATAGCGCCCTAAAAATAGAATGATAATGATCTTTTTATATACTTGAAGACTAAAGACTTTCATTTATCAAAGTAAAATATATTCCGATTCATGTTTTTCCCCTGAGGTCTGTTTCTCCACCTTGGGGTGGCTCTTGCCCCTCTTTCTGGGCCCCTCCAGAGTAGATCTGGTGGGAAAGGCTGAGGAGGGGGCCAGGAGCAGAACCCTGAACCCCAGTGACCCCAGCCACTTGCTCTGTCTGTTCTGCGTCTGGGAGCTCGGCCATGATTACACACGGTTTAATGCAGAGGGATCCCCTCAGCTGAGAGGCCATGGCACAGGGGTAGAAGCGGCCGAGGAGACCCCAGTAAAATGAGATTCGGGGCCATGTCTACAGCGAGCTTGGGCAGAGAACGAGGGCTCAGTGAGGTCAGGCCACACTCCTGAGCACCGGCTTCTCCTGTAACCCCCGCAAAGGCAGGAAGTGCTCGTTGCCCACACGTGGGGGGTCGGGTAAACCGCACAGGCCTCACTCTGCGAGATGAAGTAGGTCGATTGTGAGCAAAGGGCTTTGTTATTTCGCAGCGCGTTCTCTGATTACAAAATTACTGCCTTTCATGATAACACACTGGAAGGCGGAGAGCAGCACGTGAAGCAAGGCTGCCGACCCTGAATGCACGGGGCGAGGGTGACGAGGCACTGTCACTGCAGAGGAGGGTGTCAGGGACCGCCACCCAGGACACAGAACAGTATGTTCCCTTGTTATCATCGTGTGCGGCCAGACGGTCACCCACCGCAGTGGCTTCAGGCAGAGTACTGTGGTAGGGGACAGACACACAGAGACCAGAGCGCTGGGAACAGAGCTCCAACCTTCGAAACATTCATTCAACAAATAATTGGGCTTCTGACAACACGGAAAGGAAGCCACCCTCCACCGTGGGCCATCGGAACGTGGGCTGTTCGGCTTCCCAGGTCTCCGCAACCCAGAACTCACTGAACCCGAGGTGGGCAGGCGAGTCCCTCCGGTCTGCGGGAGGCTGAGCTCAGAGGGTCATGCTTGCCCAAGGCCCACCGCAGCTGGCAGTCAAGCTTCCAACCAGATACACTTTCCGCTCTTGCCCGGCTCCCATGGACGGGTGGGGCCGCTGGGGTCAGATGGCAGGTCTAGGCATGGCAGGTGCCCCAGTCATGTCCTGTGAGGCCCAGGTGAGGTCAGGACAGTGCTCCACCCTGTGCACCCCAGAAGGGGAGCAGGCAGTCCCTTGCAGCTGGAGCTGAGACCACCTGTTAGTCTGCTCTCAACATGGCCGCCACAAACAGGCCGTCCAGCCCTAAGTCCGACTCCAAACCTGCCGTGGTTTTCCTGCCCACTCACCACGAAAGCCCAGGAGGCCTCAGTCCACCTCTCTGACCTCCCCTCCGGCCGCCCTCCGCTCCAGCGGCCTGGCTTCCTTGCTGTGCCTAAGCTCCCACCATGGGGCCTTTGCACGGACCGCTCCCTCTGCGGGGAGGTTCTGTCCCCAGATGTCGGCATGGCATATTGCTTACTCCCCGTATGTCCTGCCGCAAGGACACTTTCCGGCAGGGCGCTCCTTGACCAGCGTATTCAGAAAAGCTCCTCCCTCATCACATCCCTGTCCCCTTCCCTGACTCCCTTGTGTCCATAGCCAACATCACCTTCGAGCGATGGTGCTGTTTATGGTCTGCCTGCTGTCCCTGAAGTATGCACACGAGGCAGGGGTGACTTTCCCAGGGCCCAGAACTCCTGAAGATCCCGAGCACGCTCCAGGGCCAGCTCAGAGAACTGCACAGCCCAGAGCTGGGCCGTAGCCCTCGGCAGGCCAGGCGGGCCGAACACCACGGCCGCCGGGCCCTTCTGAAGCAAGCTGGTCCCTGCCGTAGCCTCTGTGACTGACGTCCTCTATGGCTTCGTCCTGCTCGTACACTGTCCCCATCAGAGCTGCCCGCAGGCCTCTGTGCGACCCAGCTATCCAGGTGGCCCGAGTTCTACTTCCCAGCACCAGGGCTGCCAAGTGGGGAGGTACTGTGCGCAGCCCCGGCCCCGACACACACACACACGCACACACGTGTGCGCACACACATGCACACACACACACACGCACAAACACGCACACAGGCACACACACACGCACACACAGGCACACACACATGCACACGCACACACATGCACACACGCGCACACACACCTACATTGTGTTTCGTCGCCATTTCTTTTCCTTGTTCCCTGGTGATTTTCCTCAAGTGCATCAGATCGACCTTGTTGGCCACGAGGATCATCGGGAACGACTCTCTGGGAAAGGAAGGGACAGCAGGTCAGTGCGGGCTCCTGGGTCAAGGCGGTGCAGCCACACCTTGGGCAGAACGCAGCCCGCGGTGCGCCATAGGCACTGGAGCCGCGATCCCTCCCTAAGCCATCCCTGGGAGAGGTAAGGGCTCGGGGAAGGTGCCTGGGCTCTGCAGACCCTGCCCCTCTTCAGCCACCCTGTGGGACCACACACAGGGCTTTCAACAACTCTGAGGAGTGGCAGATGGCAGCGTCCGGCACTCCGCTGGAACCCTGTGAAGGGCAGCAACAGGCAGGAGGGCTCCCAGGGAAGGAGGTGGGGTCGGAGGCACGTTGTTAAAGATTCTCACTGATGGACTCCCACGTAGTCGACCGCGGTTCGCGTCCCGGACCCGGTGGCTTAAAACTCACGCCGGGCGCGTGTGCATGCGTGCCCGAGATCACAAGAGGAGAATGGAGGAGAAGGGATTGCGGTTTGGCCATCCCCCTGGGGGGTGATTTCTCGCTTTCTGTCTCTCTGTCTCTCTCTGTCTGGCGAGCACACGCGCCCTATAGCGAAAATCTCTAAAAAAAAAAAAACAGATTCTCACTGACGGACGTGGCCGAGGGGCCGGCCCCAAGTGAACAAACCCTCAGTCTCACAGCATGTCCAGCAGCACTGGGTGTTTTCATTAAAAAACTATGATCTGGCAGATGACAAATGGTACTCGACTTTGATTCAGAAGAAAGTGGAAATGTTTTCCCACATCTGAATCATTTGTCTTCTCTTTCGAGATCCAAATATTCAGAGGCTTAACTCACATGAATCTGTCAGAACTGTGTGTACGTGTCCCCGTACTTCACAAAGCTATTACAGCTTTGTCTCTGGAATAGGTGTTAACTGCATCCCCCCCCCCTTTTTTTTTTGTTTAAAGTGGCTGTTTTCCTATGAGTTTGTTCCTTTCTGTTTTTGTTTGAGGTTTTTGCTGTAGGGTATGTGTGCTCCCTGGAGAAAGACAGTGAGAGGGAAAGTGAGAAATCACCCTGCAGGGGTGGCCAGCCACAGTCTCTCCTCCAGTCTCCTGGGATTTGGGGCGTGTATACACACGAGCCTGGTGAACTTAAGCTGCCAAGACTCGAACCACAGTTGGTCATGTGGGAGTCCAGTGCTTTAACCACTATGTCACCTGCTGGCCTCAACTTTGTCCCTTTCTTAACATTGTCTCTTTGGGATCTGCATAACTCACAAGACCAGCTGGGCTTAAAACAACTTCCAAATTCACATAATGCTAAAAAAAAAAAAAAAAAGTATTTAATTCATGGCTATAGGGGCTGGCTGGTAGCATGGTGGTTAAGGGCGCTGAACTCTCACATAGCCGACCACAGTTTGAGTCCTGGACCTGGCAGCTTGCTTTCTCACTTTCTCTCTCTTTTGGTCCCTCTCTGGTCAAATTAAAATAAGTAAATAAATAAATTAAGTTAAAATAAAAACATTCTTAAAAAAAATTAGTGGCTATAAACCTCCTAGTCAAATGTGAGTTAACTACTACAGTGCACTCTGGAGAGAAAATTCACTTTTTCTTTGAACATAGCATGATTTGGTTAGGATTAACGGTTCCTTAACTGAGGGGACAGTTTAGGAGAGGCGGGAGGGAATCGACCCCCAGAAGCCTTAGAAGCAGGTTGGGCAGATGTCGGGGATGGCGGGCACCTGCGGGGAGGGGACGCCCCACAGCTCCGCGCTGTGTTTTTGCTTTCACCTGGAAGCCGGAGAGGTACAGGTGGACAGACAGACCCTGGGCCAGCGCCGGGAGACCCCGCCCTGCCCTCACCTGTCCTTGACGCGCAGGATGAGCTGGTGGAACCGGTCCACGTGCTCGAAGCTGGCCTTGTCGGTGACAGAGAAGACGATGAGGAAGCCGTCCCCGGTGCGCATGTACTGCTCCCGCATGGCGCTGAACTCCTCCTGCCCCGCCGTGTCCAGAACTGGGGTCGAGAGAGGCCGCTCAGGGGCTGCCACGGCCCAGCCTGGCAACTGGTGTAGACCCCACGCTGCCGCTGCTCTGTCCTCACTGTGGCGCGGCCCACCCTGTCCCTGGGAGCCGTGAGCCCTCCCCGCCACACCGTGGACCCTCCCTGCCATGCAGTGGGCCATGCTGGCCACACTGTGGTTCCTCCAAACCCTTCTCCCCAGGGTCCCTCCCGTATCTACAGTAAGCCTCACTGTTGGAAATTAACTCGGCTACAAACTCTGGGTCCTTGGGTCCGGGCTGCTCCCCTAACTGCGATGGGGCAGTCCCACTCTCCAGATCCACCGGCTCCTCCCGAAATGGAAATGACGCCCCCATCTGGCAACCCTGGGGGACAGAGGTTCTCCCTTAGCAGGGTAGGTCTGACCCCTCTGGCCCTCTGGGCACATGAAACCTGAGTCTGCAGCACCCAGGACTCCGCTTCCTGGATGGCCTCCCTTCCTTCTTCCCCACCCACTGGGAAGACCAGACCCAACATTCCCTCCCCCAGAGACGGTGGGCAGGTGGCTACAGACCTGGGGCCAGGCCACTGGGCTGCTCCTGGCTCCTGGTTCCTAGGGGGTCACTCTGGCAAGTTCACTGTCCACCCCGTTTCCTAAATGGGGCCTGGGCTTTGGTTCACCCAAGCGCTGGCCGGACAGCAGTGCCTGGCACAAAGCCCGAGGGGCCACTGTCTGCTGTGAGCCTGTCACCCTCACCAGGGGTCTTCTCTCCTTCCTGGGTGTGCAGGACACCCTCCTCCACCCTAGCTACCACCCCCTTCTCCCCTCGGCTTGGCGAGTGACGCTGACACAGCACCTTGCTCATCCCTGGCACGCACCCTGGCCCCGCACCAGCCTTCTGCCACAGGCTTTCTTTATTTTTTTACCTTTCTTTCTCTCTCCCTAGTCATAAAATATGATTTAAAAATAGCATTAGGGCCAGCAGGTTGCATACTGGTTAAGGTGCCGGATTCCCACAAGGCCAATCATGGTTTAAGTCCTGGACCTGGTAGCTTGAAAATCACACCCAGCACATGTGCATGTGTGCCGGAAATCCCAGGAGGAGAATGGAGAAGGACTGCCGTGTGGATATTCCCTCTGGGGAGTGATTTCTCACTTTCTCTCTCACTGTCTCTTTCTGGTGAGCACAGGTACCCTATGGAAAAAAACTTAAAAAAAAAAAAAAGGTCATTCAAGGGCCAGACAGTGGCAGTGACAACACAACAGCCTGCAGGGTGCTGGCCAGGAAGGGTCCTGGTGTGCATTTCAATGCCCTGGGCCCTGGCAGGAAGTGTCCTTGACCTGGGGTTGGCCGAGGCTGGGGGTGGACTGCAGTGTCACGGCCCTGCTGGGAGTGCTGTCTCTCTCTAATCTTAAAAAAATACAATGGATAAATAATTTCCTTTGAAATTATTTTTAAAAAATATGATCATTAAAAAAAACACCCTCAGTAGGGAGCTGAAAAGCATAATGTACTGTCTGGAAAGAAAAAATGATTGTTTCACCCACTGAAGGTCAATTATAGAAATTATATTACCTAAAGAATTTTATTCTAAAGTACATACTTGGAGAATGTACTCTAGAGAAGGGAAAAGTCTGTGAAAGAGATTGATGAGTGGCATTATAAATAGTAATAAGCAAGGAAAATAGCAAAACTTAAGAGTTAAATTTAAATAAACCCTGTTGCACAATTTGAAAACAATGGCTGATAAATTAAAACTAAAATTTATGATAATCTATGTGAGGGTAGGGGCCAGGAAAAAGTAAGTTACTACTAAAGTTATTGTCTCATTTGGGAAGAAGCGAAAGATTCTAATTATATCCATATACTGATAGAAAATCATAAGTGTACACACATGTACATAATAGCATAACCTCTAGGAGAACAGAAATGAAACTCCCAACATCCTAATCAACAGAGGAAAGAAAAACAGAACATAGTAAATGGGACTAGCCCAACAAAAAGCAAAAATAAACTTAACAAGTATAAGCAAGTAAAATAAAAAGAAGACATGAAATAAGATGGCAGAAATAAGTCTATGACCAACCACAATAAATGCAAATGGGTTAAATTCACCTATTAAAAATAGATACTTAACAGAAAACCCACTTGTCTGTACTTACAAAAGACACATGTAAAGCAAAATGATACAGAGAGGATGAACTACGGGAAGATTAAAAAGAATATGCTAGCCACATGATAATCAAAAGAAAAGAAGTACATTCATGAAACAACTCAAGGCCAAATCATTAATAGGACAAAATGAAGTATTAATAATGGGAAAAGGTACAACTACCAAGAGGTGCCAAAGACATGAATCTCAGCATCTGAGAATGCTGTTTAAAAATGCATGTGCCCTGGGACCAGCAGGTGGTATTGTGTTAAGTCACTGGAATCCCACATGACTGACTGCAGTTCAAGTCCTGGACCTGGCGGCTTGCTTTCTTACTTTCTCTCTTTCTCTGTCTCTCTGTGAGTGCATATGTCCTGTAGCAAATTTAGAAAACTAATAATAATGATAAATAAAATTAAACAAATAACTTAAATATATATATATAGTATATAGGGTCAGCAGGTGGTGTGGTGGTTAAGGTGCTGAATCCCACATAGCTGACTCTGTGGTTTGAGTTACAGATCTGGCAGCTTGAAAACGCATCAGGCGTTTATGTGCCTCCCCAAAATCCCAAGAGAAGAATGGAGAAGAGATTGCAGTGCCCATCCCCCTTTGGGGCGATTTCACTCTCTCTGGTGAGCACATATGCAATATATATATATATATACATACACACATATATACACACACACACACATACACATACACATACACACACACACACACACACACCTGATTTGGGGGTTGGCCCCATAGCCTACTAGTTAAGGGAGCTACATACCACACAGCTGGCCACAGTTCAAATCTTGGCCCTGGGGGACCAGCAGTTAGCGTAATGGCTATGTTGCTGGACTCCCACGTAGTCGACAGTGGTTCGAGACCTGGACCCGGTGGCTTAAACTCATGCCGGGCGCGTGTGCGTGCGTGCCCAAGATCCCGAGAGGAGAATGGAGGAGAAGGGATTGCGACGTGGCCATCCCCCCTGAGGGGGTGATTTCTCACTTTCTATCTCTCTGTCTCTCTCTGTCTGGCGAGTGCACTCGCTCTATAGCAAAAACCTCTCCAAAAAAAAAAAAGGAAAAAGAAAATCTTGGCCCTGGCAGCTTGAAAACACACTCGCATGTATACATGGATGCCCCACATCCCAACAGGATGACAAATGGAGGAGAAGGAATTGAAGAGACCATGACCCATGGTGACTGCTTTCTCCCCCACCCCGCCCCCCATCTCTGTCTCTGGCAAGCCCAGACTCGCTGGAAATTTGAAAAACAAACAAACAAACTGATGTTGGGGCCAGCAGTTAGCGTAATGGCTATGTCGCTGGACTCCCGTGTAGTCGACCGTAGTTTGAGTCCTGGACCTGGCGGCTTAAACTCACACCAGACACGTGTGCGTGTGTGCCCAAGAACGGAGGAGAAGGGATTGCAGCGTGGCCATCTCCCCTGGGGGGTGACTTCTCGCTTTTTGTCTCTCTGTCTTTCTCTGTCTGTCTGGCGAGCGCACGCGCCCTATAGCAAAAACTCAAAAAAAAAAAAAAAAAAAAGCACAAACTGATGTTTAAAAACAGCAGGAATGGGGGCCAGCAGATGGCATAATGGTTATATCACTGGACTCCCATGTGGCCAACCGTGGTTCAAGTCCTGGACCCAGCAGCATGAAACTCATGCTGGGCACATGTGTGTACAAGCTCAAAATCCAAAGAGGAGAATAGAGAAGGGATTGTAGCATGGACATCACCTCTGGGAGGTGAGTTTTTGCTTTCAGTCTCTCTGTCTCTTTCTGTCTGTCCTGTGAGCACGTGCACCCTTTAGCAAAAAAAACCCTAAAAAACCCAAGCAGGAATGAGCAAATCCCATGATCATTGTGGGAGACCTGAATAGGCCTCTCTTAAAGACAGAATAAATAGTCCCCCAAAAGTAATGATTTGTCACTAACTGATACAAATTTTAAAAGTTTATTTCTTTCATTAGAATAAAAAAGAGAGAGAAAAAGAAAGACTGAGCACCCTGATGGAGTCTCATGCCACGCTGTTCCCCAGCCTTCCCAGTGAGCCAGGATTGTGGGTGCCTACAGCCTGAGCATGTGGGTCCAACGGGGAACCGAACCCATGCTCTTCCGTGTGGATCCAGCATCCCTTGAGCTGTGCGTTACCCCTGCACCACCAATCCAGCCCAAATAATACAACTTAAAAATTTAATCCGAGAGACAGAAAGAACAGAGTTTACATCTAAACAGCAAATACGCATTTTCAAACATATATGAAATAGTTACAAGAATTGGTCATATATTAGGGCATAAATAAAAATGTCAACAAATTCTAAAAGGCAGAAATCATATAGGCCATGTTTTGCCTGTATGTAATAAGATTAGAAATGAACAGACACAGGGACCAGCAGTTGGCATAATGGCTATGTCGCTGAGCTCCTGTGTAGTTGACAGCGGTTCGAGTCCCAGACCTGGTGGCTTAAACTCAGGCCGGGCGCGTGAGTGTGTGTGCCCAAGATCCCGAGAGGAGAATGGAGGAGAAGGGATTGTGGCATGGCCATCCCCCCTTGGGGGTGATTTCTCACTTTCTGTCTCTATCTCTGTCTCTTGGTGAGCACATGCACCCTATAGCAAAAAAACTCTCAAAAAAAAAAAAAAAAGAAAGAAAGAAAGAAAGAAAGAAAGAAACAGAAACAAGAGTATAAAAGAATCTGTCCACCTGCAAATTTAAAAAGCCACACTGTCCTATCACGCTCCAGTAGAAAGAGCAAAGCAAGAGGTCCAGACAATAGGAATGGAAGGGCAAGGAGCAGGAACACGTCCTCCAGTTTGAGTGAAGGTGGTATCAGAGGGACATTTTAGCTCTAGACACATTTCAGAAGACAAAATGGAAAAATTCAATGAAGCATTCAAATCAAGAGGCTAAAAAAGAAATAAAACCAAAGAAAAAGAATCAGCCATAAAAATGAAAATGATAAAAATAGAAGGGAGAAAATACTTTTTGTGTATTTATTTTTTTCAATTGCCAGAAGGCCTTAGTGCTTATCAGAGAGACAGAGAGATGGAGAGACAGAGAGAGAAGAAAGAGGAGAAAGCAACTCCCTATGGGGTATAGTCACGCCCCAATTCTTTTTCCCTCTCTCCATTCCAAGATTTTGGGCATGTACGCACCTGTACCCAGCATGTTTCTTCAAGTCACTGATGTCAAGATTCAAACCAAGGGGAACCAGCAGTTGGCGTAATGGCTATGTTGCTGGACTCCCATGTGGTCGACTATGGTTTACGTCCTGGACCCGGTGGCTTAAAACTCACGCCAGGCCCATGTGCGTGTGTGCCCAAGATCCCAAGAGGAGAACAGAGGAGAAGGGATTGCGGCGTGACCATCCCCCCTGGGGGGTGATTTCTTGCTTTCTGTCTCTCTGTCTCTGTCTGGCGAGTGCACGTGCCCTACAGCAAAAACTTCTTCTTCAAAAAAAGATTCAAACCAAGGTAAACCATGTGGCAACCAGCAATTTTTATTTTATGAGAGATTTTTGCTACAGGGTGGGTATGCTCACCAGAGAGACAGAAAGCAAACTATGGCCATGCCATGGTCCCTTCTACTCTTAGCACCTTGGACACACACGCACACGAGTGAATCTTAAGCCACCAGGTCCAGGGCCTGAACCGTGGCCAGCCACGTGGGAGTCCAGCAGCGTTACCATTACCCATCTACTGGTTCCGGCAACCAGCTCTCTTAACCACTAGGTTATGGGGCCAGCCCAGAGAATAGCTGGTATTTAAAAATCAAAAGCTGATTCTCTGAAAGGTCCAATGAAAAACAGACAGACAGGAAACCCTGGGCCCGACGACGGCGCAGCGCAGCGTAGAACGCGAGTAGCCCCGCGAGGCTGGCCGGGAAGGTTCCGGGTCGTGTCCGCAGACCTGCCAGGGCACACCGGGCGAGCCTGCCCGACCCAGGGCTGACCCGGCCGCGGCCCCGGCGGGGTGCCGTCTCCGTACCTCTGCCGCTCTCACAAACAAATAAAACCAAAAGCCTCGGGCAGTCCTGGCTGAGAAAGGAAAGCAAGGACAGGCGGTGGCGGTGAGAAAAGGCCGGAGACCCCAGAGACGGGACTCAATTACGAGCGAACACTATATACGTAGTTTGTAGCAATAAATGCCAAATTCCTGATGAAACAGACAATTTAAGAAAATGTAAATAACCCCAATTGGGTCAAGACATACACAGAATGGAAGAGAAACTCCATTTCTGCGACCCGAGAACGGCTCGCAGCGGGCAGGTGTGGCGGGAGCAGGTGCAGCAGGTGGCACGGGCCTGCCTTGCACACGCACCCCGACGAGCCTGCTCCCTGCTCTCAGGCCCTCGCGGCAGTCCTGCCTTCTCAGCTTCCTGGGGGAGGCGGCTGGAGATCACGGGTACTATCTGTGCTTTCCAGAAATGCCAGCCCTGCCTGCGTTCCCCACGCCGATGTCAGGAAGGTACGACGACTGCGGGGACAGGAAGTGTTAGTCACCGAGGGAAAGAGGTGTTCTGCCAGTGTGTGTGGGGGGGGTGTGTGTGCGTGCGTGTGTGTGGGGGGGAAAGAGAGACAGAGGGGGAGAGAGGGAGAGAGAGACACACAGCCAGGCTGGGGCGGGAGACGGAGAACAGCAGAGGGCCCTCCAGACGCGGCCGTGTTGCGCATGCGCCCGCCCTGCCCCAGCCCTCCCACCTGGGGGTGACTTAGGTGGAGACTCTGGGGCAGCTCCTGCGCCTCAGGGAGTTTAGAATTCAAGCTCCACACTGCTGGCATGGCACGCAGTCCCACGTGGGTGGACGTGGGTCCCTGGTGCCTCTTCTCCTCAGGAGCTTCCAGGAGAAGGCAAACCTTGCGCTTGGGTCTGGGTGCTCCGACCACGTCGCGCAGCCCAGGGCACGGTCCCAGTCCGCTGGCCGAATGCCGCCTGGCCCAGTGTCCCCACTGCAGTCCTGTGCCGGGGCTGTATCCCCCCGCCCGCTCAGACCTCCTCAAGCCTCAGTGCAAGGTATGAGCGCCCTCCCCCGGCACAGAGAGAAGGTCTGTGCAGGGCCACACGCGGGGGGCGAGGGTGCTGGCTTCCCCACGGCCCAGCTGCTGCCGGTCCAGTCTTCTCCAGCCAGGCCATGGGGTCTGACCACCCTAGAACCGACCAGGCCATGTCTCCATTCCAAGCCAATAGATGCCCTGGCCCCTCCTGCCCACTGTCCCCGCTGCCCTCCTGCTCCAGAGCCACCTGCCTCCCCCACCCCTCAAAACAGTGCAGCCTCTGATCTCTGGCCCTCCTCTCGCATCTCTTTTCCTCTGCGTCTGTGCCTCTAGTCCTGGCTCAGCTTCCCACCAGGGGTGTATGGCAGGAGCTCAGAACACCCCAGGAAGAGGGGAGCTGGCAGTGGGCTGGTGGCGGAGAGGAGCGGCCACAGAACGCCAGCCTCCAGCCCTGCTTGCCTCTCAGCTGCTCGGGAAGCCCAGCATCTCGTGGGGAAGAAAGGCAGGACGAGGCTGGTGACCTGCTCAGGTCGCACTGCAGTGAGTGGCAGCAGCACCCCCGGGGCCTGCGGAGGGGGCAGGTCTAAGAGGAAGGGTGGCTCACATAAACAGAGGCCTGGAGCTGGGCCCCCCTCCCACCAGCCCCCACATGGACACCCAGTTACACCAAACTCCCCACCTACTCCCCACCTGCACCCTGGCAGACACTCATGGCAGGAGGAGACGACTCATGACTACACTGGCTTGGCTCCCTTGGAAGGCCTGAGCGCCAACTGGCGGAGCCTTTGGAATGCCCAGCAATTTAATATATATGTGTGTGTGTGTGTGAGAGAGTGTATACATATATATATACATATATGTACATATATGTATATATATGTATACATATATATACATATATATACATATATGTATATATATATATGTATATATATATTAAAATTAAATTTATTATTATCATCATTTTAATTTGACCAGAGAGAGAGAAAGTGAGAAGGCAAGCCACCAGGTTCAGGACTTGAACCAGGGTCTGCTATGCGGAAGTCTAGCACCTTAACCACCACACCACCTGCTGGTGAACAGCAGAGGGCCCTCCAGCAATGTTAAACACATCCTCCTCCAGTCACTCTCCCCTTCCCTGATGATGGCTGCCCACCGCCTACCCTCTCCTTAGGCCTCTGCTCTCCGCTCAGGAGCTGCCCAGAGACCCAGCGGCACACACGCTTCACCGTCAGCCCACCGCAGGGACACCAGAGGCCCAGCCGTGCAGGCGGGACTGTGAGATGGTGCCACACTTGGGAAAGCAGCATGGAATACCTCAGCACAGAGTCCCCGTGTGACCAGCAGCCCCACTGATGGGCACATAGCAAAGAGAATTTTAAAGTGTCCATATGAACATTTGCATGTGTGGGATCTGCAGAGGGCACAATGGTTACGTCACTGGACTCCTACATATCGACCATGGTTTGAGTCCCAGACCCGGCAGCTTCAAACTCACACCAGGTGCAGATCCCAAGAGGAGAATGGAGAAGGGACTGCGGTGTGGCCATCCCCACAGGGAGTGATTTCTCACTTTCCCTCTGGTGCTCTCATATACCCTAGAGCAAAACTCTCTCCTCCCCCCAAAAAAATCGCATATAAATGTTCATAGCAGGGGAACAGCAGTTAGCGTAATGGCTATGTCGCTGGACTCCCATGTAGTCGACCGCGATTCACGTCCCGGACCCGGTGGCTTAACTCATGCCGGGCGCGTGTGCGTGCGTGCCCAAGATCCCGAGAGGAGAATGGAGGAGAGGGGATTGCGGCGTGACCATACCCCCTGGGGGGTGATTTCTAGCTTTCTGTCTCTACGTCTCTCTCTGTCTCTCTCTCTCTCGTTTTAGAAAATGAAACAAAGATCCCCCCAAAGTGGACCCCCCACTCCTTGACCTCATATCTCTGTTCAGATACTGCCCATTTCAATGTGCTCTCTTTTTAAAAGAATTATTGATTTCATTTTATTTATTTATTCTTATTAATTTGACCAGAGAGACCGGGGGGCGGGGGGGGGGGGGGGCGTGAGAAAGCAAGCTTCCAGGTCCAGGACTCAATCGGTGGCCAGCCATGTGGGAGTCCAGGGCCCCAGCCAGCACACCACCTGCCGGCCCCCAGTGTGCGATTCCAGCAGGTGAATGCAAGGCGGAAGGGTTAAACCCGGGAACCAGTGCAGCCATTCCAGTTGTCACTACTCTGTGTTGGGAGCCAGTCTCCTGGGAGCCCACCCCAATCAGTCTCTCGTTCCCGACTGCCCACTGAAACCACTCTGCTCATGTCACCTCTGACCTCCAGGGCACTGCACCCAGCAGGCCCTGATCAGCTTCGCCCGCCGCTCGCTAGCGAGCTTGCAGAAGACGGTGCCCTCCCTGCGGCGCCGCTCCTGGGTCTCCCGTCCTGCAGGCTGGTCCTGCCGGGACCCTCTCCTCCCAGCCTCTCAACACAGGCGGGTCTTCCACAAGTGCATCCCCTTCCTCAGCAATCTCTCGGCTTGCAGCTGCTCACGCCAGCCCCCAGGGGCCATCTGCAGCGCACATGTCCCCACGCTGAGCCGCCTGTTTGACTTCTGCTTGCACCGGCGAGATGCGGCTAGGGCCTGACACGTCCGAGGTGAGACCCTTGGTCTCCCCCTAAGTTGCTTAGCACAATCTTCCAACTCCCTTTTTTTAACCATGGGAGGACATATGCACTTGCCAGAGAGAGAGAGAGAGAGAGAGAGAGAGAGAGAGAGAGAAAGCACTCCCCAACGGGTGCAGTCACAGCGCAGCTCTCTCCCCCAGGCCCCACTCCTCTGGGATTTGGAGGATGCATGTACATGCACTTGGCGAGTCTTTACAGAGGCTGGGGCCGGAGGTGACCGCAGACAGCCACGTGGAGCCCAGCTTTCTCTGCACACGGCCTAGAGCCCCCGCCTTACCAGCTGACTCTGCGGGCCTCTCATCCTAAGGAAAGCAATGCCCGCCTCCCAGCTGTGCGCCAGGCTGCCCTCTCCACCTCCACAGCCCCGTACACACTGTCACAAATCCTGCGGTTTCCTCCTTCAAAATACATCCGGGATCTCCCCTTCTCCCCACCTCCACCAGAGCCCCAGTCCACAGCGGAGCCTCTTAACTGCTCTCGGACTTTGACCTGGTTCCCCTAGATTCTGTCCTCCACTCCAGGCCCAGAGTGAGCCTTCTAAAACATCGGTCAGATCATGTCCGACCTCTGCTCAAAACCCTCCAATGGCTTATTACTGCCCCGCGAGGCCCAGGGAGACCCTCCAATGGCTTCGCACTGCCCCGTGAAGCCCAGGGAGACCCTCCAATGGCTTCGCACTGCCCCATGAGGCCCAGGGAGACCAGCGCCTCCCAGCTGCCTCTGACTCCTCCTACTAGCTGCGCCCTCATGTGCCCTGCACCCTGAACTCCGAGCTATTCCCACACAGCTACACCCCTGCCTTCAGGGCATTTGCACCTGACACGTCAGTGCCCAAGGTTCTCCTCCCCCGCATGCAGGTAGAGGCTGAGCAACCCTAATCCAAAACCCAAAACTCCTGAAATGCCACCATGACGCCACAAGTGGAAAATTCCACAACCGACTTCACGTGATGGGTCCTAACCCTGTAATATAAGAATCTTGCATAAAATTACCTTCCTGCCGTCCAGCAGGTGATGTGGAGGTTAAAGCAGCTGGATCCCACATAGCCAACAGTTTGAGTCCTGGACCCAGAGGCTTGAAAAGCACGATGGGCATGTGAGCATGGGTACCCAAAATCCCTAGAGGAGAATGGAGGAGGAAGGACTGCAGCACGGTCAGCTTCACGGGTGGAGTCTCTCTCTCTCCGTCTCTCTCCTATGAGTGCTATGTGTATAAGGTATATATGAAGCAAATAAATTCCATGTTTAGACGTGGAGCCCCTCCCTAAGCTACCTTATGTATAGGTATATATCAAACATTCAAACAAAAATCCAACATCTGAAATACCTCTAGCTTCAAATATTTAAGAGAAGGGTACTCCACCTGGATAGTTTCTCACTTTCTCTCTCTGTCTCTAGCAAGCACACATACCCTCTAACAAATCAAAAACCAATCAATCAATCAGTCAGTTGCAGCGGAGCAGGCACAGCCTCGACAGCACCCGCTGAGTCGTACTGAACACCAAGCCCCGTGCAAGGGCCTCATTCCCCCCTCACTCAGTGAGCAGTTTAACACCTCCTAGGCGCCAGGTATCGGCTGGCATCAGAGATACTGTGGTGGGCAAAGACACAGAAATACAATCTGTATCTTTTTCATTTATCTTTTGTAACAACTGAGAGGCTATTTCTGCTCACAGGGAAGGCCCAGGCATGGTGAACTGACAGAGGTTCATGGGGGCCCAGAGCTGGTGGCATCGCCTGATGACAGGGATCAGGGCAGTCAGGGATCTCAGACCAATCCATCAGGTTGTTGTCCTTGGCCCAGACGGGTCACATGACTTCTAAAAGCGATCCACACTAAGTTCTAAAGTTAGGGCAGGACCGCACATTAACTGCAGGAGTATGGCCTGGATTATTGGCAATAGCACAGCGCAAACACCTGGTGCAGGTTGGCCGGGAGGGTGCGGTGGGGGTCGGACAAGCTTGGAATGAACTCGGCTGTGCTGAGACGGGGTGTGGGGGTTCGCATCCCACTCCCACCTGCATCCCTGAGTGATGCCTTGTGACTGACTCCGGGTCAGTGCTGGTGGGTGCCTTCCGCTCCCAGGCCAGTGGGGCTAACGTGAGCACAGAACAGGGCTGAGGACCTGGCCGTGGAGTCAGAGGAAGGGGCTCTGACCCGCGGTGCGACCTAGGACATGCTGCAAGATGGCATAGAGCGGTCTCTGCGCGGCCTCGGCACGGTCTGGCCTCCGAGAAGTCTGCTGTAGTCACTGCTGCGCGGCTCCACAGTGCGGGCAGCAGCAGCCAGAGCTCGGGGAGGGCTGGTCTCACACTGACAAAGGGCTTTTCACCAGGACGCTGCCCCGGCACCTCGGGGAGCCATGAGCTCCTGGTACCAGAGGCGTTCAGGCAGGATGGCCGAGGGGCCAAGGCTGCAGGACTGGCTTTCTCCTCCTCAGGCCGGCAGCCACGCTCCCCCAGAGGGAAGGAGGGAAATTCCTCCCGCACACGCTGGCAGGGGCCGGGAGGCCAGGCCAGCCCTGCTGTTCCCCTTCTGAGCGGGGCCCATGAGGAAGTGCCCGCTCGAAGCCGGCCTGAGGGCTGCTGGGCAGACAAGCCCGCGGGGGAAAGCCCCTGGCCCAGAACCTGGTTCTCAGGACATGCCCCCTCTGGCCTGCCTCCTCTCCCCCTTGTCCCAAGGAAGAATGTGGATTCAAGTGTTCAGGGAAAAGCCAGGCCCAGGCCGTCCTGGGAGACAACAGCACTTGTGTCTGAGGTCTGGGCCGCAGCCAGGGTGGAACTGTCCCAGCTCCTGAGGGTGCAGAAGGGCCAGGCTGCTGCTCTGTGCAAGGACTGAGCCCTCACTGGGGAGACAGGCCTAGGCTGCAGGGCCCAGGGGAAGGGGTGTCGAGACTCAAGTCCCTGCTGTTCTCAGCTGATGGGAGAGAGATGCGAGTTCCAGAAGCTGACTAGGCAGAGGGCTGGGAGCCATGTGGGTGGGAAGGCCCCCAAACACCTGCCCCCTTGTAAGTGGGCAGAGGATCTGGGCAACAGCCTTCCCTATAGACCCGAGCCTGGGGCCAAAAACGGAGGCAGTGTGACAGCACAGGAGACGCGCTGGCAGTCACGAGGCCTAGGCTGGCTCGACCTCTAGCTAGGCCTGAGCAAGGCACCGCTCCCGCTGCGCCTCGGCTGCCGCGGGTGTGAACTGCCAGCAGAGCACCAAGCCGCCTTCCAGATCACCCCACAGAGACCAGGCACACAGAACTCCGGGCAGAGAGCTGAGGGCAGTACTCAAACGGCCAGTTACACCTCTTCTTTCTGTCTCTGATATGAGCACGTGTCCTCCGGCAATTGAAAAACACTAGTAATGGTAAACAGCATGGAGCTTGCTTTGTGCCAATTATCATTTCTAAACTTTTCTACAAATTCATTATTTAATCTTTTTTTTGGGGGGGGAGAGGTTTTTGCTATAGGGCACGTTCGCTCATCCAAAAGACAGAGAGAGACAGAGAGACAGAAAGCAAGAAATCACCCCCCAGGGGGGATGGCCACACCGCAATCCCTTCTCCTCCATTCTCTTCTTGGGATCTTGGGCACACACGCACACACACCCGGCGTGAGTTTAAGCCACCGGGTCTGGGACTCGAACCGCGGTCAACTACATGGGAGTCCAGCAACATAGCCATTACGTTAATTGCTGGTCCCATTGTTTTTTAATTTAACTTTATTTATTTATTTATTTTAATTTGACCAGAGAGGGACAGAGAGAGAGAAAGTGAGAAATCACCCCCCAGGGGGGATGGCCACGCCGCAATCCCTTCTCCTCCATTCTCCTCTCAGGATCTTGGACATGCACGCACACGTGCCCGGCGTGAGTTTAAGCCACTGGATCTAGGACTCAAACCTCAGTCGACTACATGGGAGTCCAGCAACATAGCCATTGCGCTAACTGCTGGTCCCCCTTGTATTTATTTTAATATGAGTTAGAAAAGTAAGTAATAGTGCATTAAGCCCGTGACTACACATACAACGTTCAAGAGTCAAGCTTTCTTTTATTCTGCAAGTGTTTACTGATGACCTACTAACATAAGCCAAGCCACAGTCTAGATGCTAGGGACACTGCAGTAAGTAAAACAAAGCCCCTGCTCTCATCAACTTACACTCAGACAGGTAACATGATGGATCTATAACACATCCAACACTAAGAGGTAAGATACAGAGAAACAGAGCTGGGCAGGGGGACAGAAGTGACAGGAATGGGATAAACACCAGGGCACAAGGCATGGCCGGGAAAGACCTCCTCATCAAAGCCACATCAGGACTGACACCTGCATGAGCTGAGCCCTTCTGCAGGAAGGACATTCTCAGCCGTGGGGAGAAGGAGCGCCAAGCCCCTGCAGTGGGACTGTGCCTGCTACCTGGTAGGACTGTTCCAAGTCCCAGGGCTACAGACGAGCTCCTGAGGAGCGGGATTTTGTGTTTTTCCTTATTATAACATACATGCCAGTATAGTCAGCCTTTTAATTTTTTTTAGAGGTTTTTGTCTTACAGTATGAGTGCTCGTCAGAGAGAGAGAGACAGAGACAGTGACAGGGAGAGGGAAAGTGAGAAATTACCCCCTGGGGAGATGGCCACGCCACAATCCCTTCCCTTTATTCTCCTCTCAGAATCTTAGGTACACACACAGACACACACACACACAACTAGTGTGAGTTTCAAGCCACCAGGTCTGGGACTTGAACTGTGGTTGGCCATGTGCAACTCCAGTAACATAACCTCTACGCCATCTGCTGGCCCCAATATTTAGCCTTTTAAAGTGTATTGTATTGGATGTTTTTAGTGTATTCACAATTTTTTTTTTTTAAAGGTTTTTGCCATAGGGTGTGGGCACTCTCTGGAAAGAGACAGCGAAAGACAGTGAAGGGGAAAGTGAGAAATGACACCCCAGCAGGGATGGCCACACAACCCCTTCTCCACCATTCTACTCCTGGGATTTTTGGGCACGCACACACACTTGGTGTGACTTTCAAGCTGCTGGGCCTGGGGCTTGAACCACGGTCAGTCATGTGGGAGTCCAGCACCTTAACCACTCCACCACCTGCTGGTCCCAAGTGTTTCTTTTTTTTTTTTTTTTTTATGTGACAATTTGGTTCTTCTCTGGACAAGATGGAATAATAGGGACCAGATTTACCTTCTCACTTGAAACCAAAAGAAACCAAATATGTGAGACCGTGGTTTTCAAGATGTCGGCTTCTGGCAGCAAAGGACCGCGACCCCTGAGAGAAAGGAGGCCTGCAAACGCCCAACCGTCTCCCTGAGAGATTCCAGGGAGAGTCACTTCATAGCTGAAGGGCCGATTCGTCCAGAGGGTGTATGAGTCCTAAACATCTCACACTTCATAACCAGGGTGTTAAAGGCCTGTGGCGGGGTCAGCTCTGAGGCGCAGCAGTGTAGTGCTGTACAGGGGAAGCGGGATCCCACATGGCAACTACAGTTCGAATCCCAGGTCTGGTTACCCCAAGACCCACCAGGCATGTGCATGAGTGCTCGGGATCCAAGGCTGGAAGACGGGGGAAGGGGTCGGGGCATGGCCAGACCCTGTGGGTGCCCACGTCTCTGTCTCTCTCTCACATGCATGTCTATGTCTATCCTTTATAAGAATAAAGAAAATAATTCATTAAAAAGTGCATGTAGCAAAGACTGATAGAAGGGAAAGGGAAAAAGAAGCAAATCCACAGTTATCCCATGAAATCCAACACACCTCTCTCAATGATTGATGGGGTAAGTAGACAGAAGACCAGCGAGGACATGGGAGACGCAGACAACACTGTCAACCAGCTTGATCTAAGTGACGTTCGTAGAACATGCCACCCAAGAGCATGTTCTTTCCGTGTACATGGAACATTTAGCAAGATAGGCCAAATTCTGGGCAATAGAACAAGCTTTAATAAGTTTCATTTTTTAAAAAAATGTTTTCACCATAGGGTACATGCACTTATTGGAGCTAGAGAGAGAGTGAGAGGGAAAGTGAAAAATCACCCCACAGGGGGATGGCCACACCATAATCCTCCCTCCTCCGCTCCGCTCCAGGGACTCTGGGCATGTATGCGTACAGGCCTGGTGTGATTCTCAAGCTACCAGGTCTAGGATTCAAACCATGGTCAGCCATGTGGGAGTCCAGTGCCTTAACCACCATGCCACCTGCTGGCCCTACCTCAGTAAGTTGAAAAGAATTTAAATAATACACTGTTTTCTGACACAATGGAATTAAAATAGAAATCAAGAACAGAAAGCTCACTACTTCTAAATAACCCATGAGTCAAAGAAGAAATAAAAAAGGAAATGAGGAATTATTTGAACTGAATGAAAACGAAAACATAACATAATAAACTCAGTGGGATGCAACTAAGGGAGTAGAGTAGGGGGAAATATTACACTTAATTAATCTAAGAAAAGAAGAAGGTCTCAAATCAGTGAGGTCTGCTTCCACTTTAAGGAGAAAGAGTAAGAAGGTCAAATGGAGGCACAGCAGTGATGCGATCTTCTGTGATGTTGGCCCCACATGGAGAAGGCCTGAGTTCAAGTCCCGAGGCCCCCTTTGTGTGGCGGGTGCCTGTGATTCGAACTGGCTGAGGTGGACCGCAGCAGGAAGACCCTGTTGTGGTGCCTGTCTCTCTATCTCTATCTCTTTCTCTTTCTTTTTTTTTTCTCTCATGGAAGAAATAACTACACTTAAATAAAAAAGAAGTTAGAACAAGAAGAAAATATTAAATACAAAATGAGCAGACAGAAGGAACTAATAAAGCTCAGAGTGAAAATCAATAGAACCAAAGAAGAAAATCAATGAATTTAAAAGCTCGTTCTTCGAGAAATCAACGCTATTGATCAACCTCTAGCCAACCTGATAAGAAAAAAGAGAAGACACAAAGTACCAACATTAGGAACGAGAAAGGTGACATCACTACAGATTCGGCAGATACTAAAAAGATAATAATGGGCCAGCATGTAGCATGGTGGTTAAGGTGCTAGACTCTCACATGGCTGGCTGCGGTTCGAGTCCCAGACTTGGAAGCTTAAAAATCGTGCTGGTCGGGACCAGCAGTTAGCGTAATGGCTATGTCGCTGGACTCCCACGTAGTCGACCGCGGTTCGAGTCCCGGACCCGGCGGCTTAAACTGCGCGTGTGTGCGTGCCCAAGATCCCGAGAGGAGAATGGAGGAGAAGGGATTGCGGCGTGGCCATCCCCCCTGGGGGGTGATTTCCTGCTTTCTATCTCTCTGTCTCTCTCTGTCTGGCGAGCGCACGCGCCCTATAGCAAAAACCTCTCCAAAAAAAAAAAAGAAAAAAAATCATGCTGGGCACATGTGCATGTGTGCCCAAAATCCTGACAGGAGAATGAAGAAGAAGGAATTGCTGTGTGGCCATCCCCCTGGGGGGTGATTTCTTGCTTTCTGTCTCTCTCTCTGTCTTTCTGGCAAGCACATGCACCCTATAGCAAAAACCTCTATAAATAAATAAATAAATAAATAATTTCTCTGCCTCAAAAAAAAAAAAAAAAAAAAAGAGTTAATAAAACAACTTTATGCCAAAAAATTTCATAACCGTGATGAACTGAAGACATTTTTGAAAGACACAACTGCCAGAGCTGACTGAAGAATAGAGAAAATCTGAATTGCTTGGTAGCTACTAAAAATATTAACTTCTAGTTAAAAATCTTCTTACTAAGAAAACTCCAGGCCCAGATGTTGTTGATAAATTTTACTAAACGTTTAAAGAAATAGTATTCATTTTACTCAAACTCTTCCGGTAAATTAATAAGAGGAACTACTTCCCAACTCATTCTGTAAGTCCAGCATTACTCTGATAGCAAAATCGAAGACCTGACGGAGAAACCAGCCTTTCCTGTCTTGGAGACCGTGGAGGCCTGCTGCGAACAGGACTGAAAGACGAATATGTCCCAAAGGCCGCGACCCACGGCCATTTCTGTCGCTATAAGCAGGGTTTCGGGAACCAAAGGGAATGCGCAGCTCTTTTAAAGGTGAAGGTGTTTATGCTAGAGATGAAACAATTCTATTTTAGCAAGAGATGTGCTTATGTGTACAGAACAGAAAAAATCAAGTTTAAGTCTTGGCCCTGGTGGCTAGAAAACCACGCCAGCCATGAGTGTGTGCCCAGATTCCTGATAGGAAGAGAAGCAGGAAAAAAAAGGATTGCAATGTGGGATTCTCTCTCTCTCTCTCTTGGAAGTACACACACCATCTGGCAATAAAGAGAAAATTAAAAAGCTGATGTTTGCCCTTGTTAAAAAATGAAAACTACAGGGGCCGGCAGGTGGCATGGTGGTTAAGGTGCTGGACTCCCACATGGCCAGCTGCGGTTCAAGTCCTGGACCTGGAAGCTTGCTTTCTCACTTTCTCCTTCTCCCATGCTTGCTCTGTCTGTCTCTTTGGTCAGATTAAAAATAACAAACAAAATTAAAGAAATAATTTTTTAAAAAAGAAAACTACAGAACAATAAATGCCCTTCAAGAACTTTTATTTTAAAATCTAAATAAAGTTTTAGCAAAGCAAAGTCAACAATGTAGTGACGTGGTGGTTAAGGTGCTGGACACTCCCACATGAGCAACCATGGTTCGAGTCCCAGACCTGGTGGCTTGCTTTCTCACTTTCCCTCTTTCTCTCTGTGTCTCTCTCTGGTCAAATTAATAAATGAATGAATAAATAAAATTAAATAAAATTTTAAAAAAAAGAATACATCAAGACCAAGTGGGGTTTGATCCCAGGAATGCAATGTTGGTTTACGTTAGAATAAGAAATCACTGTAATTTAATATATTATCAAAGTGAAAAAAAACAAAAACTATATGATTATCTCAGAAGACTCAGAAAAATTATTTGATAAAATCCAACATCCATTGCTGCATCAAAACAAAAACTGCTCAACAAACTAGAAATAGAAAAGGATTTCCTGGGCCCAGCAGTTGGGGTAATGGCTACATTGCTGGACTCCCATGTAATCGACCACGGTTTGAGTCCCGGACCTGGTGGCTTAAACTCATGCTGGGCGTGCGTTCCCAAGATCCCAAGGGGAGAATGGAGGAGAAGGGATTGTGGTGTGACCATCCCCCCTGGGGGGTGATTTCTCACTTTCTGTCTCTCTGTCTCTCTCTTTCTGGCAAGCGCATGCGCCCTATAGCAAAAGCCTCTTCAAAAAACAAAAAGAAAGAAAGAAATTTCCTTGATTTGACAAAGGGCAAAAATAAAAACCTATAGCTAATATCATACTTAATACTAAAAGATTAAAACTTCCTTTAAAATTAAGAACAAGCCAAGAATGTCTGTTTTCATTACTTCTATTATACAGTATACTGGAAGCTTTGGTCAGTGAAGTAAGGCAAGAAAAATAAATAAGAGCCATCCAGAAAGGAAGAAGTAAAGTTGCTTTTATTTGCAAATATGAACTCTAGGCAGAGAGCCCTGAGGGAATCTATTTATTTTTTTTTTTTTGGAGAGGTTTTTTTTTTTGCTATAGGGCGCGTGCGCTTGCCAGACAGACAGAGAGAGACAGAGAGACAGAAAGTGAGAAATCACCCCCCAGGGGGGATGGTCACGCCGCAATCCCTTCTCCTCCATTCTCCTCTCGGGATCTTGGGCACACACGCACACGCGCCCGGCGTGAGTTTTAAGCCACCGGGTCCGGGACATGAACTGCGGTTGACTAAGTGGGAGTCCAGCGACATAGCCATTACGCTAACTGCTGGTTCCCGAGGGGATCTATTTTTAAAAGCCACTAAAACGAATGGGTGAGTTAGCAAGGTTGCAGGTTATAAGATAAATATGTAAAAACCTATTGTACTTACTTGTATATAGCAACAAACAACTGAAAATTACTTACAATAGCGTCAACACAGATCTAGGTAAAATTATGTCAAAACAGGTGAAAGATAGATGAACTCAAACTACAAAAAATGAATGAAATGAAAGGCCTCAATAAATGAAGAGGGACATTGTTAATCTTTGTGGACTGGAAGGCACAAAATTATTAAGATGTCAATTCTCAAATTGATCTTCAGGTTCATCTTATTCCAATCACACACCAGAATTTAAGTGTTTAACTGATCACGGGACCAGCAGATGGCAAAATGGTTACATCACTGGACTCCTACGTAGTCAGCCATGGTTCCAGTCCTGGACCCGCTGGCTTGAAACTCACGCCAGGCACGTGTGCGTGTGTGCCCAAGATCCTGAGAGGAGAATGGAGAAGGGACTGCAGCATAGCCATCCCCCCTGGGGGGTAATTTCTTGCTTTCTGTCTACATCTCTTCCTGTCTCTCTGGAGAAAGCATGTGTCCTGTAGCAAAAATATCTCTTAGAAAAAAAAGAAAAAGATTTTAACTGATCGAGACTGGAAGGTGGTATGGTGGCTAGGGTGCTAGACTCCCACATGGCTGGCTGCGGTTAGAGTCCCGGACCCGGCAGCTTGCTTTCTCATTTTCCTTCTCTTTCTCTTTCTGTCTGTCTCTGGTCAAATTAAAAAATAGTAATAATAAATAAAATTAAATAGAATAAGTCTTTAAAAGAAAGACTATAACTGATCTTAAAATTTGTATGAAAATACTCAGGACCCATACCAGTCAAATGACTTTGATGAAGAGCAAAGGTAGAGATTTAATACTGCCTGCTATCAAACTGAATGAAAGTCTAGTGTGGTTCTGGTGTTAGGACAGTCAAATGGGACACAGAAGCAACGTGTACGAACAATGAACTTCTGCCATACACAAAGGCAATTCAGCAGATGAGGACAATCTTTTCAACAAATAGTACCGGAATAATGACATATTCATGAATATAGCATATATATATATATATATACATACATACACACACACACACACGCACGCGCGCACGGACACACACACACACACATAGATACGAATATAGAAATAAAGAAAACCAAACTTTGTTCCATATCTCACACCATATATAAAAATTAACTCAGGGTTGGGACCAACAGTTGGCATAATGGCTATGTTGCTGGACTCCCACGTAGTCAACCACAGTTCGAGTCCTGGTCCCAATGGCTTAAACTCACGCCAGGCCCATGTGCATGCGTGCCTAAGATCCCAAGAGGAGAATGGAGAAGAAGGGATTGCAGCGTGACCATCCCCCTGGGGGATGATTTCTCACTTTCTGCCTCTCTGTCTCTCTCTGTCTTTCTGGCAAGTGCACGTGCCCCATAGCAAAAAACTCTCAAAAAAAAAAAAATTAACTCAGGGTAAACCATAAATCTAAACATAAAACCTAATACCACTAAATTCTAGGGGGAAAAAAAAAAAAAAAAAAAAAAAAAAAAACAGAGAAAAACACTCTTATGACCTTGGGTTAGGTAAAAATTTCTTAGACACAACACCAAAAGCGCCGTCCATAAAAGAACAAATTGATAAGATTGACTTCAACAAAATTAAAAACTCTAGCCTTTGAGAGGCACTGTTATAGGAGTGAGAAAGAAGTCACAGACTGGGAGAAAATATTTGTCACCCACATATCTGATAGAGGGCTTGCATCTTGGCAGTTACAAAGCCCTTGGACCGGCGTCTATGATTAATGGGTCTCTGCGTAAGAGACAGACTCAGGTCATGCAAAGTAATAGTCGGTAAGAACGGAGAGCAGCAGTTCTCAAACTCCAGCACTGCCTGGTGGGTGGGTGGGTGTGTTAAAACACAGATTGTTGGGTACCACCCTCAGAATTTATGACTCATCAGGGCCTGAAAATTTGCATTTCCTTTTTTTTTTTTTTTTGGAGAGGTTTTTGCTATAGGGCGTGTATGCTCACCAGAAAGACAGAGAGAGACAGAAAGCGAGAAATCACCACCCAGGAGAGATGGTCACACTGCAATTCCTTCTCAGGATCTTAGGCACACATGCACAGGCACCAGGCGTGAGTTTAAGCCACCGGGTCTGGGACTCAAACCGCGGTTGACTACATGGGAGTCCGGCGACATAGCCATAACACCAACTGCTGGTCCTGAGAATTTGCATTTCTAATAAATTCCCTGGTGATGCTTCTGTGGCTGGTCTGGCCAACTACACTGAGAACTACTAATCTAGACTCATTTACTCTAAGCTAGAAACACAATATCAGATGCAAGATTCTTCTCCCCAAAGGACATTTACCAAATAAACTATGCTTATTAAGAAATAATTTGTTTTCCCTTTTTTATTAGCCAGAGACATCTGTAACTGTTAATCAGAGCTTTTGATCGGCAAGAAATAACAAACATGACATCACTGAGTTGGCATGATTCTAGCCTTGCCTCTTTGTTGAATACACATTATGGTTTCCACAAAGCTTTTGAAGCTCTCTACAAAGGCCCTCCTGTTCTGAATTCACCCTAGAAACGCTACACGACCCTGTAACAGCAGCATGAAGGAGACGATCTTGCCTGTTGAAGCTTGTCAAATTTCCCTGACCCACTCCATCTAACAGCCCATCCCCAAGTAGGAGAGTCACCCAGGCCTCACCGTCCAGGATGGCCCATTGATTGTCAATCTCTGTATGTTTCAGGTAGGAATCTTCGATGGTGGGGTCGTAGTCAGGCACGAAGATCTTCTGGAAAAACTGGATGGTGAGGGCACTCTTGCCCACACCCCCGTCCCCCACCACCACCAGCTTGTACGTGGGGAGATTGTCACTGGGGACGGCGCTGGTTGCCATGATTCCGGTAGGTCAGACCTGGAGAAGAAACACACGTGGAATGAGGCAGGGACCTTTCTGCTCCTGACTTGGGGAGAATATTCAAAGGTTTGACGCCCTTCTTACAACATAATAAATACTCTCAATTACAGAGAAGTTTGGAAATTAAGAAGCAGAAAAGAGAATAAGAGTATGACCCCTGGTCCTACTACTTGGACAATCATTGTTTTTTGTTTTGCTTTTACTAATTTTGCCAGAGAGTGGTATGCTGGCAGGAGACAGATGAAGAGAGAGAGAGAGAGAAATGACAAAACAACCCCCATGGAGGATGGCTACACTTCATTCCCTTTTCCATTTCTCCTTTCAAGATTGTGAGCATGCACACACATGCATCTGGCATGTCTTGTCAAGCTCCCAAATCCAGAAGGTGAGCCATGTAGCTGGTTCCATGGGACCCAAGCTCCTTAACCACTGTCCCACGAGTGGCCTGAGCCAATCATCATTAAAATGAATTATTCACTCATGACTTATTGAACACCAACTATGTGCCAGGTCTGGTCTTGGGGACATAGTGCCATGGGTCTTCTTAAACAAAAACAGCCAAAAACGCATGTTAAAGTTCTTTGACCACTACATTGCCCTATACCTGAACAGGTAAACACAAGGGCGCTGGGCTGAGCAGGTATGCCACGGAAGTTCACCTTTCACATCATCCCTTGCTAGCTGGGACATCTCTTAGCAATCAGAATGCTGAGAAGGATCTGAGGCTGTTTGAATTTAAGAGGGCCAGACAGCCATGATAGCTTAGTGTGCCTGAGCTCAAGGACTTGGAGGCCCCTTCCAACACTCGGGACTCCGTGACCCTGGCCCCTTTCCCTCTGCCTCCTTGCCCTTTATCATGTGCAAGGTCACTCTGGAATCTTGGGGCATCTGGTCAACCCTGTTTTAGCTGAGGAGGAAAAAGGAGAGGAGCAGGTGGAAGTCTGGTTTTGATGATGTCAAATCCAGCTAAAGCGGGAGTCCTGAACCAGAGGCTAATTTTGCCACCCCCACCCCCCGCCAGAGAGATTTGCAATGTCTGGAAATATTTCTGGTTGTCAAACCGGAGTGAGTGCTACTGGCATCTTAGTCAGCAGAAACCGAGGATGCTACACAGGACAGTCCCCAATAACAAAGGATTAGCCACTCTAAAATGCCAACAGTGCTGAGGCTGAGAAACGCTGAGCTAAGGCGACCAGGAGGCAGCTAGGAAGGGGACCAGGATTCTAAAGAATAACTGGCCCTTAACAGATAAGGACCGAAAAGGAACAAAGCAGAGACCTGGAGAGTACTTGGAAGGCACTGCTACACAGTGACAAAAAGAAGAGGCAGACAGGAAGCCTGGAAGGAGCTCTTAACAAACAGGAGGGAGGGGCCGGCAGGGGCAGTGTGGTGGTTAAGGATGCTGACTCCCACACGGCCGACTGCGGTTGGAGTCCCAGACCTGGCGGCTTGCTTTCTCACTTTCCCTCTCTCTCTTGCTCTGTCACTCTCTGCTCAAATTAAAACAAATAAAATTAAATTAAATAATTCTTTAAAAAAAAAAAAAAGGCATGAGGGAGGGGGAACAGCAGACGGGATAATTTACATTGCTGGATTCCCACATGGCCGACCATGGTTTGTGTCCCAGACCTGGAGGATTGAACCTCATGCCAGGCGTGTGTGCGTATATGCCCAAAATCCTGAGAGGAGAATGAAGAAGGGATTATAGTGTGGCCATCCCCCTAAGGGCTGATTTCTCATTTTCTGTCTCTCTGTCTCTCTCTCTGTCTCTTAGCAACTGCATGGAACCAATAGCAAAAATCTCTAAAATATAATAATAATTAAAATAAAATAATAGGTGGGAAACCAGGGTCTGTCGTCACGATGGAAGCCAATAGTTGTTTTTTAGGAGGAGGTTGACAGACCGGTCTTAAAGTGTGGCTGAGGAACCATCTGAAGAACGACTTGGGTGTTCTTGCCACGGCCCTAAGCAGCCACCTGTGGCCTGCCAGGGAGAAACAACAGTGCCACCTATTAATGAACCGACCCTGAGCTGAGGGAGCAAATGCTGCGTCCTACCTCTGTGTAGAATAAAAGAAAGTATCTCAGGCCAGCTGGTGGCGTGGTGGTTAAGAGGGCTGGATCCCACTCCGTCAACAGCAGGGTTCAAGTCTCAGACCCAGTGGCTTAAAAACCACACCAGGCACATGTATGTGCATGCCCACAATCTCAAGAGGAGAATGGAGGAGAAGGGACTGTGGTATGGCCATTCCCCCCGGAACTGATTGCCTGCTTTTTCTCTTTTCCTCCCTCTCTCCAGCGAGCACATGCACCTTACAACAAAAATTGAGGAAAAAGAAAAAAGAAGAAAGAAAGAATCCCCATGCAAGTTGGGAAAGGAAAGGCATGGCATGTGCCTGAGTGAGCAGCTTACAGCCTCGGTGGGGAGGGAAGCCGTGTGACAGCTGGAAGACACTGGACTGGACGCCCGGCATGCTCCACCATCCCTGGGGAGACGCTGACCTCCAGGGCCATAGTTTTCTTATCATCAGATTAAAGGGATGGGTGAACTGGAGCTTCCCCCTCCCCAAGATTTTTTGCTACAGGGTACATGTTCTTGCCAGAGAAAGAGACAGAAAGTGAGAGAAAGTGAGAAATCACCCCCAGGCCACACTCAGTCCCTTCTCTTCCATTCTCTTGAGATTTGGGGCATGCATGCACATGCACCCGGCATGTTTCCAAGGTGCCCGATCCAGGACTTGAACCATGGAGTTGGTCATGTGAGAGTCAGTGCCTTAACTACCATACCACCTGCTGACCTGGGTAGGTTTTTCTCAATCGACAGAGGGCATGTGTGCTCACCAGAGACGGAAGAGGAAGTGCACGTCCCCCAGTGGGGAGTGGTCATGCTTCAATCCCTTCTCTTCCATTTCCCCATTCTGTTGGGAGTTTAGGAACACATACACACATCTGGTGAAATTTTCAAGAGCCAGGATTCAAACCAGGGTCAGTCATGGTTTTACAGCACCGTTAACCACTAGGCCACGGGGCTGGCTGGATTAGGTGATTTTAATAGTTATTTTCAGCTCTAAAAGAATCTTCAGTTCTATGCTATGAAAGAAAGGGTGTTAGCGACAGAGGTGGGTTATGTGGTCACGCTGATCTGCTCGGGGTCATTGCCGTGTCCGCAGCCTGCTGGTGATACTCAGGACTCCCCTGCAGTGTGCAGGACAGACTCTGATATTCTGTGATGGGCGTGTAAATCTTCCCAGGGTAGACTGAGAACACACTTACATAAACATATCAAAATTGGAAATGGATGCAACCCTCTCTCATAGCTCTCCCGTGTGTGAGAATGTATTCCAAGGTGATAATCAGATCAGTGTACAAAGATATTAAGAGTGGGGAGGGCCAGCAGATGGCGTGGTGGCTAAGGCACTGAACTCCTACATGGGCGAACACAGTTCAAGTCCCGGACTTGGTGGCTTGCTTTCTCACTTTCCTTCTATCTCTGGTGAGCACACATGCCTTATAGATAACTAAAATAATAATAAATAAAATTAAATTAATAATTCTTTTAAAAATTGATGAGGAAAAATGGGAATAGCTTAAATGTTGGGAGGAGAAAAATTAGTCTATTCATACAATAGAATACTATAAAGCCATTAAAAAGGGGGATATTTGGTAACCTCGAAAAGTTTATTTTATATATGGGGGGAAGGGGGACACAAAACACCAGGCTGCAAAATGGTGAGACCATATGACCCACTTCCACGAAAGACCCACCTATGAATCCGCATACCACATGTGGATTCAGGCGTTGAGGTTAGCAGGTGGTCAGTTGTCTCCGGGCCAGATTTCAGGTCACTTTCATTTCCTCAGTGTTTCGATTTTCTTTCTTTCTTTTTTTTTTGGAGTGGTTTTTGCTATAGGGTGCATGTGCTCACCAGAAAGACAGAGAGAGACAGAGAGACAGAAAGCAAGAAATCACCCCCAGGGGGGATGGCCTTGCCACAATCCCTTCTCCTCCATTCTCCTCTCGGGATCTTCGACACGCACGCATATGTGCCCAGTGTGAGTCGAAGTCACTGGGTCCGGGACTCGAACCATGGTTAACTACATGGGAGCCCAGCGACATAGTCATTACGCCAACTGCTGGTCCCAATGTTTCGATTTTCTATAATAAGCATGTATCATATTTGTATAAGCTTAATATTATTAAAAAGTTCCCAACACAATAAATTGCTCAAGCCACCTGAACACGTCTGATTCTGTTTCACTCAAGTGCGAGTGGCTCCCTTGGGGCAGGATGGCCCCAGAACCTGGTCCCTGCATCTCCCAGTGATGAAGACGCTGAAGCTGTGGTGACTGAGGTTCTCCCACAGTCAAATCCACACAGTGGTGGTGGTCCAGAGGGGCCAGGGGACCTGGAGGCCAACAGAAATGGACGGGGGGGGGGGGGGGGGGGGGGGGGGGGGGAAGGGGGGGGAAGGGAGGAAGGGCCGGCCCCTCCCTCCCCTCGGTCTCCTCCCTGTCGGGCCAGCAGGGTGCGGTGTCCGCCTCACTGCCTCTGCCTCTGCTGCACTGGCCTGGGGGCGGGGGCCAGGCTGCAGGGCCGAGGTGAAATGTGTTTGCTGATGAAAAAGACTTTTGAAAGCTTCCAGTCTCTGCTGGCAGCTACGTGAGCAGAAAGTACTCAGTGGGTGGGAAGGGGCCAGGAAGGAAAATTATTTCTCTTGATTTTCTTCTCAAAAGAAAACAAGATAAGAAGCGCACTAGTAAACATGACGAAGAGCAGGATCGAACCTCTGAGTCAGAGTCAGGCCACCCACAGCGGATCACCTGGGGCCTTGTTAAAAACGCCCTCTGCTTGCCAAGGCAGCCGGCAGGCCCCTGCTGCAGAGCCTGCCCTCGGGGTCGAACTCCCGGAGACCACAGGGAGCTAAGTCGGACTCGGGGGCAGGGCTAGCCTACACGTGGAGACCTCAGACCGGTCCCAGTGCCAAGGCACCATTTGAGGGCTGCCCAGCCCCTAGCTGATGAGTTGAGTCCGGCTCCTGGGCCAGGCCAGGCCCCTCACATGTTCTGTGCTCTCCCCGCAGGCGTCTGTCCTCTGCACACACCCTGTGCGTCAAGCTCGGCCCGGGAGTTGCCTGCACTCCAAGTGCCCGCTCCGTAGTTCCTGGCGCAGAGGCCACCATCGCGCTGGGGACAAAGGGGCAGGGGCTGTCTCTTGGTCCTCTCAGTCCCCCAGAGCCTGGCTCAGCTCCGGCATGGCGCAGACGCTCGCCGAACGAACCTGAGGCTTGAGACGGCGTCGGACAGCCCATCCACTGAGCTGGCCTCACCGTGCAGAGCGGCAGCCCTCTCAGCCGGGGTTGGGACTGGCTTCCTCTTCTACAAGGTCAGACCAGTAACCCACACAGGAGCCTTCTGGAAACAACTGTGAGCTCTGCAAGAAAGGAGGGGTTGCAGAATGGCAGGACAAACCCAGAGAACCACCCACTCCTTCTCTGCTGGTCCGCTCGTCCCCCCAAACCTGGCCAAATGAAGCCTTTGACAATGGGGAGGGTGGTCAGATGCCAAGAGGCACACGCAGCACGCGCCTACAAAATGCGCTGGTCTCGTGGTACCGAGAAAGATTTTCAAAAGGCCACGCGCAGGCGCTGACAAGAGTGACCACGGGATTTGAAGTTGGTTGGTGGGCTGCTTACAGTCACAGCGCCCTGTCCTTCCCAGCCAGCCAACCAAGAGGCGGGTGGGAGGGCGGTACAGGGAGCTGGGCTTCTCCTGAAGGTCCCCTACTCATTTTCCATGCTCCTCTCCTCCTGACCCGCTGCGTGACCCCAGACAAGTTACCTTGCGTGGCCTCAGCACCTGACTTGTGAAGGGGTCGGAGAACCCCACTTTGCGGGATTGCTCTAAGCACGAAATAAGAACGTCTGAGACACGTGCACTGGGAGAAGGTGCCAGTGTTCGCTCACTCACCCCCACCGTACATTCCCAACGGGGCGGGGGGCGTGCGCACACACACGCTCATGCACACACGCACAGTTCTGCTGAGGCTCCCCGACCCCCAGCTCCTCCTCCCTCAGTAGAAGGTCCACGGCCACCACGGCTCCACTGCAGCCAGACTAAACAGGCCTGTGGGAACGTGACCCGTCATTTAGAGCAGAGTTTCCATGGGAAGTGGCGCTGCGGTTCCAGGAAGCCCCCTCCACGTAGAAACCAACTTCTGGAACAGCAGCCACTTGGCGGAGGAGGCCCTGAAGGGGTTTCCATGGCAACCCCTGATCCGGTCCCTGTCCGGCCCAGAGGCTGCATGGCAACCCAAACCATTGCTCATACTGGAAACTTCTTCCCAGAAGGCAAGATCGTTTCCTCAACTGCTTTAATAGCACGCATGAGGACGCCTCGGGCATCTTTAAATCAAGACACAGTCGGAGGCGGCCGCCGGTCTCTCTCCCGCTCTTCCCCACTGCTCACCCCATCTTGCCCGGTTTACAGTGGTCTCCCAAGCACTAGGTGGACTTCCCCAAGAAATCGTAGCTCCCTGAGGACGAGAGGCACAGCTCATTCACCTGCTACTCACAGGGCCCGGTGGGGCCCGACCCCGGGAGGCTCGGAGCTGCTCCTTGACTGACTACTCGATCACGCCAGTGAGCCTCCCACCACGCAGCCCTCCCTCATGCCCAGAAGCAGGAGACGCCGCCCACCTTTCTGAAAGGGGAGGTCGTACCCTAGGGGGTGGGTGGGGGATTTTCACTGCATGAACTTCTAACATTCTGACAATGTTCACACGTGCGGGGGGGGGGGGGGGTGGGGTGGGGTGGGGTGGGGTGGGGGTGGGGGTTGGGGGGGGTGGTCCGAGACTCCCTGGGCGCATTCCTGTGCGAGGCCCCGGACCTTCTCAGCGGGGCAGCCTGGGAGTCGGTAGCAGCAGAACTCAGGCCTCAATATGACCCCCTGTGCGACCTGGAGCAAGGTACTTCACTTCCTGTTTCCCCATCTGTGAAACAGGAGAACAGGATCCCCTGGACGTGCGAAAGCTCGGGGAGTCCCTGAGCCGGGGCACGCTGGCACTGATAACAAGGTGGCTGGGTCCGGCCTCCTCTCCCATCTAGCAGGTCCCAGTGATCTGGAGCACCTGCCTGCCCCTCCACGGCTCCAGACCAGAGCTCCCCAGACCAGAGCTCCCTGGTCCACAGGGCTGTGGGGAGCTGGTGCAGTCACGGTCACAAAGCGCCCAAGGAGCAGTGGGCGCCGACAGCCCCCGCAAAGCCAGTGCACAGCGCATTACCCTGACCAAGTGTGCCCTCTTCTCTGGCTTCTGCGGAGCTCACTTCCCAAAGAACCCCGGACACAGTGCCCATCGCTCTACGCCCACTCAGCTCGACGCTGTCACCCCACACGTGGGAAGCAAATGGCGCAGGCTGTAACGTCATCAAGGGGCCCCCGGGCTCCCGGCCTCTCCTCGTACCCCACTCCCGACCCTGACCCACCCTGGCACCACTCCCAAAGCAGTCACACAGTCCCAGCCAGGACCAGCGGTGCCCGGGGGAGCTGCAGAGCGGTACCCATCCTCCGCCTATCAGGGCGCATCTGCTGGGAACTGGCCACACGCCAAAGGTCACGCTGGAACCGCCAGCCCACACTGCCTCCAATTCTCGGGCGGTGAGTGCTCCAGCGTCGCGTGCTTTTCTCGAACCTTCAAGGTGGCCCACTCCCCTGCCGGGCACTCTTCATCCTCACGGCTGCTTCCTCGGCCCAGGCTCTAGGGCATCAGGTTCTCTGAGGCTGAGGCAGTCGCCAGCCACAGCCTCTCCCAAAGATGCTGCCAACCTTGCTGAAGGTTTAATACCCACTGCTTCTGGCTCCTCTGCTTTTATACTAATTATTTTAAGGATTCCCCAACCCCCCTGGTTGAGCTACAGGTTTTCTGGGTAAACGAGGCTGGAGGAGGACGCGCTCCTATTAACGGAGCTCCCCGGAGAGAAGCGGACTTGGGTTCCTGAGCTGGATCAGCGCCAGGAAGCCGACCTCCTCTCCGCGATGTCTGGGCGTGCCGGCACAGGGCGTGAAGACGCACTAGGAGGGCGACGCTCCCGCGTGGAGGAAACGGCTCTGCATTCCAGGAGCTGCCCTTCCCTTCTGCACAATTCCCAGAAATGGGCAGCTCCCCGCAGCTGCTGACCTGCAGGCTGGGCACACACGCTGTGACCCCGCCAGGTCTAGGCCACTTGGCACCCCGTCGGCTTCACTCCCTCCTCCCCAGCCCTTTTGTTTCACACCTTTGCTTCTCGGAGTCCAGCGCTGTCACCGGCCGCTCAGCTCTGCTAGGCAGCCACCAGTGCATTCAGCCCATTAGGAAGACTAAGTCCCCACCATGCGTGTAAAAGGCCCAGGCGGCAAGTACATGCCGGGGTGCTCCTCCTCCCCTTCCCAGAGCCACGGCAGGCATCACCAACTGATCACAGTCCTCGCCCTTGCACAATCTTAGAATCCTTTTTTTTTTTTTGTATTTACTCCGTTTTATTTATTCATTCATTTAATGCGACCAGAGAGAGACAGAGAGAGAGAAGAGGGAAAGTGGGAAAGCAAGTCACCAGACCCGGGACTCGAACTGCAGTCGGCCATGTAAGAATGTCCAGCACCTTAACCACCACGCCACCTAGTGGTCCCTTAGAATCCTTTGCAACACAGCACTGCTGGCAGGCAGACGAGATGGCTGGTCTGGAGATAAAGCGTATTTGCCATCGCAGGTCTAACCACTGTTCTTCTGGTTCCTTCCAAACGTCCCACTTAGTGTCCATCCTTTCCTAGGGAGGGCCCAGCCTGGCACTTCCAGAGAACTCGATTACCCGAGTGTTCTGGTGGCCCGTCAATGCCGCTGACCCACAATCTAACCCTCTGGCAGGATCACATCCAAACTGCCGGCAGCGGGGCAGAGATCATCCGACAGGAGCCTAGAGGTCCAGGCAAAGGCCAGCGCTGAAGTAAGCCGGGGGGGACAGAATGGCCTCGGCTCACGCCAGATCCCCCCCAGGCCCACGTGTTTTCTTCTACCCAGCCCTGTCCAGGGCTTGGGGCTTAACCAGCTAGGACCCAGCACTGTGAGTCCCAAGGAGGCGTATGGAAACCGCCTGTCATCACAACTGCGATAGCGAGCGTCTTGTTGTTGCTGCTGTTGTTTTGGGGAGGTTTTTGCTACAGGGCGCGTGCGCGGGCCAGAAAAACAGAGACAGAGAGACAAAAAGTGAGAAATCATCCCCTGGAGGGACGGCTACGCTACAATCCCTTCTCCTCCATCTTCCTCTTGGGATCTTAGACACACACGCGCCCAGCGTGAGTTTAAGCCACCGGGTCTGGGACTCGAACCACGGTCAACTACATGGGAGTCAACTACATGGGAGTCCAGCGACACAGCCATTACGCTAACTGCTGGTCCCATATCTTTTGTTTTTATGAGAGAGAGAGATTTTTGCTATAGGGTGGGTGCGCTCACCAGAGAGAAAGTGAGAAGTCATTCCGCAGCGGGGATGGCCACACGCAGTCCCTTCTCTGAGACACACATCTGCTCCAACTCTGTGACACTAACGCGTCCAGCTAGTGCTCCCGAAGCACCTGCTGTGGGTTTGGGCCTGGGAAATGGGGAACTGCAGGTGCCCTAGGTAAGTAAGGCGGGAAGAGAAGGGTGCGTTCCTATTAAAGGAGCCCCAGCCTTGGGGCTCACAGTGAGCAGGGGTGGGTGGGGTGGGAGCACACGGGGCTAAGCAAGGTGAGAGCAGAGAAACGGGGAGGGGAGCGTCTCGCCAGTCTGGGGGCACCGGGCCGGCCTCCTGGTAGGGCAATGCCAGAATGGAGCCTTTGGGCCAAGCAGGTATTACCCAGGTGAACAAGGACACATGTGTCCCAGCTGAGGGACAGAAGCTGCGGAGGCGTGACACGTGCAGTGCGGAAAACCAAGCAGGCACTGAGTATCACAGGGGACACGACCTGGCTGGAGTGCGGAGGGTGCATGTGAGTACAGCAGGGGTGACACCGCAGGGTGGAAGGGGTGTGGGTCACTGCTGGCTCCCGGAAGGCCAGGGCTTTTTACCTTGGCACCCCTACACTAAGCCCAGTGCCCAGCACACAGTGGGTGCTCAATACGCATTGAAAGATGAACCAGTGCCCAAAGCGCAGGGGTAGGTAGGTGAGGGCGGGCCTGGGCCTGCTTGCCCTGGAGGCCCTCAGACACTCCCCTAGCTGCAGGCACTCAAGGGGCCCAGCGTGGGCTGCTGGAAGGCTGCCCAGCCACACAGGGCCCCACGGGTTTCGGACCACGCTGAGGTTAACTAGCAGGAAACGCAGCGGAGACTGCATGAACGGCAGAGGGCAAACTCGGTCCCTCAGACGTCAGAGGAGCCGGGGAGGGCTGGAGGGAGTGGGACAGGGGTGGGTCATTGTCCCCATTTTACCAGTGAGGAGACAGATGTTAAGGCATTTGCTCAAAGGCCCGGATTAGCGGAGGGAGAAGCGGCGTCTGGCACTGAGCCCGGGCACACTGCGACTGTACCCCTGGCCCCGCAGCAGCGGGCTTAGATCAACAGGCCAGCCAGGGTCTCCATCTGGGTCGCACAAGCACGACTCCCTGTTCCACCCAGCCCCCCGCCCCGTCTCTGGGCCCCGCCAGGGGGCACAGGGGTGGCAGGGAACTCCATCCAAGGCTGAGGGGCAGGGTCTCCTGTCGATCACAATCAAGGTCTTCAGGTTCACAGCTTTTTGAGTGACAGCTGAGGGAAGAGGAAGCGGCTTTTTGTTTTCTTTTTAAGAATTATTTTACTTTATTATTATTGTCGGTTTTCAATTTGACCAGAGAGAGACAGAGGGGGAGGGAAAGTACGAACGCAAGACTTCAGGTCCAGGACTCTAACTGTGGTCAGCCATGAGGGGGTCCAATGCCTTAACCATGCCACCTGCCAGCCCCAGTGGCTCTGCTTTAAATCCTTGTTCTCAGTCCCTGGGGGGTCTACTGATATTTCCTTGGCGTGGGGGCAGTCGCCTGCAGCTAAGAACTCCAGTAGCCTTTGACAAGAGCCTGCAAGCCACAGAGAAGGTCATGATGTGGTCACCCCACAGGGGAGGGTCAGCCTCTGGGTACTCGGGGGGGCCCGGCCAAGAGAAAGCCAGGCACCCTCAGCGGAGCCCTCCCGTGGCCTGCAGCCAGCCAGGATCACAGGCAGGCCTGGTGAGCCGAGGGAGAGCCACGCTGGAACCCGGAGTGTTCCCACATGCCCTCCTGCACCCCCGTGCTGGGCCCTCCCCATCCTGACTCAGCGAGCCCTCTCTCCTGGCATGGCCTCTGGGCTGCTCGGCCCTGCACAAACGGGACTCAGCCAGCACCCTGCCCGCTCCCCCAGCGCACTGGCCAGGGCCCTCTCTCACCTGCCTGACCCAAACCTCCTGTCTCCCAACAAACAGAGCACGACTGTACCTCAAATCCAAGGCCGAGGCCTCGCAACTCTGGGACCGTGCCACCTCTGCCCATCACCACTCAGCTAACCCCAGGCACATCAACGCTTCTGCGAAACCACCAAAGGCTGCCCGGAGCCCTCCCTGCCGACTGCACTCGCCCTACCCCCCAGCTGCCCCAGCGCCCCTCAAGCAAGACAGACAGACAGCGAGAAATGGCACCCTCCACGGAGTCCTGATGCTGCAACCCACCCCACCTCAGCCCAGGGTCAGGGCACGGCGTGCTCCACCTACACAGGGGGCTGGGTCAGGCCCGCAGAGTTTCACCTCTGAGCACGGTGCTGCCACCCCCGGCCATCTCGCACACACGCATGTCCTGGTGGTGCGGCATGCCAAGGCAGGCCACTCCGCACCGCGACACCACGACAGCCTGGCCAGGTGCGGGAGCAAAGGAGGTGGAGTGGCTCCTGCAGGGAGGGGAGCGGGGCAGGGGTCTCCGGGGCTCCTCCAGCCTGGCCTTCTTCAGTGGGAGGGGCGTGGCCCTCCCAGGGGTGTGTCAGAACCCAGGGAGGTGGGGGGCCAAAAGGCACATTCAGAAAGAACCGTTCCTTTGTCTTCATCGTTTATATTCAGCATGTTAAGTGCCATTAACAAATGTGGCCACTTTCATGCTCGACTGAAAGTGAAAAAGAAACCGTTCCCTGAGGTGGAGAGAGGCCTCGGATCTCCGTTTTTAAAGAGCAACCAGACTGCAGAGAGACGAACTGAGCCAAGTAAAAGGGAAACTTCCTGAAATCGAGGCAGGCATGGCAATGAGCAGGCGGGAGCTGTGGGATGCCAGGCCGCCAGCCGGCCGAGGCAGGCCGGGAGGGAGCAGGCCCAGCCGCCTGGCCCTGGAGAGTTGTACCAGGGCTGGGGGTGGTGGGATGGCCTTCCGGGGACTCTTCCAAGCCCAGGTTTCTTTAATAATAAGTATTATTTTATTTATTTCTCGACAGAGACAGTCACACCAGCACCCCTAAAAGGATCACGCCATGACCCTCCTTCCAAAATCCAGGAGCCCTGGTGTCAAACAGGACCCGAGGCTCCGAGCCAGGCCTCCGCGATGGCTCCAGCACGCGGCAGTGCCTACCTCCCTCACCACTGTGGCTGGGCCCGAAGTGGATTTTAACCCACTGGGCTGGAAAGGCAGGGGTATGCTCTTCCCGCGTCTCTCCCCAAACTGGAAAAGCCGCTGCGTTTTTCTTGCCCTCCTAACTGACCTGGCCAGGCCCAGCAGTGACCATGGGTCGAGAAGGGGAAAAGGCAGGGTTGGGCTGCAAGACCTCCCTATCCACGCCGGCCCGCCGAAGGTCGGTGCTGGCTAGGGGACAGCCTCCCACCCCTCTGCTTTCTAAATACAGCACTTTCGTACAAAGCCATGAACTGAGGCATTCGCCCCTCTGCCAGCAGCGTCACCGCGGGCAAATTACAACCTCTCTGTGCGAAATGATGGTTGGCGAGCGGGTCGAGCAGCCAGTGGGGGTGGCACCGGGCTGAGTCCTGTGGTCAGGGCTGGTAATGACAATGCCTGTGTACTGAGCCCTGACCACGGGCTAAGCGTGACACACATACCTCTCCGATCGCCGCTGCACCCCACGAGGTGACACTGCTGACATGTTCTCCCCCAGCACCCAGCTGCCTGCCTGCCAGCACGCTGCATGCGGGCACTTCACTGCTCAGTTTTCCACGCGGTGGCCTCCCGCTAGACCGTCAGCTCCGTGAGGGCAGGGCCCGTCCTGTGTCTGTTCTCCATTGCATCTCCCCGCCCGCACGCATCTGGTGTGGACAGGGCGTGCAACAAACATGGTGGACGCCGTGTCTAATCCTTCCAGCTATTCTGCAAAACGTCCTTGCAGGAAGGAGAGCGCTAACACTCGACCTGCCGGTGCTGAGGAGAGGAGGCCTGAGTAAGAATTTCATCTGGCTGGTAATGACGGGAACCAGCCCACGGCGTCCGCTGGCGCCCACTCCAGGTAGTAGCGGTCAGGGTGCCTACTGGACAAGCTCGTCAGAGGCCCCTTCCAGGTACAAAGGGGAGCCCACAGTCTAACCCAGGGTGGATGACAGCATGGCTCTGCAACAAAAGTAATGGGAATCTGGAATTTTCCGAAGGTCGGGGTGGGGGTGTGGGGGTAGTAGTGTCCAGGAAAGCTCGTCCCTGGAAAATGGCAGTAAAGTCGGAGAGACAGCCAGGGAGAACTTTTCCAAGGGTGTGACCAAGAGGCTGGAGGATGGTGACATTCAGCTTAAACTTCCGCCCTGTTCTTCGCTTTGGTGACGGCTCTCTGGTAAGCCCTCACGGGAGCCTGTTCTAGCCCAGTGGGCTCAGGGGATAAAGGAGCTGGGCCTCTGTACGAACTGGGGCAAGGCAGGCGGCTGAGGTACAAACCCAGATGACCGGCTTTGGGATCACCCCCCGATCCTCAGCAGTACAGCAGATACGGAAGATCGTCAGCAACACTGGACAACGGAAATGAAACCCTCCGAGAACTTCCACAAGGGGAATCCTTTAGGAGGAATTAACTACTGCGGAGAGGGACTAGCAGATGGAATAGCGGTTACATTACTGGACTCCCACATGGCCGACTGCAGTTCAAGTCCCAGACCTGGGGGCTTAAAACTCACACCTGGCACATGTATGTGTGTGTGTGTGTGTGTGTGTGTGTGTGTGTGTCCAAGATCCCAGGAAGAGAATGGAGGCAAAGAGGTCTGTCTCTCTCTCCAGCAAGCATACAGCCTAAGGTAAAAAAAAAAAAAAAAAAAAAAAAAACGTTGGGGAGTGCAGGGCCCCATTCACACGTGTGGGCTGAGGGTTCGATATAACTGGATTATAAAGAGGGACAGGCTGGGAGCCCCCTTTACGAATGTGGAAAATGGGGGGGACTCACTCGAGGTCACGTGGCCAAGGCAGCACAGGAATCGGAGCAGGGGTCCCCCCAGGAAGGGAAGGTGACAGTCCCTAAGGGCTCCCAGGCTGTGGCCCACTGGGCGGTCCCCGTCCTGCACCCTGCCTGGGACTGGTCCCTGTGAGACGCTCTATCAGGAGGTGATTTTGCGGAAGAGCCAAGTGACCTGCTCCTGCTCCCTCTTCCCATCCCTCTAGCCGTCCCGGTTGGAGTCCAGAAATAAAACAAAGGCTTTGTTTCTTTATTTTGATTTCCTCCATAAAATCTCAAACATGCAGGAAGCACCCACCCAGTCCCAGATAAGTGGGCTCAGGCCGCCGTCCGCGGTGCTGGTGGGGCCAGGGTCGGTGTGCGGGGGGTGGACGGGATGGCTGCCATGCCAGCTGGCCTCACGGGCCTGGGAGAGCCAGGGGGCACGGAGCTCTCTGGGGTGACCTCTCTCCCAGCTCCCTGCACGAGGAACCCAACTTGAGGAGTGCGGCTGTGGAGGGGCTCTGGGGGGACACTCTGGTCCAGTGTGTCTCATAAAGCCCCCAGGCTTCGGACAGCAGCCCCACCCTTCTTCCATCATGTCCGGCTGCAATAAAGCAGGCATTGAAAGAAGAACTCATAGAGGCTATTTCGGGTGACTGAGCCCAAACTTGTGGGAGAACGGCGCTGGCAGAAAAGCTGCCCCTGCCTCTGTCTCCTCCCTGGGGTCCACTTCCAGTGAGCCAAACAAAGAGGTTGAGCTCTAGGTTATCTAAGGAGAATTTTCTTTTCTTTCTTTCTTTTTTTTTTTTTGGAGAGGTTTTTGCTATAGGGCGCGTGCACTCGCCAGACAGGCAGAGAGAGACAGAAAGCGAGAAATCATCCCCCAGGGGGGATGGCCACGCCGCAATCCCTTCTCCTCCATTCTCCTTTCGGGATCTTGGGCACACACGCACACGCGCCCGGTGTGAGTTTTAAGCCACCGGGTCCGGGACACAAACTGTGGTCGACTACATGGGAGTCCAGCAACATAGCCATTACGCTCACTGCTGGTCTCAAAAAAGGTATGTTAAAATTCTAAAGGCTAAAAAGGAAAAAAAAAATCATTAAACTGAATTAAAATTATTTTTTCTTTCAAAATGAATATATAATGCTTTGGGGAGATGAGAACCTATCCCCAAACGGCCCTCAAAAATGGCCAGCTCCTGGTTCAACAGAAGGCACGGTGGTCAAGGTGCTGGACTCCCACATGGCCGACGGCAGTGTGAGTCCTGGGCCTGGTGGCTTGCTTTCTCACTTTCCCTCTTTCTGTCTCTGGTGAGTACATGTGCCCTATAGCAAATTAAATAATAATATAAAATTAAATAAATTTTTCTTTTTTGTTTAGAGAGATTTTTGCTATAGGGTGTATATGCTTGCCCGAGAGACACACAGAAAACAAACGAGAAATCCCTCCCAAGGGGGGATGCCCATCCCTTCTCCTCCATGCCCCTCTTGGGATTCTGGGCATGTGTGCACATGCGCCTGGCGTGATTTTCAAACCACCAGGTCCGGGCTTCAAACTGTATTCAGCCATGTGGGAGTCCAGCACCTTAACCACTATGCCACCTGTTGGCCCCAGTAAATGATTCTTAAGAAAACAGTCAGCCCCTTGGGGCCAGCAGGTGGCATGGATGTTAAAGCGCCAGATTCCACATGGCTGACTCTGTGGTTCAAATCCTGGATCAGTAGCTTGGGGAATCACACCAGGCATGTGTACATGTGTGCCCAAGATCTTGGGAGGAGAATAGAGGAAAAGGGACTGTGGTGTGGCCATCCCTGCTAGGAGGTAATTTCTCACTTTCCCCTCTCTCTGTCTGTGGCAAGTGCACATGCTCTATAGTCAGCCCCCGAGGCCAGATGGTGGCACAGTACACCCCACACTCTGCAAGGCCCTCACATGGCAAGGTCCCAGTTTGGGTCCGGAGACCTCCCAGAGTATGTGGAGCACGGCTGTGCCCATCATTCAGGGCTGGCAGAAGCTGGGGATGGGCCGTAGTTTCGAAACCCTGCTGGGGTGCATGGGCCGTCACATGTGGAAGAAATACATAAACAGGTCAGTTCCTGAAGGCACGGATGGGCCTCCTACTTCCGGCAGCCTCCCCACAGCCCTGTGTGCCCCAAACACGTCCACTTCTCATCAGGGCGCATGGCATGCCAGGGCCAGCTAACACACGTTAAATACAGCAGGTTCTCTTTAAACCCAGCCTTTTTTATGTTTAAGTGCCTGCAAACATAATACAGATTTCTATTTCTGTATGATCAAACGGGAATCGCCGTATAATGAGTTTAGCTGCCTTGGCTGGTGCAGCTTCCATGGCTAGATAAGCCCCAGCCAGGCAGGTTCCCCCAGGCCCCGACTCCCAGCCTTGGGAGGCTTCTGGACCATCTCCCCCTGGGTGAGCGAAAAGGACCGGGGGTGTGGTTACTTGCCGGCAATGCAGGGACAGAGGACTTGAGGAACAACCTCAGGTGCCCGCATTCCTTTATGAAGCTAGTTCAAATCTGGATCCCCTGTGATACTCCCTGAAAATGGGATCCATCTGGATCTGGAAGGCCATTCCAGAAGTTTCTGAATCTCTGCTGTACAGTTTTATAAAAGCAGTGGTGGGGCCAGCAGGTGATACACAGGCACTGGATTCTACACGACCAACTGCATGGTTCAAGTCCCAGACTCGGCAGCTTGAAAACCACACTGGGTGCATGTGCACGCATGCCCAAAACCCCAAGAGAGGAGAGAGGAGAAAAGCTTACAGTGTGGTCATTTCCCAGGGAGATGATTTCTCAACGTCCCTTTCTCTGTCTCACTCCAGCGTGCTCACGCACCCTATAGCAAAAACAAAAACTAATCGACTAGTTAATTAATTAAAAACAGGGACCAGTAGTTAGCATAATGGCTATGTCGCTAACTCTCATGTAGCCAACTGCGGTTCGAGTCCAGACCTAGTGGCTTAAATTCACACCGGGTGCGTGTGCGTGCGTGCGTGCCCAAGATCCCGAGAGGAAAATGGAGGAGAAGGGATTGCGGCGTGGCCATCCCCCCGGGGGGTGATTTCTCGCTTTCTATCTCTCTGTCTCTGTCTTTCTGGTGAGTGCACGCGCCCTATAGCAAAAACCTCTAAAAAAAAAACACAAAATAAAATAAAAGCAGTGGTGGTTAAGGCACTAAATCCCATAGGGCCAACTACGCAGTTCGAGTCCTAGACCTGGCAGCTCAAAGACCATGCCAGGCACGTGTACGTGCAGACCGAGTCCGGAAAGGAGAATGAAGGCACGGGAACTGCAGCATGGCCGTCCCTCCTGGGAAGCGATGTCTCACATTCCCTGTCTCTTTCTTTCTGTCTCTCCCCAGCCAGTGCATGTACCCTACAGAAAAAAGCGAAAGAAAAAAATGAAAAAACAGTAGTTTGCTCACTGTTCTAACTCAAGCGCGAGCTACATGAAACAGGAGCAGGCCAGACTCCAACTCGGGAGTCATCAGTGGGTGGAAAGGAGAGGGCTGCAAATAGCTGGGTGAGAACCCGCCTCCCGTCGTCATGGAGAGCTGCTACCTTCTTCAGCTGCAGTCGGTTCAGGACTAGAAAGCCCGCCCTGTGCTTCAGTCTCCCTCCCTTGAAGTAGTTCTACACTTCGGAATATAAAGGCATTTAAAGACTGTTTAAGATAGATGCTTAACAAGTTGTTGTCCTCTAACTAGAGAGAGAGAATGATTTTCCATATATACACACCTGCCCTTGAAATTCGGCTCCGTTTGGGCAGCTGTGACTAAGCCACGCTCTGTAGCCTGGCCTGGACCCACAGTGGTCAAGGCAGGTGTTCGTGATGGGTGAACTTCTTTGAAAAAGGTCAGGGCCAAAAACGCATCTTTATCCTCTTCCCTAGCAGCTTCCCCCCGACATGGCCAAAGGCAGTGAAGGAATCTTCTAGGACTAGCCTATGTCGGGCGGTTAAGGCGGCTGGTGAGTCCCACATCTGGAGGCTTGTGAAACACAGTGAGCACTTACATGTGTCCCCAAATGCGGAGAAGAGAAGGGATTCTGGTGTGGCCATCCGGTAGGGGGATGCTTTCTCACTTTCCCTCTCCATCTCTCTGGTGAGCACATGTACCTTATAAAACATTATTAAAAGAAAAAAAAAGAAAGAAAGAATTTTTTAGCATCAGCCTCAGTGGAGGCCCACTTGGCATCTTCACTGATTTAGCTGGGGACAAGAAGCCAAAAGAGAAAGCCAATACCCTGAAACTTGGGACTAAGACTCCCAAAGCCCACCCCAGGCTGAGGACGGGCCCAACCAGCCAGGCCAGATGATGAGGGAGCTGTTTTGAAGTCCCGCCGGACCATGGGAAGGACCAAAGCAGACAAAATGGGACATCTGTGCATCTGGGGTGACAGTACATGGTGGCGGCTATGTTCGTTTCTATGTTTTTCTTTCTCAAAATTAAATACACACACGCGCTGCACAAAGGATTTAGGGGTTCACTGACTACAGTGTGAGCCAGAGAGGCTCTCTGCCATCCCTCTCCACCTCTTTGTCAACCCCACCTCTGCACCTGCTGCCTCACAGCGTCTTTACGCAGTACGGCTCTGTCCCCTCTCCTCCGTATGGCCTGGCCTTCCTCCAGCCCTGATTGTGTAAAGTCAGACCCCCCTGTGATACGCCCCATAGCACCGAGAGAGAAGGGACAGTGACAATTTTGTCATCCAGTTCCAGAGCCAGCAGGTGTAACCGTGCTGTCCTTCCGAGTAGCGTGCTTTGGGAAGGAGCTTGGCCAAACTGCTTCCTGACTCTGCTGCGCTCAGGTTCTGGGTGACCTACTTCCCTCCCCGGGTCTCAGCTTCTACATCTGTGTGACATACAACATCGCTGGGAGACTGAGAGAGCACATACAGAACTCACGGGCCAGGGCCAGACTCGAGTCTGCTAAGGATGGATGGAAGGAAGGAGGGAGGGAGAGGAAAGGGCACACAGAGAGGTTGCCTGGTTTTTCCCTTTTAGTTTTTTGCTATAGGACATGTGTGCTCACCAGAGAGAGATGGGGAAAGTGAGAAATCACCCCTAGAGGGGATGGCCATGCTGCAATTCCTTCTCCATTTTCCTCTTGGGATTTGGGGCACTCACACGTAGGTGCCTGGCATGATTTTCAAACCACTGGATCTGGGACTCGAACTGTGCAGTCGTCCGTGTGGCGTCTGGCACCTTAACCTCCATGCCACCTGCTGGCCCAGAGAGGCTGGCTTTAAACCATGACATTTGGGTAGCAGCTGAAGAAAGGACAGCTGATCGTGCAGAGAAAAGCAAGACTTTAAGGTTCATGAAGGACAGATGTAGTGGAACAGGGTGAGGGGGAAAGGAAAGAACTTGCCAGGACGGGGGACTCCCCAGTGGGCGGACTGACTTTGGGGCAGCAGGTGCCCCATCTCTGGAAGTTCCAGGTCAAGGCAGACACCCACCCCTCACAGGCTGTCACGAGAGGAGGGACTCTCCTACTGGCAGTTTCCTAGCCTTTACTCAAGGGGTCACTTCTTTTTTTTTTTTGGATTGGTTTTTGCTATAGGGCGTGTGCACTTGCCAGAGAGACAGAAAGCAAGAAATCACCCCCCGGGGGGGGATGGCCATGCTGCAATCTCTTCTCCTCCATTCTCCTCTTGGGATCTTGGGCACACACGCACACGAGCCTGGTGAGCCTGGTGTGAGTTTAAGCCACCGGGTCCGGGACTCGAACCGTGGTCGACTACATGGGAGTCCAGCGACATAGCCATTATGCCAACTGCTGGTCCCAGGGACTGCTTCTTATTTTGGTCCTATCTGTCTCCTACTGTACTATTATGCATCTTTCTTTTAAAATTCATTAGAGGGTATGTGTTTGCCACAAGAAAGAGAGAGGGAGAAAGAGGGAGAGAGAGAGGACGTGAGAAAGCGCTCCTCAGGGGGAGTACTCACACCACAATCCCATCTCTATTTCTCCCTCCTTTGGTGATTTGGGCATGCACACACACACATGCACACACACATGCATGCACGCGCACACACAGAAACTTCTCAACGTCTAAGACTCACACTGTGCGGTTGGTCGTGTGGAATCCAGTAGCCTTAACTACCAGGCCACCAGCTGGTCCTCTGGCTTAATCTTGACTTAAAATCATCACCATACTTTAAAAAAAGTCACCATACCTTTTAGTTTAAAAATCTTTCTTTCGCCTTAATCTGAACAAAATATCCATCAAAAATATACAGGTTGAACATATTCTTCACGACACGTATAAACAAGTCTGCGACTATCGAAATGAACGAAGCGGTCAGTGTCTCACCTAAAACCATCTCGGCTGTGGGGAGAGGCGTGCCCTCCTGGGGTGCTGAGGACTACGCGCGCGAGGGCCCGTCTGGGCGGAGGCTTCTGTGCTCTGCGGCTGCCCGCACACTGATACCGCCTTTGTTCTCAGAGCCTTTTGGTCTGCAGAGCACATTTTCATCTGTGTATTTCATCTAATCCCCATGACAACCCCGAGGGCTGGGCACACAAGTCGCACAGGGAGCCCGGGCCCACGGACAGTCACGAAGGGCAGCCCAGAGTTCAGAGCTCCCACCTCCCCAGCCGGCTCTCCTCTGCTCCCTGCCACAAGGCCAACACCATCCTGGCTGCCTACCCTTACGTAAACTGTGCTTCTGTCCATCCAGGTGGCCCGCTGCCAGGCTCTCTAGACAGAGCACATGGCCCCGATACCCAGAACGCAGCCTCGGCCACCACTGCCGACCTACGTTATCCTTTGGCCATCTGGTCGTCAGCAGGCTGCAGCTAGTGAAGCCACCAAGAATATTAAAGGATAACGAAAGGGACATTAAGAAGCCAAATACGCATTGCCACTTCTGACCGCTAGGTGAGGGCTGCCCGCAGAGCCGCCTTGGGTCACACTGCCCAGCTCAATGGTCCTGGGGTGCAGCGGCCACGGGGGCTGGGGCTGGAGTCTCAGGGAATAGGGGCCCCCCTCGCCACACACGGTGGGAATGCTACTCAGAAGAGCGGACGTGGGTACTGGGAACGTGAAGCAGGTGCCAAGCAGGGCAGCATGGCATCGCCCCGCCTCAACGGTGTCGGCTCTGCGGCCGGAAGCACCAAGTGGTGGCAGCGCTGCCCTCTCTGTCAGAGCCCTCAGGACAGGCCCGCCTGTCCCCGACTCGGACTTCAATGCACAGCCGAACAGCCATCCCACTCTATCGGCACTGCAGTGGCGTGCTGGCTTGGCTGGGACAACAGGGCCACAGACTAGGTCCCCAGCAAACACTCGTGAGATAGCGTGGCTTAGGCCAGAGAACACAGACCTGGGCTCATTTTCAAAGACTTAAGCTCCCCTAAAGGATATGCTCAACTTTGTACATTCAGGGTAGGAGGTTCTCATTGGCATATTAAAGAGGCTGTGACTCAGGGGGTCAAAATCATTACTCTGGGGACCAGCAGTTAGCGTAATGGCTATGTCGCTGGACTCCCACGTAGTCGACCGCGGTTCAAGTCTCAGACCTGGTGGCTTAAACTCACACCGGGCACGTGTGCGTGCGTGCCCAAGATCCCGAGAGGAGGATGGAGGAGAAGGGATTGTGGCGTGGCCATCCCCCCTGGGGGGTGATTTCTCACTTTCTATCTCTCTGTCTCTCTCTGTCTGTCTAGCGAGTGCACGCGCCCTATAGCAAAAAAAAAAAAAAAAAAAAAAAAAAAAAAAAAAAAAAAAAATCATTACTCTGAACTCCACACCGTCAGCCTTCTTGGCTACCTGTTTCCTGTTAGAACTTGCTGGAGGTGGCACTCATTTTCCGTTCCTGTCTATAGAGATCTCACGAGAACTGACAGCAACTTTGACAGCAACTGCACTCTACTTACTCACTGTCTGTAACCGACTATTATTTTGTTACTTGTAGCCCAAAGCATCCCCACTGATTTAGTACTGTAGGGTCCAGAGCCATTATCCAAGACTGTGAGGGTTAATAGGGCCTCAGAGATCATCAGAAAAATTCTCCTTGAAGCCTGAATTCTCTGTTCAGTCCTTAGACAACAGATACCTTCCAGATGCCCCAGGTCATAGGGAATACTCCCAGTTCACTTTTTCCTATTTCCAAACAAAGGTGCCATACCTTATGGCCAGCCGATTTCCACCCTAGGCCTGGCATGTACAGAGCTCGATGCAGACCCTCGGGACACTTGGAGAATATTCTGGCTTTGCACACAAATGTGTGGGAACACTGCTCATTAACAAGGATATTTCCAATCACTTGCAGGAGGACACTCTGTTTGTAGGCATTTCATTGGTAGAAGAGGTTACAACAATTATACCAGATATAAAATACAAAATGCAGGGGCCCTTAGGTGGCATAGTGGTTCAAGTGCTGGACTTCCACAGGGCCTACTGCAGTTTGAGTCCTAGACCCAGTGTATGGGTCTACAGCGTGTGTGCTCAATATCCCGAGAGAAGAATGGAAGAGAAGGGATTGTGGCATAGCCATCTCTCCTGGGGGAGTGATTCCTCACTGTCCCTCTCTGTCTCTCTCTGTCTCTCTCCAGCAAGTGCACATGCCCTATGGCAAAAACCTACACACACACACACACACACATGTAAATAAATAAATACGTAAATAAATAAATGAAATGGAGGCTGCATTTCCCTGAGAACTCTCTAGACCCAGGAGGCTGGCTGACATCCTGATTCTGACTGACACTGGGACCAGTCACCCCAGAAGCTCAGTGGCTCAGGGCCCACAGTTCTTCCTGGTTCCGGGTGACCACTCAAGCTCAGGAACCAACTCCATGGACAACTGACTGGTCATTTCCTAAGTAGCAAAGACCAGCCACAGTGTAGATCCCGGCGGCTGAAGCCAGTAACAAAACCAAACTTAGACCAACCACGAAAAACATGTCTTCTGCAGCTGAAGACCCGAGAGGTGGAAAAGAGAACCCTGCCTCATGCAGGAGCGAAGCTGGCAACCTGGAAGGCGGTCACTTGCCTGGTCACAGGACCTCACCACCCCCTCCCCACAAGGAAATGTCAAGGTCACATGGGGGGGCAGTCTGCACCAGGGCACCCAGCTTACTCAACACTCCACCCCCAAAGAGGCCGGCTGACCTCCAAAACCCCAGAGCATCAAAGCCACCCCTCCTTTCTGGCAGAGAAAGGACAAACTACATCAAACACCACAGAGACGCCGACGACCTGGACAGGAAAAGCCGTGGCCCCAAACATTTTCAGCCCATCAGCAGAGACGCGATTTACAGGAAATTAGGAGGTTTACAAAATGTTTGCAGCTCAAGTTTCTTCTCTGGGAAAAGAAGCAGGAAAAATTCTAAGCACAGTCTCGGTGAAAGCGCTTTGTTCACTGCCAAGCCCCCGACACGTGTCAGTTATTAACACCCACAGCCACCAGCTCACAGGCCCAGCCGTGTCTGCAGGCAATGCTGTATCTCCGTGCTCAGCTCCGTGCACCGAGCCTCCAGCCGGGCAGCAGGGCAGCAGGGCCCGACAGCCACAGGGCCAGGAGAACGATCGCGGTGATCCTGGGCACACCGCTGCCCCTTTCCGACCCCATCCTCTCCTCTGGGGATGTAAACCCTCCCTGCAGGGCCTTGTCGGAGGAGGGATCCACAGGCGCTGGTCTGTGTAAACAGGGGTAGGCTGCGGTTAGCACAGGGCAGCTTCAGGGCTTGTAAGTCAGACCTCCTTCCCTGCCGCCAGCAGAGCGCTGGAGGCCACACACCAGGCCTGGTCAGTCACCCCTCCTGGTGGGTCCAGGACAGAGCGAGTCCTGAAGCAGCAAGAACCATTTCAGCCCAAGAAGGTTCTACACCCGCAGGGACCCAGAGGAAGCAGGGGCAGTCCCAGGGCGCTGCACCAAGGCCCCAGCGAAGGGGTCTTTGTCACCTCTCCACGCTCCACTTTGCCCCAGGCCAGCACAGACCTCCGCCCCAGCCACACCGTCTAAGCCTGCGTCCAGCGCCCCACGCTGCTGCCAGGCATTGCCTCCTCCAGGAGGCCTCCCCTGAACTCTCACTCAAGAGAAGAGGCCCGTGGGCTTCCCGATCCAGGCAGGGACCACACTGGGTTGTCGCTCTGTCTGTGCCCCTGCCTTCCCCGGCCGGGCAGGAGCAGGCACTGTGCCTGGCACAAAGTGGGCACCCTTGAGCGCGAGCCCTAGCGGTGCCCAAGCCCCAGACGCAGCGGAGGGCTCCCCAGGCAGGCTGCGGTTCCTTATTCAGACGACTGTGACAACTCCCGTGCTCTCAACGCCATTTTAAAGGGGGTTCGAGACAGAGCCCCCTCCACCCGGCGCGCCGCCCATCTCCCGCCGGGTCCTCGCCAGGACGGCCAAGGCACCCGAGGGGGATTACCAGGAAAGAACCCTGCGAGCGGCGAGCAGGCCCTTCCCACCCGCGTCCCAGCCGCGGCGCCTTCCCGACCGCACACCGTCACGCCGCAGCCCGCGACCCGGCCCAGGCCGCGCACGGCCGGCGGGGCGCGCCCCACGCGTGGAAAGCGCGGCGAGCTCGGGGCGGCCACGCCCCCGCCGGAACAAAGCGAGGCCGGCGGGCGGCTCGGGGACCCCTCCGCGGCCGCGATCCCACTCACCGCACGTCCCGCCCGCGCGGCTGCGGCCCCAGGCCGTGCCACGCTCCGCCGGCGACGGCAGCTCCGCGCCCGCGGGCCCCGCAGCCCGACTGCCTGCTCCCCGCCAGCCGCCCGCCGGCCGCCCCGCTCGTCCCCGCCCCGGCGCCTCCTTAAAGCGACCGCGCAGCCCGCGTGCGCTCGGGGGCCGCGCATTCCTTCTATTGCAACACGCCTGCTAAAAATAGAGCGCCGCCGCGGGCCGGGGGAGCCGCCGGGCGCCCGGACCCCGGGACCCCGCGACCCCGCGACCCCGCGGGCAGCTGGGTCCCTAGGTGCGCGCCCCGCCAGGCCCCGCGAAGCCCGGCCCGCCGGCGCCGCTGTCCCTCTACCCGAGTCGCGCACCGGGGTCAGACCCGGGCCCAGAGCCTGCTCTAAGGTGGCTGCCGAATGGGAATTCGCCCCGGCCTCTTTAAGAGCCTCTGCGCTCCAACCTTTAAATCTCCGCTCCGGCCTGGCCAACTTCTGAGCCTACGGACGCCTCCCCCTGTCTGAAGCTGCCCCTTGCCGCCACCGTAAGGGCTTTCCCCAAGGAGTCCTGAGACGGCTTTCTTCCTGGACCCTCTCCCCAGGGTCCCTTCCCCTAAGCCCTCTGGGTGCAATGTTCTGGGGCCCAAAGTTCGTTCGGAGGGATGCGACAGGGACAGGCGACACTTGCACACTCTTTCATTGTTTCAGTTTCTCTAACTCTTCTCCGCTGGCTTCATTTTCCCCAAATTAAAAAAAAAAAAATGGAGATGCAATTAAAATCCCATAAAATTCCACCTTTTAAAGCGTACAATCCAGTTTTTTAAAAAAATTTATTCATCATCGTCATCATCATTTTTTAGTTTTGACCAGAGAGAAGCAGAGAGAGGGAAAATGTGAAAGCAAGCCACCAGATCCAGGACTCCAACCGCGGTGGGCCATGTGGGAGTCCAGTGCACTCCACCATGCCACCTGCTGGCCCCAATCCAGTGGTTTTTAGTATATTCACGAAGTTGTGCAACCAAGACCATGAGCTGATTCCAGAACATTTTCATCAATTTCCCCATAGAAGAACTGTCCTCATCCAGGTCATTCTCCCATACCCTCAGACTCTGGAAACCACTAATCTTTCTGTGTCTATGGACTTGCCTGTTCTGGACATTTCCATAATGGAACCACACGATGGTGCGATCTTTTGTGACTACCTTCTCTCAGTTAGTAAAAGACTCTCATGGTCCAGACATGTTATAGCATAGCGCAATACTTCATTCCTTTTCATGGCTGAGTAATATTCCATTGCAGGTCTATGACATTTTATTTGTCCATTCGACAGCTTATGGTTTATAGCTTTCCACTTTGGGGCTGGTTAAGTCAGACTTATGATCGGCAGTGGAGTCAGAGGCGGCAAGACGGAAGAACCAGAGTCAGGCTTGGGATTTAGCAAAACTAATAAAATTTATTCTGGGAAAAGCTTTCATGTGAGATCCTGCGGTCTCAACAGAGGCGGGGGAGTCACAGCCAGGGTGGGTGCTGCTTGTCCAATGGGTGGGGCTATTGTCCAATAGGTGGTCGCCACAGGTCCTTGTCTGGCCAATGAAGTTTGCTGTTTCTATTCAACTTTGGCAGGCGCACCAAATGCAGAGGGCAGGAAAGTCGGTCGGTGATGGCACCCAGATGCAGAAAACGGGAAAGTTCCTGCTGGCTGGAAGGTTTCCTCCATGTTTCTTTTCCCTTCCCCCAGACCTTATAGGGCTATTATAAAGAAAGCTAACGAACATTCATGTGCAAATCTTTATATCAACTTTTTTTTTTGAGAGGTTTTTGCTATAGGGCGCGTGCGCTTGCCAGAAAGAGAGAGAGAGAGAGACAGAGAGACAGAAAGTGAGAAATCACCCCCCTCCCCCGGGGGGGGATGGCCACGTCGCAATCCCTTCTCCTCCATTCTCCTCTCGGGATCTTGGGCAGTCACAGGGTCTGGGACTCGAACCACTGTCAGCTACATGGGAGTCCAATGACATAGCCATTACACCAACTGCTGGTCCCATGAACATCTGTTTTAATTTCTCTCCGGATATGCTTAGGAGTGGAATTGCTGAGTCACATTTAAAATGTTAACTTTGTGTTTTGGAACCACCGAAGTGCTTTCTTACAATCCCACCAATGTAAGCAGGTTCCAAGACACTCGTAGCCTCTCGAACATTTGTTGTGATATCTATGCAAGAGTTGGAGATGTGTTGTTTCATACGCAAATCTTGTTTTTAGAAGAATTATTTACAGGCTGGCAGGTGGTGTGGTAAGCTTAAGGGTGCTGGACCCCCACATGGGCAACCGTGGTTCAAATCCTGGACCTGCAGCTTGCTTTCTCGCTTTCCCTTTCTCTCTCTCTTTCTGTCTCTGTCTGGTCAAATGGAGTTAAATAGATAATTCTAAAAAGAAAAAAAGAATTGTTTATTTAGGGACCAACAGATGGCATGATGGCTACATCGCTGGACTCCCACGGTCGACTGCAGTTTGAGTCCTGGACCGGGCCGCTTGAAACTCACACCGGGTGCATGTGCATGCATGCCCAAAATCCAGAGAGGAGGCTGGAGGTGAACAGGTTGTGGTGTGACCATGCCCTTGGGGGGTGATTTCTCGCTTTCTGTCTCTCTTTCTGTCTCTCCAGTGAGCACACACTCCCTATAGCAAAAATCTCTCAAACAGAAAAAAAAAAAAAAGGAGAAGAACTAAGAAAAGAATTATTTAATTTTACTTATTATTATTTAATTTGCTATAGGGCATGGGCTTCCATGGCAGGGGCGGGGGAGTGACAAAGCAAGCCACCAGGTCTGGGACTTGAACCACAGTCAGCCATTTGGGAGTCCAGCACCTTAACCACCATGCCACCTGCTGACCCCATGCAAACCTTTAATAACACGTCTTCCCAGAAATGGAACTTCGACAGCTAGTGGGCACAGCCTGGGACCTGGGGCCCGCCAACGGTGAGATTAAACCCTGCAGGTTATGAATGGGGAGGGGACATCCCATGTGGTCTGCTCTCTCACCCCTGGAATACAGTTGTAGCTCAGCTGCTGACAAATAGGGGTTTTAGGAAACAGGGTCGGGACCAGCAGATGGCGTGGTGGTTAGGGCACTGGACTCCCACATGGCTGATTGCAGTCTGAGTCCCCCAGCAGGGGGGAAGTCACAATGGGTGCATGTGTGCACATGCTCGAAATCCTGAGAGGAGAACGGAGGAGAAAGGGCCGCAGCGTGGCCACGTCCCTCGGGCAGTGATTTCGAACTTTCACTCCTTCTGTCTCTCTCTGGTGAGCACACATGATCTATGGCAAAAACCTAAAAAAAAAGAAAAAGAAAGAAAGAAAAGAAGGGAGAAAGAAAGAAAGAGAAAAAGAAGAGAAAGAAAGAAACAAAGAAGAAAGAGAGAAAGAAAAAGAAAGAGAAAGAGAAGAAAAAGAAAGCAGGGTCCTTAGCAGAAATGCGAGGCCTGGACATGACTGGTTTTTCACTCTGCAGACACGGCCAGACACCTGCTGAGTGCCAGGCGCGGGCAGAGACCCACCTCCGAGCTCGCCACGTGCCTGCTGAGGGCTGCGTTGTGGGACAGAGGCGCAGCCTGACAGACAAAGGACTCCCCAGTGTCGGGAGGGACCGAACCCAGAGCAGGACTTACGAGAACTGATTAAACCACGTCTGAAAGGAAAAATATCAACAAGCTGAATCGAGAAGAAGAAAACTGCATGCTGAGGCGTGATTGAGCACAAGGCTTTCCAAAAGCCCCAGTCGCCCTGCACGGCTGATTCGGTACATCTGAGTCATGGCGCCAGGCCAGGCTTGGGCCCAAATCTCATTCCCTGAGGTCCCAGGCCAGCAGAGGGGCCAGGGACTAATCCTGGAGTAGAGAGAAGGTCCGAGCCATGGGGCTGCCCAGAGGAGGACTTCCCCAGCTGGTGACAGAGCCGACACGCTCCATCCAGCCCAGGGTGCATGCGTGCCTCTCTGCCAGAGGCTTGCTGAGTGCCGTGACTCGGAGAACACCCACGCTGGTGCCCATGCCTTCAGTGGGCAGACCTGGGGGCCCGGGGACTGGAAGTCTGCCAGGTCGCTGGGGCCCAACCGGGCCCTGTGCCAAAGGTCTCAGCCACCGTTTGGATGAAAGGAGACTGCGATCCCAAGGTCCCTGGCGGGGAGCAGACAGAGCCAGGCCCCTCTGACGGCAGGCCTGCGTCCCGGGGGCCCAGCAGCCAGCTCACCGTGCGGTTTGGTGTAGGGCAGACAGGGACAAGGCGACTAGGGCTAGGACTGGCACTCTCTGTGGTCACGGGCTCCTCAGGCCTCTGGCTGGAATGATATCTTTGGTGACCTTGAAGCACTAACCGTGGGCCGGCAAAGAAGCCTCACTGTGCCCCAACTCACTCACCTTTCCTCTGCGCCAAGTCCAAGGCCTTCCTTTCCCAGGGCGGCCGTAATAGAGGGACAAGAACCACGTGGTCAGCTCTGGGGGTCTCAGGGACTCACTCGCCCAGATCCAGTCACTTGGCGTCTTTAGCCCTCCCTGCTACCCCGTCCTGCTACTGCTGTCACCCCCTCCAGCCTGCCTGGGAGCTGGGACTCCCTGAGGCCGCACTTCGGCCTCCTCGGGGCTCCTTCGTACTTCGGATGTGGAGAACACCCACTTCCCACTGATGGTCAGACTTCTCCAGGAAGTCACCCATGCTCAACTAACACTATTTTTTTTGGGGGGGGTGGGGAGGTTTTTGCTATAGGGCGTGTGTGCTCGCCAGAAAGACAGAGAGAGACAGAGAGACGGAAAGCGAGAAATCACCCCCCGGGGGGGATGGCCACGCTGTAATCCCTTCTCCTCCATTCTCCTCTTGGGATCTTGGACATGCACGTGGCTGGCGTGAGTTTAAGCCACGAAGTCCAGGACCTGAACCACAGTTGTCTACATAGGAGTCCAGCAACATAGCCATTGCACTAACTGCTGGTCCCTACATTTGTTTTTGATAACTTGTTTTTCTCCTTCTTGGTTCTTTCTCCATTTAAAGTCTAGTGCCTTTGGGGGCCGGCAGGTGGCGTGGTGGTTAAAGACGGTAGACTCCCATGTGGCCAACGCAGTCCAAGTTCCCGACCTGGTGGCTCGCTTTCTCACTTTCCCTCCTCCCCGCTCTGTCCCTCTCTGGTCAAATTAAAAGAAAGAGAGAGAAAGAAAGAAAGATGGAAAGAGGAAAGAAGGAAGGAAGGGAGGGAGGGAGGGAGTGAGAAAGAAAGAAGAGAGAGAAAGAAAAAGAAAAGAAAGTTAAATAAAATAATTCTTTAAAAAAATATATAACCAGAGTCTATTGGGTGAAAGAAATTATAGGACCCTAGGCAGGATTGAGGGACTCGAGAGCAGAGGGAATTATATCTCTCTAACAGTTTTGGAAGTTGATCAGAGACCACAGTTAGCGCAATGGCTATGTCACTGGACACCCATATAGTTGACCGCGGTTCGAGTCCCGGACCCGGTGGCCTAAACTCATGCCAGGCGCGTGTGCGTGTGCGCCCAAGATCCTGAGAGGAGATTGGAGGAGAAGGGATTGCGGCGTGGCCATCCCCTCTGGGGGGTGATTTCTCGTTTTCTGTCTCTATGTCTCTCTGTCTGGCGAGCACACGTGCCCTATAGCAAAAACCTCTCCAAAAAGAAAGAAAGAAAAAAAAGAAGCTGATCAGAGACCACAGGGCCCAGGGACAGCTGCAGGAGTGTCTCAGAGCCAGGCTGAGGCACCTCGTGGCATTTCCAGCGCGGCGAGAAACAGGCATGGTTGAGGACAACGATGTCATAGAGAGCCTCGCCAGCTCAGGAAGGCTCCTTGTCACATCACACGTCGTCACGGAGACGTGGAGGCAAACAGCCGTGCGATGTGGCCACACACCTACCAGAGCGGCCAAACCCAAGACTCTGACAGCTCCAAAAGCAGGCACGGATGTGGAGCGACAGGGACTCTCCCCGTTTGCTGGTGGAGTGAAAAAGGCCTCAGCCGCTCTGGAAGACATTCGGCAGTTTCTTACAAAACTACACGTACTCTTACCGTACTCGATAACGAAGGGGAGGGGCCCGTGTGTGAAGGACCCATGCCGTACAATTCCAACTCTGACATTCTGGGGAAGCAAAACCACGAAGAGGTGGACGAGGAGGGATGAACGGATGAAGCGAGAGGATTTGGGGGGCCATGACAATATTCTGCATGACGCTAATGGTGGGCACATGTCCTTATACAAATGTCAAAACTCATGAAAGTGTCCAACGCCAAGAACGACCCCTCATGGAGACCAGGGGCTTTGGATGATGGCGATGTGTCGCTGTAGCTTCATCAGCGGTGACACACGACATGCTGCTGGGCGCGGCTGGGCGTCGGGGCGGCTGCGCATGAGCGTAGTGGCGGAGGTCTGCGGGAAACCTCTGTGCCTTCCTCTCAACGTTGCTGTGAATGGTGAACTACTCTAAAAATAACAGAGGGGAGAGAGGCCAAATCGCTCCATGGACCCTGCAGTTAACACGGGGAGGATGCAGCTGCCATCTGCATGGGCTGACCTGGAGGCCACCAGCTGTGGCAGGCCCTGCGAATGCCAGAGGGAGCGGGTAGTAGGTACAAAGTGAGTCCTCCACCACACTTACACTGGGTAGGTGCCCCCAGCTGCGAGGCCGCTCCACCTGAGCAGCGTTGGGGACGAGTGGAGACGACAGTGACCAACGGAGAACATCTGAACTTACTGGTATGGAAAGGAACTGGCCAGGACTTAATTTCTGATATAAAGCTGAGCAAGAATTTCAAATTAAAACTGTGCTGAGCAGCATTGTTTGAGGTGGGGGATTTGGAAACAACTTTAATGACCGTCACTGGGGAGTGGGCAGGGAAGGTGTGGTGAGAGCTTGCCACAGAGTGCACCTGGGTCAGATGTGCACACAGCAGCAGGTGTGGGTCTTAACAGCATCCGGATTGGGACCAGCAGATGCTGTAATGGCTATGTCGCTGGACTCCCACATAGTCTACTGCGGTTCAAGTCCTGACCCCGGTGGCTTAAACTCACGCCGGGTGCGTGTGCATGCATGCCCAAGATCCCAAGAGGGAAATGGAAGAGAAGGAATTGCGGTGTGGCCATCCCCCCAGGGGGGTGATTTCTTGCTTTCTGTCTCTCTGTCTCTCTCTCTTGCTCTGGCGAGCGCACGCACCCTATACCAAAAACCTCTCCCCAAAACAAAACAAAACAAAACAAAAAACAATATATGGATGATTGAAAAGTTGGAAACAGAATAGAAATGACACAGGTAACACAATAATTTGCATGAACTGAAAATACACATGCATGCAACAAAGCAACACACTTTGCAAACACAAATACCAACAAAGAGATACATTTTGAATGCATTAGATACATTTCCCTGTGGGGGTGTGGTAGGAAAAGGGAGTGAGAAGGGATCATCTTAGCCTGGGTTCCCTAGAACAGGCCCGAACAAAGGCATACACTAACACTTTTTGGAGGAGGGCACAATCCCAGGACAGTAAAAGCGAGAGGAAAAGGGAAACGCGGCAGGGATGGTGGAGACGCACGTAAGAGGTGGTGCAGTAACTAGGCGGACCTCAGCTTCATAAGAAAGTGTGCCCTTCGGTCTGTCCTGCACATCTGGACCCACTGAGCTTTGAAGTATTGTTCCACGAAGGAGGAAAGGCAGGAGAGGGGCTTACCACCTGTCTGTCTCCTGTCTCTCATGCCTCAAAGCTCTCCCAAGATGCATGACCTCTCCAGGCTGTATCACCCAGCTTCTCCAGGCGGCCACAGGGAGCCAGGCTCTGGTGGGGAAGGTCCCAGGTCCCTGGATCTGGCCAGCCACGGCTGGGTGCCAGAGCGGCTCCGGATCCTGCTGCAGCAAATGCAACAGAGGCCCTGCCCGGGCTGGGCTCCCACCCTAGCCCAGGCTGAGACAGCGGGCGGTGCTAGGAGACGAGGTGTCGGCGCTGACAGCTGGGCTCTCAATCAGTAAGTGGCTGGGAGCCTGGCTGAACAGGTGGCCCGATAAATGGGTCTGCTCTCGTGCCTTTGCTCAGATTTCCGCATAATTCTACCCAAGGCCACTGCGCGATCAGGGCAGACGTCCAGTGTGGCATGGCTATTCCCCAGAAGCCGCAGGGAAGCCTGGCCTTGGGCAGAGCTCCCAGCCCTGTCCCACCTTGTCCAGATCTTAGCCATGAGCTGGGCTCGCTTTTCCTTTCTTTTCTTTTCTTTTCTATTTATTTATTTATTTATTTATTTATTTATTTATTTATTTATTTATTTATTTATTTTTGAGAGGTTTTCGCTATAGGGCACATGCACTCGCCAGACAGACAGAGAGAGACAGAGAGACAGAAAGCGAGAAATCACCCCGCAGGGGGAGTGGCCACGCCGCAATCCCTTCTCCTCCATTCTCCTCTCGGGATCTTGGGCACCCATGCACACACACACCCGGCGTGAGTTTAAGCCACCGGGTCCGGGACTCGAACTGCGGTCAACTACATGGAGTCCAGTGACATAGCCATTATGCTAACTGCTGGTCCCATGGGTTTGCTTTTTCTTCCTCTCTCTTTTTTTTTTTTTTTTTTTGGAGAGGTTTTCGTTATAGGGTACATGCACTCGCCAGACAGACAGAGACAGAGAGACAGAAAGCAAGAAATCACCCCCCAGGGGGGATGGCCATGCCACAATCCCTTCTCCTCCATTCTCCTCTTGGGATCTTGGGCATGCACGCACCCGCGCCCGGCATGAGTTTTAAGCCACCGGGTCCGGGATGCGAACCGCGGTTGACTGTGGGAGTCCAGTGACATAGCCATTATGCTAACTGCTGGTCCCCTTCCTCTCTCTTTTCAGGAGCAGCCTTCTCTGGGTTTGTACAACTTCTTTCTCCTTCCTGGGCCATGGAGATGAGAAGGGAACAGGACCCAGCCCTAGATACTAAGGTGGACACATATTTTAATTATGGCCACTGTATGTGAGGTGTTCATAAACTGGCCTTCCCCCGCCCCCCATAGCTAGATGACCTGGGGCTGGGGCAGCAGTTGAGCAAAGAGCCACCAGCCTTCTCCAGGGTCTTTTTTTTTTCTTTTTAAGAATTATTTGGGACCAGCAGTTAGCATAATGGCTATGTCGCTGGACTCCCATGTAGTCAACCGTGGTTCAAGTCCTGGACCCAGCGGCTTAAACTCATGCCGGGTGCGTGTACGTGCGTGCCCAAGATCCCGAGAGGAGAATGGAGGAGAAGGGATTGCGGCGTGGCAATCCCCCCCGGGGGGTGATTTCTCGCTTTCTGTCTCTCTGTCTCTCTCTGTCTATCTCCAAGTGCACGTGCCCTATAGCAAAAACCTCTCCAAAAAAAAAAGAATTATTTATTTGGGTCTGGCAGGTGGCATGATGGTTAAGGCAGCTAGACTCTCATATAGCTGACCACAGTTCAAGTCCCGGACCTGGCAACTTGCTTTCTCACTTTCCTTCTCTCTCAGGGTCTCTCTCTGGTCAACTTCAAAAATAAAAATAAAAAAATGAAACAATGACAGTGAACAAAATGAAATAAAATGATTCTTTAAAAAAATCGTTTTGGGCCGGCAGGTGGCGTGGTGGTTAAAGGTGCTGGACTCCCACATGGCCAACTGCGGTTCAAGTCCTGGACCTGGCGACTTGCTTTCTTGCTTTCCCTCTCTTTTTCTCTGTCTCTCTCTGATCGAACTGGAAAATAATAATAATAATAATAATAAATAAAGTTAAATAAAAAAGAATCATTTTATTTAATTTTAGTTATTATTATTTTTTTCATTTGACCAGATTGAGAGAGAGAGAAAAGGAAAGTGAGGAAGCAAGCTGCCAGGTCCGGGACTCGAGCCATGGCCAGCCATGTGGAATTCCAGCACCTTAGTCACCACACCACCCACTGGCCCTCTCCTCCAGGGTTTTAAGCACTGCTGTAGAAGCTGCAGGTCCAGACAGGGCAGGGTCCCTGCTTGCACTCTACCCTGCTATGGTGCATGGGCGGGTGTGGGCCCAATCACAGGCTGATATCTGGCTCATTTCCATGGAGTCTGGATTTGACTCAGTGAATTAGAAGCATAAAGTTTTGACATTTCATTCTTGTCAATGGTTTTGTCACTTGTGGATGTAAACCCAACCAAGAGCGTTCTGTTCTTCCCTCAATCAGCCTCTTGTTTCCTCATGAAGTCCCAGAGAGTGAATGAACACCTGGCTTGTCGCAGAGTCTCGAGCCCCGGGGCTCCCTGAGAACTGCAAGTTGTATTCCTGCCCACGTGGCTTGAAAAACACACCTGGCGGTGGAACTTTCCAGAATGCTCGGTGAGACGCTGAGGAGCGGTGGCTGCCCGAGCTGCGCACAGCTACCGCACCTTCCCGCTCCCCCACGCCGGCCTCAGCCCGCTCACCAGCTGTAGAAAATGGTGAAAGGGACGACTTACTATGATGTTTTGAAGCTCAAACCCAATGCTACCCGGGAAGAACTGAAGACGGCTTACAGGAAACTGGCCTTGAAGGACCACGCTGACAAGAATCCAGATGAAGGCGAGAAATTTAAACAGGTTTCTCAAGCTTATGAAGTTCTCTCCAGTGCGAAGAAAAGGGGATTATATGACAAAGGAGGAGGGCAGGCCATTGAAGAGGATGGAGCCGGGGGTGGCTGTGGCTCCCCAGTGGACATCTTTGATATGCTTTTTTGGAGGAGGAGGGAGGGTGCAGGGAGAAGAAAGAGGTAAAAATGCCGTACACCAGCTGTCGGGGACCTTAGAAGATTTACATAATGGTGCAACAAGAAAACTGGCCCTGCAAAAGAATGTGGTTCGTGACAAACACGAAGGCCGAGGTGGTGAGAAAGGAGCAGTGGAGTGCCGTCCCGATGGCCGAGGTGCCGGAATGCAAGTAAGAGTTGTCAGAAAGGACCTGGGAGGGTCAGCAAAGGCAGTCAGCATGCATGGAGTGCCCAGGCCATGGCGAACAATCAGTCCTCGAGATAGATGTAAAAGTTACGATGGAAGGAAGATAGTTCGAGAGAGGAAGATTCTAGAAGTTCATATTGACAAAGGCATGAAAGATGGCCAGAAGCTGACATTTCATGGGGAAGGAGACAGGATGGAGCCTGGAGATGTTATCGTTGCACTAGATCAGAAAGATCAAGCTGTTTTACTCGGCGAGGAGAAGACCTTCCCATGTGTGTGGACGTACAGCTGGTTGAAGCGTTGTGTGGCTTCCAGAAGCCAATTTCCACTCTCAGCAACCGAACCATAGTCATCCCCTCTCATCCGGGTCAGACTGTCAAGCATGGCGATACCAAGCGTGTGTTAAATGAAGGCCTGCCAATTTATCATAGATCATACGAAAAGGGTCGCCTGATCATTGAATTTAGGGTAAACTTCCCTGAGAATGGCTTTCTGTCTCCTGATAAACTCTCTTTGCTGGAAAAACTTCTATCTGAAAGGAAGGAAGTAGAGAGACCGATGAAATGGACCTGCTAGCACTGGTGGACTTTGATCCAAATCAGGAAAGATGGCGCCATTACAAGGAGAAGCACATGAGGATGATGAACGTCACCCCCGAGGTGGTGTTCAGTGTCAGACCTCGTAAGGGACCCAGTATATAACCCTGCTGGCATTTTACATGCAGTAGTGAATGAGTGAAGGGCTGTAATTATAATATGCTCACTCCTCGCTACTGTTTTTGTTTTAATATTCATCTATAGTAGTGTTTTAAAAAGTTAAATGAAGAATAAATGCAAATATAAAAGCTGGGGAAAAAACCCAAAAAACTGATGCCAGGCACTTGTGTGTGTGTGTGCTCAAGATCCCAAGAAAAGAGTGAAGGAGAAGGGATTGCGGCATGGTCATCCCCCCTGTGGGGTGATTTCTTACTTTCTGTCTCTCTGTCTCTTTCTCTCTCTGGTGAGTGCATGTGCCCTGTAGCAAAAATCTTTCTTAAAAAACAAAAACAAAAACAAAACACCACCTGGAATCAGAGAAGCATGAAGTTAGACAAAGATGTGCAGTCTTACTCTCTAAGAGGGGAAGCTGAAAGTCCCCTGGGGAAAGCCATAGCTGGCTTTGGTTTGTTCGAACTTGCTCTTTTAAAGATTTTGATGGAGTGTGTGCATGAGAGGGGGCAGGGAACCCTTCACAGAGCCTGGTCACACCACGGTCCCCTTTGCTCAGTCCTTCGACCCCCACACCTTGGGAGCTGGCGTGCAACGTGCCCGGTGATTCGCACCGCGGCTGCTGGGTGGGACTCTGCTTCTCTTGGGCACTGCCATTTCTGCTGGGCCGTGGAGCCAGCCCTCTGACTTGCTGTTAAAGTGAGTAGGTTCAGACTCGCAGCCGGTGTGGAGAGTAAAGGGCTGGATCCCACGTGGCCAAGTGCTTAGTCCAAGTCACAGGCTGGTGGCTTCAAATCACACCGAGCATGTGCATGCCCCCAATCCCGAGAGGAGACTGGAAGAGAAGGGATTGTGCCGTGGCCATCCACCCTGGTGACTTCTCACTTTCCCTAGCTCTCTGGAAAGGGCACGTGCAAATAAATTCGTTAATTTTCAAAAGTAAAGTTTAAAAAGTGAGCAGGTTTATTCTTGTTGTACACAGTCACATCAGTCTGAAATTTTTATAAAAATAAAAAAAAAATGCTCCTGGTGTTAAATTTGGGTCTCAGAAAGGTTTCCTTTGAGTAAATCACCACCTTGTGGCAAGGAATATTACTTGCAGGAGAAAGAAGTGGATTTTTAATCTTTCAGGCTCTGAGATATTCCAGTAACCCTTCAAGTGAGAAGATTTGCATTTAAACAAAGCAAAACAAACATATACGAATGTAACTTCCTAGGGCCAGCTTTATTAAAAAAGATCTGGTGTTGAGACAGAACAATCAAATCACTGACTCATATCCTAAAACATATAAAAAGATGGAAGTTTCATTAAATCAAGATGTCAAAATCAGAGGTGACCCAAGCTGATCCATTTGGGGAGCTGACCGTTTTGAAAGTGGAAGGGATTGCAATGAACGATTGCAGACGGCGAGCCCACTGGTGCTGCGGAGCCTGAAGAGGCTGGGTCCCGCATGGCTGACTCCACGGTTTGAGTCCCAGAACCAGCGACTTGAGAAACACGCATGGCACGTGTGCATGTGTGCCCAAGATCCTGAGAGGGGAGTGGAGGAGAAGGGACTGTGGCGTGGTGGGGGGGACGGGGGTCTGTCTCTTTGTCTCTCTCTCTCTCTCCTGCGAGTAACATGAAGTTCTATAGCAAATTTAAAAAAAAATTGCGGGACCAGCAGTTAGCGTAACGGCTATGTTGCTGAACTCCCATGTAGTCAACAGCGTTTTGAGTCCTGGACTCGGTGGCTTAGACTCACACTGGGCGCGTGTGTGTGCATGCCCAAGATGCCGAGAGGAGAATGGAGGAGAAGGGATTGCGGTGTGGCCATCCCCCCTGGGGGTGTGATTTCTCACTTTCTGTCTCTGTCTTTCTGGCGAGTGCACGCGCTCTATAGCAAAAACCTCTAAAAAAAAATTGCATGGGATGACAATTGTAGATCTGTAAAGATGGCCCAGTAAACAATGCTGTGCCTAAGGAGTGACACTGTGGCTGCAAGGACTATTGTCATGAAACTACACACAAGATAACAGCAGGTGGATTCAGAGTGGGAGGGGGAGAAAGCGGATGTTTAGAGGCCTGGAAGATGCATTGTTGTCAGCATTTCTTCATTGTGTTCCTCCCTGGGCAGCTTCCAGTGCTCCCTGGGTGGACATCATTCAGTGTCTGCTTTGCCAAGTCCCTGTTTCTAGTTGAAGTCCTTTGTGGGCCGAGAACGTGCCTTGTGTGACTTCTGCTCTTTGGGAACGTCGAGGTGTGTTTTGCGGCCTGGGGTGTGTTCTATCTTGGCCATGCTCCATGCAGACTTGAGAAGAATGTTCTGCTGTCACTGGACGAAGGACTGCGTGAAACAGCAGTACTGTTAGTGCCACCACGCCCTGCTCGCCTGCTGCCTGCTGGGTTCTATCCGTTATTTAAACAGTGGTGTTGAGGGCCAGCAGGTTGTGTGGTGGTTAAAGCACTGGTCGACCTGTGGTTTGAGTCCTGGACCTGGAGGCTTGCTTCCTCATTTTCTCTCTCTTCTGTCTCTCCCTCTCACATGAGCACACGTGCAGTATAGCAAATTAAAAAAGAATGGGGCCAGCAGATGGCATAGCGGTTCCATTGCTGAACTCCCACATGGTCGGCTGTGGTTTGAGTCCCGGACCCAGTGTCTTGAAACTCACGCCGGGTGCATGTGCGTGCATGCCCCAGACTCCAGGAGGAGAATGGAGGAGAAGGGATTGTGCCATGGCATCCCCTCTGGGGTGATTTCTTGCTTTCCCTCTCACTGTCTTTATCTCTCTCTCTCTCTCTGGTGCGTGCACAATGCCCTAAGACAAAAACTTCTAAAAATATAAAAATAAAAACAAATATAATTAAATTAATAGTTCTTGAAAAAAAAGTGGTGTTGCAATCTTCAATCGTAATCATTGAATGACCCTGTGGGAGTCCAATGATGTACCCACTACACCATCTGTGGGCCCCTCTGGTGAGATTTATTTTTTAAGTTGTCAGTCTGGGACTCTAACTGCGGTGGGCCCTGTGGGAATCCAGCCCCTTGACAACCGTGCCACCTGCTGGCCCACCTTGTTGATTTTCATTATCTGGAGAGAGACAGAGGCAGAGAAATCGAGAAAACACCCTCCACGAGGCATGTTCAAGCCGTAACCCCTTCTCCATCTCCTCTTCCTTTTGAGACTTGGGGCACACGTGCTCGCACCCCGGGTGTGTTCTCAGGCCCTCGGGGACTCCCACCATCGGGCTGGCTGTGGGATCCAGCAGCCCTAACCACTACGCCACCGGCTGGCCCGACGCTCCGTTATTAAGAGTATTAAATGTTATGTCTTCCTAGAGAGCTGATCCCTTTTGCTTATATCATGCCTTCGTTTAATTCCTGATAAATGTTCTTGTTCTGAAATCTGCGTTGCCTGAAACTGATTTAGCGACGTCGGTTTTCTTTTGGCTAGTGTGAGCCATCGCGTTAGTCAGAACTTACCTGTGTCTTTCTACGGGACCGGGGTTTTAATTTTTTTTATTTATTATTATTATTTTTTTGTACACAGTACACAATTGAGCTTTGTTTTTAAAATCCACTTTGATGTCTTTTAATTAGTGTCATTGGACGACTTACATTTAAAGTGATTTAGAAACAGTTGGATTCATATTCTCCTTGTTTGTCAACTTTGTATTTGTTCCACCTGGCTTTCATACCTAATTCCTAATTTTGCATTCTTTTTTTTTTTTTTTTTTTTTTTGAGAGGTTTATTGCTATAGGACTTGCGCTCTCGCTAGACAGACAGAGAGAGACAGAAAGCGAGAAATCACTCCCCAGGGGGGATGGCCACGCTGCAATCCGTTCTCCATTCTCCTCTCGGGATCTTGGGCACACATGCACACGCGCCCAGCATGAGTTTTAAGCCACCGGGTCAGGGACATGAACCGCGGTCGACTACGTGGGAGTCCAGTGACATAGCCATTACGCTAACTGCTGGTTCCCACGGAAACCCCTTGCAGACCCTCAGAACCTGGAGCCGCCCCTGCCCGACACGCATCATGCAGATACGTAATGGCGCATTAAAAAGCTGCACAGCAGCCCTGGCAGGCGAGGCAGGAGCGAATGCAAGCAGTCAGTGGAGCGCTCAGACGTTCGCCCCGCAGGTTCGAAGCCTCCACATGCAGACAAACGCTTCAGCCCAGGAGCGAGTGCCCACCCCACCGTGCCGCGGGAGGCGGGCTCGGGCTCTCCGCCCAGAGATTGCGCCCCGCGCACGGTGGGCGTGGTCTATGTGGGGGTTTTCCCGGTCGGCGTGGCGGGGTTGCCATGAGACCGTGGACGCCGTGGACTCTGTCGGAACCTCTCCCGGCGCCGCTGGGACCTTGTGCCTTTCCGGAGACGGTCGGCGGTGGCTCATTTCCCCAGTAACTCAGGCGATCGGCAGCGACGACAGGGCTCCGCGTCCTTCCTCGGCCTGCATCCCGCGCCGGGCTCACCGACTCGGCCTGTGCGCGCGGCCTGGCCGGCGCAGGGTGGGAAGGGGCTTCTCGGATCTCCAGAAAAGTCTCGAACGAGCCACGAGCCCGTGGGCTGCAGGCTCCGCGCCTTCCGTGGGGTGCTCGTGGGGTGCGGGTGCATCGATCGGGAGCAGAGGACGGGCGGGGGTGGCCGGGGCTTGATCCGTCTCGAGGAGGCTCGGGCTTGCTGATCCGCGCAGCGGCTTTGTCACCGCGCTGCGCCGCGGTAACCGGGCCTCGGTAACTGGGCCTCGTCTTCCTTGTAGAGCCATGGGCAGCAAGAAGAAGGAACTTGCCCTGCAGGTAGGCCTCAGGGGGCGCCAGCTGGAGTTGGGGTGGCGCGGCGGGGAGGACGCTGCTAAGCGGGGGAGGGGTACGGTATAGAAGTCACCTTCCTTCTGTTTGAGACACTGTGACACTGCTCGCAAACCTGGGTTTGTACTGTTCTGTTTCGAAGGGAAAAACATCTCGGACCCCTACGGACCGCACATTAAAAAAAAAAAAAAAGTTATTTATTTCTTAGAGAGAGAACCCCCTACAGGGCCCTGATGCAGATCCACCCCAGCCTTCAGCCAGCCTGGGGTCCCTGGGTCATGAACCAGTGCACGTGGGGCGCACGCAGGGAGGCCTCCAGACCTTCCCGCGCTCAGCCTGGCCCGCCAGGATTCGTGGCTGAGCCGCCCTCTGGCCTCCAGGACGAAGTCTGTGCGCTTACGTACCTAGGAACAAAACCGAGTGGGTGCTCTTTGTGCTCCTAGTGCATGCACATCCAGGAAAATGCATCAGAGTCAAAAACTAAGTTTAAAGCAAGAAGATAAGAGTCAGCATAGCTGGAAGTGACTGGTACATTTTTCGTTGAAACACAATTGCAGCTGGCTCAGAGAATATACTATAGATTCTCTTGCGTTTCGGCATGTGTCTGTAACCGAGTGCTCTGTGGAGACCCGACCAGAGTGCCTTTCACACATCCGGTCACCAGCCGTGTCCTGGGCACGGCACATCTCCTATGTGGAGCACCATGCCCGTGTACACCTCCACCAGGGAGCCACAGCCGGGTCTGCTCTTCTTTTCTTCTTGCTCCTGCACCATGAGTAGTGGTTGGTTCTAAAGTGACGGTAAGTGATGGTCTGTAACACAGGTTCTTTTTTTCTTGAAGATTTTTTTTTTTTTTTTTTTGCCATAGGGCGTGTGTGCTCACCAGACAGACAGAGAGAGACAAAGAGACAGAAAGCAAGAAATCACCCCCCAGGGGGGATGGCCACGCCTCAATCCCTTCTCCTCCATTCTCCTCTCGGGATCTTGGGCATGCACGTACACGTGCCCAGCGTGAGTTTAAGCAACTGGGTCTGGGACTCGAACCGTAGTCGACTACATGGGAGTCTAGCAACATAGCCATTATGCCAGCTGCTGGTCCCAATTAACATAGGTTCTTTAAAGCAAGCCTGAAAATGCCCCAGAGTCACTATTCAATAAATCCAACAGCACACATGCTCAGGCAGACACCTCCCGGAGAGCAGAGATTTAGTGGCTTTGAGACATGTGCTTTCTCTCTTTTTTTAAAAAACAAGTATTTATTTAATTTTATTTATCATTATTGTTACTTTTTAATTTGCTACAGAGCATGGATGCTCATCAGAGAGAGAGAGAGAGAGAGAGACATTGAGACAGGGAAAATGAGAAAATAAGCCACCAGGTTCGGGACTTGAACTGTGGGCAGCCATGTGGGAGTCCAGCGCCTTAACCACCATGCCATCTGTTGGCCCCCGCTTTCTCTCTTGTTGTCCTCAGTGAGACCAGCAGTTTGCATATGAATCTCAAAAGCCTAGTAATTTAGGCCAGCAGGCAGTGCAGTGGATAAGCACTGTCGCTGGGAACCAGATCCCACATGACAAACCACCATTTGAATCCCAGCATTAGTGGCTTAAAAAAGGTGCCATGTGGGAACCAGCAGTTAGCGTAACGGCTATGTCGCTGGACTCCCACGTATTCGACCGCGGTTCGCGTCTCGGACCCGGTAGCTTACAACTCACGCCGGGCGCGTGTGCGTGCGTGCCCAAGATCCCGAGAGGAGAATGGAGGAGAAGGGATTGTGGCGTGACCATCCCCCCTGGGGGGTGATTTCTCGCTTTCTGTCTCTATGTCTCTGTCTGTCTGGCGAGCGCACGCGCCCTATAGCAAAAACTTCTCAAAAAAAAAAAAAAAAAACAAAAAACAAAGTAGTGGGCAGATAGGGACCAGCTAGTGTAATGGCTATGTCTCCGGACTCCCATGTAGTCGTGTAGTCGATCGCAGTTCACATCCCGGACCCGGTGGCTTATACTCATGCCGGGCGCGTGTGCATGCGTGCCCAAGATCCTGAGAGGAGAATGAAGAGAAGGGGTTGCGGCCTTCCTGTATGGGCCAGGGGCACGCATGCCCGTGTTCCTGGCTGGCTGAGGCTGGGAGAGGAATGCAGCCTAAAGACCCTGTTGGGGGTGGTGCCCGGGCTCTGTCACGGAAGAAAAAATAAGCTTAAAAGCATCACAGTCAAGAAAAGAAAAGAAAGATTGAAGAACTATTCCAGACTAAGGAGACTGCAAATATATATATTTTTTCTTTTTTTGGAGAGGTTTTTGCTATAGGGCGCGTGCGCTCGCCAGACAGACAGAGAGAGACAGAGAGACAGAAAGCGAGAAATCACCCCCCAGGGGGGATGGCCATGCCGCAATCCCTTCTCCTCCATTCTCCTCTTGGGATCTTGGGCATGCACGCACACGCGCCCGGCGTGAGTTTAAGCCACCGGGTCCAGGACTCGAACCACGGTCAACTACGTGGGAGTCCAGCGACATAGCCATTACGCTAACTGCTGGTCCCGAGACTGCAAATATTTGACAAATAAATCCGACACCCGATTCTGACGGGCTGCTTTGCTGTTCAGGACACAGTTGGGGTGGCTGGAAGACTTCAGGGTGTAAGGACTAGGTGGTGGTGGCACGTCAGTGTGTTTCCTCCTTAATTCTGGTGACGGTGTTGTGGTTATGCAGGATCATGAGTTCGGGGGCTCTGGGATATTAGCTTGGTAATTTACTTTCAACTCACTTTTTTTTTTTTTTTTTTTTTGAGAGGTTTTTGCTATAGGGCGTGTGCACTCGCCAGACAGACAGAAAGAGACAGAGAGACAGAAAGCAGGAAATCACCCCCCAGGGGGGATGGCCACGCCGCAATCCCTTCTCCTCCATTCTCCTCTCGGGATCTTGGGCACACACGCACACGCGCCCAGTGTGAGTTGAAGCCACCAGGTCCGGGACTTGAACTGCGGTCGACTACGTGGGAGTCCAGCGACATAGCCATTACGCTAACTGCTGATCCCTCAACTCACTTTTTTTAAATCGCAAGACTTTCTTCTTTAAATTTGACCAGAGGGGGAACAGAGTGAGAGAGAGCAAGAGAGAAAGAAAGTGAGAAAGCAAGCCACCAGGTCCAGGACTCGAACTGTGGTCGGCCGTGTGAGAGTCCAGTGCCCCCAGCCACCATGCCACCTGCCAGCCCCTAAACGCAGACCTTCTTTATACTATACTTGCAAATTTTCTGTAAGTTTGAATTCGTTTTAAAGTAAAAACATTATACAAAAATGTATACCACTAGTGGAAAAGAATCACATTCATTTCTCCTTGTATTTCATGTCGAAAGAAAACCAGAATGTTTTTACAGATAAGAGAAACAAATGGGAATGAACAGCAACACATTCAGCTCTCAATCATTTCTGATACTGAGCGAAAACACACACTGCAAAAGGAAACTTATAGGCTGATACTGTTTGTGTACCTTTTTTTTTTTTTTTTTTTTTTGAGAGACAGATTTTTGCTATAGGGCACTGGGAGCTTGCCAGAGAGACAGCGAGATAGAAAGCAAGAAATCACCCCCCAATGGGGATGGCCATGCTGCAGTCCCTTCTCCTCCATGCTTCTCTCGGGATCTTGGGCACGCATACACATGCACCTAGTATGAGTTTTAAGCCACCGGGTCCAGGACTTGAACTGTGGTGAACTACGTAGGAGTCCAGCAACGTCACCATCCCGCCATCTGCTGGTCCCCTGCTTGTGTACATTTTAAGGACACAAAGACATATGCTGTTTCTGGACCAATGCATAAAACTTTAAATAAAATGCGTAAGAATACTACACGCCACCCTTAGGATAGTGCTTTTTTTCTGGGGAGGGAAGCAGGAAGAGAGGAAAGGAGAAAAGAATGGGGAAAAAGAACAACTTGAACTGTATTTGCAAGAATTTCAGAGCAGGAGAGAGCGAGCGAGCAAAGCCATCGTTTCCCCGGCAGGCCCTCCTAACCCTGTGTCTGATCATCTCTGGCTTCAGGTCAGCATCAGCACCCAGGAGCACTGGGAGGAAATGCTGAGCTCCAAAGGACTAACCGGTAACGTACAAGAAATCTTAGATCCATTCTTTGCAAAATTGTGCAATGATGTCTTGAACCATGAAGAGAAGGGCCATGATGAGCACCGTTTCCTTGTAACGTCGAGCCTTACAGACAATCAGGAGATTTCTTTCTTTTTTTTTTTTTTTTAATTTTTATTGTCCTCATAATCTTCTTTATATTACATTGGCTTACATATAACTTTACAGTGTATTACATTGCTTTTTCAAAAGGGAATGCCATGCATGTCAGTCAATACAGAGACATTAATCTTCCCATTTCATCATTCGATATCTTTTCAATGTTTTTCCCAATCATTATTATTATTTTTTTTTAAGCGGTCAATCACTATTTCTCATTTTGCTTGTAAAAAGACTTTCCCCATCATGAAATACTTCTCAGACCAATCCAGTTGAGAATACTATACATGTCCTCATCAACAGGTGATAAGCCATATCTGTGTCCTACTAACGTCCTGCCTCTCCGTTGTTCTCTTGCTGTCTTCCTCTATCCTCTTCTCTTCACCACCCCCCCATTCCCACTGTCTTATTCTCGTTAAGTACTTTCACTGCTTTTATGTCCTCCAAGGAGATTTCTTCATCTCTGTGTGTAGAAATCTGGCTTGAAGATCAGTGAATTCATCGCAGGAATCAAGTCAAATAACCGATATAGGGCCCCTGAATGTAACCTAAAAAACTCTTCCGGTAAAGGAGCCGTGTCAAGAAATGGATTTTCATTCTTATTACATTATATTTAAAATATATTCAGAATACCAGTTTCCTGAGAAATGAAGGGTAGTTGTGTTTCCATGCTCACTGGTAATCTGATGGGATAATAAACCCCTTTTACCATTAAATACCCCCACAAGCAGATGTCCACTGGCAGGTCGGATGTCCACGTTGCCTGACGCATGGCGCTGGGACCTGCTGAATGCCCTGTCCTTGGTTCCATGCAGTTGTGGATGTCTACCAAGGTTGGTGTGGCCCCTGCAAGCCTGTGGTGAGCCTCTTCCAGAAGATGAGGATCGAAATTGGCCTGGACCTTCTGCATTTTGCCTTAGTAAGATTTTCTCTCAACAAAAAGTCATACAGTATTAAAAAAAAAAAAAAATTAAAGAGCAATAAGGGGGACCAGCAGATGGCATGATGGTTAAGGCCCTGGATCCCAGAGAGCTGATCCTGTGGTTCGAGACCTGAACCTGGCAGCTTGAAAAACATGCTGGACACGTATGTGCGTGTGCTCCAAATCCCGAGAGGAGGAGAAGGGATTGTGGTGTGGTCATCCCCCCTCCCCGGGGTGATTTCTCACTTTCTCTGTCTCTGTATCTTCCTCTCTCGAGCACACACAGCCTATGACAAAAAAAAAAGCAATGAGGAACGGAAAGTGTGCACCACCCTCTTCAGATCATCCGTGCTGGGGTATTTTTGGCTATCAGGCACGATGGTTTATAATTTCTCTACGTGACTACGTGACTGTTTCTTGATGCTGTGTGAAGGGATAGAATGCGTGGCACTCAAATGCTCCAGCTCCTCCTGGGCTGCTGAGCACTACGACCGAGTGTCCCTCCTAGAGCACAGGGGCCCATGGGTTCCATCCCCTGACCCATCAAGGGAGCTTTCAGCAAACACTGGCTTGGATTAATGTATGGAATGAGAATAAATTCCAGAGACGCGTGCAAAAGACACAGCGTCTTCTGTGCATGGTTTGGGTTCATGGACAGTAGGTATTTGTGGAGGCGAGACGCTGCAGCTCCTCTGCAGGGAGCCGGGCTGGGAGCTTTGGAGAGCACGGGGACCCGCAAGTCCTTGGCGGCAGGCTCATCAGTGAGGCCGCGTCTGCGGACCTCTGGCCTCTGGTTGCCAGTCAGGCCCTCAGAGCATGGAGACTGGGTGGGGGCAGAAGAGACCCGTTCCCTCTGCTTTGTCAAGGTGGCGCGCTGCCCACGCTTTCGCCTCTGATGCCAGGGTGTGATTAGCAGCAGAGGGGCGCGCCGGCTCACCTGGGGAGGGCAGGGGGTGTGGAGCGCCCTGTGGCCTGGCCCACCCTTCCGGGCCGGTGACAGCCGTTTCCTTAGGCGGAGGCCGACCATCTTGACGTCCTTGAACCGTACCGCGGCAGGTGCGAGCCGACCTTTCTGTTCTATGCGGTAAGTGCGCGTGCACAGCCAGACCTGTGGGGCTGCAGGTCGCTGGAGCGCGAGTGGGTGTGTCCCCTGGGCTACCACGACGCCGCGGGATGCGCGGGGCTGTTCTCTCTGACGCCCTGGATGGTTTTGTTCCGTGGGCTACACAGAGGCCTGCCCTAGGTGAGGGTGAGCAAGGCCCCTGACCAGGATGGTGGCCTGAAGGTCCCGGTTGGGTGGTCGCAGTGACACGGTTCGCGGGCGGACACTTGGCTGGGGCAGCTGTGCCAGCTGGCTGTGCACGGGGAGAACGCGTGCCATCCAGTGCGCAGGCGCCTTCTGGGCTCTCGAACACTCTAGACTGAGATTCCACTGTCGGAACGCAGGGTTCGAGATCTGCAGCCTCCGCTCCGCAAAGGGGAACATTTAGCAAAAGTGAATCCTGTTTTCTGGGTTAGACCCGTTCTCCGAAATGTGAGGCTATGACGTGAAGTCAGAAATGGGAGGGACTCGTCAGGAAAGGCGAGAGGTTGAGATCTCTGCGGGTGTGCTGTGGCCCGGCCCCACGACGGCCAAGGCCGGGGACTAGCTCCTGGTCAGGCGCAGGCCTCCTGCTAGGCCCCGAAGGCAGCCGATCGCGTGCTGCTCCGGAGCAGTCCAGCCCCTCATTGAACTGTTAAGGGAGGGGTCAGGCCTGACCACCCACAGGCCGTCCAGATGGCCAGGCTAGGGTTGTTTAATTTGGAAATGTCACCCTCCTGAGCTCGGCACTGCAAATACCACACGTGAGAAGCTTAGCATCATTGGAGCTTTGGCTTCTAGAAGGGGGACTGCAGTTCTGCAAAGAAAACAGGGTTGGGGAAAGGCACAGAGAGGGGAAGGACTCAGGGCGGGACATCAGAGATCCGTGGGAAGTGGGGTCACCACCGTAATGGGTTGGCCGCGTCAGCCCTCAGGGAGGGCTGAGCAAAGGCTCCTGCTGGGAGTGGGCCACCGTGTCCCACCCTCCCAGGACCTGCCAAGCGGTGGGATGGAAGTGGAAGGCGGCCGCTCTGCCTCCTAGACCCACTCTTCGTGAGTCATGCATAGAGAGACATTTGAAAAAGCAGAAAACTCAGGGTCACCTCACCGGCAAGTCTCTTTGGGCTGTCCCGGTTAGTGTTGGAGTTCCGGTCCCGAGTGCCAAGTTCCCTGCAGGCCCCTCTTACAGCGACAGCCGCAGTGCAGGTGTTTCCCTGGCACGGCCACCTCCTCCCACCCCGTGCCCACCCACTGATGGCAGCAGCAGCTTCATCTTTTCCTGCTTAGCTTCTATTCTTTCCTTTCGCCTTGGTGCTTGGATAGTAAGTGCTCAATAAACATTTGCTGAGGGGCCGGCAGGTGTCGTGGTGGTTAGGGGCGCTGGGCACTGGACTCCCACGTGGCCGACCGTGGTTTGAGTCCTGGACCTGGTGGCTTGCTGTCTCACTTTCCCTCTCTCTCACTCACTCACTCTGTCCCTGTCTGGTCAAACATTTAAATAAATAAATAAATAAAGTTAAATAAAATTATTCTTTGGGGGAAAAAAGTTTGCTGAGGGACTGAGCCATGCCTAAGCCACACTGAGTCACTCCCAATGTACTGGGCACTGTTCTTCCCTGGCCTAACTGCTGGTTGCCCCGAAGGAAGCTTTGAAAAGAGGGTCAAAGGGTCAAAGGTAAGGGTCAGAGAAAGGGAAATGGTGCTGGAGCCCAGAGCAGGTCTGAGGCGCCCGTTAGGAAGGGTCTCAGGAGGTGGCTGCAGAGGTGGGTGCCCACACAGGAAGTGGGTGGAGGAGGCCGCAGGCCTCGGGGCGGTGAGTCTTGACCCGGGCACATTCCTGAGCACTCTGGCGTGTCTCCTGAGAGAGATCAGCATCTGCAGAGAGATCTCACCCGGCCGTGGTCCTTCTAGGGAGGAGAGCTGGTGTCTGTGGTGAGAGGAGCAAATGCCCCGCTGCTGCAGAAAACCATCCTCGACCAGCTGGAGGCCGAGAAGAAGGTGCTGGCGGAAGGCGGAGAGCGGAAAGTGGTAACTGGGTGTCGCCCCTCCAAGCAGGCTCCGTGTGCTGAGAGGGCAAGGCCGTCGTCCCCCACCCCACCGGGGTTTCCTGGAGCTGTCAGCGCAAAGCCTCAGAAAGTCCCACACGGGGCTGCTCCTCATGGAGGGCTCAGGAGACTGCGCGGTGCCCCCTGGGACCCCTGTGCATTTTGAAGCCCTCTTTCAAAGGTCGTCCCCAGGCTCGGCTTCCTGTGGCACAACGATTAAGTCACACGGTCTGCGAGGCTGAAAGCCACATGGCCGGCCGCAGGTTTGGATCCCGAGATCAGCCTGAAAACATGATATACACGTGTGGGCCCTGAGGTTCCTGGGGAGCCGGGAGGCTAGGGAAGGGGGTCGCGGCAAGGCGAGACCCCGCAGAGGGTTCTTTTCTCTCTCCCCTCTCTCATGCATGCTCTCTATGCGAAAAAAAGTGAAAACCATCCCCTTCACCCAGAGCCCTTCACCTCCTTCTCCCCATTTCTCTTGGATCCTGCACTTCTGTCTGAACAAACAAATTCAGAAAGGAGAGGAAAGTTTCAGAATCAAGTGTTGGGAAGGAGGGGCAGCTGCCTGGCTCCCCTCCGCCTCACAGGGAGATCTCTCCCCGTGACCCACCCCTCACGTTCCTGAAGCTTCTCCCTGGGATCCCGGAGGCTCGTTCCTTTCATTTAGAAATGAAACTCAGTCGTTCCCATGAGAGGTAGGGTCAGCATAGCTTGTGATCTTGACGAATGATTCTACCCCAACACGGCCTTGGAGTTCCCGAATGTAACCGGCTGCCTTTGCAAACCATCGCCCCTAGGTAGACAGAGCTATCCCTGGGCGCCGTGTGCACCTGCTGAACGCACCGTCACAGTTTCACATTCGTCATTCAGGTTTTCATACTCAGTGCCGAATAGCAAAGCCCTACGTTTTTTTTTTTATGTATACATTTAAAAAATAATTACTTATTTTATTTATTCATTCATTTTTTAATTTTACCAGAGAGAGACAGAGGTTGAGAGTGAGAGAGAGAAGAAGCAAGAAAGCAAGCCACCAGATTCAGGACTCGAACCCTGGTCGTCCATGTGGGAGTATCCAGCGCCTTAACCACCATGCCACCTGCTGGTCCCCAAGCAAAGCCCTACTTTTATTGGATGGATTAGAACAATTTTTTTTCCCCAAGAAAACTGGCAATTTTTTCCCAGGAAAGAAAATTGCAGATGCTTAGATTTTTCACATGCATCCTCCCAGGAAAATCATCTCATTACTTCTCCGGACTGTAGAGCCAATCACTTAATATTTACTTGCACTTCAGTTCTTTATCTTCCTGATAATTCTCTATTTCTTATTTTTCCCGAGTCTCAACTTTAAGGCCTTTGAAAAGAGGCATGATCAAAAACTAAAGATTTCCTCGTGTTCCAACTCTCATCCCCCACTATCGCCCAGCTACTAGAAAGGATTTTGTCACGTTTCCAAGACTGATTATATTGACTTTTTATTTTTTTTTTCATTTCGTTGAGATTTGTTTTTTAAGAGATTTTTGTGGGACCAGCAGATGACATAATGGCTATGTCGCTGGACTCCCATGTAGTTGAGTCCTGGACCCAGAGGCTTAAACTCACACTGGGTGCATATGCGTGCATGCCCAAGATCCTGAGAGGAGAATGGAGGAGAAGGGATTGCAGCGTGGCCCTCCCCCTGGGGGTGATTTCTCGCTTTCCGTCTCTCTGTCTCTGTCTTTCTGGTGAGCGCATGCACTCTATGGCAAAAACCTCTCCCAAAAAAAAAAAAAAAGATATTTTTGCTATAGGGCATGTGCGCTCGCCAGACAGAGAGAGAGATAGAAAGCAAGAAATCACTCCCTCCCCCCAAGGGGAGAATGGCCACACCACAATCCCTTCTCCATTTTCTTCTCAGGATTTTGGGCACACACGCACACATGTGCCCGGACTGAGTTTCAGGCCGCCAGGTCCGGGACTCAAACCATGGTCGGCCATGTGGGAGTTTAGCAACATAACCATTGTGCCATCTGCTGGTCCCTCTGTGGGATTCTTTTAGAAGTTTATTTTTTTCATGGGACTGTGGAAGCGTGTGAGAGAGAGGGGAGGCATCCTCATTCCCCTGAGGCCCCCTAAGCCCAGCCCTCCGGCTGGTCCAGACCTTGGGCACGCGTGGTGTGTCTCAGGTCAGCCAGGTATCAGAGCCCACGGTCAGCCACGCGGCTTCCGGCCCGCACAGCAGCTTGTGACCGCCTGTGCCCTGGCTGAGCCTCCGCGGGTTTTGGATGGTCCTACTTTCAGTAGCTAACTGCTCTCTTCCCACGATCGATTGCACTAGATTAAAGATGCTGCTCTTTGTCAGGAAGACGAATGGCTTCCCCGTGAAAAGCACGATGGCGAGGACGAGGACGTGGGTGAGTGTAGAACCAATGAGCGCGGCAAAAAGACGAGGCAGGCTCAGGCTGGAAGTGTTTGAAATAGACGATGAGTCCACTGACTGAGCCATCTGAGTGCCGAGAAGATTAAGCATCAAATGTTAGGTCTCCAGCCACCTGACTTCAGACACACTGCGTCCTATCCCCTGCCTGCCTGTCGCAGTGTCTCGGACACACTGCACAGTGTCCGATTGTGTTCACACACGACACGTGCGAGCTTCCTGGCGGCGACCAGGCGGCAGGAACAGCTCCATGTAGTAAGAGGGAGGGCACTAACATCAAAAATGCAAAACCATGGGAACCAGCAGTTAGCGTAATGGCTATGTCGCTGGACTCCCACCTAGTCGACCGCGGTTCGCGTCTCGGATCCGGTGGCTTAAACTCACGCCGGGCGCGTGTGCATGCGTGCCCAAGATCCTGAGAGGAGAATGGAGGAGAAGGAGAAGGGATTGCGGCGTGACCATCCCCCCGGGGGGTGATTTCTCGCTTTCTGTCTCTATGTCTCTCTCTGTCTGTCTGGCGAGCGCACGCGCCCTATAGCGAAAATCTCTCCAAAAAAAAAAAAAAAAAAAAGCAAAACCACGATGCTGGCATTTCCTTATTCCTGATTCGAGCTGGAAAGTTCACGTTTCTTTTCTCACTTGTTTCTGGAAAGTCAGAAAACCTCTCTGCACACGTGCCTGGCGTTTTTCCAGCAATGGACGGGGACTTGAACCATGGGGTTGCCGTGTGGGATCCAGTTCCCCTCACCACTGGGGCACAGGCAAGCCCGCTGGTTGCTCCTCTTTAAGCTGGAGGACTCCAGGTCCCTGCTTTGGTCTCTTCTCACCCTGCTCCTCTAGACGCTCTCATTAATCAGACAATTTATCATGAAATCTAAGAGTCTCTTAAATTCCAAGTGTTCAGAGCATGTTAGATATAATCACAGACGGGCCGGCAGCTGGCGTGGTGGTTAAGGTGCTGGACTCCCCACATGGCTCACCACAGTTTGAGTCCCATTCCTGGCAGCTTGCTTTTTCATGTTCTCTTTCTCTCTTCTGGTCAAATGAAAAATAATAATAATAACAAATAAAATACAATAAAATATTTTTAAATATTAAAAGAAAGAATAATTACAGAAAAAATAACTTCTTTTGCTTAAAATTCTTTACAGTTTTGCAGTATATATTTTTAGAGATTTTCAGAGCAAAAAAAAAATCTTTTTTAAATGTAGGTATTAGCAGGTGATATTGTAGTTAAGGGTACTGGACTCCCACATGGCTGACTGTGGTTCAAGTCCCAGGCCTGGTGGCTTGCTTTCTCACTTTCTCTTCTCTCTCTGTCTCTCTCTCTCTCTCTCACTCTGTCCCTCTCTGGTCAAATTAAATAGATAAATAAATAAAAGTAGGGACCAGCAGTTGGCGTAATGGCTATGCTGCTGGACTCCCATGTAGTCAACCACGGTTCAAGTCCCAGACCTGGTGGCTTAAAGTCACACCAGGCACGTGTGCGTGCGTGCCCAAGATCCCAAGAGGAGAATGGAGGAGAAGGGATTGTGGTGTGGCCATCCTCCCTGGGGGGTGATTTCTCGCTTTCTGTCTCTCTGTCTCTCTCTGTCTCTCTGACGAGGCAAGGGGAGGGAACGCCAGGAGCCCAAGCCTGTGCCTGGCACCTGGCACCTGGCACAGCAGAGCTTTGGCCGAGGCCACCGTGTCCCTGTGAACGGCTGCCTGAGGGCCCCCAGCACGAGTTGGACAGCACCATCCTCTGGCTTCTTCCAGTTGCCTCAGAGAAGACCTGTACTTTGGCAATCATCAAGCCAGATGCGGTGGTCCATGGGAAGACGGATGAGATTATTATGAAGGTGGGAGACACTTACCGTGCACGCCTGGCCTCGTGTCCTCTCTGGTGAAGGGACGGGGAGAGGCAGTGGGCAGCGCGCCCTGTGGGATGGCAGGTTCCAAGGAGGGGTAACTCCAGTGCGGTCCACGTAAATGACCACGGTCCGTCGGAGGGGGGCAGACGGCGCGGCAATGCGAGTCTCCACCACGTTTAATATCGCCTAACTGTAGTTTTTACATTTCAACTAAGGTAAATGTGAATTGAAGCTGATTTAGCCTTTCAGCATATTTCTATGTATTCTCCAGATCCAGGAAGCTGGGTTCGACATTTTAACAGATGAAGAGAGAACCTTGACGGAGGCCGAAGTGCGGCTTTTCTACCAGCACAGGGCTGGGGAGGTCAGCTCGTGGCTCCCGCGCGTTCCCACGCTCCGTTTCTTTCTCTGCCTCACGTCTGGGTTTACAGACTGCCATTAGCTGGGGGAAAAAGAGTTTTATACAGAACAAGACTATGACAGCATGACTATGACTATGAATTTGCTCAGAATAGTCATTGTAGGCTGTATCAGGGAAAGTTCTTTGGTTGCAAGGAAAACGTTTTGACTCTTAGTAATGAAATAAGGAATTTTTAGATGATACTCCGTAACTCACATCGCTGAAGGAAGCAAGTTGAAGAGTGTAACAAGAAGGGCTTGGGGAGAAGAGCCAAGGAATTCTAGGAGTCTCAGAAGCAGAGCCCCGTGACTGTCACTTAGACGCTGCCTGGAGAACTCAGACCGCGCCAGCTCATTTGCCTCCCTGTACCCCTCACCTGCTCGGGTAGCCTCGCCGCTCAGGGTAGCGGCGTGTGCATGTCGGGGAGGTGGGACTGCTCTAGGGCGTCTGTTGGAAATAGAAAATGCCTGAGTCTGGGCAAGTAAAGAGAGCTTTAAGACAGCTGAGTGACAGCTGACGGTGTGCCGGTCCAGGGAGCGCGGGCCGCCTCCGGTGAGCGTCTTCTGGCTGCCTTGCCACATGCTGGGGCAGGAGTGCGGGCATCTGTGTCCGCGTGTCTGTCCTGATCTCATCCCCTTCTGTAAACCCACCAGGAGTCAGTCATGGTGCAAGGACACTCTCCTTCCCGAGACCCCATTTTTTTTTTTAAGAGAGATTTTTTTTTTTTTTTTTTTTTGCTATAGGACATATGTGTTCATTGGACAGACAGAAAGAGACAGAGAGACAGAAAGTGAGAAATCACCCCCCCGGGGCGGATGGCCACACCACAATCCCTATTCTTTCAATCTCCTATTGGGATTTTGGACACACACACACATGCACCCAGCGTGAGTTTTAAGCCGCAGGGTCTGGGACTTGAACAGTGGTTGACTATGTGGGAGTCCAGTGATGTAACCATTATGCCATCTACTGGTCCCAAGACCCTATACTTCTTCTTCTTTTTTTTTTTTTTGGAGAGGTTTTTGCTATAGAGTGCGTGTGCTCGCCAGAGAGACAGAGAGATAGAAAGCGAGAAATCACCCCCCAGCAGGGATGGCAACGCTGCAATCCCTTCTCCTCCATTCTCATGTCGGGACCTTGGGCACACAAGCACACGCGTCCGGCGTGAGTTTAAGCCACCGGGTCCGGGACTCGAACTGCTGTCAGCTATATGGGAGTTCAGCGACATAGCCATTACGCTAACTGCTGGTCCCACCCTACACTTCTTAAGATTACATATTCTCTCTCTTAATCCCATCACAACACAATCTTATGCATGAATTTTGGGGGGACATTTGAAACATGACAGTCATCTGGTTGTCAATCAAACCATGACCAAGTGAGGAAGGGTGTGGGGCATTGGCTAAAAACGTCTCCACTGTACTCCGCCCCCTGATTATCCACACGCAGTTTCCACGCAGACCGCCTTTTAAATGCTCCTACCTTACTTTGCTTCACCCCAAATGCGTCATCTTAAAGTCCCACCTTCCTGGGTTCTCAGTGTGGCCGGCCATCACACCACCCCTCCCTGAGACCCTGCATATTTGGCAGAGGTGGCCAGGCAGGGCAGGTGTGGTGACTGAGTGACCAAGTGACCATGTGCATGCTGGCTGGTGGCTGGGCTGCTCGACTTCCTCCGATCCTGTCTGGGACGTGTTTGCCGACCTTCTGTGAGTCCCGGTGACAGCTGCCCTGGGTCACTGTGTGCCCTCCCTGTCCTAGGAGCTCTTTGAGAAGCTGGTCCGTCACCTGTGCAGTGGGCCAAGCCACCTTCTGATCCTCACCAGGACTGAGGGCACCGAGGATGTGGTCACTGCCTGGCGAGCCCTCATGGGCCCCTGTGACCCCAACGTGGCCAGGAGGGAGCAGCCTGAAAGGTGACGCCCCAGCTGTGGCCCCCGTCCACCTCCAGCCACGTCCTGGGGAGCCGAGAGCCCCGCTCTGGTGACAGGGGTGCCCCTCGCTGTTACAGAGCTTCGGACACCCTGGCTTTCTCACACTGTGACCCGGCCCCAGCCTTTGCCAAGTGCCCTGTGAGCTGTCCCCTGCCGAGCCCTCCCTTCCCCGGCCCTCTCCCCACGTCTGCTGCGGGACTCGACCCTCAGCCTCTGTCCTTTCCCTTCAGCCTGATGGGTCGTGGCGTAGTCCCAGGAAGACACAGCTTGCAGGCCCGTCAGGTCGGACTGGCGGGGCCTGGAAACCTGCCCCCTTCCCACCAGGGTGTCCGGAGGCCCCTCGAGTCTGAGCACGCTGCTCTGCACCCTGCACTAGGCTGGTGTGCCTTCTCGGCCCTGGGGTGTCTGTCTCAAAGCCACATGCCCCGTGTCAGAGGCCGAGAGGCCCGGCCACCAGGGAAGACAGTGACGAGAGGCCGAGGGACTGCAGCCGTGCCGTGCAGGGGCGGGCCGCAGCGTCCATGTGTGAGGCCACTTGGGCTGGTGGGCGGCAGCCCAGGGTCCGGTGGTCGGGCGCTGCGTACTGGGCCAGTCCTCAGCCTCGGCTCTCTCATCGGCCAGATGCAGATGTGAGCACCCACCACAAACGGTAATACCTGTGCAGAGAGGAGAGCGGAGGCCCGAGAGCGGCCCTCGACACACAGGAAGCCCTAGCCATATTCATTTCTCTTCCGGGGCTACCGTGAGCAGTAACTGCAAAGTCACCTCCAGCCCTCAACCGGGGCTAGCCCTCGGAGTAAGATTAGCACGACGGCAGCCCCTGGGCGTCCCCGCTACCCTCTGTAAGCGGGGTGACAGCCATGTCACCCTCAGAGGCAGCAGTGGTGACCCCGTACCCTCTGTAAGCGGGGTGACAGCTGTGTCGCCCTCAGAGGCAGCGGTGGTGACCCCCTGCCCTCTGTAAGCAGGGTGACAGCTGTGTTGCCCTCAGAGGCAGTGGTGGTGACCCCCCTAACCTCTGTAAGCAGGGTGACAGCCGTGTCACCCTCGGAGTGGTGGTGACCCCCTACCCTCTGTAAGCAGGGTGACAGCCGTGTCACCCTCAGAGGGAGTGGTGGTGACCCCCTACCCTCTGTAAGCAGGGTGACAGCCGTGTCACCCTCAGAGGCAGTGGTGGTGACCCTGTACCCTCTGTAAGCGGGGTGACAGCCGTGTTGCCCTCAGAGGCAGTGGTGGTGACCCCCCTAACCTCTGTAAGCAGGGTGACAGCCATGTCACCCTCAGAGGCCGTGGTAGTGACCCCAATGCCAGCTCCTGCCAGCATCGCTGTGCTCGTGTTCCCTAAGCGAGACAGAGCGGGGACGCAGGGCGCAAGCAGTGGGTGTGCGAGCGAAGCATCTTTCCAAAGGCAGCCATGGCTTCTCTGACGCCTGTCCCCTTCCCAGCCTCCGAGCTCAGTATGGCACTGAAATGCCCTTCAACGCGCTCCATGGAAGCCGGGACAGAGGAGACGCGCACAGGGAACTGGCCCTGCTCCTCCCCAGGTTTCAGTTTTCGGAAGGCGCCGCGGAAGTCCCTCAGGGTAAGTCAGCGGGCTGAGGTCTGAGTGGAAAGGGGTCTGTGACGACACGCGGAAGCGAGCGGGCTGACAACATGGCAGCTGCGTCTCTGAGCTGGTAGAATGCTGTGCTGAAAATGTGGGTCCCTGTACAGCACGTTTCAATGCTAACGTCGTGTGTTCCCTATAGTAAGTGCTGGTTTTTAATACCTCATTAAATTTTTTTGCTGCTTATTTTTGAGTTATATTCTCTTTAGGGATTATTTTATTTAATTTTTTTTTTTTATTTGACTAGAGAGGGACAGAGTTTGAGAGAGAGAGAGAGAGAAGGAAAGTGAGAAAGCAAGCTGTCAGGTCCAGGACTCGAACTGTGGTCGGCCATGTGGGAGCCCAGCACCCTTAACCACCACGCCACCTGCTGGCTCCTGGAGTTATATTTTTATTGCAAAGATATGGTGCCTTTCCCTGTGGAAAACACCGGGGGAGTATAACCCATTTTCTGGAAACTTACTTCAAAACCACATCCTCTGGGGAACCAGCAGTTAGCGTAATGGCTATGTCGCTGGACTCCCATGTAGTTGACCCCGGTTCATGTCTGGACCCGGTGGCTTAAAACTCACGCCGGGCGCGTGTGCGTGCGTGCCCAAGATCCTGAGAGGAGAATGGAGGAGAAGGGATTGCGGCGTGACCATCCCCCCTGGGGGTGATTTCTCGCTTTCTGTCTCTCTGTCTCTGTCTGTCTGGCGAGCACACGTGCCCTATAGCGAAAACCTCTCCAAAAAAAAAAAAAAAAAACCACATCCTCTGTGCTGTGCACCTGCTCCCCATCCCCACCTCGCCCCCCAGCAGGCTTGCTAAGAAGCCCGAGACTGCACAGAGGGGACCCCCGGCCCCCGGGCCCCACATCCGAATGGGCAGTGGTAGGCAGGACCTTCCGCCCCACCGAGAGCACTCACGCAGCCTCTGGGAAGGCACGCTGGGCCCTCCCCATGCCCACCCCGGGGAGCCAGTGGAGGGATGGGCCTGGCCTGCCACTGAGCTCCGTGTCTGGTGTGAGCTCGCGGTGAGGTGGAGACCTCTGGAGGTGAACATCGCGGGAGGACCTGGGTGTGAGGTGGGACTCTGGGGAGACGACTGCAGGCCTGGAACGGACTGTGCTGTGTGTCTGCACGCCTGGGCTTTAACCAGTGCACTTGCCCCGACGTCTGACGTGTCCATGGCCTCAGGATCTGAATCCGGCCACGTAAGAACAGGTGGACGGGCAAGGTCGGGGTCAGGAGCTGAGCTGCGCTGGCCCTCGTCTGGCCCGCCACTCCCGGAGAGGTGTGCTCCCCTGAACAAGCAGAGGGCTGGAGTGAGGAAGCAGGCGGTCCTGGAGTGGGGGGCCAGAGCCGAGTCCACACCAAGCCCCTCAGTCACTGCCCCCGAAGGACCCTCACTCCGGCCAGCGCCAGCTTTCTCTCGGGACCTGTCCCAGGACAGGTCGCACATTGTGTGTCCGGGGTCATGGGACACCGTCGTCCCTCTGCGGCGGGGGTGGCGCTGACTGGGAACAATCGGGTGCAGCTCAGAGCCAGTCTGGGGCTAGAAGGGTGACCCCATCAGCAAATGCTCATTCGGGGTTCCTGGGAGAGCTGGGAGATCATGAGCCTGAACTTCCGGGCCCAGGGGCTACTTCCAGAAGGGTCGGAGCCCAGAGCACCCCAGGAGTAAGGGCACAGCTCCTCTGGGGGACTGCTTTGAGGCAGTTCCATGGGGGGTGCTGTTCTACTCATTCATTCTGGCATGTTCTACCTTCAGCCTTAGGGGCAGGAGACACACAATTCTAGGTTTAAACTCCCCAGCTAAATAGCCTCCAGGACCTTAGCCTTTCTGGGCCAGCGTCTTCATCTGGGAAATGGAGAGCGTGAGACCCCATAACCCGGACTCGGAATCCTCCCCGTGGAGCGACTGAGGGTGGAGGAGGCTGAGGGCGGAGGAGACGGGACGTGGAGCTCTCCGCCCGGTGCCTGGCACTTGTCAAGTGCTCGGCAAATGTTCCCCTCCTCCTCCTGCAGCCCCGAGGCTGTCCCACTCACTCAGGACCCCCTTTGCTGTCCCTCCCGCCCTGACCTCAGCTTCATCATTGGCGATGCAGTGAGGTCCCCCCTTCCTCAGTTCCTTTGTGGATGGTGGGGGGAGGCCTGGCGGGCCGTTCCCCAAGTCCGACAGATCGTGTCATCCTGCAGGCGGTGAGGCTGGAGGAGCAGCGGGCCCCGCGGAGGCCCTCGGTCCCCCGGAGGACAGGGGCTGAGCCCTGGCTGGGAGGCACTGCCAGGGCACTGGTGTCTGGCGTGCAGAGCGCCCTCCGGATGGAGCTCTTCTGAGCATCTTGGCTTTGCTGGTTTAGCTCTTCCACGGACAGTGCAAGGGCAGCACGTGCTGTCCTGGCTCATTAAACGGCACGTACAACGCCCTGCAGAACCCGCGTCTGGCTTTGCTCCGGTGGCTCAGTTACTGTGCTCTGCCGGGAGACCCGCACCGTGCTCCGAGGACACAGCTGGGAAGGACAGGGTCTCCCCAACAGGGCGTCTACTTTATGAAGCAACTTCGGAGCGTAACTTTGATCACTATGAACTTGAAGACGGGGTGACAATGTTGGCAGTGCCACACCAGGCACGGTGTCGTGGAGGCAGGTACAGATCCCCTGTGAGCACCTCGTCAAACTGCACGGGCAGTCGTGCGACACGGCCACCCCTGCCCTGTGGGTGCCCACGATCAGGGCGTATGCACCAAGCAATGCTTGGAAGTCTCCATGGGGACCAGGGCTTCCTTCACTGTTTCTTTGGTTGCTGATTCTGGCTAAAGACTCATTTTTTATTTTTTATTTTTGAGCTTTTTGCCACAGGGCATGTGCGCTCTCCAGAGGGACAGAAAGCTAGAAATCATGCCCCAGGAGGGATGGCCACACCACAATCCCTTCTCCTCCATTCTCCTATCGGGATCTTGGGCACGCATGACATGCGCCTGGCGTGAGTTTAAACTGCTGGGTCCGGGACTCGAACTGCGGTCGACTACGTGGGATTCCAGCGATGTAGCCATTACATCATCAGCTGGTCCTCTAAAGCCCAGTTTTAGGGCCCACCCAGCACTCCTGGAGGGCCAGGGTGCCTTGGGCTTTCACTCCGGCTGGCTTGGCGCCCTCTAGCTGCTGCCCCGAGGGCTGCGGGATGAGTGAATCGAACGGGGAGACCCCGAGTTTTACCAGACGCCCAGCGCGCTCCGCGCCTGCCAGCAGCTCCCCGGCCCAGGTGCGCGCCTCCCTTCCCGCGAGCTGCGCCCCGGGGAGATGGCGGCCACCACCTCGCTGGCCAGTCTGCCCGAGCTCACCTGGGGTGTGCAGCCGTTCCTAGCGCTGCCCTCCAGGGCCGGCCTAGCACGGGCACTCGGTGCTGGCTCTGGGGATGGAGGGCCCGGTCATGGGAACCACGGCCTGCAGCACGCGGGCCCTGCTGCTCGAGGCCCCGTGATGCCAGCTCTGGGTGGGGACGTGCACGCCGGCAGCGCTCAGCGACACCCATACCGGCAAGTGACGCCGTCAGCAGAGCCTGCGCGGACGTGTCCCGGACCCCACTCCTCCGCGGGACGCCGCCCTTCCCTGTGAGTGGGCTCAAGGCGGGCCATGGTCCTGGCCCCTGAGCTGGCCGGTGACCAGGAGGTGCAGTAGAGCCTGAGCCGGGCTTCCTCCCGCGGGGTGGGAAACGGCCCCAGTGGGCCCTGGAGCACCGTGCACCGCGACAGCTCAGGGTGCCGGCGCGCTTCCATCAGTGGCCAGGAAAGGGTGACCAGGGCCTCCAAAAGCAGAGGGAAGAGCAGGTGGTGGAACTGAGCCTGTGGGGAACTGTCTCGGGTAAACCTCTGAGCCCTTCCAGGAAGTAGGGGTGGTCAGGGCTGGGCAGGAGGGAGGCGGGAGGGGTTCTAGGCGACACCACCTCCTTCCACGACTGGTGGACAAGGATGGCTCGGGCTCAGCTGCCCCACAGGAGCCACTGTGAGAACCGGGTGAGGCCCTTGCTCTCGCCACATCTGCTCACACCACGGTCTGATCATCAGATTCGCCCATCCGCGTCTCCAGCAGTGTGTGAAGGACATGGGATTCAGGCGGGACTGAGGGATCTTTCTCGAATGAATTAGCCAGGACACCCACCCAACGAGAGAAACCACACTAATTCTTTGTACCTAAGAAAAAGACAAAAAACTTCAATTAAAAACAAACAGGGCCAGGGCCAGCAGATGGCATGGTGGTTAAGGGCGCTGGACTCCCACATGACCGACTCGGTTCGAGTCCTGGACCTGGCAGCTTGCTTTCTCACTGCTCCCGCTCCTCACTCTGTCCTTTTCTGGTCAAATTAAAATGAATAAATAAAATAAAGTTAAATAAAATAATTCTTAAAAAAACCAAAAAACCAAAAAACAAAAAAAACAACCCAACAGGGCCAGCAGATGATTAAAGAGTGGTGATTAAGGTGCTGGATCCTACAATACACGGTCGTCTGCAGTGTGAGTCCCAGACCTGCAGGGGGCATGTGTGTGCCTGCCCCAAATTCTGAGGATGGGGTGTGTGGGGGGGGCGTGCATTCTCATTTTCTCTCTGGTGAGTACACATGCCCTTTAAAAACATAAAAGAAGCTAAAACATGAAAAAGTATCTCTTTTCTAAGACCCAGAAGGTTCATGGCATAAAGTGGGGGGAGAAAGGGACTTGGAATGCTCAGTGCCGAGCGCTGGCAGAGGGTGGGGCTCCTAGGCAGAGACCCTGGACCTCCCACAGCTGCAGGTGCTCGGGCTGGACAGGTGCTGCTTTCGGCTTCAAGGCCTTTCAGCTCCTGGGTGTGAGTGCCTGCAGGGAGGGGGGCGGGCCCAGCTCTATGAGGGCAAGGAGGGTGGCCCTATTCTTTTTTATTTTAAAGAGAGATTTTTTTGTCATAGGGCGTGTGCATTTGCCAAAAAGAGAGAGACAGAGAGACAGAAAGTGAGAAATCACCCCCTGAGGGGATGGCCACGCCGCAATCCCTTCTCCTCCATTCTCCTCTCGGGATCTTGGACACGCACGCACACGCGCCCGACTTGAGTTTAAGCCACTGGGTCGGGGACTCGAACTGTGGTCAACTACATAGGAGTCCAGCGATGTAGCCATTACGCCATCTGCTTGTCCCGAGGGTGGCCCCATTCTAAGGACTCGCTCTGGCTTGCCACTCAGTGAGCACGCTGCCTGGCAGACAGAGGCCATTAGTCAGGGGTGCGGGAATGGAGGGGGAGAGGCGGTCTACTCCGCGGCCCCTCAGGGGTTCCCTCGGCTATCCTGGAGGCCAGGTCCTGGGCCAGCACCTGGAAGCAAACATGCCTCTCTGCCCAGGAAAGAGGCAGTGTGGAGGGGTAGCCGGGGCAGCACCAGCCCCCACCCCAGCTGACGGGGCATCAGGACCTCTCTGCCGGCCCCCCTCAGGACCGCGGGACTTGAACTGTGGGCAACTACTCTGTCCTTCTCTCAGGCTTGAAGTTTCCTTGGTGGCAGTTAGGGAAAAGAGGCCCTGCTCGGCCTTCTTTCTATCCTCCTGGTCTCCTCTGGGTCCCCGCAGAACCTGCCTCCACTGGAGTCGCCTCCCCGCCAGCCACCTCACCACACCCCACACCCCTGCTCTGGGTCCGTGTCCTCGGCTCTCTCCGCTTCTGCTGAGGCCGGAGCTGGGCTGTGTCTACCTTTGAGAGACGGGGAAGGGAAGCAGCACGTGTGTCCCCGCAGAGGGACAGCAGCTGTCTGCACCTGTGCAACTGGTCATTTGTCACTCTGGCGGCAGTGGAGGGGGTATACCTGTGGGGAAGAGAGGGTGGAGGGTGGACCCCACACTGGGGCTGGGGTGTCCTGGGTGCCACCTGTAAAGGGCCTGCCAGCCTTCAGGAGGGTTCCCAGACCCCTGCCGACGCCCCCACAGCACCAGCCCCCACTCGGAGACGAAAGGCCGCTTCCCAGCCCTTCCTTGGCCAGGAACCAGAGCGCCCGGACCCCAGGGCCCGGTACGTCCGGGGCTGCCTGCCGCTCTAGAATTCGGAAAACAGACTCCTTTTCGAAGCCGCCACGATTTTTCTTGGCTTTTATTAGCATGTGTTAAAATCATATTATTCCAAACACTACCAGAAGAACATGTATTGTTCTGAATAAAGTGCTTAAGGAAAAAAAATGCAACTTATTATAAACCGGACATTCTTTTCTAGTTCATAAGTTTTGGGTTACAATCAGGGCACAAAGGAGAAACAGAATGCAGGATTAGAGGGCGAGAAGCTGAGCGAGGAGCCGGCGCGGACACGGGCCTCGACCCGCTCTCCCCGCTTCCTTGCGGACTGAACACCGCCCCTGCGTGAAGCAGCCGCCGCCTCCCCCGTTCAAATCGCAGCGTTCGCCATCATAAAGCACTTTTTACCTGACCCTCTGTCTACACCTACAGGCAGGATTTACCCTCAGAGTTCAGTGTGAGCGCGTTACTCCGCTGCGCCTCCGGCTTTCCAATGCTACTCGGGTTCGAGATTGTCTTGGCAATTCATCCGTTTCTATTTACTCGGTAACTTTTAATACTAATTCTGTAGTGTTTTGTGTCACAAATGCCAGCCAAAGGTATTTTCTCAGTACTATAAATGACAATGAGTGGGCCTCAGTAAGGCTTTATTTCCAATCAACTTGGCTTTCTCATATTAGCTCTCTGCTCTCTGCACAAAACCCGAGGCCTTGTGACAGACTTCAAAGTCCACGATGTTCTGAAGAAATAAAAACTTGGGAATCTCTGTGTCGGATGGTGGGTGGTCATGGTGAGAACAGAAAAAAATTGCATTAAACACATTTTAAAAACATTCATCTGCAACCGGACATATTGAAGTCTTCTGAGGAAGGTGCAGTCGGTGACAGGGCCACTACGACGCGAGCAACCCAGTCAGGACTGGCTTGGGGGGTGGGCCTGAGGCAGACACTCACCGCCAGCTTCGAGACTGCAGGCCTTCGTTAGCAAAGAAAGATGGGTTCACCTTCGCACAGGCCAGGGCGACGTGGGAGTGCACCCCGACTCTGAGGCCGGAGCAGGTGCCGCGCTAGGAGCTGCAGGACTAAGCAGTGCTCTGGGAAAACAAGCCATCTCTGCTCAGCCCAGGGAGAACGCCCTCCCTCCTCGCACCCTGAGAGCTCTGCGCTGCATGCAGGACCGAATCTCGGCTGCACCTGTCACCAAGGTGTCCACCTCACGTCACAAGAGCACGCCTGCTAGCCATCCTGAGCCACCAGTGTAGAATGTGTTGAGTACAGCCCAGAGAAAGACAGCTTTCTAAACTAGCCCGTCCTTCGCTCCTCTGCAGACGTGTCTGTAGAACATTCTTCTGTTTCACAGTGATGTGTGCTGTTGCAGGGAGCGCGAGGTGATCTGACTCTGTTTCCAGGAAGCGGTTTGAGCGTAAGTTTCCACAACTGGTTTTAAACCCTGCAGGCGCTGACACACCGCTGACAGGGAGCGGGGCAGCTGGGAGGCCCTTGGTCCCTGCCTCCTGTCCAGGGTAGCCCACTGCGGTCATGGCTGGGTTTTCGCTATCAGTAGTTCTATTTCCCTGTGATAGTTTACGAAACCTACAGCACGTGCCACCTCATTTCACTCCACCCTGTCCATCTGACTGGAAGCCTGAGAACTTACTGCATTGGGCTGGAAAAAAAGGCTCGGTACCCGCTAAGGTTGACGGCAGTAAGATGCTAGCTTACTGTTTTGCACAGCACCATGTAGCGTGCCTGTTATTCAGGCCAACTATAGCCAACTTTTTCTTTTTTTTTTCTTTTTTTTATATATATATATATATTTTTTATAAAGAAAATCTATGTAAGTTGAGGTTCAGAAATGCATATATTTTTTACTTACAAATATTCATCTGACCAAAATTCAACATAACCTTTATGGAACACTTAACAATTGTTTTGTTTTTAAAATAACATTTCATTCAAACTGTATATAATTCAGTAAAGTTTTTTTATACAGCAAGCAATGCTTAAACCCTGGAAAATCTGTAGAAAAGAGATTTTCACACAAAATAAGAAAAGAAAAGTCTGAGGTATCCCTCACACACACATTCATTCATTCTGACCCACGTGTGCACACACACACACACACACATGCCCGTGTGCTCACACAGACACGTTCATCCTCACTCACAAAGTGGCTGCAGCATAGGCAAAAAATTGTAGGTCCAAAGGAAAATGATTGATTGTTCTAATAAAGAGTCCAGGTAGCTCAGAAAAAAACAAAACAAAACAAAACACAATAGTCCTCTGAGGAAATTACTACCTCAAAAAATGTTCTCAAGATGAATTTGAGATCTAAGCCTACTAATTGCTTTTGCAAAACAGCTCCCTGCAGTCCAAGGTGACTTGTGCAAATAGAGGAATCAATGAGGCCAGTTCCTGTCTGTCCTTGAGCAGGACGTGGTGCTCGCGGTGTCCGGGCGTGCCCGTCAGGCCAGGTACTGCTGCAGCGCGGTCTTCGCCCTGAAACCAGAGTTCTGTTAGACACCGGCTCAGAACTGCCACGGAGGCACACAGCCTGTGCTCAGTGGAGGGGGTGGCCTACGAAGGTGAAGCCCCAGCGGGCACTGGGCTGAGCCTGGCTGGGCAGCTCTGTGGTCAGCACACTGCGAGCCCACACGCCACGCCCCTCCCCTGCGCTTCTCTGGGGCTGCTCTCACTCTCACCCGCTGCAGCCATGGTAGCCCACGTTCCTCACAGGTTCTAACATCCTGGGGGTCCCCTCTGTCACTGGCATACAGCGGGGATGGCTCTGTGACTCCGTCCTTTCCCTCACTGCCATGTAGGGTTTATGTGACAGTCACACTAGGAGAGGACGCTCACGGGGAAAGGGGCTGAGGTGCCGATTAGGAGGTGCACAGAGAGGGCCAGGGAGAGGCTGTCTCACGGTTCAAACAACTTGGAGCTGTGGAAGGAGGTCCCAATTTTACCTTGGTCTTTTACGTACGCCTCATGACCAGTGCCGACTAGCGGGGCGGAGTGTGGGCTGTTATGGTGACTGAGGAAGGAAGTGGCCAGGTGGGCTGGCAAAGGCGCAGTGTGAACAGTGACAAACCATCCTGACTCCGGGAGAAGTGTCCTGAGCCGAGCTGGGGCCTCCTTTACTGCTCCCGCCACGGCCCGTGAAGCCCCACAGGCTGCCATGCAGGAGTTAGGAAGGCAGCATTTGCGAGTCTCTCCTAAGCGACGGGGAGGGAAGGCTAGGATTTCCCGTCACTGTTAGCGGGGAAGCAGTACTGGGTCAACCGGCTCTGACTGAGTGGGACCGAAGTAGTTCCTACAGTGAGGAAATGGCTCTCACCCACAGCCTGCCAACTGGTACACCAAGGCGGATTCCTGTACAGATGGCAGCTGTGAAGAGTCAATCCATCACATAAAGCCACAGAGCTGGACAAAACAAAGGTCTGAGTGGACTGTCCCCAAATGATGAGTGAGCTGGGCTTTTCAAGGACATTCGCAGAAACAAGTTCATCAGTAATGTCATGGGCTCGTCCCTTCACAGCCATCCACCTGACCCCCAAGTCCGTCACGAAGCTGAGAAGAGTTCTGACGGCGGGGGGAGCCCACGACCATCAGTCTGAGGCCCTCCGAGCCTGGTGTGGAGTGGGCTGGTCAGCAACAGCTCATCTGTGAGTGGTGGAGAGTCCAAGGGTCACAAAGCCTCGAGGACAGAGGTGTCTTTAGGTGACAGACTTTGCTGTGCCATGCAGAGAATGCTCACGTGACTGCGATGCTGGGTTACTCTCTGGAAAACTGCCGATTCAAATTCCTTCTGGATCTTATACAGAGGTTGTTTGTATTTGGCCGTTTCGGGCCTCAGAGACTGCCCCTTACTGCCTTCAGGTGGCCCTTTCGGAGGCAAGGTCACCTTTTGTTGGATGGACTCAGGCTGGGTAGCTCAGACCTTGGTTCTTCTAATGGCGGCCGAGGTCTAAGAGGTGCTGGAAATTGGTGTGTGGCACCATCTGGGGACAGCACCGCTGGGCTAACCTGTGCAGGCCACGCCAAACCTCCCCTACTTCATGCTCGGGAGCCGCACTTAGCACTCGAATCATCCCAAAGACAATTTTAAGTAGAACTGTTCTCACTTGTGAACAAATATACAGAAAACCCCTAGTGACAGTGAACGGCCTGGCTTGCAGCCAGAAAAGACAGATCAACAGAGCCCATCATTCAAGACAGCAGCTGTGTGTGTGTGTGTGTGTGTGAGTGTGTGTGTGTGTGTGTGTGTGTAGGGCAAAGGTCCTAATCCCCGGTATAAGCTGAACCCCAGCCTCCAGGGGCAAGTGGTCTTCACTCCTCTGATGTTACACTCGCCTGGCCAGCAGCCCTGGCCTGCAGCTACTCAGGATTCACCCGCAGGAAGGCGGAGGTCCAGCCCGTCCTGGGAACTCCGGTCTAGGACAGCTGCTCACGGGAGGGACGGTTACTACGTGCCTCTTCCCTTCAGTGGAGAAGACGGACCAGCTGACGTCTGAGACAGTACGACTGTGTTTTAGGGGTGCACGGGGAGCACAGAAAGGGTCCTGAGCAAAGCCTCAGGGGGAGGCGGGGAGTGGGTCAGGCAAGGGCTTTGGGGAGGCGACAACCCGAGTGCTGAAGGGTGAGCAGCCGCTGTCCAGCCATTCCGTTCTCGCTTTCAGGACGCCAGCTCTTCACGCCCTGGCTCCTTCCACCAATCGCTCTGCTCCTTGCGACGTCCCCTGCCCCACTGGTCTTGCTGTTTCTGGAACATGCCAAGCTCACGCCTGCCTGTGGCCTTTTAACTCCCAGAGCCCTCAGCCTGGAAGTCCCCTCTAACCATGTGCCTCGCAGACCCCTTCATTTCACCCAGGGTTCTGATCGAAGGCCACAGCCTCGAAGAGGCCCTTGCTCATTTACCGACGGGAAAAGAAACTTCCTTTACTCTCCACCCCTTACCTCGCTTCGTCTTTCTCCCTGGCACCTCTCATGACCTTATATTGTGTTATATATTCATTTCTTTATTGTCTGTCTTCTGGACCATTTTTATTTATTTTATTTCATTTCATTTTATCTCCAACGTCTAAAACAGTGCCTGGCAGAGGGGAGGTGTTAAGATAAATATCTGCTCTGAGCGGGGACTCCGAGGAGAGGTCACCGGGACGGCAGGGCAGACGGGAGAGAACGTGAGTGCCCGACGGTCTCACACCACAGTGGAGCAGAGGTGGTCGGAGTGCAGGGGGCACAGGGAGTGGGGGCCTGAGACAGGCGTCGCCGGATCGTGGAGGGCTGAGGGCTCGGGGCCATGCTCGGGGCTGGGGCAGAGCTGAAGTCCCCTGGGGTCACACGCAAAGCGAGCTGGACGGAGTAAGCTGCGACAAGCCAGAGCACACAGCTGGCACCGCGCTGACTGTCCAGGCTGTGGGGCTCAGACTGCAACTCCCCAGACACGGAGAGCTCCTTCTGGCAGGGACCTTGGTGGTCACTGAACAGCCCTGCAGCCAAGCCAAGCTGGCAAGAGGCAGGCACCCCGTGAGGTTCTGACCTAACAGATGCTTTCATTACTGGTCTTCCTGCTGTCCCAAAGGCCACATTCCAATCATTCTAAGGGAGTAGCCTCTGAGTGCCACCCGGATACCAGGTAGACCAACTCGCGTTAATTCAGAGTATGATCCAAGTCTAGTAATTGCTGTTACCTTATATCTCACTTAAACATCACACACTTTTCTGGAAAAGGGAATTTAAGAACCTGAAAGATTCGAAGAGTTTGGGCTGGCCTCAGAGCACAGTGGGTAAGCCCTGAGCATAGGGGCCCAGATCCCGCACAGCCAACTCCCGTTCAAATGCCAGCCAGGTAGCTTGAAAACATGCAGCTCACAGGTGTGTGCGTGCCCCAAATCTGGACGGGATGGAGAAATGGAGGGGAAAGAATTGTGGGGTGACCACGCCCCACGGGAGCGTCCTCTCTCTCTAGCCCCCACGAGCACGCATGCTCTCTGGCAATTTCTAAAAACCTGAGAAGTTCAGCTCTATGAATTACTAAGCAATTCAAACCCTTTCACAAAAGAATCCGACACAGCCAAGCAAGGCCCTTTTACATCGATACTCACTTGTCACAAAGGTTGGAGTCCGGGGATTGACTCAGTTTATGTAGAATATCTACGATGCCCATGTCTCGTAATTTATCTTGTCGTTCTTGTGAACCTAAAGGATTAAAGCTAGCAGGTTACTGGGGACAGGACCCAGGCAGCTGCTCTTTCTGATGTGCAGCTAAGATTCTAGAGCCTTCCCAGGTGCACTCTCCTCCACGCCTGTCCCCACCCTCCACCCTCCCCAGGGCGGCTGAATGGCTTATGCTGGCCTCTCTGCTACCCTGTAACTGCCCTGTTTCCCTCCTGACCGTCCTTCCTGCTGTCCACCCTGGATTCTGCTGCTGAGCTAAATTCTTTGTGCACTACAGGGTCGAGACCAGAGTTCTCAGCCTGGCACAAGGCCGTCTGTCATTCGGTCCTGGCTAGGCCAGGCCTTTTCTGCTCTAGACAAGTCTCGTCTCTCCCTTCTATGTCTTCTCCCCTCATCTGCCTTCCCAGACCTGCTGGCTGCCTCTTGGTTAGCACGACTGGCCGCCGCAATGTCAACTCAGACCTGGCTGCGGGTGGCTCTGCCTCCCTGCCACACAGCCGGGGCGCGGTATCGGGGCCCGTGAGGTGCACCCAGCTTCTCTTTGCGCTTGTTCTTCATACAGCGCTGGGTGGGGAGAAACACCCCTAGGAGTCTTCCTTCCCCACTGAAGCACCCCGAGCGACTCACTTGTGCCAAGCCCCTCTAGACTCAAAGAACCGGGATCCCTCGGGATGAAGTTAGGAGCTGTTCCTGTGCAGCGAATCCAGTGCTCTGTGTTACCCTGGCTACACCATGGAATCGCCTGGAAGCTTTTTTTTTTCTTTTAAACATGCTATGGATTGGTTTTTTAATAAATTTATCTTATTCTTATTATTTTTATACATTCAATTGCTATGCATCATTTACACTTGCAGAGAAAACTGACCCAACAAGAACTACAGTTCAGACCAGTGCGGTTAAGACTACTACACACGTTATCATCACCAGGTAATAAACCATTTCTGTGTCCCACCAATGTCTTACTTCTCTACTTTTCTCCCTAATTTCCTTCCCTACACTCTTCCCCTCTCTCACCCTCCTTCCACACAGTCTCCAGCGTCCATAACTATTTCCAATGCTTTTATGCCCTCCAGTCACCTGGGAGCTCTTAGAAATATGTGTACCAGGGCCCACCGCTCCAGTTTCTGGGAACCCTCGCTGGCTCTAACATGCAGCAAGGTGGAGAGCCGCCGGTCTACAGCAGCCTCGCTACAGAACGGCTGCTTTACCAGCGGAGCCCGTGTTGCTCGTTTCTAACCAGCTGCACCCTCTGCCTGTACTCCTTACATGTGCTCCCTCTGCTTTGAACGAAGGCCAGGCCCGGCCTCACCTACTCTCCTCTCGTCTTCAAGTGCGTCTCATCATCCTCCTTGCCAGCTCTCAGGGCAGGGGCTGTCGCTTCCCACTCCCCCGACGAATCTGCCACAGTGTGGCTCTGGAGGGAGTTCTGTGCTAACTGAGCGGTGGGCACAGGCCATCCCACCACTCACACTAAGGCGACTCTACGGGGTGCCCGGGGCCCGGCTGCCCAACAAGCAGGGCCTTGCCCAGGACCTCAGGGGCACCTGCTGCCTTCGCCATGCAAGAGTCTCTTCCCGTAATTTTCTCCAGAACAAATCTCACCAATCTCTTACCTTCTTCTTCATTCCATATGAGGTTTGACACACAAAACATAGCGGCAAGTTGGAGTTTGACATGTGAGTGACCCTATCACAGAAAAGGGGAGATATTAAAATGGAAGCAATCTCATTTTTGACCTTTTTTTTTGAGACACTTCATAGGCAATTCCAGTAGCCTAATACTCTGGAGCAGAGACCTCAAACTCAGATGTCCTGAGGGGTCACAGAGTGAACACCAGAATGAAGGGGCTGGGCTAAAGACAGCAGGGAACTTGAAGAATCTGAAAAAGGGAAGTATAGAAGCCCTGTCCAAAGATGCTCAAATTCCAATTTTAATAACCGGCTGCCTGGCCCAGCCTCTGCGGCACGGTCAGTGGTATACCAGATGGCAGAGCGAAAAGCTACAAGCCCACCGTGGCTTCCGTCCTGGGCTTGGGCACCCTGAACACATGCTGGGTGTGTGTTCTCAGAATCCCCGCAGGCTGGAGGCTGGGAGGAAGAGGACTGCAGGGAGACTGAGCCCTGAGGGTGCCCTCACCTCTACCTCCCTCACACATGCATGCTCTATCATGAACAGAGGGGAAAATAATCTGCCTGGCTAAACAAAAACACCTCTGGGGTCAGAGTGTAAGTGTGCAATTTATGATTCAATCAATGTACAGAGACACATGGGCATCTGACAGTCCTGTGCTTGGGGTTCAGGCCACACTTTCGGCCTCTAGTGGCCGATAACCTGGGAGGATGCACATGTGATATGTATCTCTTGAGCCACTGACTATCTTATCAAATGACACACTGATTCCTGTAAGGAAGAAAGTGGAGACAGACAGGGAGTTCTAGGATTGGACTTTCACACATCATTTACAAATGATACCACTTACTAAAAGAATCATTACGTATACATTCAGCTTCTGGATTCATTAAATTATTTCTATAGGAAAAGTCCCCCCCCAAAAAAACAAAACAAAAACAAAAACAAAAAACTTTGGTCAAATCTCTATTTATCAAATGATCTACTAAAGTTAAAGCGTTCCATAATTCTAATACACATACTTTTTTCTGTTTACCAAAGAGAGAGAGAGAGACAGAGTGAGATAGAGAAAGGGAAAGTGAGAAAGCCCTCTCCAGTGGAATCTGATCAGCTGCAAACTTTCCTCCTCAGTCTCTCCACCCTGTAGAATTCTGGGTAAGAGTGCACATGTGCATGGTGTGTTTTTCAAGCTGCCAGGGCCAGGACTTGAACTGTTGTCAACCATGTGGGATCCAGCTCTTAACCACGAGTTTATGGGGCTGGCCCATTTATTTTTCTTTATGTATAGAAAGTACAACCATTTCTGGTTAAGCTGGATCATTTATCCACATACAATACTTTGTCCTAAATGAAAGAAGATCCAATAGTGACAATCTTTTTGTAAAAAAGAATTACTCAATTTTATTTGTTATTACCATTTTTTAATTTGATCAGAGACTGAGAGAAAGGGCAAGTGGAAAAACAAGCTGCCAGGTCTGGGACTCGAACCGCAGTTGGCTATGTAGGAGGTCCAGCAGCCCAACCACCACGCGACCTATGGCCCCAGTAACACGGTCTTTACAGATGATTTTCCGATTGATAAATTCTTACAAATTTCCAGTGTACTTAGATAATTTATATACATCTGAGGAAATACCAAGGACATGATATGCTCAAGAATTTCTTAAAGACAAACTCATCATACAGGACTAAACCTCAGCTATGCAAAGACACGGGCGTGCTTTCTTCTATTAGAATTTTATGGTTAGTACTTTTTTCCTTCTACCTGCAAATGCTTTTTTTTAAAAAAAGAATTATTTAATTTAATTTATTATTACTGTTATTATTTAATTTGCTACAGGGCAAGTGTGCTTGCCAGAGAGACAAACAGAGCGAGAGAGAAAGAGAAAAAGTGAGAAAGCAAGCTGCCAGGTCTGAGACTCGAACCACAATCGGTCATGTGGGAGCCCAGCACCTTAATGACCATGCCACCTGCTGGCCCCGATACTTTTATTTTCTTTTTTAACTGTCAGAGGGCCAGAGACTGAGAGGGGAAGAGTGGGAGGAAGCGACCCCCATGAGGCAAGGTCATGCTGCGATGCATTCTCCCGTCTCTCTGCCAGATCAGGATTTGGGGCACACATGTACATGGACCTGGCATGATTTTCAAGCTGCCAGGGCCAGGGCCGGGATTCATACTGTGGTTGGCCTTATGGGATCTGGCTCCTTAACCAGCAGGCTGCAGGGTTGGCTCTACATGCCAACGCTTTTTTTGGAGAGTTTTTTTTTTTTTTTTTCTATAGGGCGCGTATGCTCACCAGAAAGACAGAGACAGACAGAGAGACAGAAAGTGAGAAATCATCCCCCCAGCGGGGATGACCACGCCACAATCCCTTCTCCTCCATTCTCCTCTCGGGATCTTGGGCATGCATGCACATGTGCCCCGTGTGAGTTTAAGCCACCGGGTCCGGGACTCGAACTGCGGTCGACTACATGGGAGTCCAGCGACACAGCCATTACACCAACTGCTGGTCCCCAGGCCAACACTTTTAAAGAGCTGTCCAGTTTGGGTTTCATTAAAACAAAACAGAACAAAACTTATGATCCGCTCTCGACCTCAGGCCGTCAATGACTACTGGATGAATAAAGAAATTGGTATATACTATAACAAATAAGCATTTACAATGTATAATTTAATTTGTTTTGAAAGTATTTTGTTAAAAAACAAATTGTTCTGATAGGAGGAGGACGGAAGGGTGGGAACTTAGCTGGAGCGCATGGAAAGGATCTCTCTGAAGGCGCTAACATCTAAACAGAGACGTCGAGACAAGGGAGGTGCCAGGTGCGCCGAGAGCGAGAGGTCTGGGGCTCCGAGCAGGGACAGTCCCTGCAAAAGCCCGAGGTAAGGAGGCGCCATTGCTCAGCGAGGCAGGGAGGCCCAGCGTGGGGCCCTTGCAGGACAGGGAAGGGGCTCGATTCCATTCTGGAGAACGTTAGCAGTGAGGGCCAAGAGCTCATTTATGTCCCTGGAAGGTCACCTGGTCTGACAGAACTGGAGGGACAGTGCGGAAGTGTCTGGGGACGGTTGTCACAGTCAGGTCTGAGAGGCCGTGGCTTGTACTAGGGTGGGACCAGTGCTGGGACAAGGAGTGGACAGACTCAAAGCAGTGTGGAGGGAGGCCCGACAGGCGTGCTGATAAACAGGACGGACCGGGGGACAGAGCTGGAGAAACCAAGATAGACTTGCTGGTTTGAGTAAAGCCACTGCGCTGAGTAGGAAGGACCATGAGAGGAGACACTTAGTGGAGATATTTTAGAATTTACATTCATTCATTCACTCACTCATTCATTCTGCTATAGGGCACGGGCACTCACCAGAGAAAGAGGGCAAGTGAGAAAGCACCCCTCCGAGGGGACGGCCGCACAATCCCTTCTCCTCTAGGGAATCTAGGCACGCGTACACGAGTGCCCAGAGCAGTTTTCAAACTGCTGGATCTGGGACTCAAACTGCGCAGTTGGCCACGTGGGATCCGGCCACCTTAACCACCATGCCAGCAGCTGCCTAAACATGAACTACACGAGGCCACCAGACAGCGACATGGAAGTGCTGAGCAGGCAGAACGATCCGAGTCCAGAGCTGGGAAGGGAGGTGTAGGCTGAGGCGTGTGTACCTGCAGGTGAGCAGCACAGAGGTGATAACACAAGCCACTGGGGCGGAGGGACGGGGACGGTGGCTCTCCCCGGACCGTCCACAGAGCAGGGCACTGCATAAAACCCTCATGCCCAGGACAGCCCTCGGACTGAGCAAGTCCGAACCCCGGGAGGGAAAGGACACGGCAGGGTCCTTGGAAGCTCCCTGGAGGGCTGCTCTGGCCGCCGGGGCTGTGAAGCACGGTCTCAAGGCGCACGTGGGAGAGAAGGGGGTCCAGGGATAAGCAGGCAGGTGTGAAGCCATGGAAGCCAAGAGAAAAGATTTCCGGAGGGCACAGTCGGCTCTGGGGAAGTCTGCTGTAAACAGGTTAAGTTGGGAAAAGAAAAGTGTCCTCTGGATCCAGCATCACAGAGGCCACTAGTGACCCTAACATGAAGTCTCCCCTGAGTGAGGGGCCAGAGCTCAGGTGAAACAGGAGGGACAGTGAGTCTAGATGGGAGGGAGACAGCATGTGCGAGAGATGCTTTCCAGAAAGTTCACTTTCAACAGCGGCAGAGAAATGGGTCACCTGATGGTACAGGAAGTTGAAGGAAACTTTAAAAGGTTAGAGATACTGTGTGGATCTGGTATTAGAAAGATACGGGAATTCTTGTAGAAGTAGGTTTTCATTCGGTTTTTTTCTTTTTTTTTTTGGAGAGTTTTTTTTTGTTTGTTTGTTTGTTTGGTTTTTTTTTGCAATAGGATGAGTGCGCTCGCCAGAAAGAGAGAGACAGAGAGATAGAAAGCAAGAAATCACCCCTCAGGGGGGATGGCCACACCACAATCCCCTTCTCCTCCATTCTCCTCTCAGGATCTTGGGCACACACGCACACGCACCTGGCGTGAGTTTAAGCCACAGGGTCTGGGACTCGAACCGTGGTTGACTACACGGGAGTTCAGTGACATAGCCATTACACTAACTGCTGGTCCCTAGGTTTTCATTCTGAAGTTCTAACATCCTATTCTGAGGCCAGGCACAGAACACGGTGCTATGTATCTCTCCTGGAGCTTACGCTTCAGTAGGAGAGACACAAACACACAGATGTGTACCACAGTGACTGAGCTCAGTGCTCTGGGGGCAGGGACAGAACGCGGTGACAAAGAACAACCCACACGGGTAGAGCTCAGCGCGAAGTATCAGTTCAGCTGAGACCTGAATGAGGAGGAGTGGGGAGGACGGTTCCAGGCAGAGGGGCCAGCGAGTGTGAAGGTCACGAGGCAGGAAAGAACACAGCCTTTTAAAACAAATTTTTGCCAGGGAGCATGTGTACGAGCCGGAGAGAGACAGAGAGGGAAAGCAAGAAAGCACCCACCCCACTGGACACGGCCACGTCGCAGGCCATTCTCCATCTCTCCCTCCTGTGAGATTCTGGGCATGCGTGCACAAGCATCTGGCATGTGTCTCGAGGCACTGGGTGTGAGACGTGAACCTTGAGGTTGGCCATGTAAGCTCCAGCTGATCCTCTTCTTCCTGTTAAGAACCTTTGCACCGGCCCCCTGCTGGTGGTTAAGGCACTGGATCTCACGTGGCCGACTCTGCGGTTTGCGTCTCAGACCCGGTGCTTGAAAATCACAGCAGGTGTGGTGAATGCAAGTCCAAAAGCCTGAGAAGAGAATGGAGGAGAAGAGACTGCAGTGTGGCCGTCCCCCCATAGAGGGTAATTTCTCTCTCTCTCTCTCTCTCTCTCTCTCTGGTGAGTGCACATACCCTATGGCAAAGAAAAAAAAAAAGAAAGAGAAAAAATGTACTAGAAACAATAAAACACCCGCTGCCAAACCTGCTGGGCCGCCTCCCCTGCCTTCCAAGGCTGCAGCGACAGGAAACGCGGGCTCACCATGTAATACTTGATTTTCTGCAGGATGTCATCGTTGGTCATAATCAGCTCCTTGGCTGTCGTCCCGTCCGCTATGTTGGCTAGGATGCACAGTGTCTGGAAGGACAAAGGGCCGCGGTCAGGGGCGTTCCCGTCTAGGCCGGCCTCTCTCAGGACCGTGGGCAACGTCCTGAGGGTGCACGACTTCCCCGAGGCACATTCTCAGCGCCTGACTCGTCAGCTGCCATCACTACCATCGGCACTAACCACACCCAGGCACCACCGGGCCCACGCACGGACGGCTCTAGCTGGGCGTGGAGCCACAGGTGGGCAAAGGCAGCCGTGTACAGGTCACGTTATCGCAAAAGCGGAAGGAAAACATAATTTACATTGTTCTTGAAAATTTCATTTCTCAGTGAAATTCTTGTGACCAACTCACAATGTTTCTTCAAAGACGCTCGCTCGCACTCTCTCTCCAATTCCCTTTTCTATGGAGGGTATACGTGTGTGCATTCCAGGCTGCGATACACCAGTGCGGTCAGTCCGCAACTGACGGACATCTAGTTTCTCTTGATTTTGTGATTACCAACTGCTCCAAACATGCACTTACAGCTTTTATGTGAACACAGGTTTCCACCGATGTGAGTAAATGCCTACTGGTGGGACGGCAGGGTTGTGTAACTGAGCGTATGTCTAACCTTACGAGAAACTGCAAAGCGCATTTCCCAAGTGGCCACATCGGTTCGTACTCTCACTAAATGTTCTACACCCTCACCGGCAGCAAAAACCCCGCCGTTCTAACACGCGTGCGGTGGTGTTCCACATGGAGGTCCGTTTGTATCTTGCTAAGCTCTTTATTCGGGTCTGTTTTCGTGTTGTTCGAGGGCTCTCTATGTTTCAGAGATGGTTATTTGCCAGCGACCTGGTTCCCGGAACGTCCCTCCAGTAGATGCCTCTTGTTTCCTTCTCCTAACAGCACCTTTCTCGGAGTGTCAGTTTTACATTTAACAGAGACTAAGTTACCTTTTCTGGATGACATTTTAAATGTCTCCTCTAAGAACTCTAGGGGCCGGCAGGTGGCGTGGCGGCTAAGGGCGCTGGACTCCCACATGGCCGACGGCAGTTCAAGCCCTAGACTTCGAGGCTTGCCTTCTCACTTTCTCTCTCTCTGTCCCTCTCTGGTCAAATTTAAAAGATAAATTAATTTTTTAAAGAAAGAACTCTTTGCCTAACCACTCAAAAGATTTTCTCGTATTTTTAGTAAATGCTTTATAGTTTTGTCTTTAAGCACCTGTTTTCCTCTAGAGGGCAGGAGCTCTTGCCAGAGAGAACGCAGCCCCTAGTGGGCGTGGTCACGCTGCCACCTCTTGTCCTTCCAGGTCTCTAAGTTGTGGAGATGAAGACACACACAGCCCTGGCGTGACTGTTTTCTTTTCTTAAACATTTTCCAGAGGACACATGTGATCATTGGAGAGAGGTGGGGAGGGGTGAGAAAGCACCCCACGGGGGACGGTCATGCCACAACCCCTGAGCCTCCATTTCTTTTAGGGTTTTGGACACGTACACACACACACACACACACACACACACACACCCCGGCCATGTCTTTTGAACCACCCAGTCTGGGACTTGAACTGCACGGTCTGCTAATGAGATCCAGCTGCCTTAACTACCACACCACTGGCTGGCCCTGCAGCATGCTTTTTAAACTGCCTGGGCTGGGATTTGAACCACAGGTGATGATGTGGGATTTGGTATCCTTAACCACTATGCTACAGGGCTGGCACAGTTTGTATTTATTTATTTCATCTTTTTTATTTAAGAGAGACTTTTGCTATATACTGCAGAGTCGGCCATGTGAGAGCCAGTGCCGTAACCACCGCAGGTGGCCCGTAGAGAGGGTCTCAACAAGAGGACATGGGGCACATGTGCTTGCTGGACAGACAGCGAGACAGAGAGCAAGACGTCGCCCCGGGGGATGGTTATGTCAATCCCTTCTCCTCTATTCTCTCAAAATTTTGGGCACGCAGACACACACGGCTGGTGTGAGTTTCAAGCCTCTGGGTCCAGGACTCAAACCGCAGTCAGCCATGTGGGAGTCCAGTGACGTAACCACTATGCCATCTGCTGGTCCCATATTTATCTATGTTTTTTTTTTTTTTTTAAAGAATTATTCAACTTTATTTTTTATTTATTTTTAATTTGACCAGAGAGGGACAGAGTGAGAGAGAGAGGAAGAGTGAGAAAACAAGCTGCCAGGTCCGGGACTCGAACTGCCGTCAGCCATGTGGGAATCCAGCGCCCTCAAACACAGCGCCACCTGCCGGCCCCATATCTATATATTTTAACAGTGATAAAATATACTTTTATTTACTTCGTTGAGTCAGATGGCTATAAAAAAAATTGTTTAAAAAAACAGTAAGGTGTCTTGGAATTTATTTAAACTAAAGAAAAGGTCCTATTTTCATGGAATATATACTTTTTTCTTGAAATAACAATTATGACACATACAGAGAATTAAGGATGCTGCACTTGTGATCCATACAAAACATCAATATTTTGGGTTGTACATAATTAAAGAAGTATCTCGAACACCCCTGAAATATGGTGGATACAAGAATGCAATTTAGAAAAGAAAACGCAAGAAATCCACACTGCAGCCACTCAACGTATTTAAAATCACAGAGCAAGAAAAGCTACGTAGTTTTATCTTTTACATAAGGTCTATGAGCGAATGTTTTTATCTGTCAGAAGGCAACGTGCTCACGGGGGAGAGAGAGCGAGCGCGCGAGACCAAGCAGCCATCACGGAGCACGGGCACATGGCGATCCCTTCCTCCGCTCCCCCTGTGGGACTCGGCACGCACGTGTGCCCAGGGTGCTTCCCAAGCCCCTGGGTCTGGACTTGAACCACACAGTTGGCTATTTGGGATCTTAACCAACAGGCCGTGGGCTAGCCTGGCCAGGAAAACTTTTAAAATACAGTTTGTTTATTTCTCCCATGAGAGAGAGTAAGAAAATCAGCGCCAGCAGGGTCTCCGTGCTGTGAGCCACTCCCGGCCCCAGCCAGCCAGTTCGAGGGCACGTGTGAGAGCTCAGTGTGCAGAGGAAGACCGAGGGACAAGGGCCTGCGACCTTCCCACACGGCCTCAGCACAGCAGGGCTTTCTGCTATGCCGTGCCACTGTAGCTGGCCCTGTGAGTAAATTGTTTGTTTGTTTGTTTAAGGTTTCTGTGTGTGTGCACTCACCAAAGAGAAACAGAGAGAGGGAAAGTGAGAATTCACCCCCCAGAGGAGATGGCCATGTTGCAATCCCCTCTTCCATTCTCTTGGGATTTTGGGCACGCATTCATACGCAACCAATGTGATTTTCAAGCTGCTGGGTCTAGGATTCGAACCATGGCTGGCCATGTGGGAGTACAGCCCCTTAACCACCATGCCACCTGCTGGTCCCACCTATGAGTAAATTTTTATCTAAGGTGTAAGATATAGTTCATAGTTAATATTTTTTGGAAATTGTTACAGCATCATTTGTGGGAAAGATTATTCTTTCTCTGTTGCAGCTTCGTCAATAATCAACTAGCCATATACTAGGGAACTTCAAAAAGTTAGTGGAAAGATGAAATTAAAATAAGTTTATTTTGATGCAAAAAATTGGAATCCAATTTTTCATAATATGCACTTCCCAAGAATTATTTGAAGACCCTCATGTGTGTGGGTCTACTTCTAGACTCTAATCTGTCCCACTGATCAATACATGTTATTGCTGACAGCGTACCGCCTTAATTACTATATTCGCATTGTCTGCAAGTCAGGTATCAAGCCTCCTCCAACTTTGCACCCCCCGCGCCCCCACCGTTCAGGGCAAGTGGCGGGATAGTGGTAGGGCAGCTGGACCCAGAGAACAGGTCCTGGGCTCAGGTCCCAGGATCCCCTGAGCACGCCAGGTGTGCACATGCCAGAGTCCAGGCCAGCCGAGCCGAGGACTATGCTGTGGCCTGAGGACCCTGCTGGGCGAGCCTGGCTCCTTCAGAATCGTTCTGGCTGTTCTAGTCCCTGTGTTTGAGAGCCTGTGTCTAAAGACAGAGATGTTAGATACTGTATCTACAGCACACTGGGGTTTCCAGTAAGAGCGTGTTAGCTCTATAAATCAGTCTGGGGAGAGTCGGTATCTTAGTATGGGATATCACTCCATTTCTTTCAGTTTTGATTTTTTTGCATTGATATTACTAGGATTTTGTCATTTTAACTACACAGCTCCTTGTGAGGTCTGTAGTCAATATGTCCTTTATCATTTTTTTTTTTTTTTTGAGACAGATTTTTGCTATAGGGCATGTGTATTAGCCAGAGAGACAGAGAGACAGAAAGTGAGAAATCACCCCTGAAGGGGATGGCTACGCTGCAATCCCTTCTCTTCCATTCTCCTCTCAGGATCTTGGGCACACGTGTACATGTTCCCAGCTTGAGTTTGAAGCTGTTGGGGCCAGGACTCGAACCACAGGTCGGGGAATACAACAATGTAACCATTACGCCATCTGTTGGTTCCCCTTCATTATTTTTTAAGCTACTGTAAGTGGTACTGTCATTTTTTTTTTCTTAGAGATTTTTGCTATAGGGTGTTAAGTGCTCACTGGAGAGAGAGAGAGAGAAAGAGAGAGAGAGAGAGAGAGAGAGAGAGAAATCATCCTTGAGGTGGGGTGTGGCCACATCACCATCCCTTCTCCTCCGGTCTCCTCTTGGGATTTTGAGTATGCACACACGCATGCCCAGTGTGAGTTTCAAGGCAAGGGGTTTGGGACTTGAACCATGGTTGGCCATGTAGGAATACAGTGCCTCAACCACCATGCCACCTACTGGCCTTGGCATTGTCTTTTAATATTTTAACTTCCAACTGTTCACTGCTAGTATATTAAAAATACAACTGATTTTTTTCTATCTTGTCACTTTGCTTAACTCATTTTTCTTTCTTTTTTTAAAGGTTTTCACCATAGGGTGTGCATGCTCACTAGAGATAGAGACAAAATCCCTCTTCCTCCAGTCTCTTCTCCAGATTTTGGGCACGCACACACACGCACCTGGCACGATTTTTTAGGCTGCTGGGTCTTGAACGACAGTCAGCCATGAGGGAATCCAGTGCCTACCTCCTGGCCCCAAATCATTTCTTAAATTTAGATTTTTTTTTTAGGTTTACTTACTTCTTTCATGAGTGAGAGAGACAGAGAGACAGCACCCTCAACAGATCTGGGACCACAGGCACACATGTACTTGGGGAGGTCTCTGAACCCATGGGTCTCTTGTATTTTTTTTTTTTTTTTTTGAGAGGTTTTTGCTATAGGGCGTGTGCACTCGCCAGGAAGACAGAGAGAGACAGAGAGACAGAAAGCGAGAAATCACCCCCCAGGGGGGATGGCCACGCCACAATCCCTTCTCCTCCATTCACCTCTTGGGATCTTGGGCACACATGAACGCACACGCGCCCGGTGTGAGTTTAAGCCACCAGGTCCAGGACTTGAACCATGGTCAACTACATGGGAGCCCAGCGACATAGCCATTACGCTAACTGCTGGTCCCTCCATGGGTCTCTTGTGAACCCAGAACCCTCCCACATGGGTCAGCCTCACAGAGCATCACATTTTACTACTGTGCTACTGCCTGGCCCCTGAGTTCTACATTTTTTATGTGTCCTTGGCATTGTCTAAATAGATATTCATAGTGTCTGGGAATAACTTTATTTCTTTACAATCTGTATGCCTCTTATCTATTTAATTAGCCTTATTGTAACTGGCAGGAATTATAATAAAATGTTGAACAGGAGTGATACAAATGGACATATCTGACACGTTCCCAATTTAAGGGTTATACAGATACATATATTACCTTGATTGTTTTGATAGCTTGATAGATGTATACAAATACCAAAACTTATCACATTGTATACTCTAAGTATTAAACCATGCAACTTACTATGTTAATTATACCTCAATTAAAAAAAAAATGATCAGACAAGCCAGCAGGTGGTGTGATGGTTAAGGTGCTGGACTCCCACATGGCCAACCATGGTTTGAATCTTGGACCTGGCAGCTTGCTTTCTCACTCTCCCTCTCCTCAAATTGAACATTAATAATAACAAATAAAATTAAATAAATAATCCTTTAAAAATTTATCACATAACTCTGAGAAACATTAAGCTTCCAGTTAACAATCACACAGTTTAAGCTCCCTGCTAAGGGTAAATGCATCATCCCCAAACTCAAGCGTTGAAATTTGGTTATGATGGTATTAAATAAGGGTAGAAATTTCATCTAACTATAAGACTGAAGGTGGAGCCTTTGGGAGGTGACTGGAATTAGGTTAGGTCATCAGGATGGGGTCCCATGACTGCAGACCTGAGTTTATAAGGAGAGGTGGACCAAGGCAGGTCACCGATAGGCTCACTCTTGTCTTGTCACCTGGTGATGTCCTGCGCTGCCTTGGGTCTCTGAAGAGAGCCCCCACCAACAAGAAGACCCTCACCAAATGCCACTCATGAATCGGACCTCCAAACCCTGCATGAAATAAACATCTATTTATATATTACTCAGTGGGTGGTACTGCACTGTCAGTGACAGGAGTGAGCTAAACCCTCCACACTCGCCACCTCCGACGGCATGACAGTGTCATCTGCACCCTGGCAGCACACATTCCTGCCGGTCTCTTGCCTTCACCCAAATCCTGCCTGGCCTTCCTGCCTTGGCTGTGCTTTGCAGTTCAGGGCAGGTCTCCCAGATGAGCGGACTGCACAGCCCGGTCCATCTGTCTGAATGCTCTCCAGGCAGGACAGCTTCTGGCCTGCACATTTCCCCATCGCTGTGCTGCAGTAACGAATCTTACTTCACCTCATTTCAACTAATTTCAGTGGTGTTTATGAAATAAACTTTAAAAAAAATTTATTTGATTTTATTTATAATTATCATTTTTCAATGTGACCAGAGAGAGAGACAAAGGGAAAGTGAGAATGTAAGCTGCTAGGTCCAGGACTTAAACCGTGGTTAACCGGGCGGGAGTCCAGCGCCTCAACCGCCATGCCACCTGCTGGCCTGAGATTATACTCCTGTTGTGTTAAGTTTTTATTCATCAAGAGAAACCAATCTCTTTTTTTTGAGAGAGAGATTTGCAATAGGATGTGTGTGCTTGCCATAGAGAAGTGAGAGGGAGAGAGAGAAATCACCCCCAGGAGGGATGGCTATGCCACTATCCCTATATGGTGAGAGAGGGCAAGACAGCCCTGGAGAAGGCAACGCCCCCGGCTGGTTCAACGTGGCTGCTCTGTAGAGACGTGGACAGCGTGTACAGGGTTGACACAGAGAGCATGACCACAGATTGCGGCCCCGTCCTCCTCTACTCCAAGAAGAATATGTATTTTTAAAAGTTATATTCATTTTGCAAGAGAGACACAGACAGGGACAGACAGGTACGCTTGACGGGGCCACTGCACACCGCGGTCCTCCCCGCGGCCTTCCAGCCAGCCTGGAGACAGGCGCGCAGACCTGCTGTGCCCGGGCTGACCCGTACCCGGAACCTGGGCTGCCGAGTGCTCCAGTACTGCACACGGCGCCCTGCCAGCTGTGCCGCTGCAGCTGGGCTTCCGGGAAGAACGGCAGAGAGCTTAGGGTGGCGGAGACCTTTCCTCCTGTCCCTAGGGCACCTCCATCTCAGCACTGTGGTCCCTGCAGATCTGACTGTTTCAGAAGACTCCTAGTTAGGGGCTATCTTTGTGCTCACATTTAGAAAATGTTCCCCACGAACAACAAACACATACCTGTTCTTTGACTTCAATGTTATGCTCCCCTTCCAGAATGAGGGTGACGGCTTGCATAATCTGCTTTCCATGAGTACTCATTATTTTATCTATATGCTGCAAAAAATGGGAAATCCATAATTATTACATGCCAAACAGAGAGAAAGACCCGAGGAAGAGCAGAGGGCTTCTCAAAGTAAGTAACGTGAATCGTAACGGCTTGAAGCAGCACACCAGAGCACGCAGAATGCGATGCCAAACAACAGTGTCGATTATATTTTAAAGCAGCATTTTGCCTCCAAATCCTTTTTTAAAATAAATGACTTAAATGTGAAGAAAGCATAGAGCTGGATTGACAGAATATAGATTACAATTATTGGGGGCGGGGGTTCTTCAACCCAAAGACATTATAGAAAAAAAAAGCACAAGAAAATGCATGGGGAGGAAAAAAAACCAGAGACTTGGAAAATGAGGTGTCAATTTTCGAATGCTATCTCGGGACACAAGCGTGTGAAGACCATCCAAAAGACAATGGAGCAGACGGGGTCTACCCATGCCTCTTCTACCTGAAGGCCACTGACACTGTTGCCCACGGGACGTGAGAGAACAACTCCATGCACAAGGCCAGCCTCTTACTCTGACCTGCACCCCCTGTTCTGCGCACTGACACCTGGGGAGGTCAAGCCTGTGAGTGTGGCTGGGGGAGACCTCTGGAATGGCATGGAGGAGAACTCAACTGGGAAAGAAACAGAGGCCCCAGAGGTGGGTGGTTTCGGCAGGCAAGGGCACACGCTGTGGCCAGCAAACAGGGAAGAGTAAGGCACGATGACAAATCAGGGCGGGCACAGGTCCAGCGCACGGAGGAGGGGAGACAGATGGGGCGCAGGAGGGGAAGGCACGGAGCTCTGCCAGCTCCCGACACCTCCGAAGGGGACAGGGTTAGCCCTCAACCCCTCGCTTCCCTGGAAAGGGGCAGCATCTGAGTCACACTCGCCGGCAGGCGGTGATGAGGGTGGAGAGGAATAGCAGCGTTTTCCTGGGCACGCAGGGCTGGCCAGTCTGGAAGCCCGGGTGAGTTTACTTACAGGCCGGGTGGAGAGGAGGTTTCTAAGAAGTCCCAGTGTCTTCATCAGCACATTCAAATCTGAATCTGATAATAACCGGAATAGCTGTTCAGTACTCAAGCTTCGTAAAATATCTGCTTTTATTTTTTGTTCAGCCTGAAAAGCCATATTCTGAAAGGATTAAAGAAGTTGCAAGAATCACGTCTTCATTTACTTTATTGAAGTATTAATACTAACTGATAACTTTAAAAAAGCACAAACGGAATCGCAGAAAATCCCTCATATAAGTGACACACTCTGACTCCTGCTACCACCTGTATTTCTGTCTGCTGAGAGAGAGAGAACCGCCACTCCTAGGCGTGCTTCTATTTGAGAAACAACTGCTTTCCAACATGGGAATTTGGATGACACGAGCATCTGAAAGATTTCTCAAACACAAAATCAATTACTTGTGAGGATATCTTTATGGTAATTGAGGAACCGTTTCTGTGTCCCTGAAAACTAAGCGAACAGCACTGCGTGTACTGTGCCAAGCATTTTCCTCTGATTTGTTAAAGGGCGCATGCGCTCCCTAGAGAGAGACAGGGAGAGACAGAGAAGCCTCTCCCAATAGAGCACGACCACGCCACAGTCCACTCCCTTCCATTTCTCCACCCAGCACATATTTTTTTGGAGAGGTTTTTCTTTTTTTATTTCTTTTTTTTTTTGGGGGGGGGGGAGAAGTTTTTGCTATAGGGCACGTGCGCTCGCCAGACAGACAGAGACAGAGAGACAGAAAGTGAGAAATCACCCCCCGGGGAGATGTCCACACCACAATCCCTTCTCCTCCTGGGATCCTGGGCATGCACGCACATGCTCCTGGCGTGAGTTTAAGCTGCTGGGTCTGGGACTTGAACCGTGATCGACTACATGGAAGTCCAGCAACACAGCCATTACACTAACTGCTGGTCCCTTTTGGAGAGGTTTTTGTATAGGGCATGTGTGCTCGCCAGAAAGACAGAGAGAGACAGAGAGACAGAAAGTGAGAAATCACCCCCCCCCCCCCACCAGGGGGGATTGCCACACCACAATCCCTTCTCCTCCATTCTCCTCTCGGGATCTTGGGCACGCACGCACACGTATCTGGCATGAGTTTAAGCCACTGGGTCCGGGACTCGAATTGTGGTAGACTACATGGGAGTCCAGTGACATAGCCATTACACCAACTGCTGGTCCCCAGCACATTTTTTTAAGCTGCTGGGGTCAGGACTTGAACTACACAGTCAGCTGCGTGAGATCCAGCTCCTTCAACCACTCGGCCATAGTGCTGGTTCCTATGCCATGGCACTTTGAGAATGATTAAAGTACTCACTTATTGTGAATGAAAATAAGCAGCTCCCTTTACGGCGTGAAAACTGTGCCAGCTGTTGGTCTGGCTGAGCCGCACACAGGAGTTCTCCAGTGGGCAGACGTGTCTGAGCTACCGCAGCCTTACGAGCCAACAGCTGTTCTGCTCCTTTTTCTCTCATTCCTACTGCGAACTAGTTCTGCTCAATCTGAAACTACAATAGCTCATCTAAAGAAACAAACACGGCGAACTTGAAATAGCTACAAATCAACTTTTGATACAGACCTCCCCTGGAAGCTAGAGATTTCTCATAATATGTGGTTATTATTCTCTAGGAACTTATTCTAATCAATGAGCTAAGACATGAAAGAGAGCAAGTTACCTAATGAAGCAAGGCTCGCGGCAAAGCAAAGCACTCACTGAGTGTTGAGAGACCTAGGCCAAAGACGATTTCGATGTTTTGTATTTTGTGAACAGAGAATGTAATAGCTAGTAACATGGAGGCTGAAGAGAATAGGACAGCGTTTGGATCTGAGGAGTAGGACAAGTTTAATTTCCAACATTAAAGTTGGGCTTGTCAGAGTTCTGCAAGCTGCTTAAGTGACAGGCTGGGAAACAGGAAACAGTTCCGTATAGATATGTAGATTTCAGAGTCATTCAAAGGACCTCTTCCATAAGGGACCATAAAGCCATGACAGGAGAGGAAGCCCCTGCAGCTGAAGTATAAAGGGAACTGGAAACTGGAGACTGAAACTCGGGGAATGTCCCCTGAGAAAGTGAACTGAAAATACGTGTCATGTATGAGTTCATAAATGCTGGGCAGGTCGAGAAGAAACGTACTGAAAGTTGTGCAATGTTAACGAGAGCATAACTCTGGAACTACTGGACTCGGTCATTTTCCAGACAATCACGTGTATCCAGAGCTCACGTGGAAACGCAGCCACTGCACACTGGAATAAGAGGCGCATCGGACTGGGCAGGTCCAGAACCATTTCTATCCTCACTGGCAGGGACGTGTTCATCCTCACAATTCATTTACCCTCCCTGAGTCCTAGTTTCCCCCTTGTGAGATGGATATATACCAACACAACTTCAAACAATAATTAGAAATAACAAGTATAAAATCCTTAACTGATACAGCAATTCAATTTTAACTACTGTAATTATGTTTTTAAGAATCCACATGGGGGAGGGACCAGCAGTTAGCGTAATGGCTATGTCGCTGGACTCCCACGTAGTCGATAGCAGTTTGAGTCCCGGACCCAGTGGCTTAAACTCACGCTGGGCGTGTGTGCATGCATGCCCAAGATCCCGAGAGGAGAATGGAGGAGAAGGAATTGCAGCATGGCCATACCCCCTGGGGGGTGATTTCTCGCTTTCTGTCTCTCTGTCTCTCTCTGTCTGTCTGGCGAGTGCACATGCCCTATAGCAAAAACCTCTCCAAAAAACAAAAAACAAAAAACAAAAAACCCAAAATCATTCTGCAAAAAATCACTGCTAATCTATTCTAAATGTGCTGAAGAGTTCATGTTTTAGACCTATTTTCAAGCTCACTTTTCATTCATATAGGCAAAACAGTTTTGTATATTTACAGATCTGTGATGTAATGTGTAGGTTAATTAGCTTTATTTAGCCCTTCCACAATGTATGCATATTTTAAAACATCATGATATACACCATAAATATATGTAATTTTTGTCAACTAAAAAATCATTCTTTGCCTTAGTGTTCTCACTTGTAAAGTAGAATAAAAATACTCTCTAGTTTACTTTGTAAGTTGTTCTAAAGAGCAATTTTAGAACATGAGAGTGCTCTGTGAAGTCAGTCTATACATTTACCAGATATGAGGAAAATGTTTTCCCAAAATGAGAACAGGTGTCAACTTTCAATACGTGTCCACTTTTTGAATAATAAATAGGAGAACTGAGGCATTAGGGCGATAAGCAACTTGCTCACAGTTGAATCTGAAAGCTGAAGATAGAGTCTTCTTCTAGGTCCTGGGCCATTAGAAAAACTGGCCAAAATGGCAAGGTTAGAAAAAAGAAAACTCCAGACATTTCAAATAACATTCTTCAGTTCTAACTTTAGTGATGGTTCTATTCCCTTTGTAAATTATATATATGTGTAAAGGGTGAGACATACCATTAGGGCCCAAATTCCATTGACTCTTAAAGCGGGATTTTCGCTCTGGGTCAACCCACAGAGTAGCTCGACTGCTCCTGATTCTAAAATTGGCTGAGATTGGAGAGGGAGAAAAGCACAGCGTTAGAGTCAGACTTGCGAACTCAGTGTGCACATGCCCAGGCGCTCGGCTTCTGACCCTCTCCCTCACTCTCACCCAGTGACGAGCATCCTTCACAGAGCTGGGGGTGACGTGGCCATAAAACTCACCTTGGGCAGGGTGATTTCACAAATCCAAAAAAACCACGTAATTCCTGCCCTATGCCTTTTCTTTACAGTCTGGGAGGACACGGGAGACATGCGAACTATCTGCACATCTCACACACCCCCGTGACCCCGTCCCTAGCTCCCCGTTGCCATCCCACTGCACGCTGTCACGGCGGCTTCGTTTCCACATCGCTCCTGTGTGCTGCTGACAGGTGGGGCTATGAACCAATATGGTTGGTTTTGGAAAGAAAAGCAACCAGATCATTCTTCTTCTAAATTACCAGTCTTATTCCAGGCGTATTACAGTTCATGGTTTAGAGCCATTTCAAGGGCTAGTTTTGCAATTATATAGGCAAAACAGTCATATACATTTATAGTCATGCCACATTTTACCCCTAAATTAGCCTGCTTTAGCCTGGTTGCTTATTTTATTTATGATACCTGGCTGAAAATGGGTTTTGGCAATTTCTAAAACATTCAACCCTGAGAGGATTACGATTTACCATCACCAGCAAATTCTTAAAGGCCCTCTGTCAAGTGGACTGTAGACATGTCTTAAGCAGTTCAGGCCTACAGACCTATAAAAGGGGAGTGCCTTTCAAGACGCCATTTTTGAAGAGAAGACACATTCCTCTACTTGTATATATTGTATTTGAAAAACTTTCTATTTAAAGTAAGTTCAAACTTGCAAAGTAGCAAGAACTATAAAAGGAACTCCCATATATTCTTTTCTGATATTCACCAATTTTTTAAGGATTATTTTATTTAACATTATTTATTTTTTAAAATTTGGCCAGAGAGGGGCAGAGGGAGAGGGAGAGAGTACGAGAGAGAGAGGACCAGGTCTGGGACTCGAACCACAGTGGGCCATGTGGGAGTCCAGCGCCCTTAACCACCACGCCACCTGCTGGCCCCCAGATTCACCAATTTTTAATATTTGCCATAATTGCTTTATCATTGTCTCATTCCATACATCTATATTCATATTACTTATCTTTTCTGAATCATTTGGAAGTAGAGTACATACCCACTTCAGGCCCCTTTATCTTTAACACTTCAAAATACTTCAATATGTATTTCCTAATAACAATGATATTCTCTTAAATAACTACAGTATGGTTACCAAACTCAGAGAAGTTAACATTAAATTAAGACAATACTTTCATTGAATCTATCGCTTAATTTTATCAACTGGCCCAAAAACATTCTGATAGCATTTACAGTTCATGATCCAGTTTATTTCATTTATTTATTTATTACTTTGGGGGGGTGAAGGTGGAGGTTTTTGTCTTAGGGTACCTGCGCTCACCTGAAACAGAGAGAGAGACAGTGAGAGGGAGAGTGAGAAATTACCCCCCCAGGGGATGACCCAGCACAATCCCTTCTCTATTCTCCTCCTGGGATCATGGACTTGCACGCACATGCACCTGGTGTGAGTTTCAAGTCTCTGGGTCCGGGACTCGAACCACGGTCAGTCATGTGGGAGTCCAGCATCGGAATCGCTATGCCATCTGCTGGCCTCAATTTATTTATTACTTTTATCTGCATTTATTTTATGTTGAATTTATTCCTGCGCTTACATAAGCTTTTGTTTCTTAAGATTCTTCTGGGACATCTCCTTCTCCTGTGCAACCTCCTCTTCTGGTTTAGGAACAACTTGCCCCTTTAGGAAAGACGGCCTCGCTGTGGCGGGGAGCTCAGGGATGGTTAATCTGACCGCGAGCTCTGCGAGTCATTGGTTACCTTGGGTGCGTTGTCCACGTGAACGTGCTCAACGACCAGAGTTACTCTGCATTTTCAAGCACGTGCAGCAGAACCCAGCACTCTTTCTGGGCCGCCAACCCTGTGTCCAGCTCCACTGCTTGGCCTGGGCACCTCTGCCAACGCCGCCATCGTAACGACGGGACGGCACGCAGCTCTGTAAAGTGGCGTCTCGCAGAGACGCGGAGGCCTTCCAGACACTCGGCAGTTGTTCAGATATGCACATCCTTGAAGGCCCGGCAGCTTCCCGGGTGTGCTTAAAGTGAACATGAAGATCGGAACTTCTTGGCTTGCATGACTTTGTGGGGTTCTCTGGGTCATGTGAATAGCGAACCATTTCATAGATCACCTTGGGTCACTTATGAGAAGAGGATCCAGTTTATTTATTTATTTTTAAAATTTCTATTCTTTTTTTTTTTTTTTTTTTTGAGAGGTTTTTGCTATAGGGTGTGTGTGCTCGCCAGAAAGACAGAGAGAGAGACAGAGACAGAAAGCGAGAAATCATCCCCCAGAGGGGATGGCCATGCTACAATCCCTTCTCCTCCATTCTCCTCTCAGGATCTTGGGCACATGTGCACACACACCCAGTGTGAGTTTAAGCCACTGGGTCCAGGACTCAAACTGCGGTCGACTACATGGTAGTCCAGGGATGTAGCCGTTACACCATCTGCTGGCCCCACCAGTTTCTTTTTTATATATATAAAAAAATCAACCATATTAATGACCCTATGCCTGAGGTCATTCACCTTTTTCCCTCACCAGACCCCAAATAATCTGCAGGTGGATCTGTGCACCCTAGGGCGGTTCAGGATGACTGACAGTGCTGCACTGGCTATAACGAGATCGCCATCAGGCCAGGACCCCACTGATGGGCAGAGGACAGACATGGGTGCTCTGGCACAATGGCCTGCCTGTGTCTTCAGAGCAACTACCAGTCGTTCCCCTTCTGTTCCAAGGTTTCTGCTTGTGGAGGAACTGCTTCTGAACTTCTACCTTGTTAACACCGTCTTCCTAGTCATCGTGAAAGCCAGCTGGTGTGACAATGCGTAACATAAATTCAACAAAAATGAGTCTACTAAATGTATAATAAAGCTAAGTTCATGACTGGGGCAGACCAGAGGTAGAATATATATACTACAGTAACACTAACTTTACAAGATTTCTTTCTCTTTTATTAGAGTTTATCTTGATTTTTTTGTTTAAAAAATAAATACATGCTCAAATAATTTATAAAATGCAAAAAGAGGGGTAAAAAATCCCCATATTCAATCCTTCCCCAAATAACTACCATTAAACAGTAAAAGATTATTTTCTGATACCAGCAGTTATCTTTTTGAACTGACTTATAACCATAGCTTACAAAATTGAGTCTTATCTTCAGTAAATATAATTTGAAAGTGGTCTATTACTTGTGTAATGATTTCTTATATTTGCAGCTTCAGTGGTTTAGTCGACTACGGGCAGTACTATCTTTGAAATAAACTGAATATGCCAGGTAAAATAAAAGGAATCATGAGAATAATAATCACATTTCCAAATGAATGATACACTTGTTCCCTGAGCCCTGCTGTCGCCCTGAGTCAAACCAGCCAGTAGTTTTAGAGCCTACCCCACAGCGTCAGGGCCGACTACTGTAAAAAGCACCTGACCACGCTCTGGCCAGTCAGGGCAAAGCCTACAAGAGGAAGAGAAAAGCAGTACTAACCTCTTTGCTTGGAGAAAACTCAAGAAGAAGATTACACAGCATGGAAGATGCTACTACTAGAATTTCATCTGGTGCGTTTTGTAAAACCTATGGAATTAAAAGGGGATACTATTAATGATATGGAATCATGGAGGTCAGATCATAAGAAGACTAAAACAAAAACTAATTTTGACTTCTCACATGGGGGAGAGAGTAGAAAAGACCCACTCGATACTGAACGTTACCTAGCTGCTATCACTGGACGGACGCAGGTCCTCATCTCTATCTTGCTCAAAGAAGCTGAAACCTCACTGGGAGTGGTTAGCGGGGAGATGAGACTCAGTCAGGGAGGGACACTCTGTGAGAAGCTTGGAGAGCACGGGACTGATCTGGGACCAGCTGGCTCATTCTACTCCATCCAATCTGGCAACTTACCCATCTACAGGATCGCCCTAAAGCTTGACTTTCCAATGTGTTTCTAGCAAGGCTTTTTCGGTCAAGAGAATGGATCGAGCTACTGCACAGACTGTGCGGGAGGCTGGTCTCAGCACCGGAACGGCACAGCCCTGGTGCTGAGCCCGACGCTTCCATGAACCAGACGTGTGAGCCTGAGCAGTTTTTAACTTCAACCTAGAGATAGGATTTTTTCTCTATCAACTGAAGAAAATCATGTCTCCTTGATACAACTATTTATAATTGAATGTGATATGGTAAAGAATAAGGGAAGCAGCACAACGTGGAAATTAAAAACAGACGGCCTGGATGCAAATTTCAACTTAACAGTTAAATAGGTATATGAATGCCTTAGCTGTAAAATAGGGATAATGACAGTACCTACTTCACAAGGTTGTGTACAAATTAATATATGAAAGGATTTTGGAACAGTAATGGTACACAGTAATAGCTATATAAGTAAGGCTTTCAAAAAGGCAATTTACTGCCATAACTGCTGTTGATATTAGGAATATTATCAGGCACAAAGTAGGCAAAGAGTAAACTAATAAATACAAACTCTCACTGAATTCAAAAGGCAATTTGCACGATGACTGCTGTTCCTTCTGTCAGCTGTCATCAGAACCTATTCATTCCCTCTAGAAGCTGAGAGAAGGCTTCAGCAACGCCATCACTCATGAGCAGTCACTGCCCCTTCCGCTAGATCCTCTGCATCTGGGGTCATGTCAGGCTCTGGCTTACGATCCCAAAAGGAGTCCAAGAAGTTCGTTTTGCAAATTGGAAATGGACAATCCCCCAAAGTTCCAGGAGTTAAATGTATCACCTGCCTTCCTCACCAAAACCAAGTCTGAAGCTCCGCGTTAAGAAGAGGAAGAATTATAAAGTAGGAACAGCTCTCAGACGCTGGGCTTTAACTTTACTGTGAACTGTGAGTTGCAAAAGACCAAGTCGCACAGACTCGGCATGCTGGTCTGTGTCTGCCCAAAGCCCCCCTGAGACCCTGCTCGCCCTGCCTCTGCCGCCTCGCCTGCCCTCATTTCCCAGGTGTGTGCCCTGCACCTGCTTTGTGGTCACTCAGCCCGTTCAGAAAGAAGGCATTGTGTCCTCCAAGTGAGTTCCCACGGTCACTGTGACTTCTTAGGGTCCTTGCTACTGTCAAACTATCCAAATCCTTTTCGCACTGATCCAATCTCTCCTGTTAACAGATTCGAGTTTCCAGCTGGCCCTGCGATCTAGTGGTTAAACCACACAGCTGGCTGCAGGTCCAGGTCCAGTCCCAGTCCCAGCCCCAGGCACGTGAGCACGCTCCGATCCAAGAGCGCAGGGAAATGGAAAAGGGACTTTGGCTGACCACACGCCACTGCAGGGTGCTTTTTTTTTTTTTTTTTTTTAAAGGTGCTTGCTGCTTCTTTCTCTCTGTCTTGCCTGATGAGTGCATGCATCTTCTGCACGCGCTATAGGGCACGTGCACTTGCCAGACAGACAGAGAGAGACATAGAGACAGAAAGCGAGAAATCACCCCCCAGGGGGGATAGTCATGCGGCAATCCCTTCTCCTCCATTCTCCTCTCAGGATCTTGGGCACGCACACACACGCGCCTGGCGTGAGTTTTAAGCCACCGGGTCCAGGACGCGAACTGTGGTCGACTACATGGGAGTCCAGCGACACAGCCATTACGCTAACTGCTGGTTCCCACGCCACTGCAGGGTGCTTGCTGCTTCTTTCTCTCTGTCTCGCCTGATGAGTGCATGCACCTTCTGGCAATTACAAATAAACTAATTTAAATAAATTTTATGAAATAGATTTTGGTTAGGGCCCATGGACTAGTTAGGGCAGCGGGATTCTATATAGCCAACCCTGTGGTTTGAATTCTGTCTCTGGCAGCTTGAAAAACACACCCAATGCAGAGGTGTGCATACCCCAAATCCTGATAGGATGGAGAAACAGAGGAGAGAGATTGTGCTGTGACCTCCAATGTGCCCAGTGGAGGTGCTTTCTCCCTCCCACCTCCTTACTCTCAGGGGGCTCACATGCCGACTAAGAAGAAAGTTTCCTGAAGGAGTAATCTATGCACCTATGGTCAGATCTGTCCTGGTCTGGAGCAACCCAATGACACTGCACTCACATGATAGTCAACGCGTGTCTGTGGACCGAGAGAAACAATCATTTTCTTTATTTAAAAAATAATTATTTATATAATGTTATTTATTCATTTATTTATTTTAACTTGACCAGAGAGAGACACACACACACAGAGAAAGAGAGAGAGAGAAAGTCAGAAAGCAAGTCACCAGGTCCAGGATTCAAACCTTGGTCGGCTGCAAGGGAGTGTCCAGCACCTTAACCACTTCGCCACCTGCTGGTCTCCCAAGAATCACTTTTCAAAATTATACTACTGAGAACACTGGTTGAAATTAGTGAATGCCTACCAAGTTTTTAAAAAGTTGCTATGGTTGACATGATTCATTTAAAAAAATATTATTTACTGTCTTATTAATCTGCACTTAAGTTTTTGTTTCAAATTAGATAATAGCTAATGAGAAACTAAAACAGGTAAGAACCTATGAACTTCTTTTTTATCTTTTTTTTTTAATTATTTTTAAGTTTTAGAGAAAGGGCTAGTGAGAAATCATCTCCTGCTAGTGGGATGGCCATGCCACAATCCCTTCTCCTCTCAGGATTTTGGGCATGCACACACGAGTGCCAGGCATGTTTTTCAAGCCACCGGGTCCAGGCCTCAAACTGGAGTCAGCGTCTTAGTCACCACACCGTCTGCTGGCCTGATTCTATGAGCTTGTTCTTAGATTTCTGCCTTAGGATGCATGCATTCACCCGAGAGACAAGAGACAGAGAGAGGGAAAGTGAGAAATCACGCCCTGGGGGGATGGTCACGCTGTAAACCCTTCTCCTCCATTCTCCTCTCAGGAATTTGGGCATGTGCACACACACATGCGCGCGCACACACACACACACACACACACACATCTGGTGTGATTTTTCAAGCCATCACTAGGTCTGGGACTGGACTCACATAGTTGGCCATGTGGGATCCAGCACCTTAACCAACATGCCACCTATTGGCCCCGATCCTATGAACTTTTTAACAGCATTTACTCAATGTAGTACAAGATTATAATGTGTGAAACTCAGAAGCTGACATCTAACAGTGACCAAATAGAGTTTCACTAAAATAGGGACAAAAGAAAATCAGAGAGCTTTTTGCTATAGGGTACATGCGCTCGCCAGAGAGACAGACAGAGACAGAGAGACAGAAAGTGAGAAATCACCCCCCAGGGGGGATGGCCACACCGCAATCCCTTCTCCTCCATTCTCCTCTCGGGATCTTGGGCACGTATGCACACGCGCCCGGCATAAGTTTAAGCCACTGGGTCCGGGACGCGAACTGCGGTCGACTACATGGAAGTCCAGCAACATAGCCGTTACACTAACTGGTGGTCCCAACAAATAAAATTTTCCATGAAAACCAAATGCCTACTCTCCTGTTCTCCTGTGCTATGTTAACTGTTACAAAAGAAAAAGAAATTAGCAGATATGCAAACAGCCTCTGAGCGGTGAGGAACATGAAAGTATCTGCAGTTACTACTCACTGGTTTGCTTCCATATTTGGGATACTATACTTTTAATGTGCAGAGCCAGCGCTCAGGTGTAACTACACCCTTACGTTCCCAGGTACACAACCTTGCCCAGACCTTTCCCAGCAGGAACCATCAGTGGATAGAAACCACACTCGGCTCCATCCCTGATGTGGACGACAGAGGGGACGGAGCTCAGCAATCAAGAGAAAATGGCTCCGGATGGGAAGAGTAATTTTGAAAAGCAGAAAAACACTTAAAAAAATCTTGAATGGATAATCAGTAGATCAAGCTGTCATGAAAAAGGTGCAGTTTAAGGACAAGAAAGAGTAGGAAAAATAAAACTTTTAGCTGAGGAGAGCCTTGAACAGTCCAGGAATGCTGAATCTGGCTCCCACGGCTTTGGAGACGGGACTGTGGGCCTGGGAAGGACTTCTGTCGGTGGGAGCTGGCACCTGCCTCCCTCTGCCCACAGCTGGTATCTCCCAGTGTGGAAAGGCACTGATGCTTAAGTTGGACAGAGTGCGGAGTGGGTAAATCTGAGATGCGGGGCTTTAAAATTTTTTAAAATTATTATTTATATCTTATAGGATACATGTGCTCACCAGAGAGAGAGAGAGAGAGAGAAAGAGACAGAGAATGAGAAAGCCATAAACCAGGTCACGCCACACGGTTAGCCAGGTGGGAGTCCAGCGTCCTTAGCCAGCTGCCTGCTGACCTCGAGATTTGGGGCTTTTAGTGAGGTTCAGGAAGGACAAAGGTAGCAAAGGACGGAGGACTATTCAGAAGAGCCAACGGAGGAGGACAGAGTGAAAGGGCCAGGCTCCGGGGGGCGTGCCCGTGGGCAGACGCGGCAGTCAGGTCAACGCCTCGGGCTGCGGCTGCAGGCCCGCTGGAAACTAAGGGACATGCGGTCCTGCAGCCTCCCGAGGCCATGCCACGACAGCATTTAGGCCAGACGCCTCTTCGTGCTCCCCGGCAGTTCCCGAACAGTGACTCATACACCCCGTCCTGTCACCCCTACCGCGGAGGCGCCTCCAGGATTCACTGCGGCTTTCCTAACCCACTGCTCTCGCCTTATTCCTGGACGTCTGCCGCAGTGCCCTCTGCCATGAGACGACTCCCACGAGCAGAGCGCCTCCGCCTGGCGTTTCCCGCGGCCGGAAGCCCGGGTACCTGTTCATCGGCCCGTCTACACCCTGCCCTCACCGCAGGCAGGAAGGCACTGCCGTCTCCACACACCCCGTCACACTTCTGCTCATGTCTGTCCTGCCCCAGGGAAATCCTCCGTTTCCTTCTGCCTTTGCCCACTTCATGCTCCTCCTGCCTGAAACTGTTCCTGACTACCACGGATACCTCAGGGCTCCCACTCCAGCCGAAGTAAGTATTTCCTACGGCCAGTGTGCCTACAGGGTTTGCTCACCACAGGAGGCACTCCACAACAAAACAACAAAAGATTAAAAAACTAAAAAGTCCTGTTTACTAAATTCAAGGTCATTCAAGGAAAGAATAAAAAGCCCGAAAGACTAAAATGACCCGTGGTTCTGTACACACGAGGGAATAACATTATTAGCAGCAACCTGGTGCATACGCTAAGCCTCAGTTCAGATTCAGTTACCCTAAACCTTTTCTGAACGTGGTGGAAGAGGCCCTCAAGAGACCTTACATTAAACAACAACAACAAAACAAGGGAGGGGGACCAGCAGGCGGTGTAATGGTTAAGGTGCTGGACTTCCATTAGCCGACTGTGGTTCAAACCTTGGACCAGACGGCTTGAAAATCATGCTGGGTGTGTGTGCAAAAACCCTAAGAGGAGAATGGAGGAGAGGGGCCTGTGGCATGGCCAACCCTCCTGGGGGAGGTGATTGCTCACTTCCTCTCTCTCTCATCTCTCCCTGGCAAGCACACATGACCTTTAGGAAAAACCTTAGTAAAAGATAAAGGGATTGCCAAAAGACTTCATGTAACATGTAAATGATTAATCCCTTTCCTTTTTATAACTAAAATTCTGAGGTCAACTGTGGCTGTAAATAAAGTAGAATATTAAACGGGCTGGCGTGGTGGTCAAGCGCGCTGGACTCCCACACGGCCGACTGCGGTTTAAGTCCCAGACCTGGCAGCTTGCTTTCTCACTTTCCTTCTCTCTCTCTCTTGCTCTCGCTCTCTTGCTCTGTCCCTCTCTGGTCAAATTTTAATAAATAAATACAGTTAAATAAAATAATTCTTTTTTTGTTTTGGAGAGGTGTTTTGTTTTTGTTAATTAGTTTTTTTTTGTTTTTTTTTTTTTTTGCTACAGGGTGCGTGCATTTGCCACAAAGACAGAGACAGAGAGAGAAAATGCAAGAAATCACCCCCAGGGTGGATGACCACACCACGATCCCTTCTCCTCCATCCTCCTCTTGGGATCTTGGGCACGCATGCACACACGCCCGGTGTGAGTTTAAGCCACTGGGTCCGGAACTCGAACCGCGGTCGACTACCTGGGAGTCCAGTGACAGCCATTATGTCAACTGCTGGTCCCATAAAATAATACTTTAAAAAAATGTATAATACTAAACACCTCGGGAGGTAGATGAATACCCAAAGCTTTAGTTAAGAAACAACCCAGGCGCGTGGTCTCCCTGACATAGGAGACACTGACGTCGTATCACAACCTGCAGACTGGCCGGTGCTCAACACGTCAGGCTGAGCAGACACGCTCAGAGAGCTCCGCGCAGAAATCAGACCTGCTTCCAGAGCCAGGGAGCGCGTGGGCCTAGCACCACAGGCTCTGGAGCACGCCACTGCCAGCCCTCTCCCTGCTGCTCACCTTCATCAATGGTTTCCACACAGCGTGGTCCTGGAAGCTGGTTCGAAGCTGCTGCACAGATCTGGATAAACTGTGCAAACATCTACAAAAAATAACTGAAATTAACTTCACAAAAACCTGGAGCTTTTACTTTCAAACAAACTACTTGGTATTTCGCAATGACTACTGAATACCTCAAATACTGGGGGTCTTCAAAAAGTTCACGGAAAATGAGTATTATGGAATAAGTACACAGGATTTCAAATTTTTTTTTACAATAAAATAAACTCATATTTTAATTCCAGTTTTCTATCAACTCTTTGAAGTCCTCTCATTTGTCTATGGACATTGTTAGGTCAACAACTCAGAACCCTCCATGGGCTTTGGAGGCTAGATTGTTAGGTACTGTTAAAACTGTATGAATTCACCTGATCGTACTTTTGAGTAACACCTGGATTCTGTGCGTACTCGGTGAAGGACCGGAAAGGAAACGGGTTAAACACAGGGCAGAGAATTTTTATTCAGACCATTTAAAGCTCATACCTGACGGCAGCTAACCGCACCTTGACACTAGACTCTGACAAGCCAGTCACAATTCGGTCCATCATATTTTCAGTCTCAATGATCTGGAGAAAAAGGTTAATGCTGCATAAATAACAACATGAAGGTGACAGACTTCACTGCTCGTAAATGCAAGCATGTTAATATCCACTACAAGTTTAATGCTGTTTTTGGCAAAAGTCTTTACCTCTTGAAGTCCTTCCCCTCTTGTGGGAACAGGCCACTCATGAGAAAGGAGGGCCAGCCCACCGAGAACCAAGCTGAACGAAAGGTAAGAGGCAGATTCTGTTTCTTTATTTCTGAAGACGTTTAATACAAAAATTAAATGGCATAAGTACTGCAGCACGGTAAGACAATCTTGAGAAAGAGTAAAAAGATACAAGTGAACTTTCGTGGGGCAGGTTCCTGCCAGAGTGAGACTCCAGGAAAACCACAGTCCACACTAGCCTCGTGGAATGAAACCTGCAGGTCTCAGACAGTCACCCTCTGGCTACTTTCTTTCTTTCTTTTTTGTAAAGAATTATTTTATTTATTCATCATTATTATTTTTAATTTGACCAGAGAGAGTCGGCGAGAAAGGGGGAAAGTGAGAAAGCAAGCTGCCAGGTCCAGGACTTGAACCACAGTCAGCCATGTGGGAGTTCAGTGCCTTAACCACCATGCCACCCGCTGGCCCCAGTGGCTACTTTCTTACCGAGGAAATGAAGACTAAGTTAAATATTTAGTGAAGTACACTTTGCCATCTCTTACTACAGTGCCAGTCTTGCCCCATGTGATCACAGTATCATCTCAAAGCTTTACTTCTTTAAAAGTTCAAGGTCAACCAATGGTATGGTGGGTGAGGCAGCTGGATCACACAGGGCTGACTGCAAGGTTTGAGTCCCAGACATAGCAGCTTGAAAACCACACTGGGTGTGTGTGTGTGTGCCCAAATCCTGAGAGGACAATGGAGAAGGAACTGTGGCATGATCGTCTTCCCTGGGGGCTTCTTTCTCACGTCTCTCTCTCGGTCACTCTCTCTGGCAAACAGGCACTCTATAGCAAACTGGGGGAGGGGGGAGGATAAGACTGCAGTTTTCTGTCATTAGGCAACAGAGATACAGTGTGTGGAGGAAATCAATGAAGTTTAACCTCTATGGGCCTATGGAAAAATAGCCTTTTCATATTAAGTGCTAATGCAATCAGAACACAAATATTAACAAGAACAACGAATACTTGTTGAGTTCTCCTATGTGCAGGCACTGGGCTCAGCCTGTTACATTTTCTGATTTAACCGTCACTGTTCCGTAGGCATTATTAAGATTACCCCATCAACACATTAGGAAATTCAGGACTCTAGATAATGCAGAGCTTTTCCGAAATCGCAGAGGCGAGACTGGAACCCAGGCATCTGGCTCTGGGGGTGGAAAACAGCCCTGGGTAAAGGAGCAGTTCTGGGTTCATCAGGTGGTTCCAGACACAGGCGACTCATATGAGAATCAGTACCTTCACCTGCCAGAACATCTGGACCAACAGATGTTAACTCTGACCACAAAGAATCACCTGGGGAGGGTAAAAAAAAAATCTCCAGGCCATACATCAGGCAATTAGGATATCTGGGGTGGGGTCCGGATACCTGTTTTGTTTTTTAATAAAAGCTCCTCAGGTGAGTCCAGTGTGCAGCTAAGGTTGAAGATCACTGACCGAGAGCAAACTGAGAGGACTCGGCATGGCTGAGCTCAGGAGGGAGATGATGGGGAATCTCAGGCTACTCCAGACGGTCCAGAAAATACAGCTGACATTAACAGTGACCCAGGGAGATCGACTAGGAAGAACGGAACCACGCCGCAGCGAGTCAGAAAGCGTCATTTTTATGTAGTGATTTTGCAGTTTCCAAAGAGGCCAACGAGGATTTCTATGTTGATCGACTCCTCACCCCAGACCAGACCTCAGCCCACCCTTACCTTCATACACGCCTACAGTCCTCACCGTCACCTCTAGCTTCTAAACTCCCTTTCTCCGTCCACCTAGCGTCCCATACCTTTTCTGCTTGACATAGGTGCTCTGCTCAGAAACTCCGTTTAGTAGACAGACCCCAAATTGCTGATGTTGCAGGAGAAAGCCACCCAAGTTGGCTGACGGCTCTTGCCCGTGCCCTCTGCCTCAGTGGGGCCCTGGGGGCTGGCTCCCTGCCTGCAGCACATTCTCACGGTCCCCGAGGAGCTTGCCTCTTGTTTTAAATTCTTCCTGCATCCTAGAGGCTCTCAAGCCCCATGCCCACCTTATCTTTTAGGGACCTTGGTAGGGACCTTCTGGGCTGCAAGCTGCCTCGGCTTCCCACCTGTTCCTGAAATGCCTCTACACCTTCACTGTTCTCTTCACTCTTGCTATGCTCAAGTCCAAAGCCCTCCTACCTTGATCCAAAAAGCACCCCTCCGTACCCTTCCCTACCCTGCCCCACCCCACTAGATCCTTCTGCACCCCAAACTTTCACCTCCTGAAGCACTCCTCTCCTTTCCCTCCTGAGACGCGTGAGTGTCCCAGAGGCCCTGTCCATCGCCTCACTCTGCCTACATGACAAACGCTGTGACTTCAAAACCCACATGGTATGGGTTACCTCCTGACCTGGACCTGTTCTACACTGCCTTCCTCACCTCTAGATCTGCTGAGGCTAGGCAGTGGTGCTGACGAACAGGGTGGCTGTCCATGGAACCTCATTACGTCCCAAACTGACTTAGTCGGTCACCTTGTCCCCAAGTGCCCTGGCTCACCCGACTTCTCCCCTATGTCTGCAGCTGGTGGTGTTACCATTCTTCTAGCTGATCAGGCGCTAAGTGTGCTCATCCTGACCCACCTCTTTCTCCCTCAGAATCGAGCAGTTCCTTCTGCACCACACCTCTTCATCTCACCATCCTCACTCCATCACGCTAGCGAGGACCTTATTACGTTTCCTCGGGAGTAAGGGTTACGTTTCCTAACTTCCTGTGCTACAGCAACCATCCAAGTCTGGCTTGCTGAGCAGTTACTTCAATCACTCACTGTTCTTGAAACAGATAAGGTCAAATCTGGGCCTTTAGCATGGGGAGGAAACTAAGACCTGCTGCAAAAGTCTCAGGGTCTAGAGACTGTGGCCTGAAGGCTGCTGGCGCTTGGGAAATCGTGTTTACTTAGAGATGCCTGACAGGACACAGTTACACCATCAGAGCGTAAGTGGCGGTGGTGGCAGGGATGGGTGAACAGGACACGCGATGCTCTGTGAGGACGGGGAAATACCGTTAGCACTGGCTGCAGATGCTTAGGAGACCTGGCTGTGGGAGACGTGAAAGAGGCTTCTGGATGCTGACTGGCCACACCCCGCCGACGAGGTGGACCTAGCAAGGAGCAGAGCCAGCGTGGCGATCACGGAGGCGCTGAATCCAGGTTCTGTCAGGACAGGCACACGCACGAATCTTTGCAACCGCTTAACATCATGAAAACCCTAATTCTACATAAGAGACGGGCTGGGAGATTCTATAAGCTTAGACTATGGGCTCCAGTCCACCTGTGGCTCCTTCCCGAAGTCAGCAGGGCTGAACCCGGGCCGAAGGAACAGGGGGGTGGTGGGTAGTCAACCCAGAGGGCGAGGCCGTGGAGGGAGTGTCAGGAAGCGGACCTGCCGTATAATCCTGAGCAACTCCCTTCAGCTGTCTGGGCCTTCAGTAGAACGAGAGCACTCAGCAATGGCTATTTACCTCCAATCGTGTGTGATCAGGAGGTGAACAAAGATCACGTCTGTCTGGGCAAAATGACGGCCGTTCGGAAGCAGCGTGGGGGAGCGAGGCAGGTGAGAAGAGACTGCAGGTGGTGCAGGCCTTGGCCGACGGGGTGTCCGGATCGGGGAGGAGCCCCAGACGGCAGACGGCACAGTCCCTCCCTGCATTCCCGTACTCAGCGGGTATGAGCGTCCACTGAGCGTCGGGCATGGTTTGAACACCCGAGGACACAGTCCCGAGGGAGCACGCCCTCGTTCCCGCCACCTCACAGAGCTGCATAAGCCACGCCATCAGCAGGGCTGGTGTGTGACACTAGGGCAGCAGAGCACCGTGGAGGGGCGGGCGCGTGGGCTGCAGAGTGAAAGAAACGGCGACAAGGGAAAGTGGGAAAACACTCTTTATGGGGCTTTACTACCGACTGGGAAGCGGCACTAAGCGACCGTCACTGGAGGACACCGGCTCGGGCCAGGATGGCAGGGTGCTCAGCGGCCAACCCCCGGCACCAGAGTACAGTTCCGTGCTCTGGGTTCCCTCGGGGTGTGTGGTGCCTAGCACCCTGGGACGAAGCACCCTTCCCGAGTCAGGTCACACGGCAGGGGGGCTAGCTGGGGGTGACCTCCCTTCAGGCACGAGTCTGCCTTTCTCAGACCACACGATGTCGACGGGAGGAGGCCTGGACTTGTGAGCAAAGCTTTCCTGAGGGGCTTCGTTCACACTGCGAGGGTTCTAGAACGCATACTCCTTCCCCATCAGGAGCTCAGTCTGGGGTGAGTGTGCAAATGCACAAAAGTAGAGCATGAACCCAGGTTCTGATCCAAAAGGCTCTCTGAGACACGGATGTGCAGCACTGACCTGACGAAGGCCACGTGGACAGAGGGCGCTGAGAGTGCCGCGTGGACAGAGGGCGCCACGAGTGCCGCGTGGACAGAGGGCGCCGAGAGTACCGTGTGGACAGAGGGTGCTACCCTGACTCACGGACTGGCATGAGAATGAGCGTGGTTACAAGACAGGGAAAGGTCCAAAAGCAAGTCCAGAGAAGACGCTTCCAGGCCAGCAGAGAAGGAGCGGGTGGCTGCGGCTGCCATGACCCTCTGACCCATTTGAAGGTCTAACAGAGCGCCACACAGCTTTCCAGATCTGGGTTGGGAAAGCCAAGAGCAGTCAGACATGCTCTCGGAGGTGCCCTGGAATGACCCCAGCCCCATGCTCCAAAGCTGTGACAGGAGAGAGGGGCCACGCCCTAGCGCCCTGCAACGGCACCGTAGGTCCTTGTAAGATCTAAGAGCGGTGTCGAGGGGAGCTGGAAGTTGATAGGCTTCACGGCTCTTGTCAAAGATTCCTCAGTCATAACTCAGTAAATAAGCCCTGCAGCACAGCGGGTTGAATCGGCTGGAAAGGAAAACGAGAGCGTGCCCTCTGTTACACAGACGCTATCTCAGGCAGGTCTTGGCGATGGATCGAATCCTCGCACCATTCTGCTCTGCTTTCTAAGAGCCTGGCCTAGAAATCTGACTACAGAATTAAGTCACATAACACAACGTAGCCTCACAGACTGACTGAGTCTCAGGGCAAAGGACCAGGTTGTTGTGGACCTCTCTGCTGCTGTTTCCCTTCACAACTACACGGTTTTGCTGAGCCTTCTGTCTCTAGAGCGGATAAGGATTTACAAGAATAGGTCTGAGCCCCTGTCATCAGGACAGGGGGTCCCTATGACCTGTGGGGTAAGGGCAGTCAGCCTGGAGGGCTATGGAAGAAATGCAGAGCCCAGATCATACCAGGGCAGTGGTCCACGGCAGACAGAGATCCTAACTACCTAAGATGGCCTTCGGCTATAAGGGAGTTTCCAGGCCTTCATGGGTGCCAGTGGACCCACAGCTTAGCTGTGGCCAGAACATAAGGCAGCTTTTCCTCAGACAAACGTACAGTCAGAGGTTGGTCTTCAGGAAAACCAGACCCAACTATTCTGGCATGACCCAGGAGTGGCGCATTCTCCAGGTACTAGAGAAACTTCAGCCTGGACCCTGAACTATAGTCAAGCAGGCCGAGCAAAACGATGTGGAAACTGGGGGCCAGCAGGTTGTCTGGTGGTTAAGGTGCTGGCTCCCACGTGGCCAACTGTGCAAGTCCCAGACCCATGGCTTGAAAGACACACTGGGTGCTTGTACATGCCCAAAATTTCAAGGAGAATGGAGAAGAGATTGCAGTGTAGTCATCCCCCCTTGTGGGGGGAGGGTTTCCATCTCTTTTTCTGGCGAATGCACACATACTGTAGTAAAAATTAAAAATGAAAATAATCTGGAAATTGAAACAGGGTAGATTTTTGGTGATATCAGTGAACTTCTTAACTAATTCAAAATGGGCGGTCTTTGGGTCAAGGGTGTAGATGGCAAAGAGGGCCTTCTCTCTCTCTCTCTCTTTCTCTCTCTTTAAGAGATTTTTGCTATAGGGCACACTGTCTTGCAGTGAGGCAGAGAGACAGAAAGTGAGAAATCATCCCCCAGGGGGATGGCCATGCCGCGATCCCTTCTCCGTTCTCCTCTCAGGATTTTGGGTATGCATGCACACGCACCCAGTGTTAAGTTTCAAGTCACCGGGTCCAGGACTCAAACTGCAGTTAGTCAGGTGGGAGTCCAGCGACATAACCATCATGCCATCTGCTGGTCCCAGAGGGCCTTCTCTTTACATCAATCCTTTTTGCTAACATGCACAACAGTAAGGCAAGTATGTTTTAATTCTTAACGGGCTTTTGTGAAAGGTTTCCATAAGAAGTCCTAACGAAGCACGAGTAATAACAAGACAGAATTGGTCAGAAAGAATGAAGCTTCAAACTGAGAAGTGGCAGCCCTCTAAGAGCTAAGCAGGGAAGGGATCAAATCCAGACAGTCTCGCTAAGTAGGACCTCAGCAGTCACATGACGCAACACAAAGAAGTCAGGAAGAAAGCGCGGGTCTGGCCAGGAGAAGGGATCTGTGACGGGTGGGACCTGCGGGGTGTGGATGGTGATGCTTTCGTCAACACAGTGTCAATGCACACGAATCCCGGCACGCTCTCGGGTCTTTCTGAGCAGGGGTCACTTACTTAAGCTCTAGTCCCTCAGTTAACATCATTAAAAAAAAAAACCAAAAAAACAGATGAGCACTATCAACACCAAGAAGTCGCGTATCAGTGAAGTGGAGGCTGCTTTGGAGAACGGGCAGAGGTAGGGAGTGAAGAGGACAGTTAGGTAGGCACTCACTAGAGTGAGATAAGCTTGTATAATCAGCTTTTCTGGGTAGGCCGAGGAGACAGAACCAGAAGGGCCTGGCGAGTGTCATCTTCTCTTGGGTTTCAGATAATGACCATGTGATTTCATAAGATGACAGAGAATGCTTAAAGAATAGGGGTGACCAACTCCAGGGCCACCCAGCAGGAGGTGAGAGGCCAGGAAGCGAGGGAGGGATGCTCCATCTGTATTTACAGCCATTCCCCAGGGTTTGCACCCCCACTGAGCTGCACCCCCACCCCCACCCCCGCCTTGGCTCCGCCCCATCAGATGAGTGGCAATACCAATGAGGGGACTGATTAGTTGCAGGAAAGCAAACTCAGGGCTCCTGCTGATTCTGCATATGGTGAGCCGAACGAGTATTTCATCGATATTGCAGTGTAATAATAATAGCTATAAAGCGCACAACAAACTTAATGCACCTGAATCATCCTGAAACCATCCTCTCCTCTCCTGAGGGTCCGTGGAAAAACTGTCTTCCACGAAACCAGTCCCTGGTAGCAAAAAGGTCAGGGATTGCTGTTGTATTTCACAACATGAAAATGCCGGAGCATCTGATATCTGTGATTCTGAAGGACATGCTTATACTATTTCCCTTTTATTAAAAACAAAACAAGAAGCTCCCACAGTACAAGGTCTTCCAAGAACCAAGGGGGGGGGGGGGGCAGCCGCAGTGCTTGCTGTGGGCGGGTTTAGCTGGGAAGCCGATTTTCTTACTGTGTCCTTCTGCACAGCATTAATGACAGCAGACATAACTATGGGTAAGAACTGGCATCTGCGGCTGTTAAATTCCGAGCTGGGTAGCGGTAGGCTCTGGACAGGCCTTACAAACAGCCTCATCTGACCCAGCACCATAGCGCCTGCTCTGTGACTCTGCTTCTTGGCAGGCAGAGGCCACAGGGGAGGCCAGGATTCCGGTTTTAGTCTACCTGAAGAGCCAGGGGCAGTGGCACACCTCCAGGAGAAGAAAATGACACATCAATGACTCGGCTTTGGCTGGAGGTGCAAATGGCAAAGGTCAGTCAGAGAGGCTGCAAGCCAAAGAAGATAAGCCGAGAGAAAACTGGGAGGAAACTGGGAGGAAACCGTGCGATTGCATTACCTGACTTCAGTTCCCTACCCTGGTCTCCACTCTAGGCTCAGCACCTAACTCCTGCAGGTACTGACCAGGTGAAACGCACATTCTGCCGCCCTGAGGCCACGCGCTCAACCACCTGTTCCCGGAACTGAAGGCTCCCCCGACTGCAGCCTGCTCTGCCGAACAGCTATGCCACTGCTCCGACTTTAAACACTTCTGACATTCTCCTCTGGTAAATACAAAGGGCAGTTTTTACCAAAGACTTTTTCTAGGAGAAACAGAAGATGCTCAGCTTCCTCAGAACAGATCACTGCATCACAGGAAATGTCAGTATTTCTCTGCTTCTCTCCCGTTTCCGATCGCTGTCCACTCCCTGCACACGCTTCTCCAACTCCATGATCTGGGGTCAAGCACACAACGTTGGGAGGCACTGTGTAGGGGCAGGGGAGAAGGTGGCAGTGTCTCTTCTCTCAGCTGGAGAACCAGAAGAGAAGGCGACACGAGCTGATCTGTGGGCCTCCTGCAGTCCTTCTCTCAGAGGTGCGGAACTAAATCACCACAAGCCCCTGCCGCAGGCCTGTCCCTGCCTGGTGCCTCCTCGCCGAGCGATCACTCCACCGGTTGGCGTGGAGCACGAGGGAAAGGTTCTAGGGTGGGCCCTTTCTTAAGTGTCCGTATTCTCATTTTTGCTTTTAATCCTCTCTAAATGATACTCTGTAACTCCTACCTCAGGACCTCTTTATTTTCTTAATTGGGCTATGTGAAATATTCAGAAGAAACATTCAAAGAGTTCTAAGCTTTTTGATACTTTGAGAAAAAGTGAAAGCTCTTTTGGGGCAACTTCTCCTTCCCCTAAACCCAAAAGTACATACGTACTCTGTCAGAAGTACCTATGTTGTGTAAAAGTACTTCTCTACATGTAAGAGTCCAATTTTTCAAGTTCAATCACTATTGCTTAATGGCCGAATAGAACTCGAAGTCACTGAATTAGAAACCTCCTCCCACCTCCCCCGGCTGCCACCCCGGGGCTGTGAAGGATGCTCTGCCTCAAGAACGATGGCGCACTTACAGGGGTCAGCCCGTTCCCCTGCACACGCAGCCACACACTCCGTCTTGACTGCCCTGGAGAAGGGCAGAGTTTACTCAGGAGATGTAAGTATAACAACTGAAGTATGCCACACTGCCTTTCCTTAGCTCACATTCTAGCGATAAACACAGCTCAACCACAGAGCGACCGAGAGAAGATCCACGGATTTCAAAACATTGCCTCAAGTTTAAATCTATTTTGTAAGGAAAGTATGTACAAAATCCAATGCTGGAATAGTACCTCAATGACATCGTTAATTCTATATACTTCCTCTCTGGAATAATTTACAATGTAATCACAGCTAGACTGTGCCCTTAGAAAAACATTGAAATGGATGCAGAAAAAACACAGATAACGAGACTCCTGATTATGTGGGTCAAAACTTCTGAAACAAATGATCTTAATATTTTAGAAGAAGGCAAGAAAGCTTTCAAATAAGAGATGGACTTTCCATGGGTCAGCCAGCAGTGTGGTTAAGGTGGCTGGATCCCACATGACCAGCTGTGTGGTTTGAGTCCCTGACCAGCGCATGTGTGCCCCAAATCCCAAGAGAATGAAGAGGGGCGTAGCCATCCTCCCTGGGTGGGGGACATTTCACTTTCCTCCCTCTCTCTCCGGCACTCACCCTACAGCAAAAAACAAAAAACAGAGAGAGAGAGAGATGGAATTTTCCAGACTCATTCATAATAGTCTACTTCAATTACATTCTTATCTTAATCACCTCTGGGTATATCCTTCATGACAAAACTGGCTCTCTATGTGGACACAGGAGGCAGCTCTGGAGTGACTCTACGGCGATTGAGTGTAGAGTCATCTCCTGGCTACTTCAAATTATAAGCATTTGTAAGGTACACACGAGTCTTCTGCTTCATTCCTGGGTATACACGAGGTTACATCATCAATGCTATATGATTCAAGGACAAATGAATTAAAGCATTTCATGACCCATTTATTATGAAAAAACTATGTGAGAGAAATGATGTTTTTCGGAATCAGATGCTTTGCAACCAGGGAATACACACTACGAAGCTATATTCCACATTCTCCCAACTCATAGTCTTCTGTGACACTTCCTGCCATTCTAATGTCATAATTTGGCTCCAATGATGGCATTTAATCTTACATGAGGAAAGTGAAGGTTAGGAGCAAAGGCTATAGTCAGAGGGACGGGGGTCAGACGGAGGCTCTCACACTTAACTAGCGGGGTGGCCTTGGTCAAACTGCCTGTTTCCTGATCAGCAACAGCTTCTCTCACAGGGTGAGGTGAAGTTTAAGGGAGAAGTGTGCTAATGCCTCGTGCAGGGCCTGGCATGCTGGAAGTGCTTGATGGTAGTTGTTACATTGATCTTGATTTGGGCTTCTCAGATAGATGATCCCTTGATGTAAGCATCTCAATTATATGATTTTTTTCATGTCCCTAACTACCTAACACGGTGCTTTACATTTAGCAAAGAATTAATAGATATTTGCTTAATAATAAATGAACTAGGTCTTTATTTTTCTCTTGGGCATGGAGAAAAATCTTATTCAGGCAACTTTGTTAATACACAGATTTGAAAAACATCTCTTAACATAAAGCCAAATTTTTTACACAATTTGTCTAGGGTCACCTGTCATAAGCAGGCAGGGAGGTATCCATTGACAATGTCATACTGCCAACACTTACTAGTGCCTTTCTTCAGAAATTTCATCCGAATGGCCTCTCCCCCTCCTGGTTTTGGCAGGGGCCCCCTCTCTTTCTATAGCTCAGTACAGAGAGGCAAACGGAGTACAGTTTTTCACCTTACTGGTTTGGTTTCTATTTAGCTGTGCAGTATCAGCACAGGGTAGGCGAACTTTCCCTGTGAGAGCCAGTCGCCAAGTATTTCAGGCTTTGTGGATCATACGATCCTGCTGCAACCACTCCACCTGCCCTGGTAGTGCAAAACAGTTACAGGCAACACACAAGCTAACTGGCCATATGGTAAAACTTCACCGACACAAACTTGAATTTACTTTACTTTTCGTATGTCAGGAAATATCCTTCTTTAGACTTTTCCCTAATTAAAAAAGTTCAAAACCCATTCTTATGTTGCAGGCTACAGAATGACTGTATGGGTAAAAGGTACCCACAGGTAGTTTGCCAACCCTTGTACAGGCACTTTAGTGATAGGAAAGAGCGTAGCAGCAATCCTGATTCTTCAAACCCAACTTTTCAAGGTCACTACTCCATAGACAATAAAATATCTAAACATTTCATTCATTTCTAGATAGAGTATTCTCGGTAAACTCAACTAAGTCACTAATGTCCATCTTACAGACCTGATAAAGAGCAATGCCCATTTCTTAGTTTGTCAGATATCTGAGTCTTTTAAGTAGGCTATAACTGTTACGTTGTTGGGCAAGTTTCTCTATGCAAAAATGCATCAGAACTTTCCCAGCGATGCAATAATAAAATAAATAACTTGTACTTCATACTTTAAAAAAGAGAACAACAATTATAATTCAATGGTTTAAGCAACTACATACTACTAATAGTATAACATTTAATTTTATGTCTCAATTTAATTAAACTCTGAAATAAATCTATTACTTTACTTTATAAATACCTCTATTATGCATATAGCTTTGTTATGCTGAAGACCCAGGGTTTCTAAACTGTGGGCGAGTGGCAAAATCTGGTCCTGACATGGTTATCTCTTTAAAAATACTTACCATCACGAACATATGATGCAGGGTTCATTTAAAATTCTTTGGTAGGTTAGCTTTAAGAAGATAACTAACAATTTAACCACAGATTACGTCAAGGAATTAAGAATCCTGGCTGCATCTGTTATTCAATAGCAGAGCCAAGTCCTTGAAGGGTGCTACGTTCAAAATGTTCAAGATGCTTGTTTCAATATGTAGGCTAAAGTTTAGAAAGAACCCTGCATCTTCCTGATGCATTTCAGATGACTGAATTTTACAAAACAGCTAAAGATATAAATTCACAGTACACTTATACTGTTACCCAAAAGACTAGCTAGTAATAAAATCAAAGTATAACAAATAAATGTGTCTAAAGTGAGTGCTTAGCAAGCTTTTGAGGTAGTAAAACAATATTAAGAAAAACCGACCTGAATTTACGAATATACTTTGACATAGCCTTAGAAGTACTGAAAAAAAAATCTTTATTCAAAAATGTGAACATATATATCTGGGACATGGTTTCATTTGAATGATTACTCTGGAAAAATGAGATCCATGATAACCATGGACAGTAATACTTAGATAGCAAAAGTTAGAATCTGGTCTTCTTACCTTTCTTAAGACATCTTTATTTATGGATTTTAACCAATTATTTGGTGCTTTGGAGGGCATGTGATGACAAAAGAAACTCTTAAAAATCAGTATTTTAAACACGTTTTAAAATAAAATTGTAAGACAAAGAAAGTATCTTGTCACTCACAAGAGACACTCTACAGAAATAGCCTATGTTTCTAAATATAGGTATTTTCCTGCTGGGATAAATAATATCTGGAAATTTATAGCACAAAACCACTTTCTTCATTGCAAACATGTCTCATTTGTACCTCTGATATTATTCACCTTTTTTTTCTAATACACCTTAAAATATATATTTATATTTAGTCTTCCCTGAAGTAATTTAAAATAGGCTAGTAAGTGCTTTCATTCACCGAGCCCTCCCTACGTGGCAGGAGCTGTGCTAACTGTCTTAGATACATTTTATCTTCACAATGACTCTGCAGAAATAACTTCTGCTTCTAGGAAAAAGAAATAAGATAAATTTGCATTCTTTCTTAATTTCCTCTGTCTATCTATACTTCTCAAAAAAAAAAAAAAAAAGTTCGGTTTAAAAAGGAAAAACACCCACCCTTGGCTCTTTCTTTATATGTCACATAAACTACTGCATTTGATGACTTTTCCCCCCTTCAAGGAACAAGAACTTAAGATTTCATGTTTTTAAGTCTTCAAAATGTAACATGAAAAGCATTTGGGAAATATTAAAAATGACCCCAAATGTAGGCTATTAAACTCCAAACTGATTCAAAGATAGCCCCATAGATGTCCATTTTAATTGGTTCCAAATAATTCTTTCAATCAGTCTAGGTAGAACTGAATTATATTACAACCTTTTAAAACCAGACATTCATTAATGAAGAAGATATTTTATACAGGTACATACCACTTCACAGTATAGATTGATTCCTAGGAGTCCAGTTATTTCTATAAATTGAATTATCCCTAGAAAATCGGTTTCGGACTCATACCTGTGAATACTATCATTTTTTAAAAAATCACACATTTAGAAACAAACAAAAGCCCCTTCATATTTTCTAATTAAGAAATTATGGTCAAAATTACTTCAAAATGAAGCAAGTACTCTATTACAAAACCTGATTTCTTTTATCTATATCCAAATAGGTGGAAGATATGCTCATGAGATAGCCTGTTTCTTGAAAAATGAAATTTCCTGCATTTTCTCTACACTGTGGAGGTACAGAACCCCTTCCCTCTATGAATAATGTGTATTTCTCCCGTTTAAAAACTCCTCTCTTTACATGGACATAGAATGAAAGTAAGGTCAATAAAGTTTCTAGTACAGACAGGGCCATATATCATTAGATAATGCATACTTAATAATGCAATTTTACAATATGGCTCATTCAGCTGGTTATTCTTTCTTTCTTTTCTTTTTTTTTTCCATTCATCCATCCTTCAAATATTTATTGTCAACTATGCACAGTTTTGGAGATGCTAGGAATACAGGAATGAACAAAACAAGAAACCCCTGCTCTCATGGAGCTTACATTCTAGTTTCTTAAAAGGGATCGACGGCTAAATACAAGTATTGAAATTAAGAAGAAAGTCTTCTCAAAGGCCCAACTCGTCAGATGCCCCAGAGGAGCAAAGACTACAATACGTCCTTCACTTAACGTTTACAATGCGTTTATTTTTATCAGAAGTAAAAGCATCCTGGTTAATGTATTACTTTTTTCATTTCAATTTTTATTTTACTATTTCTAATTTTCTTCTATTAGTTTTCTCCTAATAGTTCTGAAAAAGCATGCTAGTTCCTTCAAAAGAGTAAAGGGAATCCTTCTTTAACTTCCAGCCTATTGATCAATAGGTACCAATCCAGTACTGGGGCCTCAGAAAAGTCATGACGTATTTTTCTATGCAAAAATGTGTCATGACTTTTACTACAACCCAATACATAATGGTCTTCATAAAAGCAATTCTTTGTTATGAAAGAACTGGTCTGAAAACCAGGTTGTTTTCCACCGCTGCCTCGGCATGGCTTCACCATTGACTGGGGATGCCAGTAGTAAAAAGTCTGTTAATCCACCTATCTGTGTGACACTGGCTTCTTGCCTTCTCGCTACCTATTAACTAGACTTCTGCATTCATAGGTAGTAAAAGCTACTATAAAAGAGTAGACTTTCCACTTGGCTGAGACTCGACCTAATTCTCACCTAGCACTGCTGTGTCAGGGCAGTCACTGCCAGTGCGCTCTGGGCCCTTCTCCCGCCCCTCTCTCCTGCCTATGCCTTTACTTTCTCTAACCAAGATTCATTTAGAGTCAGAGTCAGTCACCACAGGTAATCTGAATGCTAAGCTCAACATTGCTGGGCCACCACTGTGATCCTCCATCTTTTCCTGGGCTTCTCCCTCTTCACGTCTCAGCCCATGATAATGCTTTCCATTTTCACCAGCAGACCTCCGCCCACCTGCACCACCCTCATCACTCTAGCTGTCAGGACACCATGAGAAATTAGGAAGTTTGCAAGTACGCCACAGAGTGATAAAGAATGCAGAGCTACGAACTAGAATACCAACTTTGCCTAGAAAGATATATAAAGATATATATTTAGAGGTGTCAAAATGATTTTCATATAAAGATCCAGACATATTAAAGGAAATATCACTCTGTGTATAATTTTTGCATTTTCATTTTTATGTTTATTCAACAAATACTTACTGAGTGCCTGTTAGGTTCTAGGGACCACTGCGCAGTTGGTTCTTTTAATGGGACTATATCAACACTGCTCTGAGGCAGGGGTGATCTACAGGTGTGGCCTTCAGTTTAGCACTGTCCAGCCCTAAGAGAAGGCCTCAAAAGTGAAAATGTAGCAGGCCTTTAGAAGTTTTTAGAAGCACAAAGGTAGAGAAAAGCAATTTATGAACAGAGAAGGTGGGTGTCTTTTGCTACTGTGCATGCCTCTGTCTTTACCTGTTTTGTTTTCTTCATTTGGTTTCTTATTCTTTATTGGCCAGAATAGAGTACTGGGATAAATACCATTTACTGTATTTACTGAATTAAATTCCCATTTTCAATTTAATGAACATAAGAAACTCCTCCTTTTCTGAAGAGGGGCTATAGTTTTTGAAATTTCTTTCAGAGATTTTCTACTTGTTAACTCAGTTAACTGAAATTCTATCTTAGCAAGCATAGATATTGCATTTAAAAAAACAATAATAAACATTGTGCTTTAAGAATCTATACAAAAATCGAATACAATCAAAGTTCATAAGGTATTAAATATAAAAGAGTAATAAATATTCTATGGAGAAAGCAAAGAAAATCTATCCAAATAATTATTTAGACATAAAAAGAAACATAAATAAATGCATTCGAGGAAAAGTTACTTACTCTGAAAAGAAGGGCTTTCCAGCCCTAAGATTGGTCTTGGAGCATGTTTTACTACAGAGTTACTTTGTATTTTCAATTTTACAGTTTCTCTCTTCAGCAGTTACTATGTAAATTATCCAAACATTTAATTTCCCAGAAATTAAATAGCTTCCTAGAAATACTACATATTCCCCATTACATAAGAATGTCACAGTATCTTTTCTTTACCACACAAAAAACTAAAATAATTATAACTTGTTCTTTATTTTTCATCTTTCTACAGAAATGACCAGAAGTTAGCCTAAGTCAGGAAACAATACACATTAGGAATACAGGTGTTAATTTACTACTAATTAGACTGTTACGTAGCAAGTATTTCTAGAACATGATATCACAAATTAAGTCATTAATTCCAAAACAATAGTTTATTAACAAAAAAGTACAAAGAAGTACACATGGGAATCCTATTTCCCCATTACGGTCCATCTGTCTATCTACCTTTCAGTCCATGATAGGGCTTTTGAAGCTATAAGAACGATAAAATACTTCTGTTCCCAATGGGCCCTAATAGCCATCCCAAACCAAATCATTATGCATTTGAATTATACAGTCCATGTGAGTTTTTAAAAAGATGGTTTTTTATATATAATTTGTCATAAAAATCTCTTCCCTTGTGATACACCATGTACCTAAATATTTAGGACAAAACATATTAGTATCAACATCCATAAATCTGTTTAGACAAAGGGAGTATCATACTACTGGTATGTCTGCCTTGAAGTAACATTTACAAGCGAAAGCTTAGAGGTGTCAAAAGCGATTTCCACAGGCATGTACTAAAAAACACTTCAGGTCAAAAACACCTTCTTAACAAAACTGAGGTACATGGAAAACATTTAGCTTATTGTGCTTTTTGCAGATTTTAAAGTTACTCAACACATCTCATCTTATTGCTATTATTTCAATTTCTTCAAGGATGGGCCCTTTTCAATTTCTCTCAACAAATTTAAAATTGCTCCATTTCCTTCTAGAGACCTCAAGCACCTCTCTAAATCATGATAAACTCCCATAGTTTGTGACTTCTCACAGTGCTCCTTAAAATACCGTACAGTGTCGAGGGGAAGATTTAGGGAACTGTCGTGTGCAGTAAATAACGCCCACTTTGCTCTTTCTGCTCTGGCTCCTTAAGAGAGCATATGTGTGATGGTTGTCAGAGCCCATGTGGAATTCACTAGGTTATATGTTTCTGAGTGGTAAACTGTAGCCTTTGGTTTGTGAAGGGAACCAGGTCAGAACTTATCACTGTACTCCACGTCCTGCCTAGGAACATTCACGTAAAGAACAGGCGTTCCGTGTTAGACTAGGCTGTGGTAACAAGGATGCTGTACCAGCGATACATTTTGGGGGAGCTGGGAAATTCAGATGACCACTCGCTAAACATAAAATCATCATTCCACAAAGATTTTATTCACATTAAACTTGCACAGTAGCAAAATAAAATTTAAAAAATCAAACATAAAACTAAGCCACATATCAGAGAACAATATACAATAGAGATTTGAATTTCTCCAGGGCATTGGAAGATATTTCCATAAATAACATTTACAATTCTAGTGTTAGGTCTTTCAAGGTGTCTGAAGCTTCACAGTGCTAGAATTGGTTTTTATCAGAACACATGCAAAAATGTGCAACATAATAATCCATATTAATGACACAAAAAAAGCACACCAGTGATTTGTCATTCCACACGGCCATGCCACTCTATGTTCTAAAAACAAACAACCCCCCAAATCCGGGTCCCATTCATTCTTCAATTATGCCTTTAGTCACTCTGCTTTATTATATTCAAACAGTCACTGTTAGTGCTCTTCACCACGACTTTCAGGTTGACGTCACTCCCTGCCTGCTGGCTGTCAGGACTGGGGGACGCCCCTCTCCCAGACTCACCTTCTTCCGGATGTCTTCATCATTTGCTCCAAGAGAAGCATAGAGCTTGAATGCAGCCTGGCGGAGTTCATGAGCGTGTTTTAAGTCATGATCAAGCTATGGGCAAAGGGAAACGAATGTTCCAATTCAGTCCACAAATTAGATTTTCAATAAAATTAGTTGTGTAGAATTGAAAAATGTCTATTGTTAACAACTATTAACATTAGTGCTACCACTGACTTCCCATTATTCTGGAGCTCTGCTGATATAACTGAGACCACCTGTGTCTATTCCAGCACAACCTAAAAGGCATCTAGTCTACTTCTGTCAAAAAGCGACCACTACGGGACCAGCAGTTGGCGTAATGGCATATTGCTGGACTCCCACGTAGTCAACAGCGGTTCAAGTCCTGGACCCGGTGGCTTAAACTCACCTGGGGCACATGTGTGTGCGTGCCCAAGATCCCGAGAGGAGAATGGAGGAGAAGGGATTATGGCGTGGCCATCCCCCTGGGGGGTGATTTCTCGCTTTCTGTCTCTCTGTCTCTCTCTGTCTTTCTGGCGAGCGCACGTGCCTTATAGCAAAAACCTCTAAAAAAAAGAAAAAAGTGAACACCACATACTGGACACTGCTGCATGAAAACCTGCTGTACATCTTGGTAGTTCTAGTGCAATGATGCTCACTTACAACAGCTCTTCCAAATGCTCTCCTCAAAAAGAAGGCACGCACAGGCCTTTAGTTATTTGAGAGAGATCACAACACTATGTTTGAGAAGTTTTCTCTAGCTTTCAGACATGAAGAGCAATGCCAGCCTTATTTCACCATTTAAACAGGCTTTAGAAACCAGGAATCCCTGTGAAAACCGCTTATGAACAAGGATAATCACTGTTACCTATTACAATTATCTGGGATTTATGCTTAACGTATGGTTCTTCTTTTTTTTTTTTTTTTTTTAAGAAAATTGTTAATTTATTGGTATGAAGAAATTAATAAGATCTTACAAATATGCACAAGTGGCTTTCTAAGTTATCAGTTCTTCCAGACAGACGATTTATTACCAAACTACCATGAAAACGAAATACAAGCATTTTCTCAGGACATTTTCAATAACTACGAATGAAGCATATCAGTGATATAAGTAATTTTATAACCAAAAGTCATAACTCATTCATCCAAACAAGTATCACTTTCGCCAAAGGAATTAACTTAGGACTTAAGTTGTGTTACTCATAACATCCCAAGACCCTCTTCTGAAACATCTTAAAGAGCTGACTGGCTGACATGATACCTAGAAGCCCCAGACAATGGGACAGCTTTATCAACCAAGAGCGCTTCAAGTTAGTTGTCACCTATCTTGGTATGTGAAGACAGAAAAATCCAGTTAGGTACTTATCATTTAGCGTAACAAAAAAACTATAAAAATATAGTTATAAAACAATTCATTCAGGGTGGCTTTGAAGGCAATTCCATAAGAGAATTTCCAAAAATGTTTTGCTCAAAGTAGGCACTGATGGGTTATGAGAGGAACTTACCAATAAACCGTCCACATCTCGGCAAGTTCTAACCTATTCTTAAAGTCTTGACTACATTATAGTCATGGCACACAATGCCGACCGACTAACATACCACGGAAACCACACACTTATTAACATGGGGTTTCTCTCTGTGGGCCTGGTGTCTCTACTTCTGTGGTCAGAAACCTTAGGACAATCCATCATCAAAATGAAAAATAATAGGACAATTACTCAAGTTTGGCATTAGGAGATCATTAAATGTTATCATTACTGGGATCAGCAGTTAAAGCCATGGCTATGTCACTGGACTCCCATGTAGTCGACCATGGTTTGAGTCCCAGACTGGGTGGCTTAAAACTCACACCGGGCACATGTGCTTGAGGGCCAAAGATCCCAAGAGGAAAATGGAGGAGAAGGGGCTGTGGCATGGCCATCCCCTCGGGGGGTGATTTCTCGCTTTCTCTCTTTCTGGCGAGCACCCGCAACCTACAGCAAAAACCTCTCCAAAATAAATAAATAAATAAAAGTTATCATCACTATAGTTTTATTGTAACGAGAATGAATGACCGTTTCCTTCCTCTCATGCCCACAGAAGCACTCTATCTGCCTTGCTGGGTGGTCACCGGAGGGTGCTCCTGAGGCCACAGTGAGGGCTCACTCATGTGTCGTTGCACGGTGAGATACTACTGTGTTCGTGTGAACAAGTGGCCCGAGGTAAAACAGACAAGGCCACTGGTCTGATGTAACCACCACCTATCCTGGGAGAGCTGAACTACTAAGGAAGGGCAAGAACGTTAACACCGAGGGCAACGCACACTATTAATGCAGACACCACCACGGCTCCTTTAGGCCTTCCTAAGACAAACAAATCACATACTCTTAGTAGTTTATTTTCAACATTAAATGCCAAGTGGACAGTTGCCTACCAGATGAGGTTTTCTGGAACTCTGAAGCATGAGGGAGATCAAGAGAACAGTTATCACTGGGACCACTGGCATCAAAAATATTGTGGCCAGGGCCAGCTGGTGGCGTGGTGGCTGAGGTGCTGGATTCCCACATGGCCGACTGCAGTTTGAGTCCTGGACCTGGCGGCTTGCTTTCTCACTTTCCCTTTTTTTCTCTCTGTCTTTCTCTGGTCAAGTTAAAAATAATGATAATAAATATAATTAAATAAATAGTTCTTTAAAAAATAAATATACTGGGGCTGGATGGTGGTACAGCAGTAAAAGTGACTCTATGAGACTGACAGAGGCAAATTCCAGGTTTGTATCCAGAGACCTCCCTGAAGATGTGGCACACACCTGCCTGTGATCCTGGGCTGGGTGAGGTGACAGGAAGGGTGGGCTGTGGCGCTGAGACACTGCTGGGGTGCTGGCTATTCCTCTCTCTCCTGCTCGTGGAGGAAATGAACACAATTTTTTTTTTTTTTTTTTTAGAGATTTTTGCTGTAGGGCAGGTGGGGTCACTGGACAGACAGAAAGAAAGCAAGAAATCGTCCTCCAGGGGGATGGTGACACCATGATCCCCTCTCCTCCACTCTCCTCTTGGTACATTCACATGTGCCCAGTGTGAGTTAAGTTGCCATGTCCTGAACGCAAACCATGGTTGACAACATGGGAGTCCAGAAATGTAACCATTATGCCATCTGCTGGTCCCAAAATAAATAAACTTTAAATAACAAAGTAAATAGAGGGGGGTAGGTGGCATAGCGGTTAAGGCACTAGACTCCCACATGGCCAACTATGGTTAGAGTCCCAGACCTGAAGGTCTGCTGTCTCACTTTCCCATTCTCTAGATGTCTCTCTGTCTCTCTGGTCAAATTACATAATAATAATAATAATAAGTACAATTAAATAACTATTTAAAAAGAAAGGAAGAAAGAAAATACGCCAGCCAATGGCTTGGTAGTTAAGGTACTGGATCTCACATGGCCGACTACATGGTTTGAGTCCCGGATACACTGTTCTGAAAACATGCTGGGCTCATGTGCGTGCACACCCAGAACTCCAACAGGAAGGAAATGGAGGAGAAGGGATTGTGGTATGGCCATCCCCCAACACATGATCTCCCACTTTACCCTGCTCTCTCGTGTCTCTCAGGTAAGCACATGTGCCCTCTGGCCAAAATTTAAATAAATAAATAAATAAATAAATAAATAAATAAATAAATAAAAAGCGCAGCAGCAAAAGAAGCAAAAATCAAAGAAAAGAAAAGGGAAAAAAAAGGTGCATTCATGAAATAGAACTGACCGCTAATTAAAAGATGATGCACCCAAGAAAAGGGAAAAAAAAGGTGCATTCATGAAATAGAACTGACCGCTAATTAAAAGATGATGCACCCTGGACCTCAAGTTCCTTCAATAAACTTTCTCTTAGGATCTGTCATGCTTAGAGAAATGGATATGGAAAATAGGCTGAGAAGCAACAAGTCAAAAGTACTTCTACCCATTCAAAGGCATCTATATTTTCAGAAAATGCTCACACAATTTGGTCCCTGATGGTCCCAAAACAGAGGTGAAATGGTACGTTAGCTGTTATTAACAGGTTAAAGCACAGCAAAAAATTGAAAAAAGGAAAGAGAAAATGGAGAAAAAGTAGCAAAAAAAAAAAAACCAGAAAAAGAAAGACAGACTGTGGTAGAGAATAAAACGAGGGAACTCAGTCACCTGTCACAAAGATCACCCTCGACTTAAAGGATGCGATTATAACAGAGATGAGTCTGACTTTCAGTAGGATTAGATTTTTTTTTTTTTGGAGAAGTTTTTGTTATAGGGCGCGTGCACTCGCCAGAGAGATAGAAAGCAAGAAATCACCCCCCAGAGGGGATGGCCACACTGCAATCCCTTCTCCTCCATTCTCCTCTTGGGATCTTGGGCACGCACGCACACGCACCCGGCGTGAGTTTAAGCCACCGGGTCCGGGACTCGAACCACGGTCGACTATGTGGGAGTCCAGCGACATAGCCATTACGCTAACTGCTGGTCCCAGGATTAGATGGTTTTGATGCAACACCAATACCCAGCTTAGAGACATCGCTAGCTTGTTTGTTTACGTGGGAGTTAGGGATGGGATTTTCTCTTTCCTGCTTATCCGACTAATGAAAAAAAAAATGACTGACAAAAAAAAAAAATGACTGACAAACATTAAACAGACTGGAATAAAAAAAAAAAACTTACAAAGCAGCATCATCTATGTTATTATTAAAGATAAAAGACTTCTTTATTTAAAAGGACTTAGAGCTGTAATTATCAATTGGCTCAAAGTTTTAAGCAGTAAGAAAAATGTCTTAACAAACCCCTCTTGAGCTGCTATAACGGAAAAGAAGCGTACCCTTTTAATGTCCGTGATGGCACTCACTGAGCTGGGGTACTTGAAGTAGTCGGCGAGCATGGCGATGAGGTGGTCAGTTATGCTAGCGATCCTCTGCAGCTCGACGTCCGGCTCGATCAGGTAGGCCAGCGTCTCGGCCCCTTCGACTCTCTCCTCCAGCAACCTCTCCTTACTGCACATTCGGACCAGACAAGGCAGTGTCTGAAAGGCAGTGAGATTCTTTACTTGCTTTTTGGCAAGGCAAAAGTTTGATGATGAGCATCCAGTGACTGAATCAACTCAACAGTTTTAACTGGGAGTCATGTTTGATCAAGCAGTTTCTTTATCGACTTTCAGAGAATATAAGGTTTTATTAAAATACAAAGACAAAATTCAGTGCAGATTAATTACTTGTTGATCCTAAACTCTAATATATCAAACTGTATTAATACAGATCTAATTAAGCTTTTGTAATCAATAAGACTTAATTTTTATTGTACGGCCTTGTATAAGCCATTGAAGAATTCCAGCCCAATCATATCTGTGGGCTCTGCCTGATCTATGTATCTACTGACCTCAGAGAGATCCCGGTTTACTCAGGAATAACTTTGCCTTAAAAATATTTGCTATCTTCTCCTCAGTCAGTAATACAGTTAGGACAACTTTTATTTTTTGGTTTGGGGGTTAGTACTTGTGGTAAGAAAATACGGCTTTAGAAAGTCGGTGACCTCACCATTACTCAGATTCCACAAGCTGCCCTACAATGTAAGTGAAATGCATCAATCACAGTTGCTAAGTTTTCCCCAGAACTTGCCAGAATGAATGTGGTATTCACTGATTTTTGTCCAGTTCTACTTCTGCGGTCCTTCAAATATCTTGGCACTGGTTTTAGTAATTTATTGACATTAGGTTCTCAATAAAAAAATACCCTATGCGTTATTTCCAATGCTGATGAATCCACTATAAAGGATAACGTAGAAGTAGAAACTGAAATATGAGGAGGACCACCAGTTGGAATAATGGCTATGTTGTTGGACTCCCATGTAGTCGGGTCCCGAACCCAGTGGCTTAAACTCACATCGGGCGCGTGTGCGTGCCTAAGATCCCAAGAGGAGAATGGAGAAGAGGCTGCGGCGTGGCCATCCCCCATGGGGGTGTGATTTCTCGCTTTCTGTCTCTGTTTCTCTCTTTCTGGCGAGCGCACGTGCCCTATAGCAAAAAAAAAAAAAAAAGAAAATGAAATGTGATAATTACAGGAAGCCCTCCTCGAAGCAGTCAACGGTGCTTCATTCTAAGTTCCTATTACATTTTTACCACAGATATTAGCACGTCCTTGTTCAGTACTGGTTTCTTTATTAGGCTTGTTCAGGCTTTACAACTTAATAGCAGAAGGCCATATTCTTTCTTTATACTAACATCGCTAATTAATAATATTTACCAATACCATAAATCGACGGATTATTGAATTTACTACTCACGACTACATGAAGAAGATACTGCTAACTTGTTTTACTAATGAGGAAGAAGAGAAAGTTTAGAGAAGAAAATAAACCAGGTCACTTGTATAGAAGGCCCTAATGTTCTATGCAGAGTGGTTTATTTGGGGGATCTCAGATCTCATTAAATTAATCGACTCTTTTCACCAATGACTAAAGTAAATATTAGTCTTCATAATTTCCTTCTATCCTTAATTCGCATTTTGAACAAAGACAATACAATCTCACCTTCATAAAATGACACATAATCAGTGTATGTACACTTATTTTCTTCTTTACAGCTGATAAGACATCTTAATGTATTTAATATAGTTATCATAAAAATAATCCTGTGGGACAGATAAGCAGAAATTACTGCTTCCATTTTCGTAATCAGAAGTCTGACGACGTTGTTTTCATGTATTATCTATTTTCTCTCATTATGCCTTTTGATTATCAACTATTTGAATGACATAAAGTATCTGCAGAACTGGCAAACTGCCTATAAAACTGTACTCAAAATATAATGAAAACCAAGAATTAAAATGTTTTCTATTTCATCTGAGTTTTGGATACTTTTACAATTTTCACATCCTAATTACTATAAAATGAAAAAGCTAAGATGAAGAAAAAATCATTTCATTTTGACTTTCAAAACATACTTAGAATCGAGTTTTTAAAACTACACAGCATCCCACTGAAAAGAAAGCATGATGTTTTCATATTATTTTATGCCATGCATTGATATCAAAGTGATAAATGTGCATAAAGAAATATAAGTGTCAATATTTATATTCAATGCTTACATAACTAATGTTTTTAAGAGCAAATTTATTAGCTTACCTTTAATACAATACAGTTGTCATCTGTCCGAATTGCCCCAGCTCTACACATGTAAGTTAAGCTGGAATAAGAAAGTAGAAAGTAAAGTTTTTGCTTGGGGTTTAAAGGTTTGAAAGAAAAATTACCTATCTTGAAGGTTTTATAAAAAAACAAAAACTCAGTCACTATCATTTATCTGGAGAAAGAGTTTGACATTCTGTTATCTAAGATTTGGTCAGACAGGCAACAAAAACTGATAAGGCCGACAGGTAACGTGGGGGTTAAAGGTGCTGGATTCCCACATGGCAGACCATGGTTCGAGTCCTGCACCTGGCAGCTTGCTTTCCCTTTCTTTCTCCCTCTCTCTGGTCAAAATAAATAATAATAATAATACTGATAATAACAAAAGGAATTAAATAAATAATTCTTAAAAAAAAAACCCTGAAATATATATATGTATAAGATAGATAGATAGTAAGCCAGATATTTAAAAAAAAAAAAAACCTACAAAATTGTTTTAAAAATAAATAGCCAAGGACTGGTACCAAAAGCAGCGATTAGGCCCTGTGCATGGGGAGTTGGATCCCATGTGGCCAAGTGCAGTTTGAATCCTGTTCCAGTAACGTGAAAAACATGCTGGGTGCACGTGTGTGTATGCCGCAAATCCTGATGGCACGGCGAGATGGAGGAGAAACGACTGTGGCATGGCCCAGCCCCACTGGGAGGCTGCTTGCTCTCTCTCACTCTTTAATGAGCACACACACTTCCTGGCATAAGATGAGAACGTTTTAAAGTAAGTAAGAGTGGGGGACCACGCCTGCAATCCTAGCTACTTGGGAAGCTGAGGCAGAAGGATCATGACACACAGATATGCTGTCTAACATACCACATACAAGTGTGTGCGTGCAAGTGCATGTGCAGACACGCATGCAAAAAACAAATGGCCTCAGGACTGGACACATTTTGAAACTAGGTGCTAGGTACAAGTGGTTGGTTTATCCCCAACACTCTTTTATGTTTGAGATTTTCCATAATTAAAAGGGGAGACATTAAAATATAAGGTTAATGAAGTACCACAATTTAAATGAAGTTAGATTGGGATATACCAAATCCAATAGCAGTAGCAAAATTATCACAGAAGAAGCATTTTGCTCACAACTCGTACGGTTATCCGTCAGAAAAGAACTATACAGAGCTTACCAGCAGAGGCTCTGGGGAACAGTCAATGGTTTGGTTCTATTGAAAATAATTTGTCTTCATAATTATATCTGACTTTGAATAAGAAGAAAATTAGTCTGTGCCCCACTGGCAGACAATAAACCTTAAGTACTTCAGAGATTTAAGTTACTGAATTTCCTTTATGAAATTAGATCCCTCTAGTAAGGTTAGGCAGAAAACTAAAACCTCCCATGTTTAGAGTCTACAAACTGGTAAAATTCTCTTACTTGTACTGTAGAGAGCTGAAACCTTTCCAGATGTTATCGTTGTCTTGAGGCTCGTTACCACATAGCATATTTGAAACCATTTATATGAGAAAATTACTAACAAAGAGTCAAATTCTGAGTTTTTTGTTTTGTTTTGCCTTTTAATTGCTAGAGGGTACGTGAGTTTGCCAGAGACAGATGGGGAAGAAAGAAAGAATTCTCTCTCCCACAGGGATGGTTATGTTGCAACTGCTTCCTCCTCTTCTCTGTTTGGGATTTTGGACATGGATGCATTTACACCAGCAGTGTTTTTCAAGTTGCTGGGTCTGGGACCCAATCTGCACAGCAGGTCATGGGGATCTGGCCACCTTAACAATGCGCCATGGGTTGGACCCAACAAATACTCAGTTTTAAAGACAAAAAGTATGCAATCAAATAAATAACAAACATACACAAAAAAAGGATCATGAATAATTCACTGAAAATTCCTAATTCTTGTGAAAATATTAGAAAGCCACAGCTTCTTAAATACTGAAACTACAATTCATTTGGCATGGAACCCTATATAATATATCTGTTCGTGTGTTGATAAATATAGAATTAATATGTATTGAATTTTACTAGCCAGGAACTGTGCTAGTAGAAACTTTATATAACCATCTTATAAACTATCACCGCTATAAACATTTTTCGTTTGTTTTTTTCTCTAAACATGAGAAAGTCATATTCTCTGAAATCAGCCCCTGGTTATCAACTTAAACTACTTCTTTTTTTTTTTTCATAGACCATAGATTAGCTTATTTTTAACACCCATCATGCCATGAATTCATAGGGAATAGGTTCCAGCAGCTCAGGCTCCTTTCCATTGGTTCTCACAGAGTGTGCTTCTCTGGGTGGAGCAGGCTGGCACTTCAGTTGAACCCAGGTACCTCCCTCTTTGGCTTCTTTCTTTTCCTGGTGATTTTCCTTCCAATGTTTTAAGAAGCTATCTCTGTTCTTAGAATGCTTAATATGCTCAATACGCACATTAATTCTCTTGGCAAAAATCTTGCCCTTAACTTGTTTGTTTACAACAATGCCAACAGCATGCTGGGTAACACTGTAGACTCTTCCAGTTTTGCCATGGTAACATCTGTGGGATATTCCTCTTTGAACAGTACCCATTCCCTTGATGTCTACAATATCACCTTTCTTGTAGATTCACATATATGTCGCCAAAGGAACCACCCCATGTTTTCTAAAAGGCCTAGAGAACATATATCGGGTACTTCTCCTCTTTCCCTTCATGTTCATCATTTGGGTTAATTACTGGAATATGGTGGTTCTGGTCATAAGGAAGGACTTGAACTAATTCTTACTCAATAATTCTTTAAGACCTTTATATAAGGGGTCATCAAAAAGTTCATGAAAAGTAGTTATTATAAAAACACTATGGGACCGGCAGGTGATATAATGGTGATGTCACTGGACTCCCATGTAGAACCACAGTTTGAGTCCTGGACCGGGTGACTTAAACTCAGGCCAAGTGTGTGTGTGTGTGTGTGTGTGTGCCCAAGATCCCAAGAGACGAATGGGAGAATGGAGGAGAAGGGAGTGCGGCCTGGCCATCCCTGCTGGGGGATGATTTCTCACTTTCTGTCTCCCTGTCGAGCGCGCGCACCCTGTAGCCAAAACCTCTCCAAAAAAAAGAAAACACTATGGGAGTCAGCAGGTGGCATGTAGTTAAGGCCCTGGACTCACTGGTCAACCATAGGTCAAGTCACGGATCCAGTGCTTGTTTTCTCACTTTCCCTTTATCTCTCTACCTCTTTCTGGTTAAATTAAAATAATAATAATAATAATAATAATAATAATAATAAATAATTCTTAAAAAAAGAAAACAAAATATTATAAGGGCCCAGGAGGTGGAGTGGTGGTGAAGGCGGTGGACTCCCACATGACTGACTGCACTTTGAGTCCTTGACCTGGCGGCTTGCTTTCTCACTTTCCCCCTCTCTCTGGTGAGCACGTGTACCCTAGAGCAAAATTTAAAAATAATAATAAATAAAATTAAATAAATCATTCTTTAAAAACAAAAACAAAAAAAACACTATTAATGGATTTCAAATTTTTTTTCCCACCAAAATAAACTCATACTTTGATTCTGTTTTTCTATGAACTTACTAAAGTGCCCTTGTATTTTCCTGGCTTGACACTTGGTGTGTATTGATTTAATCTGATCCGACCCTGTACTGCTTCAACTGAATAAAGAGGTTGTAACAAAGTAATTTTCTGTAGATAGTCTTAATGTTATGAGAGTTGTTATTCTGTATACTAGTAGTAATAAACTTAGTATAAAAAACTCACATTTATTTAAGAAAATGGACAATCCCATGACTTTCGAGTTTCAAAATTTCAAAACAGGATGGGGATAGGAAATGAACAAGTTAGGCTGTCCAAAAATATCGTCAAACACTGATTAAGCATTGTCTTGACTTTTACCATTTTGCTGATGTGAGCTGCATCTCAATAGGCTTATCCCTCTGTAACATCTTCACAAAAATCTGTGGTAACAATTCTCCATCAACCAAAACTACAAATAAAACAAAAAGGGATTAAGGAAATTCTTTAAATCTACAAAGTTTATAAGTAAAATCATGTAGGTGACACTCAAAGTTCCAGCCTACCATTTACCAGGGTCATCGATACCTGGGGGTTTTCAAAAGCTAAAACTGAGAAGCATTTCAGCGCTTGCATTCGAACCTGTAAAGATGAATGAACAAAGAAACAAAATGCGTTATTTTAATTTTGCAAATATGAATTTTTAATATCTCAAATCTAAACTCTTGAAGAAATAACTATTAATACTTAAATTTACCTATAGGCCTCACAGGAATAACATTAATACATGTGTATCTGAAGAGTTAAGTAAAAGTTAAAATTAATATAAAAATTTACACTTAATTTTGAAATGCGGAAAAGAAAAAAATGAGGAAGTAGCAATTAAAATTGAACCAGATAAATTCTTAATCAAATACAAAAGAACACTGTACAAAATACAGTATTGGTAAGACAAAGGGATCTTAAGAACAATTAATTACCAAGTGCTTTTTTTTTCTTTTTTTGGAGAGGTATTTCTTGCTATAGGGCACGTGCGCTCGCCAGACAGAGAGACAGAAAATGAGAAATCACCCCCCGGGAGGGGTAGCTATGCTGCAATCCCTTCTCCTCCGTTCTCCTCGCGGGATCTTTTTTTTTTTTTTCTTTACTTTTTTTTGGAGAGGTTTTTTTGCTATAGGGCGCGTGCGCTCGCCAGACAGACAGAGAGAGACATAGAGACAGAAAGCAAGAAATCACCCCCCAGGGGGGATGGTCCCGCCGCAATCCCTTCTCCTCCATTCTCCTCTCAGGATCTTGGGCACGCACGCACACGCGCCCGGCGTGAGTTTTAAGCCACCAGGTCCAGGATGCGAACCACGGTCGACTACGTGGGAGTCCAGCGACATAGCCATTATGCTAACTGCTGGTTCCCTCCTCTCGGGATCTTGGACACGCACGCACTTGTGCCCAGTGTGAGTTTTAAGCCACCGGGTCCAGTACTACATGGGAGTCCAGCGACATAGACTTACGCTAACTGCGGTCTCATTAAGTGCCTTTTAATTAAGATATCTCTTCTTCCCTAACTATAAACCAGAAAACTGAAGGCAAGGAAGAGGGAAAAATTATTCCCACTAGTGGATATGGGATGGGATGGGATGGGATGGGATGGAGATGGGGCAGGAAACCAGGTCAGGAAACAATGCTACTATAAAGTTTGAGAAGAACTAAGGTCAACACATCTATGAACTGTGCTGCTGTTCCTCCAGACTTGGGCACCGTGCTGGGGTGGTACCAAGAGCACAGTCCCCTGACCACATGCAGTCGTCTCCCGGTCTGCAGGGCTCGCCTGCCCGAGCTGTTACACTTCACGCTTTCTGCTCCATTTTCATCAGCTGATCCAGTCCTTACCTCCAAGCCCAAACTTTAGTGGAACCTTAGTTCCACTTAAGAATGGAAAGCAGGCACTCAGAGGAGAGGTAGCTGGGGTGTGAAAGAGCCCCGTTCCTCACCCGGTCAGCACTCTGCAGCAATCACAGCTGCTCACAGGAAGGACCTCGAATGTGTTAATGACATTCTGACAGTGGAGCAAGCCTTGGCAAAAGACTAAGTTACCGGACACTCTTCCCTTTAATTACCACTAAGTTTTAAAATTTGTTATACTAGATAAGGAAGTCTAGTGCAGAAAAAAAATAAAAAAGAAGTGGAGGAAGAGCAGAGGGGATTAACGAAGCTAGAGGATGGTGAAGTAAAGGAACAATAAGCAGCCACCCCAACAACTGCCCTTGGCATGCAGCTGCTGACCGCCTCCAGCCGGGCACGGTACCAGGCAGAGGGGGCAGCTCTCAGCACACGCCTCCTCCCCTGGCCCTGGCTAGTTCTTTTTTTTTTTTTTTTTTTTGAGAGGTTTTCACTATAGGGCGCGTGCGCTCGCCAGACAGAGAGACAGAGACAGAGCGAGAAATCACCCCCAGGGGGGACGGCCACGCCGCAATCCCTTCTCCTCCATTCTCCTCTTGGGACCTTGGGCACACATGCACACGCGCCCGGCGTGAGTTTTAAGCCACCGGGTCTGGGACGCGAACCGCAGTTGACTACGTGGGAGTCCAGCGACATAGCCATTACGCTAACTGCTGGTTCCTCCTCTGGCTAGTTCTGAGCTGGCTCCATTTCCATTCCTATCCTTATGAGCTCTTCCCTAAGACCACACTTTGGAGGTCGGAGGTAGGGAGAACCTACACATTAGCAGGTCCTACCCGAAATCAAGCTAAGGACCAAAGGAGTAGACTCGGGTGAGCACAAGAAGATACAAACGCCTGCTTTCTGCTCTGCAGGAAACGCCTGCGCACGGAGCTCTGACGTGACACAATAAGGACAATGTCCCAATACTTGTTACAACTTGCTAGATGGACAACAGTGAATGGCCACATTTTAACTCAATGCTTGGCAATGCATTATATTATGATGTCATTTATCTATACGTGAAAGATAGTAAAAAAAATTCATTAATAAGTCTGAAAACTCTTTACTTTTCAGTTAAAAATACAAACAGAACACATTTTAAGTGTATATGTGAGTGTGTGCTGTAAGTCTGGTCACTACAGCTAAATAAAGGTCTCAAACATGAAATCCAAAGCCGTCCCTGAGACAGCTAGCCACTGCTTCTACACACTGTGAGGCACCACTGTGAGCAGAGGCTTTGGTGGTGGGAGCTAACCAGAAAAACAGGCCATACTATTTAATGAATGACAATCAATGCAATTAATAGTATAATCATATCCCCCCAAAATGCAAAGACAGCTTTTTAAAAAGCATTCTATAAGTAAAATAATGCCCTATAATATTTACTGATAAATACTACTTTTGATCACAACACCTATCGAAGAAGCAATAAAATCACATGGCATCCCTTCCAGAAACTAAAAAGAAGGTATAATTGGCCATAATTTTTAACAGCTTACTTTGTAGGACAGTGAGGTTAGTAGGTGAGCAATATTTTGAACTGCACCATGGTTAAATAAAATTGTTTGATGATCTGGCCCCTGTAAGAAAAGAGAACACAATAATACGTTAAGAAGAGTAACGAATGACTCATTCCAATAAAAGCACATTTACTTGAAAGTAGAAAACTACAATCACTACAGTGCAGAATTTTCAATTTCCCTTTGATTGCACACAGTCAACCCCAAAAGCAAAGAAGACAGCTTTCAGTCCTGCAAGGGGCTGTCACACCTCACCTCATCCCAGTTCTACGCAGCTGCCTCCTTTCGCCCAGAAATAAGGAAGGCATGCAGAAGCTGTCCTGGCATGGGTCCTGTGCACTCAGGAGACGGCACACCACCACAGCAAGGAGCCACGGTGCACTCCGCGCAGCCCTGCCCTCTGCCCACAGAGACTGGCACAGTCCTTCTGACCTGGGACGGAGGAGCCAGGCAGGGAGCCCTGAAAGTAACTCCAGAGGGACCGGGCCAGAGCCCAGCCTACTCCACACGTCAGGGGGTCTGAGTAACACTCAGTGAGGTGCACAACGCTCAGGAGCTGAGAGGTGGACAACTTGCTGCGGTTTCCATATTTCTAGCTCATTTCTCTTTTTAAAATAATCAGTTCTTAAAGTGAGAATGTAAAGAAATGGGAAAGTGTTTTCTACTGTCAACGCACTCAGGATCCTTAAAGGAGCAGGAGGTAAAGGCCAAGGCAAAGCTTCAAACTGGCCACAGTTCTTATTCATTCACTTTACGTCTCACCTCATCCAATCGATTTGTGAAGTCAATCAAAGCCAAGATAAAGATGAGATTTAATGCTTATCATTATTAAGAGGAGAAACACACATTGCCAAAAGGTAGACTATCGGTCTGGGCCCGCCCGAGGAAACTAGTCACTGGTATAAAACAAATGCGTTCAAACCAATCTCTCTGGCTTACTATTTAACCAAGTAACAATTATCTTGTAGATGCTCATTCTCGGGGCAAAGCATCCCTCGTTTGAAGACGGAAAATGAGGTTCACAGTTTGGAATAACACAACAGCCAAATTCTATTTTATAGCTAACATTCCCCTAAACATTTTATATAAAATTAAGAGTTCTTTAAAAAAAAAAGACTTTGTCCCGACCGGGGGGACAGTCGAACAGGTTTCCTGAGGGAAGGAGTGAGAGCCGGAACAAGCGGCGCAGTGTCACAGCACGGAGACGACACAGTGTCTTCAGTGTCGTCTGTTTATTGTGGGCAGCACGATACAGCACGGAGACGACACAGTGTTACAACTCTTCAGGGTCGCGTTGTCTATTGCGAGCAGCACAGAGATGACACGGTGTCACAGCTCTTCAGGGTCTTCAGGGTCGTCTGGAGACTGTGCAGTGTTTCAGCTCTTCAGGCTCTCCAGGGTCGTCGTCTGGCTACTGTGGGCCAGGCATCGTGGTTATATACAAGGTGGTGGGCCATGATTGGTTGTAAACGGTGGGCCGTGATTGGTTGTAAATGGTGGGTTATGATTGGTTGCCTTTGGACCAATCATGAGGTGCCGGATATGCAAATCTGAGGGATTCTAGTGGCCAATCAGAGCAAGGTTTCGAAGGTCAGGTTTTTTGAGGGAACCAATCATGGCAATTGTTTGCTCTCTGAGAACCCTCGGCAGACTGGCTGGTGTGCAGCCTCCCACAAGACTTCAACAATTCTCTTAATTTCTATATTTCTAACTTCTCATTTCTTAATTTTTAATCATTATAGAGTATTCCACGATTTACTTATGCAAATCCCAACTGCCTATTTAATTTCTTCTTTTTTTTTTTTTTAAGAGAGATTTTTTTGCTATAGGACGCATTCAGGAGGGACAGAGAAAGTGAGAGAGACAGAAAGCGAGAAATTACCCCCTGGAGGGATGGCCAGGCAGCCATCCCTTCTCCTCTTAGGATCTTGGGCACACACGTACATGCGCCCGGTGTGCTCTACGGCGCTGGGTCTGGGACTCGACCACGTGGCGTCCAGCAGCGTAACTATTCACACCATCTGTCCGTCCCAATTCCTACCCTGTTACTGTCATAAACAGTTTTGGTGAGCATCGCTGAAGCTGTACCTCAGTGCAGATCCATACACTATGAGGCAAAATTCCCAAAACACAAGGGCTTCATATATTTATGGTTAAATATCGATCTCGAATGGTGCAAGCCTGCTTTTGCAACAACTGAACACACTGACACTCTCAGGGCACAGGACTAAGTGGGCTCCCTTTCCTCTCACTCATCCTCGTATCTGCGTTCCAATAAGAGGTGCTATTTATAGGTACTTGCTATGTGCTCAACACTGCTCCAAATGTGTTCCTGGCGTAACTTCATCTGAAACAAAGGAGTCCTTGGCTTACTCATGATAAAGACAGTAGTGGAGACTACATTGGGGAAGCCAAGAAGAGAAGAGTCTCCTAAGAACTTGACCCATTTTTTTCTTACCTAGAAACTAGAATAAATGATAAAAGGAACCTAAATTAGCCTTGGCTTACATGTCAGCACTGAAGATAGTTGCCTTCCTCGTAAATTATGACATCCCAATTTACTGGCACGGCTCGGCAGAACGCCACCTTGGCCTCTTGTACCTCACTGTCCTTCCACCTCTGTCTGCAGCCAGTCCACTCCCCTGCCTTGAGGTGACCTAATGCTAATATTTTATGTGATTGCCAGAGGGCACATATGCTCCCAGGAAGAGACAGAGGGGCAGAGGACACGAGAAAGCACTCCCCAGTGGGACATGGTCACGGAATCCCTTCTCCATTTCAGCATCCTGACAGGGTTTTGGGCACACTTTCTCCGGGTGTGTGGACCTGGACTGAACTGCAGTGGACCACGTGGGATCCAGCTCCCTGAACCACTCGTCTGCGAGGCTGGCTCAGTCATTAGATTACTATACGTTCTTTCAAAACATTTTACACTTACGTAAGTAAATAAGTATATTCTTTCCTATATTTTAATGTAAGTATTAAGCTGTTATTTCCTTTACAGTATATCCTAGAGATCATTTGTATAAATACACAGTTTTCTCATTTCTTTTTTGGCCTTATTCTATTGTATGACCATCCCATTGTTGACTTAACCAGTACTCTATATAGTTAGACATTTCGTCTTCACTCTTTTACTCTTACAAGCATCACTTCAATTTGTACCAGTGCGCATGTATTTTTAAGTTTGTTTATTTCCCCCATGAGAAAGAGAGACAGAGACAGCAGCCCCAACAGGGTCTCTGTCATGACCCACCTCCAGCCGCAGGCAGCTCCAGATCATGACCAAGCATGTGCCTGGCACACTCAGGGAGGACTCGGACCCCAACTGGGACCCTCCCCTGCGAGGCAGCCTTGCAGAACATCAGGTTTACTGCTGAGCCACGATCTGGTCCCCTATCTTGTTTTCTAAATTCTGAGTCACTTACAGAATGTCTTTACTGACAGAGCTACATATCAATGATAATGAAAAGATCAAGCACACTGCACTTTTTCTCCTATGCATAATTGTTCTGCCCTAACATGATACCTTCCTTCCTATCTCTCAAAGTCTGCCTCAAAGATAGCAGCAAACATTTGTTACAAAAGCTCTTACTCCATTTGAGGTTGCGCATGGATTGTGTAAAATCAATTGCAAAGGAGGAATCAGTGGCTGAATGAGCTAAAGGAATGCTACTCTGGTTCTTATTAAGTCTCTCGTCTTTCTCCAAATCAACCTGCACGTATCTGATGGTTAATGAGGCAGTATTCCATACGGACGCGATCTCAAACTCTAAGATAGGTCTTAGAAATCTGAGACACATTTTTTTAATATTCGTGTAAGATTTCTTTAATTTTACTAGTTATTATTATTTAAATTTCTACAGGGCATGTGTCCTCGCACGCACGCACGCACGCACGTGAGAGAGAGAGAGAGAGAGGGAGAAAGACGGAGAGAAAGAATGAGAAAGCAAACAAATTGCCAGGTCCAGGACTCGAACCACAGTTCGCCATTTGGGAGTCCAGTGCCTTAACCACCAAGCCATTTGTTGGCCTCATGAAACACTATTGAGAAGTAACAATAATTAGAGGTTAGAATTCTAATAAATATAATTACTAGCTTCTTGTGTTTCTTACATCATAGAGAATTTCAAAGATACCATTAGGATTAGCTTGTATCACAAATACCTTAGTAATATTAGCCCCCCTTCTACTTTTTTTGGTTTTGGTGAATAAGGACTTTATTTCAGTGAGGCCAGCACTGGGGAGAAAGCAGTCAGGAGTCCCTAAGAGTCTTAACTATACGAGACAAAGTAAAACGTACAGGGGAAGAAACCAACATGAGGTACATTTGGAAGCAAAGGGCAAGGTATTCACTGTCCTGGGGCAGAATCACAAGGCTCCCCCGCTGGGACAGACCCCTCAGCAGCCAATCACTGCTTACGGCTGTTTTCCTTCCAGGCACGCAGGGCTGGATGACCAATGGTGGATCTCTGTGAGGGGCTTACCCAGGAGCACAGACCCACAGAGCAGAGGTCTCTGCTGGCTGGCTGAGAGGAGACTGGAGAGCACGCAGGAAGACCCTGTTGAAGTGCCTCTGTGTCTGTCTGGCGGTGGGACTGGAGGAGCAGGACACAGAGCAACCACCCAGATGCTGTAAGCCTGAGCATTTAACAATAGCTGTGCAGGGTCAGAAACTGTTTTATGGTCTGGCTCGTGCTCAAGCGTCTTTCTTCCCCAAGCATATAAATCTATATAATACTGATACCAGTGTATGCAAATTAGTCATGTAAAGTCTTGCCCATTTAATTTTAGCTGAGTGGGCACCTATGAATGAGACTTAAAATTCTATTATAGGTCTTATTTAATTGGGGCCTTTACATTAAAAAAGAAAACATAAAAAAATATGTATTTTTTATTTGCTACAGGGTGCCTGTGCTTGCTGGAGGAGCGTGAATGAGAGCTGGGAAGTAAGAAAGCACCCCTCCTAGCGGATGGCCACGCTGCAATCCCTTTTCCTCCATTTCTCCTTCGGAACTCAGGGCAGGCCCACACACACCTAGCAGGCGTGTTTTTCAAGCCTCTAAGTTTGAGGCTTGAACTGCACAATCAGCCATGTGGGATCCAGTCGCCTTAACCACACTATCGCTACCAGCTAGCCTCAAATAATTTTTTTTAAGGTTTTGGCTACAGGGTGCATGTGTTCACCAGATAGCCAGACACAGACAGAAAGGAAAAGTGAGAAATCACCCCCCAGGTGGATGACCACACCACAATCCCTTCTCCATTCTCCTCTTGGGATTTGGGCACACATGCACATGCATCTGGTGTGATTCTCAAGCCATGGATCCAGACTTGAATCATGGCCGGCCACGTGGGATCCAGTGCCTTCACCACCATGCCACCTGCTGGTCCTTGATGCTGGAACATTTGTAATGAGTCGTGTAACTCTGAGGCATTCTCTACTTGCCTCCTGCTAGGGGCTATAAGACATCTTTTTGTTGTTGGAAAATACTAGATTTGTTGATTTGAGCTCATTTTTGCCCAATGAATTATAAATATAAACAAAACAAACAAACAAATGTGAAAACTGTCATCTTCTTAAAGCCTTTCTTTTGCCCACCTCAAAAGATCAAGATATTGTTGGATATCCCTGGTCCTACGAGTTGACCTACACACTGTTAATACAATCAAAGAAAAACGTTAAGTACTTCTAAGAAAAACCTTAAATTCTAAGCGTTTTAAATAGAAGTGAATAGGCTGTAATACCCAGCTACGGCTTGGGAAGCAGTTTTAATATTTAGAGTACAATGTAGGTATTTTTTTCTGAAATTGAATGATTTAGTCTTCGTTTATGTGGGAAGCTGCTCTAAAACAGTAGAGACCTGTATGTGACTCTATTTTGGAATATAGGTGTTCGTTTCTCGTATCCCTCCTTCCCTGCAGTTCCCAAAGCTCTTCACTCGGTGCTTATAAATAAATGACAGGAAGGTAAGTAATGCCCTCTTGAAACATTTCTAGGATCATCAGAAAATTCGCCAGAAGATAACCAATTATTTGTGTAAAATCAAGAAAAATCTCAAAAAAAAAAAAAAATCACCCATGGCTATAAAAGAGGTCGTTAAATATATCATCTGTGAAGCAAAATAAGGAGCACTTTGTAGCACTCTTCAGTTGAGGTTCGAGCCCCCCCTTGTTTTTTTTTTTTTTTTTGGAGAGTTTTTTGCTATAGGGCATGTGTGTTCACCAGAAAGACAGAGAAAGACAGAAAGTGAGAACTCACTCCCCAGGGGGGATGGTCACGCCGCAATCCCCTCTCCTCCATTCTCCTCTCGGGATCTTGGGCACGCATGCACATGCGCCCGGCGTGAGTTTAAGCCACCAGGTCCAGGACTCAAACCGCGGTCGACTACATGAGAGTTCAGCAACACAGCCATTACGCCAACTGCTGGTCCCAAGTCCCCCCTTATTTTTAATTGCCAGAGAATGTACGTACGTGTCAGAAAGAGAGAAAACACCCCCAGTGGGGCAGGGTCACACTGAAACCTTTCTTCCTCCAGTTCTCTGTCCCATCAAAATTGTGGGTATGTACACATGCCTGGCATATTTTTCAAGGCAGCTTGCCAGGATTTGAACCGGATCCAGCTCACAGTGCAATGGACTTAACTACTACACTATGGGGATAGCTCGTGAGCCTTCTTTAATAATAGAATACTTGACAATGAGCAGACAAGAATTTCTCTTGTTTCTCCTTATCTGAGACCACTTAAAATAATTTCTGACAATGTGGAAACAGAAGGTGTGTGGAAAATCACAACACACTACTGGTAGGAGTATAAAATGGGACAATCTCCATAAAAGACAAGAGGTGATAAATTACAAATGCACTCAGCATTTGACTCAGCAATTCCGTTCTCATGCCTTACACACAAGGTATTTGTTCCAGAGCTGTTTTGTAACAGCATGACTAGAAGCAACATAAATGTCCAAGAGAAGACTAGCTAAGTGAATCATCGTGCTCGGCACAATAAAGTAGTACGCAGCTGTTAAAAAAGAATCAAGCGCCTTATGTACTGATACGAAATAGCTTTCAAGATATGTTAAGTGAAAACACAAGGTGCAAGAACCAGCAGGTGGCATAGCGGCTACATCACTGACTCCTACATAGCCAACAGTGGTTCGAGTCCCAGACCCAGTGGCTTGAAACTCACACTGGGCGTGTGTGCCCAAGATCCTAGGAGAAGAATGAAAGAGTAGGGATTGTGGCATGGCCATCCCCCCGGGGGTGGGGGTGATTGCCCACTTTCCTTCTCACCGTGTCTGTCTCTTTCTCTCTCTCCAGTGAGCGCACGCCCTAAGGCAAAAACCTCTACCCAAAAAAAAGCAAGGTGCAGGACAGTTTGTATGGTATACTGCCATTTTTTGTTTTTGTTTTTTTTCTTTGTTTTTTTTTTGTTTTTTGTTTTTTTTTTTCTTTTTTTGGAGAGGTTTTTGCTATAGGGCGCATGCGCTCGCCAGACAGACAGAGAGAGACAGAGAGACAGAAAGCAGGAAATCACCCCCCAGGGGGGATGGCCACGCCGCAATCCCCCCTCCTCCATTCTCCTCTCGGGATCTTGGGCACGCACGCACATGCGCCCGGCGTGAGTTTAAGCTGCCGGGTCCGGGACTCGAACCACGGTCGACTACGTGGGAGTCCAGCGACATAGCCATTACGCTAACTGCTGGTCCCTGTTTTTGTTTTTTTTTAAAGAGAGACTTTTGCTATAGGGCACTGTGTGTTCACCAGAGAGAGACAGAGACAGAAAGCAAGTAATCACTCCCCGAGGGGATGACCATGCCACAATCCCTTCTCTTCCATTCTTCTCTCGGGATCTTGGGAATGCACGCACATGCGCTGGGCATGAGTTTCAAAGCTGCCTGTTCTGGGAGTCCAGCGACATAACCATTATGCCATCTGCTGGTCCCTGTATTGTTTTTTCAAAGGAAAAACTACGTACGTTAGTCTACTCATGTACGTACAGATTACCTGTGGAAGCACACATAAAGAAGTCACATTTCTCAGGGCATACGAGACCGTACGCGACAGCGAACATCCCTCTGGCCCTTACTTTACAGCAGTGTGAGAAGATCTGGCAGATGTACTCCTGCGTGTGCCGGGACCTGCTCAGCAGCGCCATGAGGTGCGGGATCACTGTGGCATCCTGAAGGCAGAGAGGAGAGCAGAGCGGCGTGAGCTCAGGCACCTCAGCACGTCAGACAAGACGCTGCCACGGCCAGTGCGCGGCCCAAGCTCCCGTCATAACCTCGGGGCACTAAGTCTCTTTAAGGAACAGAGCAAAACCAAAGCAAGATGTCATCGAAACCTGGCAAAGGGCAAGGGAAGCATGGTTAATATTCGTCCCGGATGACAAAATACAAGAACATGAAATTCTCGGTGTCTTCCCCATAAACAGCCGGTATCCTCACAATATAACAACATTAATTCAGTAACGCTTCACAGGAATCAGTTCTGAAGCCCCAATGTGAGCTAACTAATACGTAGCTTTCAAGAAGAAATTACTGTACAAAGTAAAACCTGGCGATTTTGAGCTCAGGCATGCTATGGTGACTAGCAACAATGTCTCACGGCTGGCTATTTTCAACCTGCACCAGGCAATGTATATGATTAGAACTTCTCACATACAGCCCTTCTCAGCCTCCTGCTGACATTAACATATACTGTGGTATAGAAAAAAGGATCAACCTACCCTGCTGTGGGCTTGTCCAAGAACTTTCCTTTTCTTTTCAAGTTTCTTTCTTTCTTCCACAAGACTGAGAGATGGTCTCCCGTTACGATCGCCAGCTCTCAGCCAGGACACGGCTGCATGTGCCTGGCGTATGCAAGCCACCAGGCCTGCACCTGCGATACTCCGCATGATGCAGCTCTGCTTAGCAGTGAGCAACGGCTGTGCCAGCGAGCTGGCCCCTCAAGAATGTCCTTTTATTTAGTACAATGCAGGGGAATTAGAAGTTGAAGATGACTTGGCTCAAGTGTCATAGTTAATGCTACCCTGAGTCCCACGCTTCTCAAGTCTGAAAGTCCTGCAAATTCCCAGGGGATGTTCGGATGTAAAGATTCTCATCATTCCCATCCTAGGGGGACCTGGAAGTCTGCATTCTAACCAGCTCCCAAATGGGATGCTGCTGCTGGCCCACAGACCACACTTTGACAATCTCACAGAAGCCAAGCCACAAAGGGCAAGGAAGGACTTAAAAGAATACCACTGCTGGGATGAACAACGTAAGAACAGTTACATAATTTGTACCAAGGTACCCGATTGATAAACAGAATTTCAAACTAGAAAGCCTGCTCTTTTTGAACCGGCCCGTCCCATCTCTGTTTGGGGGCCTGAGTTGCTTTAATAGCTGGTCTCTACACAATCCATTCCAACTCCCGGAAGTCCGTTAACTACACTGACACAGTGCTATCAGTTATCTCACCGACTGCTACCTCTGAATTCTCTGCTGTCTCTGAAGTGTAAACCTCTGGGCATACGACTGAGAAGTCTCCTAGCTTAGACACTCACATCTAAGTTCACTTTCCCTGCTCTTAATTCTTCTCATGCAGCAGTAACACGACGCTGAGACGCTGACCCACACGGGGCAGGTCCAGGGTCCCATCCGGAGGCTTCCCTGTGCGCTAGGTGTGTGGCACACATGCCCAAAAGCTGGGGTGGCCCAGGACCTTGTTCAGATGGGTCCGGTTGTATTACCACTGCACCACCACCTGGCCCTCCCGAATCTTCTTTTTGGGGGTCAGGGAATTTTTGCTATAGGGTGTGTGTGCTCACCAGAGAGACAGAGAGAGACAAGAAAGACAGAAAGCAAGAGTTAACCTCTCCCGCCTGGGTAGATGGTTGTGCCGCAAACCCTTCTCCATTCTCCTCTCAGATTTTGGGCACGTAAGCACACGTATTCGGCGTGAGGTGCAAGTTACCAGTTCTGGGACTTAAACCATGATCAACCACATGGGAGTCCAGTGCATTAACTCCTACACCACCTGCTGGTCCCCAAGTCTTTTTATTTTTAAACAACCTGTAAAATTCCTCAAGGTCTGAGACTACCTTCCATTCTTCACAAAGCCTACATTTTAAAAAAAGCTTATCTTATATTTTCCATGAAAGAGACAGAGAAAGAGGGAACCAGCAGTTAGCATAATGGCTGTGTCGCTGAACTCCCACGTAGTCGACCGCGGTTCACGTCCCGGACCCGGTGGCTTAAAACTCACGCCAGGCGCGTGTGCGTGCGTGCCCAAAATCCCGAGAGGAGAATGGAGGAGAAGGGATTGCGGCGTGGCCATCCCCCCTGGGGGGTGATTTCTCGCTTTCTGCCTCTATGTCTCTGTCTGGTGAGCGCACGCGCCCTATAGCGAAAACCTCTCCAAGAGAAAAAAAAAGAGAGACAGAGAAAGAGAGGGAGACAGGCGCCCACAATAGAGTCCCTAAACCATGGCTCACCCCAGCCTCGGCCAGCATGGTACGCACAGAGAGAACTGGGGATGTGAACTCAGCACCTTCCCACGTGCGTCCGTTACCACCGAGTCACAGCTGCTGGCCCCAACAGCTGAGAACATGTGACATTTGCAAATAAGTAAGAACGCAAAGACTTTCTGAGATTTTTCTATATAATGCCATTATAATGAGATCAGAGATGCTAAGCAAATTAGGAGGAGGCTATTACTGAAATGTAACAATGACTCAAAAACCCGAAAGGCCCAGATCCCAGACTGGTCTGAATCACACTGGGCACACACTGCACACGCACACCCACGACTCTGGCTGGCTGGAGAGTCGGGGAACTGTGGCATGACATGACCCTGCCAGGGGTTCCTGTTTCTCTCTCTCATGACAGAAACAAAACTTGAAAACAAATAAGCGAATGTCTAAAAACTCACTGTATACAGCAGCTCCTCTGGGGTGACAGGACTGGTGAAGATGGTACGCAGGCATCGGAGGCAAGCTTCAATGAACTTTAGGTCTGGAGACAGTAGTCCTTTTAAAAGAAACTAGATATGAGACAGTCTTTCAACCAATTTTTAAAATACTGCAAACAGGTTCTAATCTTCACTCAGGTAAAAACGGCATCCCTACATACCTTGCAGTAAGGCAGGGATAATATGGCAGTCGAGGAGAGACTTGACGTTGTTTTCAGTACCCATAGCAAGACTTCCCAGCACCACCGCACATTCGGTTTTCAGCTCCGTGCTGGAGGTTTCTTGCTGAAGCAAGTACAACAATCTACAAAGAAGACACTTGATAAACAAAGAGACTAAAAAACATTACACAAAATTAAAGTAACGTGACAGAGAAAGGCTACCAAAACATCCCATGGACAAAAATACGGTTGGCTGAGCTTATGTGACTTCCACTGGGAAATGAGGATCTGTTTATATCATCTGCTATTTTAATAAAGAAACATCTGAGAAAAAAAATCTAGAAGACTTTTTTTTTTTTTTTTTTTTTTTTGCTACAGGGTACATGTCTTGCTGGAGAGAAATGGAGAGAGAAAGAGAGACAGAGAGTGAGAAAGCACTCCCCTCGGAGGATGGCCACTCCACGATAACCTCTCCCCCACGCTCCTTTCAGGATTTTGGGTATGCATATGTGTGGGTGCACACACACACGTGCGCACACACACATGCCTGGCACACTTCTTAAGCTGTGGGTCCAAGTCCTATTAATAAGTATTAAAACTATTAACCCCGTATCAAAAGATAGGAAACAAAAAAGAGAAGAGAAAAAACTAAAAAGCTTTTTGAAATCTGAATGTAAAATTTGTAATTGCACAGAAAACTTAGTTCAGAAGAAAGGCCTTTACAGACAAAGTTAAATAACTCTCGTTGCCTGACAAAATTAAGTTTATAAAGTCATCAAAAAAAGAAACTGAATTGTTATGTTATCTTAAAAAAAAAATAAACACAAATTCTAAAAATCAGAAATTTTTAAAAAGCAGTACTAAAAACCAAATAAGATTTTTCTTTAAATTCAAAAAGGTCTTGAGAATCCTAATAAATTATCCATCACACAAAATTGCCAGTGTGCTAAGGAGACAAGGAAAAAAGTACCAGGCTGATGTACAATGTTTAGCATCCAACAAAATCTTTGATTCAGAGTCAATTATCTTACTGAGTTTTCAAAAATGATTAATACATTTACTTCTCATTCTCTGGTACTTTATATTCTATTTTTCTTAGAGATAGCTTATATATCTCAAAGTATTTATTTAAAAAACAGAATTTATCTTAAACACAGGAGAGCCAGCCAGTGGCGTGTAGTTAGGGCAGCTGCATCTCCTACGGCTGACTGCAGCTGAGCCTGGGGCCTCGGCTTCAGGAACTTCTGGGAGTGTGTGAATGAGTGCCAAAGTTCTGAGAGAAGGGACTGCAGTGTGGCCATCCCACCGGGGGAGTGACTTCTCACTCTCCTCATCCCACCTCATCTGTCTTACTCCCTGGTGAGTGCATGTACTCCATGGCAAAAACTAAAAAAATAAAATAAAGGAAAAACATAGTCTGTGTAATACAGGGGGAAAGAGGGCTTTATGACCAAGGGTAAAAAACACATTACAGGGCCCAGTAGAAGGTGTAATGGAATGGTTAGGTCACTGGGCTCTCACATAGTCGACCTCGGTTCAAGTCCCAGGCCTGGCTGCTTAAAACTCACGCCAGGCACGTGTGCACGCATGCCCAAAACCCCAAGAGGAAACTGGAGGAGAGGGATTGCAGTGCGGCCATCCCCCTGGGGGGTGATTTCTCACTTTCTGTCTCTCTCTCTCTGGTGAGCACACATGCCCTATAGCAAATCTTCTCTTAAAAGAAAAACACACACACACACACACACACACACACACACACTACAAACTTAGAAATAGCAGAAAAGGGGCTGAAAGCAGACTTACCTTGGAACAGCTCCTAAAACAATGAGGTTGGCTTTCTGTTTGTTGTTTCCAATTACAGCATTTTTCATGTCTCTGAATTCAGGGGAAGAAAAGGTAAAATGTACTCAAACACCACTGAAAAAAAATTGGAGATCAATTCATCCCACTTTAGCACATAACATTCTGGATTGGCAAGTACAGAAGTTAGTGTCAAAAGGGGACCAGCAGTTGGCATAATGGCTGTGTCACTGGACTCCCATGTAGTCGACCGTGGTTGAGTCCTGGACCCAGTCAGTGGCTTAAACTCATGCTGGGCACATGTGCATGTGTGCCCAAGATCCCAGGAGGAGAATGGAGAAGGGATTGTGGCGTGGCCATCCCCTCCTGGGGAATGATTTCTCACTTTCTGTCTATCTTTCTGGTGAGTGCACATGCCCTATAGTAAAAACCTCTCTCCCACTAAAAAAAAGAAAAAAGGAAGTTAGTGTCAAAGGGGCTGGCGGGTGGCATGGTTGGGGGCACTGGACTCCCACATGGTCGACCGTGGTTCAAGTCCCGGACCTGGCAGCTTGCTTTCTCACTTTCTCTCTCTCTCACTCTGTTCCTCTCTGGTCAAATTAAAAACAAATACATAAAGTTTAATAAAATAATTTTTTTTAAAAAAAGAAGAAGTTAGTGTCAAAGTCAAAGCAGACCCGTTGTCACCTGAAGTGCTCGGGAGAAGGAACAGAGCCGGCGCTGCGCGCACATGCACGTGGGGGGTGCAGAGCAGGAGACGGTGCGGAGGGGGCCGAGCGGCCCGAGTGCCGGCAGGAGACTGCCAGTGCGCGAGCGCGAGTGCTGTGTTCTCAACGGGCGCCTGCTCTGACTCCAAGGGCACCAGGCCCCCGTGCGCTCACCCCTCTGGGGGCGGGCAGCACAAGCCATCAGCTCGCCCGTATCTGACCTCGTTACAGGAGTCGCTGGGTTCACGTCTCCCCTTCCTCTCACTTCTTTAGATGGAGTTTTTGTATGATCCCATTTTATCTGCTTTACTGTCTCATGAGCTGTATGCCTTTGTTAATTTTTTCAAAGGTTGCTTTAGAATTTCCAATGCATTTTAAAATTTGCCACAGCCAATCTTTATGTGAAAACCCCCCTGTGTGTACCCTAAGAGCCTGGTGAGTGTGTACCTCCACTGCCCCAGCCAAGTTTTGTGCTGCTATTGTCACTGCATTTTATTCTTAAACTGGTTAGAAACAACATGGTACGTTGTTACTATTTTTGCTTAAACAGCCAATTGTCTTACATGACACAAAAAATACAGAAAATATATTCCTCAAATATTCCCCAGTGTTTTATTCTGGCCCCCTAGAGCTCTTTACCAGGAGCAGCACCAGCCCACAGTGCAGTGCCCATCAGGGGCTGTGGGTAGGCTCACAGAGCAGTGGTTGGCTCCGAAGGACTCACAGAGGGAAAGTAAACGGCTTAAACAGACCCAGAGCTACCGACGAAACGTTTAAAAACACCTTCATCACTTGGCCAGTACTACTCCTTAATAGGGAGGTGGTTCTCTTCAGCAGAGGCTCTCAAACTGGGGAGGGCACTACAGCCCCCAGAAGGTATTTCAGATCTCTGTGAAAATGTCTAGAAATGTCTGGCCATAATTTTACAGATACAGGGGAAGCACCTTCTGCCCAGTTTAAAAAAAAAAAAAAAAAACAACTGAAATTTCAGTATTGTACTTGCCCTGTAAATAAAATAGAAACATAATTTTTTTTTCCAGAGGTTTTTGCTATTGGGCAGTGCGCTTGCCAGAATGACAGAGACAGAGAGACAGAAAGTGAGAAATCACCCCACAGGGGGATGGCCATGCTGCAATCCCTTCTCCTCCATTCTCCTCTCGGGATCTTGGGCACGCACACGCGCCCGGCGTGAGTTTAAGCCACCGGTCTGGGACCCAAATCGTGGTTCTACATGGGAGTCCAGCAACATAGCCATTACACCAACTGCTGGTCCTGGGACATACTTTTAATCAAGTTATTCATTTTGAAAACTCAGATCACTAGCACAGTGATAACTCACAGTATTGTATTTGACTTGTGAATACAACACAGTTATGTGGTCTACACTGGGAGCTCTTGCATTTACACTTCTTCCCTAAGTTTCTAGTGTATTAGGACTAAGCACTTATGAAGGTTATATTTTACCTTCTTTTTATTTTTCTTTTATATTAAAGCGAGGAAGCATATGTTATTTTTGGAATTATATATGTGAAGTTAAATTACTATGAACCTAACTTCAGAACGGCACGAAGGATATTACAAAACATTTATAAGGAAAAGCTAGGTCTGACAGTATTAAGATCACTGTGATGCAGCACTGAGGGTCTTAGTTTACCCATTTCTCTCATATCCTAAGGGAAGCTCCCCTAATGGCTTGTCTAGTACCGCTTTTGACTTTCTCTCTTTTAAGTAACAGAGCTCTATAATATAGAGGAATCTTCACCAAACTTTGAAAGTTAATAATCCTGAAAAAGTTACATAATTTTGTTTTTTTAAAAAAGAAAAAAGTTACTTAAAAAATCAGGAGATGGTGTCGTCAGCATGTATTCCCAACAACAACTAAAAACGGGTAAAAATGAACCCTTCTTCTCAATGACCTCCTTCACTAATTGCAGAAAAATACTGCTACATCTATTCACATGCTAAAGGCAGAGGCTCCTCATAAGTTTGTGAGTGGCATTTTTACAACTCTTGACCCAAACATAAACTACCTGTTTTCTTTCAATAGCTCAGCCCCTGGGGTAGGTCTTTTTTCCGGGCCTCATCTCTCTCTCTTTCTCTTTGTAAACTACTCCTAAGATCTTCTACATGATTTACAAGCAAGGAAAAGCAGGGCTAGCTAGTTCCAAAGCGCAATAAAGTGCTGCCCAAGAGAAGCCGGATCCCACATGGCAACTGGGTTTGAAGCCCAGCCCGGTCAGCCTGAAACACCCCAGACATACACGTGAGCAAAGACCTGCGGGGCTGGAGGGCTGGAGGAAGGGCCTGCGATGTGAGCAGGTCCCGTGGGTGCTCACTTCCTCTGCTCCCCCCCTCATATGTGCACTCATGTGCTCTACCATGAGTAAGGCTGAAAGGAGAGGGAGCAGGCCCTGTGGCCTGATGGTTAAGGTGAACTGGGTTCCGCATAACTGACCATGGTTTGAATCTTAGCCTCCAGGGGCTTGGAAAACATGCTGGGCGTGTGTGTCCAAAGCTCGACAGGGTGAAGAAACGAAGTCGGGGATCATGGTGTGACCACGCTCCCCTCGCCCTCGCCCTCGCCCTCGCCCTCGCCCTCACCCTCTCTGGCAAACACATGTACAGTCTGGCAAACTAAGAAAGCAGAAAGAAACAAGGAGATAAGTAGCAATATCTCTGGCCTAGGAATCAAACTGAGTAAGGGTTACTGAGGTTTTCCATCTTCTGATACAGGACTGTAGAACTGTGTATCAAAGCCTCGGCTGGCAAAGCACAGGAAGAGACTGTACGAGACCGCACATCTCGGCTCCTGCCTCCCGTGGACGCCTGCTCTCTTCTCAGAAGCTCGGTCCCCACCATCGGCTTACAGACCCTCCCCTGGCAGCCGTCACTCACTCTGCTCACCTCCCCTTCTCCAACGTGCTCTGCCCTCGTGAACGCGGCACCTGCGTGTGCCCGGCGCCATCCACCTGACATCTGTTTTGTAGCACCTGCCCTCCTGGGTGCCCTATCTCAGAACTCCCAGCCTTAATATTTTCCTGGTTTTCTCTCCATTCTTTCTAAACTAAGCAGAAATGAAGGGTCCCTTTATTACCTTATGAACCCATTCCGAACAACTGAAACCAAGTCAAAGTAAATGTTTTTGGAGAAAAATGCAAACAAATCCCACCCAAAATCAATTTTCCAGTTTTCTTACTAGATTACAAAAAGGGTAAGGAGGAGGCAGCGATGGCTATAGTGTAAGTGCAGACTATGGAGAACAGTTAATAAAATGGACCAATGTCCACAGGGGGAAAAAACCCTGCTCCAGCTCTATTAAGTAAATACACCTATTCTAGATAAAGGAAAAAGATAAAAAAAGATGTTAATGGTCAGCAAAAAAATTCTATTCAATTGCTACTACAAAGGGGTGGCAGCGAGTCCTTTCTATGAAGAGTTAAAATGGAGAAGATGAGTGTCATCACATATCCCATTTCTGGCAGAGAGAGCAAGGACTCGACATTCAGCCAGTCAGACGAAGCTTCTTTCAGTTCCCATGGAGCAGCCTCTCTCTTCACCCCTCTCTTATTTCCTGTGCCTTCCTTCACACTCTGTCCTGTCTAACCTGACTCATCCTCCAGATCTGAGCTAGAGGTCAACGTTACCTCCTCCAGGAGGCACATCCCCAGACCTGGTCCGAGTTAGGTGTCCAACCTGGGTGCCCTCATCAGAATACACTGGTCACTTTCTCAGGATAAAAGTCTGTTTCCTCTTGAGAGGCAAGGAAGCTGATCTGACCTAGAAATATCAGAGAAGTTACTATCAGTGGATCATTAATGATAGTGATTCTAGAAAATATTTCAGGGACCAGTAGTTGGTGTAATGGCTATGTCACTGAACTCCCATGTAGTCGACTGTGGTTTGAGTCCCGGACCCAGTGGCTTAAACTCATGCCGGGCGCGTGTGCGTGCGTGCCCAAGATTCCTAGAGGAGAATGGAGGAGAAGGGATTGCAGCGTGGCCATCCCCCCTGGGGGTGATTTCTCTTTCTGTCTCTCTGTCTTTCTGGCACATGCAAGCGCCCTATAGCAAAAACCTCTCCAAAATTAAAAAAAAAAAAAAAAGAAAAGAAAAGAAAGAAAGAAAATATTTCTAGAATACATATAGAAATACATATTTTTGTAAAATGTAAATTCACAACTATCGTACAAGACGGGAGCCCACCGCCGCCATACACAACGTGTGTATCACCTGACAGTTTACCAACGTTCCACATCCACTGTACTCCATCTGCATCACAGCCTTGAATATTAGCCCCATTTTACAGATGAAGCAACTACAACTCAGGTGGGTTTCTTCCAGAACCCCGTATTAAACGATGCCAAGCATTTCTTCCATCACCTCCAGCATGTCAGGATTTACAACAAACTGGTGGAAAAGGCAAATACATTCATTTCTTTTTTCTTTCTGTGTTTCGATTTTACATTTTTATACTAAATAAGTGTTTCCAACTTTTACTGAGATATCTTTTCCCAGTAGACAACTGAATGTAGTCTTGTGCCTACCGATTTTAGGGGGGGAGGGGAGAATGCCTCATACTCTCCTAAGCTCGGCACTGTGCCAGCCCTAGGAAGGGTTCCAAAGCATCATGCAATGAGATGCCCTAACCTGAAGGGCTTACAGTCTCCGTGGAAGAAAATAACACTAACAACGTAAGTCATGGCTATTTTGTACACTGAGTGTTTACAAGGCTAAGAAAAGTAGATGCTAAGTACGCCTAGCAGGTTTTCACACAATGGTAGAATCTATGAACCATAGTAAATGGTCAGGATGTGGGTAAGGGGTGGGAGAGCGACAGAAGCCTTCACGTAAGAGCATACTAGAAACAGATATGGCATGTTTCTGGGGCAGTGGGAGCCTGAACTGAAAAGAAGGTTCACTGTAGGGGGTACAGAATAAAAGCTGGCAGCGTTACAGGGAGAAAAGCCGAAAGGGCTGCAAACAGGCCAAAGAGCAGCAGGGACATGAAGGAAGGCGTGGCTGAGGAAGACCCCTGAGCGTGGGATGAACCGGAATGCGGCTAACACTGGAGTTAGTAGGGGCAACCCAGTGTCCCCTGCCCTTATGATCCCACGGCTCCTGTGCGCTTATTATCATCACAGTATTTACTAAGCAAACTACAGTGAGCTGTCTCTTCAGTTATCTGACTCCCAGCAGACTTAGGACTCCCCAGAGCAGCGACCAACCGCATTACTCATTCTTAGGCACCCCATGCTGTCACGACACCTGGCACCTGGCAGTACTGACTTACTAAGGGTAGCTGCCATAGACTCATTAATACAAAGGACGTTTGAGGAAGCAGTTAACAAGATGACTTAACAAGTAAGAAAAGGTTGACATGTGACATGTCTAGGCACTTGGGTACTAGAAGGCTTAGAGAAGAAATCCCTTAGCGAGATAAGGATCTATCTTGATTTTAGACACACTGAGTTATCTTTCAGGCGAGGTAGAAATATACTGATAGCAAGCCAGCCCTGTAGCCTAGTGGCTAAGGGAACCAGATCCCACATGGATCACCAAGCGGTTTGAATCCTGGCCCTGGTGGCTTAAAAGACACCCAGGGTGCCCCAGATCCTGGGAGGATGAAGAGACTGTGGCGTGAGCATGCCCCAGTCAGGAGTGCTTTCTCTCTCTCTGACAAGAGCACATTCCCTCTGTCAAATTAAAAATAAAAATAATACCTAGGTAGAAAGTCTCAAAAGTAAACCTTGTAGTTATGCCACTTTTCGGGATGGAAGAACAATCAATCTTAAAATAATATAAACATGCATGAATCAAGGGACGTTTTCTGCTAAAGTCTAGCAAGAATCTTAAATTTGAACCCTGATAAATGGACTTAAAAGGCATCACTTTCGGGGCCAGCTGGTGGTATGGTGGTGAAGGCTGCAGGATCCCACATGGCCATCTCAGACCCAGCTGCTTGCAAAATACACGCAGCTGAGCATGTGTGTACAAGCGCCCAAAATCCCAGGAGGAGAACACCACCCCTCGGGGTGGGGTGCGTTCTCACTTTCTCTCTCTCCCTCAGTCTGTCTCCAGTGAGCACACACACCCTATAGCAAATTTAAAAACTAAACAAGACCAAAAAAAAAAAAAAAAAAAAAAAAAAAAAAAAAAAAAAAAAAAACAGCTTTTACATGGGAGTTAACTTTTCTACTTTATTTTCTTTCTTTGCTCCAGAAGAGGCTAATTTTGGCGTGACAGAGAAAAGGAGCTCGAACATCAGCTCAACTGCTGTGTAAAGTGTCTGTCTGAGTCAGAGCAGTGAGAGTAATCAAAGTCAAGATAGAAAGTAAACATGAAACGTTATTAAAATAGTAGGGAAAGCAAACAAACGAGTAAAAAAGGTGTTATCTAGACCTGCTGAAGAAACGTTTCAGTCAACAGGTATGAACCTACTTATTCTTAAACAATCAAAACTAGCGTAAATTGGAACTGAAAATCTAGTATCTAAAAGCAAAATTGGGAACCAGCAGTTAGCGTAATGGCTATGTCGCTGGACTCCCACGTAGTCGACCGCGGTTCGTGTCTCGGACCCGGTGGCTTAAAACTCACGCCGGGCGTGTGTGCGTGCGTGCCCAAGATCCCGAGAGGAGAATGGAGGAGAAGGGATTGCGGCGTGACCATCCCCCTTGGTGGGTGATTTCTCGCTTTCTGTCTCTATATCTCTCTCTGTCTGTCTGGCGAGCGCACGTGTCCTATAGCGAAAAACCTCTCAAAAAAAAAAAAAAAAATTAAATAAATAAATAAATAAAATAAAAGCAAAATTATCTTTAAAACTACTGAAGGCTAGCGCACCAAGCTGGAGATCAATCATGAAATTTTCATTTGCAAGCAGTATTACTTTCACTTACTTGAGGCAGCTCTTGTTTAGAATACTCTGTATTCACTTTTGGTCTAATTGGTGTGAAACAGCCAACAGCACAGCAGACCCTGAAAGCTACAACCCAAGTACATGGGTTGACCTACTTATGAATGCTCATAAGACATTCATCTGTAAAACAGAGAAAAAACTATCTGTGGGGAGCTAGAGTAAGACAACATTGTAAACAACTTATTAAAGTAATTGGACTCTGAAAGTGAGTAATACACTCACTGCCTTGTTCCTATAATTAGTAATACGCAATGCTCTTTTTGGAGAATGAAATATCCTAATATCCAAGTACAATAAATTTTGTTATCAAGCATAGTTAGCAAATGAGGTATATTTATATTCCAATTAAAGCTACCATTGCCATATGTAAATTGCCAATTTTAAAAGAATTAAGATAATGATGGCCTATTATTCAAACTAAAGTGTTGAATTTTTTTTTTTTTAATTTTGCCATAGGGCATGTGCACTAGGAGGAAAGTGAGACAGAATCCCTATTCCATGCGGTGGTTCCCTTCTCCTCTATTTTTCTCTCCTGTAGGGATTTTGGGTGTGAGTGCAAACGTGCGCATATGCACGTGCACGCATGCGCGCGTGCGCGCGCACAAACACACGGCATGTCTTTCAAGGTATATAGGATCCAGCTGCCTTCACCGTGCCATCTGCTAGCCCCAAACTAAAGTTACTTTTAACATAAAACTCGATTCAAGAGCTCCTTGAGAAATTTATAGTGAACATTACCTCAACTTAATTTAGTTATTTACTATATGCATAAGTTGAAAAGAACTGAGAAATGGCGGTAATTTAGTTCATTCTTTTTATTACTTTTTCTTCTTTTCCTCTTTAGTTTTTTCTATAGGGTGTGAATACTAGCAAGAGAGAGAGGGGAGAAAGGGAGGGAAAGTGAGAAATCACTACCCCCTTGGAGGACAGCCACGCCACAATCCCTTCCTCTACACCTTCCTCTCGGGATTTGGGGCACACATGTACATGCAACTGGTGAGACTTTCAAGCCGCCAAGTCCAGGACTCGAACTGTTGTAGGCTTTGTGGCAATCCAGCCGCCCCAACCTCTGTGCCACCTGCTGGTCCCAATTTAGTTTACTCTTAACAAATTATTCTGTGCTGTCGAGTTTTGAAATACATGGAGTTTCAGATACAGTTCCAATTCGCATAAAACCATGAAAAAATTACTGCAGATATCTGCCAAAGTGCAATCCCTTCTCCTTCCATTCTCCTCTTCGGGCTTTTCTGGCTATCACAGAAACATCCAGCACGTTTTTTAAGCCGCTGAGACTGAGTCTCAAACCTCAAATCAGCCACCTTAACACATGCCACTGGCTAGCCTGGCATGCTTCTTTCTTTTTTTTTTTTTTTTTTTTTGAGAGGTTTTCGCTATAGGGCGCGTGCACTTGCCAGACAGACAGAGAGAGACATAGAGACAGAAAGCGAGAAATCACCCCCCAGGGGGGATGGTCATGCCGCAATCCCTTCTCCTCCATTCTCCTCTCGGGATCTTGGGCACGCACGCACACGCGCCCAGCATGAGTTTTAAGCCACTGGGTCTGGGACGTGAACTGCGGTCGACTACGTGGGAGTCCAGCAACATAGCCATTACGCTAACTGCTGGTTCCCAGCATGTTTCTATTTTTCACGTATTTAGTTATTCCAAAGAATGTTTAAAAAATGTGTTAGAGATGGGACAAAATGGCAGCATATAGTTAGGTGGCTTATACATTTGTAAAGACATATACACATATGTACACAAATAGATGTTTTTTTAGAGAGATTTTTGATACAGGGCACATACACTCGCCTGAGAGACAGGGAGACAGCAGTGAGAAATCACCCCCACCCCGGAGGGGGATGGTCACGCTGCAATCCCTTCTCCTCCATTCTCCTCTCAGGGATTTTGGGCACACACACACATGCACCCTGCGTGAGTTTCAAGCCACTGGGTCTGGGACTCGAACCATGGTCAACTATGTTAGAGTGCATCAATGTAATCGTTATGCCATCTGCTGGTTCCATAGACAGTTATTCTTAATGGTCAGTTTTAATATCATGTGCACATAAATACATACAAACAGCTTATATGCCTAAAAGTAAAGACTATGCCAATTTGACCTATAAATTTCTGATAACCTGCCTCTCCCCCACCCCACTTTTTTTAAGTTGTCAAAGGGTGCACGTACTTGCAGAGGGGACAGGGAAGCACACAATAGGGCATGGAAGTGCAGCAGTCCCTTCTTGTCTATTTCTACATCCTGCTGGTATTCCGGCACATATGCATCCAGTAGGCCATAATAGGATCTGGCTCCCCCAACCATCAGGCCACGGGGCTGGCCCTTCTGCCATCCCTTAACCATGATTCTCTGACTAAATTCTGATTCTAAACACACTGTTAAATGGGGGTCTGGTGGTATGTGTCTGTAATCCTAGCTCCTTAGGAGAACCAGGAGGTTGAGATCACAAATTTGAGGCTACCCTAGGCAACTTGGCAAGACCCTGTCTCTCAAAAACAAAACACACACAGACACACAAAACACACTTTTAAATAAGACAGACTCCGGATCATTAACTCTGTATATGTTTACCCTAACACTGTGAGAAATAACAGACTAGGGGCCAGCAGGTAGTACAGTGGTTAAGGTGCTGGACTCCCACGTGGCCGACTGCAGTTCGGTCCCAGACCTGGTGGCTTGAGAACCACGCTGGGCCTGTGTGCGTCTGTGCCCAAAATCCCAGGAGGAGAAGGGAGGGCAAGGGATTGCTGCATGGCCATCCTCCCTGGGGGTGATTTCCCACTTTCCCTCTCACACTCACTGTCTCTCTCAGGTAAGAACATATGCCCTATGGCAAAAAACTGTAAAAAGATAAAAATTTAAAAAAAAAAAAAGAAAAAAAACAGGTTAACGATCAGCCCCATAGCACGGTGGTTAAGACAGCTGAGCCCACATGGCTGACTGCAGTTAAAATCCCAGAAATGGTTTCTTCAGAAATACGTTGTGTTATGTGTGCCCGCCGCGGCCTTGTCCCACCAGCATCTGCTTTCTCTGCCTCCCTGCCTGCACACACGCCCTCTAGCAATGAAAAGAAAGGTAACTGATTAAGTGCATTCGAAATTAAAAGTATTAAAATATTTCGTTTTAGAGCCGTTAGTCAATCAGTTTCAGTCATAGAGTGCAGACATTCGGTATATGTTAAGTGGGGACATACAATGTCTCTCCTTCATAGCCTGGCTTGCCTCACTCAGCAGTAAATCTTCCATGTTTTTCCACTTTCTGTCAAAAGTCAGGGTTTTGTTGGTTTTTATGGCTGAGTAGTATTCCATAGAGTATATGTGCCACAGTTTTTCAATCCATTCCTCCATACGAGGGCATTTGGGACATTGTAAGCTAAACAATGCGATTGAATGTATATATAAAAAAAGAAATAAAATTAAAAAAATAAAAAAATGAAAAAAAATTTCGTTTTAGGATATTTATTTTGAATTATCCTAAAACCTCACCCTTTAACTTACAAGTTCTCAAAAACCAAGGTTTCTTTTATGGACACTCATATCTTTAACTTGTGTAAGAAAATGGAACTTGTCTATAGTTTACACTGAAACCAAAGATACATTTGGAAGCAGAAACTTGAACAATCATTACCAAAACAAACTCATCTCAGTAGTATGTTAAAATACTTCAGAAGACACTGTAGAAATGAGTTCTCGGTGATAACACAATTTTACAGCACCCACAGCTCCCTGATTGACTTCCCCAGAAGTCTAGTCTACATTCTGATTCCATTAAATTTTTAAACAACAAAGCCAGTCACATCTACTTAACCACCTTCTGCTTTTCTTTTTTTTAGAGGTTTTCGCTATAGGGCGCGTGTGCTCGCCAGAAAGACAGAGAGAGACAGAGAGACAGAAAGTGAGAAATCACCCCCCAGGGGGGATGGACACGCTGCAATCCCTTCTCCTCCATTCTCCTCTCGGGATCTTGGGCACGCACTCGGCGTGAGTTTAAGCCACCGGGTCCGGGGCTCGAACAGCAGTCGACTACATGGGAGTCCAGCCACATAGCCATTACGCTAACTGCTGGTCCCCACCTTCTGCCTTTCAACATAAGGGTATCTGCTCAGCTTTTCGTTGAGAATCACTAATATAAAAATTATTCTCAGATGGTCTAATTTAGACATGTATAAAAAAAGTTTAGGGGCCAACAGGTGGTTTGGTGGTTCAGGTGCTGGATTTACACACAGCCGACGTAAATCACACTGGGCACACATACATGCATGCCCCAAAGCCCCAAGAGGGGAATGGAGGACAAGGGATGGTGGCATGACTATCACCTGGAGGGGGGATTCTCTCTCTCTCATTCTCTCACACTCCCCCCCTTTCTCCCTCCCTCCCTCCAGTGAGCACATGTGCTCTAGAGCAAAAATCTCAAAAAAAAAGTGTTTAAATAGTTTTGACTTAGAAGCTACAAAAATGTCTTAAGTTATTCTTCAACTATGAGATTTAATATAGTTGAACCAATACCATGATAACTTCACCAAAAACAGTATCCTGCAATTGTTTTTTAAAATCACACACAGACCTCCACACTAGAGGAGCTCAGAATGCGCAGTGCTGGGTAGCTGATCTCTAATCTGCCCTGCAGCTGAGGCAGAGGCTGCACAGCGTAGGGCCCAACTAGTGACCGCTCCTCTCACTGCTCCAGCTGATCTCTAATCTGCCCTGCAGCTGAGGCAGAGGCTGCACAGCGTAGGGCCCAACTAGTGACCGCTCCTCTCGCTGCTCCAGCTGATCTCTAATCTGCCCTGCAGCTGAGGCAGAGGCTGCACAGCGTAGGGCCCAACTAGTGACCGCTCCTCTCGCTGCTCCATAGTGCTCAGACTTAATGCTCTGTTCGGTCCTGCATGTGAAATGTTGCTCCTTCGGGAAAAGGGACCTGATTTTAACTTTGCTACAATAGGACTATCCAAGTTTATGCTAAACATTATACTATTAGAGAGAAAGTTATCTCTGTATAACCCCCTATTCTAAGACTGGAAATTATGCAGTTCGGTGCTTAGTATTACTCCTCAGCAAGGGCTGGCCGGGTAAAACAGCCAGGTGTGATACAGGTCATCTACAAAGACGGCTCCTATATTTACGGGTAGGACTGCAGCTCCGACTCAATGCATTAGGTGTAGATTATAAAAAAATCCCACACACACGGCACGCACACACACGTGGCCGGGGTGAGATTAAGCCACCAGGTCCGGGACTCAAACCACAGTCGACTACATGGCAGTCCAGCAACATGGCCATTACACCATATGCTGGTCCCGAGAAAAATCAGATTTAATGTGGCTTTAAAAAATGGTTTGTAGGGAACCAGCAGTTAGCGTAATGGCTATGTCGCTGGACTCCTACGTAGTCGACCGCGGTTCGCGTCTCGGACCTAGTGGCTTACAACTCATGCCGGGCACGTGTGCGTGCGTGCCCAAGATCCCGAGAGGAGAATGGAGGAGAAGGGATTGCGGCGTGACCATCCCCCCTGGGGGGGTGATTTCTCGCTTTCTGTCTCTATGTCTCTCTCTGTCTGTCTGGCGAGCGCACGCGCCCTATAGCGAAAAACCTCTCAAAAAAAAAAAAAAAAATGGTTTGTAGACAATGCTGAAATTCTTTTTTTTCCCCTTAATGCTAGAGGGTGTGTGCATGAAAGTGTGAACTCCCCAATGCGGCCTGGTCACCAGCATCCTCTGAGCCAAGAATTCTAGTCCCTCTACCTCTTCCGAATTGAACTGTTTTATCTGTTTGATTTCTTTACTTAGTTTGAGTTTTCCTTTCCTTTCTTTGAAGAGAATCCACCTTGATTTTGAATGTTGTTTTAAGTCGGGACTAATTAACAACTACTCACTTAAGTGTCAATTAATGGGTATCCACAACATACCAGGCACTAAATTTTCAATTTCTGAAATAAGCCTGGCAAAGTGGGCAGTATCATATGTCTTTACAGATGACAAAATTGAGGCTGGAGGACATTAGGTAACTTGCCGAAGTGTATCGCCCAACAGGGCCCCACAAGGAAATGTCAGAGCCAGGGGTTCCACACATTGTCGTCCAACTTCAAAGCCCAGGGTCTTTCTTCCCTTCATGCAAACAGCCTGTCTAGCTGACAGCTAATTGAATCTGGGACTTCCTAATTTTTCAAAAGGCTATCAAACTACATCTTACTTGTTCTGCTACAATCCAATCTTTCCCAATGATTTTTCTTCCTTATTTAATATTTTGTCAACTTTTGACAAGTTTCAATATACTTTGGTAAAAGAAAAATTTCTCAAAGTGACAAGGAACACTCAAACTAGCTACTTCTATCAGTCGCAACTCTAGATACAAGTCTACCACATGGAACCCTTGATCAATAAACTTAGCTCCTACTAAGCCATCAGAATTCCCAGAATAGGATGAGAGCAACAACATCATTTTCTAATATTATTTATTGAGTCTGGCGTTTTTGACTGACTACTTACTGAGAAATTTTAAGTGCTATTTGGAATTATCTACAGAGTTGTCTTCCTGTGTCTGGGCAGTCTGCCTGTCTAAGCAGGACTGTTAAACTAAACCTACCCCCTTCCTAACTAATGTGTACGTATCGTTACAAACCAAGCTGATCTATTTAATAAACAGATTTAATGCTTCTCCTGGGAATAACTGAACTAGCCTTAAAAGGAACTAATTAGATCACTATGAAGTCTCCTAGTTAGCTAACAGAACGAGGAAACAAGAACATGACCTCCTACTGTTCCTGCAGACTGGGGTGTGAAGACACAGGGTGAGCACCTCAGGTGGTCCCTTCCTGCTCGGTGTGAGTGGGGATCAGCCTTGGACACACCTTCGATACTGCCTCGCTTCACAAATGCACCTCTCTCCCACAGTGCCTCCTGGACATGAAAAGGCTTTGAAAAAGAATAAAGCAACAGAGCATCCTAGTATTGGCTGCTAACACTAATAGGATTAGAAAAGAAGAAAACTCCCACGTGTTTCCTCATCGCTACCCCAAACCTGTCTCATCTCAGCCCTTTTTTGTGGTTTTTTTTTTTTTTCCCTTGCACACAATTTAGGTCTGTGGGTCCTGCCTGTTTCCCAACCTCTTCAGAAACCTCAGGTCAGACCGCCTTTCTTAGAACTAATCTGTTAAGAGCATGATAATCTGAAACTCGAAGAGTGAACTCATCTTTTAATCACTTGAAATCTTATCACAATTTGTCCCACTTAATGTTTTTTTTAAGGTTTTTGCCATACGGGACACGTGCTCCTGGGAGAGACAGACAGTGAGGAAAAGTGAGAAATCACCCCTGGGGGGATGGCTATGTTGTAATCCCTTATCCTCCATTCTCCTCTTGGGATTCTGGGCACACATGCACCCGCACAAGCACCCAGCATGAGTTTCACACTGCCAAATCTGGGACTCAAACAGTGGTCAGTCACGTGGGAGTCCAATATCTTAATCACTATGTCACCTGCTGGCCCCGCCCCACTCAGATTTTTTTAAATAATTATTTTATTAATTTCATTTATCATTATTATTATTATTATTATTTAATTTGACCAGAGAGAGAGGGGGGGGGGGAGTGAGAAAGCAAGCTGCCCAGGTCCGGGACTCAAACCCTGGCTGACCATTTGGGAGTCCAACACTTTTAACCACCCATGCCACTTGCTGCCTGCCCCCCCCCCCCACTTAATTTTTTAAAAGCATGATCCGCTTAAGTATGTTGCTTAAAAATGCTTCCTCTCATTAATCATAAAGACTTTTGGAGCAAAGAAAGACATTTACGTTAAAGAGTTATTTAAGTTTTCTAATCACTATAATACTTGCTAAATTTTTTAAAGAATTATTTTACTTATTTCATTAATTATTATTATGTCATTGTTCTTATGACCAGAGAGAGAAAGAGAGAGAGAGACCTGAGAGAGACAGAGAGAGGGAAAGTGAGAAAGCAAGCCACCAGGTCTGGGACTAGAACCATGGTCAGCCATGTGAGAGTCCAGCACCTTAACCACCATACTACCTGCCAGCCCTAATACTTTCTAAGTTCTTACATTTAAAAAATCACTAGGAGACTTAAACCTTGATAGCTGAGAAGTTAACAAAATAAAACCTATTCTCTCACTACTTTCCAATTATAAAAGATAATAATTTAATTCTCTTGCTTTTACGGATATTAAAGTAACAAAAGCATTCTTCAAAGGAAACTTTAATGTGAAATGCAGTCTACAAAAAATAAAGCTAACCATGTCAGTTAATGACTAACCAACAGAATTCTTTACAACAAATATTAAAAGTCATGAATATCAAGCAGTCTTTCTAAAAAGAAGTCAAATGGATGAAAAAAAATTAAAACCCCTGCATTTTCAGAATTAAAATATTTGGCAGATTAAAACATGAAAACAAACAAGACTTTGATAGACTCTTAAATATGTACTACTTACATGACACCGTGTAGAACTTTCTGGGGGTCAGGGTCAAATAGCCTGTCAACATAGTGGCGGCTGCTAGCTGTTACTTCCTAGAAAGTGGGGGAAAAATTACGACATCTGAAGCCACGCAAATCACAAATTCATAGCATCACCCGCAACATCAAATAGCTGTATAATCTAACTAAGGCAGATGCATTAAAATGTCTATAAAATACTTATCTGCCACCTTACGATGTGGGACACCTCAGCAGGTGCTTTTTCTCAGGCATCAAGGTAACTGTAGCTGCAGTCAGTGTTCATGTCCAAGATGCCAAAGATTAATACTTTTTTCTAAAGACATCCAATTTCAAAAATAAGAAAGCCCATGGAATACTACAAATTTTCCAATGCCTTGCAACTGGGAGAAGAGTTTGGGAAATCAACATAATTACAAAGCACACGCTAACTTGTTCATTTAAACTTTACGGCCATGGGGGAAATATTAAGTATGTTTTATAAATGCTTTGTTAGTATATTTTTGTAAATTATCCTGAGAAAAGAGTGATGACAAGATAAATGTAAGTTAAGGACAAATGAAGACTTCTAGTTCTCGCTAAAATCCTACAGGAGGGTGAGACCTTTCGATGAGCTCCGCAAGTTTCCCAGCTGAAGAGATGGACATCTGAGGTATTCTTGCAAAGCCACGTTTCTTCATTAACTGCTAGATGTAACGTCCACAGGAATAACAGATAGGAACGTTACTGCCACTTAGTAACATTAAAGGAGAGAAAATCTTGCTCTCAACCAGAGGAAAGAGTGAGGGTGACTTCACGGACAGTCTACAAGGGGTAGTCTAGGTGCATGAGAAGACCCTTAGGCTGATGCAGAGGAGCTTTACTGCTAGAGGGTAGGCATAAGTAAAAAATAAGAAAGAAAATAAAGAAATGGGCACATTTTCTATAAATGAAAACAATTAAGAATTAGGGTGCTTTAAAGATCCAAGAGTGCTATCTAGCCTGAACTGCTTAAGACTGGGTAGAAGCAGAGGGTTAGAATATAAACCGCAAGGGGAAACATTTACCTCCTTTTATTTGTACTGTGGGGTTTGTTCTATTATTATTATTTATTTAAGGTTTTTGTTGTAGGGTGCCTGTGCTCACAGGAGAGAGAGCCAGAGGGAGAGCCAGTGAGAGGGAATGAGAGATCACCCCCTGGGGGGATGGTCATGCCACAATCCCTTCTCCTTCCTTCTCCCATCTCCTGGGATTTTGGATACACACGCATATGCACCCAGATGATTCTCAAGCTATCAGGTCCAGAACCAAAGCGCAACTGGCCATGGGCAAGTCCAGCATCTTGCTGGCCCATGCTATTTCTTATAATAGTTATTTTAACCACATAGTACTTTTTTAAGTTTCAACATTTAACATTATTCAAATATATATATATATATATATATATATATGAACCAGAGAAAAGGGATTTTTATCCCCCGCGCTTTCTGATGCCTGCTAAAATATGCTTACATATTTATATATTAGCAATAAATTAACATAGGGAAGAAATCATTTTTCCAGTTTACTCAGAACCCCAAGTCCGTAAAACAGTTCACTACCAAGAAATAATGTCAACTTAAACTTTCTAGTCACCAAAAGTAACTCTAGAGAAATGTACAAAGTTTGGTTTCCTGATAATATAAATAACCAAACTCAAAGCATATTTTCAGATTCTGTACTTCCTACCAAAATACCCTCATGAGCGACCCGAACCCCTGCTCTCAGTATGTGCACCTACTGTAAAGAACCAATGGTGGAAGCAAACAAGCAACAGTGATGAAAATCCTCGTACCTTGAGGGTTCCATGAAAGCACCTGCCAACAGGGTCTGTTTTGCTCAAAATAACAGGATCCGAGTTAGAGGGGTGCTTAGCATTTACCTATCCCAGTCCCTTGGTTTACCAATGAGGCATCCTACGACTTTTACCCACTTGTGAGGCTGTCGAGTCAACAAGCAACTGCACAGATACATCGCGAGTGAACGCCAGGACCGAACCTCGGTAAGAGCATTCCCATCTGCAGACAGGCGCGCTTCGCCACTCGTTTGAGTGTATGTGCTTTCCCGGCTTTCTTACACAGTGAGTTCTCGGAACATGTCAGACCTTAGCCTTCCCCACCCTGGACTGAGCTTTCATTTGACTGTCCCCCCATATGGCCCACAAGGCTACACCTTTTGCCTGTGTGTGTGTGTGTTTAAAGTTACCATCAGCAAATATACCGGCACTGGAAAAATAATGGAGGGTAGATGGGCAACCACAGAACCTGAGTCCCAAAGGGCGGGGTGACGGGGATTTCAGAGTGCCTTTTGGTCACAGTTCTGCGCTGGATGCCACAGGCGGTGCAAGAGGATGTGAAGGCAGAGCATTAAGGAGTTTACATACACGGGGTGAGTCTATACACAGAAATTACTCTCTAAGCTGCTTAGGTGACAGAGCTTCTCAAGGGTACAGTCACTTACTCCATCTTTCGGGACTCTGCTTCTGCCTAACACTCGTCTGCCTACAGAGGGGCCATTTTTGTATTTCACGGCTTTCCTTCACAGATCAGGCACCTTCCCCTTAGCCCTCTCCGCTCTCCTTTCACGATGCAGCCTGGAAATGTAAGAACCAGGCCGAAAGGCGACTGGCACAGACAGGAAAGTGGTTGGTCAGGGAATGCTTCCAGAAGAAGGTGCTACTTGAGCAAAGATCTGAAAAGGGTGAAGGAGCAAGGCATGCACCGCCAGGGGCAGAACTCTCCAGGCAAGGGCTCTGAGCCGGGCAGTGCCTGTCACAGTCACAACAGAGGCCGTTCTAGCTGGAGGGAGGGCAAAGGAGAGCGCAGCAGATGAAGTCAGAGAGCAGGGTCCAGTCGGGAAGCGACACTGCCCACTACTGCCCCAGCCTCAGGTGGGTACTGAGTGTTTGAAATGTGGGTAGGAACTGAATTTTGTGGGTGTTTAAAAAATAAAAAATGATGGGACCAGCAGTTAGCGTAATGGCTATGTCACTGGACTCCCATGTAGTCAACCGCGGTTTGAGTCCTGGACCTAGTGGCTTAAACTCACGACAGGCGCGTGTGCGTGCGTGCCCAAGATCCAAAGAGGAGAACGGAGGAGAAGGGATTGCGGCATGGCCATCCCCCGGGGGGTGATTTCTCACTTTCTGTCTCTCTGTCTCTCTGTCTGGAGAGAGCACACGCCCTATAGCAAAAACCTCTCCAAAAAAAAAAAAGAAAAGAAAAAAATATAAGAAAATAAAAAATGATGACAACAACTTTGGGGCTGGCAGATGGCATGGTGCTGGATTTCCACATGGCTGTCTACACAGTTCAAGTCCTGGACCTGGTGGCTTGCTTTCTCACTTTCTCTCTGAGTACATGTGCACTATAGTAAATTAAAATAATAATAATAACAAATAAATTTAAATGATTTTAAAAATAATAATAATTAAAACTAAGATTAAGAAACCAATACTGGATTTAGAAAACTACCACTAATGTGTGGAATAGGGCCAGCAGGCAGTGTAGTGGTTAAGGTGCCGGACTCCCATGGTTCGGGTCCTGGACCCTGCCACTTGAAACTCACATCAGGCATGCATGCATGAATGCCCAGAATCGCAGGAAGAGAGTAGAAAAGAAGGGATTGCAGTGTGGTCATCCCCCCAATGAAGTTATTTCTTGCTTTTTGCCCCTCTGTCTCTCTAATAAGTGCACACATCCTACAGCAAAAATCTCAAAAAAAAAAAAAAAAAAGTAAGAATGTGTGGAAGTACACAGGTATGTCTCCTTTTCACACTGTAAGTTTTCTGAAATCTAAATACGAACCAAATATTTCTAATGGAAACTATCCAAACTATATAAAGTACATATCAGATTTTGATGACTCAATATAAAAAAGTTAAAAGAACGTTATTAATAATTTCTTACATGGGACAAGCAGATGGTGTAATGGTTACATTCTGGACTCCCATGTGGTTGATTATGGTTCTAGTCCCGGACCCGGTAGCTTAAAACTCACACCAGCCACACATGTGTGCGTGCCCAAGATCCCAAGAGGAGAATGGATTATAACATGGCCATCCCCTCTGGGAGGGTGACTGCTCGCTCTCTCTCTCTCTCTCTCTCTCTATCTCTCTCTCTCCAGCGAGTGCACATGCCTTACAGCAAAAGTCTCTCTAAAAAAAAAAAAAAAATTTGTACACAGACTACACATTGAAATAATTTTTTAATATATTGGTTAAATAACATACCTAAATTAATTTCATCTATTTTCTTTTTATAGTATGGCTGCTAGAAAATTTTAAATGATATGTGTGGCTTGCATTTTTCCCGCTAGGCACTGGTATGGAACCTTGCTGGTCATTGTAAAGATTCTGATTTTTAGGGCATGAGTTGGGAAGCCATCAGTCGGTTCTGGGAAAATGGAGATAGGGTCTGATTTATGTTTTTAAAGATCACTGTGATTGCCATTTCAGAAACAGACAAATATGTGGTGAATGGGAGGAGCTACAGGACAAACACAGGGAGACGAGGTAGGAGACTGTCGCAGTCACCAGAAAAGCTGTTGTTTTAGAGATGGGGCCGCCTGGCTAGGGCACATGCTGTGGAGGTACTGCAGTTCAGTCCAATACCAGATACACGCTGATGTCTGAAATGACTGTCAAACTGGATACGGGATCTGAGAGAAGCGAGGAGCCAAGGATAACACATAGAAGTTCTGATTTTTAAATCTGCTATAGGGTGTATGCACTCATCAGAGAAAGAAGGAAAGCATCCCTGGGGGGTGGCCACACCACAATTCTGGCTCCTCCGTTCACCTCTCAGAATTTGGGGCACGCACACATGTCCAGTGTGTTTCTCAAGTTGCCGGTCAGAAACTCAAACTGCGCAGTCGGCCACGTGGGATCCAGCTGTCTAAACCATCAAGTCACCATCATGCCACCTGCTAGCCCAACATCAGAACGCTTTTCCCTGAGCATCCATTGGGTTGGCGGAAAACTCACGATGTATTTTTCTGTTTCTGCACAAAAATGTGTCATGACTTTTCTGACAACCCAATAGAAAGTCTGAGTTGCCAGCTAATGAGTTAAGAACGACTGTGAGAGGCACTGGCGGGAGTAGCAACACCAAAAATTCAGTCTGGGACATGTTGGGATTGAGAATCCTATTAGGCATTCATGTGAGGATGTTAGGTTGGCAGCAGATGTAAGTCTAAAGCTAGGGAAAAAGTTGTAGGCTGCAGTTAAAAACCAGGGAGCTATCAGCGTATAAATGGGATTAGTTCACTAAGGGAGTGACCATGGACAGAGAAAGGCCTAAAGACAGGGATCTGGAGCAGCCAGAGTGACAGGAAGAAATCCAGGAAGCCAATGTTTCAAGGAGGGAGCTGTCAACGCTGTCCAATCCCAGAGATGTGTAGCTCAACAAGGAATCTCACCATTGGATTTAAGAACACGGAGGTCATCAGTGATCTTTACAATGTCAGTACGCTGGGGCCAAAGAATGCTTGGAGAGGGAACCAGCAGTTGGTGTAATGGCTATGTCACTGGACTCCCACGCAGTCGACCGTGGTTTGAGTCCCAGACCCAGTAGCTTAAACTCATGCCGGGCGTGTGTGCGTGCGTGTGTGCCCAAGATTCCAAGAGGAGAATGGAGGAGAAGGCATTGCAGCGTGGCCATCCCCCCTGGGGGATGATTTCTCGCTTTCTGTCTCTCTCTGTCATTCTGGCAAGCGTGTGCACCCTACAGAAAAATCACTAAGAAAAAAAAAAATGTTTGGAGAGGATTTTAGAGAGAATGAGAGGGGCCAGCAGGTAACATGATGGTTAGGGCGCTGGATTCCCATATGGCCAACCACTATTTGAGTCCCAAACCTGGTGGCTTGAAAATCACAAAAAATAAATAGATAAATAAATATTTAAAAGAAAGAGAATAGGAACAGAAGAACTAGAGAAACTGTAAGTATAGACAATTCTTTGAAGGGATTTCATTGTAAAGGGAAGTGAAGAAATAAGGCATTAAAAGGACAAGCGGAGTCAGGAATTTTTGAAGATGGAGTAAATTAGAACATGCTTATTTATTGATGGAAAAACTTTTAAGAGGTTTTTGCCTTAGGGTGTGTGCACTCACCTGAAAGAGAGATATACACAATGGGGGGGGGGGGGAGTGAGAAATCATCCCCCAAGGGGAATGGCCATGTCGCAATCCCTTCTCCTCCATTCTCTTCTTGGGATCTTGGACACGCACACACATGCACCCCACTTGATTTTGAAGCCATCAAGTCCAGGACCTGAACCGTGGCCGGCCATGTAGGAGTCTAGCAATGCAACTGCTATAAACAAAAGGAATTAATTAGGTGGATGCAGTGGTGATAGCTTGTTAAAGTTCTCTTCTGATTACTTCTATTTACTGAGAGTTAAAATGGAAGAAGAAATGTGGGTAGTCTGAAGAAAGAGAAGAAGGAATGAGACATTGAATGGACCAGGAAAAAGTACCAGGGAGCAGTAGGGGTCCTCTTGAGATCTGTGATTATAAATGTAACATGAGACCAGTAAGCCTGGCTGGATTTTATGCAGCTACATTTAAATGCACAGAATCAAGCATCTATGAGACACCTGGATGTAACCCGGATGACATGTGAATGACAAAGCTAGGAGTTACCTGAGTCATAGGTGTATGCAAGGATGAGATAATAATGATGGACCTATAGAAGACCAGTGGAGAAAAAAAAAGAGAATTAATAAGATTGTAGGTAACCGAGGGATTGAAGGACTACTGGCATTGAGGTAGTAGAAATGGTTTGGGAGGACAGAAGGTAGTGGCCAGAATGCTTGAATTGAGATTAAGAAGGGACTGGAGCCAGCAGGTGGAGTAATGGTTACGTAGCTCCCACAAAGCCCACAAAGCCAACTGCAGTTCAAGTTCTGGACCCAGTGGCTCGAAAATCAGGCTGGGCACATGTGCGTATGTGCCCAAGATGCCAGGAAGAGAATAAAGGAGAAGGGACTGTGGCACCGTTACCACCCCAGGGGATGATTTCTCACTGTCTCTCTCTCTCTCCTCTCTCTCCAGCAAGCACACACCCTCTATGGCCAAGACCTCTTTTAAAAAAAAGAAGAAGGGATTTTAGGGGCCAGATGATGGCATAGTGGTAATGCAACTGGACCCACATGGGAAAGCCCTTGGTTCACGTCCCAGGACCTCCCGGAGCACACTGGTGCTTACGCACTGTTACGTGAGTGAGCTGAAACTTGGGACGGATCACAGCGTGAAGACCCTGTTGAGGGCACTGGTCTCTCTCACAGAAGAAAGAAACTTAAACACACACACACACATATATAAATAATTTAAAAAGGATTTTAGTCACTGGTTTAGGTCAAATTGTAGGAAATAACTGGAGCAAGTGTCTTAAGGACCGTAGGATGGAAGGTAGAATGACTGGCAGATTCTATAGTTAGAGAAAATTCCTCTTCCCTTATGACGATGAGGTAAAATAAAGTTCAAAGGGTTTCTGGTGTTCTGTCCTTTCGAAGATGAGGCTTCAGTCTCACTTCAAAACACCAATGCCCTTTTGAGCTATTTTCCGTAACTTCTAGCTGGAATGGATTTGTATACCTGGTGACTCCTTTATGCTCCCAACTGACCGACTGTGCCAAGCGGCTACAGCTCAGGGTACAGCCTGTGCCCAAGAAGGAGAGCAAAGCTAGCCAGGGTCGGCTCTGTGAACTCTGCCTTCTGGCACAGGGCTTCAAACAAGGAGCTAGCAAGCCTTCAAAACCTGGCTCTGATCTCATTTTACAAATTCAAAGCTGCAATAAAGCCACCACGAATGTACACCAAAAAAACCTGTTATGTTTAATAGCACCCCCCAATTTTATTATATGAAAACAATTCAGCAGAAAATTACAGACATCAAATTTGTGAATTAGGGTTACTTCTAAGAAATTGATTCTACTGTGTGCCAAATTGGTAGGTACTGAATGTTTAGGAAAACACAAACAAGCAAACAAACAACAACAACAAAACGGAGTGGCGTGGAGGGAAGTTTCAAGTAAATATCTGCCCAGGCCCTCCCTCCTTGGAAAATAAAAACGGCATTTATTCCACTGTGGAAGTAATTTGCTTTTTATTAGGATGACTATTTGTGATACACAACCTCTAAGATGGTCCCCAATGACACCTACCTCCTGGCGTTCATGCCCCTGTACGACCCCTGCCCTTGACTACAGGCTGGTCTAATAACTTGGTTCTAGCACATAGAAGGCAGCAGGGGTAACAGCACGTCATTTCAGAAATTTCAGAGTGCTCCCCCTAAGCCCCCTCACTTTCTGAGAAGCTAGTTGCCAGGCTGTGAGTTGCCCTATGGAGAGGCCCACATGGCATGGAGATAATCCTGCCAACAATCATGTGAGCTTGGAACTGCATTCTCTCTGAATCAAGCCTTCAGATGAGAGAGAGCTACACCGGCTGACAACACTGACTTCAACCTCACAAGAGACCTTGAACTGGAGGTACCAGCTAGTCACAGCTGCATTCCTTACCCATAGCAACTGTGAGATCATAAATGTTGCTTTAAGCAGCTAAGTTGAAAGGTAATTTGTTACACAGCAATAGCTGACCGATATAGCCTTTTATTATCCAAACCAGTATAATTTTAAGAGTGAAAGAAGGCATTATTAGTAACTGTCACTGAGTAATATTCATGAACTAAAATGTTGGTGACAACCTGGGCTATATAATCACCTATCTTTTATATACTGTTAGTAAGACAAAAGAAAAGAGGAAACCCTTATAGATAGTTCAGAAAAGTGATCAGATATTTTGAAAGGCAAACTAGAATAAGTTCTAACTGACTCGTTGAGTAAAATACCCATGACTAGGGTGAATTTACACACTGTTTGTGGGAAAAATTCTTTAGTAAGGGTTTCGAATGCTAAACTGCTAGGTCCCAGACTTACAATGAATAGGATTTATCTAAAAAATTAGGAGGGAACCATCAGTTAGCGTAATGGCTATGTCGCTGGATTCCCACGTAGTCATCCGCGGTTCGCGTCTTGGACCCAGTGGCTTAAAACTCACGCCGGGCGCGTGTGCGTGTGTGCCCAAGATCCTGAGAGGAGAATGGAGGAGAAGGGATTGAGGCGTGACCATCCCCCCTGGGGGGGTGATTTCTCACTTTCTGTCTCTATGTCTCTCTCTGTATGGAACCTCTCCAAAAAAAAAAAAAAATTAGGAGAAATAATTGTTCAACTCAAGTTTCAGGGTGAAATTATGACTATATTAGACAATGAAGAATAACAGTTCCAAAGTTAATAAGAGAATATCAAACTTACTTTATTCCATTGAAGGCTTGCTCTATTGTGTACTTTTTCTAAGATACAATGTTCTTTATATCTAATATACTCAGGCATTGTGTTGTAGAAAGAAAGATTCAGCATTTAAAGATCTGGATTTGAGTCCTAGTTTGACCACTTACTAGCTTTGTAACTTTGGGCAAAATAAAATGTTGAGACTGTCTCATCAGTTATAAAATGATGATGTTGGGCCAGCAGGTACTGTAGTGGTTAAGGCACTGGATCCCACATTGCTGACTCCATGATTTAAGTCCTGGACTCAGAGGCCTGAAAATCACACTAGGCATGGGTTACATGTGTGCTTAACATCCCAAGAGGAGAATGGAAGAGAAAGGATTAAAGTGTGGCCATTCCCCCAGAGGGTGATTTCTCACTTTCCCTCCCTCTGTCCTTCTCTGGTGAACATACACACCTTATGGCAAAAATCTTTAAAAAACAAAACAAAACAAAAAGTGATGTTATCACATAGCTTAGAGTATGGCTCATGAGATAACATACAGGAAACCCCTTGTAAATTCTAAGAGTACCTGCAAATATTGCTTCTAAAGAATTTTATTTTTATACAAAAAGGACAATTGTTTGATAAATATGCTAATGTTCCTCTCAGTTACTCCTATTCATGGTTAAAGTCTAAGTATTTAACAATACCTGTCCTCAACTGACAGCAGCTTTCTTTCAGATGAAGCTATAAACTTTGCAAGAAATAAAAATGCAGTTTACAAAGCATTTTCATATCTGTTTTTTTTTTCATTTAATTAATGTGTCCATTACAAATTAAAATATTACAATTCCCAACAGGGAATTCTGACCCCATAAAAACAATCAATATTTAAACCAGTGATTGCCAATAAAAATTGAACATGTCAATTACTACAAACTACTAGAAGCTTCGTGTTCTCAATGTTCTTTTAGCACTGTCAGAGAAAATTCTCGGTTTGAAGAGAGATGAAACACAAAAACAAAAATAGGATGCTTGAACTCTATAAAGATTTGGCTTTAAACCTATTTCAGGCTGATATTCAACATGTGAATGCCTTTCATGTATCAGATTATGTCCTAAATGCTGGATTGGATAGATAAAATAGGGCCAGCAGGTGGCATGGAGGTTAAGGTGGCTGGATTCCACATGGTTGGCTGTGCAGTTTGAGCCCTGGATGTGGTAGTTTAAGAAACATGCTGGACATGTGTACGTGTGAAGCCAAAATCTGAGGACAGTGGTGGTGGTGGAGGGTCTGCAGCATGGCCATCTCCTGAGGGGGATGATTTCTTACTTTCCCTTTATTTCCAGTGAGCATGCACATGCCCTAGCATAAAAACTTAAAAGACAAAACAAGGACCAGAAGATGGCATAACGATTATGTTGCTGGACTCCCACATAGTCAACCACGATTTGAATCCTGGGCCCACAGACTTAAATCCATGCTGGGCATGTGTGTGTGCATGTCCAAAATTGCAAGAGGAGAATGGAGAAGGGATTGCGGTGTGGCCATCTCCACTGGGGGGTGATTTCTTGCTTTCTGTCTGTCTCTTGTCTTTCCAGCGAGCGCATGTGCCCTTATAGCAAAAATCTCTCAAAACAAAACAAAACAAAATTACCAGAGAGAGAGATAAAGTAGAGTCCCTTACCTTCAAGGGGCCCATAGCACACAACAGAAAAAGATATTTAAGCAACCAAGTTACAAGTGCAAGAAAAAGATCCACAACCAAGCAAGTTACAAGCGAACATACAAGTGATCAACAAGTGATCGACCGTAACAATAAAAATGAACAGGAAGTAAAAAGAAAGGCAAAAACCTGGGGCCAGCAGGTGTGTGGTAGTTAAAGGCTCTGGATTCCCACATGGCTGACTGTGGTTCGAGTCCCAGACTCAGCAGCTTGCTTTCTTGCTTTCCCTTTCTGTCCCTCTCTGGTCAAATTAAAAAAATCATAAAAACAAATGGAATTAAATAAATAAATTTTTATTTATTTATTTTTTTTTAAAGGCAAAACCTAAAGAAAAAAAGAAAGTTGACAATACAATTAACTGAAGTTAGGGGTGGGATGGAAGGTAATGTTTAAGCAATGAGGATGATTACTCTAAAAGACTACTATTAATCTGCCAGGTGAAAAGGGGAAGGAAAAAAATAAGAACTCTAGGTAGAGATCACAACACATGCAAAAGAGTTCTGCAGCAACTGTTTGAGAAATAAAATACAATGTCAAATTATAATGCCATAATATACAGTTGGAAACACAATGCTGAAGTTGTTCTCCTTGGTTTGGCCAGTCAACAAATATTTAAATAGCTATGCAGATGCTGTTTAGGCAATGGACAACAGCAAAAAGCCCCACCTTTTCAGAGCTGAGTTTACATTTCAGCAATGGGAGAAAGAGAAAAAGCAATAATCATAATCTATAAAGATTATGTGTATTAGCTACGGTTATTAGAAAGTTATACACAGCATGGGAAGTGTTTAATATAGCACTTTCTTTTTGAGAGTTTCTTCTCCTTTTTGCTATAGGGTGTAGGAGCTCGTCAGAGAGACAGAAAGGGAGAAATCACTTCCCTAGGGGAATGACCACACAGCAGTCCCTTCTCCTCTCAGGATTTTGGGCATACAGACATGCGCACCCAGCATAGTTTTAAGCCCCTGGGTCTGGGACTCAAACTGTGGTTGACCATGTGGGAGTCCAGCACCTTAACCACTATGCTACCTGCTGGCCCATAATAGCACATTTGGGTCCTAAGTCCTTACACTATACACTAACACAAGCTGGGAGGTGGGCAGACTGTGGAGAGGCACAAGTAGGTATACGTTAAGAAACACCACTCTGAAAGCCCCATGTTCTCGGCAGCTCTAAACAGGGCAATATCACCCCCTAGGGCACATTTTGTAAATCCGTGAAAGTGATTTTGGTTGTCACAACGACAACAGGTGCAACTGAGTAGCGGGCAAGGAAAAAAAGAGGAACAATAGGCCCACACCCCACAACTGTCCACCAGCCAGTCGCATAGTCATAACACTCCTTACAATGAGCTGAGCCTAGACTCCATGTTACACAGAAACACAAAAGATTTTCTTCTTCCTTCCTTCCTTTCTTCCTCTCTCTTTCTTTCTTTCACCACCTTAATATATAATTACCTCCCCCAAAATGCAACTCCCATATGACCAAGAAAAGTTTTGTACTTTGGTTTTTTGGGAACTTCACCAAAAGTTGTTCATTTCAGAAAATGACACTTTTAAAATTACCATTTATTGTATTTAAATAACATCTACAATATGCCTTTATCAGTCTGCAGGATAGCTGTCACATTCACAGCCAAACTATGTCCATTTGCAAACATATTGCTACTTTATTCCTTCTTTCCCTACACAGTAGAACATGAGTATTTACTCCTTTAAATGATATTATAGATTAGTTTCCTTTCTCCACTCTTACAGCTGCAGTATGCCAATTTTTAAAACTGTGTATGTGAAGACAGTTACCTTATCTACGAATTTCATTTCAGGATAGCCAAGGAGACACCACAAATTATCTGCTAAGACAAGAGTGTAGGACTCTGATAAGGTTGGGGACCATTAACCGAAAACAACTCTTTTTTTTTTTTAATAGATGTTTTTGCTATAGGGCGTGTGAGCTCGCCAGAAGGAAAGAGACAGAGAGACAGAAAGCGAGAAATCACCCCCCAGGGGGGATGGCCACGCCGCAATCCCTTCTCCTCCATTCTCCTCTCAGGATCTTGGGCACGCAACGCACACGCACCAGGCGTGAGTTTAAGCCACCAGGTTCCAGTCAACTGGGCGCCTCAGAATCTCTGTTCTATTTCCAGAACAATGCATACGTTTTGAAACCAAATTTTGATTTTCTGAGGCCTCTAAATCCTGTCCAAAAAATAATTCCTCTTTTCCTTTTATCCCTATGACAATTTTCTAAAATGCCAAGTAAGTGCACTGCTCAGATCTGTCACAAATTCACAATCATTCATTTTGAAGTCCAGGAGCACTTCACGTGTTTACACTTGTTGCTAGAGAGACTAGGAATGCCGCAATCCAGAATATCAGAACACAGTACTTTGAAAAGCAGCGTTTACTAAACTATGCCTTAACTTCCAATCCCGTGCCCCCACACTTTGTCCTGGTTGTGTTCTAGTGATATCGTGAAAGGAAACCTTAAATACTGCTTCACTGTTGTTTGAAGTGTTCAAGGGAAACGCAGCACTTCTCTACCAAAGAGTTAATTTCACTACTAAAACTAATCTCCAGACAACTCTTTTGTAATTTTGAGGAAAAAATTTGCCTCTGGAACAATGCAAAAAAAGAATACCACGACCAGCCAAGACAGACCTTTCACCTGAAGACAGCCATCATGCCCTTCCTGGGTATTCCAAAACTCCTGCTTCCCTCCAAAGGGAGGAAAAACTAGCAGAAAGTGCCCAAGCACTCTGTAAAATCCAAGATTTTGGTGTTGGGTGGTGGTGGTGGGGGGGGGGGGGTCTTTTGCTCTTTGTATTCTGGTAAACTTCTGGCCCCTTTGGAAACCAATGGATTTAAAACCTTCAATTCCTTTTAAACTGCTCACTCACTTAGTACTTGTGCAGCTATGTTTACCCTTAATTTTGTTCATGGGATTCGTTCTTGGTTATTTTTAAGTATCACAGTCTTCTCTCCCCCAGGTGAATCAGAGTCCTGCTTTCTTGCAGCCTCTAGCAACTTTGGAGTTTCTAAAATGTCACTTCACAGTTCAACTGTGCCCGTCAGTGTAGAATATAACATATTTATGACAACTAAGATCTGAGAGTAACTGGCTTTAATTTCACACATTTTCAAGAAAATACTAATATATAATTTTTAAATCTAATCTATTTAAATTTAATCTACTTATATAAGAGGCAATCGTAACAACTGAAAACCATCTCAATAAGACTAACAACTACAGACCATCTCAGTAGGACTAAAATATAAGTAGCAAATTAATCACTGCTTATACAATTTAAAAATAAAATTCTAGGAGCTAGCAGATGGCATGTTGGTTAAAGCGCTGGACTCTCACATGGCCAACCACAATTCGAATCTGGGACCTGGTGGTTTGTTTGCTTTCTGACTTTCTCTCTCGCTCTCTCTGGTCAAATTAAATAATAATAATGAGTAAAGTTAAAATAATTCTTTAAAAAAAATTCTAAAATACAAGGTTGAGCACATGGTTTTGTTTTTAAAAAGTGGGAGTTTGGGGGCTGTCGGTTGGTGTGGTGGTTAAGGCACTGGACACAGTGCTGACTGGTTAGAATTCCGGACCTGGTGGCTTGCTTTCTCACACTCCCCACTGCCCATCTCTCTCTATCTTTCTCTGGTCAAACTGAAGAAGAAGAATAAAAAATAAATAAAAATTAAATAATTCTTAAAATAAAAAAGTAGAAATTTGGAGATCTACCTCTGATCCTATATATAACAGTATATGACAGTGGGCAAGTTGCTCTGTCTAATTCTCAGCTTTCTCCAACAAAAAATGGTAAGATTCAAGCTAGCCACTGGCATGGTGGTTAAGGCAGCTGGATCCCACAGGGCCAACTGTGCAATCTAAGCACTGAAACCAGAGGCTTGAAAAACATGCCAGGTGCATGTGCATGTGTGCCCAAAATCCTGACAGGAGAATGGAGAAAAGACTGAGGTGTGGTCATCCCCCTGGAGGGTCCTTCCTCACTTTCTCTCTCTCTGTCCCTCTCTCCAATGAGTGCATGCACCCTGAAGCAAAAAAATAAAAATAAATTAAATTTAAAAAGGTAAGATTATGTATAAGCTTCTTCTAGGCAAAGATTCCTGGAAGTTTTACACTCACACAAAGTGGAACTTTTTCTCCTAACAGAAAAGTCAGAGCACAGTTAGATAAAAAGAAACAAGAAGAATAGTCTTTACTTTTCCTGTATGAAAGTAAGTTTTAATGAGTTACTAGTATTGCCCTTGTGTATTATTAACAATTGCTGTAAAAACGCTTTGCTGTTCCAAGAACTGAAAGCAATTTAGCATTCATGCTTCTAATCAAACACTATGATGTTTACCCTTTTAAAGTATGGTGCAAATCACAAACAGCTACTTGGGTGTAGATGACTGTTAAGGTTTCTTCTCACTATTAAGTTCTATTCATTTTCTCTTCCATGTGGATGAACTGAACTGGACTGAGCAGAGACCGCTCTGGATGGGGTAAGTAAGCTAACTAAATGAGCTATGGTATAAACAGCATATCTGGAAGTCAGAGAGCAAGAACAATCTCTGGGAGCAGGTACACGGTGACAAGGGCTGTGAGAAGTTCTACAAAGGCTAAGCTACTCCCTGGGTTGGGTGAGGTTCACTTAGACGCCTCCCAAGATGGTAAGATGGCCCAGAAGATCCACTAGGATTCTCTCAAATGCCTACTTCTTCCTGATGTGACAAGGAAGTGAGCATTCAGACACAAGTCTGGTACTGTTGTGGACCACAGCAATGCAGTTTTAATTCGTTTTCAAGACTGCAGTCATGTAACGACTTAGAGATCCTGGATACCATCTTTCAGGGTACACCTCAGAAGTAATGCTGTCCAGACAGGCCGGCTGCTTCCCGATACAAGGGACTTATTTGCTTCAGAGTCTGGGAGGCAGCAATTCCCTTGCCTTGGAGCTATCCATGGTGCTTGACTCAGACAGCCCATCATCTCCAGCAGTTGGTGCATTAGCTTTCCTGACCTCTCCTACCTATGCATCCTCACTGGGGCCTGTGACAACCATGGCAATAGCACGGGCCACTTCTGATCTCTGTCTATGCGGTTGTGCCTGTGCCCAGACCCCCGACTGCCTTACTCTGACCTAGTGTGGAACCCCAGCTAACCCAGTCGTGCATTCAAGGCCTGCTAAACCATCTACACAGAGCTACTTCTGTGGACACAATACACCTTACAGGAGACCACTGCAATACTCTGGGCAAAAAAAAAATCACATAGGTTTGTTAGAAAAGTCATGATGTATGTTTTCTATGATTTTTAATGTAAAAATGCATCATGACTTTTCTGACAACTAAATAGCTCTTCAGAGCCAAGTCCTACACATGACATCTTACATGAGCTCTGAAACTTAATGTTTTACCATTCCAGAATCATTTTAAATTGCTTTTAAATTCTGGTATACATATTTCTGTGACTGACATAGGATGAATAAAGGAGTTAATTCAAGGACCAGCAGTTGGCGTAATGGCTATATCGCTGGACTCCCATATAGTCGACTGCGGTTTGAGTCCTGGACCCGTGGCTTAAACTCGCACCAGGCGCATGTGCGTGCATGCCCAAGATTCCCAAGAGGAGAATGGAGGAGAAGGAATTGCAGCATGGCCATCACCCGGGGGGTGATTTCTCACTTTCTGTCTGTCTCTGTCTTTCTGACGAACGCACGCACCCTATAACAAAAAAACTCTCCAAAAATAAATAAATAAAATTTTAAAAAATAAAGGAGTTAATTCAGGACTGACGTGTGAGTTTCAGGGAATCCAAAAACCCAATGAAATTTTGTGACTTTTCAGGCATATACATGTTTTTCTGGGAAAGAGGGCATTGAGATAGGTACCCTCAAAAGATTAAGAACCACTGACTAATGGGCCATGGGCTGGCTGTGTGGTCTGATGGTTAAAGCGGCTGGATCCCACATAGCAACTCGATTCAAGCCTCAAATCTGACAGCTTGAGAAACACATCAGGCAAGTGTGTGTGCATGTATGTGCCCCCAATCCCTAAATATGGAGAGTGGAAGAGAAGACAGGGGAGGGATGACCATTCCCCACGGGGCATGCTTTCTCCTCTCCCTTTAGGGAGGGGAGGAAAGGCGAAGGAAGAGAAGGACAGGACAAACCACTGGTCAGTATGTTGACTCACATCGCCCCAGACAATCATCATCCCAGATTTCAGCATTCAACCTTTACATCGAGCTGCCTATTGTGGGTATATGAAAAACACTTCAAACACAGTCTGTCCAAAGAGAGGCAGATTTTTATTCCTTACTCCCTACCGCATCCCTCCCCTAACCCTCACCATCTCAGGAGATGATATCACCTGGCCAGCGTTGAAGGCTGGCCCTACCTGGTGACAACCCATGTTGAGACACACCTTCTTCTCTTTGTCCTAGAAACCTTTCTCAGATATGCACGAGTGACTCGAAAAGGAATTACTAGGAGAAGGAAAGTGAACGCTGAGTACCTGCCATGAGAAGAGTGCCAGCTGCAGGTGAGCAAAGCAGTCCAGCCCCTGCAAAGTCAGCAGAGGATGCAGAGTGGTGGCACGTTGGTCCCAGCCCCTGGGGGTGTCTGAAGCCAAGCCCAGGAGGAGGGGTCTGATGTGGGACAGTCAAGTCACCTGGATGAGGAGCGATCATCACCCTCTGATGGCTTCTTTTAGGGCTGCTTCCTGACAGAGCCTGTGCTAACGGGTGTTCTGTACACTAACAGCAAACTTTAAAGTCTGCTGAGCAGATTCTATTTTAGATTACTAAAAACCAAGGGAGCCAAAGTTATGCTTATAGGATAGTTGAGTTTAATGTATTGCCGCTCATCCGCCTGAGGGAGCAGATTACTATTCAGCTATAAGCAAGGCCAACAAAATAACCATAACTGTTAAAAACAGAACGGAATCAAAGAATACTCAGACTTTAATACCTATAGAGTACTAATAGCTGCTGTTAGTGTCAAAGCGGCATATTGGGGGCCAGCAGGTGGTGTGGGGGTTAAGCACTGGATCCTACATGGCCATCTGGACAGCCTGAGTCCTGGCCCTGCAGCTTGAAAATCACGCTGGGCGTGTGTGCTTACGTACCCAAAATCCCCAAAGGAGACTAGAGGAGTAAAACACGCATGTAATCGACTGAAACACATGTAAATAAAAAGCAGATTTTGAAGGGCAAAAAAAAAAAAGTCCCTTGGAGAAGGGACTGCAGCATGGCCATGCCCCTGGGGGGAGCAGGGTCTCCTCTCTCTGGTGAGCACACAGTCTCTACAGCACAACTAAAAGACAATTAAAATCATTAAGCTCAATGCAGCTCTATGTCCTGGTGATTTAAAGCAACCAGATCCCACATGGCAAACCACAGTTTGAGTTCAAGCCCTAGCAGCTTGAGAATCATGCCAGTTGTGTATGTGTACATGCGCAAAATCCTAAAATGAGGGAGAGATGGGGAAGAAGGGATTGTGGTGTGGCCATTCCTCAAGTGAGTGGTGCTTTCTCCTCTCCCTCTTTCTGTCTAGAGATTGCACACACCCTTTAGCAAAACAAAACAAAAATCAACAAGTGCCTTAGCTGCCTACACCAGCCTGCAATGTGATTCAAAGACATTTTATTACCTTTCTTCCCTCATACCACTACAAAATGACTAAAGCAAATGCAATCATTCTTTTGATGGTTTTGGAAACAAAGCATAAGTTTCCATTTTTAATTCTAGTTTATCAGCTCTTTAATTGGCATGTTCTGGGCCAGCAAATGGTGTAGTGATTCCATTGCGGGACTCCCATATGGTCAACTGTGGTTCAAGTACCAGACCTGGTGGCTTGAAACTCACTCCAGGTTCTTGTGCGTGTGTGCCCAGAATCACGGGAAGAGAATGGGGAAAAAGGGCAGGGTCATCCCCTACGGGGGTGATTTCTCACTTTTCCTCTCACTGTCTCTGTCTCACTCTCTCCCCCTCAACACCCCACCTAATGCATGCGCCTTAAAGCAAAACCTCTTTAAAAATAAAAAAGTCATGTTTTTAGTGTGTGTTCGTCTAAGAATTATTTACCAAGCCCAAGGTTCCACAGATTTGCTCCTGTTTTATCCTAAAAGCTTTATGTTTTACAATAAAATCTATACTATAAGTATGTAAGATGTAACCATTGGGGAAGACGGAGTGAAGTATAGTAAGGGAACTTTCTGTACTGTCTTTGAAACTTTCTGAGGATCTATAATTTCAAAATAAAAACTTAAAAATACAATCAGGGCAGCCCTGTGGCCTGCTGATTAAATGAGCTGGCTCCTGGGCTAGCAGGTGGCGTGATGATTAAGGTGCTAGATCCCACAGGGCTGACTTCTTCATTCAAGTTGGGTCCAGTGGCTTACAACACCCCAGGTGCATGTGTGTGCGTGTCTGGAATCCCAAGAAGAGAATGGAGGAGAAAGAACTGTGGTGTGGCCATCTTCTGTAGGGGTGATTTCTCATTTTCCCTCTGTCTCTCTCTGGCTAGTGCATGTATCCTGTGGTAAAAATCATAAAAAAAAAAGAGAGAGAGAAAGCGCCATATGCCATGTGGCTGACCATGCAATTCAAGTCCTTGGATCCCAAGACTGGCAGCTTGAAAACATAATGGGCACAGGTGCATGCATGCCCCGAATCTTGACAGGATGGAGAAATGGAGGGTAAGGGATTGTAACATGTCTACGCCCATCTGGAGAGTGCTTTTTCCCTCTTGCTCTCTTTGCCTCCCTCCGATGATCATACTCACCCTCTGGTATCATCAACAACGAAAAACATACTGCAATCAATGTAAAATCATCCAAAAGTTTGAGAAACATGAAAAACTTAAAATTTGCAAAAAAGGGTGAGGTCAAATACTAAATGCAAACCAAGGAAGGATAGGGATGGTCACGGTGCAGTCTAAAAGAGAGCTGGAGAGTTTGTACAGCTCCCCAAACAGGCCATTCAGCTAACATGTACTGAGTACTTAGGATTTGCAAAACACAGTGGTATAAGTCACAGCAAGATAAAAAGAAAAGGTCAAGCATTGACCTCTGAATTAATTTACTAAGAAAATAAGATACAAAAATTATTAAAGGCCTCAGGATCCCTGCCAAAGCAGTTTCCTTTGCCTGGAATGCTCTCCTGTCACCTTTACAAGTTAGTTCTTACTCATCTTTCAACTCTCAACTCAGTTCTTCAGGACTTTCTCCCTAGCTCCTCTCCTTGTCCTCCACACTGGATCTGCTTCCTCTATTACACGTTTGAACAGCACCAAGTGTGTGTGTGTGTAGGCGCGCGTGCGCACGCGTGCTTGTGTGTATATATGTATTTGCCAGAGGGCATGTGCGCTCACTAGAGAGAGAGAAAACAAGAAAGTACCTCCCATAGGGCATGGTCACGCTGTAATACCCTCTCAGGTTCTCCCTCCTTTAAGGATTCTGGGTGCACATGCACTTGGCCTATTTTTCAGGCTGCCTGGTCCAGGACTTAAACTGCACTGCTAGCCATAGGGGGTTCAGCTCACTGAACTGTCAGACCTCTGTCTGGCCCTAGCACTCTCTATTTTTCATTCGCAATATTATTTGAGGCCGGCAGGTTACATAGTGGTTAAGGTGCTGGACTCCCACATGGCCGACCACAGTTCAAGTCCCAGACCTGGTGGCCTGAAAATCACACCAGGCGTGTGTGCATGCATGCCCAAAATCCTGACAGAGACTGAAGGAGAGAAATTACAGCATGGCCATCCACCCTGAGGGTGATTTCTCACTTTCCCTCTGTCTCTCTCTAGCGAGCACATATGCTCTACAGCAAAAACCAGAAGAACAACAACAACAAAAAGAATAACCATTCACAAACAAACTGTGGTCCTATCTGTTTTCTCCACTAGGCTAAAATCTCCACAAGGTCAGAGTCAAGTTTATGTCTATATTACTACTATATTATCAAACCTAATGCCATGCCTGGCAAATAACAGAGGCTCAAAATATATTACATGAATAATTCATATGAAGTTATAACTCATGTACAAATCAGCAGCAGAGGGACCAGCAGTTAGCATAATGGCTATGTCGCTGGACTCCCATGTAGTCAACCACAGCTCGCATCCCAGACCCGGTGGCTTAAAACTCACGCCGGGCGCGTGTGCGTGTGGTGCCCAAGATCCCGAGAGGAGAATGGAGGAGAAGGGATTGCAGCGTGGCCATCCCCCCTGGGGGGTGATTTCTCACTTTCTGTCTCTCTGTCTGGCGAGCGCACGCACCCGAAAGCAAAAAAAAAAAAAAAAAAAAAAAACTCTCAAAAAGAAAAAAAGAAATTCAGCAGCAGACAGTACGAATTACTGGGGTTTGGGGTTTGGAAGAATCGTGTATCACTTCGACCTGAGAAAGCCAGGTTACATGAGGTAGCGGATTCATGCAGAAGATAAAGTATCTTAAGATCTGTGAAAATGAACTTCAGCCTTTTGGCAATAGGAACCCACTGAAAAAGTGAAATTGAGGAGGAGCTGTCTAGAGTGTTCTTTCGAAAAATGTGGAAATGCACTTAACAGGGGAAGACACTGAAGGCAGTTGAAATCATTAAAAGGACATTGTGGTAATGCAGGCACAAAACTTAGGTCTTGAATGACGGTGGCCATGGGAACAAAGATGTGAGGAACAGACTAAAGAAGCCACAGAGCTTCACGACTGATCGGCTATGAGGGGCCGAGGGGGAAGAGTCAGAGCTGACTCTGCGGGAAAAAGGGGGCTGGACAGTGCGTGATCAGAGAAAGCGCCACTAACAGACACTGGGAAGTCACAACCGAATCCTCTCAGGAGAAGGAACGTGCTGACAGAAGACCTGAGCGACTCTGTACAATCCAGGATGAGATCGGATGCAGGGAAAAGTCAAGGCTGACAGTGTAGACGGGAAAGGTGATCAGGAAGATTAGGAGAGAGCGGTCTCCCAGGGAGAGTGGAGAGGCCCTTAGACGGAAATCCTTTAAAATAATTCGATTACCCTTTTGCTCAAATTACATTCACCGACAGTCACCCAGACCAGGAGCTCCTTGATGGCATTTCTGACCTCATCCCTGCATTCCCTAAAGTACACAAACAGGGCTTCATTCACAACGGTATACAATAAGGAGGTGCACGTAACGGAGGACTCAACCGTTGAGGAGCGTTTCTGATTAGCATTTCCTGTTCCACCTGCACTATGTATTTCAAAAAGTGGTGCCCTGGAGAGTGCTTTGAAAGGTACGGCCTTCGCTTTAAATCAGTAAGATCAGTGAGTTCAGGCAGCTTAAATAATTTATCCAACGCTCCGGTTTCTCAAGGCTCTAGGACTGAAGACCAGAGTTTGAGACTGTAAAAACCTTTAAAAAAAAAAAAATAAAATAAGCCCCCAATAAGACTAGGGCTACAGTTAATTCTAACTAGAAGAAGAAAATATTCTTCAACAAGCTTTTAAATAAAATAAGCAGAAAATATAATTTACCAAAAAGTGAAATACATAAAAGAAAAAAACCAACTTTAATTATTGTATACACTCTACAAGTTTTCAACATATAGAAAGTGAAGCAGCTTCAGGTGACCTGAAAGATAACTGAAATCTAAATGAGATCCTTAAAGGGGAATTTCAAACCACCAAGACACAAACTTAAAATAATAAAGAATAATGAAGAAAAAGCGACCAGCCTGCTCTCCCATGAAACATTCCTGGGTGTTACCGTCAGAAAAGAGAGTAATGGCCAATCTGATCCAACAGTTAGGTGAACAGTATTTCCTTAATTGCAGTTAAAAAGAAAGAAAAGCCCTGCTAAAATGGATCAGGGGACAAATGCGCTGACAGCCTCCCCAAATTAAATTATTGTATTGCTGGGACCAGCAGTTAGCATAATGCCGATGTCGCCAGACTCCCATGTAGCCGACTGCGGTTAGAGTCCCGGACCTGGTGGCTTAAACTCACGCCGGGGGCGTGTGCATTCGTGCCCAAGATCCCGAGAGGAGAATGGAGGAGAAGGGATTGCAGTGTGGCCATCTCCCCTGGGGGGTGAGTTCTCGCTTTCTGTGAGTGCATGTGCCCTATAGCAATAAAAAAAACCTCTCCAAAAAAAAAAAAAATATTGTATTGTTACTAAACGACTGTATTGTCAACTTAGCCTTTTCAAGGAATCACACAGGCGCTTTCAGATGGGTGTGTTTGGGGAAGAAGTCAGGGAAAAGACTCTGGAGTTGGAGTTACAAGACTAGGAACCACCCAGCTCCCCTCTCGGCAGCAGACTGGCTTCGCGTCAAAATGATGGGCAGTCTGCAGGGAAAGCAAATGAACCCCTGGGAAACTGGCCATTCTCAGAGCCGGACAGCTCGATTTGGTTGGAAAATCCTTCGAAGTTATCTCCCAGAAACTTTCACTCCTGGTCCTGGCTGTTTCTAGAGCAACATAGTGAAAGGTAAAAGTCGTCTTTTTTTTCTTTTTAAGTTAAAAAAAAACAAACCCAGGTATTACTTCTGACATGTCACCACGATCTCTTCATTCAACAATGGGGAGATCTGACTTTTCTCTTTTTCTTTTTCAGTGTTCGCCTCTCGGTCGGGGGGGGGGCGGGGGGACACTACCGGGCACAGGGGACAGACAGACAGTTCTTTGAGACTTAGAGCCGCGACCTCCTGAGCAGAGCGAGAAGAGGCTTAAAGAACCACACGCACTAGCTACGAGTTGAGGCTGCTAGGAAATCGTCATCGCCGAGACGCACGCAGCCCCTGCCTGTGCCCGGGTGCTGGGACGCGACAGAAGTCGCGGACCTGGCCTGGCATTTCCGAGGCCATGGAGGCCAATACACCTGTACGTCTGGCCGAAGCCCCGGCGCCGAGCGGGCGCGGGTCCCCAGGCCGGCGGCAAGCCGGGCGCCGCGCAGGGAGAAGACGCCTCCGCCCGGGGAAGGCTCGGCGGGACGCCGGCAAAGCCCACGCCCGCGCCGCGGGGCCAGCGGCCCCCAAGCCCCGCCGGGAGCCCGCGCCGGGGGCACTCGGGGAGTTGGAGACGTCCTGGGCTCGGCCGGGGTCCCTTACCCGCCCTCCGCCGCCCGAGCCCTCCGCCCGGGGATGAGCCGACGCCACCGCGGGGCTGGTGCCCGGGAGGCACGCCGCGCCCGGGGCAGCGCAGCGGGCCAGGTCGGGGCGCCGGGCGGGCAGCGCCCACGGCGGGTCACTCACCGAGAGGACGCTCATGCGGATTGGGGTCTCCAGCAGGCACGCCATCTTGAGCCTTCCCACCCGGCTGCTGCCGGCGCCGGCGCGGGGGCCGGCACTTTCGACAGCCGACTACGGGGCCGACGCCAGGCTCCTCGGCCGAAAGCCCGCCGGCTGGGCGACAACCCGCCACGCTCTAGACGCCGCTGGAGTACCGGAAGGGCCCGCGAAAGGCCAGCAAAGGGGAGGCGCGCCGGGGGCCTCCTTACGAATCGCCCTCTCGGAAACAGCAGCTACTCTCAGCCGGGGCTGGGGGGGGGGCGGGGGGCGGCGGTTCCCGCATGCGCAGAGAAGACCTGCCGGCCCCGCCGGGCCGCGGTGGGCGGAGCCTGGGGCGGGGCCTCGCGCTGGCGCCCCGCCCTCCGCGGCCGGCTCAATGGCAGTTTAACCCGGCTTCGCGTAACCGTAGCGCCGAGAGCGGGTGCCAGGAGCCGCGTACGCAGATCGAAGCGCCACTTCGCCTTCACTGCCTCACGCTCTCTTGGCACTAAACTTGTAGCGTCGTTCTTCTCCCCATGTTCTAGGTGGGGAAACTGAGCTCACGATCGTGCCTCCGGCCACCAATGACAGTGAGCGTCTCTAGATCCCGCGCTGAAGCGACCTGCTTTAGCGTCGTGTTGCCCAACCCGTTTACTTCGGTCGGGTTGGGCCGGAACGCCTGGGTTTAATCCTCGCTGCTTCACAATCATCTTGAACTCTACCCTTTCGATGTCCCGGTATTAATCGGTTGCATTTCCTCTGCCAAGTTCCTTAACCACCTTTTGTGGCCGTTTGGTCTGTAACAGGAGGGTTCCTGGGGCCCGGGGAAAAGGGAAGTGCGAAGACGCACATGCCTAGAACCGAGGAGGCGTTATCTATGCCTTGCCGTTTCTCCAGTGTCAGGTTCAAGTGGGGGGGGGGGGGGGGGGGGAAGGGCCCAAATATCTGTTTCACATTAAAATACTGATAACTGAAGCCAAATAAAAGTATATTGCTAAAGATATTTTCTGATGCATTCAGCTCGCCTGCCTCGTGTGACTGTGTACACATGTCCTCTTCTTGGTTTGCCTTGTGCTAATTCTCCCAGCCTGTAGGATTGTCGCAGGAGGGTTGCAACGAACCTGTTCGTTACTTGTCTCCCTTCCAGTTCTACAGCCACCCCCTAGCTTAGCTGTTACTACCTGCCCTGGCCTTCCAATGGTTGTGTAGCTGGCGGCCTCCCCTTCGCTTTGCTCCTCACTGCTTTCTTATCTTCCTTCCCACTTTACTTGGTTTCTAAATTTACTTCAGGATCTATAACCCTTATGGGTCTGTGTTCCTAACAAAGTTCTGAATTTTCCTTTCTGGAAGGCAGGAATTGTATTTTAGATTTTCCTACTGCTGTGACACTATTTTTCCAAACCAGTAATCCGCATACTACTTACCTAATCTTCGCTAACCTGCATCCAGGTATTCTTCTTCTTCATTCTATAGTTTACTTTAGGGACCAGCAGTTGGCGTAATGGCGATGTCACTGGACTCCCATATAGTCGACTGCGGTTTGAGTCTGGCACCTGGTGGTTTAAACTCAAATGGGGTGCGTATGCATGCATGCCCAAGATCCCGAGAGGAGAATGGAGGAGAAGGGATTGCAGCGTAGCCATTGCCCCCGGTGATTTCTCGCTTTCTGTCGCTCTGTCTCTCTGTCTCTCTCTCTCTTTCTGGCGAGCGCACATGCCCTATAGCAAAAACCTCTCCCCCCAAAAATAGTGACAAGACAAATTTGGCACTGAGGTGAGGTGGCGAGGAGAGGGAAATATCCACACAGATGCCCCTGCAAACAGGAACGAAACTTCTCCTGTCCTCCTATGGCTCTAAAAATGGTATTATGCTCTGGGAAAATAAAAAAATTAAAAAAAACTACAGAGTACAAGTTTAATGAAGAAAAAGTAGAAATGCAGAACAGGAGGTAAGTAGCCAGAAAGAGATTTGAAAAGTAGTTATAAATATCTATGTAGAAACTACAAAGGCGAAGCAAAGTCATATTTTTAAAAAGTAGACCTACATCTCTGCAAAAATGGAAAAGCCTAGTATAGAAAGATTGTTATAAACCACAATCTGAATGATCCTAAGAGGCTTTTAGAATAATCTTTATTTGGAAATGAAGGTGCTCCTTTAAGCAAACAAAAAGACAGAACACGGACTAACAGTGGCATAGGGGAGGCGTACCAGAAACTAATGGCAGGTTTATCCGTGCACGTACAGACCTCTGTTCACAGTGGAATAGAGACTGGGAGTAACAGTGAGACTGTGAGATGCTCAGTAATTCTCTCAAGATGCCAGCAGGTGGCGTGGTGGTTAGGAGCCCTGGGCTCCCACGTGGCCAACTGTGGTTTGTGTCTGGGTCCTGGCGGCTTGTTTTCCTCACTTTCTCTCTCTCACTCTGTCCCTCTCTGGTCAAATTAAAAATAAATTAAAAAGTTAAATAAAAGAATTATTTTAAAAAAGTAATTCGCTTAAAGTAGCTTGGGAAGTAAAAGGCTGAATCCATTTGGGCACGATTTTCTTTAGTTTCAGAGACATTTCCAGGGTCTCACAGTCCCCTGGGACCTTATTGACTCCCACATGGGACTGCTGAGCGCTCACCTGCACAGCCAGTCAATTAAGGAACGGCTCCAAGGACTTTGCCATGGGAATAATGCACCAGCGATTCGCCAGGTGTGGAAGGGTGTAAAACGTGTACATAAGGAGAGAAGTAGGGAGATGTTTTCAAAGTCTTTTATTAGAAACTGCAGTTAAAAAAAAAAAAGAAAGAAAAGAAAAGAAAGAAAGGAAATGCTGTTTTAAAAATTTAATTACTGCTATGGCAGAATTCCAACTTACAAATGTAGAAGAAATGATGGAATTAGAAAAATTACCACTTCACAACCATATAAGTTATAATTGTTTCAGGCAAGAATCATCAAAGGATGCTAAAACTAATTGTTGAAAATATAAGGAGAGACAGAATAGGTACACATTTTTTTCAGGGGATTTTTTGCTACAGGGTGCGTATGCTCGCCAGAAACAGATAGAAAGCAAGAAATCAACTCCCCCTATGGGTTGGAGGGTGGCCACACCGAATCCCTTTCCTCCACTCTCTTTGGATTTGGGGCATTCATGTACTTGCGTCTGGAGTGAGTTTTAAGCCACCAGGTCCAGGATTCAAACCATGTGTAAGTCCAGCAATGTAACCATTACACCATCCACTGGGCCCCAAGAATATTTACACAGTCTTTTTAAAAAAACTTTATTTATTCTGATTATTACTTTCCAATTTGACCAGAGAGAGACAGAGAGGGAGGGAAGTGAGAAAGGAAGCCATCAGACCCAGGACTTGAACCACGGTTGGCCATGTGGGAGTCCAGCGCCTTTAACCACCACACCACCTGCTGGCCCCATGCACATTCTTAAAGCATCACTGCATGAGATACTTACTAATGACAGTGGAGAAACTTGATAAATACCACTTTATTCAAGTGAGGAGAATTAATATCTCCAGTAATGAACTAAATAGACTTCATGATGTGATGTACGGAAAAGGATTCAACAGTATAATGTGCTATCTCTGCTCAAAATGCAGGAGTGTAATCATAAGGAAACAGATTAACACTAACTGGGGGACATTCCCCAAAATAATACAGCCTTCAAAAATGTCATGAAAGGGACCAGCAGTTAGCGTAATGGCTATGTCGCTGGACTCCCATGTAGCTGACCGCGGTTCACGCCCCAGACCCGGTGGCTTAAAACTCACGCCGGACTCGTGTGCGTGCGTGCCCAAGATCCTGAGAGGAGAATGGAGGAGGAGGGATTGCGGCGTGACCATCCCCCCTGGGGGGTGATTTCTCGCTTTCTGTCTGTCTTCTCTCTGTCTGGCGAGCACATGCGCCCTATAGCAAAAACCTCTCAAAAAAAAAAAAAAAAAAAAAAGCGTAAAAAATGTCATGAAAGACACCCCACACACACACACACACACAAATCTGTGAAATTGTTGCAGATTAAAGAACTAAAGTGACAAGGCAATTAGATGCAACTTGTGACCTAGATCAAGTCTCAGACAAGGAATTTTTTTTCTATTGCTACTAAGGACTTCATTGGAAAAATTGGCAAAATGTGAATAAAGTCCATAGATGAGGCATGATTTTCAATATATTTTGATCGTTGTTGTTACAAAGAGAATGAGCTTCTCTCAGGGAAGACCGTCAGTGTAGAGAGTCACCTAGCTGGCCCAGCTGCAGTTGTCGAGGGGAGCATGCTGCTGTGACGGCTGTGGAGCAAGGAGGTCCTGGTTCAGTCCCCAGCCCAGCCTCGAGAAGCCAGGTGTGATGGCATGAGCCTGTGGTCCTAGCTGATGGGGGTGGGCCATGAGTGTCACAGCGTGGCAAGACCCGGTCAGAATCCTCTTTCTCTCTGTTCACTCTCCCTCCCACACTCTTTGTCTCTCATTAAAAAAAGGAAAAAATTGAGTCATTGCTAATTAAGCAATTGCTTTTTCTCTAATAATGAGAAAGGAACTCATTTAGAGAATTAAAAAAATAAATAAATAAAATAAAACAGAACCGAACCTAGGATTTGGGGGGTTCACTCATCTGTATTTTATATATGTATGTGTATATATATACTTATTTATATGTGTGCACACACACGTCTAGCATATACTATATATATCTGTATCCGTGTGTGCATATACATGTAGGTATCTACTCTATACTATATATATATCTGTATCCGTGTGTGCATATACATGTAGGTATCTACTCTATACTATATATATATCTGTACCTGTGTGTGCATATACATGCAGGTATCTACTCTATACTATATATATATATCTGTACCTGTGTGTGCATATACATGCAGGTATCTACTCTATACTATATATATATCTGTACCTGTGTGTGCATATACACGTAGGTACCTCCTCGGGGCCAGGCGCTGTGCCCAGGAATAAGAATATGTTTATGAGGCAGAGAGATAGAATCCCTGGTCTCACAAAGCTCTTAGGCCCGAGGTTGAGTGATAGAAGTGAGGTCAATAGAATAGAATATGGAGAGTAAGTGAGGGGGTGTGAGGTTAAAGGTTTCCCTCCCTGGTACTGAGGTCATAGAATGTTTGAAAACCAACACTTCACAGTCATATGAGTTACAGTTATTCCAGGCAAGAATCATTAAAAGAAACTAAAAGTTATTGGTGAAAATATAAGAAACAGAATCTCTACACAGCCCTAAAGTATTACTGCACGAGGTTTTTCCTAGTGCTGGGGCTGGCACCTGAGCTTGCCCCGCTGGATTCCCACGTAGTCGACCGCAGTTTGAGTCCTGGACCCAGTAACTTAAAACTCACATCAGGCACATGTGTGTGGATGCCCAAGATCCCAGGAGGAGAATGGAGAAGAGATTGTGGCACGGCCATTGGGCGGGGATGGGGTGGGTGTTTCTTACCTCTCTGGCCAGTGTACTTGCTCTGATGAAATCAGAAAGTCCAACAGAATGTCTAATAAGCTTCAGATTCAGGAATTGGTGATACCGCCGAGCTCTTTGACCCAGGGACGTTGGGCTGTCTTTTTCAAGTCAACATTTTTAGCACAGGCGCTCCTTAAGGGGTTTTCCTGTAGAGTATGCTGCCACCAGGTGGTGGCAGGTGTCATAACTGCTTACTGCAACTGTAAGATAGGTGGCACTGGTGGAGGTTTTCCCTGATGTTTATAACCCTATTTATAAACTCACTTGGAAGCTTACTGTCCAGATATCTCCACAACTCACTCTCTTGCTTCTTGAAGATTTCTGCTCAAAATGCCTGTTGGCAAGGCCTTTCTGAACTACTGTACAGTAAGTTCCTTAAAACATCCCTTCATTCTCTTTTTAATTTTTTAGATTGCAATCTTTTGTTCTGTTTCTAATTTTTTCTTTCTTTATGATACCGTGTGTGTGTACGAGAGAGAGAGAGAGAGAAGGGTCTGGTCATGCCGTGACCCCTGCGTCCAGCCCTCAGCCGCTGGATCCCGGGCACCTGCACGTACGTGCCTGGTGTGTTCCAGGCTCACTGGCCGGGGACTCTCACGTGGGATTTGACTTCTCTTAAGCAGTACAGTATTGGTGGGCCATGGGCACGCCTCTGCTCCATTTGTAATCATCTGCCTTTTAAACATAGTGCTTCCTTCCTGAGGCCTTTATTTTTATTTAACTCTTCTTTGGTTAAATTTCACTGGCAAGTCACTTTTTTTTTTTTCAAAGTTATGAACAAATTTCTTTATTTATTTAAATTTATTTATTTACATTCATTTACTATACATCATTATAGCATACAAAATGAGATTTTTCCATCTGGAAAACACTGTATATTGGCTCAATCAAGTACATCAACATACGGGTTTTACCTTCAACAATTTTTCATTTCTTTTTCCTGTATATTTTGTTTTCCCATCCTTGATTCCCTATCTCTCACCCTCTGCTATCTCCCACCTTCCTCCCACGCTGTGTCTGGTATCCATGGTTGTTTTCTATGCCTTCCTCCCCACACACATTTTATTGATTCACTAAAGATCTTAATTAATCTAAATATTTTCAATAGTAAGTACAGCTGGGACCAGCAGTTAGCATAATGGCTATGTCGCTGGACTCCCATGTAGTGACCGCGGTTCGAGTCCCGGACCCGGCGGCTTAAACTCACGCCGGGCGCGTGTGCATGCGTGCCCAAGATCCCGAGAGGAGAATGGAGGAGAAGGGATTGCGGCGTGGCCATCCCCCCTGGAGGGTGATTTCTCACTTTCTGTCTCTGTTTCCCTCTCTGTCTGTCTGGCAAGCGCACGCGCCCTATAGCAAAAACCTTTCCAAAAAAAAAAAAAAAAAGGAAGAAGAAAGAAATCACCATGTTAGGCCTGGCTCTGTGGCCTGGTGGTTACGGGAGCCAGATCCCACATGGCTGTTCACAATGGTTCATCTCAGCCTTCGGGACCTGAGAAACAACACCAGTGTGTGTGCCTGCCCAAGACCCAAAAGGAGAACGGAGGAGAAGGGCTTGTGGTGTGACCATTCTCTCTACAGGGGGTGCTTTCTTCTCTACCTCTCTCTATCTCAATCGAGTATACATTTCCTGCCACAAATACGTCACCTGAATCTAATCTTGAAAAAAATATGAGACATTGAAATTTAAAGAGAGTTTGTGTGTATGCACTCACACATACACACACGCGCGAGCGCGCACACTCTCTCTCAAAGGAAATTACTGTGTTGCAATAGTCCTTTTAGCCAGGAATCCTCAATGAATGCTAACATTAGAGGCTAAACTTTGAAGAGCAATTAGAAAGCTTACATTGTATCAATGTATAGTATTTGAGACCCAGACCACTTACATAGTTTCAAAGTATCTTTTCAAAAGATACTTTTTAATAACAGACAGGAATTTTGCACGGAAGATATCTGGCAGACATTAATTTAACATAGTGATCAAAGCGAACCTTACTATGAACGGACAGATCATCACGTGCCTCTGGTCTTCCTGCCACAAATACATCACCTGAATATAAGCTTGAAAAAAATACGAGACATTGAAATTTAAAAAGAGATTGCAAGATGAATGGCCTATTTAAAAACAATATATAGGATAATCATAAAATACAAGGACAGACTGAGAAAGTTTAAAAATTAAAGGAGATTGGGGGCCAGTGGGTGGAGTGGTAGTTAAGAGGCTGGACACTCCCACATGGCCGACCACGGTTCGAATCCTGAACCTGGTGGCTTGCTTTCTCACATTCTCTTTCTCTATGTGTCTCTCTCTGGTCAAATTAAAATAAATGAATGAATAATTAAAAATAAACAATTATTTTTTAAAAAATAAAGGAGATTCAGGATTTGTGAACACAATGTGGTAGTTAAGAGATATTATTAAGGTTGAGCTAGCCACCGGCTGGCGGTGTCGTGGTGAAGATGGCTGAATCTCACACGGCGGACTGCTCAGGTCTAGTCCCAGACTAGCAGTTTCAAAAACATGCTGGGCATGTGTGTGCATTCCCAAAATCACAAAAAGAAAATGAAATAGAAGGGATTCCAGTGTGGCCACCACACCCCCCCTTCTGGATGGTGCTGACTCACTTTCCATCTGCCTTCCTCTGTACCTCTCTCCAACAAGTGCAGGTGCCCTGTAGCATATGTTTTTAGTTTGTTTTTTGATGTAAGCTCAGCCAGTCAAATTTAATCCAAAACAAGTAGTACCAAGAATCAGATTTCCCTTCAAGGAGAATTTTATTGATCTCTTTATTCTCACACAGAAAGACCAACTGTCAAATGAGAACATTCGCCTCATTCATTTTATTGTCTTCATAATAAAACAAAAGATGAAGCTAAGAACCAGATCACTTGACCCTTTTTCTTCTTATCTTGCCCCATTTCAAAATGTTTTTACCTCTTTTTGGAGATACTTTTGCTATAGGGCACGTGTGCCTGCCATAGAGACATAGACACAAAGGGAGAAACTGAAAAATCATTTCTTAGAGGGGATGGCCATGCTGCAATCCCTTCCCTGTTTTCCTCTTGGATTTTGGGTATACATGCACACATGCCCAGCATGAGTTTCAAGCCACCAGGTCCGGGACCCGAACCACGGTCAGCCATGTAGGAGTCCAGCACCTTAACTACTCCACTACCTGCTGGCTCTGCTTTCATCTCTTAGTAGCCACATTCTCTTGGATCTGCAGTTGAACTCAATGCATTCAAGCCTCAGCACAATCTTCTTTGTAGTGTTTGCCTTTTTCCAGAAAATGGGCTTAATCCCATCCTTCACATGGGAAGAAAAGACAAGAACATTCTCAAATAAACAAAACCTGAAAAAATTTACCAGCACCAGACTAGTTCTCCAAGAAGTTCTCAAGGGAGTGCTATATCAGGACAATTAAATACAGACACACAGAAAGGAGAGTTCAAAAACTAAGAAAATGGCCAACTTAATCATAGGGACCAGTCTGGAGTTGAATATTATATCCCAGAATTCAATCGGGAAGATCAAACCACAACAGAAGATAGATTAAGTACATGAGACTGAACTGGTGAAATAGTGTTTTATGACTTTTGACTAAAATATTGCTGAGTTTCTTATAGGCTTTGTTGTCCGGTTTTAAAGATTTTTGTCCTGTCTTGAGCTGTCGATAGGTTCATGTACCTATTTGAACAGAATCCTAACCTGTTTTCTTGCTTTAAGTTTTAAGCAAAGTTCCTTAGCATTTCTTTGATTTATTAAAGTTAAAACTGCTTTTCTTGAAATTACCAGCTGAACTTGGTATTGAAAGTAGTTAGATTATTTAAGAAATTGTGTGATCAATAAAATGTGGGGGGGAGGGAGGAATGGAAGACAACTGTAGACACCAGAGATAGTGTGAGAAGAGGGTGGGAAAGGACAGAGGGTCAGAAATAAGTATTTTATATTTATATATATATATATCTCTAGAAATGGAAAATTATTGATGATAAAATGCATGATTAATCCACTATGCAGTATATTCTGGATGGGAAATCACATTTTGTATGCTGTGATGATGCTTAGAGAATTAATGTAAATTATTATTTTTTTTTAAGTTTCAGAAAAAAACATGAAAACTCTATTTTTGAAAATAAACACACGCCCAGCGTGAGTTTTAAGCCACTGGGTCTGGGACGCAAACCGCGGTCGACTACATGGGAGTCCAGCGACATAGCCATTACGCTAACTGCTAGTCCCAACATGGTGATTTCTAATGCCAACTTGCCTTCTCTGCTTACCAGTCAGCATTCTCGTGTAAATCAGCGCGTTCCCTTTCCCTTGTTTGTTTGCATCAGTATGGAAGAATAGATTCCTACTTTATTCAGGGCTGTGCTGGTTCCTATGATGATGCATCTCCATGCTGAAATTGTTGCAGATTTGTCTGAGCAGTAGAAACACCTTCAATCTGGCATCTTTTTGGTATCCCTCTTTAAATACTTTCCAGCACAAGATAATTCAGGCTCATTTTGCATATTCCTTGCCCTGGAACCAGTCATTTCAACAAGCTCAATTTATTTTAGAAGAAAATGGTATTTACAAATCAAGGTCTGTTTTACCTAAGAAGTGTTTTGTTCATTTATTTTTCATTTATTCATTTGTTTTTACCTAAGAAGTTCCAAATAACGCCCCTTGGCCTTGCTCTAGATAATGCTCTTTAAAAATGTCTCCCTAGTTGGCATGCGGGTTCCATTCTGGTTTTACTCATTGCTGAGTGCCTCTATCTGGAGACCGATTTTGTCTCATAGAATCAGGGAACTGCTTCCCCACTGTGTCTGAGGCCTGTTTGTTTCCTTCCTGGGACTATGCCCCGTTTGAGAGCACCTGCCTGCTTAGTGAGGGGCCACTCACGCGTCAAAAAAAGTTATCTTCATTGCTCACACAATCCGTTTTTTCTGCATTCACCTTCCTGTGTCTCCTCATTCATTCAGAATGGGAAGACGGGGTAAGGCTTTCTGTTTATTTTTATTTTCTGTGTGTGTTTTTTTTTAGAGAGAGAGATTTTGGCTATAGGATGTGTGTGCTCTCCAGAGACACAGAGAAAGACAGAGAGAAGGAAAGTGAGAAATCACCCTACAGGATGGCCATGGCTCAATCCCTTCTCGTCCATTCTCCTCAGGATTTTGGGCTCACGTGCGTAAGTGCCCAGCGTGAGTTTCAAACCACTGGGTCTGGGACTTGAACTGTGGTCAACCATGTGGGAGTCCAGTGCCTTAACCACTACATCACCTGTTGGCCCTTTTCTCTGGATTTTTTTTTTTTTTTTTTGAAGAGATTTTCGCTATAGGGCGTGTGCGCTTGCCAGACAGACAGAGAGGGACACAGAGACAGAAAGTGAGAAATCACCCCCCAGGGGGGATGGTCACGCCGCAACCCCTTCTCCTCCATTCTCCTCTTGGGATCTTGGGCACGCACGCACACACGCCCGGCGTGAGTTTTAAGCCACCGGGTCTGGGACGCGAACCGCAGTCGACTACGTGGGAGTCCAGCGACATAGCCATTATGCTGTTGGTTCCCTGGATTTTTGAAACTCATTTAGAATTGCCAAGTTTGTTGACTCACTGCAGTGACCTCCAGAAATTGGGATTTGGAGAAGAATAGAATGTGGTGTGACACTTGAGGGTGCCCCCCCCCCTTTTTTTTGGAGAGGTTTTTGCTGTAGGGTGTCTGTGCTTGCCAGAAAGCGAGAAATCACCCCCCAGGGGGTATGGTCACACCACAACCCCTTCTCCTCTTGGAATCTTGGGCATTCACACACAGGTGCCCGGAAAAAAATAAAAAACAGATAAACATGTACTGTAAACAATATTCTTTTTTAAAAATTATTTATTTAATTTCATTTATTCATCCATTTATTTTAATTTGACCAGAGAGAGACAGACAGAGAGAGAGAGGGGAAGTGAGAAAGCAAGCCACCAGGTCCAGGACTTGAACTGTGGTGAGCTATGTGGGAGTGTCCAGCGCCTTAACCACCACGCCATCCACTGATCCCAACAATATTCTGTGTTACACTGACAGCAGCCTCAGGCATCTGCTCACGCAGTTCACACGGTCTTTTGATGACCTCGTTTTCTCTCGTGCCTCATTTAATCTCATACTGTTAAGATCACCATGGCCCTTCCAGTGTGCTATGGATTGAGTGTGCCCCCCCATTCACGTCGAAGCTTAATCCAACTGTGGGACCAAGAGGTGGAGCCTTTGGGACGTGACTAGGATTAGACAGTCAAGAACGTGGGGCCTCCATGATTCAATATTGGTGGGTTCTAAGGAGAGGGGGTGAGATCAGAGGAGATACCCACCCTCTGTCTCTCCCGATGAGACCCTCTGCTGTGTTACCCACTGGCAAGGACACCTCCGCCAGTTGCAGCCCCTAGACCTCGTGTGGACACGGCTAGACCCGGGTACAGCAACGGCAGTCTTTAGAAATGAGAAAAGGCAGTTGTCCATGATTTGTGCCACGTGGAACTCATGACACAGGGAGCCCCACAGACCTGCTTACCTTCCGCCCGGTAAGGCATCCGGCTTCGCGCCATGTGTCCGCCCCTTTCTGCCCCGTTTCTTTAGAGAGGTTTTGCCCTATTCTTTTAGAATAAACCTGGGAAAGGCCCAGGGTTGTGGCAGTCTCCATCAGAGATGCCCGGACCACCCAATCCTCGCTTTTCTCTTCTTGTGTATTGGTGAGTCTCATATCTAAACCTGCCGCCGCTCCCCCTCGGTGCAACCGTGGGCCTCCAAAACTGTAAGCTGAATACATCTTTATCCTTTGTCAGGTACCAGATGCAGGTATGTCAGCTATTAGCAACAGAGAACAGACTAAAACACAGTGGAACAAGAATGTGGAGACAGGGGACCAGCAGTTAGCGTAGTGGCTATGTTGCTGGACTCCCACGTAGTCGACCACAGTTCAAGTCCTGGACCTGGTGGCTTAAAACTCACGCTGGGCACGTGTGCGTGTGTGCCCAAGATCCCGAGAGGAGAAGGGATTGCAGTGTGGTCATCCCCCCTGGCGGGTGATTTCTCGCTTTCTGTCTCTCTGTCTCTCTCTGTCTTTCTGGTGAGTGCATGCACCCTATAGCAAAAACCTCTCAAAAAAAAAAAAAGGAATGTGGAGACAGAAGAAGATTGAGACAGTGATGATGTGGACTCTCCGTAGCCCTAGGCTATGTGTGCGTTTGTGTCTGAGTTTGTAACAAAAATGTTTAAAAAGTAAAAAAGCTTTTACAAAAAGCATATAAAGAAAAAATATTGGACCAGCTAGGAGGCATGGTGGTTAAGGTGGCTAGCACCCACATGGCTGACTTCGAGGTTTTGGTGACCAACCCCGTGGCTTTAGAAATACTCTGGGCGTGTGTGCCTGCATGCCCAAATCCTGAGAGGAGAGTGGAGGAGAAGGGATTGTGGTGTGGCCATCCCCTCTGAAGGGTGGTTTCTCACTTCTCTTTCTCTTTGTGGTGAGTGCACATACCCTATGGCAAATTAAAAAAAAAAAAAATTACTAAATTAAAAATTGCTAAAAAAAAAGAGTATTTTTGTACAACTGTACCATGTTTGTGTTTTAAGTTTGTGCGAGTTGGAATGTGTGAGCAAGCCATGACTGCATTTTTGAAATGTAATCAACCAAGGGCAGCTGTAGATACCTGTGTGCATCTTAACCAATGGAACAGAGCTGTTGAATTGGCTAAAAGTCACAACATGAAGGAAATTCGATCCCTTTTGGCTAGGCATGCATCTCATTTACTGGAAAAGAATAAAATTCTCGATGCTGTAGAACTCTATCCGAAAGCCAATTACTTTTTTGATGCTGCTCAACTGATGTTTAAGATTGCAGATGAACAGGCCAAGAAAAGAACTAAGCCTTGACGTGTTAAGAAGCTCTACGTAATGGCGGCCTTACTAATAGAGCAGTACCATGAACAGGTGAAAAATGCGCAACGAGGAAAAGTGAAAGGAAGGAGTTCGCAGGCCACTTCTGCTTTGGCGGGTTTGCTGGAGGAGGAAGCTCTGTCTTCTTCTAGTCGTTTCACAGATAATGCCTGGAGAGGGGCTGAGGCTTCCCACTTCTTTCTACTGGCACAGAGGCAGCTCTACGAGGGCTATGCTGACGCTGCATTGAAAACAGCTCTTCACCTGAGAGACTATGAAGACATCATCCCTGCAGTGGAGATCTACTCTCTGCTCGCACTCTGCGCATGTGCCAGTAGAGCTTTCGGCACTTGTTCAAAAGCGTTTATCAAACTTGAATCTTTAGAGACGCTCAGTTCCAAACAGAAACAGCAATACGAAGATCTAGCTCTAGAAATCTTCACCGAGTATCCTCCAAAAGATAACAGAAAATCGGAACTGGACAGCCTTCTTGAAGGTAGAGAAGGGAAACTGCCAACATGCGTTGCCGCAGGAAGCCCAATCACTGAGTCCCAGTTCTGGATGTGCAGTGTGTGCAAGCACTGCGTTCTCGCTCAGGAAATAAGCAACTACAGCGTCTGTCCCTTATGCCACAGTTCAGTAGGATAAAGAATGCCGATCTCCACGACAGCTTTCCATAGTTCATGTGAGGATCCCTCTGAAGTCTACATGGTCTTGGGGCTGGCCTGACAGAGCAGAGACTGAGACTCCGACTCCCCTCTCTTTGGCCTGTCTGTCAACTGAAATTAACGACAATAAAAGAAACCTTTAGTCAGAAAAAAAAAAAAAAAAAGAGTTAAAAAAATAAGTTTATAAAGTAAGAGTTACAGTAAGGTAAGGTTAATTTATTATCAAAGACAGGAATTTAAAAATTATTATTTATTTAACTTTATCATTTTTTAATTTGACGGGGGTGGGGGTGGGGGGGTGGGGGTGGGTGGGGAAAGTGAGAAAGTAAGTCACTAGGACCAGGACTCGAACTGAGGTCCGCCACGTAGGAGTGCAGCACCCTAACCACCATGCCACCTGCCGGCCCCTAAAGGAATTCTTAAAATAAATTTCGTACAGTCTAAGCATACCTGTCTATGAAGTTGATTGCAGTGTGCAGTAATAGCTTAGGCTTTCATATTCACTCACCACTCACTCACTGACTTACTTAGAATAACTTCTAAACCAGTAAGCACTGTGGTAAGTGCTCTGTACAGGTATAGTATTTTTGATCTTTTATACCTTATCTCTTACTTTACCTTTTCTGTTTAGATGCAAAACAGTTATTTTGTTAAAATTACCTACAACATTTAGTACAGTAACGTGTTGCACAGACTTGTGGGCTACGAGCCATAGGCTACATACACTCTATAGCCTAGCTGTGTCATAGGCTAGTAGGCTATTCCATCTAGGTGCGAGTCAGTACACTCTCGAAGACGGTCAAACAATGACAAATCATTTAACAATGCATTTCTCAGAATGTGTGTATCCCTGTCGTTAAGCAATGCATAACCATATTTCAAAAATCCATACAGAAGGAAAGTGAACTAGTAAACGCTAATTGGAAATACTAGATTTCCATAATTTTCTATCCTCTTGATCAAGTATCATAAAAATTACACCTTCCTTGTAAATTTGCAAGAAATGACAATATTTTGTCCCCAGTATTTACCACTGGCAAAAATTCCAGTCTCCTATCGTCATTGTTCTGTTTCTATGTCTGCCTTCATTTTGTTAATCTTGGTATCTTCCAGAACATTGTTTATCTACTTTTTAAACATGGGCTGGTAGATTTTATTATTCTCTATATTGCCTTGATGAGATGATTTTTTTTCTTGATTACTTTTTCCAAAGGCGTTTTCTTCTTTCACTTCTTTCTGTTTTGGCTACTCATTCTTCACCCACGAGTTTGGCCCTCTCCCCCCCTTCGGTTCCCGCGACGTTAGCAGGCTGGCACGAGCCTGATTCCAGGGAGGCAAACAGCCATAGGGCAAATTAAAAGTCGTCGGTCGCCTTTAACGAAAATAACCGATCATCTTAGACATTTTAGGAGCCATAGCTGTAAACGACGGGGTTTCCAGGTCGTATTTCAACACGACTTTTATTCGGAGGTGTCTTTAAACAGGCCCCGTTCCTCCCCCTCGGGCACTCGTCCCCGCCGGGGCAGGCTCGCCCGGGCACCCGCCGCTGCGCGGCTCCGCTGTCCCCCGCCTGCACTCGCCCCAGCTGAGTTCCCGTTCGGGGAGCTCTAACTTCCCCTCCGGGCTGCGAGTCTTCCCACCCGTCGGACGCGGGGACTCTGACCAGGAAGGCAGACGCAGCGCAAGGAAAGGTCCGTTTGAAAGTTCCCAGGAACCCCGGGGTAGCCCGGTCTCGCGAGAGTTGACACCGGAAGTGCGCTCCCTCGCCGCGTCTCGTGTTGGCGGGAGCTGCGAGATCTGCTCCGCGCCGCGGGGCCTGGGCTGACTGCGATCCGGGCGTCGCCGGCGTCGCCGGCGTCGCCGCGCGCCTCGGCCGGCGGTATGCGGGTGGCGGTGGCGGGCTGCTGCCACGGCGAGCTGGACAAGATCTACGAGACGCTGGCGCTGGCGGAGCGGCGCGGCGCGGGCCCGCTGGACCTGCTGCTGTGCTGCGGCGACTTCCAGGCCGTGCGCAACGAGGCCGACCTCCGCTGCATGGCCGTGCCGCCCAAGTACCGGCACATGCAGACCTTCTACAGGTGAGGGGCGCCGCGCACAGAGCACAGCGCGCGCTGGTTCGAATCCCCCGGGCCGGCCGGCGCCCGCAGCTCCCGTCATTGTCTCTAGGACCTCCACCACGGGTTGGTAGCTGTGTATTCTCAAGGACCGGGGTGCCTGACTTTACGATGAGCCCAGGTTTCTCCTTCAGACCTTATTTTGCTTTCCTGCCATGCCGAAAGCACTCAGGAAGCGTCACTTTCGATCTTCGCTTACACCTGTCTTACCTGTTTCCCGAGGGATCGCAGCCTGGAGGGGGAATCAGACAGATTTACACATCCGCCTTGTACTTGGTGGGGCTCTGCGATGAGTTCATTGAATGGTCTGTAGTTTTTCCTGGACAGCCTGCTATGTGCTAGTCCCGTTCTAGAAGCTGAGGTTATAGCAATGAGCTCGAGGAAATGCGTGACCTCATTGAACACTGTCAAGCTTGAAACCCACGGTGGCCGCTCTTCGTGCTTAAGGACAAGGACAATTCCTATAAAAAGAGCTTTGTAACTTTTTACCTTGTTTACGAAGAGCTCACGTTTTCCCTTCAGATCTTATTTTGCTTTATTGCTATGCCTGATGGTGACTGTGGCAACTTCATCCTGTGTTCCAGGTATTACTCGGGAGAGAAGAAGGCGCCGGTCCTCACAGTCTTCATTGGGGGGAATCATGAAGCCTCAAACCATTTGCAAGAGTTACCCTATGGTGGTTGGGTGGCCCCAAACATTTATTATTTAGGTATGTGTTCTTGGGTAAATTTTTGGTTGGATGGGCTGGAAGAGGCTGTCAGGATTTGTATTAGTTGGGTAGCATCTTGAGAGCATGTGGTGTCTGGGGAATGTAATTAAACAGTCATCCACATTTAATTAGAACAGTTCATTATAAAATGGTTGATTGTGAAAATATGCCCATGCTTCATCCAGAGTTTTAAATAATAGTTAATATATCTGCAGACTTTACACTATTTGTAGTCCTTTTTTTCTTTTTATAGAAAACTTTTTATTGAATTAAAAAAGACTTAAGCTTTGTGTAGCTGGAATTGTTGGGTATACAGAAAAGTACAGTAGGATGATGCATCTCTATATGTGTTTACCAGCTTCAACAACTAAGATATTTCTAGTTTTGTTTTCGACCCACATCTAAACTTTTGTGCAAGGAGGTAAACTAGAGTGTTTAAAACAAATCTCAGCCATTAGATTTTTTTCACCTATAAGTACTTAAGTACGTATTTTTAAGTGATAAAGTTTTTAAAAATATCACAACTATAGGGACCAGCAGTTGGCATAATGGCTACATCGCTGGACTCCCATGTGGTTGACTGCGGTTTAAGTCCTGACCCGGTGGCTTAAACTCACGCCAGGCGCATGCGTGTGCATGCCCAAGATCCCGAGAGGAGAATGGAGGAGAAGGGATTGCGGCGTGGCCATCCCCCCGGGGGGTGATTTCTCACTTTGTGTCTTTCTCTCTGTCTTCCTGGTGAGCGCATGCACTCTATAGCAAAAAACTCTCAAAAAAAAAAAAAAAAAAAAATCCCAACCATAGTACCATTATTATACCTAATTAAAGTAACAGTAATTCCTTGTTATCTATTGCCTCGCTCTGTCAGATTCCTGCTCATCACAGGACATCTGCTTTACAATTGATCTGTTCACATGGGGGCCAAACGAGGCTCACACGTTTCATGGGGTTTTCACGACTGTAATCTCTTAGCCTGTGATGGCCTTTCTCCCTCTCTGTCTTTATGCTATTTATTTGTTGAAGAAAATGGTGAATTTGTCCTATAGTAAGTACTTCCTACCCTCGAGATGTAGATGACTGAATTGTCTGTGGTGGTGTTTAAATGTTCCCTATTCTTTGCATTTCCTATAATCTGCATTTTCTTTTACAGGCCTGATTAGATTCAGTTTCACTTTTAGTCTTTTTAAACGAGCTTGTCATCTCTTTATTTAAAGATATATTTCTTCTAGAGCTGTTCACAGGTTTTTCCAGCTATAAAATCATACTTCCAGAAATTCTATTTCTCTATTTCATTACCAGATGATCATTTGACAGCCGCACTGTTGTGAAAAGGAAAAGTTGTCTGATGATCAATCAGAGATGAAATGTAGAAACTACAAGTAGTTTATATCTTATACTTGCTGCCTTTCAGATTTATAACATGCGAACCCATCATAGGACATTTTCCTCTGTCGCTTCCCACCACCAGGTTACCCCCCCTGTTCCATTAGGTACCAAACTAGACCTTTCCATACCCTGTCTCATTTGTCCCTTCCAGAATCAATACTTAGTCTCGACTGATCTGCTTTCAGGCCTCCTTTCCTTATCTACCTTATATGTGGTTGGCATAGTCCTCTGTGAAAAGAATAATCATATTATGGTGCTTAATTTTCCAATCATTTTAGGACTGCATAGGATTCTAGACTGTTGAAATGTCTTATTCGGTCAACAAAGAGATTGCTTTTACCTATGATAATTTTACCTAACTGTGAATTTTTCAGGTTTGGCCGGTGTGGTAAAATACCGAGGCGTAAGGATCGGTGGAATCTCTGGTATCTTTAAAGCACACGATTATCGAAAAGGTTTGTCCAACAATAATGCAAACAAAATGAATAGTTTGATGTTTTCATTGGGTTTCTTCTGCGAAGATACCTTAGTTTTTAATACAGAATGTTTTATACATACAAAAATATAGAGAACATTATAACATAACATATTAACTGTGTATCCACCATCTAGGTGTTTTTTTTTTTTTTTTTTTTTTTGAGAGGTTTTCACTATAGGTCGCGTGCACTCACCAGACAGACAGAGAGACAGACAGAGACAGAAAGCGAGAAATCACCCCCCAGGGGGTATAGCCACGCCGCAATCCCTTCTCCTCCATTCTTCTCTCAGGATCTTGGGCACACACGCACATGCGCCCGGCGTGAGTTTTAAGCCACTGGGTCCTGGACACGAACTGCGGTCGACTACGTGGGAGGCCAGTGACATAGCCATTACGCTAACTGCTGATCCCATCCACCATCTAGTTTTTATCAAGTTTTAGCATTTTTCCCATTTTTAATTTTGATTTTTAAGAAATAAAACAGAAAAGATACAATGAAAAGTTCATTGTTTACCTGTTCTCAGTCCCATTCCTCTCTTCAGTAGGCATTAGCTATTCTGATTTTGTTGTTTATCGTTCACTTATTTTAAATAATGTATATATAATGTGTTTCAAGCTTGCTATAAATGTATCCTATTTTTTGTATTTTTCTGCAACTTGTCTAACATGTTTTTGAAGTTGATGTTGATACATATAACTCTAGTCTGTTCTTTTGTAAGTAATATTTCATTGTGTAGGTATGCCACAATGTACTTATTCATTCCACTGTATCTGAATGAATTATGCCTTGATTTTAAAGTTAAAGAAATAGTTTAGATTTAAGATTTCACAAACTTAATCAGTGCATTAGCAGCTAAAATTCCATCCTCGATGTCATTGTTATCACAAGTCTGTTCCCTGCACTCTGCTCCCATGGTTCTAAACTGTTGGTGTAGATGTACAAAAACAGGTTATCTCCTATGTGGCAGGTGTGGGTGCACACTGAAACCACTCCGGGGAAGAGAACGGGTAATACGTATTTGTGGGAGTCATAAAAGGAATTGTGAACCAGCAGTTCTGCTTCCAGGAATTTCTCTACAAAATGTATTTCACAAGTGCAAAATGCAAAATGATGTACAGAGAATTGCAAACCTTTTTTGGAAAAAGTATAATTAAATTACAAGGTCAGTTGGTGCAAAAAAATATTTATTTATTTATTTATTTTTTGAGAGGTTTTGTGCTCGCCAGAAAGATAGACAGACAGAAAGCAAGAAATCATCCCTCAGGGGGGATGGCCATGCCACAATCCCTTGGGCACACAAGGACACGTACCCAGTGTGAGTTTAAGCCACCAGGTCTGGGACTCAAACCATGGTCAACTACATGGGAGTCCAACAACATAGCCATTATGCCAACTGCTGGTCCCCCCAAAAAAGATTTTTGAGATACATACATAGTTCTTTTATAGTGTGTATTTCCCATGAACTTTTTGAAGACACCGCCTCATATTTAAATTTCATTCTTTGTGACAGCGAAAAGAGGGGATAGTTAAATATATCATGATGTGACTCCATAATGTAATGCTAGGAAGCCATTTTTTTTTTTTTAAACAATACAAAACCTAATTGCAACAAGAACTAACCTTTACGTGTAACTAATGTGGAAAGATATCTAAGATAAGTGAAAAAAACACGGGGAACCAGCAGTTAGCGTAATGGCTATGTCGCTGGACTCCCACGTAGTCGACCGCGGTTCGCGTCCCGGACCCGGTGGCTTAAAACTCACACTGGGCATGTGTGCGTGCATGCCCAAGATCCCGAGAGGAGAATGGAGGAGATGGGATTGCGGCGTGACCATCCCCCCTGGGGGGTGATTTCTCGCTTTCTGTCTCTATGTCTCTCTCTGTCTGTCTGGCGAGTGCACGCGCCCTATAGCGAAAAAAATCTCTCCAAAAAAAAAAAAAGAAAACATGGCACGGGACATATATTAAAGTATGCTGCCATTGTGTCATGAACAAATCATTACCATTGCGGTAATGTTAGAAAATAACCAAATGAGTGATAAATAGCAAATTGAGAATAACAACTGCCTGGCAAAGAGAGGGAGGAGCTAAAGAAGGGGAAAGGGATTGAGAACAGGAAAACAATGGACTTGATTACAGAGTGAATGTGAGTAAGGACATGTATTTATAGCCAAATACAGAAGGAATGTATGTGTTCATTGAAGAATGGAAGGACAAATTGTTGCATGCTACAGTCTTGACGAAAGGTGATCTTGCCTCTGCAGCAACGTGGATGAACATACAGGACATTAGCCAAGAGAAATAGACCAAACACAGAAATAGACTGCACTCATAATGTCACTTACACATGGAATCTTAGAAAAACAAAAACCTCAAAATCAGAAGCAGAAAGTAGAATAGTAGTTACAGGATGGTGAGCAGAAATGGAGAAACAGAGGTCAGAGGTACAAAATTACAATAATACATTGAGTCCTTGGAAAAGTCATGATGCATTTTTGCCTAGAGAAACAGAAAAATACGTCCTGATTTTTGCAATGACCTAATCACTTGAGGACTGCAGTTAATAATGTAGATGGTATCATGGAAAATTGCCAGAATAGATCTGTAAATATTTAATAGCATGCACAAGAAAGTTGACTATGTGCGATGACAACTATGTTAATTTACCTGACCATAGTCATTGTTTCACTATGTACGTGACTATTAAAACATTTTGCATGCCTCATATATAGTAGGAAGAGTTATCCTTGGGATAAAATGCAAGAACCTGATGAACATTGGTTGCCTAAGGGCTGGGAGTTAATAGTATGTGGGATTCCATTGTAAGTATACAGTTCAGTACAGTTCAGTGATTTTAGTAAATTCATAGTTAAGCAAATATTACCACCATTCAGAACATTTCTGTCACTCCAAAAAATTTCCGTGCCTATTTTCAGGTAATCCCTGCTTTTCCCCAGCCCTAGGCTAACCTACTGTCTAGAAGGGGTACGTTTTACTCTTGTGTTTCTAATGGTGTCTTTTACATTTTAAACTATGTAGACATATAATGTATTTCAAAATGAAATGAAATTTAATTAAAAAATCACAACTCCCCCCCGAGTTATTAGGTTTATAGTTTGTGAATGCTTATTAGAAAACTTTTAAAAGCCAAAAGCATTTGATGACAAATGTCAATTTTAGAGAAGTACGTATATGTATTTGCATTTGCATTATTTGAGACAATTAAGTGTAACTTATTTCTCATCTTCAATTTAAGGTCATTTTGAGTGCCCCCCTTATAATTCTTCTACAATAAGGAGTATATATCATGTGAGAAATATTGAAGTCTATAAATTAAAACAGGTATGTACAAGTACATTATAGCAGATTTGAAAAAAAATTTAAAGTAATTTTGTGTCAGAAGATATTTTGGTGATACTGGTATACTACTTTCAAGAAGAACAATTCAGTGTTTCTAAAATTTGGGTCTTTAGTTACTTCTAGGGAGTTTAGCGGCAAGCATTTTAAAATTTTAATGGTAATAGGGGACCAGGTGAGCCCACCACGGCCTCTGCCAGGCCACACAGCTTCACACCTGGTCTTCTGTACAATTCCCACTCAGATCCTGTGAGGTCGGCCTTGCTCCAGCCTCATCACCTCAAGGGTGAGAAGCCAAGGCGCACACAGTAGTCACCTGTTTGGGAGCCCCCAGGCGGTGAAGGTGGAGCCCATCTGATAGTGCTCATGCCCTTTGAGCCATCCCAGAGCGCCTCTGCAAGAGAGGAGGATGCTCGCGAGCATCTTTCAGGCCTCACTCAGACAGTTCCTTTGAACGTTTTTTTCCCGTCACAGATCTGTATCCTGTCAGTCCTTTAGGACCCACTTAGGATACCAGTTCTTTTGGGACCAGCAGTTGGCGTAATGGCTGGACTCCCGCATCGTTGACCGCAGTTTGAGTCCCGGACCCGGTGGCTTAAACTCACGCTGGGTGCATGTGCGTGTGTGCCCAAGATCCCAAGAGGAGAATGGAGGAGAAGGGATTGCGGTGTGGCCATCCCCCCGGGGGATGATTTCTCGCTTCCTGTCTCTCTGTCTCTTTGTCTCTTTCCAGCGAGTGCACGCGCTCTATAGCAAAAACCTCTCCAAAAAAAAAGATCCTACTTCCTAGTCGTGTCTTTTCTAGCTCAGAGTCATCCCCTTTCTCTGAATTTTCATTGCACCCGTTCATACCAGTTATTCAGTAGACAGTCATAACCGTCTTATATTTTGTATTGTCTCGGGCAGTTGTTTTAGTTTTGTTTTCCAGATACTTGTTTCAAATTAATGAAAGTGCTGATGATAAGTAAAATATGGAGTATATTTTGTGTCCTTCCTATGAAGAAGCCTGTCAACTTAATTATTAATTTATATAGTAAACAGTTTATTGGTTTATATTATGTGAGCCCATTAGAAAACAGTTCTTTTTTTTTTTTTTTTGAAAACAGTTCTTTCTCCTATAACTCTTTGGGTTTACTATATCATGTCAGAGGTCTCATGAAATCAGGTTTCTCTGGATCATCAAAGTAGTAGTTTGTTCACCAAGGGAAGACAGAACTGTAGTAATTATGAAGCTGTAGGGAAACTCATGACATATTTTTTGTGCAAAAACGCATCATGACTTTCCCGATGACCCAATACGTATTTAGAAACCCAGTACTAAAGGCCTTAGCCAGTGTCCTGTCTAATTCAAATGCATCTCTGTTGACCTGCCTTGTCCCAGAACATGAGGGTGATTTACGGGGCAAACGGAAAGCAAGCTGCTTCTCTTCTCTGGATGAATAAGTAGCCTCATTCTTTTTATGACTTTCTTAAATAAAATGCTCTTAGAATGATTTACATAGAAGTCTAGAGATCTAACTGGGTGAATGGTGTCTGGTGGTGGAGAGACGGGAAGGGGTTATTTTTGTTTATTTGTTTCTAAGAATTTTCTTTCTTTTTAAGCTGAAGCAGCCTGTGGATATATTCTTATCTCACGATTGGCCAAGAAGTATATATCATTATGGAAATAAGAAGCAACTTCTTAAGACTAAATCTTTTTTCCGACAAGAGGTGGAAAATAACACATTAGGAAGCCCCGCTGCCTCTGAGCTTCTGGAGCACCTAAAGCCTACGTACTGGTTTTCTGCACACCTTCACGTGAAGTTTGCAGCCTTGATGCAGCATCAGGTAGAAAACAACATTCATCCTTTCGTTTAACAAACACTTACCGAACGTGTGCACTAGGCCCGTCGGCACACTTGTAAACTTAATGAACGGGAGTGATAACTTACGTCCTGTGAGTAGCTCACTATCCCGTGGGAAAGAGGCGAACCTTAAAAACAGGTGAATAAATTGTGTATAGAAGTGCTAAGGTGTTGTGGGAGCGCCTCAGCTAGATTGCTGGGATAGGGGTGTAGGCGGAGATGAAGCTTTCCAAAAGAGTTGGTGAGGAAGCTGAGTTTTTGGTTTTGTTTTTTTTTTTTTTTTTTTTTTACAATTATTTTATTTACGTACATACATTTATTTATTTATTTATTTATTTAAATATGACGAGAGAGGGACAGAGTGAGAAAGAGAGAGAGGGAAAGGAAGGGAAAGTGAGAAAGCAAGCCCCCAGGTCCAAGACTCAAATCACCGTTGGCCATGCGGGAATCCAGTGCCCTTCACCACCACGCCTCTGCCGGCCCCCGGGAGCTGAGCCTGGAAGTGCCAGGAAGCCATAGACCATGAGGGTGTGTAGTGAGAGAGCAGCGGGCCACGGCCGATATCTGAGCAGAGTGCGTGTGGGGAACCACAGTCGGCTCCTGTGGCTGGGGCCCAGGGGCCGGCAAAGCTGGAACGAGACCCTAACTGCCTCTGGGCCCCTGTGGGGTTTGGTTTTAACCAGAAAGTGCAGGGGAGAGTCGGAGTGTGATGGCATCAGGTTTTCATTTTAGGAAGAACAGTGTGGCAGCAGTTTTGTTTATGACTTGGAGTAACGTCAAATGGGGAGCAGAGGATACCATTTAAGAAAAAGAGGAGATTCTAAACTAAGATAAGGAGAGAATGCAGAGATACAGAGACGCGAACAGGTTCTACCAAGTTTTAGGAAGCAGAATATCAGGATATGGTGACTGAGGGAGGAAGAGTCTGGATGATCCCGAATTTCATCTGGGCAACTGCATGATGGATGGTGCTTGATAGAAGGTAGAGGATAGACCTGTACTTAGCATTAGTCTCTTAGGGAAACAGGCAAGCCTCCCTTTTGGCTCTCATTCTAGCTGAACTCTGGCTTTCTTATAAATATTTCATTGGGGTAGGCATTGTGGTTAACATGTCAGATTCCCCATGGCCCACCGCGGTTCGAGTCCCAGACACAGTGGTGTGGAAATCACACCCGGTGAGTGTGCATACACGTCACACCCAGTGAGTGTGCATACATGCCCAAACTTCTGAGAGGAGAATGGAGAAGGGATTGTGGCGTGGCCATCCCCTCTAAGGGGTTATTTCTCACTTTCCCTTTCTTTGTCTCTCTCCTCTCCAGTGAACACATGTGCCCTATAGCAGAACCTAAAAACAAACAAACAAACAAAACAACAACAGCAGATATGCTGGATTAGCAGAAACTCTGTCTTCTGATAGCCCTTAGAACCTTTAATACACTAACGGTCATTGCCGTTCCCGCGGGTGGAATGTGATGTGTCGTGCTGACTGAATACATGTGACCACTGTTCTGTGTCGGAAGTGCTCTTTAACAGTGTTCTTCAAGTACAGTTGGAAGGGTTTTGTCTGAACATGTTCCTGTGGGCCCTTTCTGTTCTAGACGTACTCCTCCCACCCCCACTTTCACTGGGAGGAGAGACACGTTTCTCCCTTCCCTTCCTTTGGGCCACTGCCACTCGGTGATGATAGTCATTGAAAGTCCTTGTCGTCTGTTGTACCAGGCCACTACCCCAGCTCTGTTTCTCTCGTCTGTCTCAGGCCTCATGATGCTCTTGGGATTTTTTTTTTTTTTAAACTACCAGGTTGTGTGTGCAGAGAGAGTGGGAGAGGGAGTTGACACCACGATTCCTTCTACGTTCTCCATCCTGTCAGGATTGGGGGCACACATACACGTATGCCTGGTGTGTTTTTCAGGCTGCTAGGGCCAGGGTTCAAACTTAGAGCTTTTACCCGCTCCAGCCTCTATTATCACCCTCAGAGACTTAACCTCTGTATACGATGGGGTCTCAGAAAGTTCGTGGGAGGTGCATGCTATGAAGAACTGCATAGATTTCGGATTTACTTTGCACCAGATAAACTCCTACTTTAATTCTCTTTTTCCATGAACTTTGGGAAGTTCCCTTGTACCCTTGTATGTTCGATCCCTTTCTCCCTCAACTTTCTTTGACTTTGTGAGTTTTTGTTTTTTGTTTTGTTGGCTAAAGAGCGCATGGACTTGCCAGAGAGAAAGGAGAAGAGAAAGCACCTCCTGTGGACCTGGTCATGCTGCAGCCCCTTCTCCATGTCTCCTCGGGACCGTAGGCACACAGGCATAGGTGCTGGGCGTGCTTCCTAGCAGTGGGGCCTGGCTTCCTTAGCCAGCAGGCCGTTTCTGGCCAGTGTTTTATTTTAGCCCCTCCTCAAGGCCTCGGGGATTGGTGCTTGCTCAGTCCTCAGCAAGGCGTACTGTGTCCTTTTTCCTCCGTGTGTCCTACTGTTTACAGGGAGTCACTTTTTTTTTTTTCCAATATGACTTTCATATTTGTGATTTTCTCCTTTTTTTTTTTTTGGCCAGTTCACTTTAGAAAAAAAATGACTTTATTAGAGTATAATTTACATTCCATAAAATGGACACATTTTAAGTGTGCAATTCAGTGATTTTTAGTGAATTTCCAGTTGTGCAAATATCACATAACCCAGCTTGAGGACATGTCCATCACCCCAAAAGACCTTTTGCGCCGGTTTGCTGTCAGCCGTGGCCCTGTCGATTCTGAGCTACGGCAACCACTGATTTGCATCATGTCTCTATGGTGTGCCTTTTCTGAACATCGAATATAAGTGGGATCATGAAATACACAGTCTTTTGCCTCTGTTTTTTTTTTTTTTTCCCCATTTGTTTTGGAGATTCATTCAGGTTGTAGCATGTGTTGGTATTTTATTCCTTTTTTTTATTGCTGAATAGTATTTCATCTTGAGGATATGTTGCATTTATTTTTGTTATATCTAAGAAATTTTCACCTAACCCAAGTTACTAAAGTTTTTCTCCTGTGATTTCTTCAAAAAATGGGGTAGTTTTAGTTCTGCAAATTTATTTTTGTGTGCGTGTGTTAATTTGTTTCTTCCTAAAGAGAAGGAGAAGGAGAGAGAGCACAGCCTCCCACCCAGGTCTTCATGCCATGATCCAGCCCCAGCCTCAGCCAGCACGCGCCTGCCAGGCATAGACAGGAAGGCCTCTGGACTTGAACCTGGGACTTGGCCATACAGGTCCACTTGAGTTACTGCCATGCCACCCTATGGCCCCTGCCAATTAACTTTTAAGCTCTTCTATCTTCCCTTTTTTTTTTTTTTCCAGCTTATTTCTTTCTAGAGACAGAGCATGAGTGCACCCCCCACGGGTCTTAGCACTGCAGTCCACTCCCAACTTGAGCCAGTCCTGCTCATGGGCATGTGTATGTCGAGCCCTGATCCCTCCTGTGTGGGTCAGCCTCACAGAGCGTTGCGTTTGCCGTTGCACCACTGTCCGGCCCTGCTAGCTTTAATCCTCGTGTTGCACGGTTTGGTTTGTGTGTTATATGCTTTGATTTAATACCATCAACATGGCTAGTTTTTGCTTTGAATTTTGTGAGGGAACTGCAGGCTGCAGAGGCTAAGTCCGGTCCCAGATGGGCCCCAGTGGGTATATAACTGTCTTATTTTAGGAAAGTGACTGTGATTCCTGTGCCATACAACTCAGGGCTATGTGTCATAAAGATGGTTTCTATCGGGTTGATGTGTGAATTGCCAGTGATGTTTTAACATTCTTTCTTAAATCATGGTTCATATTATCCAGGCCAAGGATGATGGACAGACAGCCAAAGCAACCAAATTTTTAGCCTTGGACAAATGCTTGCCACATAGAGACTTTCTTCAGGTAAAAATAAATAACTTTGCAATATAGCTTTACTCTTCCAGTGATTAAAAAAATTACTAATTTTCCTTCCAGAATTTATTTGTGGTCTTTGTATATTATGTACTCTTAAGAATTCTTTGGGGATGCTTATTTTTTAAGTTTCTCTAATTGATTTCTTTCGTGAGAGAGAGATACTCTTAAGAGGGTCTTGCCGTGCCATGATCCTCCCCGAGGGGTCCCAGCCTCCCGGGACCACAGGCATGTGAGGGTATGGCCTGCTGTGTTCAGGGTGACCTGGGGTCTGAACCTGGGCTTCCCAAATAGCCCCAGCGTCACACAGTACAGCTCCAGTGCTTTCACTACAGCTGGGCCAAAATACTTAGGCTTGTAAAAATAGACGTATATATGTACTTGTTAAAATGACCAATTTCTTCCTGTAGGTGTTAGAAATAGATCATGACCCCGGTGCTCCCGATCACTTGGAGTATGATACCGAGTGGCTCGCCATTCTCAGGGCTACTGACGATCTTATTAACGTGACCGGGCGCCTGTGGAACATGCCTGAGAACAACGGGCTACACACGAGGTGAGTGACCTTGGACCAGCCTTCTCCACTGTGTGCAGGATTTTTGTCCCCCCATTATTGTTTTTAATCAAGGGAATTGTTGAATGTGTGTCAGAACAGTTCAGGGTTTACCGGCTAAGATGGTCTAGAAAACTGCAGCTTTTCCATCTAAGGAGTAGACAGACTGTTGAGCATCAATCCAGATCAGCTGATAAGTGGATGATTCCGCATAAAACAAGATGGTAGAGATTTGGTTCACACAGAAAATATGTATGCTTGTTTCAGAGTGTGAGTTAAACCCAGCTTTGGCCAAGAATTGTTTTTATTTGTAAATGGCCCTTTGATAAGTTAACTATAATCTTACTAAATAACACTTTGATAGTTTGTTTTTTATCCTTACATCAAAATTCCATAGTTAGATTTTATCATGTAAAGTTTAAAACCTATTGTTTTGGACCCCCGTAGGTGGGATTATAGTGCAACAGAAGAAGCTATGAAGGAAGTATTGGAGAAGTTAAATCACGACCTCAAAGTTCCATGCAACTTCAGTGTCACAGCTACGTGTTATGACCCTAGCAAGCCGCAGACACACATGCAGCCGGTCCATAGGATCAATCCTCAAACGACTACATTCTGTGCCCAACTTGGCATCACGGATATCAATGTCAGGCTTCAGAACGCCAAGGAAGAGCATCACGTGTGTGGTGAATCCGAAGAACAGGATGATGTGGACAGTAGTGACTCTGGAGAAGACCGGAGCGAGTATAACACAGACACGTCCGCCCTGTCCTCTATTAATCCAGACGAAATAATGTTAGATGAAGAGGAGGAGGACGAAGATATCGCGAGCGCACACAGTGACATGAATACACCCTCTTTAGGACCTTCTTCTGATCAAGCCTCGGACTTTTCTGCAAGCTTCTCAGACGTCAGGATCTTGCCAGGGTCCATGGTCGTATCCTCCGATGATACAGTAGGTTCTCCGATGAGAAGCGAAGGAAAAGCTGGGGAGACTGTGGAGTCAGGGGATGAAAGGGACTTGACTGCCGTGCCAGCGAAGAGGCTCAGTGATGGACAAGAACCTGAACAAAGAAAGAAAATTAAGAGACGAAATCAGGCCATTTATGCTGCAGTAGATGACGATGAGGGTGGGGATGCAGCTTAGGACAGTTTACTTCTCTGAGTATTATATGTAGACATGTGATTTTTGAGATCATATTTTTAGAGTTGGATTTTTGACTAAAGACCTAACTTGTGATACTGAAGTTACATAAGAAAATTTTAGTTGGGTATTGACTTTATCTTTAGGCCTTTGTGTATTTCAGATACAGATATTAAAATTTTGTATATTTACTTTATTGGGTACCTTTTTTTGGAATATATACTCTATTTTTTTTTTTTTTTTTTAGCAAATGCTTATTAATTTTTAAAAATACTTATTTATTTCTTCCATGAGAGAGAGAGGGACAGGTTATCCCCAAAGGGTCTTCACACAGCAATCCACCCCCAGTGTCAGCTGGCCTATGTCGTGGGCACACGTACTTGTCCGGGGTGCTCAGGGACCTGGAGGACACAAACCGAGGACCTCTCCCGGGTGGGCCCAGCGCATTACCACTGTGCCACCACTAGGCCTTTCAGCAGACGCTTACGGAACATCTAGTGATACTTAGTCCAGGCCCTCTTCTATAAGATAGGACGATAAAGATGACTAAGACAGGGACTTTGCCTTCAAGGAGTTACTGTCACTAAACGTTTTGATGTATAAACTATGGCACATGATATTTTGTTCTACAAAGTGAGACAATGATTGTATATATAATCATGTATTTTTTTCACTGATTATATATTTTCCCTGAGCAGCTCTTAGTGTCTGTCAAAAAAAAATTTATAATTGAAGATGGTAGACAAGATTTCAGGAAATAAATAAATGTCAGTCTTAAACATTGGTAAACATAAAATCTTACACTTCCTTATGGAGATAAATGAACTTTTATTGACCTTTTTAAAAAAAGAATTATTTATTTATTTGTCTCCATTTTTGTTATTACTTTTTAGTTTGACCAGAGAGAGAATGGGGAAGGGAAAGAATAAGCTGCCAGGTCTGGGACTCGAACTGTCATTGGCCATGTGGGGATCTAGCACCTTTAACCACCACGCCACCTGCTGGCCCCAACTTTTATTGACTCTTACATATTATATCTTACTATTAACCTTAGTTTTAATTCAACTATTGTAACTGTGCAGATCATTTTTGGCATAGCTCACCTATGCATAAATTTTTAGGTTGGTGGCAAAAGCAGTCATGGTTTGGGACTGTGAATTTTTAGTCATCATACCTAGACACAAATACATCTTTATGAATGAAAATAGGAACCATTGCAATCAACACATTTTTGCTTATGAGAAGTTTATTTTTTGTAGCATGAAAGTCCACACTTGGGATGTGACAAATTCTTGGAAAACATTTTCTGCTTCCTGCTGGCTGTGGAAGCATTTTCCCTGCAAAAAGTTGTTGAGATGCTTGAAGAAGTGGTAGTGGGTTGGCGAGAGGCCAAGTGAATATGGTGTATGAGGCAAAACTTTGTAGCCCAATTTGTTCAACTTTTGAAGCATTGATTTCTGTTAACCAGTGCCAGCTGCAGGCGCTGCAGTCTTTGGTGCATCTCAATTTGCTGAGCATACTTCTCAGATGTATTTCGCCAGGATTCAGAAAGCTGTAGTGGACCAGACCACTGCTTTGGAAAGCACTGTGGAGCTTTTCAGTCCAGCCACTGGTTGTTGTATAAAATACAGTTTTCGGGGACCAGCAGTTGGCGGAATGGCTGTTGCTGGATTCCCATGTAGTCGACTGCAGTCTGAGTCCTGGACCCGGTGGCTTAAACTCATGCATGTGCTTGCTGCCCAAGATCCCAGAGGAGAATGGAGGAGAAGGGATTACGGCATGATCATCCCGCCAGGGGGTGATTTCTCACTTTCTAGCTCTCTGTCTCTCTCTGTCTTTCTGGCAAGCGCATGCGCCCTATAGCAAAAACCTCTCAAAAAAAAAAAAAAAAAAAAATCCAGTTTTGATCACATGTCACAATCTGATCAAGAAATCGTTTATTGTTGCATAGAATAAGAAGAGATGACACTTCAAAACAGTGGTCCCCCCCCCCCACCCGCTCAGCTCCTGAGACACTCACTTACCCAGCTATTTCTACCTTTCCAGATTGCTTCTAATGCTAAACGACCATAGAGTAGTTGATGTTGAGTTCTTAGTCTTCTCTTGAGTAGACTTTTGTTTGCTCTTGGTTGTTGTAAGTTTCCAGTGACTACCTACTCCGCTCCTCATCTTTGAGGCTTTCGTCTTGCAGAACCTCTTAAACACCACTGCACAGTACGTGCATTAGCAGTTCGTGGCCCAGATACGATGTCAGCGTTGTGAGTTGTCTCCACTGCTTTACAACTTACTTTGAACTCGAATAAGAAAATGGCTTGCATTTGCTTTTTGTCTAACAACATTTCCTTAGTCTAAAATATGTGTAAAATAAACATCAAGTAATAAGTTGTTAGCAAAAAAAGAAACGAGAAATGCACATTAAATGATCCATAACGGCCACATTTATTAAGACTGTATCCAATATCAAACAGCAAATTTCAACAATGCAAAACCTCAATTACTTTTGCACCGACCTAATACAATCAGGGTCAATTTATTCTAATTCTGCCCCTCATGCTGCATTTGCTAGTATGAAAATAATTTTGGAGCTCCAGGTGGAAAAGCTATAAAGCTGTGCTTCTCTGGTTAAAATGCCTTGGCCACCTGAGGAGACTGTTACCTTACAATTTGTATTAGGAGTTACGGAGTCCAGAGATGGTCCCAGTGGTCTCAGCTTCTTACCCTCCCACCACATCCAAATCCAGGAACCCATCTCGAGAGTGAAGTAGAAGTTAGCATACATACTACTAGCATTTGATTTGATCAAATCAGGACTTGGGAACTTTTATTTTTTCCTTACTTTTTTTTAAACTTAATTTCTTTTTTGAATAGAATACTCACGGATTTACATTTTCAGGCTTTATTTAAAGACTTAAGTCTTTAAAGCTATGATTTCTCTCCCTGATTGGTGATTTCTCCATCTCTATTTCCCCGCAGAGTGGCTGGTGGAGCCAGAGGCTTATCAGGCTTAGGTATAATCCTTTTGAAAAGAGTGTAGGTGATGCTGTGTTTCTTTATCAGGTGACAAGTATCTGGTTTTCTCTAGTTTTGTGATATTACCGGCTATTGATGTCCAGTGTTTAGATACCTTAATTTATTGGGAGCTGCAAAATAGTAATATTCCAATTCAATAATTTTCATGTATTAGTTGGAATGCTTTTACATATTTATAAGTTGAAGCATTTTTATAACAATACTATTTTTATTTATTTTTTTAGAGAGAATTTTGCTATAGGGCGCTTGTGCTCACCAGAGAGACAGAGACAGACAAAAAGCAAGAAATCATCCTCTAGAGAGGATGGCCACACTGCTGTCCCTTCTCCATTCTCATCTTGGGATTTGGGGAATGTGCACATACCCACCTGGCGGCAGTTTCAAACCACTGGGTCCAGGACTCAAACTGTAGTCAGCCATGTGGGAGTCCAGTGCCTTAACCACTACGCCTCCTGCTGGCCCTAACAATACTATTTTTTATAGCCAATAAACCAGTGGTGACATTTTATATAGGAAATAGATGTTTCATTTTTTCTCTTGCCAGGTTTCAAAGATAGTGATTTGGGTCTCTACCAAACCCCAAACTGGTCAATTAGGTTCTTTTTTAGTTTATTTATTTAAGCCATGAGTGAGAGACACACAAGCGAAATATAGAAGTAGAAAGAGAGATACAGGCACCTCCATCCAGGTCTTCAAGCTGCAGTCTATGTCCAGCATCAGCTTTTGTGGCTGAGAGGAGATCTCGGGATGTGAACTTGAAATGTTCCCACATGGCCTCAGCTCCCGTGACCAAGTATTTGAAGTCTTCATAAGTCACAATTATGCCTTTGAAAGCTCCTATTTTTGCTCAGTAGAAGCACCTTCAAGTTATTTCTGAATTATTTGACATGACCCTGCTTCATTCTTGCTATCTAGTGTGAAATATTCCAGATTCATCCTGTACCTTTCCTGCCCCAGGCTTGGAATGAACCATCCACTCCCCCTCACCCCCAAAATTCTCTATTTCTCAGACATGCAATTTCAGGACCACAGTCTGGGTATGAGAATGACTAATTGCTACTGAATTGTCCGTAGGCGTCAATGAACAGAGCTAGGAAATAAATATACACACACGTGTGTGCATGCCCGTGCCACAAAATATTTCAAGTTCATATTAATATTTGCAGTTCAAATTCAGGACTACAGGGCATTTCACTTAACGTCTCCTATCTTATAGCAATATTCCCACCTTCTAAACTCAAAATCGGAAATTCGAGGACCTAGATTATAATAGAAGAAGGAAATCTTATGATCACTCATTTACTTTAATGTGCATTAAAAGTTTAAGAATAATACAGTTGCTGAGAATAGTAAATATTTTTTGAGAGATATTTTACTATAGGGTATGTGCACTTGCTGGAGAGACAGAGAAGGATGTAGAGAGAGAGATCACCCACTGGGGGACGGCCACATCACAGTTCCTTCTCCGTTCTCTCAGGGTTTGGAGCAGGCATGCACGTGCACCCAGCATGAGTTTCAAGCCACTGGGTCCGGGACTCGAACTGTGGTTGGCCATGTGGGAGTCAAGCATCTTAACCACCACACCACCTGCTGGCCCCTTCTACTTGTGTTTTCTTCCCCATTTTTTTCTCTGATTTTGTTTGGAATCACTGAATATTTCTTACTCAATTTCTATGTCCTTTGTTGTCTTACTGACTATAAGCCTTACTGTGTTATTTCAGTGGGTGTTTACAATATTCATGTCTTAAAAAAATTGTACTTATTTTACTTTATTTTTTAAATTTAACTTTATTTATTTATTGGAGAGGTTTTTGCTATAGGGTGCGTGTGCTCATCGGAAAGATAGAGACAGACAGGAAGCGAGAAATCACCCCCCAGGGGGGATGGCCATGCCGCAATCCCTTCTCCATTTTCCTCTTGGGACCTTGGGCATGCACGCACATGCGCCTGGCGTGAGTTTAAGCCACCGAGTCTGGGACTCGAACTGCGGTCAACTATGTGGGAGTCCAGCGACATAGTCACTACGCCAACTGTTAGTCCCTATTTATTTGTTTTTAATTTGACCAGAGAGGGGCAGAGTGTGAGAGAGAGAGAAAGAGAGAGAGAGAGAGAGAGAGAGAGAGAGAGAGAGAGAGAGAGAGAGAGAAAGAAAGTGAGACAGCAAGCCACCACATCCAGGACTCAAACCGTGATTGGCCATGTGGGAATCCAGCGTCCTTAATCACCACACCACCTACTGGTTCCCAATATTTATCCTTTTACAAATGTAATTTCTTTCATGTGAATATAAGAGTGAGCAAGCAAGAAGAGGCAAGCACCTTAAACACGGTCTAACACCAAGATCCCTCCAGCCTTCCCATTCAGCCAAGACCCTGGATCTTGCGCCCTGCCAGCATGTACCGTTTAACTAGGGAACCAAACCTGCAACCTTTCTCTGGAGCTGGCATCAGCTGTGTCACTGCTGTGCTACCGTGCCTGTCCCGTAGTGTAGAGCTCCAAGTTATGGCTCTCCTTCCGAGTGACGCTCTGCCACCTCACCCAGAACCCCACGCTGGCGTACTTGCACTGCTTCCCTCCCAGCCTTTGTTCACCTGAGCCATGTTTCCTCCTGTGTGTGTTATAAACTTAACATACTGCTTTGGTTTTTATTTAAGCAGTGAATTTTATTTTAAACATTTTGTAATTGCCAGAGGGTGCATACACTCTCCAGAGAGAGACAAGGAGACAGAGAGAGAGAGTGGGAGAAAGCCCCTCCAACGGGAAATGATGCACTGCCATCCCTCCTCCGTCTCCCCGTCCGGTCAGGATTTGGGCACGCAGGTACGCACACACGCATGCCCGGCATGGCTTTCAAGCTGCTGGGCAGGCCTGGGTTTGAACTCATTGGTTGGTCATGTGGGATTCTATTCCCTTAACCACTAGGCCATGGGCCAGCCCCTATTTTAAAGTTTTTAAGAAGTTTTTAGGGGCTGGCCCCATGGCCTAGCAATTAGGAGAGCTGGATCCCACATGGCTGACTGCGTGGTTCTAGTCTTGGCCCCGACAGCTTGAAGAGCACACTGTGCGCACGTGCATGCTCATGGTCCTGACAGGACGGAGTGACAGAGAGAGGATTGTGGCGTGACCATGCCCCAGCAGGGGGCACCTTCTCCCTCTCCCTCCCTCCCTCTCTCTGACTCTCTGGCATGTGTGCTCTAATTGGAAATTTTTAAAAAATATGTAGTTACCCATGAAGTTACTATTTCTGATGTTCATTCTTTGTGTAGATCCATATTTTTGGTCTAGTTTTTCTTCTGCCTGAAGGGCTTCCTTAACATTCAGTGCAGGCCTACTGGTGATAATTTATTTCAGCTTTTATATATACATTTTTAAAAAAGTATTTATTTTGCCTTCAGTTTTGGAAGATAATCTCACAAGGGATAGAATTTTTTTTTTTTTTTTTTTTTTTTTTTGAGAGGTTTTTGTCTTGGGGCACGTGCACTTGCTGGAGAGTGACAGAGAGAGACAATGAGAGGGAAAGTGAGAAATCACCTCCCAGGGGGATGGCCATGCTGCAATCCATTCTCCATTCTCATCCTGGAATCTTGGCCATGCATGCACACACATCCGGCATGATTTTCTAGCCACCGGGTCCAGGACTCAAACTGCAGTCAGCTGTGTTGGAGTCCAACCATGTGACTGCTACTGCATCTGCTGGCCCCAAGGGATAGAATCCTATGCTGACAGTTTTTATTCAGTTTTGTTTTTTTAAGGTTTTTGCCATAGGACATGTGTGCTCACTGGAGAGAGACAGAGACAGTGGGAGGGAAAGTGAGAAATTATCTCCCAGAGAGGACGGCAAGGCCCAATCTCTTCTCCATTCTCCTGGGAAAATGTGATGTTCTATCTAAAAAGTCATCACCAAACTCTAGGTCATCTACATTTTCTGTGTTATCTCCCAGGAGTGCAGCTTCATTTTATTTAATTAATTTATTTATTTACTTATGTATTTTAGGTTTTTGCCATAGGGTGCATGCGCTCACCAGAGAGAAACAAAGAGGGACAGTTAGAGAGAAAGTGAGAAATAACCCACTGGGGGAATGAGCCACGATGCAATCCCTCCTCCTCCATTCTTCTCTCGGGATTTTGGGCATGATGCACACGCACCTGCAGTGATTTTTAAGCCACTGGGTCCAGGACCCGGAACTGTAGTTGGTCATGTGGAAGTCCATCACCTTAACCATCATGCCAGCTGTTGGCCCCTAACCTTTATTTATTTATTTATTTGAGAGGTTTTTGCTATAGGGCATGTGCACTCGCCAGACAGACAGAGAGAGACAGAGAGACAGAAAGCGAGAAATCACCCCCCAGGGGGGATGGCCACGCCGCAATCTCTTCTCCTCCATTCTCCTCTTGGGATCTTGGGCATGCGTGCACACGCGCGTGAGTTGTAAGCCACCGGGTCTGGGACACGAACTGCGGTCGACTACGTGGGAGTCCAGCGACATAGCCATTACGCTAACTGCTGGTCCCTCTAACTTTTATTTTTTAATTGCTGGAGGGCATGTGTGCTTGCCAGACAGAAACAATTGGGGTGGAGGGCAGAGAGAAAGCACCCCCAATGGGATGTGGTCATGCTGTAATCCCTTCTCATCTCTCCATTCTGTTGAGATTTGGGGCAAATGTGCTTGGCATGTTTTTCTTTTCTTTCTTTTTTCAAATTAGTTATTAATTTTTTGGTTAGAGAGTGTGCACACTCATCAGAGAGAGAGCAAGGGAGACAAAGAGGGAGAGGGGAAAGCAGCCCTCCCATGGGGAATGGTCATGCCAATCCCTTCTCTTCCATCTTTCGTCCTCTTGGGATTTGGAGCATGCATACACACATACCCAGAGTTTCTCAAGCTACTGGGTCTAGGACCAAACTGTGAGGTCACCAATATGGAACAGCTGCCTGACCAATCAGACCATGGAGCTAGCCACCACCTGGCATGTTTGCAAGCCACTGGGACTAGGACTCAAACCATGTGTTTGGTTGGCCATGTGGAATCTGGCATTCTTTTTTTTTTTTTTTTTTTTTTGAGAGGTTTTTGCTATAGGGCGCGTGCGCTCGCCAGACAGAGAGATAGAAAGCGAAAAATCACCCCCCCAAGGGGCATGGCCACACTGCAATCCCTTCTCCTCCATTCTCCTCTTGGGATCTTGGGCATGCACGCACACGTGCCCGGCGTGAGTTTTAAGCCACCGGGTCCGGGACTCAAACCGCAGTCAACTACGTGGGAGTCCAGCGACATAGCCATTACACTAACTGCTGGTTCCTGGCATTCTTTTTTTTATTTTTTATTTTTAGAATGATTTTATTTGACATTATTATTTTATTATTATTATTATTTAATTTGACCAGAGAAAGGCAGAGAGAGACATAGAGACAGAAAGTGAGAAAGCAACCTGTCAGGTCCAGGACTTCAACCGCGGCCAGCCAAGTGGGAGCCCAGCATCTTAAACTACCATGCTACCTGCTGGCCTGAATCTGGCATTCTTTTTTTTTTTTTTTTTTTAATTGGCTTATCTTTTTATTGTTTTTTTTCTTTCATTTATTTATTTTTACATTTTTCCACAAACATTTACTTTACATAGCAAAAAATTTTAGCTCATACTCCATAATTCTTGACAGTTTGCAAACAACTTTCAAAATTTCAAAATACTGAATTTTAAAGATAATATTCAAAATATGTCTTATAATTTTGTATAATTTTATAACTCTATAACAACAGAAGCAGTATGGTTTCATATATATATATATATATATATATATATATTTTTTTTTTTTTTTTTTTTTTTTAGAGTGCAGACCCTCAGTGTATATTAAGTGGGGACAAACAATGCCTCTCCTTCATAGCATGGCTTGCTTCACTCAGCAGTAAGTCTTCCATATTCATCCACTTCCTTTTGAATCTGGCATTCTTAGCTATTAGGCTAGAAGTTTTATAGTGTTGTTTTGTTTGTTTGTTTTTTTATTTTGTTTTGTGATGCATTTTGAGTTAATTTTTGCGAAGAGTGTAAGGTCTGGGTCTATGTTATTGTTTTTAGCATATGGATGTCTAAGTTTTCTAGAACCATTTGTTGGAAAATATTGTCTTTTCTTCATCATATTGCCTTTGCCCCTTTGTCAGAGATCTGTTGACTGTGTTTGTGTGGGCCTATTTCTGGACTCTGTTCCGATTTCTTGATCTATTTGATTTGTTCTTTGGCTAATGTTACACTGTCTTGAGGTCAAGTAGTGTCTGTCGGTCCTCGAACTTGGTTCTTCCTCTTCAATATTTTGTTGGCTACTATGAATCTTTTGCCTCACCATATAAAATTTAGAATCACTTTGTTGATATCTGTAAAACAACTGGCTAGGATTTTAATTGGGACTGCATTGAATTTATGAACCAATTTGGAAAGAACTGACATCTTGACAATGTTGAGTTTTCCTATCCATAAACATGGAATTTTTTTCCGATTTATTTAGTTATTTGATTTATTCATCAGTTTTATTGTTTTTCTCATGCAGATCTTGTTCTTATTCTATTAGATTTACACTGAAGTATTTTATATTTGGAGGGTGCTAATGTAAACGATATTGTGTTTTTAATTCAAATTCCACTTGTTCATTGGTGGTGTCTCTGCTTTTCACTTTCCCCTTTATCTTGGATCTCAGTACTTTGGTTATGATGTGGGAGAGTTTAGCTCATGTCTCTCATGCTTGGGGTTAATAGAGCCGCTTGACTCTGGGGCTTTATTGTTTCCATAAAATTTGGAAACATTCCAGGCATTATTTTTTTTTTTTCTTTTTTTGGAGAGGTTTTTGTTATAGGGCGCGTGCGCTCGCCAGACAGACAGAGAGAGACAGAGAGATAGAAAGCAGGAAATCACCCCCCAGGGGGGATGGCCACGCCGCAATCCCTTCTCCTTCATTCTCCTCTCGGGATCTTGGGCACGCACGCACACGCGCCCGGCGTGAGTTTAAGCCGCCGGGTCCGGGACTCGAACCGCGGTCGACTACATGGGAGTCCAGCGACATAGCCATTACGCTAACTGCTGGTCCCCCAGGCATTATTTTTTTAACAGTTTTCTCTGTCTCCACTCTCTTTCCTCTTCTCTGGGGACACCAGTTACTCTTATATTAGGCAGCTTCAAGTCTCACAATTCTCTGATACTCTGTTCATTTTTTTTTAATTCTTTTTTCTCTCCAGGTTTCATTTTGGATAGTTTCTGTCGCGTTTTCCAGTTCATTCATCTGCGATGTCCGATCTGCCTTCCGTTTCATTTGGTGTACGTTTTGTCTCCAACATTGTAATTTTCCTCTCTAGAAGTTTGATTTGGATCTTTTTCATAACTTCTATGTCTATTAATTTTTTAAAACATAGAGTATGTGTTTATAATAACTTTCAATGTATTTGTCTTCTCATTCTAATGTGTGTGTCAGTTCTGGGTTGGTATCTATTGACTGAGCATTCTCTTCGGTATCTATTTTCCCACTCCTTTGCATGTTTGACATTTTCTGATCCGATGTGAGACATTGTGAATTTTATTTTGTTGTATGTTAGATGTTTTTATTTTCCTATTCATATTCTAGAAGGATCCCAGTTAGTGGGATCCAGTTGAGTTATTTGATCCTTTCAGGTCCTGCTTTTCAGAATTGCTAGGCACTGTCAGAGCTGTGTTTAGTTTAAGGTTACTTTTTCCCAAGTACAGAGACAAGCCCTTTCTAAGTTTTCTTCCCAATACCACAGGAATGATGAGGTTTTCCAGCCTGGCTGTTGGGAAGAGGTAGCCCTAATTTCTGGCCCTGTGTGAGTGCCAGGTATATTTTCTTTCTCTGGTGATTCTTTCTCTTGCTGCAGATTTTTCCATATATATATATCCTAAGGGTGACCTTGTGTAGCTCTCTTGCATTTGCACTGTATGAAGTTCTCTTCTCTCCAGTACCCTGCTACCACAATCTTCCTTGATTTTTTTTTTTTTTTTTTTTTTTTTTGGAGAGGTTTTTGCTACAGGGTGCGTGCTCTCGCCAGAGAGACAAAGACATAGAAACAGAAAGCGAGAAATCACCCCCCAGGGGGATGGCCACGCTACAATCCCTTCTTCTCCATTCTCCTCTCGGGATCTTGGGCACGCATACACATGCACCAGTGATGAGTTTAAGCCACCAGATCCAGGACTTGAACCGCGGTCGACTACATGGGAGTCCAGCTACATAGCCATTACGCCATCTGCTGGTCCCAAGGAGTCCATGGGATCTTCCTTGAAGAGTCCTGCACTGTTGTTTAGAAATTCTCTGGCTGCAGTAATCCGGGATAATCATGATGCAGTAATCTAGGGTAATCACATGACTCACCCTGTGCGTTTTCCATCTCTCAGGGATTATTATTGCCCTTCATTGCTTGATGTTCAGTGTTTTAAGAACCATTGTTTCATATAAGTTTGTGCTTTTGTTTCAAGTGAGAGAGTAACCCTGACCTCTATATTCCATCTTGCTGGAATTGGAATTCTCTTTTTTTTTTTTTTTTTTTTTTTTAGAGAGATTTTTGCTATAGGGCGCGTGCGCTCGCCAGACAGACAGAGAGAGACATAGAGACAGAAAGCGAGAAATCACCCCCCAGGGGGGATGGTCACGCCACAATCCCTTCTCCTCCATTCTCCTCTCGGGATCTTGGGCACGCACGCACACGTGCCTGGCGTGAGTTGTAAGCCACTGGGTCCGAGACGCGAACCGCGGTCGACTACGTGGGAGTCCAGCGACATAGCCATTACGCTAACTGCTGGTTCCCGGAATTGGAATTCTCTATCCTGTATGATTTTGATGGTTTCTTCTTTTTTTTTTTTTTTTTTTTTCTTTTTTTGGAGAGGTTTTTGCTATAGGGCGCGTGCGCTCACCAGACAGACAGAGACAGACAGAGAGATAGAAAGCGAGAAATCACCCCCCAGGGGGGATGGCCACACCGCAATCCCTTCTCCTCCATTCTCCTCTTGGGATCTTGGGCACACACGCACACACACCCGGCGTGAGTTTAAGCCGCCGGGTCCGGGACTCGAACCGCGGTCGACTACGTGGGAGTCCAGCGACATAGCCATTACGCTAACTGATGGTCCCTTGATGGTTTCTTCTTTTTAATTAATTTATTTATTTTATATACTTTCACTGAACATCATCACAGCATACGGAATGCAATTTTCTAGCCAGAACACAGTGTAAAGTGGCTTAATCATCCATGTTACCATCAACAAATAATCTTCCATTCCATATATATATATATATATGATTATTACTATTTTTTTTAGAGAGATTTTTACTATAGGGCGTATGCACTCACCAGAGAGACAGAAAGTGAGAAATCAACCCCCCAAGGGGGATGGCCATGCCACAATCCGTTCTCCTGCATTCTCCTAAGGATTTTGGGCATGCATGCACATGCATCCGTTGTGACTTTTAAGCTGCTGGGTCCCGGACTCGAATGTAGTTGACTACGTGGGAGTCCAGAGACGTAACTATGACGCCCTCTGCTGGCTCCACTCTATTCGTTTCTATCAATTTATTCTAAGGGCCAGCGGTTCACTATTACTCTGCCTTCTCCAGCTGTTCTGTCCAGTTAGTGCAGCTGCTCTTGGGCATACAGAGACTGAGTAAAGGATGCAGTCCATCAATACCTACCACAGATAAGTCATACTAAAAAAGTCAGTCTGGCCGTAGGAATAGAACGATAGGCCAGTGGAAGCAAAGAGAAAACTCAGACAGATGCACATCCATGTGGACAGACATGGTGACTGCTGTGGAGCACATCGGCATTGTGATGTGGTGGTGTGAGGTAACGTAAGTTTCAAAGCCTTTATTCTTGGCCAGGGACTGTCACCTCGTTCTCAGCATGCAGGCAGCAATTGGAATGACAACCTAGACTTGTAGTTTTGCAGGATATTTAAAGGAAAAAACTACAAGGGGCTTTTCAAGTCTGCTTGGGGGAGGGTCTGCTTCGGGCACAGTGGGGGTTTCCAAAAGGGAAGGCAATTTGGGGAAGGGGTGAGGGTTGGGGCCGCAAGTGTTGTGCCTACAAAGGGAATTTTCAGGGGAAGGAAAAGCTGCAAAGATTTTGAGGAAGACAGCTGTAAGGATTGTGAAACCTCAAGGGTGCAAGGGGTACGTTTTGCAAGTAAATGTAGCAAAAGCCCTCTGCAAGTCTTTGCAAGCAGTTTATAGAGGTAGGTCAGCAGTTAGTCTTAGCTCAGCAAGCTCCATGCTTTGTCTGCTTATTTCTTGTAGTCTGTCACAATAACCCAATGGAGAAAACATGGGCTGTTTTGTAGATGACATTGTGGAAGCTGGCTCACTTTAGGGAGAAAAAAAGCCCTTCATTTCTTACTATGTACAAATGTGGACTCCAGAGCCATGAATAAACTCAATTCAAACTATGAATTAATAAAAAAAAAAGAAAAAATATATAGGAAAATATTTCTGTGACTTGGGAGTGAGAAAGGTCTTCAAAAAGATTCCCAAAGTGCAAATCATTCAACAAAATAACAGTTGTATTTATTTTATTAATAGGAGAATATCTGTTAAATATATTTAACCAAAGATAGACAGGAAGACACCAAAAATAAACCAGACGATATACTTGGAAAAAAAGAGTTGCAATGTTTAATACCAAAATGGGCTTATATGTAGATTCTACAGGGAGTTTGTGGATTTGCAATAAAAAGACAGAGATCTCGACAGAGAACTGAGCAAACTGCATGAGAAGGCGATGTACAGAAGAAGCCACCAAACAGCTAACTTCTATGACAAGAGGTGCTCAGCTCATAAGCTGTCAGAGACGTGCAAATTAACACACGTGTGAGACACCTCACTGGACACTAGCACACTGACCATCGGCACCCTAGCACCTGCATGATGAGGGGCATGAATGGAATGGTTCTGGTGGCAAAGCCAGAGGCCACGTATTGTCCCACAGCACAGACTCCCTCCTACCAAGCCTGGCCTAAAAACTGCTGCTCTACATGTCCAGCGTGTCAACAGCAGAGGTCAATAGTGGGTCCCTGATATGATCCCTTCCTTGAGGAGACCAACTGGATACTTTGTGCCAACCTCACTGACTGTCTCAGGCTGTCCACTGTGTGTGAGTCAGGGTTCTCCAGAAAACAGAACCAAGAGGATCTATCGGATTGTCAGAAATGTCATGATGCATTTTTGCATAGAAAAACAGAAAAATGCATCATGACTTTTCCAACAACCCAATATATAGATATATAACAAGATATTTATTGTGGGAATTGACTCTATAAAGGATGAGAAGTCCTGTAACACGCCATCTGCAAGCTGGAGAGCTAGTACAGTCATTGGTATAGAGTTTGCTCCAAGTCTGAAGGCCTGACAGCCAGCGGGAGGCCATAAGTCCTGAAGTCTGAAGATCCAGGATCAAAAAACTCCAATGTCCATGGACAGGAGAAGATAGATGTCCTAGAAGAGGGAGAGAAAACTCCCCTCTCCTCCACCTGCATTGGTGACAGGACCTTCTTCACTCAGTCTCCTGATTCAATGCTGATCTCTTTTGGGAACACCTACACAGATGAACCCATTCAAGTGGACACATAAAATCAATGGTCATGCATTATAAGAGCCAATAGTTCATCCCATGGGAATGGGAATTCCAGACGTGAGCTTGCCTTGTTGCCTGCAGAGTATCAGACACAGCACTGTCTGGGAGTTAGGGAGCCTGATTCACAGGCATGGACTCTCGCTGTGGCAGTCGTGAGAATGTCCTTCATGGACCTCCAACTGGAGAGAGCGTTGCTGATGAAGGGGCCCAGCTGCTTCTCTGTGACATATAGCGCTGAGTTTGTGCTGAGGCCACTCCTCCCACAGGCTGCTCCCCGCCAATGAGTGCATGCAGCAAGAACACTGAAGAAGACCATTCCTAGGAGACACAGGACTCCTCTATGACTGATGGGCGTGAGGGTTCCTGGACGATGCTGCTGAAGCTTCCTTACACAGAGCTTTCCCCCAGGCGCTTCAGTCTTGCGTGATAGCTGTCCTAGTCTTACTAACTCCCTTTCTACTCTTCTCATACAGACATTTCTCCTTGTAAATTCTTGCATAGCTTTATGTCATCTATCTTCTTGGAGGACTTGAGCTTACATGGCTCCTATGAGGGGGTAAGTGGAGAAAAGCGTTAAGATGACTTTCTGGTTTCTGACTTGGGTAACTGGGTGCCTGGTGATTGTTAAGCACTGAATGAGATTTCCATTTAAAGAGAAAAGGCATAAGGAGAGGACAGAGTGGAGGGTGTGTGGAAGGACAAAAGGGAGAAAGGCACGGAGACCTCAGGAAAGGAGGACAGTCCCACTTGGTGTGGCTTTCTGTTGCAGATGAAGTTGACCTTTCCTCACTGAGGCCTAGGTCCAATTATCCAAATCTGAGACCAGCTCCACTCTCCCCCACAGCTCCCAACCATAACTTCATGAAAATGTGCGTAAGGGGATGTGAGTGTTGAATTTCCCATGAGGTTTCTGTGTTAGCTCAGGCTGCCACCACAGAAACACCACACTGGGCTGCCTGAGCAGTAGACATTTATTTCTCACAGTTCAGGAGGCTCGAAGGCCGAGGTCAAGATACTTGCAGATTCAGTTCCTGGTGGGGCTCTCTTCCTGGCTTGTGGACAGCCATCTTCTCACTATGTGCTCACCTGGCCTTGCCTTGGTGGAGAGAGAGAGAGATCTCTGTCTTTCTGTTGTTATAGGGACCTAATCTAAACCTAATTACCTCTCAGTGGCCCACTTCCAAATGCCATCATATCATCATATCAGAGTTAGGGCTTCAACACAGGAATTTGAGGGAAAACAGACACTCGGGACATAACAGTTTCTTTCAGCTGTATTGGAAGGTGTTCATTCTCAGAGACGTTCTGTCTTTGTAAAAGTCCTGTGCCACTCTCAGCAGTGGCCCTGAGAGTTTCCCCATACCTTACAGGAAGAAGGAACTAAACCCTGGTTCATAGGCCTTAACAACAAAGCCCATCAAATAGTCCTCCACTCTCAGAAGGTTGCCACTGTTTTCTGCAGGCTTCTTGCCAAGTCTGTTCTCCAGCCTTAGAAAGTGCTGTCTGGGGCACAAGTGGGCCACCGAGGATAATTACTTTCCCTTATCTCCCTGCCCTTACCTCCCCTCTCATTTATCTACAAGACATTCTTTAAAAAGGGGTGGGAAATGAAATGTATGAATACAGTAATTTCCAGAATCAACCCTGAAACATATTCTTATTAGCTGTGTAAGGGTTTAAGAATAGGAGCACATCTGGATAGTCTGGCTGGTAGAGCTGAGTGGAGAACAAAAAGCATTATCGCCAGTCCTTTTGGCCAGAACCGCCATCTTCCAGTAATTAACCAAAATGACAAACACAAAGGGAAAGAGGAGAGGCACCCGATATATGTTCTCTAGGCCTTTTAGAAAACATGGAGTTGTTCCTTTGGCAACATATATGCGAATCTACAAGAAAGGTGATATTGTAGACATCAAGGGAATGGGTACTGTTCAAAAAGGAATGCCCCACACATGTGACCATGGCAAAACTGGAAGAGTCTACAGTGTTACCCAGCATGCTATTGGCATTGTTGTGAACAAACAAGTTAAGGGCAAGATTCTTGCCAAGAGAATCAATGTGCGTATTGAGCATATTAAACATTCTAAGAGCAGAGATAGCGTCCTAAAACATGGGAGGGAAAATGACCAGAAAAAGGAAGAAGCCAAAGAGAAAGGGACCTGGGTTCAACTAAAGCACCAGCCTGCTCCACCCAGAGAAGCACACTTTGTGAGAACCAATGGAAAGGAGCCTGAGCTACTGGAACCTATTCCCTATGAATTCATGGTGTGATGAGTGTTAAAAATAAACTAATCTGTGATCTATAAAAAAAAAAAAGCATTATCGCCAGAAGTATAAGACTAGGACAATCTTCTTGGAAATGCAGAAGTGTTCGAAATATTGCTTTGGGACAAGGAAATTTTGCTCTGCACTAACTCACTGATTCTTAGTCAAAAAAATATTTTTCTTGCCCAAATTTATTATCGGTAATGCTACTCTTCCATGTGCATCCATCATGTTATTATTCTTCAGGGGCTCCCCAGGGTAGGTTAGGGTTGTCTCTCCCTCTACAGTGAGATGCTCTGTCCAGCCTCTTCTCTATTCACATAAACCCACCACTGCAGCCTTTGTTCTAGCTTCAGAACATGGCGAAAGGAATTGGCATTGTGGATGAAGGTATCACTCTGTGTATTGGCTTTTCCCTGTTAATAGCTCCGGCTTTAACAAGTTTATCAGTCCCGCTTGCTTTACAAATGTGTTAAAAACCGGAACTGTGGTTCCAAAGGCTCCAAGGTAAATAAGACAAGCATTACCACCTCGAACGTTTCCTTCTTACAATAAATCTGAGCTCAAAGAAGCTACAGAATTCAGAGGCGTGCTTCTTGTGTGCAATTCAATTTGACAAACATTTATGGTTAAAAATTCCTTGAACTCTCCCTTCTTGATACAGTGAGTTCTTTATGGAAGGGAGAGTTGAAACCCCCCACACTGAACTGTTTCCAGTTGAGGTTATCAGAGGTTATCCTGTAGGACTGAAGGGTTGGGGGAAATCTCTGTTCCAGTTAGATAGTTTTCCTTCCCGACCTGCCTTTTTGTTTTTATTTCCCACTACCTCTGAGTATCCAAAGAACAGCTCTGTAAAATAAAAGAACAGTGAATTTGGAACATTTCCTCATCTTGTTCGATTATTTGGTGCTACTGCAATCCACATTGCCCAAGGTCCCATCAGTCAGCGACAGTCGCCCAGGCTCCGTCGCCCACTGGCTCGATCGAGTCTGGCTTGCATTATAGACGGAGGAAGTAAGAACTCTCTCAGAGGGGGCAGCAATTCCTAGGTGGGTAGATAATACTTCCATGCCTGTGCGACTGTCACCAGTGTGTTTGGACACTTGCGTGCTCAAAAATAAGCAGCTCATTGAAAACTTCCGTTCAGATATCTGCCTTGGGGCTCCTAGGGGTTGCTTGGATGGTGGAGAAGGCCCGAGACTGTGGTAGTGAAGACATTCAGAGGAATTTTGAACAGAGATAGCGTCTTGGAAAGTCAAAGAACAAGGGCGTTGTTTAGAGCAGGTGATAGTAAGAGAAGCTGTGGATAAATGGCATACAGGGCTAAGGTATTGATGCAAGGTGTGGCCCCAGGGTTCAGGGTTTCCCGAAGCTCATCCTCGAGTCTCTAGGGATCTGTGGAGTCTGCGTTAAGACCTGCTGGTGTGACCCCTGCCTGAACAGGCAGAAAGTTGGTGTGGTTTACTCAAGTCAGAAGGGGGCACAGAAGGAAGGGGGTAGTTTGTTCTCTATACACCAAAGAAAGGCTAAAGTGTGGGTTTGGGGGCCCTGGGAAGATAGAGTGACTCAGATGACAGGAGGCCTTCTCGGAAAGACTCAGAAAGGACATCAGACTGTAACCCTAAAGGGGCCCCAGGTACCAGGGACCTGGCTTCTGCACACATCTCATAAACTCACCCCGGGTTGAGGATTTCCTTCCTAAAGGTTTGCTGGGAAATAGATTTCATTTCCCTGAAAAACAAAACAAAACAAAAAATAAAACAAAACAAAATATGATTTGTTATCAGGGAGTCCAAAAGCCATCCATATTACTTTTATTCTATTTTTCTCCTCTTTTCCTTGGTGGAAATTTGAGTTTCTTCTTTGGATTACAGAGCCCGTAGAGTGAGCCTGAGGTCAATTTTTTTCCTGCACTTTAGGACCCGTGTCGGGCGTTGGCCTGGAACCTCCAGCCTGTGGTGGCCGCAGGCCTAACTCCAGCCCAGAGCTATTTCCACTGCATCCTCCACCCGGCCCTGGTCAGACAGGTCCTACGTTCTGTGCTTGGGGTTTCCTCGCCTCACTGGTGCTTCCTCGGCCTCCGCCTGACAAGACCAGCAACTATGTCACTACTTTGGACCTTTGGCCACTGTGCCAGTGCTTGGAAGATGCTAAGATTTGTGACCTCTCTGAGACTCAGCCGTGAGGAACGCATTATCCCTCATGGGTAACCCCCCGGCTACCCCAGAGTGGGGAGCAGGGGCACTAGTCTCCCCGCTTCTTTGCAGGAAAGAACAGCCAATCTATCCGATTCCAGGGAACGGAGGAAATATGCCAAGGTACCTTGAACCCAGAATTGGAGAGGTCTAGAGGAGAAATTGAGCTCCAGAAGGAGAGGTGTGTGGAGACCCAGGAGCTGTTTCTGGGAACCTCAAGCACACGGAAGCCAGAAGCCATCAGCGATGGACCAAGAACTTAAATTCCCTTGACGTATGTCCTGCTCCATCCATCAGGACCCAAAGTCTGCTCGAGAAAGAACCCTCTATCCACACCAGAACATCCCAGGGGGACTGTGGGTACCTGTCCATGGCTAGGAGAAGAAGGCTCCGAGCTGGCTCCAAAGAGGATTAGTCAGGGCTCATTCCGGTGGCCGTGGGGAACAGAGCACAGGGGAGAAAACAGGCCTTGAGCTGTAGGGCTTGCCACATCAGTGCAGAGGAACAGGGCTGACTTCGTGAGGCTAGGAGGAGGCCCGCATCCCACAAGGGGGACTTTAGGGCACAAGAAAAAAAATTCCCTCCTGTAGCCACTCTCCGTGACTCGAGGAATCAATTCTCGTTCTAGGTCACTGGGCCTTTGCTCTGGTACTGGGATTTGGGCATTGCTTATTTATGGTGAGGGGCTTATTTTTTCTTTTCTCTTTCTTTTTTCTTTTCTCTTCTCTTCTTCTTTTTTTTCTTCCTTTTTTTAAAAATTACCTTTGGATGACAAAGGGGGATTTAGGACCAACTTCCAGGACTGGTGAAGAGGCTTTCACAAGTCTATGTGTGTGACTGAAGCGAAACTGAACAGGTGCAGGATCTGTTGGCTTCAGGAGTGGTGCTGTGACAGAATTTTTTTCCAGATGAAAAGACCCCTTCTTATCCCTCTTAACAGAGCCTCAGACCAGCAGGATTTGGGGGAGGGTGTCATGTGAAAAATCTTGTGAATCCACTATTGTCCCTAACTATGTGTATTTGGGGGAACTTGTAAAGGGAGGAGCTTCCTAAGAACTTCCTGGGGTTGGGCTTAATCTTCTGCCAATGATTTACTTGTCCCTGTGTTGCTGAGTTGGGAGGTGATTTATCAGAAAGTATAACAGGAAAATTTTGTCATTTCCAAGACCTCAAATACTGGCCAACTTCAAGTTTATGGCTGGAAGGTAAGCTCTGATTTATTGTTTTTCTATTTTCTAAGTTATATGGAATGTGACAAATAGAGCTCCCAAAAATTGAGATCTCTGCTGTCCCGGAGTTAGCTAGGGTTAGAGTTAGCATTTACAACTAAACTCTCTAACCTTTAGTTTGCTTCCTTGGTTCATTTTCTTACTAATTCTATTAGTTTTTCAGTAAATTCTCTTGAATTATTTGGACTGACAATCACATTTTATGACTTCTCTGAGTGTTTTCTAGTATTGATAGCAAAGATTGCTTTCTCTTGTTTCATTACATTGATTAGAATTGTTGGCATAATGTTGAAAGTAATTGTGATAATGGGTACATCCCTATCACATTCCTGACCATAACAAAATGTTTTGTATTAAGTGTGATGATTGCTATGTGTTCTGGTAGCCATTGTTGATTAGCTTTAGCAAGGTTCTTGTACTTTTTATTTATTTTCTATTTTTTAAAGATTATTTTTCCCTGGGACCAGCAGTTAGCGTAATGGCTATGTTGCTGGACTCCCATGTAGTCGAACGCGGTTCGAGTCCAGACCCGGTGGCTTAAACTCACGCCGGGCGCGTGTGCGTGCGTGCCCAAGATCCTCAGAGGAGAATGGAGAAAAGATTGTGGCGTAGCCATCCCCATTGGGGGGTGATTTCTCGCTTTCTGTCTCTGTCTCTTCCTGTCTTTCTGGTGAGTGCACACACCCTATAGCAAAAACCTCTAAAAAAACAAAAGATTATTTCTCCCATGAGTGAGAGAGAGAGAGAGAGATGTGGAGACAGCACCTCTAACAGGTTCACGATGCCACAATCTACCCCCCAGCCTAGTACTTTTTAAAAATTATAAATAAATGTCAAATATTAGCACATTCTTGGCATCATCTAGTGAAAATGATCGTATAGCTTTTCTTTTTTAGTCTGTTAAGATCACACACTCTGAGACCAGCAGTTGGCATAATGGCTATGTTGTTGGACTCCCATGCAGTCGACTGTGGTTCGAGTCCCAGACCCGGTGGCTTAAACTCACGCTGGGCGCGTGTGTGTGTGTGCGTGCCAAGATCCTGAGAGGAGAATGGAGGAGAGGGGATTGTGGCATGATCATCCCCCCTGGGGGGGTGATTTCTCGCTTTCTGTCTCTTTGTTTCTCTCTGTCTCTCTGGCGAACACACGTGCCCTATAACAAAAACTCAAAAAAAAAAAAAAAAAGATGATGCACTCCATTAATAATTTCCCATTAATGAGCTCTTTTCCTATGCCGAATCATTCTTATGTCTAAGATAACCCTAACTGCTTATGGTGCATTTTCTCTTTAGTACTGTAGGACTTGACCTGATCAGATTTTATCCAAGATTTTCTTCCATCTAAGTTTGTAAGTGTGTTCTTGTTCCCCTTCTCACGTGTCATCTTTCTCAGACTGTGTGAAGGTGATCCGTGGCTCCTCGTGCAGTTAAAGGCACAGCCGTGGAGAGAGACATGGACGTGCTGAAGGGACTCCAGCTCTCCCTGTCGGTCATCCTGCTGCTGGCCTGCGGCTTCCTCTACCAGCTCAGCCTCAAGTCTAGCCGCCTCTTCTCCTGCCTGCCTCCCTTCAAGTCCCAGCAGAGGCTGGAAGCCGTCCTGAGCCGTGGACGCAGCATTGTCTTTCTGGAGACCTCGGAGAGAACGGAGCCACCTCCGATGGTCTCCTGCGCCGTGGAGTCTGCTGCCGAGATTTATCCTGATCAGGCTGTAGTGTTTTTCATGAAAGGTCTCAACAACTCCACACAGCTGCCCTCAAATGCCACTCCCCCGGCCCTTTCTCTCCTCTCTGCAATAGACAATGTTTTCCTTTTCCCTTTGGATATGAAAACGCTGTTTGAAGACACTCCTTTGTTTTCATGGTACATGCGAGTAAGTGTTCAGGGAAGCTTAGAATGCCTGCGTTGGGAGGGACCACAGAAAATGGGTTCAGCCCCAGAGCCTACTGAGTGAAGGAGCCGGATCCAGCATGACTGATTGTGGTTCGAATCCTGAACCTGGTGCCTTGAAAAACACACTGGCCTCTCTCTCTCTCTCTCTCTCTCTCTCTCTCTCTCTCTGTGTGTGTGTACCCAGAATGCCAAGAGGAAAAAGAAATAGAAGAAAAGGAATTTCAGCCTGACCACATCCCACTGAGGGGTGCTTTTCCCCTCTCCATCTCTCTCTCTCTCTCTGTCTCTGGTGAGTGCACATGCCCTCTGACAATTGAAAATAGGCAGGGGATGAGTTCAACTTAATCATGTTATAGGTGTGTAAACTGAGAGTAAGGATTCAGTGTCGGAGACGGGACCAGAATTCAGATCTAGACTTTCACCTGGAGCTCTTTCTACTGTGTTGAGTCTCAAGTAAACAGAAGAGACCTAAGTTAGGCTTGTCTTTTAGCCAGGTGTCTTTTGCTTCCATTCTGTTTTTAAAATAATCTTTTAATTTAATTTAATTTAATTTAATTTATTCATTCATTTATATTAATTTGACCACAGAGGGACACACACACACACACATACACACACACACACAGAGAGAGAGAGAGAGAGAGAGAGAGAGAGAGAGAGAGAGACAGAGAGAGACAGAAAGTGAGAAAGCAAGCCATTAGGTCTGGGACTCGAACCATGGTTGACCATGTGGGAGTGTTCAGCGCCTTAATCACCATGCCACCTGCTGGTCCCTGCTTCCATTCTTATTTCTTTGAGGACCTAGGCTACTTTTGAGATGACTCTGTTTTGTTTTGTTTAACATTGCCAGCAGGAATTGCCTGCTAAACCTACCCTACGACATCAATAATTAGTGCTAATGATAGTACCTGAGCTATACAAATGAACGATTCTGGGTCAGCAGGCAGCATGTGGTTGAAGTGCTAGACTTCCACATTACAGACTGTGGTTCGAGTCCTGGACCTAGCAGCTTGAAAATCATGCCAGGTGCCTGCATGTATGTACCCAAAATCCTGAGAGGAGAATGGAGGAGAAGGTTTGCAGCATGACCATCCCCCTCAGGAGTGATTTCTCACTTTCTCTCTGTCTCTCTCCAGTGAGTGCCTATATCCTATGGCAGAAGCCTAAAAAGTTAAAATGAAAATAAATAAATAAAAAAAATATTCCATCATAGTAAGGTTCACAGGTACTGTTTTAGTTTAGTCATCCACAATGTCCACCTAAAACCACGAATGTCTTCTTCACATATGACTTGGACTTAGGATTTCAATCAAGTGTATTTTTTTATATTTATTTTTTTTGATTTTTTTAAGAATTATTTTATTTAACTTTATTTATTTATTTATTTTAATTTGATCAGAGAGGGCAAGAGAGAGAGAGAGAGAGAAAAAGAGAGAGAGAGAAAGAGAGAGAGAGAGAAAGAGAGAGAGAGAGAAAGTGAGAAAGCAAGCCACCAGATCAGGGACTCGAACCTCAGTCGGCCATGTGGGAGTCCAGTGCCCTTAACCACCATACCACCTGCTGGTCCCTCAATCAAGTATATTTTATGAAACAGAGTTGTGTCTGAAATAGCACTGTGATGTTACTTAGCCACTTAGAGAATCAAAAGAAAAACGTGAACCACTCAGCATTGTCAGGGTTCGGATATTTGTGAGTGCACAGGAAGCCACAGCCAGGTGAGTACTGAAGTGCTCGTTTTCCTCCTGAGCACCTTGGTGTTGGGTCATTACAGTCCGCATTCTTTAATCTTACACACTTAGGAACCAGTGCAACTTACCCGGTGAACGCACATAAAAGGAAACTCAACATCCCGAAGAAACCCCTAACTTAGCAACAAATACACTGCATTTATTAGTATTTAAAAATAACTAGGGAAAAGTAAATTTTGTGTTAATTCTGGTAGTATCTATATGAAAACAATCATTCCATTGGAAAGTTAAGTATTTTTTTTTTTTTTTTTTCCTTATTAAGTAAGAATGAATTCAGGGGCCAGCAGGTGGCGTGGTAGTTAAGGGCACTGGACTCCCACATGGCTGACCATGGTTCGAATCTCAGACCTGGTGGCTTGCTTTCTCACTTTCTGTCTGTCTCTCTCTTTCACTCTATCCCTCTCTGGTCAAATTAAAATAAATAAAATTAAATAATTAAAAAAAAGAATCAATTCATATTTAGGAAAGCTACTCTCTCTCACTGCTTTCATTCCTGGTTTGTTTTCTATAGTCAACATTTAGGTTAATGTTTTCTTCCATATGAGGATAGTTAGGTTCAGTATGTTAACTCCTCAAAAACAACATCTGTTTATAAAACTGTTCATTAAAAGAAGAGTAAGAAATGGCCTTTCGGGACCAGCAGGTGGCATGGTGGTTAAGACGCTGGACACTCCCACACGGCTGACCACGGTTCGAGTTCCAGACCTGGTGGCTTGCTTTCTCACTTTCCCTCTTTCTCTCTGTCTCTCTATCACTCTCTGTGTGTCTCTCTCTGGTCAAATTAAAAAAAAATAATGAATAAATAAAGTTCAATAAATAATTCTTTAAAAAAATAATAAATGGCCTTTCTCTGATAGACCAAAGCCACTCATGTAAGTAAGCAACTTAAGCCCCTCCAGTTCTACTTTGAAGCAATTAAAGGACGTACAGAAATAAAAAACATTCACTAAGTGACAATCAGAAAACATAGTCAAAACAAATCTCATACTTCACTATAAAAAGACCAGAGAAAGAGAGACAGAGGGGAGCGGGGAGAAGGAAAAGCCTTCTAATGGGGAGTGGTCATGCTGTGATCCAGCCTCCTCCATTTTGCCATCCTGTTGGGATTTGGGGGCAGTCACAGACATGCCCAGCTTTTCAAGATGCCAGGACTGGGCTTTGAACCATGGTTAGCCATGTGGGCTCTGGCTCCCTTAACCCCTAGGCTCTGGGGCAAGTCTACTTTGAGGCTTTTTTTTTTCCTGGAGGGCACATGCACTGGAGAGAGAGGGGAAAGGAGGAGACAGCCCTCCCCCACCCAAGGGGAATGATTGCAGTAATTCCTTCTTTGCTGTTTTTCCCTCCTTTGGGGGGTTTTGGGCACATGTGTCTGGTGTTTTTCTCAAGCTGCCAGGTCTGAGGCGCAGAACGTGAGGTCAGCCACGTGGGATCCAGCTGCCTTCACACCAGGCCACTGAGCCAGCCCGAGATGATTGATCATAGCTGATTGCATTTTTATAGCTTTTCTAAATGTCTAGCACACTTATTATTCTTTTTTCACTAGTGTTAAACCCATCTTTAAAACCCATCTATGTGAAACTTTTTGGAGATTTTTTTTTTCCTTTTTGCTACAGGGCACATGCGCTTGCCAGAAAGACAGAGAGAGACAGAGAGACAGAAGTGAGAAATCACCCCCCAGGGGGGATGGCCATGCTGCAATCCCTTCTCCTCCATTCTCCTCTCCGGATCTTGGGCATGCACGCAAATGCGCCCGGCATGAGTTTAAGCCATCGGGTCCAGGACTCGAACCGCGGTCGACTACATGGGAGTTCAGTGACATAGCCATTACACTAACTGCTGGTCCCTCTATGTGAAACTTTTTGCATCCAAGGCAGAAGTCAGGCAATAGTTAACATGGAAATGATGTCAGTAGAGAATTCGTGAAGGGTCAGTAGAATGCTGGTATATGACACTAGGTTGTATTAGGTATGATTGAGAAACTCCTGGAGTTCATAGAAATTTTGTAACCCCTATCTTTGCAGCATAGCATCATAGAGAGAAATAATATATTTTTTCTCTTAAAGAATTACTTCATTTAATTTTATTCATTGTCATTATTTTATTTTATTTTTTTCAAGTTGACCAGAGAGAGACAGAGAAGGAAAATAAGAAAGCAAGCTGCCAGGTCTGGGACTTGAACTGTGGTCAGCCATGTGAAAGTCCAGCCACCTTAACCACCATGCTACCTGCTGGCCCCACATATAGTATTTCAACTGACTATTTTTCTCGGAGGACCCATATTCAGATAATGATGAAGGGAATTTAGCACAACCACTAGATGATTCCATTATGTGGGTTTTAACTATGATATGTTTTTAAAAAATGTTTGTTTATTTCTTCATAGAGAGAGACACCCCCTCCTGAGTCTTCCTGCCATCATTCAGCTCCAGCCTCAGTCAGCCAGGATCACAGGCACACGGGTATGTCCCTGGCGTGTACAGGGAGACTTCAGGACACGAACCCAGGACCTTCACATGTGGCTTTAGCATTGAAGAGTGTTGTGTAACCACTGTGCCACTGTGACCTGTTTAACTACAGATTTTTTTTAGAGAGAGATTTTTGTTATAGGGCACATGCACTTGCCAGAGAGACAGAGACAGAACGTGAGAAATTACCCCCCGGGGGATGAACACACCACAGTCTCTTCTCCTCTAGTCTCCTCTGGGGATCTTGAGCACACACGCACATGCTCCTGGTATAAGTTGTAAGCTACCAGGTCTGGGACTCGAACTGCAGTTGCTTACATGGGAGTCCGGCGACATAACCATTACGCCATCTACTGGCCCCTAACTATGGTATTTTAAAACTGATGTATTATGAAGACTATAACCTAATATGGAATTAACACACCCCAGTACATTATAATGTAATTATCCTAAGTATGATTTCAGCTGTGTAAAAACCCACATATCTATTGTGGAAAAAGACCAGAACAAGCCACACGGGACACCCAATAGTAGTGGATGCTTTGTGTGATTGATTAGGAGCGACTACAGTCATGATAATTGATTAATTTTATAAATAAAATTATTTAGAAAAACAAAAAGTAATTAAAAAATTGACATTGGAATAACCATATTTGCTTGCCAGATAAAGTCCTCTCTAAATTCTAATCATAGGCTAGACTGAATATCAACAAACGCTTTTCTGTAAAGTGTCAGATAGTAAATATTTTAGGTTCCATGGTCCAAATGGCAGACTCGAGGCTGCTGTATAAATGCTCGTGGCAATCCCCTGCAGCTGCTGTGACAGATTATCACAAACTTCGTGACTTAAGGCAACAGACATTTATTCTCTTCCAATCCTGCGGCCCGGAGGTCCCAAGTTAGTTTCGCTGGGCTGATACCCAGAGGCTGGCAGGGCCCCATTTCCTCCAGAGGTTTTAGGGGAGAACTGGTCCTTGCCTCTTGCCAACTTCCGGTTGCTGCCGACATTCCTCAGCCCGAAGTCCATCATGTCAATCTCTGCTTCCATCTCCAAATTCTCTTTTCCTCTCTCTGTGTAAAATCTCCCTCTGTCTTTTTCTTTAAAGGACATGCACATGTGCGCTGGTCCTGCAGCAGCACAATGGGTAAGCTCTGTGCAGAGGAAGCTGGGATCCACATGGCTAACCAGGGTTTGAGTCCTAACTCTGGAGGCTTGAAAAACACGCCAAGCAAGCACTCATGCCTGGGATCCTGATGACTGGGGTGGAGAACCGGGAGAAAATGGATTGTGTTGTGACCAGGCACTATTAGGGCACAGGGGGAGAGTGCCTTGCCATCCCCTCCTGTGGATGTACTCTCTAGCATTTTAAAAAAAGGGGGGAACCAACAGATGGAGTACTGGTTACATCATTAGACTCCCAAGTAGTTGACTGCAGTTCGAGTCCTGGACCCATTGGCTTAAAACTCACACCAGGCAGGTGTGCATGTGTGCTCAAAATCTTGAGAGGAGAATGGAGAAGTGACTGCAGCATGGCTATTTCCCCTGGGGGGGGAGTGCCCAGCGCCTCAACCACCATGCCACCTGCTGGTTCCCGCCATGGCTATTATAAAGGAAGTAGTAAGTGGCATGCGTCCACTGTGAGAGTCTTATCGATTTCCTAAGTAGCATAGGTTCCTACGTTCATTGGGACAGCCTTTCAGGATTTGTTCTTTACCTGCTGCTTTACTTTCTCTTCTTTTTAAATAATTTCATGAAATCTTTAAAAACTGCTAAAATCTTTTCATTGATACTGATTACTGTTAACTCTTATTTTTTTTGGAGAGGTTTTTGCTATAGGGCACGTGCATTCACCAGAAAGACAGAGAGAGACAGAGAGATAGAAAGCGAGAAATCACCCCGGGGGGATGGCCACGTCGCAATCCCTTCTCCATTCTTCTCTCGGTATCTTGGGCACACACACACACGTGCCTGATGTGAGTTTAAGCCACCAGGTCTGGGACTCAAACCGTGGTCGACTACATGGGAGTCCAGTGACGTAGCCATTATGCCAACTGCTGGTCCCTAAACTTTTAACTTAAGAGAACATTTTAGAGGAGGAAGAAAGTTAGATAAATTATCAAAGTGAGGCCTAAAAATAGTTTGATACAGGGACCAGCAATTAGCGTAATGGCTATGTTGCTGAACTCCCATGTAGTCGACCGTGGTTCAAGTGCCGGACCCGGTGGCTTAAAGTCACGCCGGGCGTGTTTGCGTGTGTTCCCAAGATCCTGAGAGGGAAATGGAAGAGAAGGGATTGCAGTGTGGCCATTCCCCCTGGGGGGTGATTTCTCACTTTCTATCTCTCCCTCTCTCTGTCTTTCTGGAGAGTGCATGCGCCCTATAGCAAAAACCTCTCAAAAAAAAAAAAAAAGTTTGACACATTAGCAAATATTAATAGATTTGGGGAGGGTGGCTTGCCTGACCCCTCTGGGCTACTCTGGCCTTGGCCTCCTGCTGTGACACCCCTCCCCCTTCCCTGATTGGCACCTGTTCCTGCAGGTCAACGTCAGTGCAGAGAGAAACTGGCTCCACGTCAGCTCAGATGCGGCCCGCCTGGCCCTCATCTGGAAATACGGCGGCATCTACATGGACACTGACGTCATCTCCATCAGGCCCATTCCCGAGGAGAACTTCCTGGCGGCACAGGCTTCTCAGTACTCTAGTAACGGGGTGTTCGGGTTCCGAGCGCACCACCCCTTCCTGTGGGAGTGCATGGAGAACTTCGTGGAACACTACAATTCAGGCATCTGGGGCCAACAAGGGCCTGCTCTGCTGACGAGGATGTTAAAGCTGTGGTGTAGACCTGGGGACTTCCAGGAGCTGCGCGACCTCCAGTGTCCCAACGTGTCCTTCCTGCACCCCCAGCGCTTTTATCCCATCTCCTACCCGGAGTGGAGGCGCTACTACGAGGTCTGGGACACGGAGCCGAGCTTCAATGACTCCTACGCGCTGCATCTGTGGAACCACATGAACCAGGAGGGGCGCACCGTGGTGAGAGGGAGCCACACGCTGCTGGAGAACCTCTACCGCAAGCACTGCCCCAGGACTTACAGGGACCTCATTCAGGGCCCAGAGGGCTCGGTGACCCGGGGGCTGGGGCCAGAGAACAAGTAGAGCCAGTGCCCGGGGCTGTGGCTGGAGCGCAGGACCCACGTTCCCTGCTGGGCCACACTTCCGCTCCATCTCCCATCTCCGGTTCTGCAAGGGCTGCAGACTCACCCATATGCCAGTTAGGACAAGCTCTATGACAGAACAGTCCCAAAGAACGGAGGCGAGGAAACACAGACATTTATTCTCTCTAGTGCAGAAATGTGAAGGCCGGCAGTGCAGGGAGGGTGTGGTGAGACGGTTGGCAGGACCCCGGTTTCTGGCTCCTTTCTGCTCACCACTCGGAGGCTCTGTAGTACAGGGTCTGTGTGGCCGCCTGGTCTCCAGCCTTTGATGCCTGAGAGCAGGGTGAAGGGGGGAGGAGCTTGTCCCTCCTTTATTTCCTGAAGACTTCCTGCACGTTCTGCACAACACTGCCCCCTACAGCTCCCTGGCCAGAATGTAGCTGCAAGAGAGGCTGGGAAATTTAAGGAGTAAGAGAAAATGGATGTTAACTATTTCGCCATATGCTTTCTTTACTGCAGTAAGATTCATTTCAGAATGTATCAGAGTGTTAATTGAAGAAAAGACACTTGATTTCTAGACCAGATTTTGACATTTGTTTCTATATTTTAATTTAAAAAATTTTGCTATGGGGGGATCAGCAGATGGCATAATGGTTACGTCACTGGACTCCCATGTAGTCGACCATGGTTCAAGTCCCAGATCCGGTGGCTTAAACTCACACTGGGCACATGTGTGTGTGCCCAAGATCCCAAGAGGAGAATGGAGGAAAAGGGACTGTGGTGTGGCCATCCCCCTTAGGGGGTGATTTCTCACTTTCTGTCTCTCTCTGTCTCTCTGGGAGCGCACATACCCTATAGCAAAATTCTCTCTTAAAAAATTTGTTGTAGGGCATGTGTGCTCTCCAGACAGAGAGAACACAAGAGAATGAAAGAGACGAGGGAGAGAGAGAAGTGAGAAAGCACCTCCCCAGGGGAGATGACCACACTGCAATCCCTTCTCCTCTATTCTCTCATGTTTGGGGCATACATGACATGTACCTGGCATGTTTTTCAAGTTGCTGGGTCCAGGACTCAAACTCCTCAGGTGGCTATGTGGGATCCAGCCACCTTAATCACTATACCACCTAGCTGGCCCCAGATTTTGACATTCATAAACACTTCCAGTCAATAAATATGAATTGAGCCTTTCTGTGTGCCAAACACCAGTTCAGGTGCCAAAGATACAGCTGGATCAATGAAAACCCCCAGCATTTACACCCTAATCATTGGCCACAGGCTTCTGAGAGAGCCCCTTCCCCTTTCCAGGTATCTGCTCTTCCCTACCCTACCTCGTTCCAATGTACCTATATACCTTACTCCACTTAGCTCATAAAAGCCAGTTACAGACTCGAGCTATTTAAAGATTCACATAAATGTTTACCTCCCAGTGCTAAGCGACTCGGTCCTCTGTAAGCGCCTAGGATCCTTGGGACCGGGAACAGAGCGTGGCCCGTAACAGGCACTCGGTAATCCTTCCCTTTACTGAGTGCGGAACTGAGGCGTGGCAGGGGGAGGGTGGGAGGACCATTTATGGAGATGTTGGTCAGCTCGAGATGGAGGCGTTTGTTTTTGATATCACTGACGAGGTGGAGTCGGTATGTGTCAAGTCCATGTTGTCAGAACAGGCCTGCAGAGGAGGACACCCCATTTACACACGGCTGGTGGAGATGATGCACGCAGCCACAGAGGTACCTTCCCAGAGTCTTTCTGCAAACGCTGGGGATGCAGTGGAAAGAGCAGAGAATCAGTGTCCTCAGGACTCAGGAGGACACACCACTGATGTCCAGGCCCTGGGTTGAGTCTGGAAATGTGTTAGCTCAGTGGTTCCACAATAGTCTTCTGGGTGAATTTTGTGTTTCTCATTTTACAGATGAGAAGATTGAAGGCCAGAGAGGTTCAGTGACTTTCCTTGGGTTATACAGCGTGGGCAGGGAATGGGATGCATCTTCAACCCAGAAGACTGGACTCTTCTGTCTCTGACAGCGAGTGACAGAAGACCCTGGGATGAAAAGGGTTCCCTGCCTAGAGAAGGGTCAAGGAACAAGATTCCTGACCCAGCAGATGGCTCACAGATACCCCCGCTTGGTCCTGGCCCCTGCCCCATCCACTTAAAAATTGTTTTCAGCGACCAGCAGATGGCTAAATAGCTATGTAGCTGGACTCCCATGTAGTAGACCCTGGTGGCTTAAACTCATGCGGGGCGTATCTGCGTGCATGTCCAAGATCCCAAATGGAGAATGGAGGAGAAGGGATTGCAGCATGGCCAGCACCCCTGGGGGGTGATTTCTCACTTTCTGTCTCTCTCTGTCTCTCTCTGGTGAGTGCATGAGCCCTATAGCAAAAACCTCTCCAAAAAATTTTTTTTTCCAAAAATAATAGTGAAATATAAATAATATAAAGTTGGCCATTTAACCATCTCAAGTGTCGGGTTGGTGGCATTAAGTACGTCCACGCTGTGGTGCAACCAAAACCCACACTGCCCTGAGACTGACTCCCCTGTCCTGGTAATGCTATCCTACTTTGTAGACTCTGCCGATTCTGGGCACCTTGTATAAGCGGAACCACACGCTATCTGTCCTTTTCTGCCTGCTATTTCATCGCAGTGTTACTCCTTCGATCTGAACATGTGTCCCCCCAAATGCGGGTTGCCCCAATCCCCAGGGCAACGTGTAGGGGTGGCTTCCCAGCCGGGATCCTCAGGGCAGGCCCAAGGCCGGGGGTGGGGAGAGATCGTGGCGGGGCGCCCAGACTGGGGCGCACTCGGAGGACTCCCCAGCGTCTGCCGGATCAGGGCGAAACCCAGAGGCCCCGGGGTAGGGTGGTGGGCAGCGCTGACAGCAGGCTGGGGGGTGTTGGGCAGTTCGGAGGGGACCCGAGCGCGTCCAGCCCGCAGCAGGGTCGGAAAGCCACTCCCCTGAATCCTAGATTTTCCCGACGGATTAAACGTGGCGCTCCCTCCCGCCCCGATCCGCTACGACTATAAATAGCTCTTCCCAGCGGGGCGGGGAGAGGCTCCTCCTCTCCTTAGGGAGGTGCTCGGCGGCCGTCGTGGGCGCTGGAGGCCCCGGACACCCCTGCCCCGGCTGCAGGCGCAGAGAGGCGCCGTCCCCGCCCGCAGGTGGGCAGCTCGGGGCCGGGAGGGTTCGGTCCCCGCCGCAGGGAGCGCCCGGGCGACGGGTGGCTGCGGACGCCTCCCCGGGCCGGCGGCCGCGAGGGTTCCGGGAACGCGATCAGGGTGGTCTGGGGCGGTGGAGCGAGTCGGGGGGGAGGCCCGGTGCGAGAGGGGAGCCGGCACCCCAGACCTCCCGGGTGCCCCACGGAGAGCGGGCCGCCTAGAACTATGCCCGGAATCCGCCCCGGGAGCGGCGCGGGCGGGCGGCGGTTAAACATTAGCGCGGGGACGCGGCGGGACGCGCTGCAGGTCCCCGGCGCTGGCTCTCCCGACCCGGCTCCCGGCCCTGGGCTTGCACCCCAGCCCCGTCGCCTGCTCCGGACCGAGGTACCCCGCCACGGGAAGGGCCCGGGGGTGGGCGTGCGGGGGACAGTGAGCCGAGCGACCCGCCGCTCCCCCAGGACTCGGCTTGCTCGGAGGACCGCCGCGGTCTTCCCTTTTTTGAAAAAAGTAAAGCGAGTAGGGGGCGCGACGGCCTGAGCGAAGCGGCTCTCCGGGGTGAGATGACTTAAAAGCCAGCCCCGAGCATCGCTGGTTCCTCCCCTTCCGCCCCTGGGCTGGCGTTCAGGAGGCGGCGGCCCTGAGTGCACAGGAGACGTATTTGCTTCGTACAGGACGGGGGGTCCAGGAGGCGGGCCCGGCCTGGACGGGGACCGGGTTCCCAGCGCTGCTGGGGGCCAGGACCCGTACTGGCCCTGCCTGGCCCTGCTTGGCCTCCTGGACTTCTGACCGGACGGTGGAGGGAGGCCTGGGGACCAGAGGAGGGCTGACTGTGACCTCCCAAGGCCCTCTGCAGGCGGGTGGGTGGTGTCTGTCCTGGTCCCTTCCCTAACACCTCTCTCTATGGCCCTTGGCGTGGAGGTCTGGCCAGAGAACATCACTTACAGGAGGCTGGGCCTCCAGTCAAGTGGCTGATAAGTGGCCTTTGGTCTGTCTCTGTCAGCACCAAGGATCTGGAGACATCTCCTCAGGTGGCAATATTGATAGAACGGTCCCATAATTGTATGCTTCAGGTTGGGGATGGACAGCTGAATCCATCTGTGCACGCCCTGAGGGAACCTGATCAGAGGTCTCCTTCCACACGGACTGACAGGAGCAGGGCAGGGGACAACCTGGTGGGCGCGTCCGAACCTGCTGATGGGCCCTTTACCGGGAAGGTCAGTCCCCATCAGCAGGGCTCACCACTGCGGTGCCACTTGTCCCTAAACCTGCCAACTCTAGTGAGAGGTCTGGCCCGAGCAGAAGGTGGAGGAGCCGCACTAAGAAGCCATGACTCCATGAGAAAGAGCACACCAGCATATTTCAGGCCAGAAAGCGGGAACTCACCCCCGGGGGGACGGCCACACCGCAGTCCCTTCTCCGTTCTCCTCTCGGGATCTTGGGCACGCACGCACATGCCTGAGGTGAGTTTAAGCCACTGGGTCTGGGACTCGAACTGCGGTTGACTACATTGGAGTCCAGCAACATAGCCATTATGCCAACTGCTAGTCCCATAAGCCAGTTTTCTTTTAGATGTTGAAAACGGTTCTTCTTCTTCCTCTTCTTCTTCTCCTCCTCCTTCTTCTTCTGATAATCCTGCATCTGGGAAGATGAGTCCTGTCAATACCTATTTCTCTTTTCTAAAACACTCCCAGGGGACATCAGTCGAATCCATACATTATTTGTATTCAGATGAAAATCCTTTTGTTGCAAAAACTTTTAATAGGTTTTTATCAGAACTGTGGACATTGTCTTTTTTTTTTTTTTGAGAGGGAAAGTGAGAAATCACCTCCTAGGTGGGGGATGGTCATGCCGCAGTCGATTTTGTCCTCCATTCTCTTCCTTTGATTTTTAGCATGTTTGCACATGTGCCCTGTGAGATTTTATTCAAGCCACTGGGTCCAGGACTCAAACTGTGTTCCACCATGTGGGAATTCAGCACCTTAACCACCATGCTACCTGCTGGCCCCAACACTGTTTTTTTTTTTTTTTTTTTTTTTTTTTTTTTTTAGAGAGAGGTTTTTTTGCTATAGGTTGCGTGCACTCGCCAGAAAGACAGAGAGACAGAGAGACAGAAAGCGAGAAATCACCCCCCCCCCAGAGCAGGATAGCCACGCCGCAATCCCTTCTCCTCCATTCTCCTCTTGGGATCTTGGGCAATTATGCACTCCTGCCTGGCATAAGTTTAAGCCACTGGGTCTGGGACTCGAACTGCGGTTGACTACATGGAGTCCTGCGACATAGCCATTATGCTAACTGCTGGTCCCCCCAACACTGTCTCTTAAAAATATCTCCTGAAAGTTGCTCGGAGTGGGAGGCTACCCATGAAGGAGCGCTCTGTGCCTGGCGCCTGGTAGAGTGGCTCTCTGTCTTGCTGCTTGAGGGTTCTGGGGTGGGTGCAGCCCCCATGAGGGGTAAGTGGCTCTTACCTTTTAGAAAACAACAGAGTGGCTGGCAGGTGGTGTGGTGGTTAAGTGTGCTAGACTCCCACGTGGATGAACATGGTTCGAGTCCTGGACCTGGGTAGCTTGCTTTCTCACTTTCTCTTTCCCTCTCTTTCTAGCCCTCTCTGGCCAAATTAAAATAAATAACAAATGGATAAATCAAGTTAAATAAAATAAATATTAAAAAACAAAAAAAGAAAACAACAGAACAGGTATGACAGTAGTGCTCCAGGAGACCCCTGGGTTCCCGCCATCTCTCTGCGGTCCCCAGGGCTCTCTTGCCTAGGGCATGTGCATGGCCTGTTTGCAAACTGGGTGAGGTTTCCTTGGCAGCCAGGGCAATTAATGCTAATGACACGCTGAGCTCCCCGGGGCAGGCACGCTGAGGTTAGCTTGGGAGCCCGGGCAGGTTGGTAAATGATTGCCTGGCAGCGTCTTGGAAGGGAGCCTCCCTCTGCGTTCTGGTCTGGGCTGCATTCTCCAGGAAGCAGAAGAGACAGTAAGGTGTCAATTGATAGGACAATATCAGGAGTTTGACTGATTTTGTGGGTGACACCTCGGCAGATTCCAGGGGGCAGGTTTCAGAAGAACTGGAAAGTCTCGCAGTGGAAGGGCTGCCGTGTGAGGTGGTGAACGCCATCACGGGGTGTGAGAAGCAGGGGTGGGAGGTGGATTTTCCACCCTGGTCATGGGCTTGCCCCAGGTGAACCTGCTCTCCAGTGAGGAGCCAAGTTTGGAATGCTTGCACAAATGTCGTTCTTTTGGGTCACTGACTGCTGATACTGGTTTAGGATTGGGAGGTTTCCTGGGGCTCTGTGCAAACATCTCAAGGTGGTGAACACAGCTTCGGGTCTCCTCCTCATAGTGAGTCATTTCTACCTGTGTCCCCTTCCCAGATGTGGGAAAAGCAGCCTCTTGGTAACTCAGTGTGGAGAACCACGGTGCTCTGGGTGTTCTCGCCCCCGGGGTGTGTGGTTTCCAGGTGACCTGTAACACTCGATGAGCTTTGTCTCTGTCTTTCCTCACCAGGACACAAGCTGCGGACCTGAGCCATGTCCAGCCAGGCCCTGCCGAGACACAGAGAGAGCTGAGGGTCTCCAGCACCGAACCGGCCCCGGTTTGCTGTAAACTGTCAGCTCCTGCACTTTGGACCAAAAAAGTCTCAGGTACTGCAATTTCCATAATGGGGAATAATTTGTATGTTGTCACCGTCATCACGGAGAAGTAGTGTGGCAAGATGCGCAAGCTTTGGAGTCGGGCAGAACTTGGCTTGCATCTGGCTTCGTTATTCAATAGCCTTGGGACAGGTCCCGTAAGCTTCCCCGAGCCTCGGTTTCTAGTCTGTTCGATGCGGCGCATCATAGGTACTTCCGAAGCTCTTTGAGGGCTACAAATACTGCTCTCGGTGGCGAGCGCAGTGCCTGTCACACAGATGCTTGGTAAATGAAAGCCGTCATCGTCATATAATCGTCAACCTTCCTCCTCCTCAGAGTTCCTCAGTTCCGCTCCACTTTTAGGTGCCAGAGCCCTCGGACTTCTGGGAATTGGACCTTTTGGGTTCTAGAGGAAGACGGGAGTGATACTCCTGGGGCGCCATAAAACCGCACGAACTCAGACTCTTAATTCGGAATTCTGTATCACGGGTCCGGGACTGCCAGCCTCTGTGTGTACGGGAGGCGCTCGGAGTGTAAGCGTGAGGGCTTGGGGCTGCTCAGGACGTGGGCGACGACACTGAGGCTGCATCTTTTTTGGTTGTTGTTTTGTTTTGGGTTTAGAGAGAGATTTTTTGCTGTAGGATGTGTGTGCACGCCAGAGAGACAGAAAGCGAGAAATCACTTTTTGTGATGGATGGCCACACTGCAGTCTTTTTTCCAGTATCCTCTTGGGATTTTGGGGACTCACGCACACATGCCCAGTATGAGTTTTAAGCTGCTGGGTCCAGGACTCGAACCGAGGTTGACTACATGGGAATCCAGCGACGTAACCATTATGCCATTTGTTGGTCCGCCTAGGCTGCATGTTGACAGTCAGTGTCTGTGCTGCACTTTTCAGTGATATGCCTGAGCCCGCCTGTAAAGGCTCCTGCACACCAAGCTTTCATTGGTAGCTGGCGGGATTAATCTCGGAATGCAGTGGTCAGTGAATCAAACCTTTTTCTTTCTTTTTTTTTTTTTTTTGGAGAGGTTTTTGCTATAGGGTGCATGCGCTTGCCAGGCAGACAGAGAGAGACAGACAGAAAGTGAGAAATCACCACCCACGGGGGATGGCCACGCCGCAATCCCTTCTCCTCCATTCTCTCTTGGGATCTTGGGCACGCACGCACATGCTCCGGGCGTGAGTTTTAAGTCACTGGGTCCGGGACGCAAACCGCGGTCGACTGCATGGGAGTCCAGCGACATAGCCATTATGCTAACTGCTGGTCCCTCAAACCTTTTTCTAAATGCAAATGGTGCTTCTCTCTAGTGAATCCACATAAAGACTCCTGACTCCATTTCTATTCTGTAACCTAATTCTTGGTGACTCAGGCCTCATTTCTCCCTGACTCCAAGAATATGCAATGTTTACACAGATATTCTAAGATTTTGACAATTTTGCTTAGCTCAGTAGTAATCTGGGCTACAGGTCATAGGGACTGCGGTATGCATACGCTAAGGTCTTAGCCCTCGTAAAGCTCATAGCTGGGGAGAAGGGGACAGGAAGAGCCGGAAATGTCCTGGTATCGGCTCCTCCCCGTGGTGTTCATAGCATCCTTTCCCGGCTTCTCCCTGGCCTGTACCACTCTGCAGGGCTGTTTCCGTGTGTCTCTATAGAACACACACGATCACTTAACTCATTGTGCGGTTGTGGAAAAGTCACTATTTGCTCAGGTTCTTCACCTGTGTAATGGGTGGCGAGAGTTTTAATAAATGGGACGATGCATGTGAAGCCTTCGAACTGTGTACAGGGCAGAGTAGAATTTCAGAAATGCTATTTATTTATTCTTTAATGATAGCAGGGACTGTGGCCTAGGTCGTTATCAGTCCTGAGTGCCAATCATGGTGCCTGGAGCTTGGTAGGAGCTCAGGAACCATTTGTCATTGGGATGAAGAAATGGGGGGATTGCACAGTCATCCTAATGTGGACAGAGTGTGCGCTCTGTTCTGAGAGGGGTGAAGAATTTTGTCTGTAGGCCTAAAAGGGATTTATTTATGGTGGTAATTATGTTAAAAGAAGGGCCTGAAGCATGCACCCACCGTCAGCGAGCAGGAGGTGGCGGGGGCATCTGTACTAAGAGGCAGCAGAGAATACGGGCTAAGAGCCTAGGCTAGAGCCAGGCTGCCTGGGCTGGACCCTGGGCAAGCTTCTTTACTCCTCTGTAGCTTAGATAATAGACCGTACTATGGCATTTATAGATAATGGTATCACCTCAAGGGATTATTCTAAGGGCTGCATGAGTTATTCTTTGTAAAGCACCTAGAACAGTGCCTGTAAATGAAAGAAGCTGCCCAGAGATGTGAACGTGTGGATAGTGGGTAATACGAACATGGTCGATGCAGCTAGCAAGGTAGTTTCAAATAGTTCATGAGGTCTTGGAATGTCATTCTTAATGAGTTTGGAATTTGCCCCGAGGAGCACATTCAATCCACCCCCAGATGGCTGAGGCCCAGTGGTGGCTGCCCAATTTAAACAGGGCATGAACGCCCCCGTTTGCCCCAATCCCAACACCCACTACCCCCCCCCCCCAACTTCCTTCTGCAGAAGTTCTGAATCAGTAAGTTTGGGGATTTCTAAGTTCCTGGGTTGTTGACTGCAGCTGGTCCAGGACCACCCCCTGAGAACCATGCTCTGTCATGCCTTGGACACGGAGTGGGGCTCCGTCTCCATTTATCATCAAGCCTGTACTGCGGTATCTCTCATGCCTGACATGTTTCCTGGCCCTGGGGGAATGTGAATTTGCAATTTTTGGTATACCCAATATTGTTTAGTTTCCATATGATTGTGTATTTTTGTGTTTTTTTTTTTTTTTTTTTTTTTTTTTTTCTGAAATTAATACCAAGTTTAATTCCACATGGTGAGAGAAGATGCTGGATATAGTGTCTATGCCTTTGAATCTGTAGAGGCTTGTTTTGTGCCCTTTCATGTGGTCAATCTTCGAGAAAGTACCATGTGGGCCATGAGAAAAAAAATTTTTTTTCAGAGTTTTTTTTTGCTATAGGGCGCATACGCTTGCCAGAAAGACAGAGAGACAGAAAGCGAGAAATCACCCCCAAGGGGCGATGGCCACGCCACAATCCCTTCTCCTCCTTTCTCCTCTTGGGATCTTGGGCACGCATACACAAGTGCCTGGCGTGAGTTTAAGCCACCAGGTGCGGGACTCGAACCGCAGTTAACTGCATGGGAGTCCAGTGACATGGCCATTACTCCAACTGCTGGTTTCTGTATTTTGTGGTTTTTGGGTGGAAGGTTTGATAGATGTTTGCTAATGATTTATGGTATCATTTAGATCCTGTATCTCTTTGCTTATTTTTTGCCTTGATGACCTGGCCAAAGGTGACAATGGGGTGTTAAGGTCCCCAACAATTAGTGTGTTGCAGTCTGTCTCTCCTTTTAGTCCTGACAGTCTTTTCTTCACATGTTTGGGTGCTCGTGAGTTGGATGCATAGATATTTGTAAGTGTTGTATTTTCTTGATGAACTAGCCCTTTTACTACTACATAATGTCCTTCATTGTCTCTTCTTACAGTTTTTTTTTTAAAGTTTTATTTATTTTTATTTGACCAGAGAGGGGCAGAATGAAAGAGAGAGAGAGAGAAGGAAAGTGACAAAGCAAGCCACCAGGTCTGAGACTTGAACTGTGGTTGGCCATGTGGGAATCCAGTGCCCTTAACCACTGTGCCACCTGCCGGCCCCACAGTTTTTGTTTTAAAACCTGTTTTGTCTGAAATTAGTGTCATGACTCCAGTCCTTGTTTTCGTGTTCGTTCGCATGGAATGCTTTCTTAGCTCTTCACTTTTAGTCTATGTGTGTCTTTATCCATTAGGCGCGTTTCTTGTAGGCAGCAGAGAGAGGGTGTCTGTTGTTTTCATCCGTCCACCCAGTCTGTGTCTCTCGATTGGAGAAATGACTCCATTAACATTCAACATTCTCGAGCTTTCCGGAGTTGTCCCTACCATTAGGTTGACCATTTTCTTGGTTGTTTTTTATTCTCTTCTGTCTGCCTCTTTCAATTTTTTTTTTTGTTTGTTCAAACTGATTTACACAACATTGATTAACTACAAAATTTCATATGCAACTCATGGCCACTATTACAGGATTTGGCCTTCTAGAGAAATATGTAAACAGGCATTCTATTAAGATTCTGCCTTCTTAGAAAGGTGAGAAATGACCCAAACTTCAAACCCAGAAAAAAAAATGATCTAAATTATCATATTCTTTAAAAAGTTCCAACAGGTTCTTAATACAAGAGTGATTTATAAACTCAACTTTTTGCCTTAACACTTTTCTATGAAGTCTCATTTTTGACCAAAAGAAGACACAGGTTTCTCATTAAACTTTGTTTTAATGGATCTCAAAATTCTGTGGCAGATTTCTGGTCAAGTTGTTTCCATTAAAAAGTACTGATTTTAAAAACTAATAACTTAAAACTGCCACACACAAAAAAACGAAATGGTCTGCCTCTTTCACTTTTTCATGGTCTAGCACTGTCCTCAGAATTTCTTGAGAAAATGCAGAACGCTTCACGATTTGCCCGTCCTCCTGGCGCAGGGGCCATGCTCCTCCTCTCTGTACCGTTCCAGTTTTGGCATACAGCTGCCGAAGCAAGCGGTATAAGCCGTGTGGTGAGGGCTGGATCTACCGATCACCAAAGACTCAGGGGCCAGAGGGGAAGAGACTGTGGGCGTGGCTGAGGCTCAGCCTGGAGCAGACCCGTAGGAGCGGAAGCTGTGGGTATGTAAGACCTGATCCCCGGGAGAGGGTGTGGAGGCATGGGTCGTGGGGGGACAGCAGAATATCAAGGGGCCCTGGCACACCCCGCCTTAAAGGAAAGGGAAAGCATAGCCACCCTTTAGGGAAGAGCGGAAGGTGCCTGCGGAGGAGGACTGCTGAGAGACACCTGCTGCTGGCGAGTCCTGTCCTGATGGTTAGAGAGGACTGTTGGCAAGTAGCAAAGCTTAAATAGTTAAGCAGGGACGTGCTCAGGTGAACTCGGCCTCTGGGAGGACAGAAGCAGGTGTCCCGTTACCCTAGCCCGCTGCCCGGAAACCTGTTGTTGCCCAAGGCACAGCTTGTTGTGAGCAGCGTCTCCCAGGCTCCTGCAGCTGGGGTGCAGCTCGGAGCTTCGCATGGTGAGTATCATGTCACCCAAGGCTTTTCTTTCTTTCTTTTTTTTTTTTTTTTTTTGGAGAGGTTTTTCGCTATAGGGCGCGTGCGCTTCAGACAGACAGAGAGAGACAGAGAGACAGAAAGCGAGAAATCACCCCCCCAGGGGGGATGGCCACACCGCAATCCCTTCTCCTCCATTCTCCTCTTGGGATCTTGGGCACGCACGCACACGCGCCTGGCGTAAGTTTTAAGCCACTGGGTCCGGGACGCGAACTGTGGTCAACTAGGTGGGAGTCCAGCGACATAGCCATTACGCTAACTGCTGGTCCCAGGCCTTTTCTTAAAAAACTCTTGTCAGAGGGTACATGTGCTTGCCAAGGAGACACAGAGAGAGGGAGAGAGCAAGATCCCCTGTCCTGGGGAATGGTCACACCTCGGCCCCTTCTGTATTTCTCCACCCTGTTGTTGGGATTTTAAGGCCCACACGCACACATGCTTGGCATTTAAAAAAATAATTCTTTATGTAATTTTATGTGTCTTTATTATTATGTTTTAATTTGCTATAGGGCATGCGCTCTCCAGAGAGAGACAGAGAGAGAGAGAAAGAGAGCCAGCGAGAGAGAGTGAGAAAGCACGCTGCTAGGTCTGGGACCTGAACTGTGGTTGGCCCTGTAGGGGTCCAGTGCCTTAACCACCATGCCACCTGCCGGCCCCCATGCCTGGCATTTTTTTCATGTCGCTGGGGCCAGGACTTGAACTGTGGGGTTGACCATGTGGGTTCTGGCTGCCTCAACCACCGTGCTAGGGAACCAGCCCTGGATGGTTTCGTTTTGGAGTCCGTGCTGGAGGAGAGCACTGAGAAAGGGGAGGGGGGCGCTGAGACTGAAAGGGGGGGCCGGTGGCATCCTCCGGGTTGACTCAAGATCCGGCCAAGAAGTGTGTACCTGTCACCATGGCAGGGAACCACGCTACGCTCTGCAGTGGGAGGAGGTGTGTGATTAATGCACCTTGGCAGCCCCCGTGACGCGTTGGGCATAGTATGAATGAAAGTGCAGGGGCCAGCAGGTGGCGTGGAGGTTAAGGCGCAGATCCCACATGGCCGACTGCGTGGTTCAAGTCTCAGACCTGCTGGCTTGAAAATCATGCTGGGTGTGTGTGCCCCAAATCTTGAGGAGAATGCAGGAGAAATGATTGAGGCGTGGTCATCTTTCCTGGGGGGTGATTTCTCACTCCCCCTCTCTCTCTCTCTGTCTCTTTCCAGGGAGTACATGTGACCTATAGCAAGAAGTAAAAACAAACAAACAAAAAAAAAAAGGGGGGGAAAGAAAAAGGGAGGGGGAGTGAGTGAGTGAATGAATTGGAAGTTGGAGAGATAAGCAGTAATCAAGCAATGTTTCAGGAGGAATAGTCCCCAGAAACAATGCTGAGTGGTTCCCAGCCCACAAGGTTTGGAGCCGATGTCTCTACAGTGCGTATCTGCTCTGGTCTCCCCACCTGGGGCAAGCCCTGAGCCTGTGCGGACGCAGTTTCCTCTGTGTGAGATGGGAACGCTGGGCCAGTCTGCAGGCCTGTACGCAGAGTTGGCATCTAGCTCTGAGCCTGGCACACCCTGCAGGGTGGCAGCGTCCTTACCCAGTGCCTTCTTCCCGCATGTCCTATTCCCAGCACCCTGTGAGGTCGCAGGGCTGACCTGTCACTTCTTCACAGGTGAAGACGGGCTCACCGAGGCCAGGGGCCTTTCCCGGAGGCCCTTCCCCTCTTTGCCAGCCCTGCAACCTTTTCCCCAGGGCTTTCCCCCTTTGTGAGGTCAATGACCTTTCCCCTCGGACGTTCTGTTGCTAAAAATCTGACTCAGGGGATCTAGAGAGAACTTGACCAAATTGGGTAACATATCTATATCTTGTCACCTCAGTTAGATTCTCATTTCCTCAAGGGCAGAAATTGTATTTTTTTTATTTACAAAGTAATGAAAATACTTATACTTAACAGAGAAGGTGGAGGAACTTAGAGTACAGAGAGAAAGTAGAAAAACAAAAGTCTTCTCATTTATATCCCCTCTTCTTGCAGGTAGCCATTGCTAACAGTTTCTTGTCTATCTTTCTAGAAACAGTCTGTGCTTATTAAATAATATGTATGTAAATCATATATGAGTCATAAATGAGTGTATTTTATTCGTTATAAAACAGATAAGAAATACTGTTATTTATATATGTGTGTGTGAGTGAGTGTGTGTGTGTGTGTGTGAGTGAGTGTGTGTGTGTACACGTGGATGGTATAATTAGCACCATTGATCCATGTAAGGCCTGTTTATCCATCTGGCCATCTCCCACCCACGCACTGTCCGTCTATTTATTTATTTACCTCCACTTCACGCTTCCACTTTCCTTCTCGTAGGCAGCCTTTCTAATGTGAACACACACACACCTTTTATTTTTGTGAATTAATATTAAATTTGACAATATTAATATATCATTAAAACAAATACATTTATATATGTGGGGGTGTCTTTCAAAAAGTTCATGGAAAATGTGTATAATGAAAAAACTTTGCTGGGACTAGCAGTTGTCATAATGGCTTTGTCACTGGACACCCATGTAGTCGACCGTGGTTTGAGTCCTGGACCTGGTGGCTTAAACTCACACCAGGTGCATGTGCGTGCGTGCCCAAGATCCCGAGAGGAGAATGGAGGAGAAGGGATTGTGGTGTGGGCATCTCCCCTGGGGGATGATTTCTTGCTTTCTCTCTCTCTCTCTCTCTCTCTCTCTCTCTCTCTCTCTCTGTCTCTCTGGCAAGTGCATGTGCCCTATAGCAAAAACCTCTCCAAAAACAAAACAAAACAAAAAACTATGCATAGATTTCAAAATGTTTTTGCACCAAAATAAACTCGTACTTTAATTCCATTTTTCCACACAGTTTTGAAGGCCCCTCGTGTATGTGTGTGTCTGTGTGGCTGTATATCGTGGAGATTATTATCTCGTATAGATACATGTAAAGCTGCCTTATACTTACCAATAGCTACATGTGTTCCATTGCATAGAGAGACCGTTGGTATCCCTATTGGCCTTTGTCCTTCTACTTTTCCTTGTACTTTACTTTTTTAAAGAATTATTTAATTTTGTTATTTTTATTATTATAAATATAAAGAGACAGAGAGAGGAAAAATGAGAAAGCAAGCTGCCAGGTCCAGGGATTGAACTGCGGTCAGCCATGTGATAGTTCAGCACCCTAACCACCACCCCAAATGCTGGCCCCATCTTGTACTTTATTTTTACAAACAATACTACAATGATAGGTTTTTAAAAATAATTATTCAATTACATTTGCTACTATTATTATTTTAAAATTTGACCAGAGAGAGAGAAAAGGAAAATGAGAAAGCAAGCCTCCTGGTCCATGACCTGAACCGCTGTTGGCCATCTGGGAGCTCAGTGCCTCAATGACCATGTCACCTGCTGGTCCCCCAATGACAAGTTTTTCACAAGCACCTTTGCATACAAGTTTGTCTATAGCGTAAATTCTTAGTAATGGAATGTTCTTTTTTTTTTTTTTTTTTTTTTTTTTTGGAGAGGTTTTTGCTATAGGGCGCGTGCGCTCGCCAGACAGACAGAGAGAGACAGAGAGACAGAGAGTGAGAAATCACCCCCCAGGGGGGATGGCCACGCCGCAATCCCTTCTCCTCCATTCTCCTCTCAGGATCTTGGGCACGCACGCACATGCGCCCGGCGTGAGTTTAAGCCGCCGGGTCCGGGACTCGAACCGCAGTCGACTACATGGGAGTCCAGCGACATAGCCATTACGCTAACTGCTGGTCCCTGGAATGTTCATTTTAAATCCCCATTGATGGGGACCAGCAGGTGGCATGGTGGTCAAGGTGCTGGACACTCCCACATGGCGAACCGCAGTTCAAGTCCTGGACCTGGTGCCTTGCTTTCTCACTTGCCCTCTCTCTCTCTCTGGTCAAATTAAAATAAATAAAAATTAAATAATTCTTAAAAAAAGAAATAAAAAAAAATTCCCATTGATATTGTCAACTTGTTTTTCAAAGAAGAGAACTGTTTCTATTCCTAGGGAGGCTGAAGAGTAGACTGAATCTTTTGGCAACAAACCGAAGCTTTTTTTGTTAAACTGTGAGTTTAAAAGGAAGAAAGTCACACAGATTGCACAGTCTGGCTCCTCTCAAATCCCTCCTAGCAGGATGGATGTCACCGCATTCCCCTCCTGCTGGAAAGACCGGTGATGACCTTGCTGGGGAAGCTGGGACGTCTTCCACTAGAATCCTGTTGTCCTGGGAGAGGGCCGGGCTAACATCGGGAGCTTTGCCCCATGGCGATTGGTTGCGCTTTATCCCGAGGCGAATGGTGGGCTTGAGGAGAACCATCCCTCCGTCTGACAGCTGCTCCCTGACAAGGACCTCTGCCAGGCACTCGTGCAGTGTAGGTGGGCATGGGGGTGGCACGTGGTGTGCCAGGCGTGAGGCTGGGCGCTTCGGCCGCCTCACTTCTACCCGGAAGCCTGCAGAGTGGGCTCTACGATGCTCCATGCACAGGAGACTTGGCGATGTGGAGGCGCTTGCCCAGGCAGCGGATTTGGATCCACATCTGTGTGACCTCCACTCTCACAGCCTCCCTCTCTGGCGCTCCGCGATGTCAGCGCACGCCTCGCACCCTGCAGCGGCTCAGACACCTGTCCCCGCAGCCCTCCAGGTGCGCAGCGCGCAACCGCCCGGCCTAGCCTAACTCAGACCCTCTCCTCTCGTTCCAGGCCTTCTCTCGGCTCTTTGGCCTGCTGCCGTGGCCTTGGTGGTGCCCTTCTCCAGTGATCAGTCCCGGGCTTCCTCCACCCATGCAGTCCCCGGTGACTACCGCCGAGGGCCTGAGCAGCCCCCTCTTCGGAGCCTACACACTCCCCACCTTCAAGTTCCAACCGCGCCATGAGACCGTGGACTGGAGACACATTAGCGCCTTGGACGTGGACCGCGTGGCCCGGGAGCTGGACGTGGCCACTCTGCAGGAGAACATCACTGGCGTCACCTTCTGCAACTTGGACCGGGAGGCGTGCAGCCGCTGTGGCCAGCCGGTGGACCCGGTGCTGCTGAAGGTGCTGCGCCTGGCCCAGCTCACCATCGAGTACCTGCTGCACTGCCAGGACTGCCTGAGCACCAGTGTCGCCCAGCTGGAGGCGCGCCTGCAGGCCAGCCTGGGCCAGCAGCAGCGTGGCCAGCAGGAGCTGGGCCGCCAGGCCAGCGAGCTCAAGGGTGTGCGGGAGGAGAGCCGCCGGCGCCGCAAGATGATCAGCACCCTGCAGCAGCTGCTCATGCACGCGGGCGCCCACGGCTACCACACGGTGAGACTCCCACAGGGCAGGGCGGGGGAGGCTGTGGGCCCCAGCCACTGGGTCCCCTGGGACGCATCGCCCAGTGCTGTGAGGCCTCTGTGGGCCAGTCTCTGGTTGAAAGCAGATTTTAGAGATGCTGCTCATGGCCAGAGAGTCCCAGGGGGAGCAGGTTCTGTAGGATGTGTGTGTGTGTATGTGTGTGTGTGCGCACGTGTGTATGCATGTGTGTATATGTGTATGTACGTGTGTGCACACGTGTGTATGTGTATATATGTGTATGTGTGTGTGTATGTGTGTGCATGTGTGTGAAAACCACATGCACACACATACCTGTGAGTGGGGTGTGTAGATGCAGGGGTGTGCATTCAGAGTATGTGTGCTCCTGGAGAGGGTGCATATTTAGTGTATGTGTGTGTGAATGTACAGAGAAGGTACATGCTTAGGAATAATGTGAATATGTGTGTGTTAGTGCATATTTACTGTGGTACATGAGAGCTTAGGGGTACATCTGTGTTTGGCATGTGTGTGTATAGAGTATGTAATGTGTATTTTACTGGCCGGTTATCAGCACTACCACCCGAGAATGCATATATAAAGATGTATTTACGGTACATCTGCACATGATAGTGTGTGTGTATATGAATGTGCATTTACACCTATGGAGAGTGTGTGTAAGGGATTATGTGTGATTGAAGGGTTTATGCGTGTGTGAGGGTGCGTGTGTCTATGGAAGGTGTGTGTGTGTAAAGCACGGTGTGTAGAGGTGTGTGTGAGGGCCGTTTGTGTGTATGCGAAGAATCAGTGTGCGGTGAGGGACTGGTGAGGCTAGGCCCATTTCGGAAAAGTGACTCCAATATTCGACCGAGGGAGGTTCATTATCGACAGCAGTGTTTAAGCATTCAAGTCTATCTCAGTTGAAAATGTGGATTGGGAGGGGGGTGCAGCAGATGACGTAGTGGTTAAGGTGCTAGACTCCCACATGGATGACTGTGGTTCACCTCTTGGACCAGGAAGCTTGGAAATCACACTAGGTGCATGTGTGTGCATGCCCGAAATTTCAGGAGGAGAGTGGAGGAGACAGGACTCCGTGTGGTGTGGCCATCCCCCTGGGAGGGTGAGTTCTCACTTTCCCTCTCACTCAAGTACACATGCCCTATAGCAAAAACCTTTAAAAAAAAAAAAAAAAAGGAAAGAAAATGTGGACTGGGGACATTTGCCCTTTGATAAGTCGTCACAGTGGCCAGGCCCTGTACCAGACTCTGAGAATGTAGGCACAAGTCATGCTGCTTCAGGCTTTCCAGAAATTCATAGTCTGGAGATGGGCGGGTGACCTAGAACACCGCCGACGCTACATGTGTGGGTGTTTTCTCCTCTACAGCCAGTTCTCTACCACTAATCGGGTGTCCTTCGATTCAGTTTAACCCTGACACTGTCCACCTGGGATTAATGTCAGTCTGCAGTCCTAAAAGACTGACTCCACTCCAGCCTTCAATTCCTGGGCCTTCTGTACATCTTTTTTTTTTTTTTTTTTTTTTTTTTAGAGGTTTTTGCTATAGGGCACGTTATAGGGCACATGCACTTGCCAGACAGAGAGAGAGAGACAGAGAGACAGAAAGCGAGAAATCACCCCCCAGGGGGGATGGGCACGCCGCAATCCCTTCTCCTCCATTCTCCTCTTGGGATCTTGGGCACGCACGCACATGCGCCCGGCGTGAGTTTTAGCCACCGGGTCCGGGACGCGAACCGCGGTCGACTACGTGGGAGTCCAGCGACAAAGTCATTACACTAACTGCTGGTCCCAACTTTTTGTACATCATACGTACTGATTAGCAAGGGGGATTTCCACGACTCCCTCTTCAGGTTCAGTGTTTGGCTAGAATGAACCCCAGAACTCCAGAGGACTCTAGTTATTGCTGTTCTTTTTTCTTCTAAATAAAGGATACAACTCAAGCAGGCGATGGAAGAGTTTCACATAGCAGGATGTGGGGGAAAGGGTTCAGAGCCTCCACGCCCTCTCGGGGTGCACCACCTTGTGCTCACCAGCCCTCTCGGGGTGCACCTCCATGTGCTCACCAGCCTGGAAGCTCTCTGAACCCTGTCAGTGAGGGCTGTTTCAGAGATTCCGCCACTTGGTCCCAATGGATTAGATCACTGGTCACTGCTGATGACTCAGTCTCTGCCCGTTCTCCCTCTGGAGATCGGAGATGTGGAAGCTCCAACCCTCTCCTCATTTCTTGTCTTTCTGGGGATCAGCTTCCATCCTGAAGTTATTGGGGGGACCTCTCAGCCCAGCTGCCAGTCAATTCCTTAGCCCTCCTGTCATTCCAGAGACTTCTAGGATCTTGGAAGTTCTTGTGCCAGGAACTGGGGACTAAGGCCAAATATTATTCCACAAGGTACTTCTATCATTCTTACCGTTCAAGAAACTAATATGGATTTTAGGGGACCAGCAGTTAGCGTAATGGCTATGTCGCTGGACTCCCACGTAGTCGCCCGCGGTTCGTGTCCTGGACCCAGTGACTTGAAACTCACGCCGGGCGCGTGTGCGTGCATGCCCAAGATCCCGAGAGGAGAATGGAGGAGAAGGGATTGCGGCGTGACCATCCCCCTGGGGGGTGATTTCTCGCTTTCTGTCTCTCTGTCTCTCTCTGTCTGGTTAGCACACGTGCCGTATAGCGAAAACCTCTCAAAAAAAAATAAATAAATAAAAGAAACTAATGTGGATTTTAGGAGCTCTGTGCTAGGAACGAGGAATACAGACCAAATATGTCTTATTCTGGGACAGGAAGAAACTTCATGATAAAATGGTAGTTGACATAAATGGTAAAATGCTTACGACTAAAAGTGTCAGAACCTTTTCAGTAGTGACAAACAGCAACTTAACCTGACCTAGGGTAAGAGGGAATTTATTGGGTAATTTAACTGAAAAGTCCAGGGTAATGGTGGATCCAGGTCTGGGTTTCTCCAGGAGTCGGAGGATGTCGCCGAAGTCCCGTCTCTCTGCAGCCCTCGGCTCTTCTTTCTCTGCGGTTCCCGTCGCAGAGTGGTTTCATCCACGTGATGCAGGTTGGGCCACTGCAATGCCAGCTTCTCGTTTTCCTAGATTCGAGGCTGACAGAAAAGAGGACCCGCCCGGGTGCCAGCGGCCCGGCTGGCGTTTCACCGTGTGCCCGGTGTTTGGGTCTCCTCCCCGGCTCGGAGCCACCCGCTACAATGCAGGGTTCTGATGTGCTCCCGTCCGGATCAATGTTCTACCATGGAACTGGGCCCACAGATGGTCAGGGAGAGGGTGACTCCCCAGAAGAAGCTGGGGTTCTGTTCTCGAGGGAAGGGGGCATGGCTGCTGTGCCCCCGAAGCCGAAGCCGTGTCCGCTGGGGTGGAGGGCATGCTAAGGAAGAGCCGAGATGCCCCGAGCTCGGGGTCGGGGAGGGCAGAGGAGGCGCCTTTCCGAGGTGGCATTTAAACCGGACCGTGAGTTCCAGGCAGAGGCAGCGAAGGCGCCGAGGCGGGAAGGTGCTCAGGGTGAAGGGGATGACTTTGGAGGAGCCTGGGGGGCAGTGGTGAGGAGGAGGATTGCAGGGCCAGGTCGTGGTGGCCTTGAAGGCGCTGAGGAGTGTGGATTTTAGCCTGAAGGCAGGCGGCTGCCCCTCTCCAGTGCCTGGCTGTGAGTGCTGCCTGAGCTACGTAGGCCGGAAGGTGGCAGGATGGGGTTGCAGAAAAGGTTTATGTTAATAATGCCGAACAAGGTGCCTTAGAGAGCACCCTCCACCCCACCCTGTTTACTGTCCCGATAACTGGAGATTCATTGGTGTGACGTCAGAACTCCAGAGAGGAGCTTGTTTTCGTTTGTGTATGTTTGGGTTAGGTTTGACAGTGAGTGACAGAAAACCTCAAATCACAGCTGAAGCCAGAGAATTTCTTTCTTTCTCTCGTTTGAGACAGCCCAGGACTTGTGCGTCTGCCCCATCCCTTAACCACGGAGCTGCAGAGCCAGCCTGGGGGCCGGGTTCTTCTGCCAGCCTCATGTGGTTTCTGCCTCACGGTCCGAGATGGCTGCCTGAGTTCCAGCTCTCAGATCTTCCATCTCGTTCTGCAGAAGGGTGGAGGATGAGGAGGGACTTGATGGTTTCTGTAATGACACCCCCCAGAAATTGCATGCACAGTTTCTGCTTGCATGTCATTGGCCAGAATTAAGTCATGTGGTCACACCTGGTTGCAAAGGAGGCTGGGACATACAGTGTTTCCTTTCATTGGCTCATGAGCAGCTAAAAATCAGAGTTTTTATTACAAAGGAAGGATGAAGAGAAGGGTCTTAGGGAACACTTAGCAATTTCTGTTACATTTGTCTTCATGCAAAGATAGCAAATAATCTGCCTTCTTCAGATGAACTATGTGCTCACTGAAGAGACACACAGAGATAGAGAGATAGAGAGAGACACAGAGAGAGAGAGAGGCGAGAAAGCACCTTCCGGGGGGTGGCCATGCTGCAATCTCTCCTTCCCCATTCTCCTCTTGGGATTTTGGGCACGCATGCGTTCGTATCCACTGGATCCAGCTACCTGAACCACCGTGCCACCAGCTGGCCCCACTGGTACTTTCCATAAACCTTTTATTAAGGAAAATTTCAAAACTAGCCAAGGTAGAGAGTATAGTATAATATAACGAGCCTTCACCTACACACGACCCAGCCCATCAGGTGTCAGTTCACGGCCAGCGTGGGGCATCTTTCCCCTTCGCCACTCTCCTCCACTCTGGGGTCACCTTGCAGCATCTTAGTCGTGCAGTTGTATCAGTAACATTTTAGTACCCATCTCTGAAGGGCAAGGACTCCCACTTATTTTTTTTTTTGAGAAGTTGTTGCTATAGGGTGTGTGTGCTCGCCAGACAGACAGAGAGAGACAGAGAGACAGAAAGCAAGAATCACCCCCCAGGGGGGATGGCCACGCCGCAATCCCTTCTCTTCCATTTTCCTCTTGGGATCTTGGGCACACACGCACACGTGCCTGGCATGAGTTTAAGCCACTGGGTTCAGGACTCGACCCGTGGTCGACTACATGGGAGTCCAGAGACATAGCCATTAGGCCAACTGCTGGTCCCAAGGACTCCCACTTTTAAATATAAACCTAACACCATCATTGCACCCTGAAAAATCAACAGAAATTCCCCGGTATTATCAACTCTCCAGCTCCGAGCTCTCCAGGGCACGGGTAGTGTTTTAAAGCTCCCCAGGAGACTGGAATGGGCAGCGTGGGGGCAACGTCGCTGCCTCACCCCGTACATCAGCCTTCGTTTCTGAAGCAAGGGAAGGGGGTTTTGATATAGAGAAATCCCAGGCTGAGTCAGTGACCCAGTCATGCCCTCCCGTTGCTTCCTCCCTGTATAGTGCCACCTGTGTGACAAGACGTTCATGAACGCCACCTTCCTCCGGGGCCACATCCAGCGCAGGCATGCAGGCACGGCAGACACTGGTGAGTCCAGGCAGCAGCCGGGGGGCCCTGGGGCTGGAGGTCAGGGGCCGGGAGCACGTGTAGTGCTGACCTGCCCTCAGCACCTCGCCATCCAGCTTCTGACCGTGTGGACACAGGTTTCCGAGCCTGTGTAGGGGCTGGCTGGGCCGGCTCTGAGACGCAGTGGCAATGCACTGCCCAGAGAAGCTGGATCGCAGGTGGTGATGCATCCGACTCCCCGGCCTGGGCGGCCTGGCAGCGGGGCACGAGTACTCAGGGTTCCGTGTGCTGGAGGGTTAGAGGGCGGGGAGGTGGCATGACCAGACTCTCTGGAGTGTGCTTCTCTGTCTCTCAAGCTTTATCTCTCGTGCACGTGTGTGCATGCACATACTCTATCATGAATAAAAAGAAAAAATAAATGAAAAACAAAGAAAGCCTGAGGGTCCGATGATGGGCTCTCGTCTTTGCTTTGTCTGTCATTGATCTCGGTCAGCACGGCCTTCTCTGGCTCTCAGTGGCCTTTACTGTGAACAGGGCTGTTAGATGATGCCCTCGAGGGGCCTTTCTCCTTCCACTGTCCGTCAATTGGCTTCTCTGATGCTAGCTACAGATAGGCTTAGACGGGGTCAATGAGCAGGCAGACCAGCTGTTTGACTTTTCTTCTTTTTTTTTTGAGAGATTTTTGCTGTTGGGCATGTGAACTCACTAGAGAGAGATAGAAATTAGAGAGATAGAAAGTGAGAAACCACCCCTCAGGGTGGATGGCCACGCCACAAGCCCTTCTCCATTCTCCTCTCAGAATTTTGGGCACACATGCACACACGCCCGATATGAGTTTTGCGCTGCTGGGTCTGGGACTATAATTGTGGTCGACTATGTGGGGGTCCGGTGATGTAACTAGTACGCCATCTGCTGGTCCCAAGTTCTTGGACGTTTCTTTTCTTTTTTTGGAGGGGTTTTTGCTATAGGGCGCGTGCACTCACCAGAAAGATAGAGACAGAGAGACAGAAAGTGAGAAATCACCACCCCTAGGGGGGATGGCCACGCCGCAATCCCTTCTCCTCCATTCTCCTCTTGGGATCTTTGGCATGCACGCACACGTGCCCGGCATGAGTTTAAGTCACCGGGTCCAGGGCTCAAACCGCGGTTGAATACATGGGAGTCCAGCAACATAGCCATTATGCCAACTGCTGGTCCCGTGTTCTTGGACTTTTCTATGTTCCCGAGCTTATAGTAATAGATTTAATCACTTTAATTTTAGCATTTCAAAGTCCAAAATGGGTAGCAAAGCTGTATATTTTCCCCATAAAGAGATCTGCATACTTTATATCACTTTTCAAGGTTCAGCAGTGTTTGTTGAAACATAAAATATAAGCATCTCATTAAAGAATAATTTTGTTCCCTTTTTTCATTGTTTTAATTCCTTTTGTTGTTGTTGTGGGCTTGTGGTCTCACCCGAGAGAGACAGAGAGAGACAGGGAAAGTAAGAAATCACCCCCCCCAGGAGAGATGACCACACACCACAAAATCCCTGCTCCTCCTGGAATTTTGGGCACACAAGCACACGTTCCTGGTGTGATTTTTCAAGCCTCCGGGTGTAGGACTCAAACCAGGTTGGCCCCATGGAGTCCGGCACCTTAACCACTATGCCGTCTGCTGGCTCCTAAAAACCTGACTTTTAATGGCTGAATAGTATTTCATTAAGATACCATAATTTATATCACAATGTCCTCCTTTCGAATATATGGCTTGCTTGAAAACCCCATATAATCAGTTACATGATGATCAATGATTATATATATACACTTTTTGTGCATATCTTTTATTATTTTCTTAATGGAAATTGCTACAAGGAGAGGGAAAATGTATATTTGGGGGGAAGGAGATTTTTGCTATAGGGTGTGTTCGCTCACCAGAAAGACAGAGAGAGACAAAGACAGAAAGCGAGAAATAGAAATCCCCCCTCAGGGGGGATGGCCACACCACAATCCCTTCTCCTCCATTTTTCTCTCGGAATCTTGGGCACGCACGCAGATGCGCCTGGTGTGAGTTTAAGCCACCGGGTCCAGGACTCCAACCATGGTTGGCCGTATGGGAATCCAGCACCTTAACCACCATGCCACTTGCCGGCCCCTGACTATGTGAGTTAAATAGGTCATCCTCTCTTTGCATGGACCCCACAGGAAAACAGAAGGCGCAGGAACAGCCTGTGGAGGAAGTGTTGGAAGAGCTGCGGGCCAAGCTAAAGTGGACCCAGGGGGAGCTGGAGGCCCAGAGGGAGGCCGAGAGACAGCGGCAGCTCCAGGTGGGCTTGGAGAGGAGAGGTCGGGGAGACTGGGTCGCAGGCCACTCCGGAGACCCAAGATGCACACGGATCCACCAGGCCAAAATTCTGGTTGGTTTCCCATGGCTTGGACTCACAGCTAGGATGCACCTTCCAGGATGTAGCAAATGCTTTCATGGTGAGGACAATCGAATGAGTTTTGCCAGACCTGTGTGGCCAGAAGTGGAGCAGAGGGTTTTGAACTGAATTTTAACTCCTTAGACTACACCGTTAGCTTTGGGACATAAACATCGTGTCTGACTCGTAAAGCTCCAGAATTCAGCCCAGAGGAAGTGCTCCATAAATATTTGCAGAATCAAAATATAGAAACTTGCCCCACTCATCCCTTCATTTATTCGTTTATCGTAGCCTCACTGGGGCGTTTAATGAGCACCAGCTAAGCCAGGCAATGTGAGGAAGATAAAGACAAGCCTCTGTCTTTAAGGGACTTTACAATTCCTGTAAGACTGGGTTAGACGCACCCTTCCGAGTCCAAGTGATGGGACTGTGGGTCTCCACGCCGACTGGGGACAGGGCCTGGCAGACACTCAGCAGCTCTTCACTGTAATGTGGCATCAATGACTGTATCGCTCTTTTCTCTATAGGAAGCCAAGATTGCTCAACAGAGAGAAATAGAAGCTAAGAAGGAATTTGATGAGTGGAAAGAAAAAGAGCGGATCAAGCTCTATGGGGAAATCGATAAGCTGAAAAAATTATTCTGGGATGAATTTAGAAGTGTTGCTAACCAGAACTCTACACTAGAAGAGGTACCTGACATAAGAATCCTTTCAAAGTTCTTTTGTTGAAAATCTTATTTGTTCTCAAAATTTATTTCTTAGCTTGTACTTTTTTTTTTTTTTTTTTTGAGAGGTTTTTGCTATAGGGCACGTGCGCTCACCAGAGACACAGAGAGAGACAGTCTCCTCTCGGGATCTTGGGCACGCATGCACACATGTCCGGCATGAGTTTAAGCCATCGGGTCCGGGACTCGAACCACAGTCGACTACATGGGAATCTAGTGACACAGCCATTACGCCAACTGTGGTTCCTTTTTTTTTTTTTTTTTTTTTTTTTGAGAGATTTTTGCTATAGGGTGCACGCGCTTGCCAGAAAGACAGAGAGAGACAGAGAGACAGAAAGGGAGAAATCACCCCCCAGAAGGGATGGCCACGCCACAATCCCTTCTCCTCCATTCTCCTCTTGGGATCTTGGGCACGCATGCATATGCACCTGGTGTTGAGTTTAAGCCACTGGGTCTGGGACTCGAACTGTGGTTGACTACATGGGAGTCCAGCGACATAGCCGTTACGCCAACTGCCGGTCCCTGTACTAGTTTTATTTCAACTGTCGCTGGGAGCTAATGCACAGGGAGGCCACATATCTGAGGCCTGTGCCTGGGGTTGAATCACTGCTCTTTCACATACTCGAGCTCTGTGACCTTGAGCGAGTTATTAACCTCTCTGTGCCTTATTTTCTCTGTAAGATAGGCTGCTGGAAGGGTTAAATTAGCACATACAAAGTACCTATTATTGGTAAGTAGTAACATGTCAGTAATTTATCTGGCACATAGTAATATTCCTAGATATTATCCTTATTTTTGCAAAGGATTTTCACCCCTGAATAAAAAAATGAGCCCAAATTGAAATGAATGTTTTTCTCCCAACAAGTCTTCTCTGATTGCTGGCCAGCAGGATGGGGGCGTCTGTGAAGGACACGCACACCAGGAAGTCTGTTTACTAACTGGATCGAACATTTTCTAGCCCTGTGCGGAACACTTTATGTACATAACTTTCAATCCTTACAGCAGAGCTATAACATTTTCAAAGTAGGTGCACCATTAGTTTCTTTATTTCTTTTTTAAAGTTATTTTTTTAAAAAGCTATTATTGGGTCAGCAGGCAGTGTGGAAGTTGGGGTGCTGGATATGGCCAATGCTGCAGTTTGAGTCATGGACCCGGCAGCTTGAAAATCATGTTGGGTGTGCACGCATATGTGTGTGTTTGCACACCCAAAATTCTTTTTTTTTTTTTTTAGAGTTTTTTTTTTTTTTTTTTTTTTTTTTTTTTTTTTTTTTTTTGCTACAGGGAGCGTACGCTCGCCAGACAGACAGAGAGAGACAGAGAGACAGAAAGCGAGAGATCACCCCCCGGGGGGGTGGCCACACCGCAATCCCTTCTCCTCCATTCTTCTCTCGGGATCTTGGACATGCACGCACACGCACCCGGCGTGAGTTTTAAGCCACCAGGTTCGGGACGCGAACCGCGGTCGACTACGTGGGAGTCCAGTGACATAGCCATTACGCTAACTGCTGGTCCCCACACCCAAAATTCTAAGAGGAGAATGATCGTGATGTGGCCATACTCCCTGGGGGGGGGGGGGTGGATTTCTCACTTTCCCTCTCTCTCTCTCTTCTCTCTCTTTCTCTCTCTCTCTGGCAAGTGTGCATGCCCTGTAGAAAAAAAAAATCTGTTATTACTTTTTCTTTACAGATGAAGAAATTGAGGCCACATACCTTGTCCAAGGTCACTCAGCTAGTGAGGGGTGGAGCTGGATTTGAACCTACTTCTTTTTGTTCTTTATTAAAGGAAGAGTGGATATGTGCGTACATTAGTGGGAGTGACATGAGCGCCCCCTGCAGGTTCTAGCCGTGCTGCGGCCCCTTTCGTCCAGTCCCCCACTCGGTTGGATCTTAGACACTTGCATGTATGCCTGGCATGCTTCTGATTGTCACGTGGGATCCGGCTTCTCTCCTTTATTTTATTTATTTATTTATTTATTTATTTATTTATTTATTTATTTATTTATTTATTTTTGCCATAGAGTGCACGTGCTCTCTGGAGATCTTTCTCCAGAGAGAGAGGGAAAGTGAGAAATCACCCCTCAGAGGGATGGCCATGCCACAATCCCTTCTGTTTTATTCTCCTCTCAGGATTCCGGGCACTCACACACACATGCCCTGCGCTATCCTCAAGCCATTGGATCCAGGACTTGGATTGTGGTTGGCCCTGTGGGAGTTTGCGGCCTTAACCACCATGCCACCTGCTGGCCCCCTGGCTTCTCTTGAGTAGTGCAATGGATCCAGTCCTGAACCTAGCTCTTTACACTCCAAAATTCCCCGTTCTTATACTGTACATATTATAGTGACACATTTATGCAGAGAAAGCATATTAAAGTTATTCCTAAGTCTCTATGACCAAGAGAGAATGTTTTTTTTTTTTAAGATTTATTTTATTTTATTTATTCTTTGACCAGAAGAGAGAGATGTGAGAAAGCAAGCTAAGTGAACCGTGGTCTATGACTATCCAAGGAGAATGTTTTGAGGAAAAATATTTTGAAAATGTCTTTATCTTTCACGAGTCCCCCTAAATTAAGGGGAATTTTATGTTTGAAAATGAACTAATAGGGTTTCTCACATTCATTCCACATTTTGCCTAAAGAAAACCTAGAACTTCCTTCAAAAGGGGATTGTCGTTGGATGAGTGATCCACCATCTTGGTCTGAGAGGGAAACTGAGGCTGGAAGTGGCGGGTTGAACTCAAAGCTCTCTGTGGGGCGGTGGGTACAGTGGCTTTCAGAAGTGACCCAACCTGGGACCAGCAGTTAGCGTAATGGCTACGTCCCTGGACTCCCATGTAGTCGACTGCGGTTTGAGCCCCGGACCTGGTGGCTTAAACTCACGCTGGGTGCGTGTGCGTGCGTGCCCAAGATCCCGAGAGGAGAATGGAGGAGAAGGGATTGCGGCGTGGCCATCCCCCCTGGGGGGTGACTTCTCGCTTTCTGTCTCTCTGTCCCTCTGTGTCTCTGGTGAGCACATGCGCCCTGTAGCAAAAACCTCTCAAACAAAAACAAAAAGTGACCCGACCCTTTCATCCTGAGTGCTCCCCTACTGGGTCAGGGATTATTTGTGGAAGACAACCCTTTCCCACCCGTAGACTCACCCTCCTCCATCCAGCTCCATGCCTGTCATTCCCAAACTCACCCAGAAGCCTCCTGGCTCCCTCCCTGCCCTGGACACGGTGCTCGCCGAGCAGACACTTGATAAATAGGGGCTGATTTGAACATGAAGTTGTTCAGAAATCATGCGATCAAGGGTCGCAGGGTTACTTTTGGTTAAAAATCTCTGAGATTTGGCTAATGAGGACATAATTCTTGCCACCCACAGTTTCCTTTATAATTTGAGTCACATCTTCCTACTAGGTATCTTCTTGTTTTGTCTTTCCCTACAGGATTACTTGTGTTTCTGTGTCTCACCCGGCTCCTCTCAATGTTTCATTGTTTTACTTTTACTAAAGTATAGGAAACACCGAGTTATAACATCCCCAGCGCAGGCCCTGCTGCAGTGGTGTGGCGGCGCTCACTCTGCACAGCCGGAAGTGGTCTGGGAGATAGAAGCTTGGTTCCACGGCCACCTGTGGCCCCTGGGGGCGTGCACCTGCTTGCGGTCTCGGCTGGCTGGGAGAGGCTGGGGGAGGGACGTGGCAGAGTGAGACCTACTGAGGGTGCTCGTCTCTCTCTCTCTCTTTTCTCTCTGACTCTATCATGACATAAGTATGCTCTAAAAAAGTTCTCAGTATAGTTGGATAATTATTTTGTTAGTTTTCTCTTCAGTTCTTGGGGAGGGAGACAGGTCGGCTTGCAGTTAGATTGACTGTAAGAAGCACTGTAAGGCAGTCCATTTCAAAATGCAATAAAAAATTTGCCTTGATGTGAGGAAGGCCAATGAGTGCTACATTTTGAAAATAATTCTCAAAACTTTCCCCCTGGCACAGAAGGCCACAGAGGGACTTGGCTAGGTTACCTGGTGAAGAGAGGACTGTAGCTTAGTTACAGGTGAATCACACTGCCAAGGACGTCTCTGATTGAAAGGGAAATACCACGGAGGTTTGTCATGTCAAGAGAGCCAGCTTCGTGGTGTGGTAGAAGCAGCATTACGGGGGCCAAAGTGGGGCATGAGAGGCCTGGCATTGTTCAAATGCCTGATGAAGTGTATCCAGGGAATTTAGACATGGTTAACACTGGGCCCAATACTGCTTTATCAGTAATGGAGAAGGGTTAATGAGGATGACACCCAGTCAAACTCCGGAGCTTACAGTTCCTTAAGGCTTTATTTTTATTTATTTATTTATTTTTGGAGGAGGTTTTTGCTATAGGGCATGTGTGCTCACCAGAAAGACAGAGAGAGACAGACAGAAAGTGAGAAATCATCCCCCAGGGAAGATGGCCATGACACAATCCCTTCTCCTCCCAGGATCTCGGGCATGCATGCACATGTGCCCGGCGTGAGTTTAAGCCACTGGATTCAGGACTCGAACCGCAGTCAACTACATGGGAGTCCAGCGACATAGCCATTACGCTATCTGCTGGTGCCAAGTTCCTTAAGGCTTTAAACGGGCTTGAGTTTTATGTAGTCACTGAGATGCAGAGTGGTAGTTTTGCTACTGCAATAGTGATACATGTTTTAGAATCACCGTATATAGGTAGAAAGGCACCTTTCCTTGGTCCAGTTTTCCATGTCTTTCCCTCAGGTCACACGGCTAGCTCAGGAACGACCAGCTGGGCTCCGAGCTGTGCAAAGCCAGCCCTCCCTTGTGACAGCAAGGGCTTTGGGGGAGCTCGGGGCGTGAGTCCTTGAGGCATGGCCTGGGGTGCTGGAGACCTTGCCATGGACTTAGGAGTCTGAGTCTCACCAGTTTACTGCAGAAGGAAGGAGAAATGGGCAGTTTGGGGATACCTGGTGGTTAAGGGAGCTGGTTCCCACATGGCCGACCATGGTTCTAAATCTGGCCCTGGGTGGCTTGAGGAGCACACTGAGTATGTGCGCTCCAAATCCTAGCAGGATGGAGAAATGGAGGAGCAGGAGTCATGGCATGCCCACACCCTATTGAAAGGGTGCTTTCTCTTTCTCTGTCTCGCTGTCTCTTTCCTGAGTGTACAAGCCCTATGGCAATTAAAAAAAAAGAAAAGAAAAAAATTTAAAAGACATGGGCAGTTGTCAGGAGGGCTGAGGGTATGAGTACAACAAAGTTTAAGTGAAATTGAAATGACACCCTTCAATTCTGATCGTCCATCGGTGCTTGCTTCTGTGCAAGGAGGAGCCGGCAGGAGAACCCCCGTGAGCGGAACGCCGGCTTGTGTAAATGTTTGCCGCCGTGTAGGTGTCTGGTGAAGACGAGTCGGAGGTTCAGGTCGGGGTCAGATGTGCTCTTTGACACCCTTCAAGGTATGAAAGACAACATCGTGATTAGATTTTCATCTCAATAATACTACATCCTGGCCTTCTCAGAAATTGCAGGCGCTGCAGTCCCACAGCGCGGTGGAATCCAACCTTGGGTCACTGAGGGATGAGGAGTCTGAGGAGCGACTCAGGCAGGCACAGGAGCTCCAGGCCCTGCGGGAGAAGATGGAGGTGCAGGTGAGCCGATGATGTGCCATGCCTTTCTGCCCGGAGAAGCCCAGGACCATGCTGTCATGCGACATGTTCCCTCATCTTGGCTCTATAGGTTTAGGGAAGTTGAAAGACATCAAAGCTCTACATTTTCAGACCTTCTGCCAATCTAGAAACGCATAGAGTAGGATTCTGTGCAAGGGCTGGGATAGGTGTACGGTATCAGATTTTCCTGGGCTGAAAAACGAAATACATACAGCGATGTCTCTTGACACCTTCACCCACATTTTGATTCTAACCTAGTTGCATACAACTCTTAGGACACGTGACAGTTTTCCTGAATTTGAAAATATTTTGGATAGATCCTGTGGTGTGATCTCTCTCTGGAACCATAAAAAGCTTTTCATTTGTAGCATTTGCCAATTCCCACAGTGTAAATATTCCCACCAGGGCCCAGTTCATGGTATCAATGAGAGGTCAATGAATGGAGTTGGCAGTTTTCTGTCACTGGTCTGCAGGGGGGAGCTCTGGCCACCAGGGAGGAATCTTATTAGAGTCTAGTTATAAGATGGTCTGTGGCACTGATAAATCCATGACAAGGGAGGGCAAATTGGCAACATGGCACATTAAATCATGGTGGGTTTTGAGAAAGAACTGAAAGCTCAACTGACAGCAGTAAAGTTTTTCACAGTCTAATGTTTCGCATGATAAAAAAAGCCAATCTTGGGACCAGAAGGTGGTGGAGTAGTTAAAGCATAGGACTCCCACGCTGTTGACTGTGGTTCAAGTCCCGGACATGGCAGCTTGGAACTCAAACCAGAGGGGTGTGTGGTGTGTGTGTGTGTGTGTGTGTCTGTGTGTGCACCCAAAATACCAAGAGGAGAATGGAGAAGGGACTGCGGTGTGGCCATCTTCCCTAGGAGGTGATTTCTCACTTTTAGTCTCTCTGCCTCTCTGGTGAGCACATGCACCTGCACCCTATAGCAGAAAAATTTCTCTTAAAAAAAAAAAAAAAAGCATCAATCTTTTTCTATAAACGCTGTTCAAATTTTTCCATATTTTCTATTATTTATATTTTCCTTATTTGTGAGTTTGTATAAGGTATAGAAATAAACTCAACCCTTGGGCCAGCAGATGGCATAATGATTACTTCTCTGGATTCCCATATAGTCGACCACAGTTCAAGTCCCAGACCTGGTGGCTTAAAACTCATACCAGGTGTGTGTGCATGCGTGCCCAAAATCCCAAGAGGAGAGTGGAGGAGAGGGGATTGCGTTGTGGCCATCCCCCCAGGGAGGGGTGATTTCTCGCTTTCTGTCTCTGTCTCTCTCTGTCTTTTTGGCAAGTGCACTGCCCTATAAAATCTCTCTTAAAAAAAGAAAAGAAAAGAAAAGAAATGAACCCAACCCTGCCACGCCAGCTGTTGCTAATTTCCTCCGTTTTCTCTCAGGCCTTTCATTTTGTTTACCACACCAAACAAAAACGAATAATGCTTCTGTGGTCAAAATAATCAAATGATCTATCTGTTTTGTTATGACCCTACTCTAAGATTTAAAAAGAAATATTCGTGGGTCAGCAGGTGGCACGGTGGTTAAGGTGCTGGGTTCTCACCTGGCTGACTTTGTGGTTTGAGTTTAGGATGGGGTGGCTTGAAAATCTCGCCGGGCACATTTGCGTGCATGTCTAAAATCCCAACAGGAGAATGGAGGAGCAGGGACTGTGAGGCCATCCCCCCGGTGAGCGATTTCACACTTTCCCTATCTGTCTCTCTCTAGTGAGTGCATGTACACAATGGCAAATATATATATATATACATACATATATATACACACACACACACACACACACACACACACATATATATGTATATTTCTGTATTTTATTTTAGTATTTTTATAAGCTTGCTTTTTATGTTTAATTCTTTGTGTCACCTAGAACTTATTTTAAAATATGACATAAGGATCCAAGTTCATTTTTGCCCTGGGCAGGTAGCCACTTGTTCAAACACCACTAGTCAATAATCTATCTTCTCTCCTCTACCAAGTCTCCTTATTTTTCTGCTTTTGTCTAGGCTCTCTATTCTTTTCCGCTATTCCATCTAGGCAATTATAAGACAATACTCTTTTTTCTTTTATAATTTTCATTCTTTTCTTAATGATAGAGCATGTGTGTGTGCATGGAGAAAGAGAGAGAGAGAGAGAGAGAGAGAGAGAGAGAGAGAGAGAGAGAGAGAGAAGCGGCCGCCACAGGGTCTGGTCACGGGTCTTGGGCATTCGTGCCCATGGGGGCATGTTTTTGAGCTGACAGGGTCAGGGATTTGGTCGCAGTCACCACGTAGGATCTGACTTCTTTCCATCAGTGTGCTAACTGCTGTGCTGTGGAGCCAGCCCCAGATCCTACTTTTGAATTCCCGTGCCTTTATAACATGTTTTAATACCTCTAGACCCATCAGATCAATAAGCTTTTCATCTTTTCCAGAAAACAGAGTGGAAGAGGAAAATGAAGGCAGTGCGTGAAGAGCACGCGGCTGAGAGGAGAGAGGTAGCCCTCGGGTGGTCTGGGGGAGTGTGGTGTCCCATGGCCTCCCCAGTCAGCATCTCCCTGTCTCCCCCCAGCTGGGCGCAGTTGGCAGATATTCCATTGATGGTACATGTCCTGGTCGCTGACCCCCGTCAGTACACAGGCAGGGCAGGCTCGGTGGTCAGTGACTTCCCCGGCCAGGATCCGGGCCTCCTGTGTCTCCTCGGACCTAACACCGCCTTGTGCTGTGCTTCTCTTTTCAGTGACCCTTCAGGCCCTCCAAGGGGGTGTGGTGCTGTGAAAATCTCATTTTGTGAGAGATTCCTCCACCCAGGAGAGGGTCACATAGCTGTGGATGTCTGCCATGGTTCGGGGGAGTCCACACAGAAGGACTGATCCTGAGACCAGTGAGTAGGAGCAGCAGGCCTTAGAGCAGAGAATACAGCTGTTATAAAAACGCCTGAGAAGGACCAGCAGATGGTGTAATGGTTGTGTTGCTGGACTCTCATGTAGTAGACTGTGGTTCGAGTCCCAGACCTGGTAGTTTAAAACTCACACCACGTGCGTGTGCATGCGTGGCCAAAATCCCAAGAGGAGATGGCGTGGCCAGCCTCTCTGGGGAGTGATTTCTCACATTCTGTCTCTCTGTCTCTATGTTGAGTACACATGCCCTATAGCAAAAATCTCTCTCTAAAAAAAAATGTCCCCTGAGGAAGAAGCAAGTGGAGGAGGAAGCTGGTCGTCACTTCCCCGGGGTCCTGCCTGCAGAAGGCTCAGAAGATGAAAAGGCTTGGCTCAAAATACGGCCCACGGGGGACACGCCCCACGCCAAAACAGTGCAGGGATGCATTTGAATTTCCCATACGATAGCTTCTGTTTATTTGAAACATTTTCAAATGGAAAATACATTGTAATTCCTCCCCAGAGCAGAACTATATTGAGGTTCAGTGAGTGTAGTCTTACCCCCGCCTGTCCCCATCTGCCGGACCCCACACCTTCCCGCAGGCAAGGACTTCTACCGTTTTCTTGTGTCTCTACTAGGGTTTCATTTTGCAAATAATAATGAATATTCTCATTTTATCTCTGCTCTTAACACATTTACTTCACTTCTTGCTTTTACTTACAGTCATCCATTTGGTAACTTTTGAATTGTCTCAATTACTATTATTTTTTAGAGACATTTTTTGCTCTAGGGTACATGCATTCACTGGAGAGACAGACAGAGACAGAAAGTGAGAAATCACCCACCAGGAGGATGGCCGTGCTGTAATCCTCTCTCCTCCATTCTCCTCTTGGGATTTGGGCACACGGACCTGGCGTGTTTATAAGCCGCCCAGTCTAGGACTCAAACTGTGGTCGGCTGTGTGGGAGTCAAGCGACGTAACCATTATGCCATCTGCTGTCCCTGAATTCTCTCAACTTACCTAACTGTTCCCCAATGGGTGGCCGCACCTGACAGTCCTTCTGTCCCGGTCTTAGGGGCGTGCGTTCCATTCTTCAGGCACAGCTTAAAACGTCACCACACTGGGAGAGAGTCTTGTTAGAAAGCCACCTGCCCAGGGCTAGAAATCCTCTACTCTGCTTCCGGTGAAGCCCCACCAGCGCTTGCCTGCAGGTGCAGGCCCTGAAGACACTGGCCCTCCGGGGTCCCTGCAGGCACTGGGCCCTCCGGGGTCCCTGCAGACACTGGGCCCTCCGGGTCCCTGCAGACACTGGGCCCTCCGGGGTCCCTGCAGGCCTTTGACCGACCAGCCTCCCTGTGCCCACCAGCTGCAGGAGGAGAACGAGAGGCTGCAGGCCACCCTGTCTCAGGATCAGAGGAAGGCGGCTGCCCAGGCCCAGCACCAGGTCAGCGTTCTCCGTGCCCAGCTGCAGGAACAAGCCAGGCTTATCGCCTCCCAGGAGGAGTCGGTAGGTCTGTCCCCCCTCCCAGCCAGGCCGGGGAGCCACTTTGCGTCTTCCCCAGGACGGTCTCCTTGAATTCTTCTGGGCTCATCGTGACAGTGGCATTGGCTCGCGAGGCGAGAGGAGCCCTCTAACATGAGGGGCCCTCCTCCCAAGGGCCGCCAGCAGAGGGGTCACCCTGATGGCAGAGACCACGTAAGATGCCTGCGCCTCACGATACTTTATCACCTCATTTAAGCCTCACGGCTGCCCTTAAAGGTTGGCATTGCCTTCTCCCGTCTTCCCTGACACTCGTGGAACTGGCTGGAGAAGCCCAGGGCCTTGCTTGAGCCCACAGAGGGCTCTCCAAAAGTGACAGGGCTGAGGTTCGACCCGGGCCAGGCAGGTGGAATGCAGAGCTTGTGTTCCCAGATAACTTTTTAGCCTTTCTCATAAATAAGTAGCCTCTGAAGAGGCCGCGATGAGCCAGTGTGTAAAAGGCACGCACTTTCTCAGCGCCTCTCCCCAGCCAGCTCCTGGGGTTGGGAATTGCCCAGCCCCGGCTCAGCTCCCCTTGCCACCCTGGGCCTGGGAATGCTGTGTGTCCCTGCCGGGGTGCTCCTGTGGCCTCAGGTCCTGGCCGTGGTGCTGACGCCACCTCCCTGCGCTCAGGCCCCGTCTCTGTCTGGACACACCTCCCGTTCCCGCGTCCTCGGCCTCTGTGCTTTCTGCGGTCCCTGCCACACTTCATCCTGTCGACATGTCTACCCCGCTGCCCTGCCGATCTTCCCACCGTTTCCTGGCTTCCCGCCCCCAGCACTGAGCTCTTCACTGCTCAGCCACTCACTCAGGTTTCTTCCTCACGTTACCCAGAATTCAACATTTGCGTATGTTCCTGTGAGGAGCTTGTTGGCTAAAGAAAACAGCTAAGAGAGGTGACAGTTGCTGCCTTTGGTTGGCAGTAAAATTACGTCCTGGGCATACAGACTCAGTTTTCGTTTCGGTTTTTTAAACCATCTTTAGTGTGATGACTTTTGTTTCCTTCCCGACTCTCATAGTTGCAAGAAGGCTGCCATAGCTCCAATCATCACAGCTGTAGTTGATGACAGACGTTGATGACAAGTCCCCTTCCCAAGACTTCTGCTTATGTATTGTGGGTCAAAGCTGTGTCACATGAGCAATTACAGCTGCAAGGGAGGCTGGGAAAGTGAATGATTAATTCACAGTCTTACAGTAGAGGTTGGCAAAGGAGGAGACAGTGGAGACAGGCACTGTAAATATTGGTATGTGATACAATGCGTAACCAAAAACAGCGCGTGCTCAAGCAGAAGAGGGAGTTTGCCATGAGGGTGGACAGAGCGCCTCCCAGAGCTCAAGGTGGGGAAGAGCTGAGTTTGGGAACAGACGGGAACCAGAGATGGGGACGTGTTCGGGAGGTGCTCTCTCTGTGTCCCCGTCCCTTTTTCTATCTGCCTCAGGTTTTCTTTCCCTCAGAAGAGCAGCTTCTCTTATCAGTTCCACGAGGCAGGGCAGAGCAAACAAACCGAGCGAGAAAGCCAGAGGCAGCTGACTGCCAACGGCCCTCGGCTTCCCCCCTTACCAGTCCCGAGCTCGGTGTGCTGTGCGGTCCCGGGGCTCACAGGTGGCTGTCCCCCTGCAGCCGTGCGGAAGCTGCAGGAAGTGGCACTTCTTGCAGAAGCAGGCAGCCTGTGCAGGTCCGCGTCCTGGCCCCTGGGGGGCTCGTGCCCGGCCCTCTCCTCTCAAGGGCACTCTTCGCAGAGGCCCAGTTCATGGCCCCCCTCACCCTGGCTGTCCCCATTAGCTGGACCAGCAGTGCCGACCGCGCCTGCCCCGTGCTGCTCCCGTGGGGCTTCCGCCCTCATGTCACAATCTCTCTCTAACGAGGGGCTAGTGTTCCTCCCACCTGGGGAAAACGGGGAGCCCGCCGCCCTGGTCTGTGCTCCGCCTGGGCATCCTCACGCTCCCCCGGGAAGGGCAGGAGACGTGTAGGGGACCAGGGTGGCAGCCAGGTCCTTCAGCGCCCAGTGGTCCTGGGCTTCCCCCCTGTGCCAGGCAGGCCCACTGCCCGGGGTGGGGTTCCCACGACCACCTGAGCTGGCTGTAACCTGCTATGTCCCACTTTGCAGATCCGGACCTTGTCGCTCAGGAAGGTGGAGGGTAAGTCTGCAGGGGGTCTGGAGCCATCTTGGCTGTCGCCTGGGGTTGTTCTCCCTGTCACTCCCCACCTCACAATTTCTGGGTTGGGGATGGGTGATGGCAGCCTTGGGACATGTGCCGGCTCTCCAGGGGGTGGGGGAGGGGGATCCTGGCACAGGTGGGGCTCCGGCCTGGCTGGTGTTGGCCCTGGAGGCTTTCCCCGCGGCGGGCAAGGTGCCCTGCTAGGCTGGCCTTCTCCGTAGAGGGACGGCGGTGGGGTGGGCGTGGGCCCTGGGGCTGTGATGGATGGAGGGGGCTCAGGACTGGGCTCTGGCTAATTCACCATGCCTGGGGCAGGGCTCAGGGTTGCCGTGACCTTGGCCTTGGTCCCAGTGTGTCGCAAGTCACCGCCGAGCCCACGTGAACATGGCCGGCTTGGCGTGTACCCTCTCCTCTCGGGTGCTCCTGGGTGCTGGTGTGTGAGTGTGCACGTCTGTGTGTCTGTGTGTCTGTGTGTCCGGAGGGCAGGCGCTGGCGTCTACAGGCAGATGCACCTTGTCCTGCCCCTCCGTTCTCTGCCCAGCTCCCCGGCCTGGGCCTTTAGTCACCCTTTCCTTTCCTTGCCGACCCACATCTCCTGCCGTTCCTTGCCTGTGGGCTAGACCTTTGTCCCTCAGCCTTGCAGCCAGCCCAGAGAGGCGCTATTCCGGAGGCCCTGGCCTTCCTGCAGGCTGGTCCCGGGCCAGTACCACGGACAGCTGGGGCCTGTACTCGGCCCTCTCATTATGGTGTCCCCACGATTGAATGTGGGTGGGGGTTGCTGTCCTCTCTTTCTAGACGAGGCGATGAGGGTTAGAGAGGTCTGAGGACCTGAGCTGGGCCGTGAACTTGGTCTCTGCGCCTCAGCGTCTGTGACTGGGGCACGGCTCCACCCGACCTCCCTCCGGTAAAGACGGACTGACCAGGGGGCTTGATCTTTCTGGCCAGTGCTCACCGAGGTCCCGCCCTCTGCTCTGAACCATGGATGGGGTCCAGGGCATGGGAGGGGAGCTGCTGACCGTTCCTTCTCTCTCCAGAGATCCAGGAGGTGCCGAAGCCTGTGGACACGGAAGAGGACTCTCCCGAGGAAGGTGGGGCCGTACTTCTTTCCCGGGTGTCCAGTGTGCAGAGTGGCTATGCTGTCCTCTTCATTGTTTAGTTTGCCTCTACTTAGCTTGTCTGCACCCCTGCGGGTGGGGGAGGGGACTAGGGACGTGAAGGCATTATTCTTAGGCACCTGCAGGTGCCAGGTATATTACATGCAGCTGTGAACATGCGATCTGCAGGTTCACGGGTAGAAAAACCCGTGCTCAGAGAGGGTCAGTGATTTGCCCAGAGTCACAAAGCTAGCAGGTGGCCGAGCCAGCATTCGGCTCCCCTCCCCACTCCATCTGTCCCTGGTACAGAGCTCATTGCACTGGCTCGCTGACGGCCTTGGCTGGCTCCTGCTGCATTGTGAGTGTGGTCAGCGGATCCGCAGGGCCTTGTTAATGTGCATGAGTGTACTCTGGCTCCATCTTTGGGGCACTGGGTAAAGAGGGTTTTGCCATAGGGCGCATACACTCACTGGAGAGAGAGACAGTGAGAGGGAACGTGAGAGTCACCCTCAGGGGGATGGCCACTCCACGATCTCTTTCCCTCCAGTCTCCTTCTGGGATCTTGGACACGCACGCACGTGTGCCCGGTGTGATTTTCAAGCTGCCAGGTCCAGGACTTGAACCGCTGCTGGTGATGTGGGAGTCCAGCACCATAACCACTAGGCCACCTGCTGGCCCCTGTAACTGCTGTCTATTCACCCTGCTCAGTGACCGATTCTGCCCACAGAACTCTCAGCCAGAGGCAGCCAGGGTATAAGGAGAAGGGAAACGAGAGAGACAGGCTCCTGGACTGCAAGGAGCTCCCAGGTGCAGAGACGGGATGCTCTCCGGAAAGACCAGAGTGCACGTGACCCGCTGAGACGGGCCTGCCCGCGCCAGCAGGCTGTGCTGTGGCATCCCAGAGTTGCCTGCAGACACCCCAGGAAAGGAAAGGGTTTTACCAGTGTCACCTCAGTCCATCACAGGGTAGTTCACTTTATTTAATTTTTTGCTACAGAGAAAGCACCCACAAGCGGGTTCAGTCACACCACGAACCCCCTCCCCAGCCCTCCTCGTGACCCTGGGTGCCTGCGTACATGCCTGGTGTTTTTCTCACGTTGACCCTGACCCCAGCCGCCATTGCCATAAAGCTGCCAGCGCTGCGGGGTGATGCCACATTGTGCCGCGGTCGCTGGGCCAGCATTCTGATCTTGGCTCAAGTCCGAGAGCCACTGCGACCCCAGTGACTTTCTACACCAGGCTGCACGTTAAGAATCACCCAGGGAACCCAGCAGGTGGCATGGTGGTTAAAGGCGCTGAACTCCCACAGGACCGACCACGGTTCAAGTTCTGGACCTGGTGGCTTGCTTTCTCACTTTCCCTCTCTCTCTCTGATCAAACTGGAAGATAATAATAACAAATAAGGCTAAAATAAAGGTAATTAAAAAGAAGAATCACCCAGGGAACTTGTAACTACTGGAAGGACCGTGCACCCCCCAGACTACCTAAAGCAGAACGTGGAGAAGTGGGGCCCAGGCACCATCAGCAGGTACAGCTATCCAGGTGATCCCAAGGTGCAGCCCATGTTGAGGCTCATGCCCCGGAGCAAACCTTATCCAACAGAGTGTCCTAGGGTGGGGAGGGCTGCCCACAGACGCTGGGGCCCACCTGCAGAAGTGCTGAGTCAGCAGGTTTGCAGTGGGCGCGAAGGGTCTGCTTTTCACAAAGTTCCGGTGATTCTGGTGCACTGGCTCAGGCTTGTGGGCCATTGGCCTAGAAGAGTTGGTTCTCAGGCCTTGCAGTTCATTAGACTATCTGGGAAGTTTAAAAAGCAAGTATCAAAGCTGGGGACCCACCCTCGGAGGTTCTGATGTAACGGGCCCGGGTGGTTCCCCCAGGCAGCTGGGGCTGATGTGCGCAGCCTGGACGGAGAGCGCCCGTGGGTGGGAGCTGGAGGCCTGGTTTCCAGCACCGGCCTGGCCTGCTCACCCTCCCCCGTTTGTTCAGTGAAGTCCGCTGAGTGGCTCACGGGCTCAGTCCAGCTCTTACCACAGGAGCCCCACACTGACCCGAGCACGTCCGAGAGGGGCCTTCCAGACTCATCTGGGACTGCGGTCACCAGACCTGCTGTGATTGCATACCCTGTGACTCCCGGGGTCGCTGTTTCTGAAAGCGAGGTCTGGCTCAGCATCAGCTGGGCATGTGAGAAACGCCCAGATCGGTGGACTCACTCTCTGGGTGATGGGACCAGAAGACATGCCCAGGGGATTCTGATGTGTGGGGCAGCTGGAGGGAGAACCCTGGTCTAGACGGCGCACTGGGAGGAGCAGGGACCACTTTCTGGTGCACTAATTTGTCCCTTAGACCAGAATGAAGCCCGGCTGGCAGTGGGGCCAGGGTGTCAGGTAGGGGCTAGGGTTAGGCTGGAACTGGCAGCAGGAGTGCCTGGAATCGGCTCAGAATGGAGCCCAGGGAGCAAGCCCTATGGTCCTGACCTCCGGCGGAACTGACTGAGTCCAGATCTTGAGGGTCTAGACAGGTGGGGTAGCATGCTACAGGCAGGCGGAGAGGCCAGGACGCCCAGGGTCACTTTGCCTTCCGACCTGGAATGGACACTCTGGAGGGCTCAGGAGCCCTGGCTCCCAGGCCTGAGATGGGCGTCGCCGGCGGCGCCAGGCCTGAAGGGCACATGGGGCTGGGAATGGCGGCCTCTGGTGCCCAGGCTGAACTGGGCCATTGTCTTGTGCTAGAGCTGGAGAGTTCTGGGGCCGACCAGCAGAGGGTGCTGGCAGCGCTGAGGCGAAACCCCGCCTTGCTGAAGCAGTTCAGGCCGATCCTGGAGGACACCCTGGAGGAGAAACTGGAAAGCCTGGGGATAAAGAAGGTGAGTTGCAGGGCCACTGCTCTAAGGACCGGGAGCTAAGACCCCGGGTGTCCTCAGGCCCACAAATGACGCTTCGCTCTGTGCGTTGCCGGCTCACTCATCCCACCTGTTCCCACCTGGGTCCTTCGGTGTCCAGGGAGGGAACCCTACGCCTCTCACCGCAGCACAGTCTCTCCTCTCTGTGTCCTCCGATGGTGTCTCACGACAGGTACTTCCTGGCCAGGGATGCCACCCCGTGTCCTACTGTGCGGTTCTCCACTCGTCGGTCACTTCCTTCTGTATCTCTAAGTTTTCCGACAGAGGGAATTTAGCTGGCTCCCTCTGGTCCCTGGGTGGGTCTTCCTTGGGTCAGTGCCATTGCACATCCCTCGTCTCCGGCCACGTGGCTATGCCCGCTCAGCAGGTGACCGTGGACAGGCAGGCACCTGACACTGTGTCTGGGACCACTTGGTATTGAACACTATTGTGTTTAACCAGAGCGTGGGCATTATTGCTGGAGGCACCGACGAAATCTATCATTAAGTAAAAACACACCTTGTTATTAAAATCACCAAATACGCATCATGAAAAGTTCCTCAGGTCCAGAGTACGTTAGGGACAGTCGACACCTAGGTTAGCAATTTGGTAAGCATGCTCACTCGTCTTTGGCTGTTTGACGTTCTGCTGAACTTTGACCCTCTGTTCAGACTTTCTTTTAAAAAAATTTTAATTTTATTTCTCCTCCTTCTTCTTCTTCTTCTTTTTCTTCTTCTTCTTCAGTTTGACCAGAGAGAGAGACAGAGAGACAGAGAGAGTGAGAGAGCCACCAGGTCTGGGACTTGCACTGCAGTCAGCCGTGTGGCAGTCCAGCGCCTTAACCACCATGCCACCGGCCAGCCCCATGTTCAGACTTGATTAAAACATTTCTTTCTAACCTTGACTAAGTCCTCATCTTCAATTCTGTTACCACCCACGACCTTCCACAGGCTCTGGACAGAGGTCGAAGCACAGGCAACTTCCAGTAGGCAGTGGAAGGGCTTTTGCTGATTGCAGCTTGGCTTTGCAGACGTGGTTAGCCGTGGGCAACGCGTCGGGCATCATGGTAGGGCCTGAGGGTACAGAAGCCAGCACGCGTGGTCTCCCCCAGGATAAGCTCGGTGGTGGAAAAGCGTGTTCCACGGAGTCCCTTCCGCTGGGATGAGGATGGGGTGGTGGTGTCCTGCTGTGCACACTTCCATGGGCCTCCCGACACTTAAAACAAATGATTCATTTATTTCAATTTTATTTATTATTATTATTTTTAAAAATTTGCTATAGGGCACATTGTGTTCACCAGAGAGGGAGAGGGAGAGGGAGAGGGAGAGGGAGAGGAAGTGGGTAGACAAGTCTCCAGGTCTGGGACTCAACCGTAGTCAGTCATGTGGGAGTCCTTTGCCCAGCCACCGTGTCACCTGGTCCCCAGGGCTCCCAGCTCCTAAACGATCACGCATTCGGCAACACCTGAAGCCACCTCCCTACTCCGATTCTCCTTTCCTACCCCTGCTCCTTGCCCCAAAGCACCGACTTTGATGACAGGGACTCCCGGGCCAGCAGCAGCAGGTGAGAGGGGCTTAGGGAAGGGGAAGAAGGGGAGCCCTGTCTCCAAGGTGACCTTCTGTCCCCTCTAGGAGGCAAAGGGCATCTCGGCCCAGAAGCGCACACACCTGGAGTCTCTGCTGAGAGTCCAGCGAGAGCAGCAGGCCCGGAGGTTTCCTGAATTTCCGAGTCTGAGGGAACAGCTCATCAAGGAGGCCACCCGCAGAGTGAAGGAGAAACTGGAGACCGGGGCCACGGTGTCGGTGTCGGGGACAGACGGCCAGCCTGCAGGTACGGGGCCAGACGGCCAGCCTGCAGGTACGTGGGGCAGGGCCTGCTCATCGGGGACCGAGGGCTGGTCTGCTCAGAGAAGGGTGTGATCCCGGCCTCCCCTGGCCATTGCTCTCAGGGGCTGAGCTGGGAGGGTCTCCACAGGTAACTGAGGCTAAAGCTCCTCTTTTCAGGAAACAGAGTGGGAGGGTGTGGGGGCGGGGGAGAGGGGACACTTGTCCAGGGTTGCTAAGGGAAGTGGGAGGACAGCCAGAGCCGGAGCGGGTGGAGGGCCTGAGCATTCCCTGCGCAGACATGCCGCTCGCTTCGCAGCTCCCTTCGGCCCGCTGACCTGCTCGGAGCCGGAGCCGAGCTGAACTCGGTCCCAGCAGAGAGCGGAGCAGCTCCTTCTGTGTCCGGCTCCCGGTGCCAGGCGTGTCAGGGCTGGGGGACAGGCCCGAGGACAGGCTGGAGGCCTGGGAGCAGGGAGGCTGCAGGCAGAGGCACACAGCAAGCAACGGCAAGCCTCAGAGCTGGGCTGTGCCCTGCGGGGAGCCCTGGGTTGGGAGAGGCTGGGCTGGTCTGCAGGGGTGGGTTCTCCGAGCTCCTAGATGCTGCTCTACCTCTCCTCCCGCCTCTGGGGTCAGGACGAAGGAAGGCCCTGAGTGGTTCTGGTGGGTGGTTCTGGTGGGGGATTGAGGGATGTGGAGGAGAACTCCGTTCTCTGTCCTTAAAGACCTTCTGGAGTAAGGGAATCCTAATTCCTAGGTTTGAGAGCTCCCATTTCCAGAGCACCCCCAGATCCGCCGGGCTGCTGTCATTAGGGCGTCACTGGGTCTGGTCCACTCACGCAGGGCGATGCCCCACTCCTGTCATACCTTCCCTCAGTCAGGGACGCTGGTGTCTGGAGGAAGGCAATCTGTGTCCCTTCCATCTAGGGAGACCCCAAATGAGCTCTTCATGCAAAGAAACTTCTTATTCTGTGGTCCACATGTCTCTGGGGCCTGGAAAGAAGATTTTTAAAAGTTTACATGTAATGGCTGTAGCGCTTCACAGTGCGTGCCATGGTTTTCCCAGCAGGAATGCAGTGCACGGTAGTCAAGGCAGAGACATGACCGTGTACAGTGTCACCAACTGGTGCACGGACCCGTCCTTTAACTTTTTACTCTTGTATTCATGTGAATTGGGAGAAAATATTACTGACACAGCAATCCCGTGAGGTCATAGAGATGATGACTTAGCAAGTATACGGTAGGTATTCTGGGTGTAAAGGTGCTGTCCTCGCTTTGAAGTTTTTTTCTTTATTCACGGTAGAGTGTGTCAGGATGAGAATATGGTAAAATTGTGTAGGTGGTCTGCGAAACTCTGCCCCATTTAGTTTAAATTTCTGGTCTTAATTCTCTGAGGAAAGAGTTGTTATTCTTGCACTGAAATCTCAGAGTGGTGTTTGTCCTGGCTTTCACTCTGCAGCATAAGCTGACCCCTTGACTCACTCCCTCCGATGTCTGTTCATTCATTCATTCATTCACTCATTCATTCAGCGTAGCATTTGCCGAGGTCGACTCTGTGCTGACACGGGCTGCCTCACCTGAGGACTGGCCAGGACTAGGGGAGGCTAGGAGCCAGGGGTGCTGCAGCTCCGAGGACAGAGGGGCAGGGGCTCTGGGAGGATGAGTTGCTGGCTTCCACGAGAAAGGAAAGGACTCTTGCTCAGCTCGGGCCACCCAGAGTCCACCAGGAAGCCAGGACTCAGCCTCCCCTGCCTTCTCTCCCCTTCCCTGGCCTTCTCCCGGATGTCAGTGAGGTGTGAGGTGAGGGCTGCGTTCATGGTGCTTTGTGGATCTTCCTTCCAACTCTGCGCCCAGTTCTCCTCAGGGTCCCATGCATGTTGTGCCAGGGCTCCCTGGATCCGCAGCCCAGCCCTCTCCTGTATGGGAGCAAATGTGGGCGCGGTAAGCGAGGTGTGGGCGTGGCGAGCGAGGTGTGGGCGTGGCGAGCGAGATGTGGGCGTGGCGAGCGAGGTGTGGGCGTGGTGAGTGAGGTGTGGGCGTGGTGAGTGAGGTGTGGGCGTGGCGAGCGAGGTGTGGGCGTGGTGAGTGAGGTGTGGGCGTGACGAGCGAGGTGTGGGCGTGGTGAGCGAGTGTGGGCGTGGTGAAAGCCGAGGCTAGAGCCCTAGGATTGGGCGGACCTGGGTTTGCGTCCTCTACTTTCTTCCAGGGGACCGTGGCAGTCTCTTGACTGCCGATGCTTCTGTGGAATAGGAGGAATGGTGGTCTCTGGAGACGCTCCGAGGCCAAGGGTCGTGTGCGAAGCTCCACTCGGTTTCTGGGGCACAGTCATTGTAGGCTGATCTTACTATCCCTCGGCAGCGTTATATTCGCCTTCCTTCTCTCCAGTCCACTCTCTCCTAGAAGGTCCCTCTGAGTAAATGCACCTGCTGCGAGCAGGGCGTTTCCATCGTTTTGGACCTCGAACTACAGTAGGAAGTGCAGGCTGCTCTGTGACCCACACGCACGAGTTTCGTGGAATGGTGCTGCTTGACTCCTCGAACTGCACTTTCTCTCCTCTCTTTCCATAAAAAACCACTGGCCCGGGACTCCTCTTCCCCTCAGAGGTCTTGATGCACTTTGGCTTGATGTGTTTTGGCTGTCCTGGGCACGCCTTCCCTAGACAGTGTTGAGTGTTGTTGCACAGCTCTCCCGATGGCCGACGTAGGCCTGCGGCGACCTCTAGTGGCGGCAGGACCTTCCTGCAAGGGTTGCCGGCCCTCTGCGGAGCAGATGGCTTCGACCAGGTGCACCTTGAGGGCTGCACCCCGCCCTGCAGGCATGATGGGCCCTCTTCAGACCTGCTCACTCCTGAAGTCTCCTGTAAGGACAGCAGAACCCGTGAATAGGTGGCTGCTCTCCTGGTTTCTGAAGAAACTCAACTGTGGTCCCAGCTCTGCATCTGGCCAGCAGCGGGACTGCTGGGGTGGGGGCACCTACCAGATCTGTTGTGGTCATCACGGCATGCTGGGACAGTGACTGTCCATCCCTGGTGCGCCTCTTCCTGTGTCCTCTCAGCCTGAGGGTCTGGCGTGGGCATCCTCTGAATCCTTTCTGTGCTTCTAGTCAAAGGCCAGTGGAGCACACCAGTCACCAAAGAGGCCCGTCCACAGACCAGGACCCAGCCCGTGACATTGCCGGCCAAGTTGGTGGAGACACCCACATCCACGCTTCAGAGCCCTGGCAGCAGTGGCCCTGGCCTGACCCAGGGGTCCACCCCCACTCCACGCCCCAGAGCACACAGACCCGCCAGCACGCCTGCTTCCCCTGGGCCTGGGCTGAGGTGAGCCCTGGACTGGCCCTGGCACTGGGCCTGGGGTGGAGGCTCCTGGCCTTAGGCAACCCTGTTCTGGGCTCCCTTGGGCTCTGCAGACAGGGGAAGGCACAGACAGACGTGAACGGGAGGTGCCTTGGGGGGGTCCACCCTGAGCTTGGAGGAAGGGACCAGGGATCGCTTGCTCCCAGCTCAGACAGACCCACCCTTCCTTTCCCCACCTCTCCTCCATCCCTGGGTGTCATGCTAGGGTGGGGGGTGGCTGGTCCTCAGCGGGAAGGGCTGCCTCCCCCCCCCCCCCATCCGAGGGAGACGCCACCGTGGCTGTGGTGCTCCCGGATGGTGTCTGGCTGTCATCCAGGCCTGAGCGAGGTGGCAGGGCTGGCTCTGGGCAAACCAAACACACGTGCAAGGAGGTGAAGTTTACTTCTGAAGCTTCTTTCTGGCTCACGCACCCCTCATTTATCCTCCTCCACGGCAGCACGCCCCCTTTCAGCTCTGAAGAGGACTCCGAGGAAGACTCTGTGAAGCGCGTGTCTCTTCAGCCCCCAGCAGCTCCTGCCAGGATGGTGCCCCGGCCGCAGGCTGACTGGGACTGGTCTGACACCGAGAGCTCGGAGGAGAACGCCCAGCCCCCTGGCAGGGGGTCCGGTGGGCTGGCCTCCTCAGGTGAGTGGGGCACGACCCCTGGGGCAGCTCTTCTCCAGCCCGGATTTCTCTAGGCTGGGCAAACACCCCTCCACTTTCTAATTGGGCACCTCGCTCTTTATTCTGCTTGGAGGGAATGACCCTCTTCCCCTCAGGTGCTTTTCTGGGATAGAGATAGCAAGAGATGCTAGAATTTGAGTGAGGCTGCCTTTCTCCCTCTGTTGTCATTGAGTTGTTTAACGTGGGAGGTTGGGGAAGCCCACTCAGCTCTTTTCTCCTCCAGGTTCTGTTCTAAGGATCTAGACATAGTCATTTCCTTCAACAGTGAACATTGCGTAGTGTTACACATTCGATAACAGTTGTACTAATTATTCTTGTGGAGGTATAGATTGTGTTATCAGCACTATCTTTACTTGGCTGTGGTGTACAGTTCCATAATCCACTCCACTTTCTACATGCATCCCCGTGTCTGCTGCTCCTGTTCTCCTGAACTGCCCCCCCCCCCCCCGAGTCTCTGGTATCTACTCCCCTCTCGTATGCCATCCAGTCTTTCAGTTTCTGCCATAGCGTGCGGACATTTGGTTCGTGTTAAGCAGGGATATACAATATCTGTCCTTCATAGCCTGGCTTACTTCATATAGTATCATATCTTCCAGGTTCATCCACTTTGTAAAAATGGCAGGATTTTGTTTTCTTCACAATTTTCTCCTCCAGGTTCTACCCAATAGAAAATAAACACTATGGCCAGACACAACGAGTTTTGCTCTGGGAACAGTGTCAGGACCCAGGAATGCCTAGGGCATCAACTTCCTGTTAGGGCTGGATTGGAGGAATAGCAGCATGGGAGACCAAAGTGGGGCTCTTCCAGCCTCCCCAGATCCAGACCCTGACTATACCTGTGTACAGAGTTGGGTCAGCAAAGCTGACCCTGAGTGGACAGGATCTTAAACAGGCAGCTGTGAGGAGCATTCCAGCCAGCCTCCAAACTCGGTCAGAGGTGCAGGGAGAGGGAGAGAGAGAGAGAGAGAGAGAGAGAAGAGAGAGAGCGAGCTGGCGTTGCCTTCACTGAAGCAGCCCTCTGTCCGGCTAGGCTTGCTGCTTCTGTGTGGGTGGGACAGAGTAGGATGCGGGGGGACAGCAGAGAAGGTGTTCTTCCTAGTCTTGCCCATCCTGGTGGGTAGAGCAGAAGTTTCCTCTTCTGTGGAAACTTGAGGCAGGAGAGAGAATGGGTCCCCTCTCTGCTGCCCTTAGGCACTTACCACCTGCTCAGCTCTGTGGGGCCTCTTTGCACGAGTCCCTCATTTCCTCCTCCAGCACGGGTGGGGAGGGCCGTCCTACCCACGAGGTGACAGATGGTGAGCGGATGCCTCTGGGACGAGGCTAGTCCCTCACAGTGTCATACAGACGGAGATTTTGTGTTATGTCGTTGAAGTTAATGTGTTGAACTCATTACTATTTTTTTCTTTTTACTGATCAAATATTTTTTCCAAGGCCAGCCCTGTAGCTTAGTGGTTAAGGGAGCTGGACCCCACATGGTCTACCCCGTGGGACGGCAGATTGAAAAAACACACTGGTCACGTGTGCACACAATGCCCAGGATTCCGACTGGGGGGGGAAGGAGGAAGGAGGAATGCGGCAGGATCAGGCCCCCTGGGGGGCGCTTTCTTTCTATCTTCTGGGAATTAAAAACAAGTTAAAAAATATTTCTTTCCCAAGAACAACTGACTTTAGCTATGTTCTTAATTTTTTCAAGACTATCCACACAGTCTTCTCTGCTGCTTGAGTTCATTGGCACCAGGCCCAGAGTCTGTGTTATGTCTCCCTCCAGGCAGACCTAGGTTTCAATGAACGTTTCAACGACTACGGTCTCCTGTAACACACGTGGTCCAATGAACAGAGCTTTTTGTAGCAAAAGGGTCATGGAAAGTGTGGTTTCCTAACTTCCCTGCAGGCGGAGCCCAGCATGGGAGCTAACAGAAAACCAGCCTCTGCGCACAGCCGTGGCCACTGCAGCCCTCCGCCTCCGCCTCCTCCTTCTTCTCCTCCTTCTTCTCCCCACTTCCCCTCCTCCTCCTCCTCTTTTCTTCTTCTTGTTCTTCTTCTTTTCTTTCTTCTTCTTCTTCCTCCTCTTCTTCCTCTTCTCCTTCTCCCTTCTTCAACAGCAGGCTGCCTCCAACCTCCGCCCACAGCCTGTGGCCGCTGCAGCCCTTCTTCTTTTTATTTTCCTTTTTTTCTTTTTCTTTTCCTTCTCCTCCTTCTCCCCCCCACCCCCACTCCTCCTCCTCCTTCTTCCTTTTTAAAACTATAAGAATGTTCTCTCCCTCTTGGGCAAAGCGACTTAGGCAGAAGTTCTCCTTGTTGATGAAAAGGGCATCGTAGAATTGGAGGTAAATGTCATGGTAGCCGAAATGAACGCATTCATTAGACGTATTCTTTATCCAGCAGGTTACACGGACTGCAGTTCTCAATACAGCTGTGTCTGCTCCTGTTTTTTCAAAGTGTTCTTATAAAATTGCTAACTGAGGCCTGTAGCTTCTGGCTTTAGTCTCCCCTGGCCCCTTTTCTTTTATGGTGGCCAGTGCATGTGTGCATGTGCGTGTGTGTATGCACACATGTGTGCGTGTGTGTGTATGCGTGCATGTTCAGGACACAGAGTGAGAGCGGCCCCCTCGGCGAGCTGATGTCATGCTGCAGTCCTCATTCTCCAACCTCCCAGCTCCTCCGATCCTGGGCACCTGTGTGTTTTCAGGTCAAGAACCCAGGGATCTGAATCCACTGTTGGCCACGTGGCTTGCAGCCTAGGAGGGCACTTGTGGTTCTGCTGTGCCTCAGTGGCTGGGCCTTCAGGTGCATCTTCTAGCCAAGACTGAGTTAAAGAACTGGGAACTTGGAGTTCTGTAACTAGAGTGAGTAGGGGTGGGGTATAAGCCTTGGTCCGCAATCTGCGGCTTCCCCGCTCTTGGGCCCAGTGCTCTGTGGTGTCCGCAGCATAATCTACGGCTTCTAGCCCATCAGGACCCACCGGAACCAGGTCTGGAGAGGCCCGCACCCTGGCCTTGGAACCAGCAGGCAGGAGTCTCCAGAAACTGTTCTAGCTCTGTCATTTGCTGCCCGCTTGTCCTTGCACAAGGAGTTTGTTTCTTTTTGTTGTAAAATGAGATCCTTGGACGAGATGATTAGAGTGAGGAGCAGGGTCTGGTACGTAGTAGTCCTTTTTCTTTCTTTTAAGAGAGATTTTTGCTACAGGATGTGTGTGCGTGCTGGAGAGACAGAGAGAGACGAAAAGATTGAAAGTGAGAAGTCACCCCCACCTTCCGCCAGGGGATGGCCACGCTGCAATCCCCTCTCCTCCATTCTCCTCTCAGGACCTTGGGCACACATGCACACGCGCCCAGCCTGAGTCTTCAGCTACTGGGTCCAGGACTTGAACCACAGTCGACTACGTGGGAGTCCAGGGAGGTACCGTTACCCCATCTGCTGGTCCCCATAGTAGTCCTTTAACAAACATTTCTTGAGCAAATCAATGAGCTAAAGGCTGTCATGGCTCCAAAGAGTGTGCCTGGGCCCAGACCCTGGAATCCTAGAAGGCCGTAGCTCCTTCCCTGCTCCTTAGCCATTCCCGAGGCCCAGACGTTGCCCTGGCTTACCAGGCACCAGGGGCCCTGACGACGTCACTGCTTAGCTCCTCTCAGCCTCTCCCTTCCTGCGCGGATCTGCAGAAAGCAGGTCCCATCTGCAGCCCTCCTGTGCTCATGACATCATCATGTTTCTTCTTGTCTCCGGGTGACGGCGTTGAGGGAATGTGTGTCTGCCTGGTAGTCGTGAAGTTCATGGGTCAAACTGAGCAGAGTTCCCACCTCGGCCTCCCAGTAAGGGGAAAAGCAGCTCCCTGAGCCTGTGTCCTCCGTAGTCTTGTCACTGCAGTTATGCGTGTTCCCAATCGTCTAAGCCTCGTCACTGGGTACACGCTGGCCTGGGCCTTCTCTGTAGTTCCCTGTGCCTCTTCTTCATGTCGCTCTACCCTGTTCCTCCTGACCCTTCTCCACACTCCCTCTGTCCACACCGGAGCTGGACACAACCTGCCAGGATGAAGCACTCGCTCCTGGGCTTGCCCACTGACTCCGCCACTGGTCCCCCTTCCAGAGACGCTGGTGCAGTCGATGGTCAGGAACCTGGAGAAGCAGCTCGAAGCGCCAGCCAAGAAGCCTGCCGGAGGGGTCCGTCTGTTCTCCAAGCCCAACGCCGCGCCGCAGAGGGCAGGCACGCCAGGAGGGAAGCCCCAGGTGGGATGTGGCCCTGCGACACCCTCAGGGCCAGCTCTGAGTTTCAGGGACCTGGAGTGAGGGTTGGGGAGGGTCCGGCACGTGTCAGCCATGGCCCTCGTGGGACATTGCAGGTGACCTCACGGTCGCCCTCTGCCCCCGAGCACGCAGAGGGATGGCCAGTTTGGGATGCCGCTCATGCCCGTGTTAACATGAAAAAGCCCGCTGGCTTGTAACCAGCAACAACATAAAACAGCAGAGTTTAGGGCCCTTGGTTCTAAGGATTCAAAGTCCTTCCTCCTCACTTGAATGTCTCGAGGCCCGACCTCCTTCACTGCGTGAGTGATCAGGTCTTCATTTAGAGCTCGGAAGTCGAGCTTCTCCCCGCGTATCAGACCCTCCTCGCTGTTCCTCTCCCCCTCGACAGGGAACAACGCACACACTCCTGCTATTGTTTGAGACAGCAAATTTAGAATGATCTTTACTTCACACTCCTTTCTCACTCGAAAAGGTGCGTCTTGGGGTAATCAGTGCAATTGCCCTAAACTCATACGTACGGACAATCGGTCTTCGGTTTTGATGGCGCTCTTCCCTTTTATTATGTGCTGTGTTTGATTATAACACAGCTCCTGTATGTTTGTAAGGAGACCATTTTTTTCTTTGAAGAGAGATTTTTGCTATGGGACACATGTGCTCGCCAGAGAGACAGAGAGAGACAGAGACAGAAAGCAAGAAATCATCCTGCAGTGGGGATGGCCATGCAATCCCTTCTCCATTCTCCTCCTGGGATTTTGGGCACGCACGCGCATGCGCCTGGCATGAGTTTTAAGCCTGCGGGTCCCGGACTCGAACTGCGGTTGACTACGTGGGAGTCCAGGGATGTAACCAATATGCCATCTGCTGGTCCCCGAGACCAAATGACTTTTTAAAAAGCCTCTTTCCTTTCCTTTTACTGAGAAAGCATCAACTGTCCCAAACAAATCAAGGTACTGCTCCAAGCAGACTCGTTTGCCCGGGGCCCTGGATGGCATCTGATTGTCCGATCCTACATTCCAGGAGGAAATGCACAACATGGCTCTGATCAAAGCCCAGCTGGCCAGTGGGAACACTGGGGGCTCTGAGGAGAAGGCTGGGCTCTTGTGCAGGTTCTGCTGGTCTGGGGGAGCCTGATGCCACGGCTCATCTGGGCTCTGACTGGCTTCTTGGCTGGAGCTTTGAGCTGCTTCTCGAGGTATCTGCTTGTCAGCTGCAGCCCAGGCCCTGTTCCAGGCTGAAGGACCCCCACCACCCCTGAGCTCCTGTCCTGCTCCTTAGCCCATGTTTACCAGGCAGGGGAGGAGGCAGGTGCTTTAGCCCAGGGTGCATTCAGCCCAAGAACTTGGAAAGGCCAAGGCTCTGGTCTTCCAGCTCTGTCCACGTGGGGAAGAAAAATGTGCACAGAGTGTAGATGAAAGCCTTAGCAGCCTTCAGGGTGCTCGCTTTGGTGTAGTGAGTAGAATCTTGGGGGCATGTGAAATCATTCTGACCCCAGGTCTCTGACGCAGAGGAGACAGGGAGACTTGAGAAGGTGGGCGTCGTGTCTCCCTGTGGCTTTCTTCCAAATCTGCGTTTGCCCCCATTTCCATCTGCGTCATGTTTAACTGTCACCCTCCTCTCTTATCATGCATTTCCTTCTCTCCCTCCCTACCCCTCCCACCGCCCACCCCAACAGCTTTCTGAAGATGAGAGTGACTTGGAGATCTCTTCCTTGGAAGATCTCTCCCAGGACCTGGACCAGAGAGAGAAACCGAAGCCCTTGTCTCGTTCAAAACTCCCAGAGAAGTTTGGTGCCAGGCCTTGGAGTGTTGGCCCACCCAGAGTCCCTGGCTGGTGATCCTGTCCCAGAGCCTGGCTGGGACTCGGCTGAGGTCACCTCAGGTCCCACCCCAACAGAAGAGGAGGTTGGGCTTCTTGTTCTCACCAGCAACCGAGAGGTCTTCCCCTTGGAGAAAAGCAGAGCGGGGGGCAGAAATCTGATTTCCTCATCCTCACCCCTATCTGTGTGGTGCCCTGCCCTGGAGGCCCAGGGCTAGGGCTTTGTGGCCTTGGGTCCCAAGGCTTGAGGAAGGGCTGTAATAGGACCTGCAGGTCGTTTTCTTCCTCTCACTCTGTATCTACTCTGGAACAAAAGGAGTAACTGTGCAGAAATACAGTGGGGGCGAGTCCTGTACGCGGTCCCTCCAGGGGCGTGCGCGTCGGTCAGTCGTTCAATGATCTGAAGTCAATTACTGCGCGCCTACTCCGAGCCTCGTTCTCTAGCCTTTCCCTGGTGACAGGCTGCAGGCAGAGTAGACAGGGCAGTGCCAGTCCAGGTGGTGGCCTAGTGACAGGGGTTAGGACTTACAGGAGCACGCGAGAAGCCCGCCAGCCCAGCCCGGGGTGATCTTGGACAGCTCCCCGAGTCGTGATGTCTGGCTGGGCCTGTTCTTGGGTGGGAGGGTGACCCGCTGGGGCCTCTTACCCCTGAAGGACAACGGATTTAATTTTTGAAATTATTTTCCAAGTCATTGTATTTTCCATAGCCACTGTAATTTTTTTTTAGTGGGAAAAACATTAATTTATTATATGCAGACTTTTAAATATAGCATAATGTTAAAACTCTCTGGGTCGATGTATTTACTTTTCTCGTTGTTTCTGGCACTTTGAGATCTTGAGGATGTGGTTGGCACAGAGCAGTCAGGTGGGCAGAGCCTCACCCGGGAAAGGGGAAGGCGGTGGAACAGGATCAGGCTGGCCGAGGTTACAGAGTGCCATGCAGATCTGAGAAGGAGAGAGGAGGGAAGCTGAAGGGAGCCCCGGACTGCCACTGCGGTGCTGGGCTGACAGGGCCGCCACCTACCCAGGGGGCGCTAGAGAGCAGGAGCTGCCTATGAGGGAGGCTCCACTGGTGGAAATGCCCGGACCTGGTGCCCACACGGTGCTGGGCCTTCAGCTGGGGTGGCCCAGGATGAGTGAGACTTTGACTTGAGTCCCGTCAATGAACTTTACTCTTCGTAGATGAACAGCAACTTTATTTCCTAAAGGGAAATCAGACCACGAGCAACCCTGTCTACCACAGCAAGACCTCTTAATTTTCTGTTATGGGGAATTTCCAGTATATACATACGCATATGTACACACGTAGCTATTACCAGTACAGGGATAGTGTGATGAGCCCATATCCTCATCACCGGGCTCCGTCCATGATCCACTCGACTCAGGCACAGTTCTGTCTCACCTGTTACCAGCTCCTCTCCTCCCTGGGCTTCTTTTGACCTCCAGGTGGTCCTGACACCTGGGGTTGGCCCTCATAGGTTCCTCTCATAGGAGGAACTGGGGGAAGGGTGATGGAGGAAAACCATCGAAGAAAGCAAAAGGGATCTGTGGTGGGGTAGGGTGGCTGGGGTAGGGGTAGGAAGGGGATGTCATGGTATAGAGGAAACTGTTTGAGGAGTTTAGAGCATAGGTTTTGAAGAGCGTAGGAATGAGGGCCCCCATAGCCCTGGCCGGCTAGGGGCTAGTTCCCTTTGTGTAGCTCACACCTTTGAACAGCTGAGAAAGTGTGTGATGGATGATCCAGTAGCCGTGTGAAGAGGGGGTGGGGCAGTACTCACTGATAAGGGGGGTTCATTCCTCTCTTAAGATTCTGGACCCCCCCCAAAAAAAAAACAACAACAAAGGAACCAACAGTTGACGTAATGGCTATGTCGCTGGACTCCCATGTAGTCAACCGCGGTTCGAGTCCCGGACCCGGTGGCTTAAACTCATGCAGGGCGCGTGTGCGTGCGTGCCCAAGATCCTGAGGAGAATGGAGGAGAAGGGATTGCGGCGTGGCCATCCCCTTCCAGGGGGTGATTTCTCGCTTTCTGTCTCTCTCTGTCTTTCTGGTGAGCACACGCGCCCTATAGCAAAAACCTCTCAAAAAAAAAAAAAAAAAAAAATTCTGCCAAGAATGTTGCATTTACCTGTTCGCTGGACTTTGGCAAGGAAAGTGGAGAAGATGGCACACCCCAGCCTCCCACTGCCTCTTGCTTTCATGCCGCTCTGAGCGCACTTCCATTGCCAGTGTACCACACCCAGCCTGTGCCTTTTGGCCTCAGGGGTATCTCTGATGCTGTGGAAGGTAGCACTCCTACCTGCAGTTGCCACCTGGGAGTGAGGAGCTGATGCTACCCGGGCAGCCCATAGCACCTCTGAGTTAGATGAATGTGAACCCGATCCTTGCCTCTGGCTTTGCTTTCAGGGGGAGTCCAAATGAGAACGGTCAGCGTGTTTGTACATGAGTGCACGCATGGAGACAACTACGTGCTAAGCTTGAATGTACCCCGTGCCCCTCATTCACATGTTGAGGTTGGTTGAAGATGTTAAGAGGATGGACACTCAGTCCAGCTGTGGGGTTGAGGGGTAGGGCCTCAGGCCTGCAGGTGATGTGGTTAAGGCACTGGATTCCACATGGCCGACTGTGGTTGGAGTCCCAGGCCTCCCAGCTTGAGAATCATGCTGGGTGCATGTGTGTGTGCACCCAAAATGCCAGGAAAAGGGAGAAGGGAGAAGGGATTGCAGCATAGCTGTCCCCCGGGGATGATTTCTCACTTTCCCTCTTACTGTCTCTGTCTCTCCAAGTGCAAGTGCCCTATGACAAAAACCTAAAAAAAAAAAAAAAAAAAAAAAAAAAAAAAAAAAAAAGAAAAAGAAAAAAAAGAAAAAGAAAAAAGGTAGAGCTTCTGGGAGATGATTAGGATTGAATAAGGTTAGCAGGATGGACCCCCCACCCCCCCATGATTGAGTCCTGGTGGCTTTACAGACGGGAGAGATAGACAGACAGACATATACAGGTGCAGTCTTGTCTCTCACCATGTGATGCCCTCACAAGACCCTTACCAGGTGACACTCCTTGACCTTGGGCCTTCACAGTTATGAGCTAAATAAACCTCTATTATTTATTTATTTATTTTGAGAGGTTTTTGCTATAGAGCACATGCACTCTCCAGAAAGACAGAGAGAGACAGAGAGACAGAAAGTGAGAAATCACCCCCAGGGGAGATGGCCACACCACAATCCCTTCTCCTCTTAGGATCTTGGGCACGCACACACACACACGTCCAGTGTCAGTTTAAGCCACTGGGTCCAGGACTCGAACCATGGTTGACTACATGGGAGTCCAGCAACGTAGCCATTACGCCATCTGTTGGTCCCTAAGCCTCTATTCTGTACAAACTACCCAATCTCAGGTATTCAGTTGTTGAAAGAAAAGTGGACCAATGAGAAAGACTTCTTGAAAGTTCATTGTGATGTACGTTTTCAAATGGGTTTGGTTTCTGCTTTTGAGGCTTTGACTAACATTATCACTTGGGAACTTTGATGCTGTTCACCCTTCCTCATTTTCGAATTCTTTGGCGAGTTTGTTAGTGAGGGTTCTCTAAAGAAACAGAACCTCTCATATGTATGTGAGAGGGGACTTATTAAGGGACTGGCTGAGGCAATTAGTGGGACGGAGAAGTCCCACAACACGCTGTCTGCTAGCTGGAGGCCCAGGGGTGCTGTGCTGTGGCTCAGTCCAGGTCTGAAGGCCTGAGGACGAGGGAAGCCGTGGTGTAAGTCTTGGTCTGGGGCCAAGGGCCTGAGAACCTGGGGCTGCGAGTCCTGGTGCGAGTCCTGGAGTTCAAAGACCAAGGAGCCTAGGGTCATAATGACCAAGGGCAGGAAAGGGTGTCCCAGCTTCAGAGAGAGAGAATTAGTCTTCCACATTTTTGTTCTGTTGAGGCCCTCAGCCACTTGAGTGGGGTCCATCCGCACTGGGTGAGGGCAGATCTTCCTTACTCACTTTACGGACTCAAGCCCCAGTCTCTTCGGGAGACACCGTCATAGACATGCTGGGAAATAATGCTTTACCATCCGGGTATCCCACAATCTCCTCAAACTGACACTTAACATTAGCTATCACAGCAAGACTTATAAGAACTATGGAACTTACGTAGCAGATTATTTACAAATTATACAAATAACGAGATTTATGTAGCAAAATCAGAAACTACAGATAGTCAAAAAGAAAAGCAAATTCAAGTAACTCCCCAAGTCAGAGTCAATTACTCTTAACTTTTGATTCATGTGCATTGATTAAAAAAAAAGAAAAACGACAAAAAGTAAGCTGCTTCTTGGGATTCCACTATATTTATTCTTCTTAGTTTGATTTTCTTCCTTGAAAGTAGATTATAAATGCCCTTATATTAGTATCTGGAAATCAACATAATTATATTTAATGGCCACATACATACACATAATGGCCAAGGCAAAGATTATAAACATTTATTTAACAGGCATTTCCATCTTTGGCCTTTTATAAATCATGAAGTGATTAAAAATATATGCATCTACGTCTTTGCGCACTTGATTAAGATTCCTTAGAATAACTAGAAGCGACGGTGCCGGCCAGCATGGTAGTGAGAGCCAGCAGTGTATGCCAGGCCTGGCCACGTTCCTTACGGACACTGACTCAACCCCACAGCGACCCTTTGAGGTGGGAGCTCCGTGACAGGCATTTTATGAACAAGGAGTCCAGACACACGGTAGTTGAGGAACTTGCTGTAACAGGAAAAAATTTTAAACTCTTTTGTTTCGCTTTATTTATTCCTCTTTCTTATATTTTAAGGGTTAACTGGTGGTTGTGGCTTCTGTAGCTAAAGTTATCTGTAACTATGATAACAAATAATGTCAGAAATAAGCTTGTTTGCTTAGAAGAGGAGACTGAAGTCACTTGTTTTAGACAATGGTCACAAAAATTGTATCTGGGACTGTGGTCCCAAGCAAGAAATCTTAAGAGAGGAGAATGTTTGTTCAAGGGACACTGTGTAACAGGTTAAATTGGGAAAACTGTATTGAAGTTATCGTTTACTGTAATAGTTACTCACAGATGTTTAGATTGCTTTGTTAAATGGTACGGCTTAAAAAAATATGTTGTAGCTTCCCTTAATGTATCAATGTATGTCACAAGTCTGAGTCACGGATTCAATATGGCTGTAAGAAAAAAAAAAAAACAAAAAAAACAGGGTCATAAATGTCATGCGAAAGGAAAAGGTGCACAGAACAATGTGGGAAAAACCATGAGGGTGAGCGTCACGCTAGACTAGCTCCATTTATGTTATAGATAGCAGTGGGTAAGTGGGAAGTGTGGCAGTGTACAACGTGCTGGAAATTTCTGCTCTGGGAGTTGGTCGTGGGCTGTTAGCTCTTGGCCACTGCCTATGCTGGAACACAGCACCATAAACTCCATGTCTCCCTCTTTGTCTCTTTATTCACAGAAACGACTGCTGGATTTTTTTCCTTCTTATTTATTTATTTATTTATTTATTTATTTATTTTTGGAGAGGTTTTTGCTATAGGGCATGTGTGCTCGCCAGAGCGAGAGAGACAGACGGAAAGCGAGAAATCACCCCCTGGGGGGATGGCCACACTGCAATCCCTTCTCCTCCATTCTCCCCTCGGGATCTTGGGCATGCATCCACACGTGCCTGGTGTGAGTTTAAGCCACTGGGTCTGGGACTTGAACCACAGTTGACTACATGGGAGTCCAGCGACATAGGCATTACGCCAACTGCTGGTCCTGGATTTTAACTGACAGCATTGCTTTGAGTTCTGTCACTTGTCCATGGTGTGAGTGCCATCTGACCTGGCAGGTTGGCCTTGGAGTTCTGGGCTCATAACTTCCAATATGTAACTTTAATTTCATATTGCCAAATACTCTCCAAAAAACTCAAGCCAATTTAGTTTAGAGTTTGCAGTGGATCAGAAAGTTCGTTTTTTGCATTCTCTTGCTGCCAGAGATATTATTCATCTTTCAACGTTTTGGCAATGTGATATGTAAAAAATGAAGACTCATTTAAAAAAAAAATGTACATTTACGAAGTTTCTTTCAAAGTAGGATCCATTTCTGAGACCAGCAGATGGTGTAAAGATTAAGTCGCTGGACTTCCACATAGTCCATCAGGGTCTGAGTCCTGGATCCGGCAGCTCGAAACTCACACTGGGCGCCTGTGAGTGCGTGCCCCAAATCCCTAGAGGAGAATGGAGGAGAAGGGATTGCAATGTGGCCATGGCCCTGGGGCTGATTTTTCGCTTCCTGTCTCTGTCTCTCCAGCAAGCCCGTGTGAATCTCTCTCTAACCCTCCTTCCAAAACCAAAGTAGGATCCATTTCTATTTCTTTTCATAACGGTCCTTTGTATTTCGTCTCTTATACATCCTCTGAGCATACTCTTAGTTCTTTTTTAAGGTTAATATAGTTAACTTTTCTTTGTTGCTGTTTTGTTATTTTCGTTATGGAAAACTTCAAGCATTACAGAAATAGGAGGAACTGCATAATGACCTCTGTGCCACGATTCCGTGTCTAACAATTATCGACACAGAAGGGATCTTGTTTCCTGAGTACCTATCAACCTCCTCCCAAACAAGCTTCTATCTACAAATACTGTACCTCTATGTGTCTTTAAAAACCACCATCACGCTATAACAAAACCAGTATTATTTTCTAGACATCATTAAACATCTATTCAGTACCCATAGTTTCTCTATTTTTTAATACGATTTTAGTGTCTTTTAATGTACGTATTTTTCTTCCATTTTCCCTCTTTCTTCCCTCCTTTTTTTTCCTCTTCATTTCTCCTTTCCTCCCTATGATTTCTGTTATTTTTGTTGTTGCTGAAGAAATCAGATTGTTTTGTAGAATTCTGCCTAGTCTGGCTTTTGCTGATTGATTACTGTGGTGATGTTTAATGTATTCCTCTTTTCCCTGAACTATCTATACATTTTTTGTTAGATTTAAATATTTGATCAGATTCAGCTTTGATTTTTTTTCTTTTTTGGTTAGACTCTTCTTTTTTTTATTTAAAGAATTATTTAATTCTTTTGGAAAAATTGATTTTTTAAAATAATTAACTAATTTACATTTAATCTTATCTTTACAGTGTACAACATTTCTTTCTGTAGCACAAATACTATGCATGGCAGTCAAGCCAAAGATATTACTCTATAAATGAGAAGCAAATAGCTTCTTATTTGTTTGTCAATTAAGCATACTTTTACTTGTTTTTTCCTTCCTCTTTCCCCTCTCTCCCTTCCATACTAAACTTTTTTTCCACATTTTATTGATTCACAAAATAACTTAAACTAAAAATATGGGCAAAGCTAGAATCTAGTTATAAATGCAATGTAATTTTTTTCTGAAACATTTTTAAAATTAATTAATTAATTAACATTCATTCCTTGAGCATTGTCACAGCATATGAAATGTGATTTCCCATCCAGAATATACTGTGTAGTGGCTTAATCATACATGTTATTGTCAATAGTTTTCCATTTCTAGTATATACATATATGTACATATATATGTATGTGTACATATATATATTACCCCTATTTCTCACACTCTGCCATTTCCCACCCTCCTCCCACACTATCTCAGGTGTCCACAGTTGTTTTCCATTCCTTCCCCCCACCACACACACTTTATTGATTCACAAAATTTCTTAAATAATCTAACTACTTTCAACAGCAAGTTCAGCTGGTATATACATATCTGTGAATACAGGTCTGACTTTAGGTGTGAAACTCTGAGTAGAATGAATGTAGCACCTAGCTGATGCTATATAGCTTCCTACAGTCATTAAATAGATATTTTTAATATATTTTTTAATTTCAAGAAAAGCAGTTTTAGCTTTAATAAATTAAAGAAATGCTAAGGAACTTTGCTTAAAATGTAAAGCCAGGAAACAGGTTAGTATTCTGTTCAAATAGTAGGTACATGAACCTATCTCAGTTCAAGACAGGATGAAAAATCCTTAAAACTGGACAACAAAGCCTAGAAGAGAATCAGCAATGTTTTAGTCAAGAGTCATAAAATGCTATTTCATCAGTTTAACCTCATGTACTTAATCTATCTCTGTTGTGGTTCAATCTTCCCGATTAAATTCTGGGGTATAATATTCAACTCCAGACATGTCCCTATGATTAAGTTGGCCATTTTCTTAGTGTTTGAACTCTTATTTCTGTGTGTCTGTATTTAATTTTTCTGGTATTGCTCTTCCTTCAGAACTTCTTGGAGATCTGGTCTTGTGTTGGTACATTCTTTCAGGTTTTGTTTTCCTGAGAATGTTCTTGTCTTTTCTTCCCATGTGAAGGATAAACTTGCCGGGTACAGTATTCTTGGTTGGAATTGCTTTTCCCTTAACACATTGAATGTATTTTCCCATTCTTTCCTCGCTTGCATTGTTTCCAATGAGAGGTCTGCTGTTAGCCTGATGGGATATCCTTTGTAGGTAACTTGATATTTCTCTTTTGGCAATCCTAGTATCTTGTCTTGGCCTGTGGTTTTGGTCAGTTTGGCTATAATGTGTCTTGGAGAAGATCTTTTTGGGTTGATTCTATTTGGGGTCCTTTGTATTCCTTGGGACTGGATCTTTGAATGCCTCTCTAGGTTTGGAGAGTTTTCTTGCAGGATTTCATGAAATAGATTATCAATGCCCAGAATAGATTATCAATGCCTTTATTAGTCTCTTCACCTTCTGGGATACCAATTATCCGGATGTTTGGACATTTGATGGTTATCTGGTATTGCTTGTATATTATTCTATTTTTGGGCAATTTTCTCAGTCTTTGTGGTGGGTTTTTCTAGGCTAACGATTCTATCTTCTGCATCTGAAATTTGATTTTCTGTATGATCTAGTCTGCTTTTAATACTTTCAAGGGAGATTTTGACTTCCTGTATTATAGGAAGGTCCATTTGATTCTCTTTTATAGTGTGTATTTCCTCTTTTAGATCTTGCAAGAATTTCCTCACCTCCTGGAACTCGTCAGCTCTTTTCTCCTGCCTCTTCTGCAGTTCATTGTCTCTCTTCTCTTCCATCTCTGTTAGCTTTGTCACTATGAATATTATAAATTCTTTATCAAACATTTCCATGAGTTTCATTGTACTGTCTGAGGCTGAAGAAGAGTTATTTTTTTCCCTGGGAGGAGAGGTATTTTTTTGCTTTCCCATATTCCTTGTGACCCTGTGGTGATTTCTAGTCATGACAGATGGTGCGCTTTTTCCTAATTCTTGAAGTTCAATCTGAGCATGCAGAGGCGTGCAGGAGGAGTTGATCTACAATCTCTCTTCTGTTCCATTCTCACTCTTTGTGCATCAGATTCAGTGGGAATAGAGAAATATTCTGACCCTAATCATATTCAGATGTTTGAGTCCTGTTCACTTGGACCTGACATGACACTTAGTGCATAGAGGCTGAGCAGGCAATGAATAAAGATTAAAAAAAGAAAAGAAAAGAAAAGAACTAGAAAAAGGAAAGAAGAAGAAAAACTAAAACAAAGAAGAAGAAAGAAAAAATATAATAAAAAAACTATTAGATTTTAATTTTAAAAAGCAAAAAATACACACTGTACAAAAGCAATATTTTACAGCTCAAGTTTGGTATCCATCTCAGGATGGGCCTGGCCTGGGTTTCTGCCTTTCCTAAATGACATGGGGAAAGGCACCAATTAGCACAATAAAAGAAAGGCTTGAGAACCCAGAGAATACTTTACCTTAAAAAAGAAAATTAAAAGTCACAGGGAGACACCACGAGACAGAATGAGAGTGAGAGAAATGGAGAGAAGGAGACAGAAGTGGCCCTACCCACTAGAAGTGAATTTGGAGGGGGAAGTCTCAGTAGAAAAATCTTTCGTTTTGGTCAAGGAAAGCAATATTTCACAGCTCAAGTTTGGTATCTATCTTAGGATGGGCCTGGCCTGGGTTTCTGCTTTTCCCACTAGAAATGAGTCTAGCAGGGGAAGTCTTGGTAGAAAAACTTCCTTTTTGGTCAAGGAAAGCAATATTTCACAGCTCAAGGTCAGTGTCGACCTCAGGATCGGTGGGACTCTTAGGTGGTGGTGCGTACGTCCCTCAGGAAGCACAGGATGTCCGGTTCTCTTATGACGCTGATGATGGCGTGGATGACAGACATCGCTGATCATTGATCAAATCCATACATTGATTAAGGATTTATAAAACTGGTGTTTTGAGTCTATCACTCCTTCGACATCTACTAGCTGAAAAACCTCTGTAAATACACATTCTCTGTATCAACTGTCTCATGGCCTTGAGGTATAATTCACAGAAGTAAGGCAGCTAACAGCTCGATACTTTTCCTTTTCTAAAGAATAAGTGGGTTTCCTAGTATCTTCCATAGGTATGACACGACTTTGTGTGTTCAAATATAGTTGACTCCAAATTAAAATAAACGAATAAATAAATAAATAAAGTTAAATAAAACAATTCTTTAAAAAAAAAACAAAAGGGGGCCAGCAAGTGGTGTGGTGGTTAAGGGTGCTGTCTCCCACATGGCCAACCGTGGTTCCAGTCCCAGACCTGGTGGCTGGCTTTCTCACTTTCTTTCTCTCTCTCGCTGTGTCCCTCTCTGGTCAAATTAAAATAAACAAACAAACAAATAAATAAATAAAGTTAAATAAAACAATTCTTTTTTTAAAAATATATATATATTTGACTTGTTTAACCCCACTGTAACCATTTTCCTTTATCATACTGAGATTGTCCAGTCTTTGGCCAATGGGTGCCTGTTAACTTGGCTCCTGGGTCTTTTTGACACAATCTTAGGAGTTTTCTGCTTCCTTGTTATCTGGTAAGAACCAGGCTCATCTCATACGTGTCTTGTCCCAGACCCGAAATTAGTCATTTATCTGGGAAATCCTGGGGCCGGCTCAACATTTAGAATGAGTGTCTAGCTGAGGCCCCAACATCTGCGGTCTTTTTAGGGAGGTGGACGTGTCTCTGACCCTGTGTTGCCAGGGCGGACACTCGCCACCCGATGTGCTGGGCTAGTTTGCAGTCAGTCATTGTGCCAGGAGTGTCGTCAGGCTTTAGTCCACCCAGTGACAAGACAAGAGCGGACAACTAACCCCAGCCGGGAGCCAGGGAGAAAAATATTCAGAAGGGTAGGAGGGACTTGAAGTTGAGGCCAGCAGGTGTAAGTGCAAGTGCCTGGTCCAGGAAGGAGGTTAGGAGCGATTGTTCTGCCCCTGGCCTTTGTGGATTCATGTTTGCTCCTGTGGAAATGAAGTTGCAGCTCAGAGTCTGTAGAATTCACCAGTGGAATGGATCTAGGGGGTGGTCTGATGGCCTAGAGAGCTGCCCCTGGATTCCATGATTCTGACAGCAGCCAGAGATCTTACAGGGCAGATTGCTGGCTAGTACACTGGATCCCCACATGGCCGACCGCAGTTTAAGTCCCGGACCTGCAGGCTTGCTTCCTCACTCTTTCTTTCTCTCTGTCCATCTCTGGTCAAATTAAAACAAAAACAAAAAACACAAAACAAAACAAAACTTAAATAAATAAATAATTGTTTTAAAAATGAAATAATAATAATAATAATAATAATAATAATAAAGAATGTGGGCCTGGTCGCTGATTCAGCCCACTTTCCACAGCCTTTCTTTGTACCTGTTGACATAATAGCCACAGTGAGGGCATGCTGTGGGGTCTTCCAGGGAATGTGTCTGTTTCCAAGCTGCTCCTGCTTCAGTGGCATTTCTGTGTAGGACCAACCACAGGTGCCTTCCACACGGTGGCACTGTGAGCCATGAAGTGATGGCTATGCAGTGCTTTCAAGGACATGTGGACTTGCCCATGAGAGAGAAGCGGGGTTCTTGCAGCCTGCACTACGGCCTGCAGCTGGGCAGGGCTTGGCAAGCTGTCTCATTCAGCCGGGCAGCCCTCCTGTTATTGAAAGACAAAACCAAGCTGCTTTCCTGTTTACCTCTGTGATGCCAAGGCCGGGCTGAGGTCCTTGCACAGAAAAGGCAATCAACAAATGGGTTTCACATTCCTTGCCTGCACCCACGGAGCCTCCCTGTGAGGGGCGGCTCCCCGGTCTGGAAATACACAACGTGCAAGACAATCCACATGAAAGATGCTTGGAGCCTGTTGCTTTTTTCAGCTGCTATATTTTCCCTCTCATTTTGTTTATCGATAGAGCTGTTTAGTTTGTCATACTTGCTACATCTTTTTTTTCATCCCACCAATTTCTTAGATATACCCAGATAGACTGGGTCTATCTGAATCTCGGCTTTGGCTGACATGCTCTGGAGTGGCCCTTGAACCGCCTCCTGCTCCTCAACTTCTCAGCGCTTGGACACATGGCACTATCATGGTTACCTCACCATCTCGTCACCATCGTCACCAGCGCCATCAATTCTACCATCTCTGCTTCCACCACCACGATCACCACTTCTGCCACTGCCACCACTGTGATCACTGCCACCTCCACTTCCACCATCACCTCCTCCTCCACCATTAACTTTACCACTATCACTGGCTTTGACTCCACCACCATCCCGTTGCCACCACCGCTATGACCACTATTACCACTATAGTCATCACCTCAGTGGCAGCACCGCCACCTCCATAGACACCAACACCTCCATAGACACCAACACCTTCATAGAGACCATCACCTCCACAAACACCAACACCTCCACAAATACCACCTCCATAGACACCAACACCTCCACAGACACCACCTCCACAAACACCACCTCCATAGACACAAACACCTCCATGAATACCACCTCCATAGACACCATCACCTCCACAACCACCTCCATAGACACCATCACCTCCATGAACACCACCTCCACAGACACCATCACCTCCACGAACACCACCTCCATAGACACCATCACCTCCACAAACACCACCTCCATAGACAACATCACCTCCACAAACACCACCTCCATAGACACCATCACCTCCACAGACACCAACACCTCCATAGACACCAACATCTCCAAAGACACCACCTCCATAGACACCAACACCTCCATAGATACCAACACCTCCACAGACACCATCACCTCCACAGACACCAGCACCTCCACAGACACCAGCACCTCCACAGACACCATCACCTCCACGGACACTCACACCTCCACAGACACCATCACCTCCACAGACACCACCTCCATAGATACCACCTCCATAGACACCACCTCCACAGACACCATCACCTCCACAGACACCATCACCTCCACAGACGCCAACACCTCTACAGACACCATAACCTTCACAGACACCATCACCTCCACAGACACCAACACCTCCACAGACACCATCACCTCCACAGACACCATCACCTCCACAGACTCCAACACCTCCACAGACTCCAATACCTCCATAGACACCATCACCTCCACAGACACCACCTCCATAGACACCACCTCCATAGACACCAACACCTCCACAAACACCATCACCTCCATAGACACCAACACCTCCACAGACACCACCTCCACAGACACCCCTCCATAGACACCAACACCTCCACGGACACCACTGCCATGTACATGCCCAGTAACCTAACAATTGCCCACTTGAGAAAGCAGCTTCTGTTGCAGAATGGATGGAAAAGACTTGAAGAAGAGAGTCAGGAGCCCTGATTTGAATCCTGGCAGTCACAGACTTGCTTCATGATTTCAGAAAAGTCATGAAGCCTTTTGTTTTCATCTGTGAAGTGAGGAGGTTGGCAGAGATGGTCCCAAGACTTATACTATTTGTAATCCCATGAATGCCGGAGGCTCTAGAAATTCACTTTTACCTTTAAAAAGGTTAGTCAATTTACTAATTATAACCTGAAAGTCCTTTTGATATTTAAAAAATCCTCTTGCTTTTTCTTTGTTCTTTGAAAATTTAGAGCTGCCTCATTTCATAATGCCTGAAGTCTATATTTATAATCAGCATCTATTTCATGGTTTGGAGCCGTTTTTCACATAATTGTCTTTTTTTTTCCTTTAGAATTAGTTCTTTTGTGGTTAATGTATAGCAGAAACAAAATGACTTTTGAAAAAGCCCTTTAGGAATTGCGGGGTTCACAGCTGTGCCATTAGGGGCCCACGTGGCTCTGTGATAGAAGTGGGTCTCAGGGCGGGAAGGCAGCCCACTCTGGAGGGTGGCAGGAAGGAATAGCTGGGGTTTGAGGCCGGTGACGCGCTGTGGTCTGCAGTGGTACCGACGGTGGTTGGAAGGTGGCTTGGAAGAGCCAGAAAATGTAAGTCTGGACTCCAGAGAGGAGGCGGATAAGGCGTGTCCAGTAAGGCCTGAGGGGTGGCATGTCACAGAGCAGAGGGGACGTTGGGGCTGGGGGCACGGGCTGCAGTTCTGGGTGGGGCACTCTGGGCACCGCAGGAGGGAACCTTCTCTAGGAGCCCCCGGATGGGAGCTCTGGGTTCACCTGGGCTTCAACAGATCACGGTGTTACGTGATGACCTCCCACGCCGAGCGGCGCACGTGCTGGCTGTGCACGCTGCTTCTCGGATACTGCTGCTGAGCCTCCCTGCAGATGAGCGCAAAGGCAGACTTTGCCAAGACGTGTCAGAACACGGTAATCTTGCGGTCTTGCTAAAGTTACTGTCTGAAATGTTATAACGTAAATGTAGAACGACACATCGACCGACCACGCGGTCTCTTAACAACACGGCTGTAACTTCTGCATGCCTAAGATGGGAACACTTTCACTGTTGACACACCCCTGCTGTCCACGCCGGGTCACATGCAGGGAGGACAGTGGGGGAGCCTGAGGTGGAGTGAGAAGAACAAGCTGTCTGTTTTCTCCCTATGGCTGAAAACAGAAGCTGGAGAGCACGCAGTCAGCACTGCAGCTGGAGGCGAGAGAGGCCGTCAGTGGGAAGGTCCAGCTCAGTCATAGTCTCGAATGTCCTCTGGGTATGGAGGCGAGCCCAGCCCCGACAGCTGGCTATGCGACAGGGAGCCTCGGAGGGGTCGGGAGACAGCCTTGGATACAGCAGGGGGGACACACAGGCGACACCTGCTGCCACTGAGTGCCACAGGCCTGAGGCTGCCCCGTCATCAGAACACAGAGGGGCGAGAGTTGACACCTGGGCCAACACATGTGGCACTGGGCCTTTAGTTGTCCAGGACCTTAGATCTATTCTATGAAAAATGTGAGTGAGTCACCTCAAATAAGCATGTTAGCACCATTTTAGGGGCCCATTAAAATTTTTTTTTTTGAGAGGTTTTTGCTATAGGGCGTGTGCGTTTGCCAAAAAGACAGAGAGAGACAGAAAGTGAGAAATAACACCGCCCCCCTCCAGGGGGGATGGCCACGCTGCAATCCCTTCTCCATTCTCCTCTTGGGATCTTGGGCACACACGCACACGTACCTGGCGTGACTTTAAGATACCGGGTCTGGGACTGGAACCGCGGTCGACTGCATGGGAGTTCAGTGACATAGCCATCACGCCATGTGCTGGTCCTGACAGGCTGAGTATTATGAGGTTGCATATTCTGTTCCCATGAAGTCTTTCCACTGAGGCAGCTACACTTCCTCAAACTCGGGAGGCAGAAGTGGCTCCCTGTGAGCGTGTGGGTATTTATGCTTCACTATGTGGATTACCAATAGAAGAAACACAGACGGAGTCTTCCTGCCACAGAAAACACTGAATCACAAAGGACTAAACAGCTTAGAACTGTGAAGACCCCTGAGAGAATAGAAGGGGCTGGACTTGCTTCTAATCAGGTTTCAATGCAGAGACAGGTGTCCTGTCAATTCCCTTATTCAGAAACACATTTGTTGTGGCATTGACAAACAAAGTCGCCATTCCCCGGAGACCATCAAAAGGCTGATCCGACCTGAGTTTGTGTCTTTCTGTAAAGATGTGCAGTGGGAGTCCAGGCAGTTCAGAGAATGGCCTTCCACTCACTGCAGATACCATACCGGGGCATTCCAGGGGGCCAGATCTGGCGGGTACACTTTTCATGCAAATTCCGAGCAGTGCAGAACAATGGCGGGTCCTCTTGTCATTCCTGGCCAGCAGCTCTGGAGAATGGGGATGGGAATAGGAATGCTCGTCTCAGAACTCGCCCTGCTTTGGGATTTCCTCTTTATGCAGACTCTTTTGAGACTTTTGAGACAACTGGATAAACCTTCTGAAAGCCATATAGCAAAATCTTGTTCACTTAGATCATATATTTTGTGTTTCATGGCCATTGTAAGTTCCTAGGACAATGGCTTGTGCTTCTTTGAGAGTTGGTAATTTACAAAACTCTGGGGTCAGCAAGTGGAGTAGTGGTTGAGGTGCTGAACTCCCATGTGGTCGACTGTGGTTCAATTCCCAGATCTGATGAATTGAAACCCATGCTGGGTGCGTGTGTGTGTGCGCGTGCCCAAAATCTCAAGGAAAGACTAGAGAAGGAATTGTGGCATGCTCCCCCTCAACCCCGGGGTAATTTCTTGCTTTCTGTATCCCTGTCTTTCTCTGTCTCTCTGACAAGCACATATACCCTATAGCAAAAATCTCTCTCTCAAAACAAAACAAAACAAAACAAAACAAAACAAAACAAAACAAAATAAAACTGAAGCTCTGAATAAGAATAGCCCTTATTCATGGAGGAATTCACACATATTGTCTTTAACCATTGAGAAAACTTTACAGAGTAGATATTAGTGTAGGTTGACTGATATTAGTGTAGGTTGACTGGGCTGCTGTAATTTTTTTTTTTTTGGGTGGGGAGGTTTTTGCTCTAGGGCGCATGCGCTCACCAGACAGAGAGAGATAGAGAGATAGAAAATGAGAAATCACCCCCCGGGGGGATTGCCACACCGCAATCCCTTCTCTTCCATTCTCCTCTCAGGATCTCGGGCACGCATGCACATGCGCCTGGCATGAGTTTAAGCCACCGGGTCTGGGACGCGAACTGCGGTCGACTACATGGGAGTCCAGCGACATAGCCATTACACTAACTGCTGGTCCCTGGGCTGCTGTGGTTAAGGAGGGTTAGTAACTGACCCACTTTCATCAGCCCACTAGGAAGTGCCCTGATTCCAAGTTTCCCAAGACACCCTCCTTATCCCATTTCCCATGAACCATACTTCTCATTTGGTCTCATGTTGTGGTTGATGGAAAGATCATGAGCTTGAGTCAGACAGACGCAATTCATATGCCAGCTCTACTAATCACTAAATGAGTGACCGGACAAGTCACGTAACCCCCATGAACCTCCGTGAGTGCTCAGCCACCGTGATGATGCAGCTTGGTATGGGGACGGAATGGCAGTCCCAGGCACACACCGCCACATCACTCAGCGCAGTAGAATCTCAACACATGATACTTCCCCTTTCTTCCTCACTCGTTGTAGCTGCTGTACTCTTGGCACAAAGTAGGTACTCAAGAAATAGTTGTGCAAGTAAATTCAAAGGATTCACCATGGCCTTGTTTCATAGGGACATGGTGAAGTTGGACCCTCTCCAAAACTCCCTGGGAGAACAAAAGAAATGTTGAAACATGTCAAAGCTACTCAGGGTTATAATCTTTAGGATGAAACAGGAAGACAAGAATAATGCTAAAAATAACAATAGTGCTAAAATTCTGCAGTAAGATTCACTAGGTGGAGTGCTGTTGCCCTTCAAGAACTAGCGGTAGTTGAGGATTGTCAAGTACCCCGAAGCACGAAGGACAATGAATGTGACAAGAACAGCTCCTGGCTTGGTGGATCGTTATAACAATAGCTACGTTGGTTAGAGGCAGTGCGCTATTGCAACTGTGCCCTTGTTTAAGAGTAGAGAAAAAAGAAAAGATTTTGAATATGTAACATGGGTGTCGGAGAGAACACATTGTCACTGTAAGGCAGGGGGTGGCTGGCTGAGGCCCATCTCCGATGGGATCCAAGACGGCAGTTATCTGTGTGGCATGTGTCCTGCTGGTCCCACCCAGCTAGTTTAGGGCCAGACATCGCTCACTATCACGGCATTCTTTCAGGCCTGTGTCCTTCTCAGCACAGTCAGTTGGAATCAGCCTGGGTTAAGATGTAAGATCCTGTTATTGGTTATCCTTGGCTCCACAAAGAAACTTTTTGTACTTAAGATTCAAATACTCCTCCTGAGACCAGCAGTTGGTGTAATGGCTATAATGTTGGACTCCCATGTAGTTGACTGCGGTTCTTGTCCCGGACCCGGCGGCTAAAACTCACACTGGGCGCATGTGCGTGCGTGCTCAAGATCCCGAGAGGAGAATGGAGGAGAAGGGATTGCAGCGTGGCCATCCCCCCTGGGGGGTGATTTCTTGCTTTCTGTCTCTCTGTCTCTCTCTGTCTTTCTGGCGAGCACATGCACCCTATAGCAAAAATCTCTCCCAAAACAAAACAAAACAACCCACAAATACTCCTCCTTCCCCCCCAGGAAGTATTAGTTGGTCTCCTAACAGCCAGGTCATAGCACTGAAGCTATCACGCTTTTCAGTATGTGACGGCAACTTTAGTGAAGCGGCTGTTAATGCTTTTGTTTCATTTTTGCAACACATTTGCCCCAGAACTCAGACAACAGTCTATGCACACTAGGTTAAAAGATAATTAGGATGACAACCACCCCACCAATCGAGGATCGTCTCTGCTCATCCTTGAGGTAAATTTATTCTTTTCCCTTTTCTTCTCTTGAGATGAGAGTTTCCAGGACATTCTTCATTCCTGCTGGCTTGCAAGTCTGTCACGTCCACAGAGCAGAGTGGGTATTTCTGAGGGAGACCTGTGGTGTGTCATGTCCACGATTTGATTGGGATGCATTGGTGTTAAGTAACAGTAATCCCCAACTGAAATTGACATGAGCCATAGACAGATTGCCACACATTCATCATAAAGTTCAGGGATGCGTAAAGTCCGGGCTGGAGTGTAGGGTGAGGAGCGACTCTGAGCTCTGGCCCCACCTGCCTAGACTTCCCTTGCTCTGTCGCCCTCCACGTGTGTGCTTCACCCTCAGGGTGGTGGCAACCTGGCTGCAGTTCTTCTGATGGTCACAGCTAGTCACGATAAGACTTTGGTGGAGGAGAAGGGCTGGGTGTGTGCTTGTGTGTGTATGTCAGAGGTGGGCATATCTCTGTTGTTGTTGCCTCATAGTGAAGAAGTCTTTCTTGGAATTCATTAAAAGACTGTCGATGAATTAGTAGTCAAAACTGGGTGATGTTCTTTCTTTTTTTTGGAGAGGTTTTTGCTATAGGGGGCATGTGCTCGTCAGAAAGACAGAGAGAGACAGAGAGACAGAAAGTGAGAAATCGCCTCCCAGGGGGGATGGCCATGCCGCATTCCCTTCTCCTCCATTCTCCTCTCGGGATCTTGGGCACGCACGCACACGCGCCCGGCATGAGTTTAAGCCAAGTCCAGGACTTGAACCGCGGTTGACCAAAAGGGAGTCCAGTGATGTAGCTATTATGCCAACTGCTGGTCCCAGTGATGTTCCTTTATAAAAGTAAACATACCGAGTTGGCTCCACGGCCTGATGGTAAAGGAAGCTGAAACCAACACGGGTGACCATGCAATCCCGATTCTGGGTCCAGCAGCTTAGAGAGCATGCTGGGCAGGTGTGTGTGCTTGCCCAACGTCCCCAAGGGCTGGAGGGATGGAAAAGGGATTGTGGCGTGGCCGTTCTGCACGTGGGATGGTGCTTTCTCCTCTCTCTTGCTCTCTGTCTCTGGTGAATGTATGTGCCCCCCACCCTCAAAGAAATTAAAACACAAAGCTTGCACACAGATTGATTGATTGATTGATTGATTTTTGAGAAGTTTTTGCTTTAGGGTACATGTGCTTTCCAGAAAGACAGAGAGAGACAGAAAGTGAGAAATCACCCCCCGGGGGGATGGTCATGCCGCAATCCCTTCTCCTCCATTCTCCTCTCGGGATCTTGGGCACGCACGCACACGCGCGCCTGATGTGAGTTAAAGCCACCAGGTCTGGGACTCGAACCGCGGTCAACTACATGAAAGTCCAGCAACATACCCATTACGCCATCTGCTGGTCCCCACAGACTTTCTTAATAGCAGACTTATTCTTAGTTTTCAAAACTTGGAAGCAACAAAGAAGTCCTCCAGGAGATGACTGCATAAGCTGGAGCAAAACAGGCGACGGACTCTTTAGTCTTCGGCGCTGAAAACACACATGCTATCAAGCCATGAGAACACCCGACGGGAACCGAAGTGTATGTTACCAACTGAAAACAGCCAGCTTGGAAAGGCTACCTTCTCTGTAATTTCCAACTATATGACCTTCTGGAAAAGGTAGAATTTGGAGACAGTAAAAAGATCAGCAGAGGCAGGAGGAATGAACGGGGAGAGCACAGAGGAACTTTAGGGCAGTGAAAATACACTAATAAAAAAAATAAAGTCTTAAAAAAATAATTTAAAGAAATGGGGTCATGTGCCTCAGCCTCTGCTCCTCACTGATAAGGAGAACGGGCCACCATGACTTCAGCCAGTCCGACTGTACCCTGGAGCCAGGGATAAGGCAATAGGAGGGAAGGGCCCATCTACTACTTCTTTTATTTTTAGAGAGGTTGTTGCTATAGGGCGCCTGCGCTCACCAGAAAGACAGAGAGCGATAGAGAGACAGAAAGCAAGAAATCAACCCCCAGGGGGATGGCCACACTGCAATCCCTTCTCTTTTCTCCTCTTGGGATCTTGGGCACACACGCATACGCGCCTGGTGTGAATTTAAGCCACCGGGTCTGGGACTTGAACCGTGGTCGACTACATGAGAGTCCAGCGACATAGCCATTACGCCAACTGCTGGTCCCAACCATCTACTTCTTTAGCAAGAAAAAAGCGACAGTGACAGTGGAGTGAATAATCGAACTAACAGTTCCTGCTACACAGGGACAGGCTGACTAGATCCGAGGTGGACCTTTCATGGAGGAGTTGCAAACTTTTCATGAGCTCGTGGGTGACCAGATTTTCTCTCCGGAGAAAAACTTAAACTAAGAGAAACACAGATTCTGCTTCGGTAGTAATAGATAATTTAAATGTTCATACAGAATTGGATCTGGACGGAGCAACCATTTTTAGTTGACGACTAAGCAGCCAGCAAGGAAAACCGGAATAATGAAATGGGATTTCTGTTTCTTGCTTATAAAGACTCTACCAGGATATTAATATAAATTTGCATCTCAGAGTGAGCACGGCTTAGGTTTAAGCTGGGCTCTCTGCCTGTTTAGTGTGTATGTCTTTACAGTTATCAAGCTAATGAAATAATTTCAGAAGAGTAAAGAATACTTTAATGCACTTTTAACTGTGGTCAGCAGGTGGCATGGTGGTTAAGGGGTTAGGTTTCCACATGGCCAACTAGAGTTCAAATCCCAGACCCGTTGCTTGAAAAATCACTCTGGGCTGGGACCAGCAGATGGCGTAATGGTTATGTTGCTGGGCTCCCCCATAGTAAGCTGCGGTTCAAGTCCCAGACCTGGCAGCTTAAAACTCACACTGGGTACATGTGTGTGCATGCTCAAAACTCTGGGTGGAGAATGGAGGAGAAGGGATTGTGGCGTGGCCATCCATCCTGGGAGGGGGGTGAATTTCTTGCTTTCTATGTCTCTGTATCTCTCTGTCTCTCCAGAGAGCATATGTGTCCTATACCAAAAATCTCTCTAAAAAAGAACATGACTCTGGATTTATTTTTCAACGTGGCCATCCCCTTTGTGACGGGGGGATGATTTTTCACTTTACCGCTCTCTGTCTCTCCCTGGAAATTACACGTTCCTATGATAAAAACCTTAAAAAAAAAATCTGAAACTAAGATCATGCTTGCCTTTCAAGGCTCATACGATCTTGAGTGTCTGAATAAAAACCCCAGTGGTATTTGTCTGGGAATCTTCACCTAATGGGGTTAGCAGGATCTCTGGTTTCTCAGACCTGACCTCTTCATACTTGGGAAATCTCAGATAGCTCACACAGTCTCATGGAATCATTGGCACTGGAACTGCCAGACTCTTCCATGGTGGCCCCATGAAAGCTTTGGTCACTGAAATTTTTTTTTCTTATTTTAAGATGTTCTTTTTATTGCTGATATTCTGCATTTTCACCACAATGTAGCTAATTATAGCTTCATCCTGCCCAGGAGATAAGATTTCTTCAGTTGTAGCGACATGGCCCTCCCTTCATCTGACCGTTCTCCTTTCTTGGAACCTGAATTAAATACACATTGAAGTTCCCCTTCCTGTGTACTATGTGTCTAAAATCTTTTTCGGTCATTACATTTCTTTTTCTCTTTGTGTTGGGTCATTTTCTTTACTTGTTCTTCTAAGTCACAGGTGTCATGTGTGGGCCACAATTTAACTTTTCTGTTTCATAGACCAGTGACTGTATCTTAAATTTCCATCATTTTTATTTGATTTATTTTAAACCACCTGTTTTTCTCCCCCTTCTTCTTACTTTGTTCTTTTTTTGAACATTTAAAATATAGTAGTTCAGGACCAGCAGATAGTGTAATGGTTACGTCACTGGACTCCCACATAGTCGACCACAGTTTGAATCCTGGACTTGGTAGCTTAAAACTCATGCCTGGTGCATGTGTGTGCATGCCCAAAATCCTGAAAGAAGAATGGAAGAGAAGGGATTCCGGTGTGGCCATCCTCCCGGGGATGGGGGATGATTTATTTCTTTCGGTTTCTCTGTTTCTCTGGTGAGAACATGTGCCCTATAACAAAAAATTTCTCTTAAAAAATTGCAATAGTTACTCTCTATCTGTGATTTTGTTTTCTGTGGTTTTGGGAACTTGTGGTTCATTGTGATATGAAAAGTCTAAATGTAAAATTCAAGAAATAAACAGTTCATCAGCTTTAAATTGCCCACCATTCTGAGTCGCATGATGAAACTGCTTGCCTTCCTGCCCGCTCCCTCTTGGGACACAGATCATTCTTTTGTCCAGAGTATTCATGGTGTCTACACTACCTTGCCCGCTAGTCACTTAGTAGCTGTCTCAGTTATCATCTCATATCATCAGAGAAGGGTGAGTACAGAAGTAGATATTTTGAGAGAGAGAGAGAAGACAGAGAGATTGCACATCCATGCAACCTTTATTATATTGTATTGTTATAATTGTTCTCTTTCATTAGTTATTATTGTTGATCTCTTATTGTACCTTATATATATATAGTTAAGTATTTATAGTAAAAACACAGTAGATAATAGGTTTGGTCTATCTGTGGTTTCGAGCATCTCCTGGGGGGTCTTGGAATGCACTCCTGTGACCTTGGCATTGCTGTCCTGATTCACTACTGTATACGTCACATGCTCTTTTAGATTTTGCTATTAGCTGTAGATCCTGAGATGTGACTTTTCTGGGTTATCACATCTGGTGACTTTTTCATCATAGTTTTTTTTTTTCTTTTTCTGCATATGTGCTCTAATTTTGAATAGTGAGCTTATCTTTAGTGAAAGATGTTCTCGTATGAGAAGCTCGTGGGCGCTCTGGGATGTGAGAGCCTGTGTCCACGCCATGCCTGTTATGAGACCCAACAGCTTCACCTACTTCAGGCTGGTTTTTTTTTTTAATTTCTTTCATGGATGATTTAAAAATGTATTTTGCTACATGGTTCATAAATCTTATGTATATATTTTTTTTTGGAGAGGTTTTTATTTTTTCGCTATAGGGCGCGTGTGCTCGCCAGACAGACAGAGAGAGACAAAGAGACAGAAAGCGAGAAATCACCCCCCAGGGGGGATGGTCACGCCGCAATCCCTTCTCCTCCATTCTCCTCTCGGGATCTTGGGCACGCACGCACACGCGTCCGGCGTGAGTTTTAAGCCACCGGGTCTGAGACGCGAACCGCGGTCGACTATGTGGGAGTCCAGCGACATAGCCATTACGCTAACTGCTGGTCCCCAACTTCATGTTTTTGTAAAACAGACATTTAACACATTTTTTGCTGAATAAGTGAACATGACTAAATCTTGGGAAATAAATTGTGCATGAAACCCAGTATGGAAACCAATGAACAACGTGCCACTTGTGCTCACAGAAAGACAGTGAGCTTCTGTGCAGGAAAGGGAGTGTTGAGGGGTTGCACGTATGTGGGGAGACTCACGTCCGGCCTCTTGTTGGAGCTTTCAACCCATTGAACCATGAGCCAGGGCAGAGCAGGATGGGGGACAGCCAGCTGAAGGTTTCCCGGCAGCATCCCCATGCTTGTCAGCCTCATCCTACTTTGGGTTAAACTATCCCGTGCAGGGTCTCACTAACTCCCTTGTGAGAATCTGGCCTAAGGGCTGCGGCTTGAGAAAGGCCTTTTCTTTTACATCCAGGAGGGAAACATGCCTCGAGAGGGGAGAGAGTTGAACCGTTCGCCATCAGTGATGAGGACTAGCTGATACTCCGCCATCATTCCTTCTGTAAACAGCTTCTTAGTGATCAAAAGTGAACTGGAATGAGCTCTATTTCTTCTTAAATCATATCTCCTTACAACTTTTGAATATATACATGTAATTCTCTCATTACTACTCCCCTGTGGAAAACTATCTTAGCAGATTTTTTTATTAATTGCCAGAGGGAGTGTGGGCTAGTCAGGGAGAGATGGAAAAACAGAAATAGGGAGGAAGATAGCACCCCGGAATGGGACATGGTCATACTGCAATCCCTTCTCCTCCATTTGGGATCCACGTGCACATGCGGCTGGAGTGTTTTCCAAGCTGCTGAGGCTGCAATTCAAACTAGGGTTGGCTGCGTGGGTTCCATCTCTCTTAACTAATAGTGTATGGGGTTGACCCAACAGATATCTGTAATGACCACGGTTGCTCTAAACTATTTCCTGGTCTTCAGGCCGGAAAGACTGCAGATTTCCTAATGGTGTCAGTTACTCCCATGCCACCATACTTTGGCCTGTCCTTGGGCTAGGAGTCACAAAATGGGATCGGGCATGTGCTTGTCTCGTCTTCTAAGTGTCAGCTCTGCTCCAGAATAGGCCTGCTTTTACTCACTCTCTAGCACTCTCTAGGTAGCTGCTTTTATATTTTATACAAGATCTGTACTTATTACTCACTAAGCCATCCTAGAAAAAAGAGCTCCTCTGGCTTCATTTTTTTGCAGTTTCAGTGCCATGCAGAAACCCAACAAGAGAAACAGAGAGAAGCAGCGTTTGGAGACCATACGGTTCTGAAAGTGTTTTTTCTTTAGTGCGTGTATGTGGTGGATTTTGGACAGGGCCTTGCTGGGCTGTGACTCTGTCACAGCGTCGGGAGCAGCTGGGACTACAGGCACATGCTCAGCTTTTTGTCGGGGGCTGGGAATCCAACCCTGGTCTCCTGTGTGCCTCAGCTGATGATGCACCGCTGTGGCTGGGCCATCAAGACTGTGCTGTTCTATGTAAAGCAGGGAATTATGGGTTTGTTTTTCCTCACAGTGAGTGGTTTTCTGTACTTGGTCCATGATCAATAGCATATTTCTGCTCCTTGTTCGTCGGCCAGTGAGGTCAGTCTTTTCTTTCACCTCCGTGTGGTGAGTTCAGTTTCAAATGTCTACATGTGAGGAGTTGCAGACCTCCAGCGAGGTTAAAGCATGCCCCATGGTGTGCAGCTGATGGAAACCCATGTGGCCGAACTCTTCTTCTCTGCTCTGGCTGTACGTTCTTCCTTCCCTCTGGAGCTGAGGGGTTACCCTGGTCTTGTTTTCCAGCTTGATTATGTATGAAATATTTGTTCCGTTTTATTCAGGATTCCTGAATAAACAGAAAAAGTGGAGCTGGGTGGAACCCATTTACCTGCCTCAAAAATCCTCACATAACAGAGCATGCCTCCAGGAGGGTGGTATGTTTGCATAAGATCTGGGAAAGATGGACGCTGAGGAACTATGGCCTGGGTGGCTTTGGCAGCCAGCACTGGAAGTTCGAGGGTGGCATCCAAGCTCACAGCATCAGCAGTGAGGGAAGACAACGTCTGTCTCCAAAATTACGAAAGGAGAAAGTACACTTAGAGAGGAGAAAATCATTCCAAAGGACAAGAGAAACAAGACACTTCGATATGGCATGGGCCCTGTGGTTCACACATCTGGGTATAAAATATTTTAAACCACACACGGGGTAGCACTACTCAACAGCTCCCTCTCAGTTTGAACTAGTGGTGGGTGGAGGTGAGCATTCTGTGTCAGCTCAGCTTGTCCCTTTGACTGAGGGGCAACCGTGTTCCTTTGATACAATAACCTTTTGCTTAGCCATCTCTGTCTGAGGTGGGGAGGGGGGTCTCAGCCAAGGATCTTTATTCATCTAGCTACAGACTGCCCAAAATACTGGTATAAGCTCCGAGGGGTTGAGAGGAAGCTGTTGAGTAGTGCTACCCCGTGTGTGGTTTAAAATATTTTATACCCAGATGTGTGAACCACAGGGCCCACGCCATATCGAAGTGTCTTGTTTCTCTTGTCCTTTGGAATGATTTTCTCCCCTCTAAGTGTACTTCCTCCTTTCGTAATTTTGGAGACAGACGTTGTCTTCCCTCACTGCTGATGCTGTGAGCTTGGATGCCACCCTCGAACTTCCAGTGCTGGCTGCCAAAGCCACCCAGGCCATAGTTCCTCAGTGTCCATCTTTCCCAGATCTTATGCAAACATACCACCCTCCTGGAGGCATGCTCTGTTATGTGAGGATTCTTGAGGCAGGTAAATGGGCTCCACCCAGCTCCACTTTTTCTGTTCCTGCCTCCCTATCTCTGTTCCTTAATTCCCCCTATGGCTTTATTTTCTTCTATAAACAAACAAAAAGCTAAAGCAATTTTTTCCCTGCTGCAGCAAAAAGGTTAAAAGAAGGAAGTGAATACAGTCTCCTCTCTTCATTCCTCTGGCTGATAAGCGGTGTTTTCACCAGGGACGGCTATGGCCCTGGGAGGACATGGAGAAAGCCCGCTGATTACACAGGCGGCCCGTCCTGCAGTACCTGCTTCCCGCTCACCTTCCCACCCCGAGTGAGCAGCTGGCTTCTCTCTTGCTCTTTCCTCCTCTCCTGCCCCACCGATTTTTAAATAGCAAAAAAGGGACCAGACTGTGAGAGGGAGGATCCACTGCTTTAAACAGAGTTGGCTCTAATCACAGCAGGGCTTCTCAGATTTTAGTGATATATAAATTATCTGGTGACCTTGTTAAAATGCAGATTATGATTCAATAGGTCTGGGATGGACTCTGAGATTCTGAGTTTATGGGCACCAGCAGATGGAGGAATAGTACATCGCTAGACTCCCATGTAGTCGACCGTGGTTCAAGTACAGGACCTGGTGGCTTAAAACTCTTACCAGGAGTACGTGTGTATATGCTCAAATCCTGAGAAGAGAATGGAGGAGAAGGGATTGCAGTGTAGTCATCCCCCAGGGGGGATGATTTCTCGCTTTCTGTCTCTCTGGTGAGTGCATGCACCCTATAACAAAAATCTCTCTCTCTCTTAAAAAAAAAAAAAAGATATTCTAAATTTCTTTTTCTTTTCTTTTTAAAAAATAATTATTTAATTTTATTTATTATTATTAATTTTTCTTTTATTTTTTAGAGAGTTTTTTGCTATAGTGTGTGTGTGCTCACCAGAGAGACAAAGAGAAAGACAGAGAGAGAGAATGTTGACCCCAAGATTCTGCATTTCTGACCAGCTCCTGGGTCACACCAGAGCTGGTCCTCCACGGGCTATCCCGTGAATAGTGATGTTCTACGGGGCCGAGATACAGCTAGGTGCTCACAGCAGGTGGGAGGGAGCCAGGCATCATTTGCTGCCAACTTTCTAGCAAACCCTTGTTGGGTTTTCCTCTCTTGCTCTGTTGGCTGTGCCCCTCTGCAGGTGGACATGCACTGTCTGTGTGCACAACGGCTCCTGGTGGAGGGTCTGCCAGCTCATGTGAGAAGACACAGTCATGCTCATTCACGACTGACTTTCAAAATACCTCAATCTGCATTTTTTATTCTGCACCTCTCCCTCAGCATGTTTGCTTGCAGCTGGACATTTTTGTTTGTCTCACGCTCTCTTAATTCTGACCGAAGTCCTAAGACTTGGACAAACACTCCCAGCATCGTAAGGGGAGAGCTGGTTGACTAGGTAGCCTGTGCCCCATCGTGGTATTTTATTTACCCTCCAGCCAGACTCCATCCTCCTTGCCAGCCACATCGCCATGGCAACCTTCCTCCTTTGGGCAGTAAGTACAGGCGGCAAAGTCCTACATGCTTAATTTGTTTGATATTTTACCTTTCAAAAAAATTCTTCGGGGAAATTCAAGTTGGCCTGTTGCACAAAATAAATACGCTTTTCATGGTCAACAAGGGCTAAGGGCGGCAGCTTTGATAACAGGGGAGACCTGGAGTAGTCAAAAACCTGAAACCAGAGAGCGCGGGTCACACCCAGCTCCACTCAAGACAAGACAGGAATGGCAAACCTCTCAGTCATGATGGGAATGGACTTGGCTTCCAGGTGCTGGTGGGGATGCTCTGAATTAGGGTGACCGGTGGGATGAAATGAGCCCCAGCCCCACCTCGGGAATGTTTGGGTGGCTTTAGGTGATGCCACTGTAGAAAACAGATATTTCCCTTACGGACAGTGCACTTTGGGGGTCCTGGGGCCTTCCTGCCCTCCTGGGGGGCATCACACCGTAATCCTCTTTAGCCCGGAAGCATGAGAGTGCACACATCTCGGAGCACTTGGAGCTGTGCAGAGCTGGGTGTGTCAGTTCAGGGGGACCAGGCAGTGCCATGTGCGCCTCTGGTCCGCCATCTTTCTGTGAACCGCTGACTAGGACATGCCCTCAGTCAGCATTTTTGCTATAGGGCGTGTGACTCGCCAGAAAGACAGAGAGAGACAGAGAGACAGAAAGCAAGAAACCCCACCCCAGGGGAGATGACCACACCACAATCCTTTCTCCTCCATTCTCCTCTCGGGTTCTTGGACACATATGCACACGCGCCTGGTATGAGTTTAAGCCACCGGGTCCGGGACTCAAATCATGGTCGACTACATGGGAGTCCAGTGACATAGCCATTACACCAACTGCTGGTCCCAATGCCTTTCATTTCTAATGTCTGTTCAAGGAGGGAGTTTATTTTGTTTTGTTCATTTTTATGTAAGCCTGGATTTCTGAAGCTTTGCTCTGTCCAACTGAAAAAAAACGCTGCTGAGTTTCCCTGATTCCTAACACCTCTGAGTAGAGTCTAATGATAACACTCCGACTGAAATTCAGACGATCTTTCAGGAATCCTGAGAAACGCATGGAGGCCATGACAGTCTTCCTCTCTGGATGTGGGGCAGTCTGTGCACAGCTCTCCCGGAGCCTCCGTCAGGCACGGGTCTGATGCATGGCGGGTGATGAGTGTCCGGGGCTGGCGTGTATGCGTGGACTCTTCCCCCACACGGGTGGGTCTGGGCGGCTCAGACCACTTGCCGACATTAGGCTACCCACCCTGGAGCAGTCCCTCCTTGTTTTGTGTGGGTGACCCTTCTGTCTAAAAGAAGGAATCAGAGACTGGGGAGGAGAGTGGGGTGGAAGTGAGGTGACGAGTCTGGTGGACTGTGGGGCAAGTAAGAGGCAAACTGGCTACAGGCTCCAGGCCTCACCCTGGCTCCCCGACACGTCTGAGCAAGGGCTCTGAGCACGTCCATTGTGGCCCTTGTCCACGACCAGGCTGTGAGTCCATGCTCGACCATCCTCACAGGTGAGTAGAGGCGATCAGACGAGGAAATGAATGCCAGAGGTGGCTGAAAGGGAAGAAAAACCAAAGCAACCCAGTGCAAGGTCAGACTTCTGGGCCTATAACCACTTTATTTTATTGATTTGGATAAACAGGAAGCTCCACTCAGCCATGACAGCCTCTTCCTTCCAGTCCGCCTGAGCCGGTCCAGTGTTCAGGCAACTGGCTCTGCTTGTCCGCGTTGACTACATGTCTGGGTGTTATTTTCTGTTCTTTTTCTTCCTCCCTCCCTCCCTCCTTCCCTCTCTTTTTTTCTTTTTATTCTTTCTCTTTCTTTCTTTTTCCATTCTTTCCTTTTTCTTTCTTTCTATTGCTAGAGGGTTTACATGCAACCAGAAGGAGACAAATGAGAGAGAGAGGGAGAAAGCAACTTCCAGTGGAACGTAGACATGCTACAATCTCCTTTCCTCCATTTCTTTATCTTGTCAGGATTTAGGGCATGAGTGCCTGGTAAGTTTTTCAAGCCTCTGAGGCCGGGAATTGAACTGTGGTCAGTCGTATGGGATCTGGCTCCCTTAACTGCAACGCTATAGGGCAAACTCTTTCTATTTAAAAATTTTTCTCCTCATGGAGGAGAAGGGATTGCTGCATGACCATCCCCCCTGGGGAGTGATTTCTCGCTTTCTGACTCTCTCTGTCTTTCTGGTGAGTGCATGCACCCTGTAGCCCAAACCTCTCTTAAAATATATTTTTTTTCTTCTCAATTTTTAGTTTTATTTTTCTCTATATATAAAATAAAGGTGTTTTCATTGAATAAAATTTGGAAAGTGCTGCGGAAGTATCAATAAAGAAGAAATGTATCATTATATCTGTATTCAGAAGACATGCCGTATCTGGGGATAGAAAGAAGTTTGGGGATGGATGCATGACTCAGATAGACCAATGCATTTTATTTGGATTTTTTCTCCTACAGATATCAGGAAAGAGATGCTTCCCTTTGGCTACGTTCCCTAGCTGCAGAGGGCTTATTTCGAGTAATATGAGCAGCCATCACTGCTACCGTGGGGCAATTATCTTGAGAAGCAAACCAACAGTGAGGAAAGCAGACTGAAATAAGGGTAGAGAGAGGTAAAGAACTGACCATGTTCCTTGATCCAGCTGTCCCTGAAGCCAATCCCACCTTTGGCTATGGCAGTTATTTAAGCCAGTGGCCTGTTTATCCTAAAGTTGCATGGGTGGGTGTCTATTGTTTACTTGTGTTTTTCCATATTATCCCATATAATCCCTATTTTATACATAAGGAGACTTAGATTAAGAAAAGTTAAATGCTTTGCTTAATCAAATGCAGCTGGAAGAGTGTGGCCTGGGGTTGATGTTGGACTGTTCTGTTTTTTAAAATTAATTTTTAGAGATATTTTTGCTATAGGGTGCATGCTCTTGCCAGAGAGACAAAAAGACAGAGAGAGACGAACAGTGAGAAATCAGCCCCCAGGGGGGATGGCCATGCTGCAATCCCTTCTCCTCCATTCTCCTCTCGGGATCTTGGACATGAACACACATGCACCCGGCATGAGTTTTAAGCTGCCGGGTCAGGGACCCGAACCATGGTCGACTACATGGGAGTCCAGAGACCTAACCCTTAATGCCATCTGCTGGTCCCAGGGTTGGGCTGTTCTGACTCTACAGCTCATGCTGTTTCCACAGCCTGCTCCAGCCTCAGTGAGAACAAGTTATTGAGCTGGTCAAGGGCAGGCATCAGCCTCTTTGTTTTCTGACCCATGGACAGTTGGTGACATTAGACACTCAGGCTGGTGCACTCAGAGGCAGGCAGGCTAGACTTGGTTCTTGGACCCCGTGCTTCATGACTGGGCGCTCTGGGACCCGCCTTCTATTGAGGCTCCCCAACTTGCAGAAACTACTAATGGGGCCAGTAGGTCTAGCTGGGCTCCAGGCAGGTAGGCTACAGTTGAACAGACAGATTCTGCAGGCAGAGTCACTCCCGGGAAGACACACTGATTCATCTGTGGGGTGTTGGGACTTCCCATTCCACCTCCCAAAGCTGAAGAAGAACAGCAGACGTGATTCAAATGTGAGATAACAGTGTTTTTAATATTTTGTAACAAAACTTGTAGGTCAACAATCAATGCATGTACAAGAAGAGAGCCACGACAACACAACACAAAGCACAATCTAAACACATGGAGGCTTTCGAATAATGAAATGTTGGCTAGAGAAGACCAGCTGAGCCCCATCTTAGGGCCTCAGAGCTGACAAGGGACTTTCTGGCAGAGGAGGGAGAGCCTCCTCATGGAGCCTCATGGTCTTCAACTCAAAGGCACGACCTTCAACTCAAATGATGAGAAGCCTTAACAGTCTCCATCCCCAGCTTGCTTTTCCTTGATTTATCTGTTCATCTCTACCCCACCTCAGGCAATAAGTTCCAAGAGTATCCTCCCTGATTTGGCCTAAAACCATTGCTGTCTTAGTGGGAAGAGTTCTGAGTTTATTGCTTTGGCTCTTGGTGAACACAACTCCTCCCTGCTCAATGGGACACGTTCAGCCTTTCCCCAGACACGGTCTGCTCAGCCTGAAGACTCTGTGCGTGTTCACCAATCCCCTTGGAGACCACCTTCTTACACAAAATTGATGTAAGGGCTCCCTCCTCCTCCAAACAATAACCCATAACCAGATTTCCCTAGGACCCGTGCTTCTCCCGGATTGGGGAGGTTTTAGAAGCTGCCCTTACTCTCGTTTCCTGGGGGCTTATTCTGGCTCTGCTCACTGGAATTCTGGTGTCCGGAGGGAGTTTAGACCTTCTGCCCAAATGTTGATGTTAAGCACAGGACAGGTGTGTGGCTGCAAAGAGCTTTCAGTTCTGCCTGGACATCCAGTTCCACCCACTCTAGGTCAACTCACCAAAGGGGACAGCTCACAGAGTGACAAAACTGACCACAGCACCAAGTAAGTGCCACTGTCAACTGACAGGTGCCCGTAGGCAGGCAAGTGTGGACCTGCATCACGTGGAAACGTAGCATTACATTCAGGCTCACTGGTTTTTGTTTCATGTAGTTTTTTAAAGAACTGGTTTTAACCACTTTAACCTACTTTCTAGGACTTGCGGTGTTCCCTTGTTTTTCACATAGGTTACACTTATTATCATGTGTAATCAGAGTCAAGGAAACTTCAAAGGGAAAGAATTAAGGTCAGTGAGATTTTCATGGAATTTGGACTTCAGTGTGACTTTACAAAGTACAACATAGACAATGTCAAAGCAATTTTTTTTCCATTTTCTTTTATCTATGTACAGAGGTGGGCTGATTCACAGAGAAAATGTGTCATTTTACTAATACATGATTTATTCCAACTATATTTAGGATTTTGATTACCAAAAAAATTCTTTTTTCTCATTTTTCTAGGGACAATTTGTGACCTGCCTCAGAGAGAGGACCTCCAGTGGAGAGCTCTGAAACCCTGGGATGGTCTTGCTGGAATTAGCAGATGCCAACAGCTGCAGAAAGGCTTGGCTGCCTCAAACTGAAAATCACTTTGGTATGGTAACTTTTCAGATCACAGTGTAAGAAAACTCAGATAATGGGCTGAAGAGATCACAAATATCTTTCCTCTATCACTTCTTCAGTTAGTTTTTATTAGTAGCCAAGTTGGGGGTTGGGAGGCAAAAATCAAATAGAATAAAATATTGTCTTTTGATCTACTCTTTTTTTTCCCCTAAATTTTTTTTAGGGGGGATAAACTGGCAACTAGATCATCAATGAGTTTATTGACTGGAAGGAGGAGGGGTATTCGGTCTAAATCATCAAAGTGTCAGATAAGAATTCAAGCCATATTCTATCATCAGATTAGCAAGGTTACATTAAAAAAAAAGAAATAGAGGATTAGGAAATGTGAGATATAGCCTCTAAATTCATAAATGATAACTCAGCTGTTTGGTGATGGAATATTTAGAGACAGATACATGTGGGCAAGACCATCTGGCCTTCCCACAGATAAAATCAAGGCTTTCCTAACTTCCAGCTGTGAGTCAAAAGCAGTGAGGAATCAAGGAATAATCTCCTTGTTTTCTGGGTGAGCTCTCTTTGGGGGTTTCTTCTGTCCATGCCAAGGGTTTCTGGTGCATTACACATAGTCATACTTGGAGGGGTGAGACTGTGCCTCGTCCTCTGTGTGGGCACCCCCTTCATATATCCTCTTGTTTTTAATGTTGGACCCAAAGCCAGTGCTGGCCTTGAAGCCCCCAGGCTTGTAGGCAACGTTGTGGCCGGAGGCATGATAAGACACAGCTTTGTAGCTGAAAGAAAGAAAAAAAAAATTAGTGACCAAGGACGTTTTTGGTAGAAGGACCAACCTCCCCATTGACCCTGGCCAGTCTCAGTTTTAGCACCGAAAGTCCAGTGTCCCTGGGCAAACTGGGACAACTGGTCACCCTGGTCTTTGTGATACTGGTTTTCTGCCTCTGCAGTGGAACAGAGGATCTGTATTTGTATTTGAGTTTGAGTTTGGGGTTAGAGATTTGGTGAGCTGGTAGGTAGTGGCTAGTGAGTTTCCTCAGACCAGAAACAGTGCCTAGGAAACATTGTTAGACCAAAGCATCTAGAATGTGTGAGCTGGAAGGTATCTATGTGCATCCCATTGCCTCTAATCTGCTTATTTTAAGGATAAGGTACTAGGGACCCAGAAAGGGCATACTACCTGCTGGAGGTTACAGGACTAGTTAGCAGTAGACCCACCCTGGAATCCAGCTCTCCCAGCTCTCAGTCCATCTATGGAATTGCATCAGGGTTTCTCAACAGCTGCTGAGAACTACTGATATTTTGGAGGGAATGCTTCCCTATTGTGGGACAGTTTTGTGCACTGTGGCCTCTACCCACTAGATGACAGTATCGGCTCCATCCCTCACCCCCAACTTCCCCAAATTGGAACACTCAGAAGTGTCTTCAGATATTGCCAAGTAGTTCCTTGGGGGCCCACATTGCTTCCAGCTGAGAACCACTGAGTTGCAGCATTCTAGAGCTATAAGGAACCTGGAGGGATCCCCCCACCGCCCTCCCCAAGTATGATAGGATCGCACCTGAGTCTTTTCAGTCCGAAATATTCCTGTTCTGTTCTTTAGGTTCCCCATAAATTAGAAGGTTCAATGAAATGCCGGTTAATAAAGTCCTCCCATATACCTAGACTAGTCCCTCCGGCTGGAAATGATATGTTCCCAGGGGCTCCTAACAGATGGAAAGCCGACTGCACTGGGGCAGGAGACTCACTTGGTTTCATCCGGGGCCAGCCCCCGGCAGGCGATGCACATCATCACGCCTCCGATGAGCGTGAGTCCTCCAGCGACCCAGCCCACGAACAGGGCAGCGCCGAAGGTGTACCTGAGTGGGGAGATGGTAGCTGTGAACGTGGTGGGCTCAACTCCCCACCCCGCCCATGGTACTGGCCAGATCCATCCTCCCCATCCCCCCTTGGGGACTCTCCACCCCCGCACCCTCCCCAGCAGCAAAGAGGAGATTCTGAAAGGCTTGGCAAGAGAAGCTGGAGAGAGAGGGAATCAGTCTCAAGGAACTGTGGTTCTCCAGGTTCTTCTCACTGTGGACCAAGAAGAATTCATTTTCTATTTCTCAAGTAACCCTTGTGACCATCCATGCAGTAGGAGTATTATCATCAGAGAGAACCAAGTTGAAGTGACCACTCCTCTTTCATTCATGTGTTCCACCAGTATGAGTGGAGCTCCTTCCACGTGCCTTACGCTGCCCTGGCGTGGAGAGAGGGCTGAAAAAGGTGACTGGAGGCCTGCCCTCTGGGTGCTTCTGTTCCAGCACACACTAGAATTCTAACCCGGGATGGTCTGGCTCTAAAACTGGGGCGCTTCCTCCATGAAGGCTGCCTTCAACAGGACTCTATTATATCAGGACGGAATCGAGAACATCTCCTGAGAGTAAGTAATTACGATTCCAGTGGATATTTTTGGATGGTGGAGAGTGGTATCTTTAAATCCTCAGTGACCAGAGACTTTTAGGATATTACAGATATTGTGATGGTAGCTGATCACTTGGCCTCCATTTCGAAGAGCCCCACGGAAAAGGAGCAGCTCAGCAGGGTGGGTGCCCCTTTCCCCCAGCGGTTCCCCTTCGCATTCCTGCTGGGACTGTCCGTGGAACTCCAGGCTCACTAGATCTCCAGTTTAAAGTCCACTACACAAAGTGGGAACGTTAGACCCGCAGTCCGAAGACAGCAACACGCGTGCAGACCCCGGCGGCCTATGAAAGCACACCTCCGATGCGCTTTAGAAGCACACACAGTTCAGCAGGGTGAAGCTCAGTGTTGACCTCATGACCAAGTGTAATACGTCACTTTACAAAACAGGTCAGCTGAGCTCAGCTCTTAAAAAAGGTCTGGGAGAAAATGGACCTGTAGATACTTTTCATTTCCTTTGGACTGGGATTGCGATGGACCATTGGTTTGACAGACACTTGCCGCCTTGGAATGAAGAATCCCATCGCCCCTCCTTGTCCTGCTCAGTGTGGCTGGGGACGGACTAGCAGACCTTTTCCTGGGGCCCCTTCTGAGGGGTCCCTGGGGGCCTTTCCTGGTGACTTTCCCTTGTCCTCTGCTCAGACACAGATAGAGCCCATGTTTCTGATACCCCAGAGACGGTTGAGTGACTGGGAAAGGTTAGTGATGAGAACCATTGCTACTGTTACTGAGCACTTACTGACGTGACGAGCACCTCTCAGCACGAATGCGCTTAATTCTCCCAGTAGCTACTGTAATAGGATTTATTACTCCCATTTTACAGATGAGGAGACTGAGGCTCAGAGAGGTTAAGGAAGGTCCAGGAAGGCCGCAGTGTGGTCAGGATTCAAATTCAGTTTGCTCTGCCTTCAAATCCCTCAGTGCTCATTGTTAAGCTAAACTATCTCTGTGCATTGGCAACAAGGTCCCCTTCCTCAACTTAGACACCCCGAGTCAAGGTTAGCAAACTCAAATACTTACCTGGGACAGGCAAGAGTAACGGATTTATCACATTCTCTTACCCTGTGTGTACCTCACGTTTGTACAGCAGGAGAAATGCCAAATGCAGTCACTCCAGAGATTATGGGTCACAGGTATATTTCTATTGCTCTCCTAGAACAAGACCCGTCTCCTTTGGGAATTTGCTGTTGCTTCTTGCTATGAGATAAAGCCTTTTGAAGTGGCTAAATGAATATAGATGTTGGTATTCCTCTTCCATCTTAAAAAAGTTCTACCCTCTTAGACACCAAATTATGTGGGGTTCATCTCCCTCTACTAGACCCTAAACTCCTTGAGTGGGGAGGGGCTTATCTGTATTTCCAGCACTCTGAGTACTTGCTGGTCCATGGCTGAGCTCGGTACATTTGTAGAAGGAATGAATGAATGAAGAATGAGAGAAAGATACAGCTGTACAAGGAAAGAGCATCACTTTTCTCACCCGTACAGCACCTCACTCGTTTCTCTTTGAGCTTATTCCTAGCCAGCTTCCCATTATGAACTGTAGATGTGACTTGATGTTCATTTACCTGCCTCAGTTAATAGTGCCTGTGTCACTGCTCCCACAATAGGGCTTGTGTAAGAGCGTTAGATAAATACTATGAACTGTCACTGTATTTCAATGCAAATGTCAGACCAGCCTCAAATCATATCACCAAGGATATTTCACTAAAATGAAGCTTATGAATTTACAGATCATTGTTGATGTATGATGGCATGGTTGCCTCTGATAAATTTTTGCTATTTCAGGCACTGACAGTCACATTAGACACGTGTGTTTAATCAGACTCTCACAACAATATTTGCCGTGGAATGCTGAGACCTAGATGAGGAGGTTACCTGGTCTGAACAGTCTGCACCATCCCACCCATGCCGGTGTACATGTTAGCTGTGGACATCCAGAAGTTGGTAACCAGCATGTTGGCAAACACCGACACTCCAGCAATTGCACAAAGGCCTGTGGGCAAAGAACAAGAATGCTCCAGAGTCAGCTTTAGGGGATCGCGATGTTCCTGAGACAGTGCTTCAATGAATCTGGGGAATCAGGCTGCAGAACATCCCATTCCTATAACAGAAGGTCAGTCCAAGCATTGATGATTCAATTTTTGCAATGTACTAGACAATGTGGTAGGCACTTAGGATCCTTTATCTCGTTAATTGTGGAAGGATTTGTGTGTGTGTGCAGAAAAAATTTCTATGCATTTTGGGACCCAGGATCAATAGTGCAAACATTCTGGGTCTAGCTCTTTGGTGAGGTCAAGAGTTCTTCCTTTAAAATCACTTTCTAGAGTCTCACCAAAGAAATACCTTGTAGGGACCAAGTCACGTGACTCAGCCCTTCTCATATTGGGGTTGGAGTGGCAGCTAAGAGGGACCTTAGTAGTCATGCTGATGCTGTAGAGTGTAATTGGGTCTCCCAGCTCAGATCCTGAATCCTAGCGTACAGAACTCTGAACTATGTTCCATACCAGGGAGGAACCACATTTCCTCTATCAGAATGATGTTGCTTTCATATTCCCGGAAGTGGGAACCTCAGGCCCTGCATTTACCCGAAATGATGAACATGATCCCAGAGGTCAGTGTCATGTTGGCCTTGGCGGAGTCCTCCATGTTGCCAATACGGATGCACTTCAGGGCGAAGATGGACACCAGGAGGCCGATAGCTCCCAGGACGATGCCCACAATCATCAGGGCTCGCACGGCCTGCAGCATGGCTGTGGGGCACAGGGTAAGACGTGAGCAGACGAATAAGACGGCCTCAACTCGATGGAGTTGTGCTATGGGTTAATAAAATAAAGCAACTGCAACTAACCAGCACCAAACCTCTGCGAGCAGGATTCCAGTCCACAAACCGTGTACCTTGTCATTGTCAAAGGATGTGGAATTGTGGGGAATGTAAAACCCAGCACGTACGATCCTCTGACTAAGGGTGTGCACACAGAGGTCGATAGAATGGGACAACTTGGAGCTGGGAGGGCCCTTGGAATTTATCTATTTCAGTTGTTTCTTTTGAAAGCTTGCTGATCTTGGTGCCAGAAAATGATTTGACTAAGGTGACATGACAAATTATGACAATTTATTGATAGGATGAAGCCATGTCACTTTGACTTCTAATCCAAATATCTTCTTTTGTCTTTCCATATAAGCTTAATGCTTCATATGGTTTCATCTACTTTAGGAAAACTCAGTATAAATTGATAACATATAATGAAGCCAAGGTTTCTCAGTGATATACCAAGGATACTCTATTTTTGTTCCTTTTCAAAAGGAAATGCTAAGGTGAGCTGTAGGCTTAGATGGATATAAAGAGATCACTCTATAGGTCTCAGGCCTTTTTATACGACTGCAGCCTGTCAGCTGTCCCCCTTCTAGGACTCAACGGTAGCTGTAGGTCCTGCTGGGACTTTTCCTGCAGTGACCTTGCTCTAGATGTATCCCAGATTATTTCTAGTGTATTCTTTTTTGTTTAAAAGAGGTTTTTTGTTTTTTGTTTTTTTTTTTTTTTTTCCCTATAGGGCATGTGTGCTCACTGGAGAGACAGAGACAGAGAGGCAGAAAGCAAGAAATCACTCTTTTTTTTTTTTTTTTTTGGAGAGGTTTTTCGCTATAGGGCACGTGCGCTATCCCTTCTCCTCCATTCTCCTCTCGGGATCTTGGGCACGCACGCACACGCGCCCGGCGTGAGTTGTAAGCCACCGGGTCCGAGACGCGAACCGCGGTCAACTACGTGGGAGTCCAGCGACATAGCCATTACGCTAACTGCTGGTTCCCAAGAAATCACTCTTTAGGGGGATGGCCACGCTGCACTCCTCTCTCCTCCATTCTCCTCTTGGATCTTGGGAACACACACACACACACACACACACACACACATACACACACACATGTGCCCAGGAGGGGTCTCTCAAGCCGCTGGTCTGGAACTCGAACTAGGGTTGACCACATGTGAGTCCAGTGATGTAACCATTACGCCATCTGCTGGTCCTTCTAGTGTATTCTTTACCTGCAGTGACTCATCACAGCAATTATTTACTGAACCCCCATGACTGGGCATAGCAGTAGTTAATAGGTCAGACATAGTCTCTTTTGTCACAGAGCTTATGCCAAAGTAGAAAAAGATAGTGATTAAATATGTCATTATAAATATAGTGAACTTTAGATGGAAGACAAGTTAATCTTTGGTGTCTTCCAGAGAACAAGGCCCGAGCTTGGGTTGGTCTGGAGGAGCTGAAATGCAAGAGCTGTGTGGAGATACGACGTGCTCGGCACCCTCCGGCATATCCCCCTTTCCTCTCTTAATCACGTGATTCCTGAAGGAGCTGCCGTGTCTTACATCAGTGCTTTTCATAGTGTATACAGATGTTAATTTCCAACCTGTCACAAAGTGATGTCCTGGCTAAACACTAAATCACATGCTTGAGTGTCACAAAAATGTCAAATTGTGGGATCAGTAGATGGCATAATGGTTATGTCACTGGACTCCCACATGGTTGACCATGGTTTGAGTCCTGGATCCCAAAGCTTCAAACTCACACTGGGCGTGTGTATGAGCATGCCCAAAATCCCAAGAGGAGAATGGAGGAGAAAAATGACTACAGTATGGTGACCCTCCCCCCCAGGGGTGTGATTTCTTGCTTTTTGTCTCTGTCACTCCAGCGAGCACACACACCCCACTGCAAAAATCTCTCTTAAAAAAATATCAAATTGTTATAAAAGTTTAGAAATGTTTATTTTCAATGTTGGTACCAGAACTATTCAGGTGGGTAACGATTAGTGGGCCAGCTTGGCCCACAGACTACAACTGAGTAGTACTATTTTTTTATTTATATATTTTTAAAATTATATACATTCAATTGCTATACATCATTTAGATTGTGAAGAGACTTTACCCAGCATGATATACACCTCAGTCCTGCCCAGTTGAGACCACCATACACATCCTTGTCAACAGATGATAAACCTTATTGGTGTCCCACAAGTGTCTTACTTCTCCTATTGACCTTGGTCTTTCAAGTCAAGACCTAATACCTTGCCCCTTGACCATGGTTAATTAATACAGGATGGGCATCTGACTGGAACTGGGCAGATGAGACCCTTACACAGAATGTTTATACTTTGGACACAGCAGCTTGTCGGTCTCTCTCCAGGGCTGATGGTATCAGACGTGGTCCTAAGATCCCCGTTTCCTCAGGTGGAGGACGCTGTGAACTGCTGTATAATGACAAGTAGGCCACACCCACGAAGGAGGCAGAGAGTCCTGACGGTGTTCGAGTGTCTACTTCCAGCTATTCCTGAGGCCCAGATACATTCTTTTCTTGGATTCCAGAAACTATCTTAGCACCATTTTCTTTCTTTCTTTCTTTTTTTTTTTTAAGATGTCCTTATCTCTTTAAGCCAATTCAAGCTGAGGGTTCTGTTACTTAAAATCAAGTGGTTCTAACGGATACAAGATGGTTTCATCAATGTCTAGAACCACTAATCTTTAAAGCCTTAGTTTTGATGGAGAGTTTCCACATCACAGGAGTACGAAGGCAGGCCGGAGTGTGGCTGAAGCCCCTTGCAGATGTGACAGAGTCGCATATCAAGTCTTACAGCCATAAAAGCACCACACCCCACGGTGTGGCATTGTTTTTCTTTTGTTTGAAATAGCTGAATTTTTAAAATTATGGAAGTAATGTGTTTATTATAAAAAATTCAGACTCTATAGACATCTATGATAGGGGAAAAAACCCATTATCCTACATTTTGGAGATAATTACCTTTAGCATTGACTCATTTAGTGTGTAGTTTTCCAGGAAGGCATTGTTTTTGAGGAGGAGTAAAATCTCAACAAGAGTTGCACTGCCACCAGACCCAAGGGAGTAAGTCAAGAGCCAACTAGAAATGCAGAGAGTGGAAGAACTTAGAGTTCTCATAACAAGGGGGTTCTGGGTACACTCCAAGGAGGTATCACTCCTACCCTCAGTGAGACCAGTAAATAATGTCTGGGCAAAATCCAAAAGTGGGGATGGAAAAAACAACAGGAGAAATAATTAATAATTTTTTTCCCCTCGAAGGATGTAGCTGGGGGTCTGCCTGTACTCTGGTAGGCAAACGGTTCAGAAATAAAGCAGAAAGCTCTGTCCTGTCCGGGTTGTCACAGCCAGTTGCTATTTTTGATTGAGAGCTATTAGGAAATTTGACACACATGGAATGCAAATTAAAAAAATTAATCCATAAAAATACTTGCAATATAGATATTATCTCCATTTTATAGTTGAAGAAATTAAGGCTCAGAGGTGAAGTAACTTGCCCCAAAACACACACCAAAGGAAAGGCAGAGTTGGGGGTCGAACCCAGAACTGTCTCAAAATTGTTCCTTTCCCATCACAGCACACGGTTTTGAGGAACCTTATTCGGGAAAACCAGGTGGCTTTCTGGCTGCAGTCAGAGGTACAGGGATCTGTAAGCTCCTAACAGAATGTATTTTCCAAACGTGGAGAGACTGGCTATCGAATGTCACTCTCTGAAATGGGTGCTTGAAATGTATGAAAAAACATTCTCCCCAAATCATCTCAGGGAGTAACCTGTCCCAGGAAATTATTTATAAATGGGACTTTCAAGACAGGGGCATTCCCATCACCCATAGGAGTCCTTGGAGAGAATGCTCGCCCGTCTCTTTGGGAAGAACTTCATTTCAAATTAACAGCCAACACCATGGACCTGCCACTTCCTCACGCTCAGAGGTGCATCTCAAAGCTATTTGTCATGAGAGAAGGATTGCCAGGATTCAAGAAGGAGGGGTGGATCATGCAGAACTTGTTAAAGAGCCTCTGAGTGTCAGAGAAACCGAGGCCCTCGCAGTCTCCCTCCCAGGTGTCTTGTTGGGGAGAGGAGAGTGTCTGGCTCTCTGGGTCTACACCACTGACCTCTACTCATTGGATTCTGATTCCCTTCTTCCTCAAGAAACTTCTGATGTTAACTCCGCTTCTCTGCTAAAAAGAGGACTCTACAGATGTCATCATCAGGCTTGGTCCCACTAGGAGCTCTATTCTCAGGGAAAATGTGTTGGCTCACGGTCTGGACCACAGAGCCAATCATTCTTGGGAGAACTGATCACATTAGGATCTTGGGCTTACAGATGAATTCCGATGCTAGAGCCGTGGTGCCTCACTAAGGCACAAAGAACTTTAAAAGGCCTTGGGCTGGGTCTACAACCTCCTGCCAACAGAGGAGGGTCCTAGTGTGTCACCTCTGTCCTCCCAAGCCTTTCCCAGTGGCTTTGTCAGTCCTGCAGGAATCTGGGAACAAACACTCTTCATGAATGACCCTCATATTCTTCCTGAACAAATGCCAGTGCACACCGTCTACTCGTGTATGCGTTCATACATGTGTGCGTTCATGACAGCACGGGTGGTGTCTCCTCATAATCATACAGTAACGTATTCATACACCCACCCATGAACTCCTTAATTCTCTCATCAAGTATTTTAAAACTTAAATATTTTAAAACTTACATCCTCGGCCAAGCCTTTTGCCAGGTGGCAGAGGAGGTATAAAGTTTCATGGGGAGTAATCTCTGCTTTCAAGCAGTTTGCAGTCTGGGAAGATTATATTTTCACCTGACGTCCTGAGCCTCAAATTTCTTTTCATCTTGAGTGCACATTGGCTGAGTAAACACAAAAGAACCACCTCGGGGCAGTGGCTCGCAGCGTGGCTCGGGTTCTCTGTAACACCTGTAGCTCAACTGTAAGCCTGCCCCGTGCTCCAGGAAAGGTATGCAGAGGACACATGTGGGGAGACCCCCGCCTTCAGGAAATACCCTGCTTTGAATGTTACTCCCAGGAAATCAGATATACAAGAAAAAGAAGGAACTTAGATAGTCCCTTCATCTTGTTGCCCTGGGCTTCTTACAAACTGTTTGACGTTTTAAAAGCTTATCAAATTCTGGGCCAGCCAGGTGGCGTGGTGACTGGGGTGGCTGGGTCTCACATGTTGACTATGTGGTTCGAGTCCTGGACCCCCTGGTTGGAAAATCACCTCAGGTGATTGTGCGTACATGCCCAAGGAGAGAATGGAGGAGAAGGGATTGTGGTGTAGCTACCCACCCTGGGGAGTGATTTCGTGTGCTCTTTCTCTCTCTCTGGATAAAAACGAAACAAACCCCTTATCTATTAGGTTATTGGGAAAGTCATGATATATTTTGCCATGTTTTTCTATGCAAAAATACATCACAACTATCCTGACGACCCAATAGTTTTGATTTTATTTTAAAGCCTAAAGCTATCCAGAGAACAAAATAATTTATTCCTTTTAAGAAAGACCTGGAAAAGGTATTTGGTTAAAATAAAACACCAAAAAAAGCAAGCCAACAACCAACTACCCTTCCTTATTTTATAAATAATTATATTTATTTTGTCCCCTAGCAAGAATGGGGTCACTGACTGTCTTTGGATTGAATGGTTCTAAGATTCCTGAAAATACATCACGTATATGCCCGACTGTGGCTGAGCGATGTGGCCTTCTCTGATACTGGTGGGTGAGAAGCAGTGGTGACGCTGGCGGGTGAGAGGTGAAAGCACCTCAGGCTTGCCTGCTGTGGAGAGTTGCTACGGAGTGTTCCGGAAGCCCCTGGGAGCCAGCCCCGGCCTCCCTGCCCTGGGCAGCCTTTGCCTCAGCTCCCAGATGTCTTCTTGCCTCTGCTGGGTCAGGTTTGCTAAACAAGTTCTCCTTCCTGTTCTCTCGTGACCTTTGGATTTCTGATGAACCTTGGCTAGTGTTTCTAGCCAGAGGTCCATCCTGATCCCGAGCTCCTTTGTAAGCTATTTTTATTGTCAAATGTGGTCACCAGGGACCAGCAGTTAGCGTAATGGCTATGTCGCTGGACTCCCATGTAGTCGACTGTGGTTCGCGTCCCGGAGCCTCTGGCTTAAACTCACGCCGGGCGCGTGTGCTTGCGTGCCCAAGATCCTGAGAGGAGAATGGAGGAGAAGGGATTGCAGCGTGGCCATCCCCCCTGGGGGGTGATTTCTGGCTTTCTGTCTCTCTGTCTGGTGAGCGCATGCGCCCTATAGCAAAAACCTCTAAAAAAAAAATGTGGTCACCAGAGAAAGACAGAGAGGCAGAGAGCGAGAGGGACAAAGCACCTCCATAATGAGGCATGGCCACGTCACAATCCCTTCTCTTTCACTTCTCCATCCCAGGGATGTGGGACATGCGTGTGCACGCACACACACACACACACACACACACCTGGCATGTGATTTTCAAGCTGTTGGGGCTGGAATTTGAACCATAGTGGGCCACGAGGAATCCAGCTCTCTTAACCACCAGACAACCCGGCCGACTCTCCTTTTCATGTTTTTGAACCTCCTTCTCCCTTATTTCTAGCTCTGACTTTTAGTTTGTAATAATGCGACATTGTTTTACACCTTGTGGAGCCACTGTCAGAGCCAGAGCTTTGGGCCTGGGTGGCTAGACCAAGGTCTTTCCTGCTTTGGAGACCACGTGTGGTGCTCTTTGGAGACTGGAAACAGTGACACAAGCAGGTGTGAGGAAGAGGGAAGAAATGTATGCCACCTCTCATTGGAGAAACCCTGTGTAAATATGTGACCATGGAAATGCAGGGTCATGGCTGAACTCCTTTTCCAGCTAGAAAATTCTACTACTTGGGATCCTAGTCCTTCTCCATAGATAGGTAAAAGAGAAACTGCCCCCAAAGCAGGTAGGTTTCCCTTTAGCCACTCAGCCTTATTTGATATTCTGATCAAGAGGCATAGGCTTATCAGCTGATAACAGGCGAGTCAATGGCGCTATAGAGGACTCCCTGCACCAAAGGTGTGACTGTGGCATTCTTACCAATGAACAATGAGGTGTTATCAGACCTAGAGGGCGGGCAGGATTTAGGGCTGAAAGAAGCAAACAGAAAAATGGAACTCAGGTTCCCTCCCTGTTGCAAAATATCTTATTTCTTCAAAGTAGCTGTGGACGACAGGTGAGATGTGCTTGGTAACGTCCTTAACCTTGGCTGCACCTGAGCAGCTCCTGGACACCTTGTAAATAAAAAGGAATGCTTTGTCCTCACCCTCAGAAATTTTCATTTACTTGTTTAATAACATAAAATGCCAAGGACTAATGTGAGAAAACAGCTCCCCAGGAGAGCTCAGGAGAAGGTGCTCAGAGTGGGGCGCGGAGGAGAGTTCTCAGGGGTTGGCACCGCTGACTGAGAGCGGCTCAAGGGCAGCAAATCGCCAGGCCTGGGCTGGAGCCCTGGTGGGGCAGGGGCACAGGAGGGCGTAGCTTGGCCTCAGACTGGGGCAGGGAGGGCTGGGGAGGAGCTCAAAAGAGGGGAGCTCAGAAGAAGGAAGTGTGAGGCGACACCCCAGGGGAAGGTCTCTTCGAAACAAGGTAGAAGAGTCTAGACTCTCCAGAGGCCCCAGGGAACCAACATGGAGGTCTTTTGTAGCTTGTGAAATCCTGTAGAACAAGGTGATGCTAGGAGAGCGTTGTTAGGCAAGTCATTCAACTGACTGAAGATGAGTTTCCTTAACTCTGGAATGGGCTAACGATCTCTCTTGCATTGAGATGGTTCTACCTGGCTTTTGGTAGAATCCCGGTCTCTCAATTCAGATAGTCAGGGTTTGAGTGTACCTTTACAGTGGCTGCTCGGAACTGCCTCCTGGCTCTTAGGCTGGCTCAACCCAGTTTGACTTTTCACAGCACAACTGGGAGACAGGACACAGGAGTAGAACTCACCTTCCCTGGCCCCACCCCTCGGAGCCTGTTGTGGGCTGTGCTGGGTGTAGTGGGAGACTCAGGTCAGGCTCATGGGGGGCCTCTGACGGCCAGCTTTTAGACAAAGGTAAGGCCTGCAGTTTCCAAGAGCCCTAAATGCCTGCGGCAGGACCTGACAGTTGCGTGTACAGTCCCCGAGATGCGATTTGAGCAAGTCCTTCCTCCAGCTCCCTGGTCCTGCAAGCCTGCTCAGAAAGTCCAAGACTTTTCCCTCGGTAGGTCTGAGACACCTCAGGGTCCCTTGGGTGGCTACTGAGTTTCCTTTGTAAGACCCTGTGCTGTGGCCTGACATGGAGTACATGTTTAACAGCACCAAGTTCCCTCCTCCCTCTCCCACTTTTCCTTCCTTTTGCCTTGCTTTTTGGAAAAATTGTGTTTTTTTTCCCCCATGACTGTATTTACATTCCTCTGATCCTGAATGCCTGAGAGTTTTTTCTTTTCTTTTTTTTTTTTTACAAACGCAGAAACTCACCTCAAATCCCACCTCCTTCCTGATTCCAAGTCACCCCCACCAAAATATGTGGCATCTAAAACCATGTACTTAATAGAACGTCGTATCAAACAACATTGTATGCACAGAGGAATTCGATAAAGTTTGTCTGAAAAGTGAATGTAAGCTGATGGCATGACTTCCTTTGCACTCTCCATGGGTTTGACTGTTTGGTGTTCGACAAAATCATCTGTCTGGTAGAAGTGAAACCAGCGTGACAGCTGACAGTTATATCCTGACGGCCTCTGTGGCAGAGGCAGTAAGTACTCACCGGACAGCTATATGCTCACACAGCTCCCACGTCCCAGGCCACATGGCTGCTTCCGGCCAGTGTGCTATCCTGTGAGTGACGTGACGCATGTCCCCCCAGCTGAGGTGGGTAAGAGCTGTTGTGTTTCCTTTGAGCCGTTCTTTTCTTGCCCCACTAACTCTGACCAGTGTGGCTATAAGGAGGCTGCTCTTTCTTTCTTTCTTTTTTTTTTTTTTTCCTCGCTATAGAGAATGTGCGCTTGCCAGACAGACAGAGACAGAGAGACAGAAAACGAGAAATCACCTCCCAGGGGTGATGGTCACGCCGCAATCCCTTCTCCTCTCGGGATCTTGGGCACGCACGCACACGCGCCCAGCGTGAGTTTAAGCCACCGGGTCCGGGACTCGAACCGCGGTCGACTACATGGGAGTCCAGCCACATAGCCATTACGCTAGCTGCTGGTCCCAAGGAGGTTGCTCTTTCTGTAGTGAACGTTAGGTGGGCAGGAAGCCGGCTTGTTGTGTTAGTCACTGAGAGGGCTAGGTTTGTTTGTTGCAGCACTGACACTAACTACTCTAGAAGATTCCCTGAAACTGTAGTTCCTGTAATACAACATGCAAAAGATACTTGTAGAAAACATGATAAAGACAACAAATAAATCTGTTTCAGGCAGGAGCAGGGCTAGGTCTTTCCCTATGCAAGGAGCTGCAATAGCAAAAATGTGTGGAACGAAGGGAATCTACTGTTGTGGGAATGGGAACCAGGGAAGGGTTTTGAGCTGACGAAGGAGAAGGGAGCTGGTGACTGGAAGACGACTTCTGAGGCTCTGCCATAGCCAGAGGAGCAAACATGCACTAGAGAGGAAGGCCAGAAGCCAGACTGAGAGAGGTAAGAGTAAGAGGTGGGAAATGCAGTCGTTTAATTTAGTTGTCAGTGACTCAGGAGAGAGACAGGACCTGACAATGATCCAAATCAGGCAAAGATGGAGGACGTAAGCGTAAGTGAAAAGAGGTAAGAGAGGCCAGGAGAGGGCCGAGCACAGGTGTGATCCACCGACATGGCACGGGGCCTTCAAAGCCCTGGAGAGCTCGGCCTTGGACAGGACAGGGAGGGGGAGATTTTGTCCCACGGAGAGTAGATCTGTCAAGGGGGAGAGGAGGAGAGATTCAGAGAGCGCTCATGAAAGACAGAAACACTTGGGAAAATAGGAGAGCCAAATTACGGGGGCAGGCAATGGGATTAGCCCATATAGGAGGCCAGGGGTACTCGGAAATATTGCTCACAAGGTGTGTAAGAGATTGCTACGGTGTGGAGGGGCCCTGGGAAGATGGGTTACCACGTTTTAGTTGTGGCCAATCTTTCTTCTTCACAATCTTTCTTAGTTAACGTTAGGTACAGCAGCAGCTCAACGGCTAACCTTTCCCCTCCAACTCCAGGAAGTCCCTCCCGGCCTGCTTTCTTCCCTCCGGCCAGCTGCTGCCTCCCTGGCTTCCCTAAGCAGGACTTTCCAGGGAGTTGTCGATCCTGCATGAGTAGTTTCCAAAAATGGGATAAATAACCCAATTCTTCGACTCTGACACCCATATTTTATTTCTTTCTGAAAATGAAGACAAATTAGCTGATTTTTTTTTTTCACAATTCAATTTCAAGAGCTCCACGGCCTCTTGATGGTTTCTTGCAAATCTGTTTCCATCATCGTGTTTATAAAGGGTTTGTTCAAGGAGGGCCAAATCTAACGTGGCTCTTCCTTCCCCACATTTACCTCCCGGCTAGCCTTTGAGTTCATTAATTAACACGAGCTGTTCTTTTCTAGTTTGCTTTAAAAAAATACAAATAGATCTCCCATAATATTCAGAATGTGAAGTTGCTATCATGCATGTTTGCATAATTATCTGTATTAAAAGCAAAGGTTTAGCTTACTTCATCTTTGGGGTGAAGGGGTGTCATGATTATAAACGCATTTCTATCTTGACATGATTCGAATACAATTATAGTTCTCGAGTTCTATCTGACATGCATTGCTTTTTAAGGAGAGTATAGCGGACGTTTTCATCGCAAATGTAGGAAAAGGATGTTTATAATTTAATGGCAAGAGACTACATTTTCCAAAGAAAAACGGAACTGAATTGAAAAAGAAATTAAATGAGCTCTCCATAAACTTTTGCAGCTGTAGTAAAGTATTCTGTCCTTCCCAGCTCCGGTGCAGTGCAGCCAGGAGCCAGGCCCCTGCATAGACAGGCGCAGGACGAGTTTTCTCGGCGAGAACATTAGCTTAGGCTGGTGTCCTGAGCCTGCCTTTAGGGCAGACGCGGGCTCACCGCTGCCTCCTGACTGCAATTCCTCGGAGTGTGAGCGCTCCATGTCCTCCTGTGTAACCGCTGCCCTCTTCCACACAGAGCCTGCCCCTCCTAGTCACACCTTTCGTCCTCAGCCCGCTGCCAGGGTCACACCCAGAGGCCAGGGCGCGGTTCAGCCTGGGCGGCTGGGCAGACGGAGCCACGGCCCTGGGCACCGCTGTCCCGCCCCGGGGCGCTGGCGCCTACCTGGAAGGCCCAGGATGGTGAAGTAGGGCCGGCACTCCGTGAACCCCGAGCTCTGCCGCACGCAGCTCCTCCAGAGCCCTTCGTACTGGAACACGGAGGTGACGGGGTTGTCGTACAGGTCCTGGGTGCTCCACATGTCCATCCCCGTGGCGGCGATGCAGCCCGCCAGCCCCAGCAGGGACAGGAGGAAACCCACCACCTGGCACGTGGTGGTGGACATGGCTGCAGCCCGCGGGCCCCGGGGCGGCCGCGGGAGAGAAGCCACCGTGCTGCTGGGCTAGCGTGCACCGCCGGCCCTGCGGCCCGCACCCGGTGTTTGCTCACTGTGTTTTCCCTAGATAGCTGGGTTTCGCTGCCGCTGCAAGGGCGTTACTTCCCACTCGCTAGGAGGGGGCCCCAAGAGGCACTTGTCCTGCCGAGCTACGCTACGCAGGCCGGGCTGGCTGGAGGAAAGGGGCCCGAGTGCTGGGAAGGACGTCCCCCTGCAGGCCCGCCAGCCCCCGCCCCAGCGGGGCTCCCCCGGGACACACGGCACCTGCACGCCCTGGCCCTGCCGGGGGGACAGCACCCGACACCGCTAGGACCGACCTGGCCCAAGATGGAACTGCGAAGGGAGCACCCACCACTCCACACTCCGTCTCTAACTAACCTCCTCACAACTCAGCTGCTTTTCACGTCCATCTTCCATTTCCATCTTACAGAAATGAATAGGGCTGCTATGATTGCCCCCCCCCCCCCCAAACCCTTTTTAAAATAAGTGAGTCAAGAGGGAGGGCCAAGAAATAAGTCAAGAAATTTGTCTCCAAGTACCTTAAACCACACTGGTGCTAGCAATGGCAAAGGTGGGGCTCCCAACCCAACTTCAGGGCGGTGCCTTTCCTGTGTTTCCAAACGGGGTGGCAGAGGCAGGCGGAGTTGTCCCCACTTTTGGCAGCAGAAAGCCAGGCCTGGGTTCATGAGTATTAACTGGGATGAGAAGTAAGCCTGGGGCCCTGGGGCCCCCCTGTCTCATGCTTTCACTCACATCTCAAAAACAGATAAAGACCCCGGGCAGATCTGGAAGGTTCCACAAAGACCAGAGGAGGGAGTAGGGCTGGCTGGGCTAAAGACCCTGACGGGTGACTCGTGACCGGCTAGGACACTGTCACCCACACGCACTGTGTTGGGGGACTTGGGGGCAAACTCCTTGTCCACCAGGTCGCAGTCTTCACCTTTAACATGCCGGGACTAAAGAACAGTTCAGAGCCCTTTCAGGTCTCACATTTTGTCCTCTTCATTGGGCAAAAAAGTCTTCACTACAAGTGCTCAAAATGTCAGGAATGGTAAAATGACAATTTCACAATCGTAAATGACAGTAATTTTCAGCCAAGTAGAAGATTTAGCTGAAATGATTAGGTGTTATGTTTTGTTTATACAAAAACACAATTTTGATAAAGAATTGATTATTGGCCTATTTTCCTGAGGCTTGTCTATATCTGGCCTCTGAATTCAGAGAGGTTTTACTTAGATCTGGATTTCAAGGCCCTGAAACACACACTATCACACACTCCAATCTCTAACCTTTATGAGTTCTCCAGGAAACCAGGCCGAGTGTCTGGGCATCTTACTCCTCTCTTGGACACACCCGGACACTGTCCCCAACAAACACAGAAAACAAACATGGAGGGTAGGGTCTCCCGAGTAGAGGCGACACGCCCCTCGACGGCACACTTGATGTGAGGTGTGTGACCAGGGTTTGGAGAGTAGAGGACGGGCCAGAAAACCCCAAATCGGAGCGTGAGCAGCTGTGACCTGACTTACAGAGAGACGGTATTGGTGGCTGTGTGCCCTGAGCTGGACTAGGAAGCCCAGGCCGAAGCAGGAGTGGGCACTGGAGGAGGTGACCCTGCTCTTTGCCGGTAGAGAAGGTTTGACTGATTTGATTGGAAAATTGGAATAATTCAGGATTGATTCTGCCACTGTTTCTGTGAACGTGGTCCATCTTATTCTTAGTTCAGTCAAGATCCAAGTTTTTTTTTTTTTTTTTTTTTTTTTTTTTTGTAAGATGGGGGATCTCTCGGGCACATGTGTGTGCCCGAGATCCCGAGAGGAGAATGGAGGAGAAGGGATTACAGTGTGCCCATATCCCCGGTGGGTGATTTCTCACTTTCTGTCTCTCTTTCTGGCGAGCACATGTACCCTATAGCAAAAACCTCTCCAAAAAAAAAAAAAAAAAAAAAAAAAAAAGACAGAGTCTCTGTTGCAGCCCTCCTGGCTCAGTGTCTTAGCGGGGACTGCACATGCCTGGGCTGGCCATGTCCTTTCAGACAGGAGCTTGCTCTGTTGCCCAGGCCTGACTTGAGCTTGGGACCTCCTGCCTCAGCCTACCATGTCCCTGGATGACAGGTCCATACCACCATGCCCAGCCTTTAGATGGAACCAGGAGTTGAAGCCAGGACTGTCACGTGGTCCCAGCTGGTGGAACTCAACTTCAAAGCCATGCGCACCACCAGGACTGGTCCCAAGAGGTGGCCTTTTTTATTCTAAAAGTTCAGTTTGGTTTCTAGTTCAGTTTATGAGATTTTTTTTCACCTGCCAGCTCTTATGCATTGGTTGTCACGCCACCAAGATAACAGATTGAAAGTGGAAAACGAAAAGCAATGTTTTTATCTATGATCTATTCTCACTCATGGCAGTTTCTCCCCCAACTTCCTTATGCAAATATTTTCATGAAAAATTTCAAAACGGGGGGAATTTCTTTTTTCAGATAATAATGTTATGCTTTCTTTCCTGGTTGAAAGAAAGAAAAGTGGCAATAACTTTATTTTTTGGCAGAAGAAAATGAATTTTAAAAGATCGCTACAGCTCTCTACTTTAGGTAGAATAATGAACGGGAAGAGAGAGTGTAAGTCCACATGTTTCTCTGTGAAACAAAAATTGATGTGTATGCAAACACCTGAAAGATGGTGTTTTTCCCTCCCAGGAGAGTTTTCTGTGCACTGCAGTAAGCGGGCCACCACTTGAGCATTCCGTGACCAAGAATAAACGGAGCCACAGAGGGAAACCCGGCTTCCTTGCTCAGGGCAACAGGCTGTGTTGAAACGTACCAGGTGTGCGAGGTAAATCCTGGTCTGATTCTGTTTAGCGATAATGGAGTTGGCACGATTCTGTTTAATTACCTTTTAAATCATCCCTGCTTTCAGGTTTTAAAAATACAGCGCTGACAGTGTCATTGTAAGTTTCCAGGAGCTTATATTATTTTACTGACGTTGAGGATATTTCCGATACCTTTTAAGATGACTTTTTTATGAATATTAATATACTACCATTATGGTAATTAGGCAAAAATAGGGTCACATATAGCAATATAAAATATTATAACTAGGAATTAGGGAGTAGTAAAATTAGTATGCTAGTAAGAAAAAAATGGACACTTTTTTTTTAAAACTTTCTAGAGGGTATGTGCATTCACTGGAAAGAGGGAGAGAGAGAGAGAGAGAGAAAGAGAGAACCGCTCATGGGAGATGGTCACACCACACACCACAATCCTGTCTTCTCTATTTCTCCTTTTGGGATTTTGAGCGTACACACCACATGCTCAGAGTATTTTTCAAGCTGCTGAGTCTGGGACTCGAACCATGCAGTCGACCATGTGTGATCCAGTCACCTTAACCACCATGCCACCGACTGATCCAACACATCTATTAATTAAAAAATAATGACCACTTCATATATTTCTAACATCTGATTCCACCGTTTGGTGTTCATGATAGAAAAAGTGGAGAAAATTTTAACCAATCACTTGTATTTTAATTTTGTTTTATTTTAATTACCAAAGGGCTCGTGTGCTTGTCAGAAAGAAACAGAGCGAGAGGGAGAAACGCTCCTTACTGGAGCATCCGCATGCCTCGATCCCTCTTCATTTTTCCATTCTGTTGGGGTTTAGGACACGCATGTACACGGGCCTGGGGTGTTTTTTCAAACCACTGGGGTTGACCACTTAGCTATAAGGCTGGTCTCGCTCATAATTTTAAACCCGAGACAAAGTATTTGTCACACATTCTTCTTATAAATTTTCAGTATATATTTTTTATATGATTAAGTGATTCCAGTTTGATTTTTTTTTTTGGAGAGGTTTTTGCTATGGGACGCATGTGCTCGCCAGAAAGACAGAGAGAGATAGAGAGACAGAAAGTGAGAAATCACCCCCTGGAGGGATGGCCAGGCCGCAATCCCTTCTCCTCCATTCTCCTCTCGGGATCTTGGTCACTCAAGCACATGCTCCCAGCGTGAGTTTAAGCCACCGGGTCCGGGACTCAAACTGTGGTCGACTACATGGGAGTCCTGCGACATAGCCGTTATGCCAACTGCTGGTCCCAACCAGTTTGATGTTTTGCTCTTTTCACTTAATCGTATTCATCTCATCAAGGCTCTTGTGAACTTCATTTAGTATAAGCATATTAATACTCTATTATATGGAAGCGCTATTATTCATTCACCCAGTGTCAATTGATATAGTGAGATGTACCATTTACTAATCTGTATGTGTGAAAGGAAATGCTACAATGGATATTTTGCACAGAACTCTCCTCCACATTTCTGATTACTCATTTAGGATAGATTCTTTGGAGGAGAATGAAGTTGTCAGAGTATAAAGTTTTAAAAAAAATCTTTTTCACATGGAACCACATTACTTTCTATGAATTTTATTTCCAACATATAAAAGATCTTATCTCATTATACTCTTCTTTACTTTATAAATTTGGTAAGTTAGACACGATCATTTGTTTTAATTTGCATCTTTTGCTTACTAAGTTTGAATTTTTTTAAAAAAAGCAAATATTTATGAAGCATTTTTTTTCGTCTCATAAATTGTCAGTTTGTACTTCTCATTTACTTACTAGAATGTAAGCACTTTTCCTATCAATTTATTTGACCTTTTATTTGTTGAGGATCTTAATATGTTACTATAATTACTGAAAACATCTTTTCTCATTGATTATTTGTTTTTAAATTTCATTATGGTGATCTTAGGAAAAAACGTATAATGTATTTCATCCTAGCTGTTTCTTGGTGCCTGATATAAAATGTGCTCAAGAAATACTTGGTGAATGTTTAGCCAAATGAACTAACTTTGTCTTCGTGTTTTCCTCCACTGTTTCTTTGTTTAGAGAATTATTTTCTATTTCAGAGATAAAAATTATTTTCTAATTGTTTTACAGTTTAAAATATTTTAAAATATTTTGTGTATTTTTTACACTTAGTTAACATGAGATTTCTCTTGGCAGCTGTGTTGGCTGCTACTACAGTTCTTTCTTTCATCAGAAATTTCTGCAACATTTATTGAATAACCTTCCTTTCCCCACATTGCTTGAGAAAGCCTCCTATTATGTATTAAATTCACATGCATGTCTTTCCAAGTTTAGACTTTTATCCCAATAATTTGTTTGCCCAACTTTCTGCTCAAACATACTTATAAAAGCTTTAAAATTTGGTTGACTACCTGGCAGAGTTCCTCTATTTCTTCATTATTATTAAAATAAAACAAAATGCAAAAAAAACCTGTAGTCGTTTCTCATCTGCTTCTTCTTATAGATACATGCTTCATCAAGTTACTGAAGGAAAACTCTTAGTGGTATTTTGATTAGGATTCTTTTATTTTAAAGGATTACTTTATTTAACTTTATTTTAATTTGACCAGACAGGGACAGAGAGAGAGAGATTGAGAGAGAGAGGAAGTGAGAAAGCAAGCTGCCAGGTCCAAGATCGAACCGTGGTCCATGTGAGAGTCCAGTGTCCTTAACCACCACGCCACCTACTGGCCCCTTGATTAGAATTCTTATAATGGAGACTAGCTCAGGCTCTGGAGAAAATCTGCTTAGTTTGAGTCTTCATCCTGTTACCACTATGTAGTGGTAGTGTACTTACCTTATCAGACTATTGTGAAGACTGAAGTACTCATAGGTGACGTATTTCTATTTATACAATTATGCAAATTATGTATATTAGCCTATGTTAATTTTTAGGACAATGCCTGGCACATAGCAAAGTCTCAATCGATTCTATCATTATTATTAATATATATTATTTGGAAACAAATTCACATATTTATTACAGTCTCATCTAAAAACCTATAGTTTTGCATATATTGGCTCCCCAGGAAAGTCATGATGCATTTTTACGTAGAAAAACAGAAAAATACGTCATGACTTCTCTGATGACCTAGTATTTCTATTCAAGTTCTTAACAAAATTACCTAGTAAAGGTTTTTTTTTTCTCCATTTTGTTTCTTGCTAATATTTAAGCATATTATTCTTAGTTTTCTTTTTTTTAACATATATCATTGTATTGTGTTGTCCCAGTCCATAGCACACACAAACAGAACTAAGTTCTTTCAATTTTCTTAAAATACTGTTCTCTCATGCCATGGTATCTTTTCCAAGGTGATGGTCTCTTTCTGGAAAATTCTTTACCTCTGTCTTCCTGGGTAACTCATCCTTGTTATTTACTCAGTTGAACTGCCATTTCCTTTCAGAAAACTTCCCTCTCTGGGCTGCATTGCCTTATCTATAACCTGGTCAGCCCAGAACAGGCTGATGGCTGGTTACCAGCCGGGAAAGGACTTCGTCTAAGAAACTGACCACCAGTTTTGTGCCTAGGATTAATTATATTTGCAAATATTGTTTTCGTACTTGTATAAGACTTCATGCATAAGGAATCTAAACCTATTGTTATACTTGTATCTATTAAACTAACATTTAAAAAGTATAATTTAAATCAATATTGAGAATTTACAAGAATTTTTTTTTTTCCTTTGAAAAAAGTTCCTACAAAATTCTCTTTGTAAACTAATTCTGTAAACCATCTGGTCACTGGATTTTACACACACACACACACACACACACACACACATTTCTTTTTTTTTTTTTTTGGAGAGGTTTTCGCTATAGGGCGCGTGCGCTCGCCAGACAGACAGAGAGAGACATAGAGACAGAAAGTGAGAAATCACCCCCCAGGGGGGATGGTCACGCAGCAATCCCTTCTCCTCCATTCTCCTCTCGGGATCTTGGGCACGCACGCACATGCGCCCAGTGTGAGTTTTAAGTCACCGGGTCTGGGATGCGAACTGCGGTTGACTATGTGGGAGTCCAGCGACATAGCCATTATGCTAACTGCTGGTTCACACACACATTTCTCAGAGAAGACAAAGTAAATAGTTTTAGTCCGAGGCGTTTTAAGCTCCTGGAGCTTGAGCAAATCCCCTTGCTCCTCTGAGTGCCTGTAATTAAGTATATGGGGAATGCTGACCGCTGTGGTTAGTCCAGGAATTCACCCAAGAAGTCTGTGCGGGTTGGCAGCATCCGACTTGGGCGGGTGAGGATCCTCTGCACTGAGGATCTCTATTTTGAAGAGATCTGTTTTGTGTCTCAGAGCCTTAGGGTTCTATTAGGGCCATGAGCCAAGGCTGAGGTGCAGACAGGACAGGATCCGAGCCCTGACTACAGCTGTATGTGACCTTGGGCAAGTTACTCAAACTCAGTTTCCTTGTCTCAAAGAGTAATCACCTTAACGTCAAACTCGCGAAGTGGTTGTCAGATTACAACGAACTACTGAAAGGCAGCTGCTTACTCGAGCGCCAGTGCACGATTTACTGTAGTTGTGCCCTTTCCGAAGCAGCGTGCAGCCCTCGATGTTACAACGCGAGCTGGTTCACCCCTCCACAGCCTCTAGTTCTGCGTGGACCCAGGTCCTAGCCTCTGGGCGTGTTCTGTGCATATTATGTCTGAGGTGGAAGGCAAGAGGCTAAACCCAGAGCTCAAGAGGGTCAGAAGGACCCAGGGCATGGCAACAACTCACTTTATCTCATCTCCAGTGGATAGGGACCCTGATAGCAGCTTGTCGCCCACCCAACTGGCTCCTGTTCTCCTGTTTATATCCAGTCCCTCCCTCCCCTCCTGGTTCTACTGCCTTCGCCTTCTTCCTGCTTCAATCTCCTATGTAGACACTTGCCAGATTCATATTCTTAAAATACCATAATCTTAAACCAACAAAGCTGTCATAGGTTTCCAAACACCCTAGCTTGGCATTCAGTGCCCTCCGTAATTGTCCCCACACAAAGCCTTTCCTCCGGCCAAGGCCGTCCTCTCCTCTGCGGCTGAGTAAGCTCACGGAGTGGCTCCCTATGCCCTGGCTCGTGCTGTTTTCCTTTCAGCAATGCCGCCTCTTCCAAATCCAGCTTTCTAGGACTTGTAGTTTTTCCTCCTCGATGGAGTCTTTCCTGATCAGTTTCATCCTCATCTCCTTTCCTGCTTACCAGCCCTCGGTTCTCTCCCCTTGGCACCTGGTCGTACCCAGTTGGTTCATAAGGAATCTAAATCTAAATTTATTTGCACTATTTTCATATTTTGGGGTGGTACTAGCCCTACAGAACCCAGAGGTTGTAGGGACTCTCTGTAAGTAAGTATTGAACCACGAAAGAATGAGTTACTACATGACTGAAGTCTTCACTTGCCACCTTTCCTGTGTGTCTAAGTCTTGACTGTCGCACCAACTGAAAGCACTGTGACTTCTATTTCTGAGGTGCTGAGAAACACCTCCCCTCAGTGCTCCTAGATCAGTGCTTCCCTCAAGATGTGGGTACAGGGACCAGCAGTTAGCATAATGGCTATGTCGCTGGACTCCCATGTAGTCGACCACAGTTCAAGTCCCAGACCCGGTAGCTTAAACTCACGCTGGACACGTGTGCGTGCATGCCCAAGATCCCGAGAGGAGAATGGAGGAGAAAGAATTGCGGCATGGCCATCCCCCCTGGGGGGTGATTTCTCGCTTTCTGTCTCTCTGTCTCTCTCTATCTTTCTGGTGAGCGCACGCGCCCTATAGCAAACATCTCTCAAAAAAAAAAAAAAAAAAAGATGTGGGTACATATGTATGGAAAGAACAAAGAAGCAAAAAGCAAAGTGACAAGTGTATTTGTTTTCTTACTCTATTACCAGAGTGGAACACAATTTCACACTCTATTCTGAGGACTCGGATTTTTTTCTTCAAGTGAAAATGACCCATCTGCTAAACATACAAACACACAATAGCTAATGTGCCCCTCTGGGGAAGGGGCCATGGCAAACCTCAACCCCTTTCCCAACCTGGCAGAGTTTGGTTGCCACAGCACGGCCCTAGGACAGAGTGCCTTGTGTCTGGTTCCTTACAGCCAATGCTTCCTGGAGGTCAGGAACCTAGAACAGGAGGGTAGGGTCCCGCCTGGCACTCCCTGGGAAACACAGCCACCCGGGTATTTTTCTCTGTCCTTTCCTGTGCCCCATGTCTATTGCTGCTGCTTGCTTGAGTAGACCTAGAAGCTGGGGCCAGGCAGGAGCGCACCTAGAGAGGGACTCTTTTTGGAAAATAGGCAAACTCCAAGTCAGTGAGGGAAGTCCTAGGGCTAAAGGAGAAAGTGGCTCAAGTCTGGGCCTTCCGAGTCCTGTTCCAGTGGGTGATTGAGACCATGCCATTACTCACATAGGAGATATTTGTAAGATGTGCCCCTTGGAGGAGAATTGGGCAGCATCTAGTGAGGGAACAGGAACTCAGAGTTCTAGAAAGCTCTCCCTCAGGCTCCTGTACACCTGTGCGAGCCCAGCTCACTGCTGCTCCTGTCAGAATGAATTGCTGTTGTCCCTCCCCAGCGGTCCCCTCTGAGGTGCCTCAGGCAGAGGCTGCTGCCACCTCTCCACCTCCAGTTGCTCTTGCCCATCAGCCAGGACCCCGGCCCTTACCTGGAAGCCCCAGCAGGGTGAAGTAGCCCCGGCACTCGGTGAAGCCGGAGCTCTCTCTGACACAGGAGCGCCACAGTCCTTGGTAGTTGAATACGGCTGTCACCGGGTTGTTGTACAAGTCCTGGGTGCTCCACTGGTCCATGCAGGTGGCAGCAATGGTGCCCGCAAAGCCAATCATTGAAACCACGAACCCTAAGCCCTGGCAGGCAGTCACGGCCATGGTGCAGTGCCGCCGCAACACAGATCACCGCGCGACAAACCGACAGCCTAGTTCTGGGAGTGCTGGGTGTAGAGATGGAGTTTTCTCAGAGAGGCTGGGGCACACGTCACTAATGGGTCATGTAATGGAGGGGGGACACACCAGTGCCACCTGGGCTGGCCCTGCTCTGTTATCTACCTAAGAGAGATAATTTCCACAAAATGGTACCAAGAACCATTTGTTTTCCACCGTATGTACACTCTACTCACTGTTTACCTTTTGAGGGAGTTTCTTTCCTGATTAGCCAGGCTACCCTCTGTAGAGGGGAAAGCAAGAGCAGAGGTGGCTCTCTGGAAAGCACTTGGGGTTGTTCAGGGCAGTTTCAGTGGCTAAGCCACAGAAATACCCGGCGCTCCCAGGTCTTCATCTGTGTGGCCCTCTTAAATGAGGGGATTGGGACAGATGTGGCTATCTTAGTTAAAAGTCTTGGACAGTCTGGTTAGGAGGTATTTGATAGCACAGTTGATTCTCATTAATCATGGTGGTTTTGTTCTATTATGCTACAAAGAACCCTGAATTACCGAGGAAATGAATCATTGCCTGTAGGGAAATACAGTGTTAAATTCCTGAGAACCTGTGGTCACAGCACTTTCATCAATAGATAAGTTATTTTATGTGTATTTCTGTTTAAAGATACCTTATTTTATTATTGATTCATTAGCATCGAATCTGCAACCTACAGTAGGATAGTTTATGCCTAAGGCACATCACAGTCCATCTGTGCTTATGCCTGAGGGTCATTTTAAGCAGTGGAAATCAACTGGCAGCACCAAAATGTGAGAAATGTGGCCCTAAATATGCTTTGAAAAGACCCTTGTTTACAGTGTGAGAGCAGAAGAAGGAAAGCAGAGAGTCACCTTGTTCTTGCTCAGCTGGGAACACGCGACTCGGGCAATCACATTTCTTGCCCTCTGCGCATGTCCACTGATGACCACGGAAGTAGTACGTGTGTTGATTTTGGGGTTAAAATAAATTTTAGCAAGTTCACAATCTCACAATGTGGAATGCACAAATAAGGAGAATCAGCTGTAGGAGTTATTTGATGGAACTGACTAGTTGATGCGGTTGAGCTGTTTGCAGTTTCTGTGGTACTGCCTGCCTTAGTCAACCAACCATGCAGGCCAGAAGAGAGCAGATTAACAGCAACAAGGCCGTCAGGGGCTGGGGCTAGAGAGACTGGTTCCGTCCTCACTCCACTCTGTACTAGGTTCGTGAGATGACAGCTAAATCACTTCATCTCCCTGAGCCTTGGTGGCGTAATCTGTAAAATGAGTTAAGAGTAGTGTTCATCTCCCTGGGTGGTTTTGTTGACTAAATGTGAGGATACTCCTTACAGAGCATAGAGCTATATTTTACATTGCTGGCTGACAGATCAGTCCCCCGGTTTCCCCATTTCTAAAGTCAAGTGTTTGGAAATTATATTTCATAGAATTATAAAATCAGAAATTTTATAATTTATAAAAAAGAGGGACCCTTTTCTTTGACTAGAATAATGTCAGGAAACCCAGTATGTTAGGTAGATGAAAAGTGTGTGTGTGTGTGTGTGTGTGTGTGTGTGTATGAACTTGTGTGGCAATGGGAAGGGGAAGAGAAAGATCACGCTATTTTATTTTACAGGATAGAGGGAGAAGTCTGTTCACTTTTCTCCAGGAAACATAAATTGGAAACCACTGGACACGACTCATTCAATAATCTATTTGACAAGTAATATAGTGAGGAAATGACTAGAAAAGTCAGCTTATTCACCCAGAGGAAAAAACAAAGACACTTACTAGGCTTTATCTGAGTTGGTCCATGTGTGGGGAAAAAATTCCTCTGAGAGGATATTATCAAGAATCTCGGTCCTCAGTGTGACCGAAGTTTGAATTTATACACCCCACACTTGAGAGGTGATTCCAGGCTGATAACATATTTGAAATGACTGGTAAAGGCAACTGCTGAGTCCTCAATGCAGGTTTCATAATGTTTCTGTGATTAAAGCCTGTTAAACTTGAGCTCAAAATCCCAAATTCAAAATCTGTTATAAACAATGGGATACTAGTAAACCAACTCCCCCCCCCAAAAAAATTACTCTGATTTATAGTATTTAATAATTTTCATGGTTTATATACTCCCTCTGTGGCTGAATCCAAGCTACCAATGTGAATACAAACAACTGAAACCAGAAGATGATAGATATTTTTTTAAGATTGAGAATAAAAGTAATTATCAACCATAAGACATTGAAAGACAAGCCATAGAATGAGAGAAAATATTTGCAAAAGTCATATCTGATAAAATATTCTTATTTAAAATATCCTAAGGATTCTTAACATTTCACAATAAAAAGAGAAATAACCTGATTTTTAAAAAATGGAAATACTAGCAAGAGCAATCAGACAAGAAAAAGAAATAAAAGACATTAAAATGAGAACGAAAGAGGTTAAATTATCTCTGTATGCAGATGACATGACTCTTTGTGTACAGAATCCTAAAGACTTCACACACAATAAAACTATTAGAACTAATAAATGAATTTAGTAATGTTGCAAGACACAAAATAAACATATAAGAACCAGCTGCATTTTAAATATAAACACTATGATTTATCTAAAAAGGAAATCAAGAAAATAATTCTGGCCTGGACATTGTGGTGCAGCAGTAGTGCAACATTCTCAATGTTGAAAGCCATATGGAAGATTAGAGTCTGTTTCCTAAGTTGATCTGTGCACACTGGCTACATACGTACATATGTACCTGCAATTCTGGCTGGCTGAGAAGGCTGATGGAAAAGGGGGGTGAGAATCTTGACCTGGGACTATGTTGAAGGTATTTGTCTCTCCCCCTCTCTCTGTCACTCTCCCATGAAATAAATTAATTAAAAAAAAAAGAAAAAAAATTCCATTTACAATAGCCTCAGAAAGAACAAAATTCTTAGAAATAAATTTAACCAAGGAAATAAAAGATCTTTACACTGAAAACTATAAAACTTGATACAAGAAATTGAACAAGAAGCAAATAAATAGAAATATTTCCTATGTTCAAGGATTGGAAGAATGAATACTGCTAAAATGTTAATACTGAGGACAGCAGGTGGTGCTATGTTTGGGCACATGGCCGACCACAACTTGAGTTCCAAACCTGGCAGCATTTTTTTTCATTTTCTCTCTCATCTCTCTTTGGTGGTGAGTGCACATGTCCGATAGCAAATTAAAAATTATAATAATGATAAATAAAATAAAATAAATATTTAAAAATGTTAATTCTACTGAAAGTGATATGTAGATTCAACATAAATCCTATAAAAATTTCAATCAAGTTTGAAATATAAAAAATAATTCAAAAATTCATGTAGAATCACAAAAGACCTTAAATAGTAAAGGTTATCTTTTCTTTTTAATTTGCCAGAGGGCACTTGTGCTCATCAGAGAAAGACAGAGAAAAGGAGAGAGACAGAGAGAGAGAGAGAGAGAGAGAGAGAGAGAGAGAGAGAAGAAAAGCCAGAAAACACCCTCATGGGAATTATCTTCTGTTTCTCTGTCCGTTGATATTTGGGATATGTGCAAACATGCACTCAGCATCTTTTTCAAGCTGTTGTGGCTGGGATTTGAATCACAAGGTTGACCATGTGGGACCTGGCGCTCTCTCTTTTTCTCTCTCTTTTTTTTTGGAGAGGTTTTTGCTATAAGGTGCATGCGCTCGCCAGACAGACAGAGAGAGACAGAGAGTCAGAAAGAGAGAAATCACCCTGATGGCCATAATGCAATCCCTTCTCCTCTGTTCTCCTCTAGGGATCTTGGGCACGCACGCACACACGCCCGGCGTGAGTTTTAAGCCACCGGGTCTGGGATGCGATCCGCGGTTGACTACGTGGGAGTCCAGCGACTTAGCCATTACGCTAACTGGTGGTTCCCTTTCTCTCTCTCTTTTTAGAGAGATTTTTGCTATAGGGCATGTACACTTGCCAGAGAGACAGAAAGTGAGAAATCACCCCCCAGGGAGGATGGCCATGCTACAATCTCTTCTCTTCCACTCTCTTCTTTAGATTTTTGGCATGCACACACATGCACCTGGCGTGAGTTTTAAGCCACCAGGTCCAGGACTTGAACTGTGGTCAACTACGTGGGAGTCCAGTGATGTAACCATTATGCCACCTGGAGGTAATATTCTTCTTGATTACAAATCATGTGAAAAAGCTATAGTAATCAAAACAGTACTGGGATGAAATCAGACACATAGACCAATAGAACACAATAGAGAGCTCCGAAATAAACTCAAGCATATACAGTCAACTAATTTTTGACAAAGTCACCTAGAATACACAATAGGGACAAGATAGCCTTAAATGTGTTGTATTGGAAAAACTAGATATCCACATACAAAAGAAAGAAAGAAAGAAAGAAAGAAAGAAAGAAAGAAAGAAAGAGGAAGAAAAAGAAAGTGGAGCTGGTTCTGCAGCCTAATGATTTAGGGAGACAGATCCCACATAGACAACTGCAGTTTGAATTCTGGCCCCAAAGTCTTGAAAAAGCACCAGTTGCATGCGTATGTGTATACTAAATCCCCAAAGGATGTAGAAATAGAAGAGAAGGGGTCGTGACATGACCACATCCCATGGGGAGTGATATTTCCCTCTGTCTCTCTGGTGAGCACACACACCCTCTGGCAATTAAAAAGAGGAGAGGGAGAGAGAGCGAAAGAGAGAGAGAATGGGATTGGACTTTTATCTAACATCATTCACAAAATATCAACACGAGATGAATTAAAAATTAAAACATGAGACCTGAAGCCATAAAATTCTTTCTTTTTAAAATTTAATATATTTTATTTATTTTAATTTCTTTTATATATTCGATTAGTATACATCTCTTAGCTTGTAAAGTGAATTTTGAAGCCAAAAAATTTTTAGACGAAAACAGGGGACTAGTTCTTGACATTGGGTTTGGCTATTTTTTTGTGGGTTTTTTTTTTTTTTTTGATATGGCATTAAAAACTCAGGCAATAAAAAGCAATAATAGACAATTGGGACTAGGTCAAAATAAAAATTTCTTCTGTAGCAAAGGAAACAAGAAAATGAAAAGGCAAACTATAGATTGGGAGGAAATATTTGCAAAGCATATATCTGATAAGTGGTAATATACCAAAAAAAAAAAAAAAGGGACTCACACAACTCAATAACAACAAACAGCCTGATTTAAAAATGGACAAAAGACCTGAATAGATATTTTCTAAATAAGATACACAAATGGCCAACATATGTGTGACAAAATACTAACCATTAGGAAAATGTAAATCAAAGCTATAATGAAGTATCACCTCAAATCTGCTTAAAATGCTATTATCAAGAAGATAAAAGCTGATGAGTATTGATGAGGATATGGAGAAAAGAGAATCCTTGTACATTTTTAGTGGGAAGGTAAGCAGTACAGCCATAGTGGAAACAGATGAAAATTTTTCCTGAAAAAATTAAAAATAGGGAACCAGCAGTTAGCGTAATGGCTATGTCGCTGGACTCCCACATAGTCGACCACGGTTTGCGTCCCGGACCCGGTGGCTTAGAACTCACGCCAGGCGCGTGTGCGTGCGTGCCCAAGATCCCGAGAGGAGAATGGAGGAGAAGGGATTGCGGCGTGACCATCCCCTCTGGGGGGTGATTTCTCGCTTTCTGTCTCTATGTCTCTCTCTGTCTGGCTGGCAAGCGCACGTGCCCTATAGCAAAAAACTTCTCAAAAAAAATTAAAAATAGAGCTACTATATGATTTAATAATACCTCTCTGGGTATCTGTCCAAAGAAAATGAACTCAGTGCCTTACAGAGATACCTGCATTCTGAGGTTCGTTGCAGCATATTCACAACAGCCAAGATAGGGAAATAACCCAAGGGTTTGTTGGTGGAAGAATGCATGAAGCAATTGTAAAAATTCACTGTAAGATTTGATTTCAGGTGCCCTCACTAGCCTTCTCCCTACCCCCCAAAAGGTAACTATGTGAGGAGGTGGATATGTTCATTTGCTTGGGTGCAATAATCATGCCACTATGCATATGTGTATCCAAACATTTTGAGGGCCGGCAGGTGAAGTGGTGGTTGAGGTGCTGGACTCCCACATGGCCAGCCATGGTTTAAGTCCTGGACCTGGCGGCTTGCTTTCTCACTCTCCCTTTCTCTCTGTCTTTCTCAGGTCAAAATTGAAGAATAATGATAATAAAAAAAATAAATAAAAGGGACCAGGGGTGGGGTGGTGGTTGGGGTGCTGGACTCTCACGTGTCTGGCTGTGGTTTGAGTCCCAGGCCTGGCAGCTTGCTTTCTTTCTTTCTTCCTCTGTCTCTCTCTGTCTCTCTCTCTCTGAGTACATGTACCCTGTAGCGAGTTGAAGAATGATAATAATAATGAATAAAGATAAATGAACGATTCTTTAGAAAAATGAAAAACCATCATTTGACACATTCTCTATATAATTTTATTAAAAATAACTAAAAATGGGCAAAAGATCTGAAGAGATACCTCATTGAAGAAGACACACGAGTGGCAATCAAGCACGTGAAAAGATGCCGATTCTATGTCAATAGGGCAGACTTTAGTAGGGGTAAAAAAATTGGAATCAGAGATGGCCATGGAAAGGCAAAATTCCTGGGTATCCCAAGAAACCTCAGGGGAAGTCAGTAGACTTTCCTAGGGTGTGAAATGAGTGATCAAACCAATCTCATTTAGGTTTTAGGGGACAGAGAACCCCTAGGAAAAATTTCAGTTACACGATAAATCAAAGGAACAGTGATCATATCTTAGTGACGCGCTCAGTCATGGGTAAGAATGGAATCAATGAAGGCCCCGGAGAGATTCCGTCCTGCGTGGCTGTTTTCGGGAGCCGTAGTTGTTTACCTCCATCCACCTTCTCGCTCACCCAAGTGTGTGCCACCACCCCACGGAAGATTCTATGGACATGGACACGAGCCCCTGAGGCCCCAGAACTGTCTTTTTGGTTGTGAACTAAAGGCCGACAAAGATGATCACTTTAAAGTGGATAATGATGAAAATGAATACCAGTTAGTCAGTTTAGGGGCTGGTGCAAAGGATGAATCGCACATTGTGGAAGCAGAGGCAGTGAATTACGAAGGCAGTCCAATGAAAGTAACACTGGCAACACTGAAAATGTCTGTACAGCCAACGATTTCCCTTGGGGGCTTTGAAATAACACCACCTGTGGTCTTAAGGTTGAAGTGTGGTTCAGGGCCTGTGCATATTAGTGGACAGCACTTAGTAGCTGTGGATGAAGATGCAGAGTCAGAAAAAGAGGAACAGGATGTAAAACTCTTAAGTATATCTGGAAAGTGACCTGCCCCTGGAGGTGGTAGCAAGTTTCCACAGAAAAAAAGGAAAACTTGCTGCTGACAAAGACGATGACGATGAAGATGATGAAGATGATGATGATGATGACGATTTTGAAGATGAGGAAACAGAAGAAAAAGCTCCAGTGAAGAAATCTACACCAGATACTCCTGGCAAAAATGCTCAAAAATCAAACCAGAACAGAAAAGACTCAAAACCATCAACACCAAGATCAAAAGGTCAAGAATCATTCAAAAAACAGGAAAAAACACCTAAAACACCAAAAGGACCTAGTTCTGTAGAAGACATTAAAGCAAAAATGCAAGCAAGTATAGAAAAAGGTGGTTCTCTTCCCAAAGTGGAAGCCAAGTGTATCAATTATGTCAAGAATTGCTTCCGGATGACTGATCAGAAGGCTATTCAAGATCTCTGGCAGTGGAGGAAGTCTCTTTAAGAAAATGGTTTAAACAGTTTGTTAAAATTTTCCATCTTATTTCATTTCTGTAACAGATGATATCTGGCTGTCCTTTTTATAATGCAGAGTGAGAACTTTCCCTACCGTGTTTGATAAATGTTGTCCAGGTTCTATTGCCAAGAATGTGTTGTCCAAAATGCCTGTTTAGTTTTTAAAGATGGGAGACCAGCAGTTAGCGTAATGGCTATGTCTCTGGACTCCCATGTAGCCGACCGTGGTTCGAGTTTCGGACCCGGTGGCTTAAACTCACGCCAGGCGCGTGTGCGTGCGTGCCCAAGATCCTGAGAAGAGAATGGAGAAGGGATTGCGGTGTGGCCATCCTCCCTGGGGGGTGATTTCCCGCTTTCTATTTCTCTGTCTCTCTGTCTGTCTGGTGAGCGCACACGCACTATAGTAAAAAGAAAAAAAAAACTCTCAAAAAGAAAAGTTTTTAAAGCTGGAACTCCACCCTTTGCTTGGTTTTAAGTATGTAAGGAATGTTATGATAGGGCACAGTAGTGGTGGTGGTCAGACATGGAAATGGTCGGGAGACAAAAATATACATGTGAAATAAACTCAGTATTTAAAAAAAAAAAGAATTTTCAGTGAAGACAATCAAACTCCCAGTAATGGAGTATGTGTGAGGCCTGGATTAGAAATAGAGAATGCTGACTCAAAATGGCTTTAAGTGACTCGGAGCCTGATTCCTGTAGCTCTGTCCCTCTGGCCATCAGGGTCCCAGATGACCCTTTAAATGTACACTTTAGGGACCAGCTGTTGGCATAATGGCTATGATGCTGGACTCTCATGTAGTTGATCACGGTTTGAGTCCCGGACCTGGTGACTTAAACTCATGCTGGGCATGTGTGTGTGCGTGTCCAAGATCCTGAGAGGGGAATGGAGGAGAAGTGATTGCAGCGTGGCCATCCCCCTGGGAGGTGATTTCTTGCTTTCTGTCTCTCTGTCTCTCTCTCTGTCTTTCTGACGAGTGCACACACCCTATAGCAAAAACCTCTTAAAAAAAAAAAAAGAAAAAGAAAAACATGTATACTTTAGCTATGTGACTAAGAGAATTCTTCTTTTATCTAACCTTCACCTAGATAGTGGCCAAGAATGCTTTAGGAAACCTGCAGGATTTTTTCTCCCCTAGATCTGGTAATGAGAGGCAGAGCAATCTCAGTATGTACAGTGACAGGGGAAGAAGCTCATGTCCTAACTCTAGGAATATTATGGGGTTTTACCAAGCTAGGGCTCTTTTCCAGACCAATGGGGAATGTTTCTTATCCACAGTACAGGAGCATTTTGAAATATACCAGGCCGAACAGCATCGTTCAGAGGATTCAGCAGCAACAGCGGGTCCTGAAAAACAGATTCAAGCTTCCCTAAGCGAGAGAGTCGGCCCCGTCGTTCCAGGTGAAATGCCTGTCTCAGAGCCTGTCGGAGCAGCTCAGCACGCTCTTGTCATGACCTCATGCTGCCAGGTCAGATATGACTCAGAAAAATGACCACTGAACCCCGAGTTTCAGCCTGGCGTGGGGTTTGGTTTCGAAGGACAGCATTCAGCCACCTAGTGACTCATTTCCAGTTGGTGTGGCTTGTGGGAGTCACGAGATCATTCTTCCCTGACTGTGGACAGGAGGTAAAATGGCTCGACTACTCTTCCCCATTTGTAGTCTCAAGATTTAGTTCTAAAGCCAGAAAGCATGGCTAACCCAACTACTGCCCAGTGTTCACTGGCTTTCTAGATCTGGGCTTGTTTTTGAGCCCTAGCGTGAGTAAAGCAAGATGTGGCAGCCATGTGGACACTGTCCGCCATACCATGCTCTTCCTGTTGCCCATGCTGATGTAGGGTGTACTCTGACACATAGGAGACTTTTCCAGGGCAAAAGTTCTATGATAGACTCAGCCTTTGGGAAGGCTGAGATGACATCACAGAAAAATCAGGCTCCTCTCCCCTCACCTGTCTACCTTTCTTGGAGTCTCCCTCCACGGGGATTCTCGTCACCCCAGGATCTTCACGCTCACTCTCATTTCTAGAATCTGCTGTTAAGACAGAGATGTGCTAAGGTGTGCTGGTCGATCAGGAAGGTTTAGTTTGTAACCTCTTCTGGACTGTTTGAATTTTACCCTAGGAATCAAATGTCTCTCTCCACCTTAAAAACAAATCAAACAAAGCATTTTCTGTTTGCTGGGGTTTGCTGATAACCAGACTTTGGATTTTGTGGATGACTAAGTTTAGGTGTAAGATTGCAGAACCTAGGCTAGCTAGGGTGTGGTGGTTAAGGTGGCAGGGATCCCACATGGTTGACTGCACAGTTCTAGTCCTAGACCCTGGGGCTTGAAAAACACTCTGGGTATGTGGGCATGTGTGTTCAAAATCCCGAAGGAGGACTGGAGAGAAGGGATTGTGGCATGGCTATCCTCCCTGGAGATGCTTTCTCACTTTCCCACACACTCTCTCTCCAGCAAGTGCATGTGCTCTATAGAAAAAAAAAATCAGAACCCCCAAAAGACTGCCAAATTATCACTTTACTATGTAAGAACAACAACTTATTACATTGTTCATGTGAAAACAAGAGTACTTTAACATAAAAAGATAGAAAACTACAACCACAAAATAAGAAATAGTAATTTACAACATTATGTTTCACATTGTCCTTATTTTTTTCCCTTATTTCTCTTCAGATGGGATATACCATCATCATGGATCAGGGCAGTCCATGGACAAGTGTGGGTGTAAAAGCCTAGAGCGGGAGGCTAAGTAACTGTCCGATCAGTGGGATGCTCCCTGTTAACATTTGTTGAGCAGAAGTGCCAGCATAGGGAGGCCAGAAATGTGACTCGAGCTGACAGTGAGGGTGGGTGTTTTGGTGATCCTGAGGGGAGGTGCTGACTTGGAGAGAAAATATAACTGTGCAAAGATGGGAAATCTTGAGAACTCTGGACAGTCTGGTTGAGAGGGCAGGGACTGAGGCGGGTAGACATGTGGGCCGGGTATCAGGAGAGAAGTCATTCACATCAGGGACAGAGGAAAAGGGGAACAGAAAAAAGTCTCTAAGGACTGTAACTCTGAACCTAAAAGGGACTCATTTAGAATTTCTATGGACAGGGCCTCGGGAACATCAGGGATTGTCTGATTAATTTCATGGGATGAATTTGATTAATTTGTGGATGCATTTGTCTGAAAAGCAATTATTGAGCCAAGCAGTATGCTAAACACTGGGGATACGGGTATACATAAGGGACAGACCTTATCCCCAGATAAGTGCAATTATTTATTAAAGATATACATATATGAATATGTAAGTATTAAATACATTATAAAGCCGATCGTCACTGAAAATTAAAGAAGGACAACACAACAATGATTGCGAACAGAAGTTCTGAAATCTCTCTGCACCCCAAGGAGTTATTTTGTCTATTTGCTCACACCTGCTACATCAGGTAGAGATAGAGAAACTGGCAGCTAAGAGTGCTGGTGGCGTCAGGCAAGAAGAGTATTAGTGTGAGGTTGAGGAGCTGACATGGGGTTCAAAGAGCGAGTGGCCCTAGTTCTTTAGGACCAAAGAGAAAAAAGAAATGGAGTGCAGTGAAGTGAAATGAAGCAAAAAGAAGAGAAGAATGTGTGGCTTGGGGCCGGGTGAAGAAGGATGATCAGGAGAGTGGTGACTTCCCCTTGTGATGGAGATAACCAACAGGAATGGAGCTTGAAACTCTGGAGTGGATCGGGCTTATTCAGACCCAGCAAAGCGAGAAGCATGAGGCGGGGTCTCTGATTTACCTGTTCTCCATGGGAGACACAACCCACACTGCCATACAATGACTGACGAGACTAGTGCCCACAGTGGAGGACAGTGTGAGAAGGGCCCACGTGAAACTTGAAAGAAGGAAAAGCACTAAGTCAAGGAAGGATCTTGCACTGATTCTGATATGTGGGTCAGGGCTCAGTGTTAGCTTTTTGAATCATTTTGATAACAGCGCTATAGGGACAGTCATGCTGGCTTGCTCAGGACTGCCCTAGTTATATCACTGAAAGGCCTAAGTCCTGGGAAACTCCTCAGTTTCAGGAGAACGGGACAGTTGATCGCCCCAGGTATAGTGCCTTGCTTGTTCTTCCTCTTATCCCACTTAGTCCACTAGGATCCTGGGGCGTGGTCTCTTCTTCAGAGGGAGAAATGACTGACACCTGGCCGGTTAGCAGCTCTGACCCCCTTGGCCACAGTGATCGGATCCTGGATGGATACATGTCACAAGCCAGGTCTGCGAGGATCAATGCAAGACAATTTATTGGAAATATTGGGGAAGAGAAGGGGCCATTCTCACTGACACTGTTGGCAGCAAGTCTGATGGGTGCTTAGAGATGCTCGGAACCACCACAAGGAATCCTGAATAAAGCCAACGTTGAGAACAGTAGAAAGGAGTGACGGAGAGAGCCATTACAACACTTCTGGGTGTCGTCTGAGCCCTCTTCCAGGCCATGCCCAAAGAGAATTTTATTCCTAAGCTTTCTACTCTTGCCATCCCACCCTGCCCCCTGATCAAGCCAGTTTGGATTGGCTTTTTATAACTTTTAACTGGTAGAGTTCTGACGAATATTGTTGTGATCAAACAGAGACAAGGAGGTACACATTGCTCCAACCGGAAGGCTTTATTTATTCTGCATCTTTTTGTTAGTTTGTTTTTAGATTTTTGCCATAGGGCATATATGTTCACAGAGACAGAGGAAAAGTGTGAAATCTTTCTTACCCCCAAGAGGGATGGCCTTGCCACAATCCCTTCTCTTCCATTCTCCTCTCAGGATTTTGGGAATGTACGCACATATGTCTGGTGAGTTTTTCGAGCTGCTGGGTTCAGGACTCGAACCTCAGAGTTGGTCATGTGGGATCCAGCACCTTCGCCACCACTCCACCTTCTGGTCTTTCATTCTGCATCTCAATGGTTGGCAAATGGGTTCAAGTAATGCCGGCCCTTTCTTAAGTAAGAGAAAGTGGATGGTCAGGAATGAAAGTGGAGAACTGATGTCTAACGGGACTTGGTTATGACTTCAGAAATTAATCGGGAGTAGTAATGTAGGACCCATGTAATGAGAGCTTTGACAAATTCCAGATTTTTGTTACCTCATGCATTTATTGTTTTATTTTTATTTGTTCACCTTCCTCGAGTGACAAACAGTGAAAGCTTATCAAGCTATATAAAAATTGTGGTGGGAGTGTCTTTTGGGGAGTAGCTAAGCCAGAGGAAGAAGAAATCAAGAAACATTCAGCAGGGGCCAGCAATTAGCATAATGGCTATGTCGCTGGACTCCCATGTAGTCAACTGTGGTTCAAGTCCCGGACCTGGTGGCTTAAAACTTACGCCAGGTGCGTGTGCGTGTGTGCCCAAGATCCCGAGAGGAGAATGGAGAAGAAGGGATTGCGGCGTGGCCATCCCCCCTGGGGGGTGATTTCTCGCTTTCTATCTCTCTGTCTCTCTCTGTCTGACTGGCGAGCGCACACACCCTATAGCAAAAAAACCTCTCTCTAAAAAGAAAGGAAACATTCTGCAGACTAATAAATGTCAAGTCCTCTGATCAACCAAAAGTCTTTTCATATTTGCTCAACTTTTATTTTTATTAATAATTCATTTCCATTGATCAAAGCTGTCCTAAAAATATTTCATGTAATGTTTCTCATTTTTTGTAGCTCTCATTCTCCTCTATAGTTTTGTGATTTTCTGGAGCAGATAGCTTCTTGGTAGAGTTATTAAAGTGTCTAAAATTTTAAAAAAATCTCAGTAATGGCCTTACACTGTGCATGATTCTGTTTTATAATTTCAATTCTCTGTGACAGACACCTTAGGCAACGGAAAATGGGCTGGCTTTGGGTTAATACAGTTTAAGAGAAAAATAGAGATAGTAGAGAGATGTGTTTAAACAATTTTTTTTGGAGGGCATACTCTACTTTGGAGGGTGCAGGACTATTTAACTTTTCACCAACAAGGTAAGGAGTTACGTGAAGAACCCTGAGTTAATTGACATCATATTTCCAATTTATTCAGTGACGATTTAATACTCTAGATGGACTGTTACTACCATCAGCTGCTTAGTTAGTGTGGTCCTAACTGAGCTCTGGAGACAAAAGGTGGTAGCAGGGACTGAGGGAGAGAAAAAGTTGGATTCTTGACTATAGGAAAAGGAAGCTGTGAAGAGAGTAGGGAGAACTGATCCACTGTCCCCGGAATGGGCAGGAGAAACACCACATGAAGAGGCTTCCTGTTTCTAGGAATGTGGGTCCCGTTATGTGATCAATCTTACCCTGCACACTATTGGAATAGCTAAATCAAATATGAAGAAAAATCCTCTTGAAAACAAAATCAAAGAACTAGGTATTATGAAATTACTAGACTCAAGGTAAAGAAAAAAGCATAACCTTAAGAAGTAAATTAGTATTTAAGTCATTTTTTTTTAACTGAGGAAATTTGTTGACTTTTCAGAATTAGGACCTTTGTTTTTGATAATCTTGTGGGGGTAAGTACAGAAGACAAAATTGGAGTTCCATGAAAGCTGGAGCTGAGGAGGCAAGAGACTATCCCACCATAAAACTGGGAACCCAAGACTTTAAATCCTCAGAATAAGGGTGATCCTGAAGTTTGGGTGAAAAAAAAATAATCTCTGGTATTCCAGATAATTGGTTCAAGGGGCTTTCAGACTGGTAATGGCCCCGAGAAAACTCATATTTTCTTTTGAAGACTTTATCTTTTTAGTGGACCTCAATTATTCCTTTAGATTATTTTAAAATATAATATACAGCATAAAGGCAAAGGTAACCAGATATATGAATAAATAGGAGTTCATGAAAAAGAGTCAGGAAAAAAAGAATCTACCACAGCAGATTAGATACAGTTAGAAAGAGAATTGGTAAACTTACAGATCCATCTGAATAAATAGTCTAGAATACAGTGTGGGGATGAGAGAGAGGGAGAGAGAGAAAGAAAATAAGAAGAAAGAGAAGAAAAAAGAGAAGAAGGAGAAGAAGAAGAATGAGAAAAGATCTTGGAAGATATAGTGGTAGGTATAAACATCTGTTTACTTGCAATCCCAAAGAAGAAAAAAAGATTCAGTAGATATGTTTGAAAAAATAATCACTGAGAATTCTCTAGAACTGATGGAAGATACCAATGCACAGATTCAGTCCCCAAATCCTAAACAAGATAAATCAAAATAAATATACTCCTAGATACATCATGACATTGCAGACAATTAGAGATAAGGAGAATTTTAAATAAAAACCAGTGAAAAGAGATTATCTTCAAAAGAGCAGCAAGTAGACTGTCAGCAATAGTGGAAGACAGAGACAGTGATATTTTTGCAGTGTTAAAAGAAGATAGTTGCCAACCTTGAATTTTATGTTCAGCAAACATGTCTTTCAAGAACAGAGATAAACAAACAAAAATATTTCAAACAAAAATTGGGTTCTCCAACAGTTGTCCTGTAACAAAGCAAATTCCCTTTTTTTTTTTTTTTTTTTGGAGAGGTTTTTCGCTATAGGGCGCGTGCGCTCGCCAGACAGACAGAGAGAGACATAGAGACAGAAAGCGAGAAATCACCCCCCAGGGGGGATGGTCACGCCGCAATCCCTTCTCCTCCATTCTCCTCTCGGGATCTTGGGCACGCACGCACACGCGCCCGGCGTGAGTTTTAAGCCACCGGGTCCAGGACGCGAACCGCGGTCGACTACGTGGGAGTCCAGCGACATAGCCATTACGCTAACTGCTGGTTCCCGCAAATTCCCTTTTTTAAAAAGAATGATTTATTTAATTTTTGTCCAGACCTGCAGGACAGTCAAACAGGTTTCCTGGGGGAGGGAGTGAGAGATGGGATAAACACACGCGCGCGCGCGCGCACACACACACACACACACACACACACAGAGTGGAGACAAAATGAGGTGCTGATCAAGTCTTCCGTCTTCTGTTTATTGAGGAAAAATGGCGAGTTATATACAGGTTGGTGGGCACTGATTGGTTGCCCGAAATGCAAATGAGATAGAACAGCATGAACCAATCATTGGTGTGGGTGGATCTCTCCCATTGCCTAGAAACCCAACCGCCCCGGGAGAACAGTTGGTCACATGATTTCTGAGAAAGGTTTGCTCAATGAGGAAGTGAAACCTAATGGTTTCCAAGATGGTGGATAGTTCAAGATGGCAGATAGCTCAAGATGGCTTCCGTATGCAGTGCCCTCCACAAATTTTATTTATCATTATGTTTTAATTTGCTATAAGGCATGTGTGCTCACCAGAGAATGAGACAGAGAAGGTGAGATAGCAAGCTGCCAGGTCTGGGACTTGAATTATGGTTGACCATGTGGGAATCCAGCGCCTTAACCACCATGCCACCTGCTGGCCCCAGCAAAGCAAATTCTCAAGAAATGTTTCAGATAGGAAAAAACAAACAAAACAAAACAAAACAAAAACAAAAACAAACAAACAAACAAAAACGATTTCAAGCTTCCTAGATGTTATAAAAGGCACCTATGAAAAATCCACAACTAATATTACGCATAATGATGAAAGACTGAATGGTTTCTTTCTAAGATTATATTGATGAGGATATCTGTGCTCTTATCACTCTATTTGACATTTTACTGAAAGTTCTAACCAGGGCAATTAGGCAAGAAAATTAAATAAAAGGCATTAAAATTGGAAAAGAATAAATAAAACTATCTCTCTAGATGACATTATATTATATCTAAGATCCTTATCTTATTAGTTTTTAAGGCTTTTGCTGTAGGGTGCATGTGCTCACCAGAGAGAGAGACAGAGAAAGGCAAAGTGAGAAATCACCCCCTGGGAGAATGGTCATGCACAATCCCTTCTCTTCTCAGGATTTTGGGCATGCATACACATGTGCCCGGTGTGATTTTGAAGTCATCCAGGTCAGCCATGTGGGAGTTAGCATCTTAACTACCATGCCACCTGCTGGCCTCAAGCTTCTTATTTTTTTAATGAATATTTATTTTTATATACATTCAATGACATCGTTTAGCGTATTAAGTGAACATTTCAATATGTGAACAATTCTACCTAGTCCCGTTGATCAAAATATCTTCAACAGATTACACCACACCTATCCATCCCGTAAATGCGCTGCCTCTGTATCCTTCCTCCAAATGTCTTTCCCTAGACCCCACTCCTCCACACACACCACATCTGGCATTCACACCCATCTTTTGTGTTTGTATATCTTTTAGTCAGTCAGTTTTGGTCATAGAGTACAGACACTCGGTATATATTAAGTGGGGACATACAGTGTCTCTCCTTCATAGCCTGGCTTGCTTCACTCAGCAGTAAATCTTCCATATTCTTCCACTTTCTGTCAAAAGCCAGGGTTTTGTTGTTCTTAGTAGCTGAATAGTGTTCCATAGAGTATATGTGCCACAGTTTTTCAATCCATTCATCCATATAGGGGCATTTGGGTTGGTTCCATGTCTTAGCAATCGTGAATAGTGCTGCAATAAACGTCGATGTGCAAGCACTTTTCCAATGAAGGATTCTTCTGTCCTTTGGGTAGATACCGAGGAGTGGGATTGCTGGATCATATGGTAGATCTATTTGTAGATTTTTGAGGAATCTCCAAATTGTTCTCCACAGTGGCTGGATCAATTTACATTCCCACCAGCAGTGTAAAAGAATTCCCCTTTCACCACACCCCTGCCAACACTTATCATTTTTTTTTTTTTAATCTTAGACATTCTGACTGGGGTTAGGTGGTACCTCATTGTTGTTTTGATCTGCATTCCCCTTACTATGAGGGATGTTGAACATTTTTTCATATGCATTTTGGCTATTTGTATGTCATCTTTAGAGAGTGTTTTTTTTTCAACTCCTTCTCCCATCTTTTAATAAGGTTGATCATCTTCCAAACAGCTTCTTTAGTTCCTTGTGTGTTCTGGTTATCAGTCCATTATCTGATGCATAATTTACAAAAATATTTTCCCATTCTGAGGGCTGTCGATTCACACTAATTACTGTGTCTTTTGCCACGCAGAAACTTCTTAGTCTGATGTAATCCCACCTGTCTATTTTGGGGATGATCGACTGTGCTTTGAGGGTCTTATTTAAGAAGTATTTCCCTACACCAATGTCTCCCAGAGTTTCCCCAGTGTTTTCCAGGAACAGCTTTATAGTTTGAGGTCTTAGATTTAGGTCTTAGATCCACCTTGACTTGATTTTTGTCAAAGGTGAGAGGTAGGGGTTCAGATTCATCTTTCTGCAAGTGGAAATCCAGTTTTTCCAGCACCATTTGCTGAAGAGGTTTTCCTTTTCCCACTGAATTGACTGGTACCCCTTGTCAAAAATCAGTTGACTGGGGAACCAGCAGTTAGTGTAATGGCTATGTGGCTGGACTCCCACGTAGTCGACCGCGGTTCGCGTCTCGGACCCGGTGGCTTACAACTCACGCCGGGCGCGTGTGCGTGCGTGCCCAAGATCCCGAGAGGAGAATAGAGGAAAGGGATTGCGGCGTGACCATCCCCCCTGGGGGGTGATTTCTCGCTTTCTGTCTCTATGTCTCTCTCTGTCTGTCTGGCGAGCGCACGCGCCCTATAGCGAAAAAAAAAAAAAACACCTCTCCAAAAAAAAAAAAAAAAAAAAAAAAAATCAGTTGACTGTATGTTTGGGAATTTATTTCTGGGGACTCAATTCTGTTCCATTGGTCCACGTGTCTGCTTCTGTGCCAGTACCATGCTGTTTTGTTTACCACAGCTTTGTAGTATCAAGCTTCTTATTTTTAATATCTTTTTATCTATGGAAAATCTAAGGAATCCACCAGATATCTAATAGTATTAATAAATAAGTTGAGCAAGTTTGCAGAATATAGGTTGATATGCAAAAATTGGTTGTATTTATATATTATTGCAATAAAAATCTGAAAATGACATTAAGAAAGCAATTCAATCTATAATAGCATCAAAAAGAACAAAATACAAATTTAATAATAGAAGCACAAAACGTACTCTTAAAGCTATAAAACATTGTTTAAATGAATGAAAGAAGACTGAAATAAGTGGAAAAATATGCCCTATTCATGGATTAAAAGATTTAATATTGTTAAGATGGCAATATCCCCCCAAATGATCTTTAGATTCAATGTAATCCTTTAAAAAACTCTAGTTGACTTCTTTATAGAAAAGGACAAGCTGATTCTAAAATTCATATGGAAATTTGAAGGACCCAGAATAGCCAAAACCATCTTGAAAAATACCAAAATTGAAGAACTTATGCTTTTTTATTTCAAAACTTATTACCAATCTGCAGGAAACACGACAGTGTGGTATGGGCATAAGCAGAAACATAGGGATAAATGAATGGAATTAAGAATCAGAAATAAACCCTCACATTAATATAACCAACTGATTTTTGAGTGACAACACAACTCAGTGGGGGAAAAGAATAGACTTATCCACAGGTGGTGTTAGGACAACTGAATTTTCACATGCAAAAGAATAAAGTCAGACCCCTACTTACACCAGATGTAATTAACTCAAAATAGATCAACAATCCAATGTAAGAGCTAAAATTTAAAAATTTTCGTCCTCGGAAGAAAACAGACATAAATTTTCATGAGCTTGGGGCAGGTGATGCTTACTTAGATAGGATATCAAAAGCATAAGTAATGAAAGAAAAAGGAAAAATAGAACCTTAAAGAATTAATTCTTGTGGATGTCAAAGGACAACATCAAGAAAGCGAGGAGTGCCAGCACCGCAGCACAACAGCTCAGCACTGAGCAGAGGGAGCCGGGTTCCATGGCAGACTGCAATTTGAATCCGAGACTTGCAGCAGCATGCTGGGTGCGTACTCAGAATCATGACAGGATGGAAAAAGAAAGGAATTACAGCTCGATGACCAGGTCCACTAGGAGGTTCTCTCTCTCTCTCTCTCTCTCTCTCTCTCTCTCTCTCTCTCTCATATGTGTGCTCATATGCACCCTCTGGCAATAAAATAGCAAGCGAAAAGACAACTAAAGGAATGCATTGCTGTGAGAAATCACCTTACTGAAGAATTTGAGGGGCCAGTAGATGGCGTAATAGTTATGTTGCTGGACTCCCACATGACTGACCATGTTCTAATCCCGGACCTGGAGGCTTGAACCTCATGCCAGGTGTGTGTGTACGTGCCCAAAATCCTGAGAGGAGAGTAGAGGGGAAGGGATTATGGCATGGCCATCCCCCCCAGGAGGTGATTTCTCACTTTCTGTCTCTCTGGTGAACACACACACCCTATACCAAAAATGTCCCTTAAAAAAAAATCGAGATAAACATTTCATCTAGAAGAATGGATATATATGCTAAAGGAAAATAAACAGCTAGTCCTCCTGGAAAGATCTCTTTATTGTGGGCTGGTCAGGGGTGTACAATAATTCTTTGAAGCAATCCTGGTAAAGGCTCTGTATAGTAACTTTGTTTTCTTTTTCTAAATAATTATTTAACTTTATTTATTCATTTATTTATTTATTTTGCTTTGACCAGAGAGGGATGGGGGGAGGGGGAGACAGATAGAGAGAGAGAGAGAGAGAGAGAGAGAGAGAGAGAGAGAGAGAGAAAGCCGCCAGGTCTGGGACCTGAACCGTGGTCAATCATGTGACAGTCCAGCGCCCTTAACCATCACACCACCTGCCGGCCCCACTGACTGTGCTTTTTTAAGCAAAAGTGTTTGTGCACATGAACTGAGCAAGAATTTCTCCTCTGACCTTTGATTAGTTTAAGTGAAAAAAATTATGAAATTCAATGACCTTTAGTTAACGTAGGTAACAAATTAAATTTGTGATGACAAGATGAGAGGGAGTCCCCTGTGTGGGAAGTGCTGGGTGATGGTGGAGAAGTTCCCATTTACCCACCCATGCACACCCTGCCTGAGCTGACATTTGGTATCAGGAAGCAGTGGCCTCTTTCCTGCTATCAGGAGTCAGGAGGAGAGTGAGGCAAGAGAGCAAACAAGGCGAGGAGGACTGGTTTCTGTTTGACTAGCCGGAGGCCTGCTCGGCTTCCTGCCACCTCCCAGTATCTGGTGTGAACACTGCAGGCTCACCTTCTGATGCTTTTATTCAGGGGTGCTAAACATCTTCCCAAAGATTTTCTGAGTCATGAAGAAAGTCAAGGCTTCCTTTACAAAAGCTTTTTATTTTTTAGATGATAGTGTATATATATATATTATCTCAAAAGTAATATGAAATGGAAAAAAATGAAAGAATAATTTAAAAAAAAATCCAAAAGAAGAATGACTAGGGGGAGCACAGGACTTCTAGGCCAGTGAAACCACTCCATGTGAAACTACCAGGGTGGAGACCTGTCGTTATTAGAACGTGTGACACCAAGAGTGAGGTTTACTGCAAACGGTGACTCTGGGAGAATTCATTAACTGTAAGACACGTATTGCTCTGTGGAGAAGGTCCCTGGTACTGGTGGTTCGGCATGTGGAGGGTGTGAAAACTGGGAGTCTGCGGAAAATCTTTGTACCTTCCTCTCAGTTTTACTGTGAACCTACAACTGCTTTAAAATATAAAGTATAAGATAACAAAGAAAAAGTAAAAATATTCTCCAAACTAAAAAAACACAAACTGTAATCCTGCCTCTGAGAGGAGAGTTACCACTTCAACATTTTGTCTTTCTTTACCTCTAGTGTTCTTTCTCTGAACACATATTCTTTACATAACTGGAAGCAGACTGCACTTAAAGATTTTTTTTTTTTTGAGAGCACTTAAAGTTTTAATAATTTTTTTCATTTAACATTATATTTTTCAAAGATATTTTCTTACTTTATCCAAAACTCATGACAAGCATACATTTTAATATTCTATTACAGGGACCAGTAGTTAGTGTAATGGCTATGTCGCTGAATTCCCATGTAGTCGACCACGGTTCGAGTCCTGGACCTGGTGTCTTAAACTCACGCCGGGCACGTGTGTGTGTGTGTGCCCAAGATCCCAAGAGGAGAATGGAGGAGAAGGGATTGTGGCGTGGCCATCCCCCCTGGGGGGTGATTTCTCACTTTCTATCTCTGTGTCTCTCTCTGTCTCTCTGGTGAGTGCACACGCCCTGTAGCAAAAACCTCTCCAAAAAAAAAAAATCTATTACATAGGTGTGCCATTTTATTTCATGTTTCCTCTGTTGTTAGATACTTAGATTGTTACCAGTATTTACTTTTTATGAATGATATGATTTTTGAAAAACAAGAAGCTCTGTTTTTTGAAATCTTGGTGAGTAGAAGTTAACAAAACTGGCATTTAAGCTGTAAGCAGTTTTCCATGTCACTAAAGGTAGCTGCCCGAACACTCCTCAAAACTGCATTTTGTCCCGGACACCACCAGAATTAATACAATTGTACAAATGGAAAGGACAGACCCACTTGCTATTTGGGGGGAAAATTTTGGGTGTCACCATCATTATAGACGTTTGTATATCAAGGATCTAAGTGATAAAGGGAATTTTTTTGGACTTATACTTGAGTCAGAATTGTATCTGCAGAATTTGTTAGTTTGGTAAGACGTGAATGCAGGGAAAAAGCAAAAAACTTTCCTCAGTTTCAAAAGAAACTGCTATGCGCCTACAGGCTGTTTTCCTAGATGGGGATACGCTTGTCTGCGGGCACCCAGGACACGCAGTCTCTTGGGAGCACAAGAAGATGGTACTGTTACTCATTCTGTAGCTCATGGATCTTGAGGTACTGCCCAAGCTTCCTGCGATTTCCGGAGGGTCTTGTATTCTCAAAACCTTTGCCTCTGGAATCCTGCTTCTTTGCATCTGCTGCTGTTCCATACCACATATACCCAGCTCTCCAATCCAGCTTCTTCCCCAACCCCCACAAAACTAATTCACATGGAGCATCTTGGACTAACAGTAGTGACTGCTGATGTTTCGTGAGTACTTATACTCTGCCCAGCATTGTTTGAGAACTTCAGAAGTACTGCCCAATTTCGTCGTCATAACAACCCTATCAAACAGGAACTCTAAATATCCCGACTTTACAGGTGAAGAAACTCAAGCACCGAAAGAAACTCAAGCACTGAGAGAATAGATACATTTTACTACAAGCATTATCCTAAAGTATCCGCTTATTCAAAAATTAGTAAGCATCCCCCAAACTCCACAAGGTCCTGGGGATTCAGTGGTGGAAACATAGACTTGGTGTCAGCCTTTCGGGAGCTCATAGTTGAGACAGGAAATAGATCATTAGGAAACTACCCGGAACTCAAAACAGATGACACAGAGGGTACCTCAGGAAATTTTATTTAATCTTTGTGGTTTTGGAAACTTCCGGAATGAAGTAACACCTGGTGGAGACCTGAAATGCGAAAAAGGAATAGAAATTCAGTAGGCAATGAAGGCTGGGTGGTGGGCAGTCTACGGCATGGCCAATAGTGGAAATGAGCTCTAGGCACAGCCAACAGGTATTCTCATGGACGGCCTTCGCAACTGGACTGGTCTCAGGTGTACTTCATGTTGGGAAAATTCTCTCTATAACGCAAATGATGTATAGTGATCAAACATTTAAAAGTAGTAATAATAAAATAAAGTTTTATTATTATTAATAACAAAATAATAAATAAATAAATTACTGTTAACATACAAAAAGGAACAACCAACAGATTTGTTCAATTATTTACGGTGCATCCGCATGATGGAGTAATGGGCATCCATTTGTAAGCAAGCAATCGGCCTGTATACTTTGATATAAAAGATGTACCGTTTAGTAAACTAGGAGGCCACCCAATGATATGTGTGGCATAGTTCCATTTGCGTAAAAATATGTATGTATAAAGGCACTAAGTGTCTGGGATGATTATAATGGGGTGTTTGTTTCAACTTTTGTTGTTGTTGCCAAAGGGTGCATGCACTCACTAGAGGCAGAGAGAGAGTGGGAGCAGGAGACAGCATTCCCAGTAAGGTGTGCGATTTCTTCATTTCTCCATCCTGCTGAGATTCTGGGCATACACATATGTGCTCAATGTGTTTTTTGAGCTGCTAGTGTATAGCCAAGTAGCCACCACACGTGTGTGGCCGCCTGGTCACAAAGCAGTCAGCGATGAGAGGCAGCAACCACAAGAGGGAGCCAGCCCCTCGGAATACAGGTTCTGATGTCTCATCAGACAGGAATCGGGCGATGCCGGGTGAATCCCCGCTTACGGCCCCTGCACCTGTTCCTCAGCAATTCTCACACTTGCTCAGTGTTTTCCACAGCCCGGGCCACTCCTGTGGGTCTGTCAAGTTGTTGCAAAATGTTCTCTTTTGTCTGTAGTACCTTGGCCCCCCCCCCCCCCGCCCCCATCATCATATCTTTCCTCCTTTCTCGGTGGGGAAGGTACAAGGGCTGGAAACCAGGCATCCTGCAGGCTGTGGTCTGCATGCCAGCCTCGCTCCTTACCGAAGGCCCTTTCAGAGCGTCACAACTGCCCTTCGCTTCCTCACTCGCGTGGAGCTAGCACCATCGGGTGACCACACCGAAGGCCTTGTGTGATGATACACTTAGAGCAGAGCCCAAGCGGTGTTTGTAGTAAAGCAAAGCGAAGGAGGTGCTCGGGAAATAGCAGTGCAGGCTCCCCCTGCCCTGCACATACGTTGAGCTCATGAGAGGCACCTACTATGTTAGTTTGCAGTTGGCTTCACCCCAAGATCACCTAAGGAGATCTATGCATACATCCTGCTTCCTGATCTCTTTTCTCAGAAATTCGGATTCAGTAGGATGGTGATGAAGTGAGGAATTATGGATGAAACGTTTCGAAGTTCTCCAGATAATTCTGAGCTGCCAACCCGATAGTGGTTTTAGGTCCTTGTTTGGAACCACTAGCATGGAGGGTCGGGGACTTGAAACCAGGGCTTCTGGGTTGAACTTCCTGCTTTGCTGTTACTCAGCTTCTCTCAAGTATGCTATTTGTTTAATGAGACTAATAATAAGACACCCTGCTCAGGAGGGGGTGACAGGGTCCGGACAAGTAAAGGCTGGTCGCCGCGGCCCTCCCTCCCAGCCTCTCGTTCTTTCCTGATCCCCTGCCCACTGGCCACTTCCTACACAGCCGTCCTTCCTCACCTCTCGGCCACTGCCCGTCACGTTCCTGCCACTCGGAGTGTCCTTCCTTTCTCTCTCCTGCCGTAGAGCTGGGGGCTAAGCCAGCAGCCCCCCTGCCTCCCCGATGTCACATTAGATGCTGCCTTTGGTGTCCTGTGCTTCACACTTGGTTTCTGACTCTGTTTCTTTGGCTAAGCAACAAGGCCCCGTTGGGCCAGTTAACATAACACCTTTCCTATCTCTCCACACTCCTTACCCTACCTCCTGCCCCCTGTCCCCAAGAAGCCAGACGTAGGGGACCGGTGGCCAGGAAGGGGAGTAGCAGAAGTTCTGTGTGGAGAAGAGCTGAAAGGACAGTGTCCTCCATCACAATTGTCAGCTCTCTGCCCGACACAGGTTTGGTACACAGTGAACATCACAGACAAGGCAGCAGACAAGCGGCGAGCGGTGACAGAGAGGCACAGGTTCATATCCTAGTAGGTTTCATGTTTTAATGATGTTACATCAGGTCTGGACTTTGAACGAATAAGATGGACCAGCCCTTCTGATTTTTTAGTTTAGACAGTAAGTGGCTGTAGGAGTTGGCCTGGAAGTGGTTAAAGGAGCCAATCCCATATGACTTACTGTAATTTTTTTTTAAGAGTGATTTTTGCCCTAGGGCACGTATGCTCACCAGAGAGACAGAGAGAGACACAGAAAGATAGAGAGAGTAGGCAAGAAATCATTTTCTGGGGGGATGGCCAAGCCACAATCCCTTCTACTCCATTCTCCTCTCGGTATTTTTGGGCACGCCCGCACATGCACCTGGTGTGAGTCTTAAGCTGCCAGATCTGGGACTCGAACAGTGTCAACTACATCGGAGTCTACTGATGTAACTATAATGCCATCTGCCAGTTCCATGACTTACTGTAGTTCGAATCCCAGTTCTGGGGGCCTGAAAAACACTGAGTGTGTGCGCCCCAAATCCCAACAGGATGGAGAAAATGGAGGAGAAAGGATTGTGGTGTGACCACAATGGGGCATACTTTCTCCTCTCCTCTCGTCTCTCTCTGATGGGTACACATGCCCTCTAGAATTAAAAAAAAAAAAAAAAGCAACTGTAGGATGGTCTTCTAACCAAGAGTAGGCAGAAAAACTGTGAGTCTGCTAGTTCTCATCTAGTTGCAGGACAAATTTATACTCACTGCTCAAATTTTAAAATAAAAGACACAAAATAAAACAACATCTTTATAACATCAGTAGTAGTGTCTATTCAATGGTCTGGTCACACTTAATGTTCATTTTACTTTTACTTAATGTATCATGGAATAATTTTTTATTCTGTTAAACCATGATTTACCTCTGCCCATCCTCAGTAGTACGTGCTGGTTGACATTGCTATTGGTCAGGCCGAAGCCACACGGGAGACCCAGTTCCATGCAGGCTTGCGCTAAAAGCCGGGTCTGGTGGCACATGCCTGCAGTCCCAGCTACATGGGAGGCTGAGTCAGAGGCAGAGGCAGGAGAATGGTGACATAAGTGATACCCGCGCTTATAAAAAAAAAGATTTATACTCTTGGTCTCTCTCTACCTCTCACTCTCTCTCTCTCTCTCTCTCTCTCTGTCTGTCTGTCTTTTTTTTAATTTTTGCTTTTTAGAATTTTTTAAGGTGAGGCGTCTTACAGGGCCCTTTGGCCCCTCCCTCCTAGGCCTTTGTTTTGTTAATAATCCCCTCTGCTCCTCCCAGAACAGCCCTTCTTCAAGAGACAGTCTGCTCCATGGCTCCTGAGCGCGCCGCGCGGTTTTCTAATTTTTGATTTTTATTGAAATTTTTTGAATATTAATTTTTGTTTTTTAGATTTATTCCAAAGTTTTTCTCTTCTTTTTCTCTGTTTCTTGTCTGTTTTTTGTTGTTGTTGGTATTGTTTCCCTCTCTGTGCTTCCTTTTCTGCACACTTCCCAACCCTCGTATTAATCTTCAAAATTTCGGGAAGAAACCTACCATCCACCAGATGACCAGAAATCGCTGCAGGACCACAAGAAATATGGAGAAGCAGGAAAATGCCTCTCCTCCAATTGAAACGGATAGCTCCTCTTCATCCACACACAGTTCAAGGGAATTCATGGAAATGTCTGATAAACAATTCAGATCACTCATAATGGCAAAGCTAACAGAGAGCAAAGAGAAGAGAGACAAGGATCTGCTGAAGGGGAAGGAGAAAAGAGTTGAAGAGTTCTAGGAGGTGAGGAAATTCATGCAAGATCTAAAAGAGGAGTTTCACACTTTACAAAAGAATCAGATGGAGCTGTTAGAGATGAAGGATATAATACAAGAAGTCAAAATCTTCCTTGAAAGTATTAAAAGCAGACTAGATCATTCAGAAAATGGAATCTCTAATGTAGAAGAGAAAATGGCTGGCCTAGAAAGGTCCACCATAAAGACTGAGATAATGGCCCAAAACTTTGAGAATAATATGCAAGAAGTACTAGATACAATTAAACGTCCAGGGGCGGCAGTCGGGGGCTCTGCTCCGCGTGCCGGCGCATGGGGTTGGGGAGGCGGGCGCGGGGGCTCCACTCCACGTGCTGGGGCGCGGGGTCAGGGCGCGGGGGCTCCGCTCCACGTGCCCTTCTGGAGTTCCGGCCCGATTGGGGCTCTGCCCCGCGTGCCGTGGCCGGGGCTCTGCCCCCGCGTGCCGTGGCCGGGGTCTGCCCCGCGAGCCGTGGCCGGGGTCTGCCCCGCGAGCCGTGGCCTGCCCCGCGTGCCGTGGCCGGGGCCTGCCCCCGCATGCCGTGGCCGGGGCTCTGACCCTGCGAGCCGTGGCCGGGGTCTGCCCCCGCGAGCCGTGGCCGGGGTCTGCCCCGCGAGCCGTGGCCGGGGCCTGCCCCCACGTGCCGTGGCCGGGGCTCTGACCCTGCGTGCCGTGGCCGGGGTCTGCCCCGCGAGCCGTGGCCGGGGCCTGCCCCGCGAGCCGTGGCCGGGGCCTGCCCCCGTGTGCCGTGGCCGGGGCCTGCCCCCGCGTGCCGTGGCCGGGGCTCTGACACTGCGTGCCGTGGCCGGGGTCTGCCCCGCGAGCCGTGGCCGGGGCCAGCCCCGCGTGCCGTGGCCGGGGTCTGCCCTGCGTGCCGTGGCCGGGGCCTGCCCCTGCGTGCCGTGGCCGGGGCCTGCCCCTGCGTGCCGTGGCCGGGGCTCTGACCCTGCGAGCCGTGGCCGGGGCCTGCCCCGCGAGCCGTGGCCTGGGCCTGCCCCGCGCGCCGTGGCCGGGGCCTGCCGCCGCGTGCCGTGGCTCTGACCCTGCGTGCCGTGGCCGGGGTCTGCCCCGCAAGCCGTGGCCGGGGTCTGCCCCGCGTGCCGTGGCCGGGGTCTGCCCCGCGAGCCGTGGCCTGGGCCTGCCCCGCGTGCCGTGGCCGGGGTCTCCCCCGCGAGCCGTGGCCGGGGTCTGCCCTGCGTGCCGTGGCCCGGGTCTGCCCCGCGAGCCGTGGCCGGGGCCTGCCCCTGCGTGCCGTGGCCGGGGCTCTGACCCTGCGAGCCGTGGCCGGGGTCTGCCCCGCGTGCCGTGGCCGGGGTCTGCCCCGCGAGCCGTGGCCGGGGTCTGTCCCGCGAGTCGTGGCCCGGGCCTGCCCCGCGAGCCGTGGCCGGGGTCTGCCCCACGAGCCGTGGCCGGGGCCTGCCCCGCGAGCCGTGGCCGGGGCTCTGACCCCGCGAGCCGTGGCCGGGGCCTGCCCCGCGAGCCGTGGCCGGGGTCTGTCCCGCGAGCCGTGGCCGGGGTCTGCCTCGCGTGCTGCATCAGCTGATGGCCGTCTCTGCTTCCCTGAGCCGCGTTCCTGAAACTGTGTTCCATGGAGATTCACCTACATTTGCGGGGCTGCACGAGACCCACCCTTGGTCCAGCCCTGAGTGGAGTCTACGTTCCCTCTTGTTGGGAACTTTATGATCTGATAATTGGAGAAAAAAAAAATCATGTTTATCATAAAAAATAATTAGAATAATAATAATAATGATTGGGGGATACATAGGAAAGATATTGAATGTTGAAGTGGGGAGATTAATGTCTCTGTACTGACTGACATGCATGGCATTCCCTTTTGAAAAAGCAATGTAATACACTGTAAAGTTATATGTAATTCAATGTAACAAAAAATGGATAATAATTAAAAAAAAAAAAAAAAGATTTATAGTCTTTTAAGACTTCAAGTATCCCATTATGTGAGTATATTAAAATTTAATCAATTCCACATTAATTTATATTCAGTTGTTTGCATTTTTTTGAGAGAGGTTTTTGCTATAGGGCTTGTGTGCTCGTCAGAAAGACAGAGAGAGAGAGATAGAGAGACAGAAAGTGAGAAATCACCCCCCAGGGTGGATGACCACCCCGCAATCCCTTCTTTTCCATTCTCCTCTTGGGATCTTGGGCACGCACATGCATGCACCTGGCATGAATTTAAGCCACTGGGTCCAGGACTTGAACCACTACTTGGGAGTCCAGTGACATAGCCACTACACCAACTGCTGGTCCTGCAGTTTTTTAAATTATGAAGAATATTGGGTTGCTGAAAAAGTCATGACACATTTGTGCATAGAAAAACATAGGAAAAAAGTCATGATTTTTCCAACAACCTAGTAATATTGTTATCTTATTACTTAATCTTTCCTCAATTGTTTCATTGTTTGCTTAGGATAAAGTCCCTGAAGTGAAATATCTGATGCACATTTAAAATTCATTCTCTCAAAAACTTAGATCAGGGGGCCAGTAGGTGGTGTGGTGGTTAAAGCGCTGGACACTCCCACATGGCTAACCATGGTTCAAATCCCAGATCTGGTGGCTTGCTTTCTCACTTTCCCTCTCTCTATCTCTCTGTGTCTCTCTCTGGTCAAATTAAAATAAGTAAATGAATAAATAAAATAAAATAAATATTTTTTAAAAACTCAGATTGGTTTATACTCTTGCTAATAAACAGGTATGTTTAATAACAGTTTTTCATATCCTTGAGATAATGGATATTTTTATTATTTCCAGGAAAGAACGGGTAGAAGTGATGTCCCATTTTAACCTGCAATCCATCGGCTGTTATCTACTGATAGGCACATTTTCCTGCATTTGCGGATATTTTTATTTCTTCTCTTTGACTTGCTCGCTCACATTGGTGAGTAAAGTTTTAATCAGATTAATAATTCCATTACAAAGTTATGTCTTGATATTTTCTTTTAGTAAAATTGATGTCAACTTGGTGGGCAGAGGTCTCTACCCCCCAATTATGTATAAAATGAAGGCTTCCAATTACCGTTTTAGATTATTTTTCAGATTCTTATCTCCTGTGTAGCTCAAAGTTTTATGGTATTTAAATTTTATTTTAGAAGAGTGTGAGTGAAGTCTGAGCATAAAGCTCAGACAGAAATAAGCTACGAGCGTGGCCCTTGGGGGAGCTGCTGCTTACCTCGCCACGTCTCTGTGACTCTTGGTTGATTCTGAAAGGCAGCGCGGATCTGCCCGAGATCGTCCTTGGGAGGTGTTTATAAAGACTGTAAAGGGTGTGTTAATGAGGCTGAACTCATTTTCTACGCACCTTCTTGTAAATATTTACATCTGGGTGAGCACATACAGACGGGGTCTGTGATCAGTTTCAATTTTCTCCTCACTTGGGACTGTGTGAAAACCTTCACCTGGCACGCTGAGGGACATGGCCATCTCCAGCGCATTCGCAGTGACCAGGTTTCTGGGACCTTTTCTTTTCTTTTCTTTCCTTTTCTTTTCTTTTTTTTTTTTTTTTTGAGAGGTTTTTGCTACAGGGCGCATGCACTCGCCAAAGAGACAAAGAGAGAGAGAGAGACAGAAAGCGAGAAATCACCTGGGGGGGGGGGGGGGGATGGCCACGCCGCAATCCCTTCTCCTCCGTTCTCCTCTCAGGATCTTGGGCACGCACGCGCACATGCCTGGCGTGAGTTTAAGCCACCGGGTCCAGGACTCGAACCACGGTTGGCTACATGAGAGTCCAGCGACATAGCCATTACACTAATTGCTGGTCCCTGGGGACCTTTTCCACGTGACTCCAGCTCTCGCTGTGCCCGGCATGTCGGAACGCTCGGCCCGCCGCCGGTCAGCAGGCATTTCCCGCTCTTACCTTCCTGTTGCCATCCAGACAGGGGCCCGGTCACTTCCGAGAGTCAAGGTCAGAGTTCTTCCTCTCTAGGACGAACCCACTGGGCACAAGCCCCGAACAGCTCTCTTTTTCCAAGAGCACCCAAACGCGTCTTAGGATAGTTCTTCCTTGCTCATGGGTGACCTTCCGAGCAGGCCCTGTTGCTTTCCTGATCACTTGTAGCTGGTAAAAGAGCTACACGTCGGTGTAACCGAAGGCAGCTCCACTTCAGTACCAGCACGTCCACTCTGACGGTGGCGGCCCTGGGATACTGGGCACTCACCGAGGTCATTCATTAACATCGCTTCCCCCTGCAGGACCAAATCATTTTCAGTAATAATCAGGAAGGGGAACAAATAAAAATAATGGCTAAGTCAGAAATGTAGACAGTGAAAATGTTCTTTTATTAAAACTTTCATATGTAATTATTCTAGTAAACAAAATATAAATAAAAATAGAAAAGATTACAATATAGAAAAGGAAAAAAGTAATGAATTAATACATTCTATTTATATAGGAGTTTTTTGTTTTTGTTTTTGAGAACGTTGCTATAGGGCACATGCACTCATCGGAGAGACAGAGAGAGAGAGAAAGCAAGAAATCACCCCCCCCTCCAGTGGGGATAGCCACACTGTAACCCGTTCTCCTCCATTCTCTTCTCGAATTTTGGGTCCACGTGCACATGTACACAGTGTGAGTTTCAAGCCTCCAGGTCCAGGACTTGAATAGTGGTAGGTCACGTTTTTTTTTTTTTTTTTTTTTTTTGGAAGATTTTTGATACAGGGTGTGTGTGCTTGCCAGAGAGACAGAGAGAGAAAAAGTGAGAAATCACCCCCTAGGGGGATGGCCATGTTGCATCCCTTCTCCTCCATTCTCCTCTCGGAATTTTGGGCACTTAACGCACACGTGCCTGGCATGAGTTTCAAGCCACCACATTCGGGATTCAAACCATGGTTGGCCATGTGGGAGTCCAGTACCCTAACAACTATGCCACTGCTGGCTCTCTCTATTTTAAAATTTAAATATGAGGAAAACTCCAAGTGGTTCTCATAGGAAGATAGAATCAAACTGACACACATGTTCTTTGTCTTTACCAAAAAAAAAAAAAGCTCTTGTTGCTTACTTCAAGTCCTCAAGAGTATGTTGTGCCGGAGGAGTTGGGGTCCTAAACTGTGCCTGAAGCAAACAGGAATCACTCGCAGCCCTGAAGAACTTACTCTTGGATCAGCGGGTGCAGCTAAGTCCAACTGCATTGGAACCAGCTGAACAGTGAGGAACGTTCCGAAGGAACTATGCAGAAAATCTTCCTTGGGCCGGCCCCATGGCCTAGTGGTTAGGAAGCCAGATCCCACTCGGTCAAATACATAGTCTGAGTTCTGGACCTGGCAGCTTGAAAAACACGGTTTTTTTAGGAGTCTGTGGTATGACCATGTCCCATGGGGGATGCTTTCTCTCTTTCTCTTTTTTTTGAGTTTTTTTTTTTTTTTTTTTTTTTTTTTTGCTATAGGGCGCGTGCGCTTGCCAGAAAGACAGAGAGAGACAGAGAGACAGAAAGTGAGAAATCACCCCCGGGGGGATGATCACGCCACAATCGCTTCTCCTCCATTCTCCTCTCTGGATCTTGGGCATGCACGCATGCACACACGCCCAGCGTGATTTTAAGCCACCAGGTCTGGTACTCGAACTGTGGTCGGCTACATGGGAGTCCAGCGACATAACGCTAACTGCTGGTCCCCCTCTCCCTCTCTCTTGTTTCTTTGATTTCTCTGCAAGCACACATGCCCTCTGCCAAATTAAAATTAAAAAAAGAAAAGAAATGGAAATCTTTATTAAGAGGGAAGTAGTAAAATGTGCTCATTTGAAACATACCTATCATTAATACTCAAGAGTGACCACAGCAATTGTTTAGACCTTAAAGCAACACAAGATATTCTGCTGGAAGAGGGTTTCTCATTGGCAATCCATGGCAGTGCCACAGAATGATGAAAGAAAGCTGATGGACTGCCAGTGAATTTGGCTATTGCTTTTAAGTTCTCTGTAGATGAAGTGCCCCTCATGTCTTGGTATCATATAAGCTCAGGGCTTTGGTTCAACCTTGAGGGGTTCATAAGAAGGAGCCCGCTTTTGTCATGCAGTAAAATGGGGCTCAAGGTAAAAATTATCCTCAGTTATTAAAGAAAAAAATTTTTCTTTTTAAACATCTGAGTTTGATGGCCAGCAAGTGGTGTGGTGGGTAATGTGCCTGGGTCCCACAATGCCAATCCAGTTCAAGTACTGGATCGGGTGGCTTGAAAAACACGCTAAGTATATGCCCAAAGTCCCAAGAGGAGAATGGAAAAGGAATTATGGTGTGGCCATCCCCCTTGGGGGGGTGATTTCTCACTTTGTCTCTCTCTCTCCCCCTCAATGAGCTCATGAGCAAAATAGAGAAAAAAGAAAGAAAGAAAGAAATGAGAAACATCTGTTTGTGGCTGCAGATTTGTGCTCAGTAACTTGTTATTCCAGAAACTGCTTCTGGGTGTAGTGGGTCTTCCTCCGTGGTGGTTTTTCCCGCATGGATAGAAGAGAGTTGAAGTTTTGTTCTGGAGAGAAGAATCGCGTTGTGCATAGGATCCACACTGAACTCGGAATCCCCCCATCCCACCCTCAGGGTAGAGGCGTGAATGTGTAACTCCGGCCCATGGTCTGCACGGAATTCAGGGGGTGTCCACGCTCCCGTTCAGTGGGCCACAGAGAACCACTTCATTCTCACTGCCCTTCCTTCCCTCCTCGGGAGCATTTCTGACCTTGTCTTTTTTTTTTTTTTTTTTTTTTAGAGAGAGAGGTTTTTGCTATAGGGTGCGTGCGCTTGCCAGAGAGACAGAGACAGACAGAGAGACAGAAAGCGAGAAATCACCCCCCAGGGGGGATGGCCACACCGCAATCCTTTCTTCTCCATTCTCCTCTCGGGATCCTGGGCACGCACACACACGCGCCCGATGTGAGCTTAAGCCACTGGATGTGGGACTCGAACCGCGGTCGACTACGTGGGAGTCCAGCAACATAGCCATTACGCTAACTGTGGTCCCCAGACCTTGTCTTCTTGGGGAATTCCTGGCCTGAGGCTGCTCCTGGGAGCTAACATGGCAGTGGGCCATAGATCCCGAAGATCTTAGTTCTGAGGAGCATTGATCTGAGTATCTGCAGCAGAAAGCAAGGGGCCTGCAGTTGGAGAGGAGGGGCTCTCGCGTGAGCAGAGAAATTTTTCTGAATAGTGAAATCCAACGTGGCTCTGCAAATGACCGTTGGTGGGCACGTCTTCAATCACGACGCCTCTTTGGTGGGGTTTCAGCCCGCAGTTATCTCCAGAGTCCTCAGTGGGAGGCACAATCAGCGCGCTCCCCCTTCGGGGCTGATAACTCTCCAAAGCCTCCCGGGGGTGCGTACCCATGCCAAGAAGGTGCTGCAGCAATTAAAGAAGGTTTTCTCCCGTGCTCTGGGGTCTATTTATCTTCAAGCTAATGTTCCAGTTGGTGCTTCCTTTTGCCAAGCTCCCTAACTACTGGCCTCCTACTCCTTCAAGGCCTCCTAACAGCGTGAGGAGGGTTCCAAACACCCTTCCTTCTGGTGAGGAGAGGAGAGCGTTGGTTGACTACCATCAAATTCGCAAGTCATCCTTGCTTCAAAGGCATCTTGTTGACCTATCGCAGGTCCTGTGAAAGCTGTGACCTAGAAGAGGCGCTGGGCCTTTCGTCCCCAAGGGCCAGCGGGAGGGAGCCTGGGCGGCCAGGACGATGCCCTGCTGGACAATGGGGAGCATTGACGAAGTGCTCCCATTCATTGGCTGAGCGACTGCATCAGTCATTCATTCACAGGCACAAGGTCTAAATTGCAGAACCAATTAACAGCACTAATAGCCCTTGCCTGAATTAATCTTAGAGACAAAAGGGAGGAGAAGTGGAAGTGCTATTAGCAAATCAAGCTGTACCATCCCTGCTTTATTGCAGAAATCTCAGTGTCTGTATGTGACTATTGTGTGCTGACTGCAATTACGGCCCTCATTTAAAAATGATTAAGTGGTTATAATTATTTTTCAATTAAAACTTATATCTTCCATTTATGCAACATTTCAGACTTCAATTAAACTTCTTTTTTAAAGTGCCACGGAGCCTAAAGATTCCTGCTGTCTCTTTTACCGGGAAACCCTAAACTCAGCCCAGATAGGATTTCGATGTCCGGTCTTCGGACTTACTTCCATTAAATGTAGACGCTGTGATGAAAGTTAGCCACGGTAGCATCTGCAGTGTCTGCTGGGAGCGGCCACTACGCCACCACCACTGCAGCTGCAGAAGAGAGGCCGTTCCACGCTCTTCTTGGGAGGCCCCCAAAATTTGTGACTACTGGGAAGGGTGCCCTTGTTATTAGGAGGCTGTGTCACTGGAAGAGCTGCCACCTGAGGCTCCGTGTTTAGAGGGTGCCGTCAGCTGTGCTCTTAGGCTGTAGAAAGATAGGAAGTTTTGAATAACTTTAAGCATTAGCATAATTTCAGGGATTTTTCTCTTAAAACCTCTTTTACTTGCTTTATTTTAGAGAAGGGGTTTATGTATAAACATGGCCTGTTTTATCTGCCGCCTGTGATTGGAGCATGCTCTTGGGAGTATGACCTACATGGGGACATTGTGAGTTGTGTGTGGAGCTGGAGAAAAGGTTTGGGAACTTGTAGGGTCTAGAGGTTCCAGTCCAGACTATTGTATGGAGCCAGGCTCACCAATGATTGTGAGGACCAGCAGTATTAAAAGCCAGTCTGGGCTCTGAGAAGCAGTGTAAGGTATTGGCTGTTATTCTGAGACTAGCCAGCCTTGGCCTCCTAGTTTAACTGGCTGTTCTGAATTAGTAACCTCAGTTTTGTTCTGTGTCATTGAAGGCACACATGATACATGTAGTAAGTTTTTTTTTTTGTTTTGTTTTATTATCAGGTTTTGCTATAAGGTGTGTGTGTTTGCCAGAGAGAGGTAGAGAAGGAAAGTGAGAAATCACCTCACGGGATGGATGGCCATGCTGCAATCCCTTCTTCTCTATTTTCCCCTTGGGATTCTGGGCATGCACACACACGTGCCCTGCGTGTTTTCCAAGCTGCCTGGGTCTGCGGCTTGAACCATACAGTTGAGATCCAGCCACCCTAATCACCACACCTGGGCCCACATGTAATACATTTTAAATCATACAATTAAACAAAATTTATCATCCTGGTTCTTTAGTAACACATTTCTGGCTTCTTTGACTTAATTAGGCACTGGTGAGGAAAAACGTGGCTTGAGAAATGGAAGGCCATGACAGGAATGAAATCTTCAGTCTAGGCTGTGGACCAGATCCTGCCCCAACAACCCAGATGAAACTTATGGCCTCTCTTCACAAGGAAGAGATGTGTTACTGGGATATAGTTTTTTCCTTTTAATTTTTTTTTTTTACATTTATCACAATATATCACTTAGCTTGTAAAGTGAGTTTACCCAACATGAATACACCTCACACCGGTCCAGTTGAGGGTACCATACATACCATCAACAGACAACAATCCGTTTCTGTGTCCCATAAATATCTTGCTTCTCTATTTTTCTCCTTAATTTCTTTCTTCATACTCTTCCCTTCTACCCTCTTTCCATTCTGTCTCCAGTGTTCATAACCATTTTCCTTGCTCCTATGTCCTCTGACTTTTCAGTTTCCACCATAGAGTGCAGACAGTTGGTATGTATTAAGCCGAGACATGCAATGTCTCTCTTTTGTAGTTTGGCTTGCTTCACTCAGCAGTAGATCTTCCATATTCACCATTTTCTATCAAATGCCATGATCTTGTTTTTTATGGCTGAGTAGTATTCCATAGAATATATGTGCCACACTTTTTCAATCCATTCATCTGTTCGTGGACATATGGTTTGGTTCCATGTCTTAGCAATTGTGAATAGTGCTGGAATAAAAATTGATGAGCAAGCGCTTTTCTGACTGAGCATTCTCCTACCCTTTGGGTAGCTACCCAGGAATGGAATTGCCGGATGATACGGTAATTCTATTTGTAAATTTTTGAGGAACCTCCATATTGCTCTCCACGGTGGCTGGACCACTTTCCATTCCCACCAACAGTGAAGGAGAGTTCCCCTTTCACCATGGCTCTGACAGCACTTACCATTTTTTTTTTAATCTTTACTATTCTATGTGGGGTTAGGTGATATCTCATTGGAGTTTTGATCTGCATCTCCTTTATGATGAGGGATGTTGAGCATTTTTTCATATGTTTTTTGGGCTGTTCATATGTCTTCCAAGAGAGTTGTTTGTTCAGCTCATTCTCCCATATTTTAATTGGGTTGATCTTTTTTTTTTTTTTTTTTTTTTCAGGTAAGCCACTTGAGTTCCTTGAGTATTCTGGTTATCAGTTCCTTATTTGAGGCATAGCTTATAAAAATATTCTCCCATTCTGAGGGTTGCTGATTCACATTAATTACTGTGTCTTTTGCTGTGCAGAAACTTCTTAATCTGATGTAGTCCCACTTATCTATTTTAGGGATAAAATAGATAAGTGCTTTGGGGATCTTATTTAGGAAGTCTTTGCTTACTCCATTGTCTCCTAGAGATTCCCCAGTGTTTTCCACCAGTAGTTTTATAGTTTGAGGTCTTAGGTTTAGATCTTTGATCCACTTTGAGTTGATTTTTGTTAATGGTGACAGATAGGGGTCCAGTTTCATCTTTCTGTGGTAGATACCCAGGTTTTCCAGCACCCTTTGCTAAAGAGCTTTTCCTTTTCCTACTGGATTGACTGGTACTCTTTGTAAAAAATCAGTTGGCTGTATGTTTGGGGTTTATTTCTGGGGAGGTGTCTCTATTCTGTTCCATTAGTCCAAATGTCTGTTTTTGTGCCAGTACCATGTTTTTTGATTATTGCAACTTTGTAATATATTCTGAGGTCAGGGTGTGAGATGCCTCCTACTCCACTCTTCTCGTGCAGGATTACTTTGGCAATACAGGGTCTTTTATAATTCCAGACAAATTCTATGATTTTTCTTTTCTAAACCTGTGAAGAATGTCTCTGGTAATTTGATTGGGATTGAATTAAGTATGTAGATTATTAATTTGGGTAGAATTGCCACTTTGATTATATTAATTCTTCCAATGCAGGAACATGGGATGACCTTTCACTTTTTTGTGTGTGTCATTTTCAATGTCTTTTTATTTTTTATTTTAATTTGACCTGAGAGGGACAGAGAGAAAGGGAAAGCGAGCCTCCAGGTCCAGGACTAGAACTGCCGTCAGTCATGTGGGAATCCAGCACCTTAAACCACCATGCCACCTGCTGGCCCTTTCAATGTCTTTTTAAAAAGATTTTCATAGTTTTTCTTGTAGAGGTCTTTGACTTCTTTGGTTAGATTCACTTCTAGGTATCTTATACTTTTTGTGGCTAAGGTAAATGGGATTACTTTCTTCAGTTCTACCTCAGGCTGCTTGTTGTTCGTATATAGAAATGCTATAGGTTTTTGTATGTTGATTTTGTATTCTGCCATATTACTGTATGTACTTATTACTGCTGGGGGTTCTTTCATGGATATCCTTGGATCTTCTATGTATACAATCATGTTATCTGCCAACAGAGATAATTTCACCTCTTCTTTCTCTATTTTAATGCCTTTTATATCATTCTCTTTTCTGACTGAGTTCCTAGGATTTTCAGTACCATACTGAAAAGAACTGAAAAAAGTGAGCAATCTTGTCTTGTATCAGTTTTTAGTGGAAAAACTTTTAGCTATCCCCATTCAGTATGTTGTTAGCTATGGGTTTTTCATAGATGGATTTTTATTGTGTTGAGAAATGTCCCTTCTATGCCAATTTTTCTGAGAGTCTTAATCATGAAGGGATGTTGTATTTTATCTAATGCTTTTTCTGCATCAGTTTATATGATCATATGGTTTTTAACTTTCTTTCTGTTAATATGGTGTATTATACTTATGGTTTTGCATTATGTTGAACCATCCTTGCATTCCTGGAATAAAAAGTATATGTGGTCATGATACATAATCTTTTTTATATGTTGTTTATATATATATATGATTGCTAGTATCTTGAGAATATATGATTTGCTAGTATCTTGAGAATTTTTGCATCAATATTCATCAGAGATATTGGTCTGTAGTTTTCCTTCCTTGTCATGTCCTTGTCTGTTTTGGTGATGAGGGTGATGAAGGCTTCATAAAATTAATTTGGAAGGGTTCCTTCCTCTTGGATCTTTAAAAATAACTTGAGTAGAATGTGGGCTACCTCTTCTTTAAAAGTTTTGTGGAATTCAGAAGTGAAGCCATAAGAACCTGGGGCTTTCTTTGTTGGGAGATTATTTATTACTGATTCAATACCATTGCTTGTTATGGGTCTATTCAGGCTTTCTGTGTCTTCCTGATTCAATCCTGGTAGAGTATATGTGTCCAGGAATTTGTCCATCTCATATAGGACTTCTTGTTTGTTGGTGTATAGTCGCTCATAGTATCCTCTAATGATGTTTTGTATTTCTATTATGTCTGTTGTAATATTGCCTGTTTCATTGCAAATTTGATTTATCTGGTTCCTTTCTCTTTTCTTCTTAATTAGTCTAGCTAATGGTGTGTCAATCTTGTTTATCTTTTCAAAGAACAAACTTTTGCTTTAATTTATTTTCTGCATAGTTTGTTTATCCTCTATTTTATTTATTTCTGCTCGAATCTTTATTATTTCTTTTCTCCTGGCACATTTTGAATTTTTTGGTTGTTGTTTTTCCAGTTCTCTGAAGCATGATGTTAGGTTGTCCATTTGCCATATTTCTGTCTTTTACTTGTGTGCACTAATTGTTATGAAATTCCCTCTTATGACTGCTTTTGTCATTCCCTATAGATTATGGAAACTCATACTTTCATTATCATCAGTTTCCATGCATCTTTTTATTTCAGTTTTAATTTCTTCAGTAGTCGTGAAGTCATTCTGGGGTAGGTTATTTAGTTTCCATATCATTGTGTATATTCATGGGTTCTTTCTAAAGTTAATATCAAGTTTAATTCCATCATGATTGCAGAAGATGCTGGATATAGTTTCTTTGCCTTTGAATCTGTAGAAGCTTGTTTTGTGCCCTGTCATGTGGTCAGCCTTCAAAAAGGTTTCATGTGGTGTGAGAAAAATGTATATTTCATGGTTTTGGAGTGGAATGTTCTATGGATGTCTATCAAGTCCATTTGAGTCATGGTATCGTTTAGATCCTGCTTCTCTTTACTTACTTTTTGTCTAGATGATCGATCCAAAGGAGATAGTGAGGTGTTGAGGTCCCCAACAATTAATGTATTGTAGTCTATCTCTCCTTTTAAATATAGTAGTTTTTCCTTCACATATTTGGGTGCTCCTGAGTTGAGCGTATAGATATTTATAAGTGTTATATCTTCTGGTTGAATTAGTCCTTTTCTACTACATTATGCCCTTCTTTATCTCTTCTTACAGTTTTTGTTTTAAAGCCTATTTTTTCTGAAATCAGTATCACTACTCCAGCTCTATTTTGGTTTCTGTTTGCATGGAAAAACCCTGCACTTTTAGTCTATGTATGTCTTTATCCATAAGGGGTACTTCTTGTAGGCAACAGACAGAGGGTTTCTGATTTATTTATTTATTTATTCATTTTAATCCATTCACTCAATCTGTGCCTCTTGATAGGAGACTTTAATCCATTAACATTCAACATTTATATTGTTATTTCTAGATGTGTCCCTACCATTAGGTTGGTTATTTTCATAGTTGTTTTTTGTTCTAGCACTCCCTTTAGAACTTCTTGAAGAGCTAGTCTGGTATTTGTAAATTTTTCCAGGTTTTGTTTATTTGAGAATGCTTTAATCTTTTTTCTTTTTTTCCATTTGAAGGATAATCTTGCCAGGTATAGTAATCTTGGTTGGAATTGTTTCTCTCTCAACACTTTTAATATATCTTTTCATTCTTTCCATGTTTATATTGTTTCTGATGAGAGGTCTGATGTTAGCCATGTGGGACAACCTTTGTAAGTAATTAGACATTTTTCTCTTGCCAATTTTAGTATCTTATCTTTACCTGTGGTTTTGGACAATCTGGCTATGATGTGCCATGAAGAGGATCTTCTTGGCTTGATTCTATTATGGGTCCTTTGTATTTCTTGAGTTTGGATGATTGAGTGCTTCTCTAGACTTGGAAAGTTTTCTTCCAGGATTTCATGGAATAGATTATCAATGCCCTGATTTGTTTCTTCACTTTCAGGGATACCAATTATTCAGATATTTGCACGTTTAATGGTATCTAGTATTTCTCATATATTGTCCTTATTTTTTTGGTTATTTTTTTCAGCCTTTTTGATGAGTTTTTTCTAGGTGAGAAGTTTTGTCTTGTACATCCAAGATTTGATCTTCTGCATGATCTAATCTATTTTTAATACTTTTGTGGGAGGTTTTGATTTCCTATATTGCAGCCTTCATCTCTAATAGTTCCATTTAATTTTTTTTTTTGGGAGAGATTTTTGCTATAGGGTGTATGCACTCTCCAGAGAGACAAAGAGACAGAAAGTAAGAAGTCACTCCGGGGCGGGGGGTGGGGGGGAATGGCCACACTGCAATTCCTTGTCCTCCATTCTCCTCTTGGCATCTTGGGCAGGCACGCACATGTGCCCGACATGAGGTTAAGCCTTCAGGTCCAGTACTCGAACCGTGGTTGACTACATGGGAGTCCAGCCACATAGCCATTACGCCAACTGCTGGTCATCATTTGATTCTTCTTTATGGTGTCTAATTCTTCTTTCAAATCATGGAAGGACTTCCTTATCTCCTAGAGCTCGTTGTCTCTTCTCTTGCATCTTCTGGAGTTCGTTGTCTCTTTTTTCTTGCATTTCATTTAGTTTTGTCACTATGAATATTCTGAATTCTTTTTCTGACATTTCCACATGTTCCATTGTACTGTTTGCAGATGATGAAGAAATGTTTCTTTCCCTTGGGGGAGAGATATTTTCTTGGTTCGTCCTATTTCTTGTGTCTCTGTGGTGGTTTCTGGTCATCTGGTGGTTTATATATTTCTTTCTAATTTCTGTACTATTGTCACTGGAACAAGGTATTCCAGTGGCCTCCCAGTTTCTTGAGAACACGTTCACCCAGGGCTGAGCTTCAGGGTTTCAGGGGAGGGAGAAAGTAGGGGTTGTGTGGCATGTAATGCATGTCGCATGCTTCAGGAAACTACGAAATTGGTAGTATCCTTGAGTGGGCAAAAGGCAGTTAGAGGTCTTAGGTGATCTCCTGGAAGTTGTTTGGCCAGTGGGATTCCCAAGGTGATGTTTGGCCTCAGTCCTCTCTGGCTTCAGACCCTGGCAGGAGCAGGGAAAGATGGTGGGGGGAAGGAGGTGGAGATGGGAGGGTTCTGCACATTTGGAAGTGGTAGGGACAATGGAGTTTTCAAAGTGATCTCTGGCTTCACTTCATCACTGGCTTAAGCTGCTACCAGCCAGCAGGTGTAGGGACAGATGGCAGGGGAAGTGGTTTTTCCTTTTTAAAAAATTAAATAAAGTGTCTTAGGTCATTACTTATAATTCCAAGTACCTTTAACTCTTTATGCATATCAGCTATATGCTAATCATTGATCAATAGAAGATTTGAGAAATAAACCTAAACAAAGACCAAGTTCATGTAATATCTTCTAATATTAAAATGTTATTTCTTGGCTGGTTCTGTGGGTTGGTGGTTAAGGGGGCCAGAATTCACATGTCTAACTACAGTTTGAGTCCTGGACCTGGAGGCTTGAGAAACATGTCAGGTGCATGTGTGTGCATGCCCAAAATCCCAAAAGGAGGGACAGATGGAAGAAAAGGAATTGTGGTGTGATCATTCCCTTGAACCCCCAGGAGATACTTTCTCCTTTCTCTCTCTCTGGTAAGTACTCATGCCTTCTGGCACACACGCAAGAGTTATTTCTAACTAAAGTTAAATACTTGGAATATCTATGTGATTGGCTCATAGACACAGGGCAGATGGACTGTGTTCTTTCCCCTATGTGGGCAGTAGCCAGGGCCAGGGGAAAGGAGCAAGATTTTACCAAGGTCTGTGTGTTTGGGTAAGTAGTGTGTGCCCAGGGCAAGGAAACCTGAGGACCTCTGGATTCAGAGGAGAGTGAGGAATTATATTTGGTGGAGTTAAGCATCAGAAACAAGAATGGTGGTCAAAACCTATCAGCAAGGGAGGAAGGAACTCGGTCAAAAGTCTCTATATTTTTTATTTATGATTTTAAAAAGTATTTATTTATTTATTTTTGTATATAGGGTCATTGGAAAGTCATGACACACTTTTGCATAGAGAAATAGAAAAATATGTCACGACTTTTCCAATGACCCAATATATATTTTTAGAGAGGTATTTGCTACAGGGTGTGTGCACTTGCCAGAGAGACAATGAAAGATGGAGAGACAGAAAGCAAGAAATCACCCCCCCCCCCCCCAAGGAGAATGGTCACATCACAAGCTCTTCTCCGTTCTCTTCCTGGGATCTTGGGCACGCATGCACACATACCCAGCATGAGTATCAAGCCTCTGCATCTGGGACTCAAACCACGATGGGCCATGAGGGATTCCAGTGATGCAACTGCTACGCCATCTGCTGGCTCTTTTTCCCGTCTATTTTTATAATGAAATTGATCTTTAACTTCGTCCTTTCTCCCTCTACCCCTTCTTTCCTTCCCTGTCTTTTCAACCCTGAGAGTATTCTTACCCCTCCCCATGAGTTAATTTTTATCTTTTTCCATTTTCTGAAACAGTGTATAATTGAACAAGATTGTTTTAGTACACGCTTACCAAGGGCTCCCTATGCCAGACTCCTGTCTAGTCCCCGGGGGTCTAATAATGCACAGAAGCCTTATATACTCTTCACAGAAGCAGCAGGACTCTCCTGGCTCCGGGGCTTTGGGAGTGAGGAGGAGTCTTTTGATTTCCAATTCAATTGTCTTTCATAGTTTTGTTTATACAGGTTTAAAACATTTTTTTTCTTTCATTTGGTTTTTCAATTTGTCTCCTAGAAACTTTTCTAATGTATCTGTTTACCAATACATTGAGATAAAATTACTTATAATATTAAATGATGATACTTATTCTCCACTATAGATATAGCTTTGTCCTCTTGTTTTTCCTCCATATTATTGCTGATTTCTTCCTTTTTTATTCTTTTTCAGTCTGGTTAAAGATTTATCTATTTATTTATTATAAAACAAAATTATATTATTTTTTATGGAACCATTTTTTAGTTCTTAATCTCTGACTTGACTGTACCGTTGTATTCCATCTGTTTCTGACTTCTTGAAATGACCACGTAACTAACTTACTCCCAATCTGCCCATTAAAAAGTTCATCTCTGGGAAATCAGCAGTTAGCATAATGGCTATGTCACTGGACTCCCACGTAGTCGACCGCAGTTCGCCTCCCGGACTCGGTGGCTTAAAACTCACGCCAGGTGCGTGTGCGTGCGTGCCCAAGATCCCGAGAGGAGAATGGAGGAAAAGGGATTGTGGCGTGGCCATCCCCCCTGGGGGGTGATTTCTCGCTTTCTGTCTCTCTGTCTCTCTGTCTGTCTGGCGAGCGCACGCTCCCTATAGCGAAAACCTCTCAAAAAAAAAAAAAAAAAAAAGAAAAGAAAAAAAGTTCATCTCTGCACCCATGGTTCTCCCTGAAAGGAACTAGGACTTTTTGAAGAATGACTGAGTCCAGATCTGGGGCAGAAAATATATAAAATGTGCTGGAGCATCTGTCGCAATAGATAACAAAGAAGCTATCAAAGAACACCAGAGTCATAACGATAGGATCCTGAAGCTCAATTAAAAGGGCTCATTCTTACTGGTCAAAGATGGGACAATATGACATCAAGAAGACTAATGTCTTCAGAGGATTGAAAGCATCATGTATGTTAAAATCCATGAGATTACAATGACATTAAAAATATCCCTTATGATAATCTTTAATGTTATGATATTAACTCATTATTGAAAAACTTATTTTTTAAAAAATTTTTGTTTAGTTTTAGTTTTTTTTTTTTTTTTTTTTTTTTTTTTTTTTTTTTGCCACAGGGTGTTTATGCTTATCAGAGAGACAGAGAGAGGGAAAATTAGAAGTCACTCCTCAGTGGGGGGGTGGGGGGATGATCGTGCAGCAATCCCTTCTCCTTCAATCTCCTCTTGGGATTTTGGGAATGCATGTACACATGCCTGATGTGAGTTTCAAGCCACAGGGTCCAGGACTCGAACCGTGGTCAGCCATGTGAAAATCTAGCATCTTAACCTTAACCGTCATGCCACCTGCTGGCCCCTTGAAAGCCCTTTTAAAAAAGGCAGAAAGTCAGTCTTTATCCTGCTTTTGTTGTAGAAATTATACTTAGGGTAACTAGGAAGTTGATGAGGTAGCTCTCTTTCTAGACTAATCCTAGTTAATAAATGAAGAATAATATATTTAGGATCTCACCACTTTGCAGTCCTTAATGAACATACAGAGGTAGCTGTGATCCTCAACAGCTGCCAACGCCTCCTGACTTGATGTACTAGGGAGGACATGGCACCACCGCGGGAGAATGCTTGCTAAAAAGGTCAAACGTTGATTGAGTTACATCTCGGCGTCTGAGATCTAACAGTTTATAGATGTGCAGAGAGCCAAGGGACAGGTTAAATGACCTCGTGGGGGAGAGTCACTAAAATCCCAACCCTGTAAAATTCTACAAGAAAAACACCAGGTTTCTTTACCAAATAATTAGAGGAAAAAAAAAAAAAAACAGAAGAGAGAGAGATTATAGATGAAAAGATACTTAAAGGACATATAAACCAAATGTATAAATATATGTTTGTTGGAATCCTGATTTGAACAAACTATATAAGCTATAATATGAAATGATTATTAACAATTTTAGTTGTGATAACAGAATTGTTGTTTGGTCCAAAAAGAGGGAGTCATATCTTTAGGCATACACGCTGAAGTATTCATGGATAAAATGTCTGATATATATTGCTCTAAAATAATTCAGCGTGGTCAAATTTGATAATGACAGAAGCTGGAGGATGGATATATAGAGGCTCATTATAGTCTCCCTTCTAGTTTGTATATGTTTGAATTTTTCTCTGATTAAAAAGAACATGTCTAGGGCTGGCAAGTGGAGTGGTAGTTAAGGGTGCTGGACTCCCACATGGCGGACTGCAGTTCGAGTCCTGGACCTGGTGGCTTACTTTTTCTTTCCATCTCTCTCTCTGTCCTTTTCTGGTCAGAGTAAGATAAGGAAGGAAGAAAGAAAGAGAGAGAAAGAAAGAAAGTTTAATGAAATAATTCTTAAAAAAAAAGAGAACATATTTAAAGTTTTAAATTAATCTCTAAATAGTAATTCAGCTTCATCCTGTATGTTTTCCAGGTAGTATTTTCACTATTGTTCAAATCTCAATGTTTCTCAGTTTCCCTTGTGATTTCTTTTATAAAAACATGAATTTTTTTTTTTAAAAAAGTTTATTTATTTATGGAGAAAGGGAGAGAGATGCAGGTCCACAGAGTCATCGTGCTACCTCTGCCCCAGCCAGTGGGGTCATGGGCACACTCCCAGGCACATTCATTGTGTTCGGACAGATCCTGCCAGGCCAATGGTGCTGGAGGCTCCACTATGGCCTTTCCTCTCTCTGCGCCTGGGCCATGAACCTGGAACCTTCCAGGTGGCCCCCAGCATCTCTCAGCCCTACTCTTACTGCCCACATCATCACAGCTGGGACAAAACAAGGAATTATTTAGTACCACATTCGCATACACATATGCACCTTCCATACTTCAATAGTACCTATTTTATATGTTATCAACGTGTTCATTGCTGGTTTAAGTGTGTTACATTGTGAATCTTCATCAGCTGAAAATTTTCTCTGGCATGAGAGAAAGGCAAAAGGGAAGTCAGCATGACGTGGTGGGAAGAGTCAGAGATCCTCAACGCACGGAGGGAATTTGGTGTGCTATTGCTGGCCTGGAGGTGAAGAGAGCCCCGTGTCAGGGAGAGGGGGACGTCAGTTCTACACCTATTACAGACCGTTAGGCTCAGAAGAGGACCCTGAGCTCTCGATGAGGACGACAGCCCTGGGTAGGCCTCAACTTCAGATGGGCCAGAGCCTGAGCAGAGCCTCCCTCCACTCTGTGCTGGACTCGGACACACCGAAACTGGGACATGATAGACCACGGCTGGTTTTGAAGTCACTGAATGGACGGCGACTTGTTAGCACAGCATTAGGAAACCCGCGGCAAGGGTGGATTTCTGCACAGGAAGTGTGACCAGCCATGGGGCCAGACAGTGGCACAGCCATAAACAAAACGCCCTGCGGGACTGACCACATGGGAAGGTTCTGGATTCACGTCTGCAGGACTCCTGACTATGCTGGGCACGTGTGTGCCCATGATCCAGGGTGGCTGAGGCAGCATGAATCATGATGTCGAGGGCCTGCTGTGGGGGCTGTGTCTCTCTCTTTCTGTGTCTCTCACTCAAGGGAACAATAAATAAATAAATTGAAGAAAAGAAAAAGAGATGTGACCAGGCGTGTCTTCAAACTATCCCTCGCTGTCCTGGTACCTAGACAGGTCTCCACTGCTCTCCCGTGTCACCACGCAGTGTAGTGGTTATACTTGCAGACTCCGGAGCCAGACTGCTTGGGTTGAAAACCCAGCATAGTGATGGGATCTGGGCAAGTTTTACAAACAATCTCTACCTTGGTTTCTTCATCTGTCAGTGAGGACAATACTAGCACCTCTCTCATTGAATCACAGACACGATTACATAATTCATGTACATAATTCTTAGAAGAATGCTGGGCATGTAGTAGGTCCTCGAACTTAGTGGCTGCTTCTACTGCCATCAACCCCGTGTCCATTCCAGAGCCACAGTCCTGAAGCCAGAGAGACCTTCCTCGAGCTTTCGCTTACTCATTTTCCAAACTCCTCTGCTAAAAATGCTCTGTCTGCATCTCTGTAAGGTAAAACTATTCCTCAGAGACGTTCAGAGCTTCCTGGAATCTGGCTGGGGAAACAGTTTCTTTCCTGAACTCATAACCATGGTGGATTTCAGTACAGGCACACTTCCAGACACTCTGAACTTCAGATACTCATGTTCAGAACATAGGCTTGGAGTTGCTCTGCCATGTACCAGCTGTTTGATTTTGGACCAGTTACTTAACATTTCAGATTCTTGGTTTTCATATCTGGAAAACGAAGATGCCAATTACAGTGAGAACAAAATGAAGTGACACAAAGTACCTAGCACAGTGATTCCAAGTGGAATATAGGGCTATAGTATCATTTCTACTTTTCAAGGGTCAATTCCAAGTCAGGCCCTGAAATGAGAGCCTCAGGAACTGCGTCCAGGAGCCCACTTGGGAATGGCCTCCAGCGCCGACCCCCTCATAGGAGGGAGATGGCACGCCTCGCCGGGGCCCCTCTTCACCTAGGCTGCTGGTGGCCATTGCCATCTTAGCTCCACAGCAGGAAGTTGCCTGAAAAATAGCCTTTGTCAGCTGTGGACTCCTTTAGGTGTAAGTTGTCTAACGTGAGGTCCCAAAGATGAGGATGGTGGCCCTGCTGCTTGCAAAAACCTCTGTGACCAACACACTTGCTTCAGCATCAAACTTGATGTCGCTGCTTTGCTCCTCTGTCTTCAGATGCCAGTGAAGTACTTCTCCAGGGCTGATTCGTATACCGTGAAGTAAAAGTTCCAGGGTCAAGTGGGGTTAAAATTTACCAGCTTTCACCCTCCCTCTTGCTTAGTGCTGGACTGGGCTACACCAGGCAGGGTGGAGCTGCTTCTGCACAGCCATGTCCCTGCTGTGTCAAGAATAAATGGAACGTGCCTAGGGGGAGTTGGTTCACCTACTGCCTTTCCTCTTTCTATGTCTTCTTTTTTTTCCCCCGGCGTGAGTTTAAGCCACCAGGTCCAGGATTCGAACCGCAATTGACTACATGGGAGTCCAGCGACATAGCCATTACGCCAACTGCTGGTCCTGTTTCTATGCCTTCTTGACAGCAAGATAGGGTCCATGGTTCAGAGAACCCTCACAGCACTGGGACGCATAGGTTAGTGCTGTCTCTCACTCACCCTGGGGCAGGACTGACAGTGGGAAGCCAGGCCAGGAATTGCTTATTAGGCTGGAGCTCTGCAGCAGTAACACCCTTCACCAGATGCTGTCAGGCCCCTGCCCCTACCTCCGTTCCTCTCCTAGCTACACTGTCTACTGGTGCATGTGTCTCTTTCAGAATGGCACATGGCTCCTCAGGCTTCTCATTGGCAACCAGGGCCAAGGTTAGAGTAGGTACAGCCTTAGGAGGAGTAACACATGAGTCAGCAGAGCCCAGTGAGCAGCCTATGAATGACACTAGTGATTTTGAATTTTCTAAGAGCACAACTGAGCAGCCACCACGAGTCCTGCCAATTTGGGAAGAACATGCCAACATTCAAAATAAGTGCATGCTCTGCATGTAGTCCTTGCCATGTTCTCCACTGGTGTCATAGCAGTCCCTTCTTTTACCACTTAACAACTTAAAAAATAATTCTAATATAGGCCTTCTGCCACACGAAGTTTCAGCGCGATGCCCAAATCCAAGAGCGACAAGAAAGTTTCCTTAACCAAAACTGCCAAGAAAGGCTTGGAACTAAAACAGAACCTGATAGAAGAGCTTCGGAAATGTGTGGACATGTGCAAGTGCCTCTTCATCTTCTCCGTGGCCAGCATGAGGAACAGCAAGCCGAAGGACATCCGGAACGCCTGGGTGCACAGCCGGATGTTCATTGGGAAAAACAAGGTGATGGTGGTGGCCTTGGGTTGAAGCCCAGCTGATGAATACAGAGACAACCTGTACCAGGTCAGCTAGAAGCTGCGGGTGAAGTTGGTCTCCTTTTCACCAACTGCACTAAGGAGGAGGTGAATGACTGGTTCACAAAATATACAGAAATGGACCATGCCCGAGCTGGGAACAAAGCAGCTTTCACTGTGAGCTGGATCCAGGGCCCTGGAGCCGCTCCCCCACTCCATGGAGCCGCAGCTGAGGCAGCTGCCCACCGCCCTCAGGGGAAGTGTAGTGACTCCGCTCTCCGACTACGAGGTGTGCAGGGAGGGTGACGTGCTGATGCCAAAGCAGGCCGGGTCCTGAAGCGTTCTGGGTACAAGATGGCCAAATTCAAAGTGAACATGAGGTACACGTGGGATGCACAGTCAAGAAGGTTCCAGCAGGTGGGAGACGACATGCCAGAGAGTGCGTCAGAGTTGGCAGAAGAATCAGAGGATGATGACGACGACTGATAGGGACTCAGAGCTGAAGGCCTCGGCATGTTCCGGGTCCTGAGTGGACCACGCAGCACTGCCCCCATCCCTCTGGAGAGACAGCTGTTTACTTTGCTGCCAGTGAAGATGGGAGCGTGATGGGCACTGACTGATTCAGGAGAGAATAAAACTGTCTGCAGGAGTCTGCCTGTAGGCAAAAAAAAAAAAAAAAAAAAAAAAGGGAAAAAAATAATTCTAATATAAAGGCATAACTCTGCTTAAAATTCTGACGATTTTTTTTTTTTTTGGAGAGGTTTTTGCTATAGGGTGCGTGCGCTCGCCAGAAAGAGAGAGACAGAGAGACAGTAAGTGAGAAATCACCCCACAGGGGGGATGGTCACGCCACAATCCCTTCTCCTTCAGTCTCCTCTCGGGATCTTGGGCACGCACACACATGTGCCCTGTGTGAGTTTAAGCCACCGGGTCTGGGACTCGAACCGCTATCGGCTACATGGGAGTTCAGCGACATAGCCATTACGCTAACTGCTGGTCCCCAAATTCTGACGATTTTTTAGACATGATTAATATTTATTGACTGCCTGTACTTGCATGTACTATTTTATTCAACCTTAAGCAAATCTAGGTGAGGTAATGAATGTTTCTGACTCTTAGTTGACAGATAAAGAAAAAGAAGCACTGAGTGAATAAGCAAGCTGCCCAAGCAAGATAGAAACTGAGGTGCAGGAAAATCAAGTCATGTGCTCAAGGTCACACCACTTTTAAATTCTATCATGGGAGTTCAAACCAAGGCCATTTCTACTCACACTTCATTGACCCACTCAAGTCACAGAGTAATGCTTGGCTTTAAGGAGGGAGTGAGCACAATCCTGAACAGGTTCTCTTATCTATAAAGAGGTAAGGACACCCACCAAAAACAAAAACAAAACAAAATGAATAATCCAGTTGAAAATGGTCATGAGCTGAGTGGACAGCTCTCTAAGGAAGACATATAAATGGTCAAAATGAATATGAAAAAATGTTCAACATCTCTTATCATAAGAAAAATGCAAATAAAAATCTCAGTGAGATACCACATAACCCCAGTCAGAATGGCTATGATCAAAAAAATAAGAAAGAACAAGTGCTGATGAGGCTGTGGTGAAAAGGGAACACTTTCACATTGCTGGGAGGAATATAAATTAGTACCACCACTGTGGAAAACAATATGGGGGATCTTCAAAAACCTGCAAATATAACTATGTTATGTCCCCGTAATCCTACTCTGGTTTTTACTCAAAGGATAGGAAAACACTTACTTGGAAAGACATTTGCACAACTATGTTTATCGCAGCATTATTCATGATTGCTAAGATATGAAATCAACCCAAATGCCCAAGAACTGATGAATGGATTGAAAAACTGTGCCACAAATGCACTACAGAATATTACTCAGCCCTAAGAAATAAGGAGACCCTGTCGTCTGATGAAAGGTGAATGCATATAGGAGATTTAATGCGAAGTGAAGTAAGCCAGACTTGAAAGACAAACACGGTATATCCCCACTCAATATATACTGAATGTCTGCACTCTATGGCAGAAATGGAAGGATATGAAGATACAGTAGTAGAGAGGACAAGTGTAAATACCAGAAACTGCATGGGAGAGGAGTGGATAGCAAAGGGTGGGTAGGAGGGGCTCAGAGAAGAAACTTAACAGATCCAAGATTGTGAATTTCTCTGTTGAAAATGATACTTATGGTAATATCTTTGACTTGATTATTGTGCACTGTTTGCGTACCTTGAAAAACATATTGTGTACTCTAGAGATGTACAATAATTGAATGTAAATAATAAATCTTAATAAAAAAGAGGTAATGATAAGGATTATACCAATTACATAGGATTTTAAGGAGAATTAAATGACTGAATGCATATTAAATGCTTAGAATTGTGCCCAGCATACACTTACGTGCATGTTAAACATTAGCAGTTACAATTCTCCCTATGGAATGAGCCATTTGACATTCACAACTGTGTGGATTTATTTACTCATTCCATAAACTTGATTGAGTGCCTCCTAAATATCGGACCACGTGCTTGGTGGTGAGGATTAGGGAAATAGACTGCACAGGTGCTACTGTAAAGTAAGGATAAATGGGAACTTTTAGTTCTGACTCCAAATCTTTACTCATGCTAAAACATACCAGTGAGAGTTCTGAAATCTTACAAAGAACACAGAGTCTACTCACCAATTTGGCTAATTTTATATTACTAACACATTTAGGGTATTGTCAGATTTTGTGGTGGCAGTTCTGAGATTTACTTGTATCCTAATGGATGTGATAATAAACTCATTTGTTAAATGGTGGAGAGGCTTAAAGACCCTTTCCCTGTCCCCAGGAAGCAATCTGGCCTTAGGTCACTCTTTAATGGAGGAAAGCGAATTATCATATAAACACTAGAGGGCAATAGCAACTCACTGATGCGATAAGACAAACATCCTCCCTCACAAAAGAACATTGGAGATGATTTGCTAAAACTAGACTCATTTAACAGATGAGGAAACTGAGTCTCAGGAGGGAAAATTGTTTTCTCAAGGCCACACAAAGGATATAGAATAGGGTCTGTTCTAGTAAAACCTTATTTACTTGAATAGAAGGCAGGCCGAATTTAGCCACTGAGCCTGAGATGGCCAAGTCCTGACATACTAGAGTCGAGTGGTGGTTTCCATGATACCTCACACAAATTTACCAGTCTGATCCCTGAAGAAACTGGATGAGTATTGGAGGATGACTGTGGATCCAAGTAGTAGACCTGACTGGAGCCAGTATGCCAGATGTGGTATCCTTTTTGAGAACAGGTTTTTAAGATCTCAGGTACACAATGTGACCGATATGTTCTTTTCTATCCCAACCAGAAATGAAGGCCAGAAATGGCTTGTATTCACATGGAACAAATAGCAATAGACTCGATAGTTTCCCCCCGGAGTTCTGTTAACTCTACACCCTCTGCCATAATATAGTCTCAAGAGATCTGGACCATTTGGGTGTCCTGCAGAACATTACATCCATGCATTACGTCAGTGACATCGTGCAGATCAGTCTGGACAGCAAGTTAGAGACTTGGCAAAACACATACTCCAGAGGTGAGAGAGAGACTGCATGAAGATTCAAAGACTTGCCACACTTTTATACTTTAAGAGTCCAGTGATCAGTGGTTGCTCGGACATTACATTCGAAGTAATAAAAGGTAAAAAGATTATTGCATCCATCATAGCCTATGAAAAAAGAAAGAAGTGCAATACTCGGTGGGCCTCTTTAGGCTTTAGAGGCAGGATATTCCATATGTAGGGATACTTATCTGATATATCCACTGAGTGACATAAAAGCTCCCAGCATTAACAGGACCCAGAAAAGAACCTGCACCTTTGAACCTATAATCCAGAAGAATCTATGACGGTGGCGATAATGCGAGAAAAAGATGCTGTGTGGAGGTTGTGACAAACCCCGGTGGGAAAATCACAACACAACGTCTGGATTTCTGGAGTGAGGCCACGCTGTCTACAGTAGAAAAACACATGCCTTTCCCTCTTGGCCAGAACCGCATCTTCCAGTAATGAACCAAAATGACGAACACAAAGGGAAAGAGGAGAGGCACCAATATATACTCTCTAGGCTTTTTAGAAAACATGGAGTGGTTCCTTTGGCAACATTTTTGTGAATCTATAAGAAAGGTGATATTGTAGACATCAAGGGAATGGGTACTGTTTAAAAAGGAATGCCCCACAGATGTTACCATGGTGAAACTGGAAGAGTCTACAATGTTACCCAGCATGCTGTTGGCATTGTGGTAAACAAACAAGTTAAGGGCAAGATTCTTGCCAAGAGAATTAATGTGCGTATTGAGCATATTAAGCATTCTAAGAGCAGAGATAGTGTCCTAGAACGTGTGAAGGAAAGTGATCAAAAAAAGAAGGAAGCCAAAGAGGGAGGTACCTGGGTTCGACTGCAGCGCCAGCCTGCTCCACCCAGAGAAGCACACTCTGTGAGAACCAATGGAAAGGAGCCTGAGCTTCTGGAACCTATTCCCTATGAATTCATGGCATGATGGGTGTTAAAAATAAGCTAATCTATGGTCTTTTAAAAAAAAAGAAAGAAAAATACAAGCCTTTCATAAAACAGCTAGACTCATTTAACAGATGAGGAAACTGAGTATCAGGAGGGAAAATTGTTTTCTCAAGGCCACGTTGTGCTGCTAGGCTCTGGTAAAGACAGACTGCCGGACCACGGCCACCGTATGACTACATGGCTGGAACTACTCATAACGAGCTGGGTCCTGTAAGACCCAGCAACCATATGTTGACTGTCCCAGAAACAATTCATTGTAACATGGTACATTGGGGCTCAAGAATGAGTAGGACTGGGAGATGCCATAGAACAGTATGAGAAGGTACTCCCGACACTGAGCACACCCACCACTCTTGTGTAAGAACTGTCACCAGGGAACCAACAGCTGGCATAATGGCTATGCCGCTGGACTCACATGTAGTTGACTGCGGTTTCAATCCTGGGCCTGATGGTTTAACTCATGCTGGGCACGTGTGTGTGCATGCCCAAGATTCCAAGAGGAGAATGGAGGAGAAGGGATCGCAGTGTGGCCATCTCCCCCAGGGGTGATTTCTTGCTTTCTGTCTCTTGTCTTTCTGGTGAGCACACGTGCCTTATAGCAAACACCTCTTGGAAAACAAAACAAAACAAAACAAAACAAGAACTGTCATCTGTATGTCAGGATCAAATATAACCGGCTGGAGCAAGGGGAAAAAAAGGCTGGTTTTGGTTTATGTGAGAGCTGACTTGTAAGTACAGACCAAAAATAGAGAACAGCTGTACTTCAACCTCACTTGGGAGTGATCTTTAAAGACAATAGAGAGAGAATATTGTCCCATTGGGCTTGGTTTTGGGTGGTAGACACGGATATTCATTTTTCATGGAATGATAGTGTCTAAGGTGAGACTACAGCTCGTGGGAAGTGATGAGTGGCCTGACCAGCAGGTCGAGGGACTGGAAGGAAAATCTTAGAAAACTGGAGCCAAGGGCGTCTATGGTGGTGGACGTGAAAAGACATACGAGAGTGGGTGACAGTGTGAGCTTTCAAAAGATTCGATTTCACTGGGAACCAGCAGTTAGCGTAATGGCTATGTCGCTGGACTCCCACGTAGTCGACCGTGGTTCGCGTCTCGGACCCGGTGGCTTACAACTCATGCCGGGCGCGTGTGTGTGCGTGCCCAAGATCCCGAGAGGAGAATGGAGGAGAAGGGATTGCGGCGTGACCATCCCCCCTGGGGGGTGATTTCTCGCTTTCTGTCTCTCTGTCTCTCTCTGTCTGTCTGGCGAGCGCACGCGCCCTATAGCAAAAAACCTCTCCAAAAAAAAAAAAAAAAAAAAAGATTCGATTTCACCAGAGGTTATAACAAGCATCTTACCTAATTTTAGGATGCTGTTAAGGCTGCTTCTCGGGTAATTTGGCAACCTCATGACTAGGGACCAGCTGTAAAGAAAAGGGTCACTATCTTGGTGGGGTGACTTCCTAATTACCAAGAGGAGGTAGACTGTTACACAATAACACCGGAGAGGAAATTATGTAAAACTCAGCTGATTTACTTGAGTTCCTATTGGTACTTCCTTGACCAACTGTGACTGTAAATAAACAGGTAGAGACACATCAGCTTGGGAAAGGTATGGTAACCAGAGGATCAGGAGACTTGAGTGCGAAGGTCTTGGATCATCCACTAGGTGAGCCACTGAGGCTAGAAGAAGTACTCACTGAGGGCAAGAATCTAAAATGAAAAGTGGAAGAGGGAGGCAATGGGATCATTTGTGGCCCTAAGACCAACTGCAGTGGTAGGGAGTATAATTCGTTCTCCTAAATTTCTCTGTATATAATTTTGCTCGGAGCGCCATAACAAAATACCACGGTCTGGGTGCTTAAACAACAAACATTTGTTTTCTTACAGGCCTATAGACTAGATGATCGAGGTGTTATCAGATTTATTTTTTCCTGAGGCCCCTCTCTTTGACTGACAGATGGTCATCTTTCTATGCTCTCCTGTGTTTTTTTTTTTCCATCAGTGAACATGGATGTTTGTATTCAAATTTATTTTTTTTGTAAGTTCCCAAATCATCATGGATTAGGACCCACCCTAAAGACCTCATTTTTAACTTATTTACCTCTTTAAAGATCTTATCTAGAAATATAGTTACACTTTGAGGTACTGGGAATTTGGGCTTCAACATAATGAATTTTGAGGGGATGCATTTCAGCCCATAATGCCCTTTTATGAGCTTCTCAAGAAGACACACCCAACAGAATCTTTGAATAGCTACTTTCCAACTGTATCTGAGAGGTGGATTTGAGTAGTACAAGGGGTAGACTGTGATAGACACCGAGGTGCACTACTCAGCTACTCTTTTTTAAAAAACATTTAAAAATTATTTTAAAAAATAAACACCAGCAGATGGTGTATTGGTTATGCCGTTGGACTCCCACGTAGTCAACCACAGTTTGAGTCCTGGACCCGGTGGATTAAAACTCAAGCTGGGCACGTGTGCATGCATGCCCAAAATTCCGAGAGGAAGGGATTGTAGCCTGGCCATCTCCCTTCCCCCCAGGGGGGGTGATTTCTCACTTTCTGTCTCTCTCTCTCTCTGGCTCTCTGGTGAGCATACATGCCTTATAGCAAAAATCTCTCTAATAAAAAAGATTATTTTATTTATTATTACTACTTTAAAAAAAGTTTGCTATAAAGCATGTGTGTTCACCAGAGGGAGATGGAGAGAGATAGGAAGAGAAAGGGAAAGTGAGAAAGCAAGCTACCAGGTCTGGGACTCAAATCACTGTTGGCCATGTGGGAGTCCAGCACCTTAACCACCACACTACCTGCTGGTACTCAAATACTCTTTTAGTTGTGGGGAGTGTGGAAGCATAAATCTTCCAGTTGTCAACTTTTTAAGGTTTGGCCTCAGCTAAAGAGAGCTATGTTGTCAGAGGTTGTATCTTTGTGGGTACTTCCACATCTGGTGACAGGGCAAGGCAGGGTCATAAAAGCTTGGCCATTTAGACCTGACATGGGCAACTACGATAGCCATATGCACTCCAGAGCTCTCTGCCAAGCTGGGCAAGGTTGTGTCAGAGACACATTGCAGTTTGACTTCTCCTTCTGCCCAGTCCTCCCTTAAATAATAAATCCCAGTAAACATTTTGTACCTGAAACTTCATCTCAAGTGTCTGCTTGAAGAGCCAAACCAGTGATATTTCACTTCTCATCCTCAAATATACTAGCTATATTACAATTCTAGACCTTATCACCATTTCAGGAAAAATTAGTTGAATAAATATTTAAATAATAGAATATTACTGGAAAGTAAGAATAAATATAAAGATTTTTTTGACTTATTGTTTCTGCCCTTCTTTAAGCCTGTCAACTGGTGCCATTACCTTGGCCCCAGTAAAGATACTTCAGATCTCATATTATTTATTTATGGCCAAGCCTCCACCTTATATCTTATTTCCAGTAACCACTCAATCTTTTTTTTTTAATTTATTTTTTTATTTGTTTACGTTCATTCACTACATCATTACAGCATACAAAATGAGATTTTCCATCCAGAGTACACTGTATATTGTCTCAATCAAGCACATCAACTTACATGTTATTGTCAACAAATAATTTTCCATTTCTTGTTTCCTGTATGTTTTGCTCCCCCCCCCCCCCCCCGCAACCTTGGTTGCCTATCTCTTACCCTCAGCCATCTCCCACTCTCTTCCCACACTGTCTCTGGTATCTATGTTTACTTTCTATACTGTTTTCCCCCCATTTTTTGTTGAATTACTAAAGATCTTAATTAATCTAAATATTTTCATAGCAAACACAGGTGATATATACATTTCCATGAACACAAGTCTAACTTTAGGCATCTTATAAAGTCGCACCTAGCTGGGGCTATATATCTTAACTGTGGTCATCAAATGGATTTTTTTTCCTGAAACTTTTCTTTTTTTTGTAACTTAATTTACATTCTTATCCTAAGCATCATCATAGCATACAAAATATGATTTCCCATCCAGAATATACTGCATAGTGACTTAATCATACATATTATTATTCAGAATTTTCCATTTATACTTCCTAGAATTTTTTACCCCTCTTTCTGACCCTCTGTCCTTTCCCACCCTCTTCTCCCACTGTCTCTGGTGTCTACAATTGTCTTCTATTCCTTTTCCACCCACATTGTATTGATCACATGATTTCTTAAATAATCTAACTACTTTCAATGGTAAGTTCATATGGTACTATTAAGAAAATCAGTTTTAACTTAGATTATAGAAATGCTAAGGAATTTTTCTTAAAGCCAGGAAACAAGTTAGGATTCTGTTCAAATGGTAGGTGCATAAACCTATCAGTCTCATGTACTTTATCTTCTGTTCTGGTTCCATTTTTCCTATTAAATTTTGGGATATAATATTCAACTCCAGACTTGTCCCTATGATTAAGCTGGCCACTTTCTTAGTTTTTGAACTCTTATTTCCATGTGTCTGTATTTAATTTTCCTGATATAGCACACCCTTGAGAACTTCTTGGAGATCTGGTCTGGTGCTGGTAAATTCTTTCAGGTTTTGTTTATCTGAGAATGTTTTTGTCTTTTCTTCCCACATGAAAGATAATCTTGCCGGGTACAGTATTCTTGGCTGAAATTGCTTTTCTCTTAACACTTTGAATATATTTTCCCATTCCTTCCTCGCCCACATTGTTTCCGATGAGAGATCTGCTGTTAGCCTGATGGGATGTCCTTTGTAGGTAACTTGATGTTTTTCTCTTGCCAATCTTAGTATCTTGTCTTTGTCTGCAGTTTTGGTCAACCTGGCTATAATGTGTCTTGGAGAAGATTTTCTTGGGTTGATTCTATTTGGGGTCCTTTATATTTCTTGGGACTGGATCTTCGAATGCCTCTCTAGGTTTGGAAAGTTTTCTTGTAGGATTTCATGGAATAGATTATCAATGCCCTTATGGGTCTCTTCACCTTCCGGAATGCCCATTATCCGGATATTTGGACGTTTGATGGTATCTAGTACTTCTCGTATATTATTCTCAAATTTTTGTGTCATTTTCTCAGTCTTCATGGTGGATTTTTCTAGGCCAGCCATTTTCTCTTCTACGTCTGAGATTCTATTTTCTGTATGATCTAGTCTGCTTTTAATACTTTCAAGGGAGATTTTTACTTCCTGTATTATAGACTTCATTTCTAATAGTTCCATTTGACTCTTTTGTAAAGCGTGTAATTCCTCTTTTAGGTCTTGCAAGAATTTCCTCACCTCCTGGAACTCGTCAACTTCTTTCTCCTTTCTCTTTAGCAGTTCATTGTCTCTCTTCTCTTCCATCTCAGTTAGCTTCAACATTATGAATGCTCTAAATTCTTTATCAGACATTTCCATGATTTGCATTGAACTGCTGGTGGATGAAGAGGAGTTACTCTTTTCCCTTGGAGGAGAGGTATTTTCTTGTTTTCCCATATTTCTTGTGGTCCTGCGGTGATTTCTTGTCATGTGATGGATGGTGTGTTTCTTTCGAATTCTTGAAGTTCAATCTGAGTGTTCAGGAGGTAGCAGAAAGAGGTGATCTGGAATCTCTTTGCTGCTCTGTTGTGATCCCTGGTGCAGCAGTTTCAGTAGATATTGAGGAACATGTTAACCCTAATAGTATTTTGATGTTTAGCTACAGTGCCCTTAGATCCATTTAGAAACACATTGAAGGGATATTGAAGAGTGGAGAGACAAGAAAAAAGAAAATGAAAGAGAGAGAAACAATGACAAAGAAAGAGAAAAAAAGACATAAAAAACCCACAAAAAATTGTAATTATTGTTTTTATTAAGAAAAACTAAAAAAAAAAAAAAAACACTAAAAAAAAACCAAAGAAAAATTTTAAAAAACCCAAAAAATAGAAAACCGCACGGCGCGCGTGAAATGACTACTTTGCAGGAGCCATGAGGAATCTGCTTCTGAACGAAGGCCTCAACTCTCCTGCCTGGGCGGAGGGAGCAGAGGGGATTATTAACAAAACAAAAGGTGGAGCTGAGAGCAAGAGAAAAACTTTACCTTTAAAAAAAATCATAAAAAGGAAAAATTACAAAAATATGAGAGGACAGAAGTAGAGAGAGACAAAGACAGAGACCCAGAGGCAGATAGAAGATCAGAGGGGCTCCCTACCACGCTAGCTTTGTTTGTTGGAGGCTGGATTATCAGTAGAAAATCTTCATTTTTCCTGTCCCTTGAAATGACTACTTTGCAGGAGCCATGAGGAATCTGCTTCAGTAACCACTCAATCTTGTCCCCCTGTGTGAGTTGTTTACCCCAAGTAATTCTGGGATGCTGTGTTGAACTATTGGAGCACAGAGAAGAAAGCATATGCTTCTTGAGGTCTTATGTTTGCTGTTTTGCTCTTTTCTTCTCTCTTTACATTAGAACATAATTTTTCATAATGTGGTGCTTTGTTTTCATGTAAAAAAGTGACAACTTGTACTTTAGATCAAGTGTCAGGACTAAACACTCACAGAAGGATGGCATGTACAATAATATAAATGTTGGAAGTATACAATAGTATGGTGATGAAAATGAGCACATATCCTGTCAAAATGGAACTTCCAACACACAGATCCATCAATCAGTGACCATATGTAGCTATTGTTTTTTTTTTTTTTTTTTTTTTTTTTTTTAGCTATTGGTTTTAGTATGTATTGAAAGATCATCTAATTTATTTTAAAAGAAATAAAAAATCTTTGTGTAAAAAAATTGATAACTTGAAGGTGGTTCTATTTATCCTTCGTATAGACTTTTCCATCTTTCCTTATTTAGTCTCAACTCCTTCTCTTCTCCTACCTCCAACTTATTTTCTTCCTCTTCCTCCTTCTTCTCTTTTACAATGATTGATTCTTCCTAAGAGAACATGTTTAGAGGAAGAGCTGAAAGACATAGTCCCTGCTTTCAGGGAATCCCCAGGAAAATATAAGTGTAATATCCAGAGTGTTCAGTATGATCTTAGCAAGAGCCAACAGCTCTCTGGGACCATGACATACAGCTTTCTGGAGGAAGTGGGGCTTGGTTTAAGTGCTGAAGGATGGGATGAACATGGTCATGTTTGTTTTTGGATTCTAAGTTTCATATGTGCTTGTTTGAGGGAGTTTGACCTTCAGTTATGTGACATGCCAATATGATTAGTTTACCATTTCTTTTATATAAATGACTTTTTCTCATGTGACTGAAGGACATTTGGAAACAATTATTTTAATTTGAAATTTCCATCAGAAACCTTACTATATACTGTTGATTTGCCTTATCAACCAGTTCACCCAGGTGGCAGAAAAGCCAACTTTATCCTAGTTTGAACTGCATCACCTCAAACACCTCAAGAAGAGCTATGATAATCAAAGAAGTTTAGTAGTATATTGAGTGCTTCCATATTTCCTTTCCATTTGGTCTTTGTGTGTACATGCAGATTTGCTCATCACATGTGGAACTCTACATTGAAAAAGAGTAACAATATTTCAGTCAGAACACAGCTCATCGAAACGTGTCATTTTTCAAACTGGAGATTGAATGACTTGGGGCTTCTTCAGAGGCTCCCTAGTCCTAGCGTCCTTTTCTTTTTCTAAACATGTTAGTGTTCTCCCTTCTCCAGGCTGCAGTTGCTAGATGCTGACCTGCCATTCCCAGAAAGGGAATGTCATACATTTTCCATGTACCAGATATTTAGCTTAATTTTCCCATTTTTCAGGAGAAATAAGAAAGAATATTGTACTGATTGCTAATCTGTCCCACATTTCTTACAAATGTCTGATACAGCAACACTCGAATGATTGATTCTTTGGTGGTGTATATTTTAAAGCCCTATCATTACTTATATGCCATTTTCATCAATAATTTCATTGACACAAACTAATTCTTTACTGTTTATAGCTAAGTAGAATTTATAAGTAGGAATAACATAAATTCTGTCATAGTGTAATGTCCTAGAATTAACTAGCATTCATACTCAGGATCATCACAGGGAAAAAAGCCAAACAGTACAGCCACTGAAAAACCAGCCCTCCATGAATTATTTAGATTTGTTCAAAGTTTTAAATCCCCCACTCCTCACTTATGTGAAAATAAATCAGTTTAGTATTAACTTTCACAGTGTAACACATTATTTAAAATAAAATCAGTCAGTCCCTCAGAAATCACAGAGCTCTGATTATTTATCTTGAGTTCTAATTCCATTTCCCCAGTCTTTGCCCTGTTGAATCCTATGCAGAGATATGATGGAGCTTGGCCAGCATCTGGCCAGTGCATGGGCCACTTCTCCATCTGCAACAGAGGGATGGTCTGAAATAACCTGCTTGCTCAGTCAGGTAAGGGGGTTTTCACAGCAAGACCACAATACCACAGCTCTGGCTGCCTCACAAACACACTGGGGAGAAACATTGGCTGAGTGTTGGCATGGGCCCTCTCAGGGACTGTTCAACTGCGGACCACATAGTTGGGGCAAGCCTGAAGAATGAAGAGAATTCCTTAAAAGCAGTAAGTGTCCCATGGACTCTTAATAATCTGGAGCACCTCAGACAAGCGATCCTCTTGGATGTCTCCACAGTGAAGCCTCTCTCTTCCAGAAGCACAATAAGACCTCATCAATGACCCTTCACGTGAACGCTACTACTTACTAGTTTTCCTTAGTCATAAACACATATCTAAATCCTTGAGAAACAATGCTATTTGTGCCCAAAGCCAAAATAAATCAAATATCCATCACACCCTCTGTTAATGCATTTGACATAAATTGCATTTAAGCCGAGCTAGGGTGTGATCACACAGCTGTTTGATAGCAGTCGTTAATATACACTGCTCACTTAGGCTCTGGGGTTATCACTGACATGCTTCTATACAAAAACGGAATCTTTCTATTTTGAGAAATTAACATAGTCTGAATGGAGAAAGTCTAGAGGTCACAAAAATGGTACAATCCATTCAGCACTTCTGTCTCCAAGTGACTGTATTACAACAAATTATGAAATGCAATTATGGCCATAGAACATCAGAGCATTTGGCAAATTCAGTTAATTCAGTCAAAACAAATCATCCAGAATTGGCTTTGACTTCAGATTGAATTATTTCTGGTTTCATTTGGTGCTTTGCCTTCACATGTACAGTTGGGATGAGGCTTTTGGGGGCAAAATTTTGGTGGGGGTGCCAAATCCAAGAAAAAAAAGTAGAATGTCTATAAGTGTAAGGCCATTTCTTGAATTTACTTTCAAGTGACCGCCCTGGAGAGACTCCGCTAAAAGCCCACATATTATTTCTCTGCTTCAGTCTATGACTCACATTAACATATGTAGTTGCTCTGAGGATTAAGGAGGAGCGAAATGGAGCAGATGCATGAAGAACCCAGCACTATGTGGAGGACAGGACCTTGCATCTGTGGCTAAAAAATTAACTTGTCTTCCTTCTACATAATTTTGTGCAGGGTAGAGCTGATTTTAAAAATCATAAAGCTGAATTTACCAGACCAGATAAAATACCTTGGGGAAAAATGCCCAGAACTGACTTGAAGTGTGTCAGACAATTGATCTGCTTCAAAAAGGGCTGTGGGGAGGACGAGCAGGCAACAGTGCTGTGAAGTCAGGCCCTCGGTAGAAACACCCTGTTTTCTTTCTATGTCTTCCTTTCATATTTCCTCCCACTCTACCACCTTGTCATTGTCCTTCCCCACACACCAAATGACAGGGACAGTCCACTCCTTTGGACAGATGCTAGTTTTAATGATCCATTCTGGATTCATGTAGTCTCAGCCTGCGGTGGGAGGAACTTTGACTGCTTGTGTGATTGGAAACTGGGTCTCCCCTCTGACTGCAGGGTCTTCATGGTTTCTTCACTTGAGTGCTCCCTTTGACAGACAAGCCTAGTTTGTGGTTACCAGTGGAGTCTGCTCTGTTCTTCAGTCTGTAGAAGGGGGTCATCCTGGTTCTGAGGAAGAGGGGACATTTAACTTATTATCTTGACTGTAAGTGATAGCAAAAGGAGATTAGGAACTGGGACAAGAAAGACTTCCCAATGATCAGTTGTTCACTCATCAAATGTTTACCCAACGTGGACTTCTGGTTAGGTTTTACATGTATTAGCATCATATAGGTTAAGTGAGGCAAGGGGTTTCCAACAGAGTAGGGAAGAATTTCAGTACAGTCTGATAAATTCTCTGATAACACAAAGGCAGAGGCCAAACGTGTACCTCACCAAGTTTTCTAGTTGGAGGGTGTGGTGCTGATCAAAACTGAGTTGAGAGAATTCGAGTAGAGCTCAATAGATGAAGAGAAGAAGGAGGAGATTCTGGGCAGAGAGCACAGCACAAGTACAGCAATGAATTTGTGCAGGAATAGGTGACTGGGGGAAGCTGCGAGATGTTTTCTCAAGACTTTTTTTTTTTTTTTTTTTTGGAGAGGTTTTTGCTATAGGGCGTGTGCATTCACCAGAAAGATAGAGAGAGACAGAAAGCGAGAAATCACCCCCCAGGGGGGGATGGCCATGCCAGAATCCCTCCTCCTCCATTCTCTTCTTGGGATCCTGGGCACATGCACACTTGTGCCCGGCGTGAGTTTAATCCACCGGGTCTGGGACTCGAACCACGGTCAACTACATGGAAGTCCAGTGACATAGCCATTATGCTAACTGCTGGTCCCTTCTCAAGACAATTTTAAGAAAAGGCCATATCTTGGGACTGGCAGATGACATGGCGGCTAGTGGCACTGGACCCCCACATGGCTGACCACGATTCATGTCCCGGACTTGGTGGCTTGCTTTCTCACTTTCCCTCTCTCTCTGTCTCTCTCACTCTGTCCCTCTCTCAACAAATTAAAATAAATAAATAAAGTTAAATAAAATCATTCTTTTTTTTAAAGAAGAAAAGTCATATCTAAACTACTTGGATATTTATACAGCATGCATAATGCCCAAAGCCAGATAAACCTTGTATTACTATCTGTAAAGGTCACTCTAAGCCTAAAGCATACGCTGGGCATTTTATCTATGACATCTGTTTTCAAGGCACTTTGAACTTCTCAGAAAGTTAGGTGACAAGCCCGGCACAACTACTCGGTGATGCTCATTTTTGGTGAGCACTGAAATTTCCTCAATGAAAGCAAAATTGCCTTGTTTTCTGGTATTTCTCTTCTTAAAAAGGGAGCCTTGTAAACAAACATTCTGGTTGTGTACTTTATTTGTGCAGGGACATGAAACATATTATATTCCCTGTCTGCCATTTCTTAGTAAAAAGACAACTTCCTCCTTCCTTGCTCTGTGTGGGAGCCCATTCATTAGCATGAGCTTTATCTAGCAAGCTTCGAATTCCTTCTTTTCTGCCCCTCTTCTCCAACTACTCCTCTTTGGCTTCTAAAAGCAAGGACAGGTCTCTTGCCTTTGTCATGAGCATTTGGATGAAATGTTCTGACAAATACACACATATGTGCACACAAAGGCATGAAAGCCCATTTTTAATTGGAAGTGTTTTGTTTTCCTTGGGTTTTAATTTTAAATGGAACTCACACTCGCCCTCTCAGGCTAGTCTTCCAGGCCGAGGTATTTCTCTGTGTCCATGCTTTCATGGTGTAGAATAATAGCTTTTGTTTCAGAAGTACAGGGCAAGAACACCTCGAATGCCAGAGGTCTGCATTATATCCATAACGGTAGATTTGGATGGCAAAGCAGAGACTGGGGGAAGGTGACAGTAAGTGTTTTCCATTGGTGAGCCTGAGTCCTTCTAGCAATGGGGCCACAATGGGCACCATTCTGAACACAGAACAGGCTCCTACAACAGAGGCACCGAAACACACACATTCCACACAATGTTCTTTGCACCACAACCTGCTTCTTGGGGTGATTGTTACAGAACAAAGAGGACATTGTCTCCTGTGAATCCACTGAGCCTTGTGTGTTAACACTTCTTTCTTTAGAAAAATTAAATTTTGTCTTTTCATTCTTTTCTTTCTTCCTCTCTCCAAAGTGAATGGACTAAAGTGAAATTCAGCCTTGGTTCCAGGATCAGAAAATCCAGTGGAGAACTTGAAATGGTTGGTAAGAAAAGAAGACTGGCTAGAGGTAATGAATTAAACAAGCGCTCAGTTACTGCATCTCTTTTATTATTTTTAACGAGATAGAGGAAACGGTCTCAGTCTTGGAATCTGCAAGAGCAGGTCAATGCCAATGAGTTATTTTTTTTATTTTTTATTTTTTATTTTTTTTGAGAGGTTTTCGCTATAGGGTGCGTGCGCTCGCCAGACAGACAGAGAGAGACAGAGAGACAGAAAGCGAGAAATCACCCCCCCAGGGGGGATGGTCACGCCGCAATCCCTTCTCCTCCATTCTCCTCTCGGGATCTTGGGCATGCACGCACACGTGCCCGGCGTGAGTTTTAAGCCACCGGGTCCAGGATGCGAACTGCGGTCGACTATGTGGGAGTCCAGTGACATAGCCATTACGCTAACTGCTGGTTCCCGCCAATGAGTTATTAATGCACAGGCAGGACTAGCTGGAAGAGTTGTTCCTCTGCTAATTGAGAGCCTAAGCCCAAAGATCCTCACACTCTCCTTCTGGAGATATTCCACTACTGTAGAGACAAATTAACTCTCTGCAAGAGTCAGTATTTGTGAAAATTCCAATGCCATTGGATTTATCTACAGTTAAATATTATTTCAAATTTTGTTTATTAAATTTTTTCTCTGTCAAAATTTCTTTTTTTAAGTTTGTGTTTAGTCAGGCAGCAGTACAAAGCCCTATATTATGTTCTGAACTAGCTTTCACTGGAAGTGAGGTGGTTCTTCGTTCCCTGGGCACAACTGATCTATGGTCGTGTAACCAACATCTAGTAAACACTCTGTAGCTAAACATTACAAGACCTTGAGATCTTGTCTAACTACATTATAGTTTTTCTAGATTTTAATGCCACAGCTTTATCTATCATTTTTTTTTTCAGAGAGATTTTTGCTATAGGGCACGTGTGCTCACCAGAGAGACAGAGGGAGACAGAGAGACTGAAAGCGAGAAATCACACCCCCAGGATGGCCATACTGCAGTCCCTTCTCCTCCATGCTCCTCTTGGGAGTTAGGGCATGCAAGTTCATGCGCCTGGTGTGAGTTTTAAGCTGCCAACTCTGGGACTTGCACTGCAGTTACCTACGTGGGAATCCAGCACCGTAACCATCACGGCATCTCTTGGCCCCTTATCTATCATTATTGAAGTCGATTAGTGGGCCCATGCGAAGGAAAAATAAGGACTAGTTTCCTGGCCACTGTTCAAGCCCTACCTCACATCCTAGCTGCTCTAAGAAAACCACTTAGCCCAAAGTAAAGAAACGTGAAGGAGTAATGAAAGAGGAATCGAAGTACAGCTGTTGGGCCAGCCCTGTAAGCTAGTGGTTCATTTGGGGAGCCAGAGCACACATGGCTTACTGTGGTTCAGATCCCAGCCTGGTGGCTTGAAAAACACACAAGGCAAGTGTGTCTGCATGGCCAAAACCCCACGGAATGGAGAGACGAAGGAAAAGGGATTGTGACATAGCCGTGCCCCAGTGGGAGGGTACCTTTTTCCTCTCTCTCTGTGTCTCCCTGTCTCTCCCTGGCAAGTGCATGTGTCCTCTGGCAATTAAAAAATAAAAAGGAAAGCCTGTTGAGTCAGCACTGGAGTTCCCCATTCTCCCAGTTGCCTCCGAAGAGAGTCGCCAAAGCCTCACACTTACATTGACAAAACTCTTCTAGATCCAATCTGATTAATTCTGGTCACCGACAGGCCAGCTTGTCCTAGCAGAGCTGCCTTCTTAGAAGGGAGATAGCCACACAATTTCTAAAGATTAAGTCGCTCCGATTCCATTCAGAGTCCTGGGTTATTTCGGGGACAATCCTCACGTTCGAGATAGCGGGCTCAGCACTCGAGGGCCTGTTACTTCCTCGTCAGTGCTTGCCTGGAAAGCGGGGCAGGGCTGTGATAAGTCCTTTATTAGAGTCTCCTGGTCGAGAAAGACTGGTTTGGGCTATCGCTGTGATAATTTGAGAGATTATCATGGTTTCACCTCCAATTTTTTATTTTAAAAAGATGATTTATTAAAATATTGGGTCATCGGAAAAGTCACGTCGCATTTTTTGCACAGAAAAATACATCATGATTTTACCAACGCCCCCATGAATAATCAAAGCAACTACATCAGGTAAAGTGAGCAGGCAAGTGTTTCTTTCTGGGGTCAATCTGTGACCCCCTAAAGAAGCAGTGTAGTGTTGCAGTGAAGTGGGGGCTTCTGGATTAGAATTCTAACTTCATCTCTTTGTAGCTGTGAGAGTCTAGGAGAGATAACTATCATCCCAAGATCTTGCTTTTCCTGTCTGTAAAATGGGAATAAGGAGAGCGTCTACTTAAAGGGTAGTTGTGGGATCAAATACCAAGCGGCTCAAAGAGCGTGTGGCGCCAAGTACGCCTCACTGCATGTGAGGTGCTGTGACTCCAAGCCGAGCAGGTATCCAGGCCTCTGGTACATCTTCTCAGTGTCCCTCGTTGCTGGGGATGATTTTCTTTCACCCGGATCAACAGCTAGCTACGCGAAGACGACTCGCTTGCTCCTGTCGCCTTCCCAGTGGCCGCCAAGGCTGGCTGCACACTGAGGTCTTCATGCTCTGTATCCCACGTGGTAATGTAGCAGGGGCCATTCCAGCCCACCAATAGCCGAGCTCCTTATTTCCAAGAAGAGTTTTTCTCCATCTCTTTATGAACAAGCTGCTTTTCCATATCTGTTCAACCCATTATTTTAATAACAAAGCTTGTTTACATGTTAAACCTTTCGCTGTAGTTCTTAATCTCAGATTTGGCTCAGAAGTAAAGAAGAAAAGTAAAAAAAAAAAAAAGTAACTGACATCATAATAATTTATAAATGCCTTTATTATGATGATTTTTAGCTAGTGCAAAAACTGTCTCCTATGGAATCAGTTTGAACATGGAGACTTGGTCATAGATAGGATACTGGCTCCTTCTCCCTCAAAAGGAGTGTGCAATACTAATATTAAAAAATTAATATATGAATGCGTATTTATAAGATATAGAAAAGGCTACACTTTAATGTTAATTAGAACATCAAAGCAAAGCAAGAATGTAGCAAAGACTTTTTTTTAGAGGTTTTTGATATAGGGCGTGTGCACTCGCCAGAAAGATAGAGAGAGACAGAGAGACAAAAAGTGAGAAATCACCCCTCAGGGGGGATGGCCATGCCACAATCCCTTCTCCTCCATTCTCCTCTCAGGATCCTGGGCACACACGCACACGCGCCCAGTGTGAGTTTAAGCCACTGGGTTCGGGACTCAAACCGCGGTTGACTACATGGGAGTCCAGCGACATAGCCATTATGCTAACTGCGGGTCCCTGCAAAGACTTTCTATACAGGCCAACGGTAAGTACATTTGGGCAGTGAGGTGAGGGAGAGCACTAGAACACTTTGGAGAGGGCTAGGAGAGGCGTGTGAGCAAGACTAGGGTTGTGGGGCTGTTGGTAATGGAAAAGAGGCTGCATGAAGGACAGGGGGAGAAAATGCGCCAAGAATATTACTCTGGACTAAAGGTTAAGAGATTTCCCAGTTCTTCCATGCCCCTGATTCAGAGTGTGACTATAGGTGATGCCCCCAAAGGTAATCAAGTAGTCAGCTAGAAATTCCTGGCAAGGATCTCTTCTTGCCTCTGCTATGGAAGCAGAATGAAGATAGCTTATATTGGGTCAGCCCACGGCCTGGTGGCTAAAGAACTGGGTATCACATGGCCAACTGTGCAGTTCGAGTTCTGGACCCGGCTGCTTGAAAAACAAGCAGGTGTGTGTGTGTGTGTGTGTGTGTGTGTGTGCGCGCGCGCGCGTGTGTGTGCGTGCATGACCAAAATCCCAAAAGGAGGGAAAGATGGAGACAAGGGGATTGTGGTGTGACCAGGCCCCACAGGGAGTGCTTTCTCCTCCATGCCCCCAATCCCTCTCTCTCTGGAGAGCACATGCGCTTTCTAGCAAAATTTAAAAGGAAAAAGAAAAACGTTGGTATAGACCTAAATCAAAGGTTTCAGGAATTTACAAGATCATTCCTAGGAGGTCCTGGTGGATCTGAATGGAAGAGCATAATGGCAAAGAGGCAAGTGGGCCTACCACTCTACGTAGCAGTTATACATTTGACAAATCATTTACCCCGTTTCAGCTTCAGTTTCCTCACCCATAAGCTGGGAGTAACAGTAGTGGCTACTCCCCAGGATTGTTGAGACAATGCAGAACCCATAGCTCAGTGTCTCACAGACAGGAGTGCTCAGGAAGTATTCATCAAGACTCATCGTCGTCATTGAAGGGAATGACTGAACGTCTGTGACCACCTCCCTGGCCTAATGCATTGCAAAGCATTTAGCTTCATTCTCTCCCATCTAAAGCCCCGGGACCCTCCCACCTGGTGCTTTGGCATTCAATGCTTTGCTGAGTGAGAACACCCTGCTGGCGGTAGTAGGGGGCACCATGAACTTCCAAAATCCTTTCCCTTTTAAAATCAATGGATAGGTCCATATCTGAAATAAAAATTTTGTCAGATAAATTCAGAAAAAAACTTTAGGCGCTGAGGGTTGGTCAAGAGCGGACCTGTCTGTTCTAGCCAAATAACCATCTTTCACTCTCAAAAAGATTGACTCGTTGATGAGATATCCATCTTCTTGGTTTCAGAGTCCTAGAGGCCATCAAAAGTATCTTGATGTTAAAAATATCACTATTTTAATGATTCCTGCTGAAGAGTATTTAAAAAAAAAAAAAGCTGTGCTTTCAGACCTTAAGACTTATTGCTTGTATTTTCACAGCTTTCTTAAAGTAAAAAGGGGTGTTGTGGAAAATGATAAAATTTATCATTTATAGCGAAATATTAATGTAGCAGCAGGAGATTCGATGAGGCCATCTATCTATGAGCATTCAGACTTCAAAGGAAGCATAAACACGAAATTAATGGTTTGTCTAGTGTAAGAGACAAATAAATGCAAATGTGGGCTCATTAATATCAAGTGGATGACTTCTTGGTTTATGGGGTTTGGATTGATTTTGTCAAAGGCCAATAGATTTATTTTAAAAAGTCTTTGGAATTTAGCATCCATACACCCATTATTGAGAGGAATAAAACTCACCGCACTCGGGACAGCCTCTCTTCCTCCTCCTGCTCCCCCCCTCCGAGATGTTGCTTTACTGAGATAAAGTTCTCACATTAGGACTTACTTTCACTCTGAAATATGTCCCTTGTAGGAACTGCTATAAACGTCAGCATTTTCCGCAGCATTAGTTTATGGGCAGAGTGAATTTTAATGGCATCATAATCTCATGGCAATCAATTGCGGTGCTTGAGGGGAAAAAAAAAAGCTCTGGGGGTGTCCATTAAATGGGCTTTGCATCACTTTTAATGCTCCAAAATCTTGAAATCTCTCCCTGTCTTCCCTGTTTGTCTATGGACAAAATAGTTTTTCTCCCTCCTGACTCTCAGCTCCCGTTTTAGGCTGACACAGTTAAACACTTTTATTTACCATTTAATTCTCTGACAAGGAGGGGAAAAGCACCTTTTCTCTTTTACTAGAAACAGAGCAGGCGTCTATCAACTCCAGAACAATATGGAAAACCAAGCCAGGAGTTTTGGCCGCTCTTTCTGGATTGGCAAATGAAATCTAGCTGTTGTGGTTGTCAGGTTATCCTGAGTGACACGGTCCAGGCATTATGAAGGAACCCAGACACAGCAGCTCCTACTCCTTCTGAGCTGCCCTGTGACGGCTTTGATCACCTCTACCCCTAATTCGAATCTATTTCTATATATCACATATGTGAATGTGGCGCGTGGATAGCATATGGGTTATCGTAACTATTGAAGGTGAGTTTTCCATTTTCAGTCTTCTCTTTTTGCTTAGTTTCTTTTTTTTTCATCTTTACATTTGGCCCTGAATTTTTCTAGCTTATTGTAATCATGTTTTTAACCATTTTGTGATGTGTTCTTACTTCCAAATCTCTGACCCCTCTTTAGGATTTATATGCTCAACGAACTAATTTCAGAAAAGAAAGGATTCAGGACTTGGTTTTATAGTTGGTTCTTTACAAAACTCAAAAGTGAAGGAAATAATGTTAAATTGTAAAGCTAATGCATGATGAACAAAAGCAGAGATAGGCAAGGTAACCATGAAGAGAATAAAGACCGGAGGCCAACAGAATTGGCTTGAACTTGATTTAGTGCATTCACTAATTAATGATGAACAAATATGTCAATTAAATGGTTTGCTACAAAAGTGAAGAACAATGAATACCATGAAGACAAATGGGGTTCTCATTCCAGTCGCTTCCATGCGAGAAGAATCACAAAGGATGGAGAAATAATCCCTACTGTGAAATAACTGCATCAGGTGCATCACGTAGGGCCATCTGGGACCAGACATACTGGTCAGAATGTCTTACCAACCTCAATGCTCTTTCTCTGGGAATCTTCTTCACTCACTCATAAGCTTGGGCTTATTCATACTTAATTGTACCAGGATAGATTCTCTGATCCAAGTTCAGCTAATTGAAATTTGGTTCCTACAAATTTGGTGGATGATTTGACCAAGTCCCAACTTCACCCCCTTCATGAGAGTATGTAAAAGTCAGTAGCCTTGAGGTGATCATGTTTGGCCACGAGCATGCTCGAGCAGCAAAAACAAGTTATCAGAAAAAAAAGAAAAATGAGAAGAGGATATGAAATGATGAGAAGAGACATGAGAGGGGTGAGAAAAAAAAAACATGACAGAGAGATGGCTTGAATTCCTGAGGCGTTATGGTTTGAGGTTTATCCCTAATGAAGCCAAGCTGTACTATCTGCCTTAGGGATATCCCAGTTTCTTATAAATAGTCCCCCTGTTAGTTTAACTAGCTCTACGGGTCTTCGATACTTGATGAAGGAGAGAGGGGGTGGCCATCTGATCTGCTCTTACTGTTGAAGTAGTCTTTGGATTTTCACCTAGTCTCCAAGTAGAGCCTAGCTTTAGGGAAAGAATGTGCTCTTCATTCTTAGCATTCTATTTTGGGCGATGGGTATATCTTGCTAAGGCAATAAATTGCCATTCTGGTTGTATAGATGGACCTCAAGAACTTGGTTAAGACAATAGTCCTTTAAATACAGGTGGATCGTGTAGATGCAGATAGACTCGGTCTTCTATGGGTGAAGGGCTGAGGAGCATACCCCAGAAAATTTGATCCAATAATCAGGAGGAGCCCTTGAGTGTACTTTGCTAGCTTTCTTTTGTCTGACCACTGAGTCTTAGGGCCCGCTTGATTTGAATGATTAGAGAAATCTTATGCTGATTTCAGATGAACAATTTCAAATTTTTTTCAGTTAATCTTTTTTTCTGAACTTAACCTTTTGCTTTTCTTTTAAATAAATCAGGCTGTACTTACAAAAAAAAAATCTTAGGAGCCAGTAGGTGGCATGGTGGTTAAGGGCTCTGGACTCCAACATGGCTAACCATGGTTCAAGTCCTGAACCTGGCAGCTTACTTTCTCTCTCTCTCTCTTTTTTTCTGTCAAATAAAAATAAATGGATAAGTTTACTTATCCATTAACTTATCCATTTACTTATCCATAAGTTAACTTTAGTTAAATAAAAATAATTATCTTAAAAAAATCCTACCACTAATAGGGAGGCAAAGCATTAATGGCACAAAGAAATGTGGTATTATCTGTTGAAGATATTTTATAGTTTTAACAACTGTACTAGAGAGAAATATTCACCTGTTGAAATATCCATTTTGTAAGCCAAATAATAATGTGATTGAATGTATAAAAGAAAATGAAATTTAAAAGTCCTACCACTTAGAGATGTCTACTGTAGTATTTATAAGATGATAGAGTATCTAGGATTTGCTTTAAAATTCCAGGAAATTAAGAAGGCATGGGGACAGAAAAAAAATTCACATAATATTTACATTTTGTTGAAGTTAGATGTAGTACTCTGTTCTGCGTGCATGATGATTGGAAATTTTTATAATAAAAAGTGAAAAAGTGAAAGACACTCAGGCGTAACTGTTCATATTGTGTTTGTGTATTTGTGGAACTAAACAGAGTCAGTCTTATTGGCTCTTTGTCCGTGATTCTTATCAAGTGTAATTTGGCTAGATTGCTTTTTATCTCCCAAGACACATTTAAGCATTTTCTCTGTGCCACGTCGAAGGACACAGATCAAGGGACATAGAGATAAATAAGACCTCTCAACTTCTTGGAGAAGTTTGGGCCTGTGCAGAAGCAGCAGACATGCACATACTGATGCCTGACATGTTCATAGACCACCTTTAGGGACTTATGACATTTGACTTTTTTTTTCTTTTTTTCTTTTTAGTTTGGTATTGGGTGTGTGCACTTGCTCAAGAGAGAAGGAGAGACAGAGAGAAAGTGATAAATCACCATCCCCCCACCTCCACACGGGGGATGGCCATGCTGGAATCTCTGCTCTTCCATCTTGGAATTTGGGGTATGCACGCACATGTGCCGAACTGCACAGTTGGCCATGTGGGATCCAGCTGTCCTAACCACCTTGCTTTAATTTTTAACCTAAAGGAAAAATTTTAAACGGCTACATGTTTGAACCTAAGAACAAGGGAAACAGAGAAGCAGGGCCATGTTATGACAGTAAAAACCTATCCAAAAGGAGTGACCGAAGTTTCCATGGAGCACTCGCTCTAGCAATGACGTTTTAGTGTACTAATAAATGACATCTGTAGGATTTTTTTCTCCTCCTAGGAAATGAATTTTGTGGATTCTGTTAAATATTTTCCGGTTAAGTCAAGTACACACACACTCGTATGTATTTTTGTGGGAGAGTAAAATGCGGATAATAAAATTTGCCAATTTAACTGTTTTTTTCCTGCTCTCTCTCTCTCTTTTTTTTTTTTTTTGAGAGGTTTTCACTCTAGGGTGCATGCGCTCGCCAGACAGACAGAGAGAGAGACATAGAGACAGAAAGCGAGAAATCACCCCCCAGGGGGGATGGTCATGCCGCAATCCCTTCTCCTCCATTCTCCTCTCGGGATCTTGGGCACGCCCGCACACCTGCCCGGCGAGAGTTTTAAGCCACCGGGTCTGGGACGCGAACCGCGGTCGACTACGTGGGAGTCCAGCGACATAGCCATTACGTTAACTGCTGGTTCCAAAATTTAACTGTTTTTAAGCATAGTTGTCCCTCAGTAACCATGGAGGATTATTCCAGAAAATCCCCACACATAGCAAAATCTGGGGTGAAGAGCCAGAGGCCCCAGAGCTGACCGCACACTGTGAGGACGTGGCGTGTATCTGCATCGCTGTGCAGCCTTCGCCTGTGCCCATCGCCAGAACTTCCTCCTCTCCCCAGCTGGAACTGCACCAGGAGGCACTCCTTCCCCTCTTTCCCTCCACGCCCTCCTGGCAACCATCTTTCTCCTTTCTGGCTCCATGAATTTGATTCTTCTAGGTCCTTCATGCAAGTAGGCTTCTACAGTATTTGCTCTTTTTTCTTTCTCTTTCTTTCTTTCTTCTTTCTTTTCCTCCTTTTCTTTTTTTATTTATTTCTTTCTTCTTTTTCTTTCTTTCTTTTCTCCTTCTTTCTTTCTTTTTTTTTTTTTTTTTTTTTTTTTTTTGGAGAGGGTTTTGCTATAAGGCATGTGTGTTCACAAGAAAGACAGAGAGACAGAAAGCAAGGAATCACCAACAAGGGGCGATGGCCACGCCCGCAATCCCTTCTCCTCCATTCTCCTCTTGGGATCTTGGGCACACGTGCACATGTGCCTGGCATGAGTTTAAGCCACCAGTCCGGGGCTCAAACCATGGTCGACTACATGGGAGTCCATCCGCTGGTCCCAGTATTTGCTCGTTTGTAACTGGCTTACTTCAGTTACCATGATGTCTTCATGTTTCACGTGGGTTGTAACAAGTATTGAAATTTCACTTCTCCATACTGGCTAGTATCCCATTGTATGTGTACGTGCCGCGTCGTTTATACACTGTGTATTGATGAGCGCTTGGGCAGTTTCCACCTTGTGGCTATTGTGAACAAATACGAGGACGCATGTGTGGGTCTAAGTCCCTGCTTCCAGTTCTTCTGGATATATTCCTTTCTTTCTTTCTCCTCCTTTTGTTTCTTTCAGGGAGATAGGGAAAGAGCAGGGAACAGGAATGAAAACAAGAGAGAAGGATTCATTTTTGACAGGGTCTTGCCAAGTCATGATCTTTCTGCCCAGCTTCCCAGTTAGCTGGGACCGCAGGCAGGACACCACACCTGGCCGGTTTTTAAGTTGGGCCATCAAATGCACCTGGGCCTCCATGTGGCCTCAGTGCTGTGTGGCAGCACCCTCCCACTTGCACTGCTGTCACTTCCAGGATTTCTTAATCTTCAGGGTCCCTGCTAAGCGTTGTCTCATGCTTCCGCTGTCTTGCTTCCAGTCGGGCCTGTACCCCTGCTTCTAGTCAGGCCTGTATCCCTGCTTCCAGTCAGGCCTGCACCCCTGCTTCGAGTCAGGCCTGCACCCCTGCTTCCAGTCGGGCCTGTACTCCTGCTTCCAGTCGGGCCTGTACCCCTGCTTCCAGTCAGCCCTGTACCCCTGCTTCCGAGCTCCCTGCCTGCCAAACCGGGGTCTTCCTAGTGGAGAGCTCCTAGCACTAGGGTCCTTTGCTGGGTTGGCCTGGGGCCATCACTCAACCAATCTCCTGTCCTGTGTCACTCACAAACTGGCTTGAGGAAAGACAGTGGGAATTAGAGAGCAAATTCTCACTCATTAATTCACTTTCAGGCTGTGGCAACACACTGCAGTGTAAGTGTGCCCCATTAATGTAAAGATGTACATGGCCTTTAACAAATTTAGGTATGTGCAGAGTGCGGGAGGGCACTCCGGGCAGGTCTGCATGCTGTGATCCTCCCCCAGCCCTGCAGCCCCCAGCATTACGGGCCGCATGTGGGCACGCCCAGTTTGTAGAGGCAGACCAAACCATAAATCTGGACCCTCCCCACGTGGTCTCCAGCAAGGAGCCGTGGAACCCAGCTGCCTGTGTCACCCAGCGAGGCCTATATGATTTTAATTAAATAAGAAATAATGATTGAAGACATTGCTAACAATGGAAGCGTGAGTGAACAAGAAAATGGCCAAGCTCACGCTTTTACTGCTTCCTCAAATGAGTGCTTCATCGGCCACCATATGAGGTAAAAAGAATGACAATCTAATCAGGTATGAAGGGAAAAGCAGCACATACAAGTTCCACATTATAAAGACTATTAGAAACATGAATTATATCCGCTGTAATTATCAAAAAACCTTTACTCATGTTATACATTGACCTTGAGATATTAAGCAGAATTAAAAATTAGCAAGCCATTAAATCTAGGTATTTAGAGCATGAAGACAAACCTCTATTTTTTTCCCCCAAAATGTCTAAAGTGGTTTACATTGATGTTGATGTTTAACGTTTTCAATATTTGATTCACTTCTCAAAAATGTTAAATTATATGTATTCATAAAAATGGTTAAGAAGCCCTTGTAAATTTCTTACTGTAAAAGCCATACACTGTAGGGAAAACACTTACTTCCCTGTCATAGTGAAACAAAAACAATATGTTTAATACATTATGATGACAGACGAAAACGTATTCCTTTTCTTTGTCAACAAATGATTTGGGAGACACAGACAACACTGATGAAGATTTGACTAAATGGGTATTGGAAAAATCATGCAGTGAGGAAATGTTTTCTATACAGTTTGATGGAAGGACAGATATTTCAGTGACTCTGCTAATGGCATTTGCAGTAGGAGACAGGTACAGGAATGTTCACAGTATTTGTCAAAATAGCCTCAAACTGTAAACAATCCAAAAGAATTAATTGTGCTAAATTTTATATTCTGTTCAACCAATCTGTTTATCTTTTATGTTAATCCTATAGTATTTCCACTATAGTGACTTGCAGCAGTTTTCAATATCTCATAGGAAAGGCACATTTCATTACCCTTTAAAAATATTCTTGACCATTTTCACACATTTGTTCTTTTTTTCCTACATTTATTCTTTAAAATAACTTTTTATGGTAAGGTTTTTTTTTTTTTTTGCCATAATGCATGTGTTCACTGGAGAGAGACAGAGACAGAGACAGAGAGATAGAGAAAATGAGAAATCACTCTCCAGAAAGGACGACCAGGCTGCAATCTCTTTTCCTCTATTCTCTTGGTATTTCGGGCATATATGCACATGTGCCCAGAGTGACTTTCAAGCCACCGATCTGTGACCTGAACTATGGTCAGCCATATGGAAATCCAGTACCTTAACCGCCACACCACCTACTGGCCCCTAAAATAACTTGAAAAATCATTTTGTTGAATAAAAACATGAAAACTTCAATGGGTTTAGAAGTTTATATTAATTTGGGAATAACTCATAGTTTTAGGATATTAAGACTTTCTATTGAGGTGCATGTGTGACTCTCCACTTATTTATTCATTCCCGTAAAGTTCACACTCGTGGTGTGCTCTAGCCAGCTCCCGTTGGCCTGAGAGAGCTGACCGTGCTCATCTCTTTCACACGTCACGCTCCACTGCAAAGCATACATACCTGGTATGGACGTCAGGATTCTCTTCAGGATTTTGGAGCTCTGAGTACTGACCCCATATCCGTGCAGCTATCCACAGAAATGAGTGCCCGGCTAGAGGTTCATGCACGAGGACATGAAGATACGTTTGCCAGATTCCTCTTCCGCTCCCGTTTCAGGCTCTGTTCTTCAGAGCCACCCTCAGTAAAGAATGAGAGGCCTCATTTACTCTCAGCCTTGACAGCACAACGTATTCCCAAGCGCTGGCTTTTTTCTCTGGACCACTCGGGGAGGTGAGCATGGCATCCCCAGTGTAGTCTATCTTTGGATTTCTTCAACTTCGACGAGATTCTACTTCCTCTCGTGCATTTACTGTATGTTTTTCAGCGAACCATCTGTTTAAGTTCCGTGTTCACTTGCCTTTGGGCTGGGTTGTTGGGCATTCCCCCCCCCCAACCTTTCTAGAGTTTTTAAAAATGTATGTGGAAGATTAACTTTTGTCTAAAATATGAGTTGAAATATTCCTTCAGGTGGATCAGGGTTTTTTTCACATCCCTTGTGAAAAATTGTTTTGTTTCATGTAATACAATTATTAAAATTGTGTGGCTTTTGGGTTTTAAGATCTTCCCCATTCAGGGTTTATAAAGGAATGCATGTTATCATCTACTGCTTGTATGGTTTCATTTTCTAAAATTTAAATCTTTGGTCCAGTTGGAGTTTATGCCCACAGCACCTTTTGCTTCTGGGAGGAAATATTTGCTGCAGATTTCCACAATCGATGAGCCTCTGCCTCCTCGCAGTGGCCGCTGTCCTCCGGGCGCCATGGTGGCACCCCCGAGGCTTTGGGCACAGGCTGTTCGGTTCTCCTTCAGGAACATTTATGTGCAATGTGAGTATCCCGGTTTCCTCTGTGTCTTGGTTTCATTAAAAATGTATTTTTAAAAATTTGCTATAGGGTGCATGTGCTTGCCTGAGACAGAGAAAGAGAGAGAGAGAAAGAAACCGAGAAATCCACCCCCCCAGGGGTGATGGCCCCACCATAGTCCGCTCTCCTCCATTCTCCTCTCAGGATTTTGGGCACTCATGCACATGTGCCCGGTGTGCTTTTCAAGTCGCCAGGTCTGGAACTTAAACCCATGTGGGCAGCCGTGTATGATCTAGCAGCCTTAACCACCATGCCACCTGGCCGGCCTGAAATGTAAGCAGTGACGTTTTTCTCTTCCGTTCCCCTTGCTGTTCTTGTTGGCCTCCAAGGAGAGGTGGGAAGATTCAGAACCAAACCGCTGCCACGTTTATACCACAAACAAAGTGGCCAGGAATGTTTTAATGATTATACACATACAAAGAAGTAAAAGAACAAAGAAGATTTGTAATATACCTCCAGGGGATACCTCAATGGGTATCCTTTTTTTTTAATAAAATAATTATTTATTTCCATTTGTTATTATTATTATTATTATTATTATTATTTTAATTTGACCAGAGACACACACACACATACAGTGAGAGAGGGAGAGAGAGAGAGAGAGAGAGAGAGAGAAGGAGAAAGTGAGAAAGCAAGGGGAAAGTGGGAAAGCAAGCTGCCAGGTCTCCGGGACTCCAACTGTGGTCGACTATGTGGGAATCCAGTGCCTTTAACCACCATGCCACCTGCCGGCCCCTAGTCTTTCATTCTTGAGGATGGAGACAGATACTATGCAAGTCAAGACATAATTTAATAATACATATATAATTCAAATTATCTATTACTGGAGACACAAGCTGTAGCTTGTAGTTTGCTAATCCATGTAAGACCAATATTAACATTCTTACACTTACTTCTCAAGAGCATTTCTCATTCTAGCTACCATTCCTCCCTTATCCTCATCAATTCCAAGGATGAATTACTATAAATGGAACTATTGGATGAAATAACAAACGATCTTGAAAATCTTGTTATATATCTACATCCTAAATGTCCTCCATAGAATTTTTACCAGTCTGCCCTGTTATTCTTTGCATATGGGAGTTTTCATTTCCTTGAAATACCTCTTTTTGTATTAAACCAAAAGGTTCCTCGAGCTTTCTTTTTTTTCTTTTTATTGTTAGTCATTTGAAGACCATTTGAAGAACAGTAATTTCATCCACTCACACGCCCATCATCTGCCACCCGTGCATCCATTGAGTATAAGGCACTGTGCCAGGTAATATGAGATCTACAGACCAACTTGATTTGATAGGCTAGTTATTTAGGCCAGCCAAAGGCCTGGTGGTTAAGGTGGCTGGATCCTACATGGTCAAGTGTGGAGTTTGAGTCCTGGACCCAGTGAGAAACGTGGCAGGTGTGTGTGTGCATGCCCAAAATCCCGAAAGGAAGAAGAGTGGAAGAGAAGGACTTTCAGTGTGACCATCCACCAATAGGAGGCTTTCTCACTGTCCCTCTCTCTTGCTCTCTCTCTGAGCACACATGACATCCTGCAAATTAAAAAAAAAAAAAAGCTAGTTATTCAATTAGTTTAAATAAATGGATAAGTTTACTAAAGTGTTCAGATTTATTGGTATACACAATAATAAACTAAGACTACATTTACAAGATACTAACATAGTTAAGTGAACTGAAAAGTCAAAACAATAATCCTTTTGCCACTTACTCTCGAAATGTTTGATCCCAAAAGCTTAGTCTCTAGCTTTCTCTCCTCATTCTCTTTCTATGAAGCCATGGGGATTTAACTAAAGCTACCTGATGGATCCTAGATGTATTTACATAAGCTATAACTTTTTGTGTGTGTGTGTGTTGGTCATAGGACATGTGCCCTCACTGGAGAAAAACAGTGAGAGGGAAAGTGAGAAATCACCCCTGAGGGGATGGCCACATCATAATTCCTTCTCCTGGGATTTTGGGCATGCATGCACATGCAGCTTGTGTGATTTTCAAGTTGCCATGTCCAGAACTTGAACTGTGGCTAGCCATGTGGGAGTTCAGTGCCTCAACCACCAACCACCATGCCACCTGCTGGCCCCAGCTATAACTTCTTTACTTATTGGAAAATTCTACCCATTTTCTATTAAAGTCAGAAACAAGACAAAGTCCTCTCTATCTACTGCTGTTTAATATTTTGAAAGTATAACCAATGTATTTAGGCAGAAGAAAGACAGTAGGGGCATAAGAATTAGAAAAGGAGCCAGGTGGTGATTTGGGCTAGCTGTGACTGGGGTTGGACTATGGCTTAAATGCCCTATTGGGGGTTCCTCTCTCTCTCTCTCTCTCTCTCTCTCTCTCTCTCTCTCTGAATAAGCAGTATATATATATATATATATATATATATATATATATATATATATATATACTTAAAAAAGAAAATACAAGGGCCAGCAGGTTATGTAGTAGGTAAGGTGTTGGACTCTCACATAGCAGACTGTGGTTTCAATTCTGGACCTGGTGGCTTGAAACTCACACTAGGTGCTAGTGTGTGCCTGCCCAGAACCCCAATAGGAGGATGGAAGAGAAGGGATTAAAGCATGGCCATCCTCTCTGGGAGGTGGTTTTTCACTTTCTCTCTGACTTTCTGGTGAGCATGCATGCCCTATAACAAATAAATAAACAAAAAGAAAAGAAAATACATACCAAACTTAAAAAAGAGAAAAGGAAAAAAGAAAATTATCTCTATTTGAAGATGATATCATCTATATTCAGAAAAGCTATAATAATTCATAAAAATATAGTAAGGAAGCAGGAAATAAATGCAATAAGTTAATATCGATAGTTTATACATATACAAGTACACTAAGTAGAACCAATGATAACATTTACAATAACTACTGAAAATATAAAACCCTTAGCAAAACATTAACAAGGAATATAAGAACTATTATACTAGGTCCTCAGGAAAGTCATGACGTGTTTTTCTATGTGAAAATGCATCATGACTTTCCTGAAGACCCAATACATGGCCAAAACTTAAAACACTCCTAAAATGAACAAAGGCAAATTTGAACAAATACAGAATGCTTTTGGATAGGAATCTTCAACAGCATAATTTGAGGAATAAAACAGTATATCTTTTGGGGTGAAAGCAGACATTATTATGCTGACCACACTGTTATTAAAGCTTAAGTTAAAAAATAAATAAATACATACAACGGCCCAGCTGTGGCGACACAAGCAGGAGCATGCTGCTGCAAGGTGACTCAGTCCTGCTAGGCCTGTGTTCGGTTCCAGGACAGCTTAAAGCAGCTGAGCATGGCGTTGGGTCTAGCTAACTGGGAGGCAGGAGGATCACGAAATGACTAGACCTTGTCAAAATAGCTCCCTCGGGGAACCAGCAGTTAGCGTAATGGCTATGTCACTGGACTCGCACGTAGTCGACCACGGTTCGCGTCCCGGACCCGGTGGCTTAAAACTCATGCCGGGCGCGTGTGCGTGCGTGCCCAAGATCCCGAGAGGAGAATGGAGGAGAAGGGATTGCGGCGTGACCATCCCCCCTGGGGGGTGATCTCTCGCTTTCTGTCTCTATGTCTCTCTCTGTCTGTCTGGCGAGCGCACGCGCCCTATAGCAAAAAACTCTCCAAAAAAAAGAAAAACAAAACAAAAAAAACTAAAACAAACAAACAAACAAAATAGCTCCCTCGGACCCAGCGCAAGGGGCACAACTGGTGGCATACTGAACTGCAGTGCTGGAAGCCACGTAGCTGGTGATGGCTCAGATTCCCATCCAGTGAACTGGAAATATGCTGGGGGCTCAGGTTCCTGACCCACTGACAGGCTGGAGGAAGGGGATTGCAGAGTGACAAGACCGTCAAGGGTGCTTCCCTCTCTCTCTCATTCACGTGTAATCTATTATGAATGAAATAGATAAACAATTTTTAAAAATATTTCTTTCTCTCTCCTTCCTCCCTCTAGCACACTCTCTCTCTCACTCATTTAAAAATAAAAAGCTAGGGACCAGCAGATGGTGTAATGGTTGCGTTGCTGGACTCCCACGTAGTTGACCATAGTTCAAGTCCCAGACCTGGTGGCTTAAAACTCACCCTGGGCACATGTTGTGTGTGTGTGCCCAAAATCCTGAGAGGAGAATGGAGGAGAAGGGATTGTGGCGTGGCCATCCTCCTGGGGGGGCGGGGGGGGGTGATTTCTCATTTTTTTGTCTCTCTATCTCTGGCAAAAAAGTCCCCTAGAGCAAAAATCTCTCTAAAAATAAAATAAAATAATAAAATTTAAAAAATAAAAAACTATAAAAAATAGGAAACCTCCAGAAAGGAGAGCCATTTTGCTGACTCTGTGGGACAGTGGTAACACACTGCTCAAGGGAAACTGGATTCTACCTGGTGATCAACATAAGTGTCTCGCAGGTGAGTGTCCAAGGTCCCACAGCTGGAGCACTCGAGGAAGATGATCACAGCGTGACCAGACCCTATGGAGGCTGCTCATCTGTCTCTCTCTCTTTTTCTCTCACATGTGTGCACATTTACTCTATCATGAAGGGAGAAAAAAGGAGAGCAATTATATGACTATAATACAAAACACCAATAATCAAAGCACTGTGGCATTAGCATATCAATAAGCAAACAAATGGAACATAATAGAAATTCTAGAAGTAGACCTAAATATTTTTGGAATTTGAGATATAATAAACGTGTCAAATCAGTGGGATAAAGATTAGCTTGGTATGGTAAGTAGATAAGCATTTGGCTAAAAAAAAATGATCCCTTCTAAATCTTCAAGAAGCTAACAGTGTAGATGGGGAGACATCTATGTAAGGAAATAATTTTCATGGCTATAATAACTATAATAATAGAGATATAATCTTAAGTCAACTGGGGTACAAAGGAACTAGTAATCAGCTGTAGTCTTGGACACAGTACAAGCAGAGAGTAGATTATTGTTAGAAGGATAAACTTTAATGCAGTCCATTCCAAGTCTGAAAATCTATAGCTAATTTTCTCTGAACCATAGATACATTAAACAGTGAAAACCAGATGGTGTCAATCGTTTTCACTTCATCTAAAATTTCAAACTGAATATTATCTAGAAGGGTCCATGTACAAAAATAGACAAAATATTCTTTTAAGGAAAGTGACCGGGACTTGCTTCACTATATGTATATCAAAACAATTGAGCATAGGGGCCAGCAGGTGGTGCAGTGGTTAAGGCACTGGACTCCCACATGACTGACTATGGTTTGAGTCCTGGACCTGGCATAGCAAAATAAAAATAATAAAAAAAAAATCTTGGTGTTGCTGTAAGAATAGACAAAGAGAGTCAGAAACAAGCAGATGCATTTGTCAAAGCCTAAAACAAGTAAATCCTTGGGGTTAGCAGGTGGCGTGGTCATTAAGGGCGCTGGACTCCCACAAGGCCAACTGTGGTTTGAGTCCTGGACCTGGCAGCTTGCTTTCTCACTTTCCCTCTCTTTCTCTCGCTCTCTTGCTCTGTCCCACTCTGGTCAAACTAAAATAAATAAATAAAAAGTTAAATAAAAAAATAATTCTTTAAAAATAAATAAATAAATCCTTACTGGATCAGATACCTAAGCACAAACACCCTAAAGCATAAAGTGTAACATAAGTAGAAGTAAGCAGAGGCAGATTATTTTATTATCATGGGAGTAGAAATGATAATATGTGAAAGCCAGAAGTTATAAAGAGGAAAGGTTGGATAGATTTTATTATAAAAATGAAAGGTTTTGTATGGCAAGATATGCCACAAATTCAGACAGTTATAAAATATGGCCAGAAGGCTGGTGCCCTGGGAAGTGGGTAAGCACTCTGCAAAGGGAGACAGATCTCACATGGCTGATGGCTGTTTGAATTTCAACCCCAGTGGCTTGAAAAACACACTGGGTGCCTGTGTGAGTGTGCCCCAAATCCTAGCAGGATAGAGAAAAGATTGCAAAGTGGCCAGGCCCCACTGTGGTGTGAGATCTCTCTCTCTCTCTGTCTTTTTCTGGTGAGTGCATAGACACTCTGGCAATGAAGAATATTTACGCATGGCCTGAATGGCTATTATCTGAAATGTGTAATGAGCTCCTTTAAGTAAGGGAGAGCTAGAGACGGAGGAAAGGGAGAACATCAAGAGAAAAATGGACAAAGATTATAAACAGGCAATTCACAGTTCGGAAAGGAATGACAAATAAATTTGTAAAGAAGGTGTTATGCCTCCCTAAGAATCAAAGAAATTTAGATTGTAAGGAAAATGAAGTCACAGCTGTTGACCGTGAGACTGGCAAGAATGAAACATTTATAATATCCCATTCTGGTGAATGTGAAGGGGAAAAAGCACTGTCCAGCAATAGTTGGTAGTTCTAAATTGGGAGAGCCTTGGGAGGGGGCAATTCGACATGATCTATACAATAATTTTTAAATGCATGTATCATATTCTGTTACTGGGAATTATCCAGTGAAAGGCCTACATTTATATATAAAGTTAAAAGTATATTCATTGCCACGTTGTGTGTGATGACACACATTTGCAAATACTCTAAATGTCCATACCATTGTATAAATTGTGCACATTCACACAGTGAAGTAATCTGCAGCTAATGGAAATAGACACATCTGAGCTGGACTGGTGACTCAGTGGGTAAGGGAACTAGATTCTCCAGGGCCAACTACATGGCTTGATTCCAGACCCACCTGCTTGAAAAACATGGTGTACACGTGTGAATGCATGCCCCCAAACTCATAAACAAGGGGAAAAGGAGCAGAAGGGATCGCGGAGTGAACATGCCCTACTGTGGGGTGCTTTCACCTCTTCCTCTGCCTCTCTCTGGTGAGCACATATGCCCTCTGGCAAAGTAAATAAAGAGCGAGAGAGAGAGAGAGAGAGAGAAATCTCATCTTATCACATGGAGATACCTCCCAGAAAAAACACTGTCAACTGAAGAAAATCCAGAATATTTGTATTGGGGCATTCTTTATTGTTCACAAAAATGTCAAATGACACATAAACATATTTACACATAGTGTTCTATTAAATATATAGTATTTTATGCACACATAGCATACGTAGTATTTGTTTAGTAGTATTCCATTTGTGTGTTAAAATGTATGTAAAATTCTCAATTATTTTTAAAATATATTTTAAATATCTTAAAAAATATTTTTATTGATAGAAGATAAATGTGTTCACCAGAGAGGGATAGAGAGATAAAGAGAGAGAGAAGGACAGAGAGAGAGAAGAGAGAGAGAGAGAGAGAGAGAGAGAGAGAGAGAGAGAGAGAGAGAGAAACTGCCAATGGAGCATGGTCATGCCACAGTCTTTTTTCTTCCATTTCTACACCCCATCAGGATTTTGGGCATGCATGCACATATGGTGACATGTTTTAAAGCTGCTGGACTTGGGATTTGAACTGTGGTTGGTCATGTAGGATCTGGCTTTCTATGTTCAGCACCTAACCACTGTGCTTCATGACTGGCCTTAAATTTTTTTAATTTCCAGAGGACATGAGAGAGAGAGAGAGAACCCTTCCACACCACAATGGGGTGTGGTAATGCTTCAATTATTTTCCTTCATTTCTCCATTCCCTCAGGATTTGGGGCTTGCATACAACTGTGGTCAGCCATGTGGGATCAGACTCCCTTAACCAGTAATATAGGGCTAGCCCTGCCATTACTTATTTGATTTGACGAAGGTCTGGAAAGTTATAAAGCAAACTATGAGAAATGATTATGGGAAAGGGAGTGAGATCGCACTGGGGTGGGGTGAAGCTATTAAAGGAGGTATGCTAGTCCCACGCCTGTTTAACCGCCTCCTGCTCTGCTTTCTTTTCAACCACCCAAAGGTGGTCAGCCCCAGTAGCTTGTTTCCTCAGGGTCCTGAGTCATCGGCAACCAGCTGGAGAATAAATGGCAGGAAGAAGGGGAAGGTACAAAAGTATCTTCCCTCTCTCCTCTCTCAGTTGCTTTTCTACTGGTGGTTGTCTCTTCCTTGGGTCCAGCTCCCACTCACAGTCCCACTGTGGGTTCAGCTTTGGGAGTGTGGGGGGGTGACCCTGGATCCTGCTAATAGACCTCCTCTGACCCTGCAGCCAAAGGATGGCAGGGACTCCATCCGTTGTCAGTCTTTAGGTTTTTCTTTTGCTGTTTGAATTCTCAAATCTTTCAACTAGTATAGCCAATTTCCTATGTTAAATACCTTCATTTTGTTTTATATTTTCTGACTTGGACCCTCTTCTGACGGAGTGTTTTCTTTTTACATTTATGTACGTCAGTTTTTGTTATATTTCATTTAGTTCATTCTAGCTGATTTATAGCTATATTTAGATCATGGGTGGTACCTGAAAGTTATAAACTAATGTTGTAAAGGGTTCTGATTTATCAGACAATACATTACATAATTATGCTCAGGAGGTTCTGGAAGACCTGACCCAGTATAAACATTATCCAGTTCAAGAGGCTTCCCTCTCATAGGTGAGTTGATAGTACTTATAAATTAAATGTGGAAACTTTTTTTTTTTTTTTGGAGAGATTTTCGCTATAGGGCGCGTGCGCTCGCCAGACAGAGAGAGACATAGAGACAGAAAGCCAGAAATCACCCCCCAGGGGGGATGGTCACGCCGCAATCCCTTCTCCTCCATTCTCCTCTCGGGATCTTGGGCACGCACGCACACGCGTGCGTGTGTTTTAAGCCACCGGGTCCGGGACGTGAACCGCGGTCGACTATGTGGGAGTCCAGCAACATAGCCATTATGCTAACTGCTGGTCCCATGGAAACTTTTAATTTAAGCTTACTGGCTATATCATACCATGTTCATTTATTTAAGATTTCTTGAGTTTAGAGTCCTATATTAAATGAGAATAAGTAAAGGCAATATTAGAAACAGCCCTTCTCCTTAAAGAGACTGATTGGAAAAATGAAAGAGTCACACAAGGAGCCACTTGAGACAAATTTATGGAGCAACCTACTCCCAAACACGACACAATCTGGTAAAAAATTAAAACTACAAGTTCAGGTGAGACAAAAAATGAAGATGTGGTCAGGATTGTGTGTGATATGTAGCTGGTGGTTTCCTGCAAGAGATGACATTTGAGCCCAGAATTTGAGGAGATGATAGCTTTTTATTTTAAGAGATTTTTGTCTTAGGGTGTATGGGCTCACCAGAGAGAGAGACAGAGAGACAGTAAGACAGAAAGTGAGAAATCACCCACCAGGGGGATGACCATGCCACAATCCCTTCTCCTTTGTTCTCCTCTTGGGATTTTGGACACACATGCCGAGCATGAATTGTCAGCCTCTGAGCCTGGGACTCAAACTGCAGTCAACTATGTGGGAGTCCACTGATGTAACCATTATGCCATCTGCTGATCCCACTTCTTTTAATTATGTTTTTTTTTTTTTTTTTTTTAAAAAGTTACATAGAATTTGTCTGGAATCATAAAAGACTTCATATTGCCAAAGTAACTCTATGTAAGAAGAGTGGAGTGGGTGGCCATTCACTTCCTGACCCTAAAATATATCACAAAGCTGTGATAATCAAAACAGCATGGTATTGGCACAAAAACAGACATGAGGACCAATGGAACACAATAGAGACACCAGAAATAAACCCCCAAACATACAGCCCACTGATGCTTGACAAAAGGTACCAGTCAATCTAGTGGGAAAAAGAAAACCTCTTTAGCAAAGGGTGCTGGGAAAACTGGGTATCCACCTGGATAAACATGAATCTGAACCCCTGTCTGTCACCATTAACAAAAATCAACTCAAAATGGATCAAAGAGCTAAACCTAAGATCACAAACTATAAAACTACTGGTGGAAAACACTGGGGAGACTCTGGGAGACATTGAAGTAGGCAAAGAGTTCTTATGCAAGACCCCCCAAAGCACAGGCAATAATCCCCCAAATAGAAAGGTGGGATTCCATCAGATTAAGAAGTTTCTGCATAGCAAAGAACACAGAAAGTAGTGTCAATTGACAACCCTCAGAATGGGAGAATATTTTTGTTAACTATGCCTCAGATAAGGGACTGATAACCAGAATACACAAGGAACTCAAGCAGCTTACCCAGAAGTAAATGATTAACCCAATTAAAAGATGGGAAAATCAGTTGAATAAACAAATCTCTATGGAAGACATACGAACAGCCAAAAAGCACATGAAAAAATGCTCAACATCTCTCATCATAAGGAAGATGCAGATCAAAACTACAATGAGATACCACCTAGCCCCAGTCAGAATGGTGAAGATTAAAAAAAGACAAAAAATGGTAAGTGCTGGTGGGATGTCATGAAAGGGGAACTCTCCTTCACTGTTGGTGGGGATGTAAATTGGTCCAGCCACTGTGGAGAACAATATGGAGGTTCCTCAAAGACCTTCAAATAGAACTACCATATGATCCAGCAATTCCGTTCCTGTGCCTCTACCTAAAAAACAGGAGAATGCTCAGTTGGAAAAGTGCTTGCACAACTGTATTTATTGTGGCATTGTTCACGATTGTTAAGACATGGAATCCACCCATATGTCCACAAATGGATGAATAGACTGATAAAGGTGGTGCATATACTCCATAGAATACTATTCAGCCATAAAAAACAACAAGGCCCTGGAATTTGATAGAAAACGGACAAATATGGGAGATCTGTTGCTGAGTGAAGCAAGTCAGGCTATGAAAGAGAGATATTGTACGTCTCCACTTAACATATACTGACTGTCTACACTCTATGGTAGAGACTGAAAGACGGGAGGACATAAAAGCATTTATAATTGTTATGGACACTGGGGACAAAGTGGAAGGAGAGTGGGAGAGGGGAAGAGTGCAGGAAGGGAAATTTGGGAAAAAATGGAGAAGTAAGACATTTGTGGGACACAGGTATGGTTTGTTGCCTGTTGATTTTGTGTATATTATTCTCAACCTGCCTGGTGACATATATCATGTTGGGTAAAATCTCTTTACAATCTAGATGATGTATAGCGATTGAATGTATAAATAATAATAATAATAATAAAGAAAAAATAAAAATTACATTAACCCTCAATTTACTAGCACATTATCTGGTTTCATCTGTTTAACCTGAATAACCCTCAATTTCTGTTTAAGATGCTGACCAACTATAGTGGAAGTAGAGTAGTGGGACTTAAATTGGAGAAGTAGAAAGGGAGAGAAATGTTCAGATTTAGGATGGAGCCAGCAGGCGTTGCTGGTCGATTTGACAGGAGGTGGGAGAGAAGTGAGAAGAGGAAGATATCATTAAGGATCCGCTTTGGAGAGGGATCAAGGGTTCTGACTGGGTAAGTATCAATAATTTCCATTACAATTTTGGAAACCCTATCAAATCATCCAAAAAAGATTCATGAAATGTGAAGCTGCCTCCAGCAACATGATAGTCAGTTTTGTCAGACAGAACATGCTTCCCCAGTCACTGGAAATAACTGAAGAGCTAAGTAGAAGCGCAGTCTCATTAGGCCTATCAATGGGACATTGGTCTTTTTGATCTCCGTCTGCATGCGAAGGAAAGGGTAAGTGAGTTTTCTTTTCATCTTTTCCATCACACTTTAAAGGGCTGCTGTAATGTTCCCACCAACTGAATCATTTTCATTTCCAACTCTAATCAATTTGTGAATAAATATCCTTTGGAGATGTGAGCTGCTTTAAATGATGGCTGCCTTCCCACCTTTAATCTATGACTCTACAGTTCTCTTGAGGGAAAATAGCTCCTTGTGTCTTTATTCCATCTCTGAGTTCATGTTTGCAGCATACCTCCTTTTTTATTATTACATAATAATGGCTTTAGTAGGTGAATAAAAGGTTGCACAAGTTTTGCAAAAATGAGAGGCTATTCACCCTTGCTACCTTTAATCTCCCGCATTCTCCTGTTAATGAGTATAAATTATCAAAGCTATTTCTCAAAGTCTTTATATAGTACAATACCAGTGGCAAATCATTCTCAGGAAGGGCTCTTTGTAAATATCATAATTAGTGGTATTATCTTTAATCTTTTGTGGTGTGAAAATCAAGGAGAACATGAAACTTGATACGAAGTAAGAAACTGCCTGTTTTGGTGAGTTGGAGGAGATGAAAATGAAGGTTTCAATTCTTCTTCCTTTAAAAGTTCTCAAGGGTTCCAAAAGTACGAGAACTACAGATAACTTCTTTGATACTATTTCTTCTACTAATTGCTTAACTGCTTTGATCAGATGAGATCCAATTTGGTCCTCTGCCCCAAGTTTAAAAGGACTGAGGGCCAAGTATTTTCTGGAAAGGTCTGAATAGATCAAACTGATTTCTTCTAATAAGCATATACTCTGGAAGCCTTATTTGGTTAGTTCTGGAAACACATTTGTGTCATATTTTTAGATTCAAGTTAGTAAACTGAATTAACTTAGTTGCCCACATTCCCCATCAAAATCCTAAAGGCATATTAAAGTACAGAAATGAAAAAATAAACACAAATAAGCAAAAATGTTGTTGATGGCTTTGAGAAATTATGTGGAACACCATACATAGAAAACTTTGAAGAACTTCTGAAAAATAGAAATAAGTTGGACAAAACTAACAGAGTAAGCAATCTATGTTTTAAAAGTCTATATATCAACAACAACTAAAGAGAACTCAGTGGACCGATTTTCCCATCTGAGTACCAGAAAACCTGGAAATTTTGAGCAAGAGAGACTACGATATTGTTTGAAGGGAGTTGCTAAAGAAACTGCAGTGTCTGACAGTAATGAGGAAGATTTTATTAGGCAATTTTTGTTGTAAAAAAGACCATTTTTGTTGTAAAGTGTCAAAGAACATGACTGAATTATGTTCATATTTTGTTGTTTTGTTGAAAGTAGAACTTGCAAGCCATGACATTAGATATTTGAGAAAAAAATTTTTTTAAGTTGAGAAAATTTCTAAGAAAATGTTGATGGTATGGATGTGGCTTCTGTCGACTGCCTATAGGAAAATGTAAGAAGAGAGAAATGATTTAAAGATGGAATTATTAATCAAGAAGAAAGCAGGATGTAAATGTTTGGAAAATCCTCAGCCTATCCATAGTGAGAAAAATGAGAGAAAAAACTGTTTGGGAGGAAACAAGAGTATGGCCAAGTGACTGTTTGATAAGGAGATTCGTATGGTTTGGCCATCTTAATGGAAGACAGGTATTATTTATTAAGATAACAGGACCAGCTGTGGTGGTGCAGCAGTAATGCAATTTCGACCATACTGAACCCATATGGAAGATGGGAGTTTGGTTCCCTGTCAACCGTACGCGATGGACATGCATGTTCCTGTGATTATGGATGCTGCAGGGCATGGAGGGAGAGAATTGTGGCTTGAGACTCTGTTGAGGCTATTTCTGTCTCTCTCTCTCTCATATGAGAGAGTAAATAAATAAGCTTAAAAAAGAGAGAGAATGGAGAGACTAGTCAGCTATTTAAACAGAAGTCAGAACATATTTTCAAGACTGTGGAAGAATGGCCCAGAAGATATTTTAGAGATCCCATCACAAGCCCAGAGTGCTAGAACCTGGAGTCCAAATAGGATCGAGAGAGGTGTCACTGCTGCTCGTGGCTACCTCACATCGCAGGCTCTGCTCACCACACCTGGCTGCCACGTTCCGCAGCCGCTGCTGGTATAGGAGGCACTACATCCAGCAAAGCTGTGGGACATGGTTCCCTCCACCTACATTGCAAGGATGCCCCAGAAAACTGCCTCTGAGATCACAGATGAGAAAGTCACCTGTGCTTGATTCCAGTAGGTGTACAACTGCTGGGGAGCTCTGGACTGGGTTGTGCCCAGCAAAGCCGTAGAAGGTGTCACCCAAAGCTTTGGGGGCAGAATCACTGTCTCAGTGGTTTGGGAAGGCAGGACCTTTGCCCCAGTGGAACTGGAGGGCGAAGTATGAAGTAAAAAAAGATGATTCTTTTTTACCCCACAGGTGGGGGCACAGGCAGTAGGGTGCTGCTGTATGACGTTGAAACCACGTGAGAGGCCTAGGTTCAAATCTTGGATTGACTTGAACTCACTAAGCATGCCTCCAGTGCCTGTGACCCTGGCTGGCTAAGAGGCTGCGGGGAGGTCTGTGACAGAGCCAAACCCTACCAAGACTACTTCTTTCTCCATGAAATAAATAAGTAAATAATAGCATTTTAAAAAATGATTTTTCTGGGGACCAGCAGTTGGCGTAATGGCTATGTCGCTGGACTCCTATGTAGCCGACTGTGGTTTGGGTCTCGGACTCGGTGGCTTAAACTCATGTCAGGTGCATGTGCGTGCGTGCCCAAGATCCTGAGAGGAGAATGGAGGAGAAGGGATTGTGGTGTGGCCATCCCCCCAAGGGGCGATTTCTCACTTGCTGTCTTTCTGTCTCTCTGTCTTTCTGGCGAGTGCATGGGCCCTACAGCAAAAACCTCTATTAAAAAAAAAAAAAAAAGATTACTCTGGACAGCTTTCTGTGGTTTGCTACTATAAAAAAGTAACTTTCAGGGGCCAGCAGGTGCTATGGTGGTTAATGGTTCAAATCCTGGACCTTGTGACTTGCTTTTTAACTTTCTCTCTCTCTCTCTCTCTCTCTCTCTCTCTCTCTCTCTCTCTCTCGTGAGCACATGTGCCCTACAGCAAACTTAAAAAAATAATAATTAAAAAATAAAATAAAATGAATAATTTTTTTTAAATAAAGGAATTAACTTTCAGATGAGGTAGTCTATGGAGATCTGTTATAGCAGTATGAGCAGACTAATACACATGGGTTTGTAGTGGGTTTTTCTTTGTTTGTTTGTTTAAGATGTTAGTCTTCTTTTGTATAAACTCATTAGGCAACTCTGCCAGCAAGATTTTTCAATAACAACAACAAATACTAAACTTTTCCACCAGCAGTTTTCAAGTCACTTTCTTAAAGCTTCTGACAAATGGAGAAAGGCAAACTGTTATATCCAACTAAGAAAAAAGAGCCAGGTAAGACATTGCCAATGGAATCTGTTGCCTGGCATTCCCACTGGAGCCCACAAAAAGGGACAGGACAGTTTCCCAAAGCGAGGGGTTTCTCAAAAACCTAGAAATAGAACTACCATACAATCCAGCATTTCCACTCCTGAGTATCTACCCAAAAGATAGGAATACACTCAGTTGGAAAAACACTTGCACATCTATGTTTATTGCAGCATTTTTCATAATTGTCAAGATATGGAATCAGCCCAAATGTCTGAGAACAGATGAATGGACTGAAAAAGTGTGGCACATATACACTATGAAATACCACTCAGCCATAAAAATAGTGAGGCCCTGGCATTGATAGAAAGTGGACAAATATGTAAGATTTAATGTTGAGTGAAGCAGGCAAGACTATGAAAGAGAAGCATTGTATGTCTCCACTTAATATATATCAAATGCCTGCACTCTAAGACAGAAACCGAAAGACTGGAAGGTGTAAAGGTATGGAGAGTGATTGTGGATACTAAAGACAGTGTGGGAGGAGGGTGGGAAGTAAGGGGCATAAGGGAAGGAATCAAGGGGGGGAAAAAGACAAAACATTTAGTAATCATGAAAGTGGAGAATTATCTGGTGATGATGACATGTATGGTAATATCTTTGACTGAACTGATATGCAGTGTATTCATGCTGGGAAGACTTTGTATGCTGCAAAGATGTACAGTGATTAAATGTAAAACAAAACAAAGCAAGAAAATAAAAGAAAGAAATTTTAAAAATTTAAAAGTTCAGAGTACCCCAAAGAAGGGGAGGGATATTGGGAAGACAGGAATAATAAAAGTTCACTATAGTTTCCCAAACTCTATTTGAATAGAGGCCTATAATATTATCACTTTTTTCGATGTCACCCAATATTTATCTTTTTACCATTAAAGTCCTACAATATATCATGATCAATTGCTTTTGCCTGAAACTGGATGAAAACTTCTTTATTAATTAGGGAAAATACTAGAATCTATGGAAGGCAGCATAATAGGGTGCATTTTTAAAAGATCAAACAACTCTACCTCTTATTGGTATAACCAGATGTGCCTTGGCTTTTCTTTTTGCATATTCATTAGACTCACTGTTCAAAGTGATCATGTAAGAATCTGGACAGGCTCTGCAAGAGGATGCCACACTGGCCTCATTCCAAGGAAATTCATACTCTTATTTAAAGCTGCTCTCCCTTCTCTTAGCCGTAGGCTTCTTGGCAAGGCCACTGGTCTTCTCCTTTCTATGAATTACAAGGTGGTTCAGGCCCCCAATATTTCTATTTTAGAGCTTTCTGTCTTTCATTTAAAAATTGCCTCTTATGAGTATTATTCTCCCTCTAAAAAGACTTCATTGTTTCTCTCCTATTCTACACTCCCTCTGTGTTCAAGGTTGCTAGTTACTCCATTATTGAAGCAGACAATACTGTTCATAATTTTTTTTCAATCAGTCTCAGTTCAAGGACTTCCATTCTCAATATCCCCTATAAGTTCTGCCATTTCTTCTCATGAAAACATGCTCTGTAGCTTCCCTTCCTTCGGCAGCTTCCACGTATTCAATTCTTCGTAATGCCTTGCTGTGTGGAATGCAGGCAAGCCTTGTTTATGGTGGGTTTTGTTTGGGGAAAAAGATTTTTTTTTTCTGATTTTCTTAGAATCAGCAACGATAAACTAAAGTTCATTAACTGATTTTGGAAACCCCACTGCTCTCGTCTAGCTTACATGGACGGAATTCTCAGCTTCTGAGGGGCAAGAGAAATGAGTTTTGAGGGTGGCAGAAAGAACATGGATCAAAGGGCAAAGTTAACGGAAGCCAGAGTTTTGTGGGGAAAGTGCAGAAAGCAAAAGGATCTTTCGGATTGAAATTGCGAAATAAAAGTCAAGGTGGTCAAAATTCGGGCTCCAACTAAAGGTCTATGTGTTATATTGCTTTACTGAGAGGCCACTCCACTAATGCTTATAGTATCTACTAATTAATGACAGTCTATCACATTTTGCTTCTGGCCACAAAACCTGCAATTAAAACCCTCATTTATGAAACTCAAGATTAGATAGCTGGGAAGGGATGGATCTGTTTAATTCCAAAGTCAGTTATCTTTCTATACTTTGGCCTCATAATATAGTAGGCAATGCTGATATATGTGCAAAGCTGGTCTTTAGATTTGGGTAATCCTCATAAGAACAATTTTGAATGAAACATTCTCTAAAAGAAATACTGGCAGCTCGGACTTCCTTGTGATACATGTGCGAGCCATGTCTCATTTTCTTGGGTTGAAAATCCAGATAGACTGAAGAGTTGGAAGGTTGGGAAGTTCCAGAGTGAATACATATAGTAAGAATATGTTTCCCTTCTTGTTTTTTTTTTTTTTTTCTAAGAGATTTTAGCTATAGGGAGCGTGCCCTCGCCAGACAGAGAGAGACAGAGAGACAAAAGTGAGGAATCACCCCCCAGGGGAAATGGCCATGCTGCAATCCCTTCTCCTCCATTCTCCTCTCGGGATCTTGGGCACGCACGCACACACGCTTGGCATGAGTTTAAGCCACCAGGTCCGGGATGCAAACCGCGGTTGACTACATGGGAGTCCAGCGACATAGCCATTATGCTAACTGCTGGTCCCTCCTTCTGTAATACCAGTATTATCATGCCAATTTCAGACTATGTGTCATTGTGACACACATCAGACCTGTTGTACACCCTCGCTCTGTGAACCTGCAGGTTGCTCAGCCTCTCTGAGCCTTGATTCAGGCCTCTGTAACATGGAGAGAAGAGATTAAAACAAGATGGCACACTCAGCATAGTTTCGGCTCTCTTGTGTCACCCTAAGCCCTTAGAAAAGACAGAATAATATTTTTGAAAACTCACAACTGTTTTGGAAAATAAGAAAGGGTGATATTAATTGATCAGGAATGATAAGGAATAATTGAGGACAGAAAGCCTATCGAACTTGGAGAAACCACAGTCTAAAACATACTCAGGAAAGTATCGTCGCTGGAGATGAGCAGCTTTGCAGAGGGAGAAGCTGCAAGTGTGCAGATGGAAATAATCAGGGCAAAAAATACGGAGGCACGTGGAGGCGAGGGGCTATTTTAGATAAAAAGATTGAAAAGGGACTCTGAGCAGCCCTGAAACCTGAAGAATAAGAGAGGGCTGGCAATCAGGTTGGGTAAATTAAACTTACAAGCAAAATGATGTCTAGTGATTAAATATATAAAATTAATAATAATAATAAGAAGAAGAATAAGAAGGAGAGGGCCAGCAATGGGAAGGCCGGGAGAAAATTATTTCAGAGAGGGGGAATAAAAGCACCAGGGTTGGAGGAAGGAAGACGTGTGCTCTTGGACATGGAACAGCCCAGTGTAGGCAGAGCAGGGCGAGTGGACTGTGGTTGGAGATGGTGGTTGGGATTGGAAACCTCTTGGAAGCACCTGTATCTCTGAAGGCCATGACCGTGTTGTAAGGACATCAGGGCATGTAAGAACCAAGTCTTTAGGTGCTGGCAACTTACCTTGTTTTGTAGTCATACCTTACGTGTGTCATACCAGTGGGGCAAAGATCTCAGCCATCATCTTCAGTCCCAGGGAACGAAGGAGAGTTTGAGGATTTGATGAGTATACTGAGTGACTTGGCAAACTCCTCATTAACTTAACTTGAGATTTCCAGTTCAGAGGGAGTATCTCTGGACAGAGGACAGATGGATCAGGCAGCCTTGGGCTCTGGAAGAGAAGGGCTGGGCCTAGGCCCTGAGCCGTCTTGTGAAAGGTGACTAGTATGCTGACATGAGCGCAATGACTACTCAACACCTGCCTTCAACTGATCCCAGTCACCTTTCTTGTCACATACCAGCTGTTATAAAAGGTTGGGGTGTGGTGGCAGGGAAAAGGTTGTGCCAGAAGAGCTGCAGAAAGCAGAACCTCTCCCGTTCTTTCTGACAATGAGGCCCAATACCCAACTTACATCTGTGGTTTCTAGAGCTGAAGTGGGCTATCGAGAATACATTTAAGAAGTAAGTACAGAGTAGCATTTCAAGTGCGGACTGATAACAGCGGCTCTCTTATCAGCAGCAAATTGCATGCTGCAGGGCAGCATTGGATAGGCGGTCTAGAGGACTGTGACTTCACATCCTCTATGTGAGGGCTTGGCTGCAGGGAGGAAGAGGAATTCGGGAAACTCAAGGGCCTGGGAATTGGCTAGGGAAGGAGTCTGGTGAAGACTCCTGGCCACTTCCAGAGATTCTTCCACAGAGATTATTCCACAAGAAACTGTGAGTCTATGGTCCCAGCTCCAGGGGGCCCATTGTACAGCAGGACTCATGATCTCCCTTCCATGGCTCTCAGCTTCTTTAAATCTGTCCACTGAACTGCCTCACAAGTATCTACCCCACCCTGGACCAGTAATTAGTGGAGTACTATATCTGTACTGCCGAGCTATAAGCTATAAAAATCATTAGAGAAAAAAACTCCACTAAAATTTGGTAAATAAATAGAGTCCCAAATTTTAAATCTGGTAAAATAAGAGAATCACAATGAGAAAGCACTCTCTTTCAGTGGACCAGGATATTAGTCTGTCCAGGTTGCTATAACAAAATGCCGTAGACTGGATGGTTTTAACAACAGGAATGGACTTCTCACAGTTCTGGAGGCTGGGAAGTCCAAGGTGGCAGCAGATTTCATGTCCAGTAAGCATTTACTTCCTTCACAGATGGTTGTCTTCTCACAGTAACCGCACAAATTATCTTCTTTCCTCACATGAAAGAAGAGAAAGACTTTGGTCTCTTCACTGCTTATAAGAGCTCTAATCCCATTCATGAAGTCTTCACCTTCATGACCTAATCAACTCCAAAGACCCTACTTTCTAATACCATCACATGAGGGATTAGGTTTTTACATAAGAATTGGGTGGTGCGGGGGGGGGGGGGGGGGGGGGGGAGACCCAAGTATTCAGACCATAATAGTCAGTATTGCACAACAGCAGAGATAGCAGTGCACTGCTCAGGAGTGGATGTACGTGAAAGAAAAGTCCTAAGTGATGAAAGAACCAACACTTTCTATCTGTCCCTTCTTCATTCTTGCCTGAGATAAGAGCTTTAGCTACTCCTGACTGAAAAAGGGAGACAATTGCTAAAAATATCTATCCAAGTTTGCATCATCAGGGGTGTGGGTGGGTGTATTTACAAGTTCAGGTGCTGTTTTCCTGGAAAAGTCATCTCATGGTTCTAAGTGGAGCATGATAACCTCAGACAGGGAGAAGAAACAAATAAATATGGCTGCATTCCTGTGGCCTAAGGAATTAGTGAGGGCTTGACCATAGGCAGGGACAATTCCGAGTAGTGTTGACACTCTTACCCAATATATGTGCAGAGGAAACCTCTCAAAGAGAGGAGAGAGAAAGAAAAAGAAATAGAGATAGAGTACCCCTCCACACACAGACAGAGACAGAGAGATTGAAACCTTAGACCAGGCAAGGGGACAGCATTGGTTTTGTTATTGTTGTTGTTGTTGTTTTTTCTCTGCAACCTGGGAGTCAAAACCTCAGATGTTGTAATGAAAAACCCTTTAGCCATGAATCCTAAACACATCCTACTGGGATGAGAAAGTATCTATTGACTGTTGACTATTGGAGAAAAAAATCCCCAATCAGGTTCATTCCGATGGAGACTTGGCTAGTACAGAGTTTTCCTTGGCCAAGGTCAGACCATTATTAGTCTCTATCCAGTGGAAACAAAAGTGGGTCTTCAAGTAGGAATTGCACCACTCCCTTTACTTCCAATTCCTGCTTCAAGCCAGGCTGCCGGTAGGCTTCTATTTTCTGTTTTGCTGGAGACAAGTTAGCAGGAAATGTAGCCTTATCTTCCAGACTGCTAACCTGAGCAACATTCTCCAAGGAGTTACTACAGATGGGCTACTATCATTTCAGCATAAATATTGTAAGACCAGAAACTCCCTGAGACCCCAGTGTAGACCTGGGCCATGCAAGCTAGATATGGACCTCATTCAGTTGAGATAGCCGAGCCAACAGGGATCCTGCATTTGAAGAGCACCGCTCAGGACTCTGCCAGTTGATGACATGTTTTAGAGATGGCTGTGTCCATGTCGGTGCTGTCTGGAAACACTCAGCATGTGAGAACTTGGTGGGAGAACCCCACTTTATCCTAACACCCTGACACACACAGAACACAGGATAACAGGCAGTTCTCCAAATAAAACCCAAAGGGGTTCCAACATCCCCCTGGCGCCAAGACAATGAGGATAAAGAGAAAAAAGTGATGGCTACTCGTTGGGCAGACTGAGGTACAGTTGGCTCGGCCTGGGGCACCTCATCATGGAGAAGCTTAAGCCCTTTTTTGCAAACTCACATCCAGAGGCAGCAGCATCTGAGGCCAAGAGTCCAGATGAAGGCTCAGGGTCTGGACAGAAACTGCCGAGGTGGAGTGATGGGATCGGTGAGCAGTGAGGAGAACTGGGTTTCCAGAACTGAGGACTGGCTGTCAGCTTATCCCAGAGGGCCCTGAGAAATCCATCAGATGGTTCAATTAACTCACGATGCTCTGGAAAAGGACCGCTCTCATGTGACTAAGATGCTTGTTAACATGGGTTAATCAGTCCCAGTCCTTTTTGTGCTTGAGTAGGGAGAGGATGGGGATTATATAGATGTGTATATTTTTTAAGAGGTTTTTGCCTTAGGGTACATGCACTCACTGGAGAAAGAGAGACAGACAGTGAGAGAGAAAGTGAGAAATCACCCCCTGGGGAGATGGACATGCCATAATGTCTTCTCTATTCCCCTCTCAGGATCTTGAGCATGCACATACATGCATCCAGAGTGAGTTTCAAGCCACTGGGTCTGGGATTCGCACTGCAGTCAGCCATGTGGGAGTCCAGTGACAAAACTGCTGCACCATCTATTGGCCCCTGGAACTACATATTTTTAAAGAGGGATGAGGTAGAGGAGTTCTATCTTTCCTAGAGTGTGAGGTAATAGGAAGCAGCCTTTTGTAAAAGGACTCAGAGTGGGAATCAGGTCAGACTCGAACCGTGGAGTCAGCCATGTGGGATCCAACACCTTAACCTCCATGCCACCTGCTGATCCTTTTTAAAAATCATTTTTAATATAGTAGAACAGTCCCCAGAGATAACATATCTGTATTGAAAGGACATTTAAAGTAGTCCATGCTCTTATCTGTGTAGCATAGGGTACTGGGGACAGCGCGGTAGCTTGGATCAGGCCCAAAGTCACCTATGTACCTGAGAAGTTTTTTCCAATTAAATTATGGTACAGAAATGTGAGCATGTTGGGGTGCTGGTGGTCACTGCAGTGCTTATGATGTGACTCCTCACCTTTGCACATCGGGTTCCCCCAACCTGCCCTCATTCCTCATCTTATTTTTCTTCTAAAAGTGTTTTTATTTATTTTTTTCTATGAGAATGGACAGAGAGAGACACCCCCAGCAGGGTGTTCCCACTGCAGTCCACCACTAGCCTCAGCCAGCCAGGGTGTGTTCCTGCCATGTAGGGGAAGACCCCAGGATGCTAACCCAAGCCCTTCCCATATGGCCTTAGCAGGGTGGAGCATTGCATTACTACTGGGCCACTGTGGCTGACCGGCATTTTATAAAGATCGCAGACAATCGGGACCAGCAGTTGGCATAATGACTGTGTTGCTGGAGTCCCATGTAGTCGACCGCAGTTCGAGTCCTGGATCTGGTGGCTTAAACTCATGCTGGGTGCATGTGCATGCATACCCAAGATCCCAAGAGGAGAGTGGAGGAGAAGGGATTGCGTCATGGCCATCTCCCCTGGGGGGTGATTTCTTGCTTTCTATCTCTCTGTCTCTCTCTGTCTTTCTGACGAGGACACGTGCCCTATAGCAAAAACCTCTCAAAAAAAAAAAAAATTCAGACAATTTCTCAAACAGCAGCCCCTTTTCTTGATTTCTCTTGTTGATGTCTAGGGAAATCTCAATCTCCTGCCACCTTCTTTGTACCCTAAAGGAAGAGAAGCGTGGGAGAGGACAGGGCCAGTGGCTGCCAGATCACGGTGCTGGGGGCTGGAAATTAGAAAAAGGCTCAGCTGCAAGTCATTGTGTGGCATGCTCACTCTGGTTTCCCTCTTTGTGAATAAATGGGCCTCAGTGAGAAACCCCATTTTCCCTAGCATTTCCTCTGCTTTTCTTCTTCTTGCCTCAAAGGAGTCCCCTCAGGAGGGTCAAGTCCTGGGAGTGCACTGGGGAGAAGGCATCTAGGGAAAACACCTGGCTTGCTTGGCCCGTGAAGAGGTACCATGCTGAGTCAGCCACAGTCTGGCCCAGATCCCAGGCTGGGCATTCCCAACACGAACATGAGAATTGCCTCCTGCGTTGTTTCCTCCAGATCTTGAGAGGTGATGGGCAGCTGGGCAAGCACCGAGAACTGCAGGTTCTGGCCACCTCTGTGTCTAGCCCTCTCTAGGTTCGCATCAACCTCCAGACCAGTTTCCAGAACTAGCGTCTCATTTATCTGCATCTTCCTCTGGGTCTTGGACCGATTCTCCTTATATCACCTATCACTTCAAGCTATAATTATTGTACTTTTAGAAAGTGTACTGATTGGGACCAGTAATTTGCGTAATGGCTATGTCGCTGAACTCCCATGTAACCGACTGCGGTTCGGGTCCTGGACCCGGTGGCTTAAACTCATGCCCGGCGCATGTGCGTGCGTGCCCAAGATCCCAAGAGGAGAATGGAGGAGAAGGGATTGTGGTGTGGCCATCCCCCCAGGGGGTGATTTCTCGCTTTCTGTCTGTCTTTCTCTGTCTGTCTGGCGAGTGCATACGCCCTATAGTAAAAACCTCTTCAAAAAAAAAAAGAAAAAAGAAAGTGTACTCATTTATTTCTTCCATGATCAAGACACACAGAAAGAGTGAGAAGGAGAGAGAGAGCACCCTCACCGAGGTAGTGATCCCATGACCCCCACCCCCTGCCTTTGCCACCTCTGGGCCATGGGTACAGGTATACCTGTATACATAGAGAGGTCTCCGGATGTAATCCTAGAACCTTCCCACGTGGGTCAGCCTTGCAGAGGGTTGCCTTTTTCTGCTGTGCCATCATCAGACCCTTGAGTCTTTTCTATTTGAGTCTTTTCTCTATATTCTGAGTTCCAGAAGAACAGTGTATTGGGTGGGAAAGTGTCCCCCTGAATGTATGCTCTTCTTGAAATGTCACAATGTCACCTAATTTGGAAATAAAGTTTTTGCAGATGTAATCAGCTAAGGTAAGGTCACAGTAGAGTCGGGTGGGCCCTTAATCCAGTATGACTGACATCCTTTGAAGAAGAGAAGAGACACACACAGAGACATGCAGAGGGAAGATGGCGCCCGGAGACCCAAGGAGAACGCACTGTGAGGATTGGCGGCGAAGACTGAAGTGATACAGTGCAAGGGAAGGACCAGCGAGGACTGACGGTGACCTCCAGAAGCTAGGAAGAGGCAAGGAAATACTCTCTTCTTCTTCGTGTGGATCCTTCGCCAGAGCGCTGTCCCGAGGAGGGCTTCGTTTCAGACGTCAGGCCTCCGGATCTGGGAGAGAGGATGTTTCCGCTGCACGAGGCTGCCCAGATGGGTAGACCTGGTTGCAGCAGCCCTAAGAGGCCAACAGGGCAGTTATGCTCAGTCACTGTTGCGTTGTGGTTACCTAAAGCAGGGTCTGGAAAGGAAGGACGCGCTGCTGATGTCTGCCGAAGAGGAATTGTACGCAGAGACAGGAGGAATGTGACGGAGGGCAGAGTAAGTGGCAAAGGTGCGCATTTGCCTTTCTAGCTTGTCGGCCAGTAACTGAGGTGCCTGTCAGTCAGTGTGCACACTGTGTGCCAGGGAGCCCTCATTCAATGAGGAATGACCAGGTAAATAAACAAATGTGTATATTGGGTTTCTCTCACCTTCATATTCCCTCTAAAAGAATGACGGGCGGACATATCCAATGGCAAGAAAATGATGAAACCGACTGCACACAACAGAAGCGTGGCCGAACGATGTTAAGAAACACATACTCATAGAAAGTGTGACTGTTGGGACCAGCAGATGGTGTAGTGGTTACGTTGTTGGACTCCCACATCACCACCCCGGTTCAAGTCTTGGACCTGGCGGCTTAAAGCTCACAGCAGGCGTGTGTGCGTGCATGCCCAAAATCCTGAGAGGAGAATGGAGGAGAAGGGATTGCGGCATGGCTATCTCTCCTGGGATGTGATTTCTCTCTTTCTGTCTCTCTGGTGAGCACATGCGCCCTATAGCAAAAATCTCTCTCTCTCTCTCTCTCTCTCTCTCTCTCTCTCTTTTTTTTTTTTTTTGGAGAGGTGGATTTTTTTGCTATAGGGCGTGTGTGCTCGCCAAAAAGAAAGAGAGAGACAGAAAGCGAGAAATCACCCCCCAGGGGGGATGGCCATGCAACAATCCCTTCTCCTCCATTCTCCTCTCGGGATCTTGGGCACGCACGCACACGCGCCCGGCGTGAGTTTAAGCCACCGGATCCAGGACGCGAACGGCGGACGACTACGTGGGAGTCCAGTGACATAGCCATTACGCCAACTGCTGGTCCCAAAAATACCTCTTAAAAAAAAAATAAAGAGGGGTCAGCAGGTGGTGTGGTGAAGGGCACTGGATTCCCACATGACCGACTATGGTTCGAGTCCTGGACCTGGCGGTGTACTTTCTCACTTTCCTTCTCTCTCTCACTCACTCTTTCTTTCTCTCTTCTCACTCTGTTCCTCTCTGATAAAAAAAAAAATTCAAAAATAATAAATAAATAAAGTTAGATAAAATAATTCTATTAAAAAAAAGAAGAGAAAGAAAGTGTGGCTGTTCCTTCTGCCCAAATACCAGGGAGCAAGGCCTGAGGGTCAGACCTGCCTCAGACATGGAGAGAAGGAGTGACGCTTGGCCTGACGCTGCGCCTGCCACCTTCTCTCAGCACCGGTCCCCTGCTGAATTTGCTTCCTCGTCTCTGCCCTGCCACCTGCTCCTCAGGCTGTCCCCTGCTGCCGTCTCTCTGGGAAAGCAGGCCAGCGTCTGCAGCTGCTCCCCGCTCCCTCTGCGTCCCCTACCTCTCATTGTTCCTCCTTGGCCAGCCTTGTTTGTGGCACAAGGACATGAAGAAGACATTCTTCCCATTCTTCAGTCATTGTCACTAATTGAAATGGGAAGCAAGACAAGGCTCCAGAAGAAAAGCGTATTGTGGACTGCCTTGTTGGAAGAAAATGAATCACCTAAGCAGATAGGTCTCCGTGATCTCAGGGAAACCTCGCTCTTTATCCTACACAACCCTGTCTAATTGTTCAAGAAAATGTTCATCTGCTTCATAATGGAACAGCCATAATGGAAGTGTTGCGAAATCACTGAAAAGTTTATTCAAGGCTCATTCCTGAAAGCCCAGTCATAATGCACAGGCTTTGGGGGAGTTCATAGAATTGGCTCTCATTGAAACGGCGTGGATAACGAATTTTCCTAACATGGATCCTTTTAAATACGCCTGTTGATGAGAGTCTGAATTGGTATTTGACAGATGCAAATACTAGCAAAAAGAGTGAATTTCCCAGCTCTGGCATGTCACTCCCTGTGGCTCTGTCTTCAGTCTCTGCCCAGCCTCCTACAACCTACAGGAGCCTAGAAACCCCCAAGGTTCTCATGAAACCAAGCCTAATACTCAGGGGGTATTGAACTCTTCCTCCAAGTGTGAAACATGGAGAAAAACATCCTATGAGGTGAAAGGAAGACATCAAGAAAGAATGGGTGGGCAGGACTAGTAGTTGGTATAATGGCTGTCGTTGGACTCCCATGCAGTCGACCGCAGTTTGAGTCCCGGACCCGGTGGCTTAAACTCACGCTGGGCACGTGTGCGTGCGTGCCCAAGATCCCAAGAAGAGAATGGAGGAGAAGGGATTGCGGCGTGGCCATCCCCCCTGGGGGGTGATTTCTCGCTTTCTGTCTCTCTGTCTCTGTCTCTCTGTCTTTCTGATGAGCGCACGTGCCCTATAGTAAAAATCTCTTAAAAAAAAAAAAAAAAAAGCCTAGTAAGATTCACTCATCCATCTGCTCATGAAGAAATAGTACTTGGGCACCTGCAGTCGCTAACAAATGATGATCATTTAAAAAAAACTAGGAGAGGTCAAGTTCAGAAAAGGGGGAAATTTTGAATTGAAGATTTGGGAAACTGATTTGGAGACCCCAACCCCTATTCCACATGTACCCCGCCTCTCCTCTGAGTGTCACCCAGGCCTGCCCTTCCAGAAACTTGGGACTTGTGTGGTTGGGAAGTAAATGTAAGGGTGTTTTTCTTTGATTTTTTTTCTTTTTAAATTTCAGCCAGTGGGCTTGTGCGCTGGCCAGAAAGAGAGAGCGAGAGAAGGAAAGTGAGAAAGCGACCCCATGGAGGATGGTCACGCTGTGATCCCTTCTCCTCTATTTCTCTCTTCTTTTGAGATTTTGGGCATCCATAAACACATGCCTGCGTGTTTTTCAAGTTGCCGGGTTCAGGCCTTGCACTGCACGGTTGACATGTTGGATCCCGCTGCCTTAACCACCACACCATTGGCTGACCCCTCTTTCTTTTATGTTCCCCAGTTCTACACTGAGCCACCCGTAACCTAATTTTTCTCTTCTTGCTCCTCATAATGAAGAATTGTGTGGTGGATTAAAACTAACTATGTAGGGACCTGTGGGTGGTGTGGTGATTAAGGTGTTGGACTCCCACATAGCTCACTGTGGACTGAGTCCTGGACCCCGCAGCTTGAAAATCATGCTGGGTGCATGCGCATGCATGCCCAAAATCCCAAGAGGGGAGGAGAAGGAAGGAGAAGGATTGCAGCATGGCCATTCCCCGTGGGGGGTGATGTCTCACTTTCCCTCTCACTGTCTCTGTCTGGCAAGCACATGTATCCTAGGGCAAAAACCAAAGAGAAAAAAAAAAAAAAAAACTACATATTTCTTTTTTAAAAATTCATTTTCAGGGTTGTTTATAAAAATACTTTCTTTAAAATTTTTTTTTTCCAGAGAGTGCATGTACTTTCCAGAGAAAGAAAGCAAGAAAGCACCCTCCAACCCCCCTAATGGGTACGGTCATACTGCAATTTCTTCTCCATCTCTCCTCTGGAGTTTGGGCGCACACACACACACACACACACACACTGGCATGATTTTCAAGCAGCAAGGTCTAAGACTCAAACAGGACAGTCAGCCATGCAGGATCTAGCTGCCTTAACCACCAGGCCACAGGCTGGCCTAAAAACACTTTGTAAAAAAAAGTTTACTGAGGCTGCCAGGTGGCATGGTGATTAAAAGCACTGGACTCCTGCATGGCTGACCATGGTTCGAGTCCTGGACCTGGTGGCTTGTTTTCTCACATTCCCTCTCTCTCTCTCTCTCTGTCTCACTCTGTCCCTGTGGTCAATTAAAATAAATAAATAAATACAGTTAAATAAAAAATTATTTAAAAAACGTATATTAACTTTTTTTCTGTAGGCTAAATTAAGAAAGACGGCATCCCCAAGAGTTCTGATGCCTGTTTGTCCCTCAGCCTTCTGCCAGCCCTGTACCACGGGCACACACGCGCACTCCGGAAGGTCTCCAGACTTGAACCAGAAACTTTCCCATGAACATTGCCGGATTTTCCCCCACGGTGCCACTATCTGGCCCTGGTAATTGCATATTCTTAGCACTTATCCTATTGAGTGGGAAGGTTTGACCCTGAAATTTTGACCCTAAAAATTATGAAATGTAATGAAATGGACGTTGCTTTAAGGTACTAGGTTTGGGGGTGATTTATTCCATGGTAAAATGTGATCGAAGCCACAAGCGATGGTGATGCGTGTCTTCCGGTGGTGCCTGGCATTTCTCTCAAGCCACTCACGTCACCGGACCTTTTTGCGATTGCACCACAGCTAGAAGGCCATGGAGTGAGGGCTCTTCTTTGTAGCTTTTTTTTCTCAGAGACATTCTTGGCCTGAAGAAACTTGCCTATACAATGGCCGTGTGTGTGTGTGTGTGTGCGCGCGTGTCCGCTTCTCCCTTGTGTAAGAGATACATTTCATCACTAGACTTCATTTTCTACCCTTAGTGGAGCCTTTTTCCTTTTTCTGTCGGTGGGGACTATGGAAACCATTTCAAGGCGACAGGCTGGTCCATTGCTTTTGTTTTTCGCTCCTTGTTGGGTTGGAGCCCTCGCCTCAGCATTCAGCGCGACGTTTCTTGAGGTGGTCGCCATTGTCCCTCCCTCCCGGGCCTGGCAGAACGCTTGGAGGGTCAGTTAGAAATGAAGCTTCTATTATCTGTGATCTGCCTCCCCCTCTAAGCCGGTCCGTCCCCACACTAGGGCTCAGCCGAGCATGAAGAAAACTAATTGTCCCCACTCTCTGCTCTGCTGCACACCAACCCTGCCCGTGCGCCCCCAGCTCCCCACCAGCAGGGAGAACCTCGCCTAAGCCGAGGCGCACAGGGACACGTTCCCAGCGACCGCTCTGCCCTGCTCGTGCTCCTCGAGAGCTGTCCCAGGGCTTCTCCTGGAGCTGCCAGTGCCAGGAAGGGGGCGGAGGGCGGGGGGAAAGCTGATGACTCTGCGTGTTCCCCGTAATTGCAGCGGGCACAGGAAAGGGACTTGATTAATTTGCCTGATGAATTATGCATTACCTCCGCGCCGCCCTCCCAGCATGGAAGCTTGATTATTTGCATGCTTGAACCCGCCACCTCTCCTCCTGGCGTTGAAAGCTGTTGTCCAACAAGTACCGGTGGCGCCTTCAGCCCTTGATTACGGTGACCACCTAACACAAGGCTTCCCGGAAGTTGACAGATTACGGAACTGTGGGCTGTCGTAAATAAACAAAACACGCCCTCCTAGAGCTGGAGTAATTCTTCAGTAATAAGCCCAAGATACATGATGTGAGGGGAAACCCAGCTGCTTTTTGTAGTCCAGGACAAAAAAAAAAAAAAAAAAAAAAAAAATTAAACAGAGACTTGGCAATTGCTTTGTTAGTTGCATTTAAGTTAACACCACATTAAAGAAAGTGTCCCTCAATACAGAAAGAAGGAACTAGAACGCCAGGCCAGTGAGATTAACTTTACTTGGCTGTTTTGAAGGCGTGGATCACAAATTTGATTTTCCAATTTTTCATCTTTCTGGTCTGTTCTAGTTTAGTTGTTTTGCTTGTTTGTTTGTTTGTTTTTTTGAGAGATTTTTTGCTATAAGGTGTGTGCTCGCACTAGGGAGACAGACAGAGACAGAAAGTGAGAAATCGTCCCCTAGGGAGGATGGCCATGCCACAGTCCCTTCTTCATTTTCCTCTCCAGATTTCGGGCACGCACGCACACACGTGCCTGGTGAGAGTTTAAGCCACTGGGTCTGGGACTTGAAACAGGGTCGACTACGTGGAGGAAATAACCATTATGCTATCTGCTGGTCCATGTTCTAATTTAGTTTAAACTAGGGACCATTTCAGTCCCACCTAAGACGTCAGTGACAATCTGGCCTTTCATTTAGGGTTCTGGCACATTCTCAATGATGTAATACACTGCTATCATTAAGGACACTGTTTCTTTCCTATTTTTAGAGGTTTTTATTATAGGGTACATGTGCTTGCCAGAGAGACAGAAAGTGAGAACTCATCCCCAGGGGTATGGCCACACTGCTAAGGGAGATGGCCATACCACAATAATTTCTCCCCTTCTTGGGATTTTGGGCCTACACGTACACACACTTGGTTGAATTTCAAGTCACCAGGTCTGGGACTTGAACTGCAGTCAGCCACATGGCAGTCCAACGCCTTAACCACTAAGCCACCTGGTGAGCCCAAAAGCTCTGTGTTTCTAAACTAAAGGCAGTACTTTTTGCCTGAAGTCGAGTTTGAAGAACTGAGGAGGACCCTACTTTTCTGTTAAGTTTTTTTTTTTTTTTTTCTGTCAAAATTCAGTCATAGAGATAAAGCTAGGGATGGAAACAAATTCAGCTAATTAAATCAGGCTTTGATTTTAAAAAAAATTTTTTTGGCTATTTTTTTTTTTTTAATCTTGCCAGAAGACATGTGTGTTCCCCAGAGAAAGACAAAGAGCAAGAGTGAGCATGAGAGAAAGTGAGGAAGCACCCCCGTGGGGTGGTTGCGCTGCCTCCCCTCCTCTGTGCCCTTCTCTCTGTAGGGATTAGAGGCGTGCATGCACACACAGCCAGAGCGTTCTTCATGCCGCTGGGTCTGGAGCTGGAACCTTGAGTTTGGCCATGTGGACTCCAGCCATCTTAACCACCAGGGAACCCGCTGGCTAGGTTCCAGTTTTACGGAGATAAAATTCATTCACTTAAAGTGTATCATTTAATGATGTTCCCTATATTCACAGAGTTGCATGGTCATCACTATAGCAAATTTTAGACTATCTTTATCACCAGAGAAGAAGCCCTGTTATTTTATTTTTAAGTTTTGCTGGAGGATACATATGCTCTCTGGCGAGTGTAAGAAGGGAAATGAGAGCCACCCCCCCCCAAGAAGGATGAGGGGTTTTCGTCATAGGGACCTCCTCCCAGGATCTTGGGCATACATGCACATGTGCTTGGTGTGATTTTGAAGCCACCGGGTCTGGGATTTGAACTGTGGTTTGCCATGGAACCGCTATGCCATCTTCTGGCCCTGAGCCCTGTACTTTTTAACAAGACTCCCCCAGTTCTTCATTCTCCCAAACTAAGGTAAATGCCAATTTGCTTTTCTTCCCTATATGTTTGCCAGTTCTAGGCGCTTTCTTTGAATATGTGGCTTTTTATGTCTGGCTTTTTTTTTTTTTTTACTTAGCATAATGTTCTCAAGATTCATTCACACTATAGCATGTATTCATACTTCTTTATTTTCCATGGGGGAGGGATAGTCCACTGTCTCATGTGCTCCATTTCTTTTATTCATCAGTTAATGGAGAAATATGATGGTTTTGCAGTCTTTTTATTTGAGCCTTTATATTTTCCATCTTTATGGCATAAATCTTTTTTTTTTCTTTTTTAATTTCCCTGCAGGGCACTTACGTTTGTCAGAGAGAGACAGAAAGAGAGAAAGTGAGAAATCACTCCCTCACTCAACCCCCAGGAGGGATGACCATGTTGCAGTCTGCGATCCCTTCTCTTTCAGTCTCCTCTCAAGATTTTGGGCACACACGCACCTGTGCCCGGCATGGTTTTCAGACCAGGTCTGGGCCTTGGACAGTGCAGTTGGCCATGTGGGGGGCCAATGCTCTAACCTCCACCCCACCTGCTGGCCGTGGGGCATGAATCTTGAATCAAGTTGACAAGAAAGTTTTTGGGTAATGCACTAGACTAAAAGAAGGCTGATGTAAAAATGTAAATAAAAAATCAGTTTTAGGTTTTTTCAAGCTGGCGTTATAGAAAATATTGAGGTCCTAAAACATTTCCTGTAATGTTCATAGGGAGAATTACAAAATTAACTCTTTTTCAAAGTGCTAAAGTATCTTTTTTTTTTTTCCAAAATAGCAAGAATCCTACTTAAAAACATATATTGAAGACTTATTCTGCTAGAGTCATTGACCTTACAGACTTAAAAGTCTAATGATAAAACAACAAACAGTCACAGATGACTGATTTCAGCATTGATAGGCAGGTCAAGAGTCAGGTAAACAAAGGGTAAAAAGTAGCTGGGTATACCAGAAGCCTGAGTGGAGGGAGCCTTGTTTCAGCTTCATCACCTGTATACCTGGCCTTCGAACCAACATTTCAGCAAGGCCTCTTTCCTCCGAGGAGGCAGCAGCAGCTCTAGCATTAGCTGTCCCTACGCGCCCCTCATGGACTAAGAACCCTCTTGAATCAGTCAGTCTAGAGAACCCTGTTTCCCTGGCTATACAGAATATGAGGAGTTGGACTTTACATTCTGCAACTTCTCTCAAGTGGCAGAGACTAGGGGCCCAGCTGCAGCAGCATAATCTATAAGATAGTGCTGCTTTGGGGCCAACAGGTGGCATGGTGGTTAAGGCGCTGGACTCCCACATAGCTCACCATGGTTTGAGTCCCAGACCTGGTGGCTTGCTTTCTCACTTTCTCTCTCTCTCTCTCTCTCTCTCTCTCTCTCTCTCTCTCTCTCTCCTCTCTCTCTCATCAAATTAAAATAAATGAATGAATAACATTTAAAATAAATAATTATGTTTTAAAAATAGATAGTGCTGTTCTGCTGGCTGAGGAAACCTGGAGGCCCAGGTTCTATTCTGACCATCCTAAGAGCTGTACATGGTGACCCTTATAGTCCCAGCTACTTGGGAGGGACAGGTGGAAAAATCACAATAGGGTGAGACCCTGTCCAAAAAAAATCAGAGAGTAGAATGCAAAGAATTTAGTAACCGACTTTGAATCTTGGTTTCACCATTTTCTAGCTAGGTGGTCTTTGAAGAGGTCATCTTATAAAAATTCTTCCAAAGGATAGTTCTTCCAAAGGGTAGTTCTCTCATCTGTAAAATAGAAAGAATACAACTTACCCACAGACATAGTGTAAGGATAGATACAGTGTAAGTGGACTGAGGTAATGTCTACAACATGCCTTGCAGTTAGTAGGCAATAAAAAAAAAATGGTAGTTACTTAAGACCACCAATGCTAGCAATCTCCAGTGTGATAATGAGAGTGTGATGGGTTACATAGCAAATATATTATTTATCGCACACTTACTATGTTCCCAGAGACATGAGAGAATAAAAGAAGATAAGGATCTTGTCTCCTTTACAATGCAGTGGAGAGCCTGACCTAGTTTATATGAAACCAATGGTGACCAGGACAAGACATTATTCCCCTCACTGGAGGCGGCTGCCTGTCACCTGCCATTCCCAGTAGCCAGTGGTTTGTCCCTCTCCCAGGATTCTCAGCACTTTCTCCTTTGGGTTTGAATTATTAGATTAATTTTTATCTTTTCTACCAGACTGTGATGTCCTTGAGGGTGGGGACCATGCTCTTTCATATTTAAAAATCTGGGCTTATCAGGGAGTTCCCTCTGAAACCACACTGCTCCTCCAGTTATCTTCTTTTTCTTTCTCTTTAGAGTTGTTTGTGATTTTATAGTTAGAATTTCATTTTAAAGCCTCCCGAGCCATATTTAGTTTCAAGACATGGCCCTACAGTCACAACTATCTTTCCTCAGAACATTCAGATGCTTAATTTTCTCAAGTCTACAGTACTGCTTTGGCTCACAGTGGTTGACTTGATGCGCCATTCTTCACCACTGGTGATTGATTTCTCTCTTGCTGATTAGAAAACTCAACATTGCAATTACATTTCTATTGTTTCCTCTACTATTTGAACCAAAAAGTTGTTACAAAGCAAATCAAATGCTATCTTTACTAGAACAACCCTTCCCATTTCACTCCAGATAGCTGAGGTCTCCGTTGCTCCCCAATCTGCCGGGTACCAAGAACTATTCTATGAGAGACAGATACTGTTCGTTCAGTTGAGTTTCATGTTAAATCTGTAGGTCAGGTCGTTTTAGCTCTTCCTCAGGAAGTGAGAAAATGTTTGAGCAACAAAATCCTAACTTTTGCTTGGAATAAGTAGATGAGTTTATGGTTATATTAGTTATATCAAGAAAGATAATATATTGAAATGATATTGAGATGGATCACTAGAATGGTAAAAGAATGAATTAAGATTTCAAATTTTATTTTAGAGAGATTTTTGCTATAGGGCACGTGTATTCAATGGAGAGACAGAGAGAGAGAGAGAAAGCGAGAAATCACTCCCCAGGGGGATGGCCCTGCTGCAATCCATTCTCCTCCATTCTCCTCTTGGGATTTTGGGCATGCATGCACATGCGTGTGGCATGAGTTTTAAGCTGCCAGGTGCAGGACTCAAACTGCAGTTGACTATGTGGGAGTCCAGTGACATACCCATTATACCATCTGCTGGTCCCATCAATTAAGATCTTAGGAAGGTACCACGGCAAGTACTTTGAGAAACCTTGGCAGTAGGGTCTGTAAAATGTCTAGAGGCCACTGTTATGTCATGGTGTCTGCTTTAACAGCTTTGCCTCTGGGAATCTTAAACCTCTGTTTCAATTTCAAATTCCAGAAGAGAACATATGGACTTTTCTAGGGGCAGTGGTCCAGTCTTCAACCAACTTCTCACACAAGGCACAGATGTGGATCCTGACTGCCTACCCCTTTTAGGGGAGGTATTAGTAGTGAAGGGAGATTTGTGTGAACTGGATAACCCCCCTAACTGGTTGGTGCTTACCTCCTTGTCTCGAACCAATCAACAAAAAGCAAGACAGGGAAAAACTCTACCCAAGACTCTCTGAGTTGACCACTCTTTCATGTGGTAAAAAGTTTCAAGATCAAAGGAAAAAAAATCACCAACCTGTAATTTTCTGGTATTTACGATGCTATCTTCTTTTACATGCTTACCTAGCATTTTAAGTTCTGTTATTTAACAGGCTAGAAATTCATGAGGCCGAGTATTTATTGCAATACGCAAATTTTATGTACCTAAACTGTGCAGCTGGGAATAGGCATTTTCTTACAACATAGTGCAACCCTCAAGGAAAAGACTCTAAATCAGAATACTCCACCACCACTTCCAGGGCATTATAGGATCAAAGACATAGGGAAGGAGAAGATAGTCGTTCATTTAGTTCTTAATTGACGATTTAATGGGCCCTTATTCCATGTAATGCTCTGTGCCTGGCACTTGGTATACCAAAGTGATTGAAATGGATCTAGTCTCTGCCCTCAGAGATGTTAGGGTGCACAATCAGGTTAGCAATATCACTCATAGGGTTACTATGGGGATGTACGGTATACAGAATTATATAACTAGATCACCTCATATTTCCAGGGCAGGGGGAGAGATTGTTCAAGAAAGAAACACCTGAGAAGACATGCATGAAGCCATGTGAAGAATAGGAGGAAAAAATTCGAGCAGAAGGAAGTGCATGTGCAAAGGCTCTGAGGCAAGAGAGAACCCCACGCGTTCAAGGAGTTCTGTGAGTCTCAGTTGTTGAAGTGTAGCTAACCAAGAGGTAAGGTGAGGCAGGAACCATCTCAAGGCCCGATTGGGTTAGAACTTTATCCTGGAAGCACCGAGAAGACACGAGGAGAAGGTTGGGTCTGGGAAGCAATGGAGACCAGCTCCGTGAGGGTGGTAGAAGGCTCCTGAAGGTCCAACTGAACTTTATCAGAAAGCTCTTCTAGTGCGTACCTTCCTGAGGTTTAGGAGATGTCGTCTGGAGAGCAGGGAAGGTGACTAAGGCCAAGATGGTGCTGTTAGGAGGATTTAAGGAGCTCCTCACCGTCACCATGAGACTCCTATGCTGACACAGACCAATGGAAACTCAGGCCAGGCACTTGTTTTTTAAAGCATCTTTGTAACTCGCTCTCCTGACCTTGAGCTCCCGGCTCCACTCAGGGACAGAGATGTGCAATACTGACAGATGCGTCGGCCCAGGTTCAGAACTTGGTGCTGGTCTGGGGCCCAGGACAAGCCCTGCCTCTTGGCAGTACACTCTCCATCAGCACAGGGGGCAGGGTCATAGCTGACCTCCTTCCTCTCCTCTCCTGCAATGATTGCTCTTGTCTTGCTTGGCTACCAAGAGTGACTGACTTGTTTTCCAGCTCACTTCTCACTCATTATCTGAAGGGAGTGGTTTTTAAAAAGGTCAGATTGACTGATTATTTTGTCATCTGTTTAGTATTTATTTAGCTCATACAGGTAAACCTTTATGCAAGACCTCTGAGGCAGTGGCAAATGAGTCAGATACAAACCTGGACTACAAGGAAGTGGCAATCACATATAAGAAAGACATCATATTGATTTAGTATATATTTATTGAGGACCTATCATGTGTCAGGCTCTGTGCTGGGTTCCTGAGACAGCAGCAGATGGCCACCCTCAAGGGACTCACTTGAAAACACAGATGTGTTGTTTTCTTGAAAGTGAACACCTTGGTTCTTTAGAGAGAGAGAGAAAGAGAACTGCTCTTGTCAGGCAAACACATGGGTGAGTGTACAGGGAGGAAGCTGAACCTCCAGGGCCTTGGCCATCGGATGCCAGGGATTGCGAGGAAGGAGAGGATACGAGGCGTGAGAAGAATTTGGATGCCAGTCTTCCTGTGAGCTCGAGGGATGATGACAGTGGAGGGCAGGGACGGGGTCATAATACACTTACAGTAGAGGCAACACGTGGACAGTAGTGAGCTGGGCCACCAGCAGGAAAACCTTCAGACAGAGGAAACACAAGGCTCACAAGCAGACGGCTAAGTCACATGTGAAGTGCTGTCATATGACGATGTTTTATAAAACAAGCGGAGCAAATCTCTAAATCTATGTATGTCAACATGGACAGATCTCAGAAAGCATAATACTGTGTTGAAGGCAAGTTGAAGAATTATACACATTTATTTATAATTATGTGCTATGTAGGTCTTCAAAAAGTTGGGAAAACTTCTCATGGATTTCAAAAAACCCTTGTACCAAAATAAACTCATACTTTAATTCAATTTTGAAGTGTTTATAACTCTCTCTATATATTTGTGTATACATAGCTATAAACCTATAAACCTAGAAGGAAAACACATCAAACTCGTCAGAGTAGTAGGTACCTCAGGGGAGTGGAGAAGACATTGAGGGTAGAGGGGAAGGGGTCTTAAGTTTTATCGGAAACATCCTGGTTTCTTTCTTTCTTTTTCCCCCTAATCTGTGAGAGGGTGTGTGCTCTTACCGGAGGTGAGAGAGAGAGAGAAAGCGCCTCCCATGGGGAACAGCCATACTGCAATCCTTCGTCTCCATCTCTCCTTTCGGGATTTTGGACACACACTCATGCACCTGGCATGTTCTTCAAGCTGCAAGGTCTGGGACTTGAACTGTGGGGTCTGTCATGTGAGATTCAGCTGCCTCAACCACCCTGTCATCAGCTGGCCCTGTTCCAGTTTCTTTAAAGGAGGACATATTCGTGTATCATTAGGAAATGCAAAATCTAGAATATAGGATGGAAATTGGTCAGTGCTGGAGTCGGAGTTGGAGTCTATGGGATAAAAGGGAGGGAGAGAGTAGTCCCAACTGGGAGGGGTGGAGGACACTTTTCTTTCTTTTTTTTTTTTTTAGAGGTTTTTGCCTTAGGGCCTGTTCCCTCACTGGAGAAAGAGAAAGACAGAGATAGTGAGAGGGAAAGTGAGAAATCTCCCCCCCCCCCGGGGGGTGGGTGTGTGTGTGTCACACCCCAATTCCTTCTCCTCCATTCTCCTCTCAAGATCTTGGGCCAGCACATACCACATGCACCTGGTGTGAGTTTCAAGCTACCGGGTCTGAGACTTGAACCATGGTTGGCCATGTGGGAGTCCAGCGATGTAACCACTACACCATCAGCTGATCCAGGGAGGAAGCTTTTTGAAGGATGCAGCCCCTGGTGGAAGGAGAGGCCCAGACCTGGCCTGGCTGGGATGGAGTGGTCAGAGAGACAGACACAGGGCAGGAGAATGCAAGATAGACAAGGGGAAGAACAACGCTTTTCCTGGAATGAGTGTGTGAAAGGGAAGATTGAGGGTCACGGAAAAACACTGGGTTAAGAGCTGGTCACTGGGGACAGGCTGAGGTTTTGAGGGCGTTGGAGCCAACGAACTGTGCAGTATGGCTTCCTGCAAAGGGCGAAAAGTGGGCCTTGCAAGAGGCTATGCATGAGCAGCTGGTGGGTAAGGCAGCTGGGTCTCACACGGCCAGGGTCTGAGTCCTGGATCCAGCAGCCTGAAAGATGTGTTGGGGCATCTACGTGGGTGCCCAAAGTCCTGAAAGGACCCAGGAAAGGAGGAGAAGATATTGTGACTCGGCCATTCCCCAGGGTGGGTGCTTTTCACCTTCCCTCTCTCCTCTCCCCCTTCCTCCCAGCTAGCATGTGCACCCTCTGGCAAAATTTTAAAATAATAACAATAATAACAATGAGACTATTTCAGTGGCCTCAGGAGCTGGGACAAGCCCAAAGTGAGGCAGAGGCTGCAGGCGGCAGGGGGCTGGAGTGCGAGGCCTGCGGGTGCAGAATGCTGGGAACAGCTGTCACCTTCAGCAGATCACACACTCCAAACCTAAAACACCTACTCAGCTTCTTAGCAAGGTTTTTATCTCTGGCCCTAAACACTGTGGAGACAAGGCAAGCTCTGAAGAATGACATGCTCTTAAAACTGACACTCTCAAGGAAAGAAAGCCTTAGTTTTCTTGAAAAATTCTTTATTAATTTAAATACCATGGCTTTCTGCGAACACTAAGAAGAGATTATAATATTCCAGCGGGACTTCCTTTGCTTAACATGAAAATAAACCTGACAGAAGGATTACAAAACTAAACACGGAACATTACAAGAAACACTAATTACCTCCCATTCTTTCTTCTCACTCACTAAAACAACTATTTAGACAAACAAAGCAGCGGAGAGGAGGAGGGAGCAGAGAGAAGGGTGTAGGGCCTGCTAATCCCTGCTGCTTTGATAAATCTGAAATAGGATCCTGCGACATCTGAGAAGTGGGAGGGATCTTTCACGGAGCGCTTTGCATTGGGTTACCTCAGGTAACTCTGATTTACCTTTTGAATCAAACAGCTTTGGGCTGAACGTATAATTTCTCCTCTGTGAAGCCGTCTTGAAACCCTTCCCTCTCCTTCTCTGGAAGGGGTAATTACCTCGCTGGGCCAGAGCCCCCTGCTCCTGCTCTCTGGAGCACCTGGGCAGAGGTGGCTGTGGGCAGGTGGTAGTCGCAAGCCAGTGACCACGGGAAATACACACTTGGCGTCCATCCTGACTAGGCCAGTGCCTGTGTGTGTGTGAGTTTTTATGAATGAGAAGCAGATTTGGGGAAAAGGAGAAAGGATTGAGGAAGGGAGGGGAAGACGGAAAAGATGAGTAACTAGGGAGACTTGGGGCTGTTGAAAACTAGTACTCTGGGTTCTGAACAAAGTGGTCTGTTTCTTTAAAATGGTTCCATACCTGGGACTAGCAGTTGGCATAATGGCTATGTCGCTGGACTCCCATGTAGTCGACCGCGGTTCGAGTCCCGGACCTGGTGGCTTAAACTCGTGTCTGGAGCATGTACGTACCCAAGATCCTGAGAGGAGAATGGAGGAGAAAGGATTGCGGCGTGGCCATCCCCCCTGGGGGGTGATTTTTCGCTTTCTGTCTCTCTTGTGAGTGCATGCACCCTATGGCAAAAACTTCTCCAAAAAAAAAAAAAAAAAAAAGAGATTCCATACCCAGGGCTGGCTCCATGGCATATTGGTAATGAGCTGATCAAGAGAAAAGCTGGATACAACATGGTGACGGTGATTCAAATCCCCGGCCCGGTCAGCCTGAAACACACAGGGTACACCTTAAGTGCTCAAGGTCTGATGGGTTGGAGAACTGGAGAAGGAACAGTGGCATGACCAGACCCTCTGTTTTCTCTCTCTCTCTTTCTTTCTCTCTCAGTCTCTCCCTCTTTCATGCACATATGGACCCTATCATGAATAAATAAGAAACTTTTTTTTTAAAAAAGCTTCCATGCCCAATATTGTATTCTGATTCGTATTTGTATTTTAATGTCATAGTTGTCATTCCTTCATCCACTTTTATTAGATCCGTCTTTTTTAAGAATTATTTATTTAATTTTATTTATTCATTCATTTATTTAAATTTGGCCAGAGAGAGACACACACACACAGAGAAGGAAAGTGAGAAAGCAAACCACCAGGTCCAGGACTCAAACCATTGTCATCCATGTGGGAGTGTCCAGCACTTAACCACCCTCCCACCTACTGACCCCCAGATGCTTCTTTTTAGCAACCCTTGGAAGGGCCTTTATGAGTCATAAATTCTTACTAAAAACCCAAGAAGGTCTGAAAGTGCAGCATGAAATAGACATGATGCAGTTTCCTAAACAACACTCACATCAGTTGCTACATAAACAATGACAGATTTCTAGATACTCAGCTGTTGCTCAGCCACCCTCCCTATCTTCTCTCTCTGCATCTCTCTTCCCTTCGTCTCTGCGCAGTTTCACCTTGCCCTGGTTTTGCCTCAATGCTTTCCTTGCTCCTGCATCTTGTATTGTCTGTCTCATCATTGTCAGTGCTGAGGACACAAGTGAATTTTTGGATTCTAAGGGCTAAGCCCTTCTTTTTTTTTCTTTTATTGTTCTTAGCATACTCCTATTACTAGAAGTAATTCTTTATTTCTTAGTTGCTTACTTGCCAAGTAGTTGGAAAAGGATAATCAGTTTAAGAAAGTTTCAAATCAATTGTTGTCTTTTATTATCTTTAAAATGTCATATGAAGACCTTAGAAATTATCCGGCTTGTTACTGTAGCTGGAAAACTCTTAGCTCTTACTCATCAGCCTGCTGAACTGTACCCTTCTCAGAGACATAGATACCATCCAGGAATTTTCTTATATCCTTATTTTTAACTGTCGTGGCTTGCTGTATCAAAGCAGCTGAATTTGAAACAAGTTCAATATCATTGCCTTCAAGGATCAACTCAACTTTCTGGGCTTGAGATACTGAACAAGCAACACCTGGTCTCATTTGAACCCTCCGGATGTGTTTTTCACCCAAGAAATTTTGGATTTCAACAAGAGACCCATTCTCCTGAATAACGACGTTGGTGGGGAAATGAGCGTACACAGACCTCATCTTGTAGCGGAAGCCCAATGTCACACCCTTGATCGTGTTCTGGACATGACAACAGATGGTGCAAACGGTCGCCAGCTCCGTTCTGTTTCTTCACCATTTGTCGACCCGCAGCCTCTTCTTCTTCTTCCCAAGGAGGCTGAGCTCAACATCGATGTGGTGAAGCCCCTCTGCAGGGTTCCTCGGGGGCCCTTCACGATGAGGGTACGTCCCTTCAGGGTGATGTCCACGTTCTCAGGAATGTCGACCGTCTGGTTGCTGAGAATGGTCTTCATCCTGCCGGAGACGATGGCTTCCGCTGCCTGGAGTAGAGCCCCACCGGGCTAAGCCCTTCTTAGCCCTGTGCATTTTCTTGTCCTACTTGGGGCAAGTAGGGGCTGGAATCCCACAAATCTTAGGAGCAGCACTCTCTTCTGACTCAGCCCCTACACCTGTGTTCTTGAAATACCTTCTTCTCAGAGCTGTGTTGGACAACCTCGGCTTTTTTAGTGGAAAGAGAGCAGCGTCCTACCTGAGTTACCAGCAATGGTTTTCCTCATTTCCATGAAGTCTTTTATTTCATTTTCATTCTTGACTGCATTATCATTTGCTCACCTTGTCTATAGTGACTTGCTGTTTGGTTTGAGCAGTTTATGTTTCCTTATGTACCCCTTACAAGTGTTTTTAAAGTAGGTATCATTATAGTTAGGCAAATGAGTAAGATAACCTGAAAACATAAAACTAAATGTGTGTGTGCTGGGGCCAGCAGGTGGCGTGGTGGTTAGAGTACTGGACTCCCACATGGCCAACTGTGGTTCTAGTCCCAGACCTAGTGGCTTGAAACTCACACTGGGCTTGTGAGGAGAAGGGATTGTGGCATGACCATCCCTCCCTGGGGGTTGATTTCTCACTTTTCCTCACTTCCCTTTTTCCTCTGGCAAAATACAACAACAACAACAACAAAAACCAGCATGTGTGTTTATGTCTTCAACACCCAAAACAGAACAACAACAATAAAATAAATAAACAAAACAAAAACAAAATTATTAGTTTGGGAAAAATTATATTAAAGTTCACTGAAAGTAATTATTGATTCATAAAATGTTTATTTAAAAAAAATTTTTTTTTGGGGGGGAGAGGTTTTTGCTATAGGGCGCATGCGCTTGCCAGACAGACAGAGATAGACAGAGAGACAGAAAATGGGAAATCACCCCCCAGGGGGGACGGCCATTCTGCAATCCGTTCTCCTCCATTCTCTTCTTGGGATCTTGGGCACGCACGCACACGCGCCTGGTGTGAGTTTAAGCCACCGGGTCTGGTCCGCGAACTGCGGTTGACTACGTGGGAGTTCAGTGACATAGCCATTACGCTAACTGCTGTTCCCCATAAAATGTTTATTTTCAGGAATTCGTTTTGAAAGAAAAAGGAAAAAAAAGTTTGAAGAAAATGAAAGAATCAGATTACTGAGAGTCCACCTAGGAAGGAGGCACTGTCTGCTTGTGGGAGCCTGCAGTAATGTCTCCTTCGCCTGTTCACTTCACGCTGAGGAAGAGCCTCAATGGAATCCCAGTGTACGTTATAACTTAAAGGCAGCAAATACAAATTAGAGGGCATGTCTCTCCTTTGTGCCCCGTCTCCTCTGCAAGGAGAGGCATCCCAAAGGATTCCAGAGCTGTGAGGCCTGAAACCAGGAGGGGGGACCATGAGACTCTCAGTGAGTACAGCTCCTCCCCAACACGCATAGCCCAGCACTGACAGAATTTCCTGCCTTCGCGACTTTAGGTTGCTATGACAGTGTACCATAGACTGGGTGACTTACAAGCAACAGAAATTTACTTCTCATAGTTCTGGAGTCTGAGAAGTCCAAGATTCAGGTGCCGGGAAATTCAGTGTCTGACAAGGGCCCTCTTCCTGATGTGTAGAGGTCTGTCTTCTCCCTTTGTGCTCACGTAGTTGGAAGAGCAAGTGAGCGAGCTCTCCAGGTCTCTTCCCTAAGGGTGCTAATTCCATTCAGGAATGCTCCACCCTCAAGGCCACGTCACCTACCAAAGAGCCTATCGGCTAATATCATCACACTGAGGATTAGGATCTCAGCCTATCAATTAGGTCGGTGGTGGGGTTTACAATCATTCAGATCACAGCAGTGCCAAACTACTTTGTCTCAGAGACAGCGGGGAGAATGTCAGAGATTGTTTGAGGACCAGAGTTCCATCTTCTACTAAGAAGCAAAACGAGATCTAGTAGTTTCCTATTATCTAGAACTATTCAAAGGTGTAATCGTCTACCTGTGGAAGTAGTGGCCCTCCAGCCCCTAGTTGTCTGCGTGTGGAGATGTGGTAGTTGGATTCTAGGCACTAGCCAGGGCTTCTCAGTCAGGACGCACCTTCTCTCCTTGAGGGGTTCTGGGGACATGGAGGGTAGCTCGGTCACTAGGATAGACTCTTTAAAGGCCTAGTCTAATATGGCATGTTGAAAGTCTACGATTGTTCCTTTTAGAAGGTAATGTAAAAAGCCTCGCTTGCTCATGAATGAGAGCACAGTACTACAAATAAGGCCACTCCACGGCTTTACGAAGAATGGCTTCTTATCTGGTCCTTTATGGCAAACTTTCTGGGTGAAAAATAACATGAGCAGTGCGTTTTAGAAAGAAAAGTTTTCGGGGCCAGCTTGTTACAGTGGTTGGGGTGACTGGATTCCACGTAGCTCACTATATGGTTCAAGTCCTGAATCCAAAGGCTTATTATCCAGAGGGATCACGAGGTGGCCTTCCTCCCAGGAGGTGCTTTCTTGCTCCTTCTCCCCTCCCGCACCTTCTCTCTCCAGCAAGTACATGCACCCAAAATAAAACAAAACCAAAAAAAAACAGAATCACCCAGGGAGTTGCACAAAATATTGATGTAACTGGTCTGGACTGGGGGTATTGAGTTTAAAAACTGCACAGGTGGGGCCAGCAGGTGATGTGGAGTTTGGGACGCTGGAGCCCACATGACTGGCTGGTCTATTAAAGTCTCAGACTTGACAGCTTGAAAATCATGCCAGATAAGTGTACTTGCATGCCCCAAGTCGCAGGAAGAGGCTAGAAGAGAGAGGATGTGGCATGGCCATGCCCCGACTGGTAGTGGTGGTGGTGGTGGTGGTGGTGTTCTTGTTCTCCCTCTCTCTGTCTCTCTCTGGCAAGCACACACTCCCGAGAACAAAAACAAACAAGCCAACAAAAGGCTGCATGGATGAAGCTTCTGTGTCCAGTCTGAGAATCACAGATCTGTGTCAGTTTCAGGTATTCTTACCAAGCATGAATCATTCGGGCAATGCACATTAGGAAATGAAGCATTCACTGATGGGCTGACTGGTCCCATCACTGGCACAAGAAGAAAGGACACAGTACTACTGGAAAATTAGGAATTTGGAGGCTTACGTAGTAGGAACCTGAAGCCATCCCCGCTGCGTCACTGGTACTGATCAGAGTGGTCAATGGCGTACCAAGGTTGGGGGAGGTGAGGTGGAGTGGTGGGGCTGGGGAGGTGAGGTAGAGTGGTGGGGCTGGGGAGGTGAGGTGGAGTGGTGGGGCTGGGGAGGTGAGGTGGAGTGGTGGGACTGGGGAGGTGAAGTGGAGTGCTGGGGCTGGGGAGGTGAGGTGGAGTGGTGGGACTGGGGAGGTGAGGTGGAGTGGTGGGGCTGGGGAGGTGAGGTGGAGTGGTGGGGCTGGGGAGGTGAGGTGGAGTGCTGGGGCTGGGGAGGTGAGGTGGAGTGGTGGGGCTGGGGAGGTGAGGTGGAGTGGTGGGGCTGGGGAGGTGAGGTGGAGTGGTGGGGCTGGGGAGGTGAGGTGGAGTGGTGGGGCTGGGGAGGTGAGGTGGAGTGGTGGGGCTGGGGAGGTGAGGTGGAGTGGTGGGGCTGGGGAGGTGAGGTGGAGTGGTGGGACTGGGGAGGTGAGGTGGAGTGCTGGGGCTGGGGAGGTGAGGTGTGCGGTTCCCAGTGAGAAGGAGAATTTTGTCACCGCATTGAGTGTTTAAAATCACAGCTTCATGGCAATGTTAAAAAGCAGACTAATCTGGGGCCACTGAGTGGCATGGTGGTTAAGGTGCTGGATTCCCACATAGCTGACTGTGGTTTGAGTCCTGGACCCCGAGGCTTGAAAATCACACTGGGTATGTGTGCAGGCACGTGCATGGGATTGAGGCATGGCTCTCCCCTATGGGGTGGGGGGCACTTTCTCACTTTTTCCTCTCTGTCTCTCTGGTGAGTGCACACACCCTATGGCAAAAACCTAAGAACAAAAACAAAACAAAAACAGAAAATGTAAATGAGTGCTTAATCAGCTTTTTTTAACCAAGTAAAACAATTTTATTCTTATCACCATTATACAGTTCAGATCAGATTACATAATAAAAGAATTCTATAAAACCCAGTTGCATATAGCTTAATGGGGATAGTTCTGAGAGACACATCCTTCGGCAGTTTCGTTGCTACGGGAACTTCAGAGAATGCATATACACAAACCTAGATGGTACACCTAACGGAAGCTGACGGGACCAACATCTGGCATATGCAGTGACTGAAAAGTTCCGTGGCACATGGCTGCAATATATTTTATTACTATTTCCTGTTGAAGGAATATCCCTTCCTGACCTTTCTCTATAAAGTTTCAGCACTTCTTAACCAGTACTAAACTAGAGCAGTTGTTTCCCTGTCATATAGGGTGGAGAAGGTGCACCAGCAAGAAGTGTCAATGACCATCGTGCTATCTTCTGCAGTTTTTCTTCTCCTGTAGCCGATAATCTTCAGGTGGAGACCACGCTCTTGGGAAGGGCTCTATCTCTTCTTATATGTACTCGTCTAGATGTTTCGGTATTTTTTTGTTGAGGTAGCTCTTCCAGTAAATTTTTCAGAATTTTTTCTGGAATATTCTCATTGGGGAAATACTGCATCATTGCCCTTCTGTGGAGGTCTTTCGGCAGCATGGCATACATGGCTAGTTTTACAGTTGCCACTGGATCCTTCTGGTGGAGTTGAGCAGCTGTTACTTGTCTAAATCCTCCTGGGCAGCCGCTATGGGAGAAATAGACTTTTTGTTCCCATTTGTTTCCAGAAAATGCAATATGTCTTGTGTTCTTTAGGACAACATGATTCTCACAGTCACTCAGTGGATGGGACACAGGTTTATGTAATCCCTGAAGCTTTGCAGATGCCATAACAGCAAGTTTTCCAGGGGGCTGCACGTTCCCGTCTGAGAGATACCACACTGAGTGAAGCAGCCCATTGCTGGAGCACCGGAGAACTCGACGCACTTCCCCTCGGTGGGACCGTGCTCCTTTTTCTAGGAGCCAAGTCTGGTATCTCTTAATAAGCTTTATTATTGCTTTTTAAAAATCTATTTTTTTTAAAATTTTAGAATAGTTTTAGGTTTACAGAAAAGTTACGAAGATAATAGAGAGGGATCCTGTAAAGCTCACACACATTTCTTCTCTTCGTTAACATCTTACATGAAGATAATGCCTTCATTGCAACTGATGAACAAATACCGACACGTTATTATAAAAGTCCAATCCTATTCAGACCCTCTTCGTTTTTGTCTAATGCCCTTTTCTGTCCCAGAATGCCATCCAGGATACCACATCACAGTTAGTTGTCCTATCTCCTTAGTCTTCTGTGGACTGTCACTGTTTCTCAGACTTCTCTTGTTTTTAATGGCCTTGACTATTTATTTATTTATTTATGTTTATTTATGTTTTTCCTGAGAGAGTGAGAGCAAGAGTAAGGGAGAGAGAGAGAGAGGCACCCACAGTTTTCATGCCACGGTCCTCCCCCAGCCCTGCAGCCAACCAGAATCACAGGTGTGCTGAGGGTGTGCTGAGGCAGACCCAGGGCACAAACTCAGAGCCTTCGCATATGGTTTCCAGCATCCTGAAGCAGCGCTCCTAGTGCCTGCACCACCGTGGCTGGGCCTGGCTCTGATTGTTTTAGGCAGTATTTATTGGTCAGGTATTTTATATATCTCTCAAGTTGGGCAATGGTTCCTGAGAGAAGGAAAACAAATGAGGTAAGCTCTACAGTTGCCCACCTTCGAGCTCGGAGCTTCCAGAACAGAAAGAGGAAACGCGGCACCAGTGGTATCTCTGAGTTCAGGACCAAGGCTGCAGGGGTTCTCGGGGCAGAGTACCAGAGAAGAGAGCGATGCTTAAAGAGAGAGAGCTCCAGGGATCTGCAGGGGTTCCCCTTGTATCCTCCACTGGGGAAAGCTATCTAAGCAAGGGAAAGAACCAGAGGAAAGGGGCAGACACACTGATCCCTGCAGCTCACACAGGGCCAGGAGGAGTTGTCTTCCCAGCAGCCGTACTGGAAGACTCTTCTAACACACTGGGCATTGACTAGAGTCCTCTGAAGGGTGTGGTCTGAATAGTGAGGTCAAATTATGCCTAGATTAGGAAAAACTAACACCAAAGAAAGCTGAAAATGCAGCCTTGAAAAAAAATAAAATGATTTCCAGGTAACTTAACTGTGTCCCAGAACAAACACCAAATAGGGACCATACAGTGGCATGGGAGTAATGCAGCAGTCTGCAAGGCTGACCCACAAGGAAGGGTCCAGTCCATGTCCAGAAACCTCTCTGAACACACTGGGTACACGTGCGCCCAGGGTCTGGGGTTGGCTGAAGCTAGGGGTGGGTCATACCATCAAGACCCATTGAGGGTGCCCCCTCCCCTGTCTCTCTCTATATCTATTGGAAATGCATAAAGAAACAGGAAAAAAAAATCCTGCATCTCACAACACAAGAATCACCCAAAAAGTAAAAAAAAAAAAAAAAAAGCACAGATATTAAAACAATAAAACTATAGAAAGGCTTATTTAAGACAAACACACTTCAAATAAAATCACACAGGCAGAAACTTTCATGGGCTGAAGTTTCGTGATTCCGTAGGGAGTGAGTTCATCATTCTATGTTTTCAAAAAAGAAAGATGCTGCATTCGATGGGAACTAGGGCTCCAGAAGGTCTCGAGCCTCTTCTAATACTCAGGTGTTTGGATTCAACAGTACCCAGTCTCTAGGCTACAACACAGGGAGATAAAAGAACATTCAAATCCAATCTCTTCTAAATGAAACAGGAGGTCAAAAGAAGTACTCTGAAAATTAGAAGGGAAAGAGGAGACACCAGGCCCCGCCACATCCGTGGTGAAAATACAGGCACGGAGGCCCGAGGTGGGCTTGCTTTGACTCTTGGCACAATCTCAGAAGTATCACTAGTGCCCGAGGTCATACTGGTCGCAGGTCTTGATGTCTTTGTTCTTGGGTCGGTTAGGATGGAGCCCTTCCCTAGAGCTTTTTCTATTGCTTCTGAATTGCCCAGTTTGCTCGGGCCCTGGAGGCATGCGCCTTCTGCCTGTCTGAAGAGCGACACTCTTGCTGGTTCCTATTCAGAGCCATAATATGAATTGGGATGAAATATCTGCTGCCCATCGCACTTCATCTATCTGTGTCAAGAATCTGTTCTTTGAAAGGAATATTGGAACTATTGGGATACAGTTCGCAGTAACCAGGGTTGCTTTATTATACAATGCACACTGGGTGCCTGCCCCGTCCTATTTTTATTGAACTGGTTACTCAGTCATACTAAACATGGAATAAAGTGAAATAAATAAATATATAAAACTCAGACTGCACTGAATCTTTTCACTGTCAAGCTGGCTCAAATGTTCTCAAAGTTTATCAGGGAGCTTGGTTGCCCTGGTGAAAATAGCATTGTGCAGTGAAACAGAAAATAAGATGTCATGGCAAACTAAACATCTTCACTTTCTGGACAAATATCTAAGTTGACTGGAGCATAGAGAGGAGCCTGGGAATGACCAGACACCGAGGGAGGAAGCCCCGCTGCCCGGCCCGTGTTTTAGGCTCCCTGGTGTTCAGGGCAGTGGGTGGGTGTAGACACCAACACCTGGCTCCTGGTGAAGGCTCTGGCAGTTCCGGCCAGCTCACGTCTACGCGTAGGCAGCTCCTTCCTAAGTTGTGAGAGTGAAGATGTTTAGTTTCCATGACATCTTATTTTCTGTCCTACTGCACAGCGTTATTTTAGCCAAGCCAGTTTCCTTCCTTTCTGATAAACTCTCTGGGACTTGATATCTGCAAGGGACTCCCATTAAAATGAATGGGATATTAGAATCTCTGTGTGTGAGTGCATGAAAAAAGAAAGGGGGATGGGCGAGCCAGGTGCAGTGGTGGGGAAGGTGCTGAATTCCCCCACAGCCAACTGAGCAGTTTGAATCCTGGACCTGGTGGCTCAAAAAATACACTGGGCGCATGTATGCATGCCCGAAATTCTGAGAGGAGAATGGAGGCAAAGGGAGTGTGGCGTGACCATTCCCTCTGGGAGTGATTTCTCACTTTCCCTCTCTCTGTCTCTCTGATGAGCACACACACCCTAACACAAAAATTAAAATAAATTAAAAAATAAAGGTGAGAAATAGGATGGGAAGGGAGAGGAAGGTCACATGGATCCACATCCACTGTGATTTCATCTGGTTACAGCTCCCCCCATTGTAAATGGGGATAACAATACCACTGATGTCAGGGGGCCTGTTATAGGGTTTACATGAAATACCAGGACCAGTGGCCAGCAGGTGGCATGGAGGGCAAGGCGCTAGATCCCCAATGGGGCCAGCCGAGGGTCAGCTGAATAGTCACTCCACGTGTGTGTGTGAGCCTGCCCAAAATCCAGCAGGGAGATTGGAAAAGAAGGGGTTGCAGTTCAGCCATCCTCCCTGGGGGTTATTTCCCACTTTCCCTCTCTGTGTCTCTCTGGCAAATGCATGTGTCCTGTGACAAAAAAAAAAAAAAAAAAAAAAAAAAAAAAGAAAAGAACATGTGGGAACATACCAAGCTCCCCATAAACAAAGTCAGATGGATAGATGGATATCTGGCCATATTAAGCCTCCATAAATGTGAACTATTGCTTTATTATTTACCAAAACGTAAGGAGGAAAAGAGGAAAAACAGAAAAGAAATATGCGTAAAATTTGAAGAATAACTTTGAACACAAACGAGAAGAGATCAACTTATTTCTTTACCAAGAGTTTATTTAGGAGGCCAAATTCATTTCTCCATTCATTGAAGAAGACCAGACACCTCTGAAATGCTGAGTAACAGAAGTGGGTGATGCACGGGAACCAGCAGTTAGCGTAATGGCTATGTCGCTGGACTCCCACGTAGTCGACCGCGGTTCGTGTCCCGGACCCGGTGGCTTAAAACTCACGCCAGGCGCGTGTGCGTGCGTGCCCAAGATCCCGAGAGGAGAATGGAGGAGAAGGGATTGCGGCATGGCCATCCCCCCTGGGGGGTGATTTCTTCCTTTCTGTCTCATGTCTCTCTCTGTCTGTCTGGCGAGCGCACGCGCCCTATAGCGAAAACTCTCAAAAAAAAAAAAAAAAAAAAAAGAAGTGTGTGATGCAGGCCAGTAGCGTGCTGCTGATGCTCCCCTAATTACCTCATAGCCCCCCCATTTTCCTGCAGGCTAGTTCTTCAGGTGCTTTCCTTCCCGATAGCTGGAATTTGTGCTTCGGGCTACTTAGAAGCCACTTTGCCTGAGACTACTACAAGCCCAAAGAGCATAAAGATTTTCAACTCTTTGAGAGGACCATTTTTAAAATACATTTTTTAAAGAATTATTTAATGTATTTACTTATTTTAATTTGACCAGAGAGGGATATAGCGTGAGAACGTACATGCATGAGAGAGAGAGAAGGAAAGTGAGAAAGCAAGCTGCCATGTCCAGGACTCGAACCGTGGTTGACCATGTGGAAGTCCAGTGCCCTTAACCACCATGCCACCTACTGGCATTTAACCAATGACTTACTATCCCTCCTTCCTTTCCTCAGCCCACATCTCTGTTCTTACTGGTTTTTCCTGTAATATCTTTTTTAAAAAATCACTTTAGCATGAATTCTCATCTCACAGGACACTTTTTGAGACTTTAATCTAAGATGAGGATGTCCCTGACTAATACTGAATTGTTTTTCAAAAGAGAAAAGTTTTGAAAACCAGTTTGGAAACTGAAAAGACATCATTCTGAAGAAACTATCTTAGAAATATTTGAATCCAAAAAGCGTTATTTAACCCATCCTGTCATTAAAATACTAAGCATTTGCACAGAAACCATCTGTAGAACTTTCTTGTCACTCCACGGCAGCGCCACATAGCAAGGAAAAGGAGTAAAACAGCGGTAGGGTTTACCTGGAGCCTCAGCAAAGTCTCAGGTGGTGAGGGAATTTCTGGGCATTTCCGGGAATAGAAGAAGTTGCGGGAACAGACTCTTTTGTCTCGCCTGTCTTTCCTTCCCTCCATGCACCTGCACCACAGGGAAGCACCACTTTCCTTTCACAGCGAGGAAGGGGGCTCTGTGATAACAAATGGTGGAGGGAGCAGGAGGCATGTGGGAGGATCCCGGGGGCCGGGAAGGAGAGTGGGTTAGAAAGAGAGTTAAAAGGAGAGAGAGGTCAGCGGAGGGCGTGGAGGTTAAGGCAGCTGGGTTCTACCTTTGCTGTGCAGATAGAGTCCGGAACCAGAGGCGTGAGAAACATTCCGGGTGCATGTGTGCGCTTGCCCCAGATTCTAAGAGGAGAATGAGGAGAAGGGATTGTGGTGTAGCCTCTACCCCTGGAGAGAGCTTCCTCACTTTCTCTCTCTCTCTCTCTCTGTCTCCAGCAAGCATACGAACCGTATAGCAAAAATCTAAAAAATAAATAAATAAGTAAATAAAGAGAGAGACAAAGAGACTAACTGTAATGAGGGGAAAGAGGTGTCAGCTCGCAGTACATACAACAAACAAGCAAACGTGTGTGTCTCACAGTGGCCACATACAAGGCTGGTTACTGGGTGCAGAACCGAGGAACAAGGGTTGAATGTGGAGAAAGAAACACGTAGAAAGGCTCGAGGTCGGGGCCAAGAATTTCCTGACATTTTTTCTCTTGCCATCTCCCTCCTTCTGTTCTACAGCTCAGTCATCTCCCCTGAATCCTGTTGGCCACATCTGGAGACCTATAATTAGTGTAAAGGAGTTCTGAGTCTTTTCTGCATGAATTCTTGAATTTTGGGGGTACTATTTGACATAAATACACCCTTGATTATTGACCAGGATAGGTGGTGACTTGGGTTTCATCTTTTAAGTTTAACCAAAAGGGTTGTATTAAATAACTTTTATGTCACTCAGACAACTATAGTGATCGGAAGAGGTGAAAGAGATTTATTAGAATAATGGCTGATTAATAGAATAATTCAAGTCAGGGAAGTTGAGTATTATTTATTTAAGAATCACTGATGGTTTCTCCGGGGTGGAAAATAAATAGTCTGTACTCTTCTTGCATTATCAAGAATTAAAGAATCAGATGGAGAAGGAGCTAGGCCCAGCTGCTGTGGCACAACAATAATGCGAGTGTCTGGCAAGGCTGGAAGCCATAGAGCAGCCATGGGTTCAGACCCTGGGGTCTGCCGGCGTGTGTGCAGGTGCCCGGCATCTTGGGGGACTCCCCACAGGCGCTGGGGAGGGGAGATATGGTAAGTGATGAGATCTTATTTAGGGTGCTTCTCTGTCTCTCAGTCTCTTGTGTGTGTGTGTGTGTTTGAGAGAGAGAGAGAGAGAGAGAGAGAGAGAGAGAGAGAGAGATCCATTAAAAGAACAAAGAAGAATGAACTAAGGAGGGCCTGATGATCATGCAGCTGTAAAACGTGACACTGGGAGGCTAACCCACGTGGGCAGGCTCAGGGCTTGCCTCCATCCAGAGACCTCCATGAGTACCTAGGGAAGGCCTGTGCCTATGACCTGGGGCTGGCTGAGGCTGCGGGCAGATGATGGGACTAGGACTGGTTGGGGGTGTTCTCTCTCTCTCTTTCTGCCTCTTATTCATGGGAAAAATAAATAAGTGAATAAATTTATAAAATATGATTCAAAGAGAGAGCTAAGGCTGGCTCAGGGCCGCAGTGGTAATGTGTTACTCAAGTGATGCTGGATCCACATGGAAGATGACGGGTCTGGTTCGCTTTACCTGCCAAGCACACGGCCCATTGTCCTGGCCGGCTGCAAAGCCTGGGGGCTGGGGGATCACAGCGTAAGATCTTGTTGGGGGTGTTGATGTTTCTCTCTCCCTCTCTCACTGTCATGACAGAAATAAACTTTGTTACAAAGCTAGATTGAATTGTGGTATATCAAGGTTACTGAAATTTAGTCAAGAGACGAGGTGGTGAAGGATTTAACAGACGTACTACGGAATAGAAGAAAGTGCCAGAAAAAGGGAAGAAGAGCTACCCCCGCCAATTAAATGGGCTCAGAAGCTCCCTTCCATAACAAATGGCTGGCCACGTTCTAGTACAGTACCTTCTGAGGCTGAACTTGGGTACAATAGAGCCTAGAATATTCGGAGATTTGATGATAACACTAAGTTACTTCCTTCGCATGTCAGAATCAGTCTCAAATAGTTCTATTTTGAGTTTAAGGATTACTACAAAAAAGTTCAAAGAAAAGCTTGTTCACCTACAAGAATCAGGTGGGTCACAATGACATGAGAGTTGGCTGTTAAAAGTCAAAGCAGAATGGTAAAATGGTAGGCCTGTCCGGTTGGGTTGTGATCCATCCACAGAAAGTCACACCGAGAATTTTGAAAGAAACAAACTGGCAAAACAAGGAGACCAGAATTGGCCTGATGAAGGACTAGATTCAGCCAGGCAGTTGACAAATTTGACATCTGCTCTGAGCTGAGGACTCCCAGGAGCAGACACTCATATTATACAAGTTTAGTATGTAGAATAGAAATGTGTTCTTTTCTCTCTTGGGGGTGTGGATGTGATGTTACAGACTGACACGTTGCTATAATTAACATAAAGCAATGAGCTAAAGCAACCTCATCTTTCAATTAAATGCCATTGTTTTAAATGAAACACCACATTGGCTTTGTGAATTTGGGGTCAGATGGATTTTACCCTACCCCCTGCTGAAGAAACCTTGATAACCGTTCAAGCATATTAAAGAACTAACCTGACTATGTGCAGAACCACAACACTAAACTCGACCATTTGATCTGACCACTGGTGGCAGCCATGGATTATTCTAAGAAATAATTGTAGCAGAAGGCTTTTTTCATGGTACTGATTCCCAGATTGCTAGATATTCAAGTATAGAAGAAAATACTATTTAAAACATTATTTAAAAATACATAAAGTTATGGGGACCAGCAGATGCCATAATGGCTATGTCACTGGACTCCCATGTAGTAGACTGCGGTTCGAGTCCTGAACCTGGTGGCTTAAACTCATGCTGGGCATGTGTGCGTGCGTGCCCAAGATACCAAAAGGAGAATGGAGGGGAAGGCTTGCGGTATGGCCATCGCCCCTGGGGGGGGGGGGATTTCTCACTTTCTGTCTCTCTGTCTTTCTCTGTCTTTCTGGTGAGCGCATGAGCCCTATAGCAAAAACCTCTCAAAAAAAAAAAAATACATATATAAATATATATATATAGGTGACTATTTGTAATACATTATGGAAACAATGGAAAATGTACTACAAAGTTCACCCAAAGCATAGTTGATTAAATAACTATCTGTGGTAGATTGCAAACTGGGCCACAATTCTCCACCCTCACCTGCGTATGCACTCTTGCAATGTGACTTTGCAACGACCTGCTTTTCTGGTCTGAAGCTCCTATTGTTAGAACCAAACAGGAATCATTCAGCTGGCAAAGAGCAGCTGTGCTCTCTGGAGTCCCGGCTCCTGCACCACAGAGCGGAGTGTGGGGTGAGTCCAGGCTGAGATACCACAGCTTAGTAACTCACACCCCTCCTCTTTATCTTGAAGACTCTTTGAACACGTCTTCTCTTCTCTGTATGCTTGCCTTGATGCTCTGCACTCGAAGCACCAAAAACATTTCAAATATAAAGTTACTCTGTAATAACTTTGGGTTGAATAAATGAATACAAGACTATAAGGTGTGTTAAAATACTTTCTTTGTGGCAGATGCTGGATCAAGCACTTTTTAGGTTTTTCTTCTTTAATATGTACGACCATATGAGGAAGAAAATAATATTTCTCTGCCCGTGTCAGTCAGCATGCATCTAGAAAAACGGAAATCTACCTAGGCATTTAAAATAGACGCATTCTTCTTCTTCTTCTTTTTATTTAAGAGAAATTTTTGCTATAGGGCATGTGCACTTGCCAGAGAGACAGAAAGCAAGAAATCATTCCCCAGGGGGGTTGGCCACGCCGCAATCCCTTCTCTACCATTCTCCTCATGGGATCTTAGGCACACACGCACACACGCACACACGCCCGGTGTGAGTTTTAAGCTGCCAGGTCTGGGACTTGAACTGTGGTCGACCAAGTGGGAGTCCAGCAAAGTAACCATTACACCATCCGCTGGTCCCTTAAATAGATATATTCAATGTATAAAATGAGTTACAGAAGTTAGAAGATCTGGAAGAGCAAAGGGGGAAGGTATGCCGCCCCGAGTCCATAGGGTACGCTCACTCCTGGGATTGACCTGAGTGACCCAGAGAACCACTGCTCTGCCCAGCAGGAAGTTTGGACGCCCTCCCCCACTGTCACTGTAACCTGGACTCAGTCACAAAACCACTGTCACTACTGAGGAACCTGGTAGGGCAGTAGCTATCACCACTATTTTAGGAAACTGTAGGTAGACGATAGTCCCAACGCGCTCATTGCTGGATTCAGAATAGACTCAGAAGCAGAAAAATAGCTTCTGTGTTCCATCTGCTTTCTTCTTCTTATTTATTTACATATGTAGTTTTTCTTTTTTTTTTTTGAGAGGTTTTTGCTATAGGGCGCGTGCGCTTGCCAGACAGACTGAGAGAGACAGAGAGACAAAAAGCGAGAAATCACCCCCCAGGGGGGATGGCCACACAGCAATCCCTTCTCCTCCATTCTCCTCTTGGGGTCTTGGGCATGCATGCACACGTGCCCAGCGTGAGTTTAAGCTACCGGGTCTGGGACTTGAACTGTGGTCAAACACGTGGGAGTCCAGTGACATAGCCATTATGCTAACTGCTGGTCCCTACATGTGTAGTTTTTTAGAGAGATTTTTTGCTATAGCACATGTGAGCTAGACAGGGAGACAGAAAGTGAAAAATCACCCCTCAAGGGGGATGGGCACACTGCAATCCCTTCCTCTCCATTTTCTTCCTGGGATTTTGGGCATGCAAGCACACATACCCAGTGTGAGTTTTAAGCCACTAGGTCTGGGACTTGAACTGTGGTTGACTATGGGGGAGTCCAGTGACATAACCATCACATGATCTGCTGGTTCCCCCCATCTGCTTTTTGAATCTCTGGCTAGTTCCTCCTTTTGGAGGACTTCAATAGATGTCACCTGGGAGGGATTATGGGAAATGTAGTTTCAGGCGTCTAGCCCTGGCGGTGTAGAGAATGGTATAGAAAAACAAGTGTGGGGCTGAGGGCAACGCTACATATCTGGAGCAGTTCACCCTTCTGGGCATTCAGCATCTGTATATGTTCTTCTGTTTTCATAGGCTTTTACCAACAACATCAACAAATTCATATTTCCACTGATCACAGTGCTACCTACCTCTTGTACAATGACACTCTCAACCTCCTCCTGTAGAAGAAATATAAAGTTCAACTGGTTTTCCATCTATTGTATGTATCTCAATCGAACCAATCCATTATTTTGCTCATCTTCCTTGGTCTAACAGCCCTATAATTAATTTTCGTATGTATTACTTAGGTTTTGTCGGTATAATATAAATTATAAATCTTGGGAACCAGCAGTTAGCATAATGGCTATGTGGCTGGACTCCCATGTGGTCGACTGTGGTTCACGTCCCGGACCCGGTGGCTTAAAACTCACGCCAGGTGCATGTGTGTGCGTGCTCAGGATCCCGAGAGGAGAATGGAGGAGAAGGGATTGCGGCGTGACCATCCCCCCTGGGGGGTGATTTCTTGCTTTCTGTCTCTCTGTCTCTCTCTGTCTGTCTGGCGAGCGCACGTGCCCTATAGCGAAAACCTCTCAAAAAAAATAATAAATAAAAAATAAATTTTAAATCTTATAATAATTTAGATATGTTAAGTTGTTTCCTTCAAAGCCAGAATTTAAACTTTTGCCCACAGGGTTACAGGAATCTGATTGTGACTGTAGATACAGAGCCCACGAAGGGCAGAGACAATGAATCTTGAGAAGAATCAGCATCTTGTAACTAACCTGCCTTGGGTGAGTTTATTAGCAGGATCATCTTATAATAGAATCCTAACTGGTCTTCCCAGCTGGGAGAGGAGAGATCAAACCTACCCTCAAAGAGGCTTAGGCAACCAGGAGTTCCTGAGATTTTCATTAGTCCATCCGGATGAAATTCTCAGTATTTCACTCCTTCAGTCCTTAAACTTCTACACAAAAGACCTGATAAGTTTATGAATTTAAACTATGTTGTAATTCACTAAACTGTGGGATAAAACTTTAGATCTCAGTTTTATGGCTAAAAAGATAGGAGAATTCTTTAGTGCTCCCCCAGAAGTTTTTTGGTTCTGTGAGTATACCTTGAGATGAGATTAAAGCACTAGGATTTTCTTTCTTGGGGCCAGCAGGTGGCATTAGTGGTTAATGCACCGGACTCTCATGTGTAGACAGAGATTTCAGTCCTGGACCCGGAAGCTTGACACTCAGGCCAGGCGTGTGTATGTACAGGCCCAAAATCTTGAGAGGAGAAGAAATTATGGGGTAGTCATCCTCCCTCGGGGGTGATTTCTCACTCTCTCTCTCTCTCTCTCGTCTCTGGTGAGCACATGTAGCCTATAGAAAATAAAATGTCACAAAAAAAAAAAAAAAAAAAAAAAAAAAAAACGATTTTCATTCTATAAGCTCTAAAAAGCCATCCCACCCCATAGTGTTATGCCATCATCCCCATCATCACACACTGGGCCGATACGGTAATCATTGCCATTATTACAAAGTCCATTATTATTGGCTGGTCCTCCCACTTCCAGAGTCAGACACATAAAGTTGACCCCTTTTCCCCCTGTCACTTTTAATATCCCCCAGCCTTTCTCATTGGAAGTGACTAGCCTGTTTCCAGTTGGCATCACAGGCTGAAAAATGTAGTTTTAAGACTTTTTGCTTTGGCTGCACAGAGCAGAACTCGGACAAGTGTTAGATCGAGAGTCAACAGGCTCCTTCTGGTCCATGCCATAGCTAATGACAAGAAATAGCCGAAACCAGTTTCTTAAAAAAACAGAGGTTTCTTCAGCTCATGGGTTGGAGATCCACGGTGCAGGGGCCCTCTCTGGTAGGTTATCCTGACAGTAACACGACATAGCCGAACAGGGGGGCACAGTCTGTGTTCCGTGTAGGTCCTGGCCTCACTCCTCTTCTCCCCTTAGAAGCCCATCAGCGCTCAATCACTGGTCCCGCCCTGCCCGCCCAATCAATTCCCAAAAGCCCTGCCAATGTCTTCCCAAAAGCCGTATCTTTTCCCACCACAGTTAAGATCACTAGCTCTCCTTCCTAATGCTGTTACAATGGTTTAACATGTGAATTTTGGGCGAACATATGTGTAGCAGGGCTAATACTATTGGGTTATTGGGAAAGTCATGACACCTTTTTGCATTAAAAAATAAAGAACAGGGACCAGCAGTTGGCATAATGGCTGTGTCACTGGACTCACATGTAGTTGACTGCAGCTCGCATCCCGGACCCGGTGGCTTAAACTCATGCCAGGTGCATGTGTGTGCGTACCCAAGATCCCGAGGAGAATGGAGGAGAAGGGATTGCGGTGTGGCCATCCCCCCTGGGGGGTGATTTCTCACTTTCTGTCTCTCTGTCTCTCTTTGTCTTTCTGGTGAGCACATGCGCCCAATAAGAAAAAAATCCTCTCCAAAAAAAGAAAAAGAAAAGAAAAGAAAAGAAAAACATGCCATGACTTTCCCAATGACCTAGTATATATATATATATATATATATATATATATATATATATATATATATACACACACACACATATACACACACACACAGACACACACACACATATTTTTTGTTCGGAGAGGTTTTTCAGCTATAAGGCACGTGTGCTCACCAGAAGGACAGAGAGAGACAGAGAGATAGAAAGTGAGAAATCAGCCCCCAAGGGGGATGGCCACGCTACAATCCCTTCTCCTCCACTCTCCTCTCGGGATCTTGGGCACGCACGCACACGTGCCTGGCGTGAGTTTAAGCCACCGGGTCTGGGACTCGAAATGCGGTCGACTACATGGCAGTCCAGCAACATAGCCATTACGCCAACTGCTGGTCCCCCATGACCTACTATTATCCCCATTTTGAAGATGAGGAAACAGAGGCTAATGGGTTTAAGTACCTTGCCTCAGGATATAGCAAACAGAACTCAAAACAGAAATAAAACACCTCGATCTCTCTGAATCCGAAGCCTGCAGTCTTTCTAGTCTGTGATACAGTCCTAACAACCAATTGTTAGAGTCTAAAACCATAACGAGGTGCTGGAATTGGGGCCTTTCCAGCCTCTTTTGTTCCATTGTGGATTCATCAACCATTGATCCCAACTGATCTGGAGATGCTGGTAGGCCTCTTTCCCATAATGGAAAGTTCAGGTCATGCAGGGATGAAGCACATGCAGTAGCACATGAAGAGGCAACCGTAGCCCAGTGCTTACAGCTACAGACTGCTCGGGTTTGTAGGTGAACTGTCCCCGATGGGTTGTCTAACCTCAAGTAAGTTTTGTAGCTGCTCGGTGCCTTGGTTCCCCCACCTTTATGACTGACTACAACACTCCCTGTCTCACATAGTTGGTGTGAGAAATAAGTAAGTTCATCTATACAAAGTTTAGGGACTCACCCCTGGTTCAGAGAAAATGCCCAGTAAATCTAGTTATCATAATTATATTAATATTTAATTGCTGACTATTAAGAAGCTCCTAAACAGAGAGGATGATTGCCAATGTTTTTCTCAAAGTCTAAAGTGTCTACTACGAGCTCTTAAGCGATATACATCCCGAAAAATAAGAAGCAAGAGAGTATCCCAGGGTTCTAATGGAGAGGAGAGGCGTGAGGGGGAAGGAGGCTTGGGATGAGGGTGAGTGTCTGTGGCGGTGGGGGAGCTCCCAGGCCAGGGGCAGTTGTGGCCTGAGGTATCCTTTGCACCGGTTCTGGGGAAAGACAACCAAGAAAACTTCCTGCCTCCCAGGAAACGAGAGAGGCTTGGATCTTGGGCACTGCTAAAATGTAGAAAGATGTGGCACTTTAATAGGAAGAGAAGCTTCAGGCAACCCTGAGGTGTGGCTGAATCCTTCGGGTATGGTCTGGAGTACAAGACCGGGTGAGATGGTGGGCCGCTAAGACGTACCCCAGGCTATGCCCTGTGACCCTGGATGATAGCTGGCTTTGTCGTTTATCCCTTATTCCTTCTTTCTTTCATTCAACAACTATTTATTGAGCATCGGCTTTTATGCCAAATGGAGTTGGCCCTGAGAACTGAAGAGACTGCCTGCGTTATGTTAGGCCTGTGCCTCCCAGTGGGACTCAGGGTCTCGACAAACTCACCTCTTTGAACCTTTAGGCCAATACTGAAGAGGAGTAGGAAGGGACTTCAAAAGTTCATGAAAAGTGGAATTAAAATATGAATTTATTTTTTTGAAAAATGTTTTGAAGTCTAGGCATAGTCTTTTTCATAAAACATACTTCTCATGAACTTTCTGAAGCTGCCCCTCGCATACTGATAAATAGTTGGAAAAAAAAACACATGTATTCCTCAAGCAGCCGCTCTGCATCCAGCCCACTTCACGAGCACCTTCTGCCTTAATTCACTTCATGATCCCGTGAGATAGTCCTAACACGATCTCCATTTCAGAAATAAGGGAAAAATGCGTGCAGAGAGATTCGATCATTTGCCCTATTGCAGAGAAGACTCTGAATGGGCGTTTTGTTTTCCACTGACAAATGCAGAGGAAATGCTTGGTTTTTGCCAGCCGTACATGCTAAAAGAATCCCTGTTGGGACCAGCAGGTGGCATGGTGGTTAAGGTGCTGACCACGGTTCGAGTCCTGGACCTGGCAGTTTGCTTTATCACTTTCTCTCTCTCTTTTTTCTCTGGTCAAATTAAAATTAAGAATAAATAAAATAAAATCATTCTTAAAAAAAAAAAAAGAACCCTGTCTTTACCGGGATAACCAAGGAAGGCATGAGTTCAGGTTGCTGAAAATTTTGTCATAGTTACTCCAGCAGTGAACTGATGGGGAAGGCTCCATGCAGCAGTCTTCATTATACAGCAGAGTTCTTAATACCTTCAAGGGATTGGTTCTGAATACTCTGTGTGTGTGTGTGTGTGTGTGTGTGTGTGTGTGTGTGTATGTGCGTAGAACAAGAAAATACCCAGTATTACGTCACTGCTTCCCTGGAAAGCCTGATGACTTCTGCTCCCAACTGAGTAGAAAACCTGAAAGGCACCAAACTCACCAGGAAAGGACAGGCCGCGGCAGACTTTGGCCTGAGCCCTAGTCCCAGGTGAACGGCTGCCTCTCTCTGCTGGCCCTAAGTCTGTTTTATTATGCATGGTACCTGGCCGATTGCACAGATAGGGTTAGGAAGGTCAGTGCGGCATTAACGTGCTGAATTGGGAGATGGCATGGGCTGGAGATGGAACCTGTCACACCACAGTGGTTCTTACGGAGGGGGCTTGATTTGATATTAATATTAATTTGATGTTTCTTCCCATCTTCAAGAAATTTGTCCGACCTAGATAGGAGAATGCCTGAATGCCAGCCCCATGCAAAGCAGCAATATAGATTGGGTTCCTGATAAGAGGGGAGCGGCAAGGGGCGGGAGGATGAGGATTATTCACGGTCTTTGGCGTGAGGCGTCACCATGGCTACTGGGAACGGCATGTGTGGAGCTTTTAGTGGGAATTAAATAAGATCCCCATTTCTGCCCAAATGTTCCCAAATATATATATATATGTATATATGTATATATATACATATATACATATATATATATATATTTAAAGAATTATTATTTTTATTTGTTTATTATTATTATTATTTTCACATGAGTTTTGCCAGAGAAAGACATAGAGAGAAAGAGAGAGAGAGAGGGAGAGTGAGAAAGCAAGCCACCAGGTCCAGGACTCGAACCATGGTTGGCCATGTGGGAATTCCAGCGTCTTAACCACCACGCCACCTGCTGGTCCCCCCAAATATATTTATTTACTCAGAAGTATGGGCCAATATCCAAGGAGGGCCAGGCCAAGGGAGTCGTCGCCCTCACTTTCCAACCCTCACTGTAGTTTAAACCAACAGTTCTCAATTTCACCGCACATTAGAGTCACCTGAGAAGTTTTTTCTTTTCTTTTTTTTTTTTTTTAATTGTGCATGCCTGGGTTCTTGCCCGCTTTTATTGAATCAGAATCTTGACGTTGGGTCTGAACACAAGTGTGTGCCAAAACTCCCAACCTGATTTTATGCATTTAAGATCACAATCAAGAGAAGCCGTCACTGAAATCTCTTTGAATGAAGCAAAGGAGATGAACCCTCAAGACCGTGGGACCCTCTGACCCCACACCCGCTCCAAGATTCCAGTGACAGGCTCTTCTGAGCGGGCATGCAAAGCAGGCCTCAAGCCTAATTCTGGTGGCTGCTCTGCTTCATATGCTGCTAAGTCTGCGAGTGCACTGTGCATCAGAATCACCTGGAGTGCCTTCTTTTTAAATTATGTATTCAATTTTATTTATTTATTATTACTGTTATTATCAATCTGCTATAGGCATGTGTGTTCACCAAGGAGAGGTGAGAGAGAGAGTGAGAGAGAGAGAGAGAGAGAGGAGAGAAAGTGAGAAAGCAAGCCTCAGTTCCAAGATTCGAACCATGGTCAACCACATGGGAGTCTAGCAACCCAGCCACCATACTACCCACTGACCCATGGACGGCTTTTTAAAACACGGACCTCAGGCTGGTTCAGGGCATGGTGTAATGTGCTGCTCGAGTGAGGTCAGATCCAGTGGGAGGCCCGGCCATTTGCCTGTGATCCTGGCAGGCTAGGGTGACTGGAGTGGCGGCGGTGGTGGGAACTGTGGCATGAGATCCTGTCGAGGATGCTTGTCCTTCTCTTTCTGTCTCTTACTCTCATGAAATAAAGAAACTTAAACATACACTCAGCTCTCTGAGCCTCACCCTCCAGTTTCTACATTCAGTGGACTTGGAGAGGGGCCTGAGGCTCCATCTAACCAGTTCACAGGTGATGGCCATGCTGCTGGTCTGGGGCCACACCCTGAGAACAACTGGAAAACACGAGGAAGGTTCCAGCTGGTTCAGTTATGAGGTCTGTGTGAAGCTGAACAGCTGCTTCGGAAATTCTGCCCTCACGTGGTGGCCAACAGAGCTATTGAAATTAGGCTGGTGTCCCCTGCGTTTAAGCAGGGAGTGGGCTTGTGGTTCTGAGCCTGGCTGTCAGAAGCCACTCTCGTGGCAAGCCAGTGTTTGCCATGATAGGCTCAGCCCAGTGCCCATCACCCCGGATCACCCCAGAATAAAGACTGGTGTAAAGTGTATTCGTGTTGGGTAAATTCACTTTACCAGCTAAGCGATGTATACTGTTTGAGTACATTGAAAATGGCAGTTGTGGGAATCTGGGGCCTGTTTAGAAGCATGCTTTGCTGTTGAAATGATAAACCAATACCTTAGGCTAGACTCAGAGTTGCTTCTAGAGTGTGAGCTGTACCGGAAGCGCCGTGTCCCTTCGCCTCCGTAGCTCAGAGCCTGGGTTGCACCAAGTGGTGCTGGCTAACAGTTCACTGAAGGAGGTTGCTCGCCGTGTGCTCCTCAGCCAAAGCCCAGCCCTGTGCATGCCCCTGAGCTCTCCTAGGAGAAATCAGGGCTGGCCTCTCCTGAACTGGGGAGTCAGCAAGTCCTCAGCGACCCCGGTGCCTGGTCCCTTTCCTTTCAGCAGCTCCAGACATGTCCTCCTCCTTCTCCCAACAGTCAGACCACACCGTGCTTCTCCTTCTGGGCAATGAGTGTTCCGTCAGGAGAAATGACCTGCGTCACATCGAGGCTGGGGCAGGAGAGTGCCTAGAAGAGGCCTAGGTGTTTCCCAGTCTCTTATCCTGCCGTGATTAGTGCCTGGCACTGAGATGCCCGGCCTCAGGCTGGGGTGATCTGGGCGGCTGAGCCACGCGGAGGACCGCTGCCCTGGGGCCTGGCCTGGACTCACGTGAGGGAGGACAGAATTTCCTGTGTTCTCCATCTTGAGATTTGGCCATGCCCTAGGGCTTGAGACGTTTAGTTCCCGGTGCCTTGTCTTTGGGGTTTTTGGGTCAACCTGAGGTCCAGTCAGGCACGCTTCACCTACTCCATGAGCAACCGGAAACAAGAAAGTCAGCGTTTGTCTTCTGTAATGAGGGTGAAAAGGCCCAGTGTGCGGCTTCTGGCCCTGGATACCGCGTGTTATATTAGATTGCCATGTTAGGTGGAGCGAGACTGGGAGAGGGGAAGGGGAAAGAAGAGAGAGAGAGGGCACGGGGGGAGGAGGAGAGGAGACTTTCTGAGGATTAAAGACGTTTTAGGTGTCAAATAATCGGGTGGATGTGTGGAGAGCGATTTAGAGGGATGAAGGAAACTTCTTAGCACCCTGAAGTTTCATACACCTACTTGTGAGGGTTACTTTGAAGGCAAACTTCTTTTCTTGACAGGATTGTTGTAAGAATAAGAGGACGCCATTTTTGAAGCAAAACCCACATACATTTGTTTCCTTCTCCCCAATCCTGCAAAACAGCTTCTAACCAGATTTCACAGATGAGGTCACTTTGCCTGGGGAGGTGAAGTAACTTGTCCAAGGTCAGGCCACCAGCAAGTGGCACAGCGAGTGTCCCACCTGGGCCTATCCAACTCTGTGCCCGCCACTGTTCCAGGGCTCCATGTTGGTGGAGAATCCCCATCTTCCCACGAAACCTAGATGCTCTCGTGTGTATCAGCCTGTCTGCAGTTCCTGGAAGGGGACACCGCTAGCGTCTCTCCCTAAGGGCCCAGAGCTTGCCTCCTTGGGACACAGCCTTCGGGTCTCACCCTTCAGCTCCTCCACTGCTGCCCTATCTTCTCCTCTGACCTAGAATGCAGCAGGACAAGATGCCCCTACCTCCCAGGCTTAGTCCCTTCTCTCTGCAACCCAAGGTTCTGGAGGTCAGGGTTCTGGAGGGAGGTCTCTTGCAACCCAGCACGCTGGAATGGCTACAGGTACACAGAGAGGCTGACCACTGTGCTTTCACACCACCTTCCCTAGCGTACGGGAGTTCCCTTGCCCCCAGGTTACCTCTGCCATGAGTGACCTTACCCAGGTCTCTGGGTGTACCATACAAGTGCCACCATCTTCTCTCTGAGCCATGCCATCAAAAAGGCTGGAAGCACTGCCCTAGAACACACTCTACCTGCTAAGAAGGAAAAGCTGGTAGAAAAAGAGGCTGTGACCTGCGAGAAAGGTGATACAATTGATGAATAACAGATATAAAGATTTTATAATTTGCAAAACACCATAAGTGCTCATGTATAATGAGCAAATGTTAATATAATGATCTTATTTGTGATTTACATCTTCTGCTAAATTAATAGCATTTTGGATTACTTTTCATGAAACCACATACACACTTACTGTGTTCTTTTAAAATATCTGCTTGTGGCTCACCCTCTGCTTCTATTTTATTTCACCCCTTTTTATTGGCCACTGTAAATAATCTTGAAATGAATATCTTTATATGAGTGATTTTCTTTTCCTTTTTTTAAAAAATATACTTTTAAGAGTATAACTAGTGGGTAAATTTCTAAAAACATAACAGCTATGTCAAAGTGTATATTCTTCTGAAATTTAAATAGTCATTGCCAAATTTAGAGGCTTTAAAATGCTCATAGGTGGGCTGGCTCCATAGTACAACAGAGAAGCCCTGGGCATGGGGAACTGGATCCCACAAGGCCAGCCGTGTGCACGAGTCCATCCTGACGGGATGCAGAAATGGAGATAAAAGAGTTGTAGATTGTCCATTCCCCATTGAGGGGTGTTTTTTCTCTGTCTCTGGTGAGCACATGCTCCCTCAAAAAAAAAAAAAAAAAGTACATAGTCAACTTTATTAATCTTTTTTTCTTTTTCTCATATGGTTTATAGGTTTTGTGCCATGCTTACAGAGGCCTTCCCTGCACAAAAACTTCCTCTGGTGCTTTTATGGTTTTATCTTTTCAATGTTTAAATCTTTGCTCCATCTGGAATTCCAGTTAATGTAAGGAGTGAAATAGAGATCAGGTTTTATTTTTTCCCAAATGGCGAGCTAGTTGTCCCAACACTGTTTATTGAAAAATCCATCTTTTTCCTTACTGATTTGAAATGCTACGTTTTTTCATGTATCAAACTCCCACAGGTACTGGAGCTTTTTGTTGTTGTTTATTTTGTTTGTTTTTCAATTCTCTAATCTGTTTCATGAACTCTTCTGCCTCATCCTATGCAAGTTTGAATTCCTGGAGTTTATTGACATGTTAATACGTGGTTGGATTAGTCACCTTGCATTGTTCTTTCCAGGAGATTTTCCAGCTATTCTTGCATATTAATTTCATAGATAAACTTAAGTATAATTTTGTTGAATAAAACATTAAACAGGGGGCCAGCTGATGATGGGGTAGTTAAGGTGGCTGGATCCCACATGGTTGCCTGGGTGGCTTGAGTCCCACACCAGGTACATGTATGTGTCTGAATGCTCAAGTCCCACAAGGAGAAGAGGAGAAGGGATGGTGGTGTGGCAATTCCCTTGGGGGGGGCTTTTTCACCCTATTACCACCACTGTCCCACCACCTCCTCACTCCCTTCTCTCTGGTGAGTAAGCACAATTTTTTCTTTTTTATTGTGCATGTATTTTGATTTGGGTAACATTGAATGTAAAGATCCACTTAGAAAGCATTGACTTTATTTTTTAATCTTCTCATTCAAGGAAAGGCATTCTTTTCTATGTATAAAATACATTGTGTTGTTTTTCTTCAGAAATAAGTCCAATTTTTTTTCTCATCTTGATCTCTCACGCTTATTTCTGTATGTATTTCTTTTTGAAGGGATGGAGGTGGAAGTATTATTTTGGTTGCAATATATATATATATATATATATATATATATATATATATATACATATATATATATTTTGCTATAGGGTGCGTGCGCTCGCCAGACAGACAGAGACAGAGAGACAGAAAGTGAGAAATCACCCCCAGGGGGAAAGGCCACGCTGCAATCCCTTCTCCTCCATTCTCCTCTTGGGATCTTGGGCACGCACGCACACATGCCTGGCATGAGTTTAAGCCACCAGGTCCGGGACACGAACTGCCGTCGACCACGTGGGAGTCCAGCGACATAGCTATTATGCTAACTGCTAGTCCCACAATATATATTTTTTGTTTTTGGAGAGATTTTTGCTATAGGGCGCGTGCACTCGCCAGACAGATAGAGGGAGACAGAGAGATAGAGAGAAATCACCTCCCAGGGAAGATGGCCATGCCGCAATCCCTTCTCCTCCATTCTCCTCTCGGGATCTTGGGCACGCACCCACATGCGCCCAGCATGAGTTCAAGACGCCGGGTCCGGGACTCGAACCGCGGTTGACTACATGGGAGTCCAGTGACATAGCCATTATGCTAACTGCTCGTCCCTTTGGTTGCAATATTAAATTGAGTATTTTCATTCTAATATATTTTCTAACTGGCTATCATTTGAATACAGGAAAATTGCTATTTACATTAACGTTGGAGCCTTTTATCTTACTATACCCTCCTACTGTTTTCTGATAATTTTCTGTGGATTCTCTTGGATTTTTCACATAAACAATTATAGAACCTAAAGATAGTTACACTGCATCTGCTCTAATGTGATGTTTTCTAAGGCTTTGGTATTAAACGGAAAGCTGGCTTTTGAAGTATGTTTGTGTTTACAGAAATATTTCAGCATAAGCATACACACACACACACACACACACACACACACACACATTTGTATCTATACAAACAAATGTCCACACATTAATCAAGTGTTTGTTCTTTATTTTTTAAGAGAGGTTTTTTTGCTATAGGGTGCGTGCGCTCGCCAGAATGACAGAGAGAAATAGAGAACGAGAAATCGCCTCCCAGGGGAGATGGCCACACCGCAATCCCTTCTCCTCCACTCAGGATCTTGGGCATGCACCCGGCATAAGTTTAAGCCACCGGGTCCGGGACTCGAACTGTGGTCAACTACATGGGAGTCCAGCAACATAAACATTATGCTAACTGCTGGTGCCTGCACATTAATCAGGTTTTAAAATTTTCCATCTATTTATATTTTACTGAGAATTTTTATTGTAATTTACATTGAATTTTTACCAAGATTTTCCTTATACTTATCAAGATGATCACATTATTTTTATAATTTGACCTATTGATTTAATAAAGTATATAAAATTTTTTCTAATCTTTAAGCCTCTTTGCATTCCTGAATGCACTCTATTTTTTTTTTTCATGAGTTGTTCATTTAAAGAATGACTATGTTCTATTTGTAGTATTTTATTTAGGATTTGTGTACCACCATCCAAAGAGTGATTAGTCTGTAGTTTCTGTTTGTGCTATCTTAGGCCAATTTTTTTTTTTTTTTTGAGAGGTTTTTGCTATAGGGAGCATGTGCTTGCCAAAAATACAGAATAGAGAGATAGAAGGCGAGAAATCACCCGCCAGCAGGGGATGGCCACGCCACAATCCCTTCTCCTCCATTCTCCTCTCGGGATCTTGGACACGCACGCACATGTGCCCAGCATGAGTTTAAGCCACCAGGTCCGGGACTTGAACCGCGGTTGACTACATGAGAGTCCAGCGACATAGCCATTATGCCAACTGCTGGTGCTTGGCAAGTTTTAATCAATATTTTTTCAGCTACTACTTAAATGAGTTCAGAAGTGTAGTTGTGCTGGAAATTAAAGTCCACAGCATGGTGAACAAGGGAGGCACCCGCTCAGATATGGGAAGCAACATATTTAGAGAATCGGAGCTTGGTGTGCATGTGCGTGTGCATGTGCATGTGCGTGTGCATGTGCGTGTGCGCTGTATATCTTGTTAAGGAACTAAGGCCTAATTCAGTTAAGCTGTTATCTTCAGATTTCTCTTTAATTCAACCTTCTATTCATAAAAATAAATTCGAGCTTATACCCTCAAATGTTTGTTTATTTACTTTTGGATGGTAGTAGCTATGGCCTTAGTTACATGATAAGAAACCTCAAGAGAAGACTTTAAGTATTTATCATTGAGTTCAATAAAATTTTATGAAGTATTATACTGTATCATGACTTCTGTAACTTAAACACCACTCAAGAAAATACAGATTTCCCCCCCTACTATTATAACTTTACCCTATGTGCCAAAGTTATAATATACTGTTGGAGTGAGGTTCATTTTTTATTTATTTATTTTTTTTAGAGAGAGGTTTTTGCTATAGGGCACATGCATTCACCAGAGAGGCAGAAAGAGACAGAGAGACAGAAAATGAGAAATCACCCCCGGGGGGATGGCCACTCCGCAATCCCTTCTCCTCCATTCTCCTTTGGGATCTTGGGCACGCATGCACACGCACCTGGCATGTTTTATGCCACCGGGTCCAGGACTAGAACCGCGGTTGACTGTGTGGCAGTCTAGCGATTATAACCTTATGCCATCTGCTGGTCCTGAGAGATTTTATCTAAATGATAGTGAGTACTAAATTGATATCATACATAGTCTTTCTCACAATTTCAACTTTATTCTGAGTGGCAATTTTTTTCAGAAATCTAATCAGCTTACCACTCTCCTCACCTGGTATTACTGGCTGCTGATACACTTTTTTTGAGTACACAGGGTCAACCTTTTCATTTTCTCACTGTTCACACACACTTGCTCTGTCACCTGTGTTCTCGGCCATGCTTCTGTTCAGCCAACCTACCAGTCAAACGTGAAGAGAAAATGATGACATTTTCATACACGCAGAGATGCACTAACTTCTCATCTGGGACAAGAAGCAAGATGTGAGAGGCGTGGAACGAGACGGGGAGGTAACTGAGTGCCGGAAGAGGCGGCGTCAACCCGGAAGAGCTGTGGAGGAACGTCCCGGGAGGGCCCCAATTCAGCAGGACCAGACAGCACCCAGTGTAGACTGGAGAGAAGGCCCTGGGGTGGGGGGGTCTTCAGGAAAAAGGGGACTCGATACAGCAGCTGAGGTGATGACATAGATGCATGCTATGGGCACGTCGGGGACAGCAAGTGAGGCAGGCAGGGTGAGACTCCAGGCAGGACAAGCGCTGCAAGACAGGAAATGTCGCCAAGTGCCTGTCTGCTGTGCAGAGGGCACATTTACTATGGATCACTGATTTAACCAAAATGGTGAAAAAATTACATTAGGAAGACGTGGATAGGTAAGGAGAGGACAGCCTAATATACATTAAAATGTCCATTAATCTTTTTTTTTTTAGATTTATTTATTTATTTATTCATTCATTCATTCTTTTTTTTAATTTTTTTTTTGTAGAGGTTTTTGCTATAGGGCACGTGCATTCACCTACAGACAGAGAGAGACAGAGAGACAGAAAGCGAGAAATCACCCCCCAGGGGGAATGGCCACGTCGCAATCCCTTCTCCTCCATTCTCCTCTTGGGATCTTGGGCACGCACACACACGTGCCCGGCGTGAGTTTTAAGCCACCGGGTCCGGGACGTGAACCGCGGTTGACTACGTGGGAGTCCAGTGACATAGCCATTACGCTAACTGCTGGTTCTTTTTTTAAAATTTGACCAGAGAGAAAGAGAGAAAAGTGAGAAAGCAAGCCACCAGGTCTAGGACTTGAACCGTGGTCGGCCATGTGGGAGTGTCAAGCGCCTTAGCCACCACACCACCTGCTGGTCCCCTAAAATGTCTGTTAATCTTAACACCTTAATCCACAGATCATGGTGACAGCGGAGAGATCAGGAAACAGTAGCAAAGCACATCATCTGGAAATGTCACACTAACCAGTGGAAGAAATGGTTTAAAGAAGTTAAAAATGCTGGCTTTGGGGGAAAGGGAAGAAGGTGTGAAAGGTTAAGATGAAGTCCTTTGTTTCCCATTTTTGATAAAATGCAACTTAAAAATAAAAATATGTATTACATTGGTAAAAATTTTAAAAATTTTAAATCCACTGAAGCGGAAGTATAAACAATAATATGTAAATAGTGCTTACAAGCCAATTTATTTGTGATGAAGACAGCTGGGCTGTACAACTATGGACAATTTTTAAAATTTCAAATCCTATGACAAATAAAAAATGGCTTCCTTAGAGAAGAAGATGAATCCGCACCCAGCAGAAATGAGCTTCCATCCTTTTCCAGAATAAAATTCATTGCTCATTATGAAACTACATATAGGGTGTCTCTATCAACCTACAACCTGAGTTGTTAAACTTAAAATTTAACAGTTTTAAAACTTTACAAAGACCATGAAAAGCCTTTATAACGCTGTAAATTCCAACCTAGGAGGAGGCATGAAGTCCATACAAATTTTGGATTCCTTCAACTTGAAGTAACTCAGCATGTAAATCCTTAGGCATCAAGATGAATCCTAAAAGTGAAATACTTTCACCTTTGCAGAAAAGCAGTCAAGTAGCATGTAGGTCAGTAAGAAAGGGATTCTAAATTCTACTTAGCATGTTCGTATAGCCAGAAAGGCTGAAAAAAACCGGGTTGGGGGTTGTCCAAGAAATTACAGGGCTGAGCTGGGCAAGAATGGGTGTTTCTCTGCAATGTCACGGCCTTTACAGTGTAGCAGGTGGGGCTGCCATACGGAGCACCACAGACGAGGTGAACAACAGACTTCCTTCTCATGGTTCTGGAGGCTGGAGTCTGAGATCAAGGTGCTGGCAGGTCTGGATTCTCCTGAAGTCTCTGTCGTTGTCTCGCTGACAGCTGTCTCCTCTCTGTGCTCTGTGTCCTTCCCCAGCTTCTCTCTGTGCTCTGGGTCCTTACCCACTTTCTCTCTGTGCAGAGCGTCCCCTGTGGCATATCTTTCTATTATAAGAACATCAGTCTTGGGACCAGCAGTTAGCGTAATGGCTGTGTCGCTGGACTCCCATGTAGTCGACCGTGGTTCGCGTCCCGGACCTGGTGGCTTAAACTCACGCCTGGTGCGTGTGCGTGCGTGCTCAAGACCAGAGAGGAGAACAGAGAAGAGGGGATTGCACGTGGCCATCCCCCCTGGGGGGTGATTTCTCACTTTCTGTCTCTCTGTCTCTCTCTGTCTGTCTGGCAAGCGCACGCGCCCTATAGCAAAAACCTCTCAACAAAAAAAGAACTTCAGTCTTGTTGGATTAAGGTTCTACCTTTATGATCGCACCTAACCTTACCTCTTTAAAGGCTCTGTTTCCTAACACAATCATAACGAGGGTTGGGACTTCCATATATCATGCATTTGGGCAGGACAAAATTCCGTATAGAGCAGAAGGGATGAACAAATTAATTAAAAAAAAAAAAAGTTTCAGGGGAAAAAAATCTAAAACTGTTTTTCTTGAAATTAAAAAAAAATGCATTAAAAATACATTTGGTGACTGCAGCAAGCTATATAGCCCCAGCTAGGTGCTACTTTATAGTATGTTCATTCTACTCACTGAGGTTTATGCCTAAAGTCAGACTTGTGTTCATGGATATGTATATATCAGCTGCGCTTGCTATTCAAAGTATTTAGATTAATTAAGTTCTTTAGTGAATCAATAAAATGTTGGGTGGGGGGGAAGGCATAGAAAGCAACCATGGATACCAGAGACAGTGTGGGAGGAGGGTAGGACATGGCAGAGGGTGAGAGATAGGGAATCAGGGATGGGAATAAAAGCAAAATATACAGGAAACGAGAAATGGAAAAATATTTGTTGACGATAACATGTATGTTGCTGTGCTAGATTGAGCCAATATACAGCGTATTCTGGATGGAAAATCTCATTTTGTACGCTGTAATGATGTACAGTAAATGAATGTAAATAAATAAATTCAAATTTAAAAAACAGCAAAAAAAAAAAAAAAAAAAAAAAAGAGCTGTTCCAGAGCAAGTTCTGTGTCCCTCTGGAGATGAGAGCCAAATGGTAAAATGGTCCTTCTGAACCTCCTACTGAGGAGCACACGTGAGCCAAACCCGGGGCCACCACAGAGCCACACACCGGAAGCCACACGCCCCAGCGGCCAGCCGTCAGTGCCTGTCAACCACCTAGGCAGCCAGAGGAGAGGAAGGAAGACCCCCCCCCCCCGAGCGGGCGCTGCATGATGGTGTCGCTGTACGGGTGCCTGAGCCACACGCAGATGTGTGTCCAAGACAGTGCCTCCAGTTTCCCACGTTTCGTTGATTCGAATGAGTCAATATACGAACGCATCGGAAACTGAACTGAGCAGATTTCTATTTCTGTTTTTCTCAGAAGGATTGTCCTGGGTGCCTCATGATTCTGACGCTGGAGGAGAAGCCTCTAGTTCTCTGGTAAAAGTTCCTGTGGAGACAAACAGTAAGAGCTCGGTGCTTGCTTGGTGACCAGAGACTGGCAGGGAAGGAAGAATGTTATATTTCATGATGATGTAAGAGCACATGTGCACTTCTGAAAGCATTTATTGAGCACCTACTATGGGAGAGAGACCTACCTGCCACCTCTCACAGAGAGAGGCCAGGGCGTCTGTATCTATGATAGAGGGAAGTCAACAAAGAATGCCTAGAAAGGAAAAATCATGAATGAGCAATATAGATGTGTCCTGTAGAAGTGCAGAGGTAAATTCTGAAATAGCCAGTGACAGCAGGAGGAAGCAGCTGCCTGTGGGAGGGTGAAGAAAGTGATGCGGAAGGGCCTGGCTGCCTTGCCTGGTTTTGAAGCAACACCTCTTATAGAACTAGTTCACGCTTTCAACCTCGGGCGTGTATGGATAGCTGCAGTGGTGCAGCGGTCAAACAACGGTCTGCGATGCGGAATCCACTCGGAAGGTCCTGGGTTTGCGTCCTGAGGGCTCCCTGTGCCTGCCAGGTGTGTATGCGTGCCCATGGTCCTCACTGGCCGAGGCTGGGGGAACGGTCACACTGTGAGGACCCTGTAGGGAGGGGTTTCTCTCTTTCTTTCTGGCTGTCTCCCTCTCTCATGGAAGAAATGAATAACACTTTATCATTTATTTTATCAACCCATGGTCAACTACGTAGGAGTCCAGTGACATAACCATTACACCATCTGCTGGTCCCACTTTATTATTTTTAGAAAGAATTATTGGGTCAGCAGATGGTGTAGGTGTTATGTTGCTGGACTCCCACATGACTGACCATGGTTCGAGTCTCAGGCTTGGTGGCTTGAATCACACGCTGGGTGCATGTGTGTGTGTGTGCGCATACCTAAGATCTGGGGAGGAGAATGGAAGAGAAAGGATTGCAGCATGGCTATGTCCCCGGGGAGTGACTTCTCACTTTACCTCTCACTATCTCTGTCTCTCTCTCAAGCAAGCACATGTGCTCTAAGGCAAAAACCTCTCAAATAAAATGTTTATTTAACTTTATTATTATTATTATTTAATTTGCTATATTATTTAATTTGCTATAGGGAATGTGTGCTCACCAGAGAGTGAGAGAGAGAGGGAAAGTAAGAAAGCAAGCCGTCATGTCTAGGACTCAAGCTGTGGTTGGCCATGTGGAAATCTAGCACCTTAACCACCACAACACCTGCTGGCCCCGACAAATAAACTTTAAAGAAATTGGGATGCATATAACTTTGATTAAAAATAAATGCATAAAACTATAAATGGAAAAGTGAAAGAAAAATGAATCATGTTGACCCAATTTATCTAAGGTGAGTGTACAGAAAAACAGCCACAGATACAGCACGGGTAGCACTGATAACAATCAGATTACCGCCAGTCAATCCTTTGGTGAGAAACTATTCATTTGTAAAGTGTTTATTGAGCACCTACTATGGGCCAGGCCACAGTAATCAAGACACCTGCTTGGTATCAAGTCAAGGTACCTGCTCTCCTAGATTTGATATTCTAATGGGGACGACAGAAAAGCACATAAACAGTCAAATAAATAAACTTAGTTTCAGGCCCGCTGAGGTGTAGTGGTTAAGGCACAAGATCCCAGATGGCCAACTGGGAAATGTAAGTCTTGTTGAGAAACACACTGGGCACGTGTGTGTGTGCATGCCCCAAATTCTGAAAGAAGAATGAAGAAGAGATTGCAGCATGGCCGTGCTCCCGGGGGGTGGGGTGCCTTCTCTCTCTCTCTCTCTCTCTCTCGTGAGCACATGTGCTCTATAGCAAGTTATAAATAAATAAATAGATAAATTAGTTCCTATGATGTCGAGTGCCCTGAGGAAGATAAAGGATAATGGCTAGAAGGTAACTGGGAGGGAGGGTTATTTAGACAGAGTGGCCAGAGAATCCCTAGAAGGAGGATTTAAGTCAGACCTGAGCAATGAAGGGGCAGCCATGAAAAAGGCAGCGATGGGACCAGCAGTTATCGTAATAGCTATGTCGCTGGACTCCCACGTAGTCGACCATGGTTTGAGTCCCGGACCTGGTGACTTAAACTCACGCCGGGCACGTGTGCGTGCGTGCCCAAGATCCCGAGAGGAGAATGGAGGAGAGGGGATTGTGGCATGGCCATCCCCCCTGGGGGGTGATTTCTTGCTTTCTGTCTCTCTGTCTCTCTCTGTCTTCCTGGCGAGCACGCGTGCCCTATAGCAAAGACCTCTTAAAAAAAAAGGAAAGAAAAGAAAAGAAAAAAAGGCAGCAATAACAGAACATGCAAAGGCCCTGAGGTAGAAACAAGCTTGATGTGTTTGAGGGGTGGCCAGGAGACCATGTGACTGGATTACAGCGAGCCAGGGAAGGAAGCCGGCCGTGGGTGTAACAGGCGGCCATAGGCCAAGTCCTGCAGCCTGGTGGGTGTTTGAAGGACTTAGATGGTGTTCTAAGTCTGATGGAAAGTCATTGGGGGACTTTCAGTGAATAGTTTTAGGATCTGATTTACACTTTTAAAAAACGAGTCAGGTGAAGGCGAGATTGGAGCAGGGCATGGAGAGGGGAGGCAGGAGTGGGACAGGAAGGTGGTTTGGAAACTCTTGCAGAATTCAGGACAGATGGGAATCGGTGGCGGGAAAGGCTGGTGGGCAGATTTGGGCTGAGAACCTTAATTTAAACAGAGCTCTGAAGGACAGCTCTGAGGCCACTGGGAGAACCTTGGAGGGACATGGGCGGAAGGAAGGAATTCTACTTCAGTCTCCTCGAATTCCCAGGCTCCTGCTGACAGATGTGAACAGAAGCCCTGGTCAGGGCCAGCTGGGGGACCGAGCGATTATGCGGGGAATAAAGACTTGCCAAATTGCTTTCAACTCAGCCCGTCTTCATCCCGGCTTTCACCACACTTGACGTGAACGTGTAACTGAGCTTGTAAATAACTGTGCTTGGAGGCAGAGCTGGGAATTACGCCCCTCTAGACAGCTATTCAGAGGCTGAGAGAATAGGGCCCACTCACTGTAATGCTATGCATTAAAAAGCACTTATGCTGCTAAAACCAGCATTAGAATTGCACATAAACATTGCTGTCATGCTCTCAATGGGACTCTGGAGTCCAAGTGGGACTCTCGGAGTATGCGGAGGGGAGAAAAGCCATCCCAGACCCTGCGAGGATCTCTCCCCCACAGCCCACCGAGCAACACCGCCTCTCGTCTGTGGAGAGTCCCTACCATAAATGGGGAGAAAAATGACCTTATTTCCAAGCCAAGATTAAACTGGGTCCACACCGCATGGAGATGATGAGCCTCCGAGAGAAGAGAAATGAAGCCAAGCCAGTAAAGCACATCCATCCAGAGACGGCAGGAGGGGGTGGTCCAAGTGTCCTTGGGAGTCACGCGCAGCCCCAGGCACAGTGCCCAGCACTTAGCACGCTGTGCACAGAGGAGCGACTATGGGACCCACACTCTTCTGCAAGTCGTCTCTCTTTCTCATTCCGACTTTGGTGAGGAACCCAATGCATCTGCTGGACCAGCCTCCACAGAGGGCCCCAGGTTCCTCATGGGCAGTCGGCACCCATTCGTGAGCTCGTGTGGTGTACACAGCACGTCCTTCATGCCCCAGGAATTCACCCTCTAATGTGATCTGAAGTCTAAAATGATCTTTGAACGAACAGATGAAAGCGAGTTGAGATGAAGTAGGGTCTGCATCATCTCCATTGGACTACAGTCCATCCTAGGCAGTAATCGGGTTTAGCTGACTGTTCAGATCCTTGTAAACTCTCGAAATTACGTGGCTCCTAGAGAAGTGAAAAGAGGTCTTTCTGAAGCTTCAAGTGCCCAGCAGGGGGGAAAAAAGACACTGCCCTGGCTTGAGACCTGTCTTTAGACACTGTGCTTTCTTCCCCATTTTTAAGGAGTCAAATTACTACCAGTCTTGAAGGAATGCTACAAGATAAATAAAGTAACTTGTAAGGACATGTTATGTTAAGCCCAAAGGTTGTGAAACTTCTCATGGAAGAGAAATAAATAGTTAAAAAAATGAACAAACAAAATCTGCCTGAAGCAGTCCTACACCTTGGCACTGAGAGTGTCTTTCGCCTTCACTCTGTTGGCCTGTGGCACTACGTTGACCCCTATTTAACACATAATCACCAGTAACATACATATGGCGTTACAACACGTTAGAAATAACATACATGGGGACCAGCAGGTGGCATGGTGTTTAAGGCGCTGGATACTTCCACATGGCTGATCATGGTTCGAGTCCTGGACCTGGTGGCTTGCTTTCTCACCCTCTCTGTGTCTCTCTCTGGTCAAATTAAAAATAAATGAATAAATAAATAAAAATTAAATAAATAATTCTTTTAAAAAAATAACATACATGAAGAAAGTTTAGACCTTAACGAAAAAGGTCTGGGGACCAGCAGATGGCGTCATGGTTGTTGCTGGACTCCCACATAGTTAACCACCATTCTGGACCTGGTAACTTAAAACTCACGCTGGGCACGTGTGTGTGCATGCCCAAGATCTGGAGAGAAGAATGGAGAAGGGATTGGGACATGGCCATCCTCCTGGGGCAGAGGAGGAGATTTATCGCTTTCTGTCTCTCCGGCGAGAGCATGCACCCTATAGCAAAAATCTCTCTCTACAAAAAAGGTCTGATGTTAGCTAGGAAGGAGATGGTAAACTCAACCAAAAATCAAACATAAAATTGTCCAACCTCAAGTATATGTAGAAGAGATCCAAAAGAAAAAAAAAAAAAGAGAGCAAATTATATCATTTCTTGGCAATAGCTATCAAGACATGATTAACTTACATTTCTGGTCTTCCCTTCCTGAAGACAAGAACTTTTCTGGAACTTTTCAGAAATTTATACATAAAACTGTCAGAAATAAAAAAGTTCTAAGCGTTTCTATGGGCTTCTGGAAGGAAGTGCCCTGCGTCTCCATCTGTGGTGGTTACCCGAGTGTAAGTGTACATAAAAACATTTGCTGAGTCAATTATTTGAGACTTATGTACTTATCACATGCATGTTACACCTCCGTTAAAAAAATTTAGACAAAGAAGGATTAAATTTTAGAAAAAGAAATTTACATGGAACATATTATTTCTCAGTGTTGCCAGATAAATGAAGGATCATTTCACTTTTTTGTTTTTTTAAAAAAAGAATCATTTTATTCAACTTTATTTAGTTATTTTAATTTGACCAGAAAGGGACAGAGTGAGAGAGAGAGAGAGAGAGAGAGAGAAAGCAAAAAAGCAAGCCGCCAGATCTGGGTCGAACAGCGGTCGGCCATGTGGGAGTTCAGTGCCCTTAACCACTACGCCACCTGCCAGCCCCCAGAAAGTAAGCTGCCAGGTCCGAGACTAGAACCATAGTCAGCCATGTAGGAGTCCAGTGCCTTAACCACAACGCCACCTGCTGGCCCCCATTTTGCTTCTTTTGCATATTAATTATAAAATTAGCCACCACTGACGGCATTTACCAAGTATCATACCCTATGCTAATCATGGTATAATTAATTAGTTAAATCTTCACAGATTCCATGTCCTCAATAAGAACTGAGGTTTAGAGAGGCTGAGGTGTAAGCTCTGTAACAACACAGAACTATATCTGGCTATTATGGCTTATCTGTCTTCCGAATCTTTGTATCCCCAGAACATAGAGTGGTGTCTGGAATATGGTGAGTATTCAACAAATATTTGTAAAATGAATATTTGTGGTCCAATGTCATGTAACTAATGTTGGGAGATTCAGGTTTAAACTTTGAATTTGATTCTAAGCCAAGATTTTTTTTTTTTTTTTGAGATGTTTTTGCTATAAGGTGTGTGTGCTTGCGCTTGCCAGAAAGACAGAGAGAGACAGAGAGACAGAAAGCGAGAAATCACCCCCCAGGGGGATGGCCACGCCGCAATCCCTTCTCCTTCATTCTCCTCTTGGGATCTTGGGCACGCATGCACACACGCCCAGCATGAGTTTAAGCCACTGAGTCCAGGACTCGAACCGCGGTCGACTACATGGGAGTCCAGCGACATAGCCATTATGCTAACTGCTGGTCCCTCTAAGCCAAGTTTTTAATCATCCTATTGGGTTGTCAGAAAAGTCATGATCCATTTTTGCATAGGAAAATGTAGAAGACTATGTCATGATTTTTCCGATGACCCAATATGATACTTCTGAAACGAAACACTTGAATCTGTATAGTAGACTAAAACCACTGTAAACTAACTTTAGGAATACAAAATCGAGGTACATCATACCTACGAAAGAGGATGCAGAAAATAGCTGTAAGTGTGAAGAATGAAATTAAAATGAACAACCATGTGTCCCCTGGAGTTAAGAAATATAACATCAGCAGTACCTTTGGAACCTTCTATGAACTCGACGGGTAACCACACCTGAATTTTGTGTTTATCGGTCCTTTGTCTTTCTAGATGGTTTCGACACATGGTGGTATCCTTAAAAGTCATAGTGCTTTCTCTTTTCTGTTTTTGAACTATAAGTAGCGGGTGGCTTTTCCACTGGTATTACTCCCTTGGTCTGTAACCTCAGTGGGTCATCCAATCCATCAGTTTTCTCTACATTCTTTTAATCCATCAGCTCACTTATATTTCAAAGTTTTCAAATTTTAATAATTATCTTCCCAATATCACAATTCCTGTCATCCTTTCTCGTTTCATCAGTACGATGCTTTTAAGTGTCTAACAAGAAACTTGGGTGAGAGTGGAAGGGCTGATTTGTATAATATCAGTAGCATTTGCTGATGGACTTGGTGAAAATCTCCCTTCTGTAAATGATTTCAAACCATCACCAGGAACCACTGAGCCTGGGGTTTGGAAGATATGCCCATGATGGGTTCTTGCAAGCTGGAACCAGCCAGCTCTTATAAACCCTGAACCTCCTATACAAAACCTCAGCCCTGGATAAGCCCAACTAAATGCTCTCCCAATGACCTGCTCCATCAGAATCACCACTTGGGCCACACAAAACCAGAACTCAGAGGGCAAAGGATATTTTGATGTAGTCCTTGCAGGTCAGCATCCTCAAGGTAGAGGATGGGATTGTATTAAATTCCTACTCCTGCTGTAATGAATGACTGCAAACCTGGTGACTTAAATAATGGAGATTTACCACTTTTAGTTTTGTAGGCCCAAAGCCTGAAATGAGTCTAACAGGGCTGAAATTGATGTGCCAGCAGATCCACGCTCCCTCCAGAGGCCCTGAGAATCCGTTCCTTGCCTTTTCCAGAGTCTAGAATTATGTCCTTGGCATTCTTTGGCTCATGGTCTCTTCCTCTATATTCAAAGCAGCAATGTTCATCCTCTCTCTTGGACTTTGCTCTGTCTGCTTCTTTCCAATGGCCATTCCTTTTTTATGACATCTCCCTCTGCCTCCCTCTTATAAGGACACGAATTGCATTTAGGGCCTACTGGGGTAATCTGGGATAATCTGCTCATCTGAAAATCCGTAACTTAATTACGTCTTCAAAGTTCCTTTTGTCATATAAGCTAGCATGTATAAATTCCAGAGGTTATCACCTGGATATCTTTGGGGGTCATTATTTAGTTTCCCATGAGGGTGCAAAGTGTATCTGGAAGAATAAGTAGAAGATATCCAGACAATCCATCCCACTGCCCCACAGCATCTATTATTTTCTCTCCATTTTTTTTAATTACCAGAGGGCACATGTACTCACCAGAGATAGAGAGACAGAGATGAAGAGGGAGAGAAAGAAAGCATCCCCCCATGGGGCATGGTCATGCCACAGTCCCTTCTCCTCCAGTGCTCCATCCCGTCTGGACTTTGAGCACACATGCACAAGCTCCCAGCATGATTTTCAAGCTTCTAGGGCAGGGATTCAAACCATGGTTGGCCATGTGGGATCCAGCTCCGTCAACCACTAAGCTATAGGTTGGCCCCGACATCTATTATTACTCTTCCTTCAGGTAAGGAGTTCATGTCTCTGAGCTAGAAAATAATCTCTTCAGGTACGATATGAATGTAGAGTAATGTCTATTTAGTCAGACTCCCTTCTGAAACCTAAATTATTAGTTGCCACCTACGTTCTTCATATATGACAGTAGCAAGAAGCAGAGAAGGAGGAGGAAAGATAAATTAATATAGACTATAGCTTCTATATACAGGTTTGTGTTGAGAATCAAAGATACCAAGGAATCGCAGGTTCTTGCTGCTCCCAGAGGCCCAGTTAGCATTATGTCATTAATGTAAGGCAGTGGGCTGACATTATGTGGGCTGGTGACATGGCCGAATCCACCTGCTACACAGCTGCTGCACCAGGATGGCACGGGGGGCTGATCTAAGAGACTCACCACCTTCTTCGGTCTCACTCGAGCATGAGGCTCGAGTCACCTCTAATCTTATTTCTCCAAAATAAAGGAGGATCTGTCCGACTCAGCCTGAGGTGTGAGAGCTGAGTGTGGGTGAAGCAGCTCCCAGGGCCTTTGATCTCAGCTGTAAGGGGCAGGCTAGTAAACATAGACAGCCAAGTTTCTCTATCTTTTATCCAGACGAGTCATCTTTGAACTTATGAGCCATAGTTGTTGCCACGGTCTATCTGGTTTCACGGTGACCCCTTGTCTCAAAGCCATGCATGATTCTCATCCTGCTGGGTTGGCTGGAATAAGTGAAATCTCCTCAGAGTGTGAGGGGGGAAACCCACTGAGTGCAGAGCAGGGTGGGAGAGTGGGGAGCGAACGTCAACCAGCTCTGAGATCTTATCCATCCTCTCCCATTTGCCCAGCACCCTCCGGGGGTGGCTCTTTTCTTGTACCCCTTCTCAGTCACACTTGGTGAAACCTCTCCGTTTCTCACCCACCATTCTTTCTGCAACCCAGCCCATTTGGATCCCACACCATCTCTCCGCTCAGTGTTCCCTCTAAGTTAGCCTCTGTCTCCCAGTGGACGTGTTTCTGTTCTTAACTGCTCTTTGGACAACATCCTATGGCTGCTCACTTGAGTTGAATGGTTTCTGTTTGCTTCTCCTCATCTGTTCTTCATCTTTCCCCCATAGTTTTGTGGCCCAGATGACATCAACCGACCTCCATACTTCTAATGGTTGAGTTAGGTCTGGCCAATGAAAGATGAGGAGAGGGCAGGGAAATGTGAGAGGGTTTATTCTCCCTGGCTTTTTCCCCAAGGCTGCAAATTTGGACGTTGTTGACAGCTCACTCTGATAAGTATCATTCCTCTGGATTTGGGTAACACCTCCCCTCCAGGACCCTTTGGGCCTCGAGGTGGTAAGACTAACCTGTTGCTAGCCCCAGGGTGCATCAATACCCCTTGCTGCTTTTTCTTAACTGTTCATCACTTTGTGAATAATCCCTTCATTAGGCTCCTTAATCACCTTTAACATCCCAATATATATATTGATTCCCGTGCTTGAAACAGACATAGGTAATTTAATTTATTCCTTAATTGATTTTATTAGAATAATAAAACATGGTTTTAATCACTAAGTTTTAATTAGAATTCAATTAGAGGATGATTTGAAGATGTGGAAATATCGAATTATAAACAGGTACTGTTCTTACTAATCCTTGCCTACTTAGCACCAATCACTACGTAGCGTCCATCGCTAAGGAGTGTCCTGGTTTATTTCAGTTTCTGACTGAGACAGGTGTTTGCCCATGAACTCCGCAGGACATTAAGGACTGTAGAACTGGGCGACCCTGCATCAGAAACCGTGGACCAACACTCAAAAGCTTTCCTTTTTGGAATCCTAGTTATTAATGATGGCATTTATTGAGCTCTTACTATGTCCTGCCAATGTATTCAGATTTTTCCTCCTTTAATTCTCTTAATAACTTTTTCTTTTTCAGATAGGAAAATTGAGGTTCAGGACCTGATAACTAACAACTGGTCCATAAACCTATAGCTAGTGATTTCTGGGGACAAAAGTCAGTTCCAGAAAAACCTTACTCTGGAGTTCTTGGTCTTAACCATTAAGTCTGAGATCTTGCATCGTTCACAATAGAAGATGAAAGGAGATCTCTTTCAGGTCTTCTGTATGCTTGTAAGAACAAAACCCTGTGAGTTTTCCTGCTCTTTTGCTTTAACTGTGTTTTAGGCATTCATCAACATGTAAAAGTGGCTTGATAAAGATAAATTTGACCGATCAAGAAATGAATTAAACAAAGAACTAAAAAAGAGAGAAATTACGATAAACAAACTGATGATGAGAATTAAATGGATTAAATATAAGCTAAGGCTCAGCAACTACGAAAAGTATGGTTAAACACTAACCAATGAAGATAAGTAAAGACAGATTTAAGAGTGGAGGAGATGACAGGAAGAAAAAGAAGGCCAATTCCCTCCGTTTTTAGATTTATGAATCAATCCTTGGTGCTGAAAATGTAACATCTGGTTTATTTTCAATGGGGGCGACCTGAGCTAGCTGAAAGTGCGCTTTAAGCTTTGTTTCAATCTTAGTGTTATAGTTAGGACATCTTTTATAGTGAAAAAGCATTTATCTGAAGTTTAGACTTATTTTTTCCCATTTCCCTTTGAGTTCAATTACATTTCAATTTAATATTTTTTTCTTAAAACTAGTATATAGTGGGCCAGCAAGTGGAGTGGTGTGGGAGGCTGCGCACCAGCGAGTCTGCCGAGGTTTCTCATAGAACAAATAATTGCCATGATTGATTCCCTTCAAAAAACCTGACCTTCGAAACCTTGCTCTGATTGGCCACTAGAATCCCTCAGATTTGCATATCTGGCACCTCATGATTGGTCCAAAAGCAACCAATCATAACCCACCGTTTACAACCAAGCGTGGCCCACCAGCGTGGCCCACCAGCGTGTATATAACCACGATGCCTGGCCCACAGTAGCCAGACATGACCCTGGAGAACCTGAAGAGCTGAAACACCACACAGTCTCCAGATGACCTTGAAGACCCTGAAGAGTTGTAACACTACATTGTCTCCAGACGACCCTGAAGAGTTGTGACACCGCATTGTCTCCGTGTTGTACCATGCTGCCCACAATAAACAGACGACACTGAAGACACTGTGTCATCTCCATTGCTGTGACACTGCGCCGTTTGTCCCAGCTCTCACTCCTTCCCTCAGGAAACCTGTTCGACTGTCCCCCCGGGTTGGGACAGAGTGGTAGATTCTTTCTTTTTTTTTTTTTTTTGTCTTTATGGGTTTTTTTATTCTTTTATTTTTATTTCATTTTCTTTTATACATTCAATCACATTATTATTTGGCTTACAAAATGGATATTTCAACAGGTGAGCATTTCTCCCTAGTACAGTTGATAAAACTACAAAATATCTTCAACAGATAATACCACATTTCTTTGTGCCATTAATGCTTTGTCTCTCTATTTTTCTTCTGAATATCCTTATTCAGACCCTCCTCTTTCACACACACTATATCTGGTATTTACATCCATATACTGTGTTTCTATATCCTTTAGTCAATTAGTTTCAGTCACAGAGTGCGGACACTCGGTATATATTAAGTGGGGACATGCGATGCCCCTCCTTCATAGCCTGGCTTGCTTCACTCAGCAGTAGATTCTACATGACCGACTATGTGATTCGCATCCTGGTCATGCTGCTTGAAAGACACGCAGGGCGTGTGTGATGGGTGCCCCAAATCCTGAGAGGGGAGTAGAGAAGGGATTGCAAAGTGGCTATCCTCCTCGAGGGGTGATTTCTCACTTTTTTTCTGTTTCTTTTCGGCAAGCACGTGCACCCAATGGGCAAAAATTTAAAACAAAATCAAAACAAAACAAAACAAAAAAGAGCACACAGCATTATTTTATTTTTATAAAAATGTTTCTTATTCTCATTTTTTCTCACCCCAAAAAATGTCTGAAATAAAATTTACATTCACAATGGTTATTTCAAGGTTGGTGGAGTGTGGGACCATTTTTCTGAATAACCACAATTCTATGATCACAGCTAACGAAATTAATGACACTTAACATCATGCGATATTCAATCCACATGAGAAATTCACCATACTGTCCTCCAAAAAGTTATTCAAACTAGGATCCAGTCAAGGACCACACATCACATTTCATGGTTATATCTGGTAAGTCTCATTGTCTCACTTTCATATAACAATCCCCTTTTCTGTTCTTTTTTGTTGTTGTTGTTCTTAACAATCATTCATTGAAGAGGACAGACTACCCGACCTTTAGAGGGTACCACCTCACGGATGTTTGGTCATTCGTGATGCTGTTTACCTGTTTCCCTAATCCCTGTTTTTTCTTATAAACTGAAAGTGAACACTGGGGTCTGGATTAGACTTGATCTGAATAGTCTCAGCAAGAATGTGTCCTCGCTGATGTTGGACAGCACATTGCTGCTTTGTGGAAGGTACGTGTTGTCTGGTTGGCCCCTAGCTGCGGTTCTGAGAGGGTGAGCGAGGAGGCAGTATCCAGTCTCTCTTTTGTAAAGTTAATCTTTCTCCCTTGAGACCAGGAAGTAATCTGTGTGGTGATGTTTCAGCCCCAGACAGCTATTCCCTTATGGCTTTAGCATTCACCAGTGACCCATGCCTGAATCATTTCTCTTATTAGCATTTGTAAAGCAGTAATTTCCTAATTCTGTAAGCCCATATATTATTAGCTAGGGTTTTACTGTAAAGAAGAATGTTCTCTCATCATCTGAGGCTAGTTGGAAAGGCAGGATAATGCCTAATTCTTTCCTATTAATTATAAACTTTAAAAGTAAAAAGCCAGTGTAATGGCCTCCTCCAATGGCTGTGAATAAGTTTTTTTGGCTTTCCTCCTTTTGAATCTCATCACACACTCATGGATTTTACATATTCCATCTACAGTCATCATCTATTTGATACTTAAATTGCCCCAACTTTGACCAGTGGGAAACCCTTGAAGTTGATGATATGCTATTTTGATAAAACCCCATTTTTTCCTCAAAAGTTTCTTTGCTTTCTGGTTCTCTTGAGTCATTTTCAGGAGAGTAAAGCTCATTCATTTGCCCCCAGGTTTTGAGAGATGTTGACTCAAGCAGGAGTACCTGGTGCACGCATGTGCACACTTCACCCCGATCTCAGAGCTTGAAAAAGTAGATGTTTTTATGATTCACAGGTGAGGAGCTCCTAGTCTCTGCAGAGAGAGTTAATTCACACCAAGCATAGTTCAAGAACAGTAGAGGAAAGCATTTGTTGTGGGTTGACTGCCAGTCGAGCACATAGACCCAGGCATAATCAGTAGAGTGGGGGGACTTGTGACCCTGGCCCTACAGGAGGGGGCCGAAGGAGAGGAGCCTGCCTCACTGAGACCCAGGCTCGTGTCCAGAGTTTACCTGGCTCCTGGAAGGCTCACCTCAAACTACACCACTGAACTGGAATCTTTGGTGGGTGCTGGGGCTTGAGAGCTTGGCTTTGAAGATAACCCAGGGTTTCTGGGAAAAGGTTTCTGGGTGAGGTGGTAGATGGGTGAGTGGTGTGCCATGTGTTCTGGAATTTCACCGCCCTGTGGTGTCCTCAGGGGGCCAGTAGCTGGCTCAGGTGGTGATTCCTGCCACGTCTGTCTCACTCTCCCGACTCTATCGTTGGCTCAAGCAGGCAGTGCCTTGTCTTGCTCGTCCTCCTACGCCAAAGCCTTCCACCAGGCCTTGTACATCAGTTAGACGTTAAGCATGTTGAGTTTAGAATTTAAGGTAGTCTTATGTTAGGCAGAGGACTACAGCTGACACTACAGTAGGTCACTTGTGTAGGTCAGTGAGGTGTGAGAAGGGAATATACACTGCAACACAGCACAATTAGGTAATACCTACAAAGAGCATGGCTTTGTGCCCAGCAGGTAGTGAAGGACTGAGTAAACGCTGCTCATGGTAGCACAGCAGCCTTGATCAGCACCCGGCTTTACCACATACTCACTTGTGTAATACTGGACAGGCACCTTCCTGAGTCTCCATTTCCTGATCTGTAAAATGAGGACCCAGGGGACCAGTAGCTGGCGTAATGGCTATGTCGCTGGACTCCCATGAAATCAACTGCAGTTTGAGTCCCAGACCGTTGGCTTAAACTCACGCTGGGTGCATGTGCATGCGTACCCAAAATCCCAAGAGGAGAATGGAGGAGAAGGGATTGTGGTGTGGACATCCCCCCCTTGGGGGTGATTTCTCGCTTTCTGTCTCTCTGTCTCTCTCTTTCTGGCGAGTGCACGCACCCTATAGCAAAAACCTTTCCCCAAACACACACACACACACACACACACACACACACACAAAAGAGGACACAGTACCAACTTCACAGGCATGAAGTGAGCATTCAGTGAGATAAGCATGCAAAGTGCATGATCCAGAGCCCAGCACAAAGTCACTGCTCCACATGTGTCAGCACTAGTGTTTTTACTGGCGGGAGGTGATGTTGGAGGTGCTTAACTGTGTCATGAGCTGCAGACAGTTTCAGGGGTCAGGGCTAAGAAACAGCCTTTGGAGTCGGATGTCCTGAGTCTGAGAAGAGAAGCTTCGTCACAGTAGTGGGAAGTAAAAAGAGGCATTTGGTCATGCACATGAAAGAAAAACTAGAATGGGACAGCTAACGCACTGGTCTGATATGTTTAGCTGGAAATAAAAATGCGATTTAGATTGGTAGGTAGAAGCAATGGCAAAAATAAGGGGGTTCTGTTGTTTCAGGTAGAGGGGTGACCTTTATCTATTTTTAAAAAGAAAGGAAGACTCCAAGACAGAGGGAAAAATAAAAATAGTGGTGAAATGGGCAACAAATGCGTCCGACATAGATCCACTCACCCTTCTTACTGTGTATCACTAAGATTAAGACAGAGCGAGAACCTACAAGGTCTTCATTAAACCTCAGCAAGGAACCCACAGAGCCTCGAGTCCCGCCTACGCATTGATTGGCCGATTGACCGTGCTCTGCTTGCTTCACCTCTCTGAAGATAACACTGCCAACATTGTAGAGGTGACTTAGATGAGAGGTAATGCTTATGAAATGCAGGGACTCTGCGGGTGGTCAGTAAATAGAAGTTACTATGTTATTAGTAGATTATATTTACACTCCAGCCTCTAATTTTATAAGAAACTTTCTTGAAATTTATCTATTAGCTTGTTGGTCAAGCCATGACATATTTTTCTTTTTTTTAAATTTTATTTATTAACTCATTTATTTTAATTTGACCAGAAAGAGACAGAGAGAGAGAGAGAGAGAGGAAGCCACCAAGTCTAGGACTCGAACCATGGTTGGCCATGTGGGAGTGTCCAGTGCCTTAACCACCACGCCACCTGCTGGCCCCAAGCCATGACATATTTTTCTATGTAAAAATGCATCATGACTTTCCTAGCAATCCAATATTTGTCATTAAACATATATTTGACAGATTATTTAAAGGGGATGATGTAAGTGATCATTTTAATGCAAATATAATATATACCATACTGTAAGATCGAAGAAAGTGATGGTTAAGATCAGGCTAGGGGCACTGCGAGTCATTTTGGTGTTCAGTTGTCCCTTTTAAAATACAGGCATGTTGAACACAGAATGACATCCCAGAGTAGGAAAACGTTGAAAGAGAGTCAGAATTCTTTTTTGTTCCCCATAGATTTTTGCTATAGGGCACATGTGCTTGCCAGAGAGGCAGAAAACAAGAAAACACCCCCACCCCCGGGGGGGGGGGGGGATGGCCACGCCACAATCCCTTCTCTTTCAGTCACCTCTTGGGATTTGGGGCATGCATGCACACACACCGGGCATGAATTTCTGTCACTGGGTTCCAGGATTCGAACCACGGTGGACTATGAGGGAGTCCAGACATGTAACCATTATGCCATCTACTGGTCCCTAGAATTCTTAATAACAATAACAACAATAATAATGGACTACTATCAGAACAGGGGTTCTACTTCATTGAAATTTCTGATTCATGGCAGGTGGAGCAGATAAATTGTTTGCATTTGTTGAATATCATTCTGTAATACTAAACCCACCATGTTGTCTGGTCAGCGTTATTCATGGGAAATAACTTAAGTTTTTATTTGAAAATTCAGGCTCCGACAGAACCACAGGGTGGTCATGACAAACATTAACAAAAAGTACAGTTCTGCAGGGAAAATGAAGACTGGAGGCATTAGACTGATTTAGACGGACTCCAGGGTATCATCTCTGTATGAAGATTCGTTTTTCACACATTTCTTCTAAAAGCAATTCTGGCTAACTACTGCCATTTGGTGGGCTCTGGTTAATCTGATTTAACCAGGGTGTAGAGCAGCCCCCCGAAGTGTTATTTCTCTCAGGCTCCACAATGGTTTACAGGCAGGCCATTCTGTTTCTTGCTAGGCTCTGGTTCAGGAGCACCCCCCTTTGGGGATCCCCCATCTTGCCTGTCTTATCACCGTGTTCTAGCCTGCCCCATTATTGCATGTACGTTATTGCCATGAAACAGAATGAAAGCATCAGCACAGCGTCCCTGCTTAGATAACTAATTATGCCAAGATTACATATGTTTCGTAACATGTTTGACATTTTTACAAGTTTGTACTGAGAATAGTTTATTTGCATTTCAAAGTAGAATTTTACTAGCGGTGAATCCACCAGAAGAAGACAGACTTGGAGATGATTTTCTGAGAGTGACAGGCTGTAAGGACGGTGCATCTTAGTTGAATAAACATGTCTCAGGAACAACCTGGATACACAGGTTTCTTCTTCTCGCAGGACACTAATGCAGTTCTAGTCTGTAGCTGTACTACGCAAGAAGGATCATCAAAGAGGAAGTTTATAAGCTATTTGTAAGAAAATAGTTCTATCAGAAGAAAAGTTGTGGGGTTTTTTTTATTGTTGTTGCCTTTTTGTGTGTGTGTGTGTGCTATAGGGTGCATATGCTCACTGGAGAGAGAAAGAAATCACACTCTTCACCCCTGGGTTGGGGGCTGGCCAGGCTGCAATCCCTTCTCCATTCTCCATGGGACGTGGGGCACACGCTCAAGTGCCCAGGGTGTTTCCCAAGCCACAACATCACAGGACGCAAATCAGGCAGTTGGCCCCTGCTAGCCCAGAAAAATAATTGTTATTATTAACATATTTACTAAACTGCATCATTTCTGTGCTGATTTAAATATTTCCCCAAATAACTTCAGGTATTTAGCATCGCTGAAATTGCATATCTCCTATCCTATATTCTTTTTTTTTTTAAGAGTTTTTTTTGCCATAGGGTGCATGTGCTTGCCAGTGAGACAGAGACAGTGGGAGAGAAAGTGCGAAGTTAGCCCCTGGGGGGAATGGCCACATTGCAATCCCATCTCCTCTATTCTCCTCTGGGGATCTTGGGCACACACACGTCCCCTATGTGAGTTTTGTACCACGGGGTCCAGGACTTGAGTCGTGGTCGACCACGTGGGAATCCAGTGATGTAACTACCATGCCATCTGCTGGCCCCATCCCAAATTCTAAATCCATCTTTAAGTGGAAACATTTAGTTCCACAGAGTTCAAAAGGATTTTAGTGATTTTGCGTAGCGGAAATATTTTTCATAGTTTAAACGTTAAATCCCACAACCGTTACGTCTGGTAACCACGTGTCTAGTAGAGTCACTTTGACGAGGGCTAAGCAAGTCACAAAGAATGCCAGCTCATGCCGGCAGCAGCGTTGCCACATTGTCATTCTATTGGCAAAGTTTAAAAATGAGGTCTGATATATTTACAACGCATCTTTAAAAACTTTTTTTAACTTTATTTATTTTAATTTGACCAGAGAGCGAGAGAGAGAAAGTGAGAAAGCAAATCGTCAGGTCCAGGACTCAAACCGCGGTCAGTCATGTGGGAGTCCAGCACCCTTAACCACCATGCCACCTGCTGACCCTACAATGCAGCTTTTAAATTTAGTTTTCCAATGCTCTCAACCAGTAAGTTCCTAATGTTTGTTCGGGGTTGCAGGGACATGACCTACAACAGACTATAACTTGTCTACCCCAATGCTCTCTTGGCATCTGTAGTCATCCAGGAGCCCCATCAGCCTAGAAGTGAAATAGCAGAAAGAAGAATGCTGTAACGATACACAGTAATTGAATGTAATATACATAAATAGATAGATAGATAGATAGATAGATATAGAAAAAAAAGAAATTGCAGAAAGAAGACTCATTTGTGCCTGTAGTTGGGAAAATAGAACTGCACTTTGGGATAAATTCACCATATAAATACCCACAAGAGGGCAGTGTTGTCCTAAGGCACGTGCAACCATGTTGCCATGTATTGGGTAGCTTGTTGCAGAATCTGAGCTAAGGGGATGTGTGGTATACTGGTGAGAAGACCAAAGGAGAGCAAGCAGGGAGTGAAGAAGGCTGCATAGGGGATGTAGAAAACTTGGGAAGTAGAAATCAGTCGGCTTCTGACTCAAGGACTGCATGTGTAGAGACACTATGATTTTTTTTTTTCTTTTTTTTTGGAGAGGTTTTTTTTTTTTTTTTTTCGCTATGGGGCGCGTGCGCTCGCCAGAGAGAGACATAGAGACAGAAAGTGAGAAATCACCCCCCAGGGGGGATGGTCACGCCGCAATCCCTTCTCCTCCATTCTCCTCTTGGGATCTTGGGCACGCACGCACACGCGCCCGGCGTGAGTTTTAAGCCACCGGGTCCGGGACGCGAACCACGTTCGACTACGTGGGAGTCCAGCGACATAGCCATTACACTAACTGCTGGTTCCCGAGACACTATGATTTTATGCAGCCAGGTGCTGATTGCTTCTTTAGAAAGGGGCAAGTGATGATGGGTCTTTTTAATTTTGAATTACATTTTCTTATGATTCATCTTCTTATCGCTTACCAAGAAAGCAAATTTGGATCAGGGATTTCCTTTCGGAAGAAAGCTTCAGGACAAATCCTTACCTAACATCTCTGATGCTGTACCTCTTACCTGTGTCCTTTCTGATTCAAAAGCCTCAATTATTAAAAGATAGTACTTTTTCAAGAAAGGCATAAATTTAAAAATATACTTATGGGACCAGCAGATAGCATAATGGCTACATTGCTGGAATCCCATGTAGCTGACCACAGTTTGAGTCCCAGACCCAGTGGCTGAAACTCACAGCGGCACATGTGCATGCCCAATATCCTGAGAGGAGAATGGAAGAGAAGGAATTGCGGGGTGGCCAACTCCCTGGGAGGTGATTTCTCTCTTTCTGTCTCTTTGCTCTCTCTGTCTCTCCAGTGAGCACATGCAGCCTATTGCAAAAATCTCACACACACACACACACACACATACTTATAGCTATAAAAAGGAATTTCTTTTTCTTCTTTAAGTTTTTATTTTAGTTTAGTTTAGTTTTTGCCATAGGGAGCACATGTTCGCCAGAGAGAGACAGAGAAACAGGGAGAGGGAAAGTGAGAAATTACCCCTGGGGGAGATTGTCATAGTGCAATAATCCCTTCTCCTCCATTCTTCTCCTGGGATTTTGGGCATGCATGCACACATGCCTGGCATGGTTTTCAAGCCACCGGGTTTGGAACTCAAATCACAGTTGGTCATGTGGGAGTTCACCCCTTAGCCACCATGCCACCTGCTGGCCCCCTTTTTTAAGTTCTTAAATAAGCATCAACAGTTGCTATCAGTTACCTCTCTACTTTAAATGATTATAGTATTGTTGGACATGGCAACTAAAAAATTTTTTTTCTTACTCTAACTATATCCCTGTTTTCTTTTTCTTTTCTTTTTTCTTTTTTTTTTTATAGAGGTTTTTTTCCTATAGGGTGCATGCACTCACCAGAAAGAAAGAGAGAGACAGAGAGACAAAAAGTGAGAAATCACCCCCCAGGGGAGGCAGCCATGCCACAATCCCTTCTCCTCCATCCTCCTCTCGGGATCTTGGGCACACAAGCACACATGGTCTCTGTGAGTTTAAGCCACTGGGTGTGGGACTCTAACCATGGTCGACTACATGGGAGTCCAGTGACATAGCCATTACACTAACTGCTGGTCCCTATATCCCTGTTTTATACAACCTGGATGTGGTATTTAACACCGGGGAGGCTCGGGGTGGATATACTAGCACAAGGTGATGTTTCTGTATTATCCTGGGAAATCTATTTCTGAAAGTCCAAGATAGCTCTCAGTGCCTTCAGATTCCTCCATCCCTCCATTTTTAGCTTGTCTGCCTCTGGGTATCTACAGAGTATAAAGATTTAGGAAGATAGTTTTGTTTTCTATGTTTTAAAAGAATTATTTATTTAATTACTTTTATTTATTATTATTATTTAATTTGCTGTAGGACACATGTGTTCAGAAGAGAGACAGGGAGAGAGAGAAAGGAGAGAGGAAGCCGCCAGGTCCAGGACTTGAACTGTGGTTGGCCATGTGGGAGTCTAGCGCCTTAACCACCATGCCACCTGCTGGCCCCCTTAGGAAGATAGTTTTAAGCAACCCTAACTCAGACTGCACTAATTCTATGTTCCACATGAAGAACCCTCTTATTTTAGAGAGGATGATTCTAGGCCGTTTGGATGACGTGGGATGGGTTCCCGGGAAGAGAGCAGCTCTCTGGCTTTGAGCGGGACTGATGAGTTCAAGCAACATGCCAGTGGAGGCTCTAAATCCAAGACCAGAACTGAGGAAATCGAAAGAAAAATGAGAAAAGCACTTTAAAAAAGTAAGTGTTATATAAAGCGAGACTCAAAAATTTAAATAACAGCACTTGTTATAGATTGGAATACCCTTTCAAAAAACTGAATGCTAAGGATTTTAAAATGTGTCTAGACTGACCGAGTGAGAGCACTAATGATTATTCCTCTTCGAAACTAATTCCATAGGAAAGGGGAAAAAAGAGCCATGTTTCAAACAATCACTTAAGTTCTTTCACTTGCACCATTCCTTTGTAATTTGGTATGCCCTTGAGAGAGAGAACATTGCAAAAAATAAATTCTTTATAGTATTATCTGTAATTGTGAAAAATTAGAAAAATTACACGTCGAGCATTGTGATATAATAGCGATTAAGCAGGTGAAAAGTACACAAAGCTACTGGATGAAACATTCAACAACATTAAGAATAAGTACAAACACCAGTTAAGAACATTTTAAATGTCAGTTTCATGAGATTGGGTGAAAACTAGCCATCTGCCATGGGACACAGCAGTCACGGCACTCTTCCCATTGTGACAGTGGGATTTCTCTCCACACAGTGCCCAGGGCCCGGCAGTTCAGGGACGTGGATAGATCCAGGGTGTCGCTGTGCCTGAGAGAGTCCTGGGGTCAGCCTGCGTCTGCCTGGTCGGGACCCTGCAGCTTTGCTGAGAAGGTGTCAGGACGTCCGAGACACCGGAGTGGACTTGGCTTCCAAGTAACCGGTCCTAGTGATGCTAAGAACTCTGTGTTCCTGAGGCAATCTGCAAAACAGAAACAGAAAGATTCCGAGCTGCTCTCCCCAGCTTCCCCCCACCTGCCTGTCCCAGAGCCGAATGAGTGGAAGGAAGGAAATAATAAACAAGCAAAGGAACGTGAGCACTTCCCTGCCTGCAGAATAGCGTCCACTGTGCAGACGACCAACTTTATGGATTAATTTCTCATGACTCCCTTTCTCCCATGGACGGCAGCCTCGTTTTCATATCAGCCAAAGTTGGACACAGCCAGCAAAGCAAACAGGTCAAAATAGAAATCATACCATGGATTCCAAAGACAGATATTAATGATGCATGGATAGGGCCCTAGGTTCTTTGGAAGGTTTTTTAGATTTGTTTTTCCAGTCTTCTCTACGGGAGTCCAAATAATTGATAGTTAATTGTCTATCGATTTCTGTGCAGTTACGGTTTAATACGGGCTGAGGAGGTTCCAGGTCCCTAACCACACAGCCACCAGAGTCTAAGGGACAGGACAGAGAAAGTCGTAAGAGAGGGAGGCTGCCCTGACAGTGAGCGCATTTCAGTGTGTCGATTTTTCACCTTGAGACACAAAATGAGTCCTAGGACTATTTCTGGTGGTCCTGCCGGCCAGCACCACTCCCGTGGGCGAGCAGTGAGTGAAGAAAATTCAGATCACCCGTAGTCATCTGAAACGTCAGCAAAAGACTTCAATTATTTTGTGAATTATTTCCTACGTAAGCTAGCATCACTTTTATAAATGACATGAAAAAGATGAATTCTGTCTTCATAACCAATGTGAATGGAAAAGGAGTCATCGGTGAGTTCGAAAAATAATTCTACATGACATCTAGCTTTTATATAGAGGCTTTTTGTTTTGTTTTGATTTTATTCTTTCCACTTTCGACATAAGAGATACTTACATATTTTTCAAAATAATTATTTTATTTAACTTTATGTATTATTATTATCATTATTATTTTCCAGTTTGATCAGAGAGAGACAGAGAGAGAGAGAGGAAGTGAGAAAGCAAGCCACCAGGTCTGAGACTTGAACCGTGGTCGGCCATGTGGGAGTCCAGCGCCTTTAACCACCATGCCACTTGCCGACCCCCAGAGATACTTACATTTTGAATTGAGGTTTGAGTAGAAAAGTGATAGAGGTGCAGGTTGTGAATTACGTGCTGTTTCAACTGAGAGTGTCGCAAAGGTCCCTTGTTACTTACCTGTGCATGGTTTGCTCGTGGGATTGGAGGTGGGGAGTAGGGGCCTGAAGACACCGGTAGACAGCTATCGGGCTGAACTTGAGAAGGTTGCCTCAGGGCTTGTTACTGGTAGTGTCGTTCCTGAGAGGGCCAGGCCTCAAATAGCGGTCAAATCCTCAAGGACAGGGCCAGCATCTGGAAAGGAAGAGAATTTAAAACAAAACCGATAGCAGGCATTGCCTTCCGAGATTAACTTTCTTTTCCTTTTATTGTAATCGTTTTATACATGATTGGGCTAAATCATGCCTCTAGAGCCAAAATAATTACCATCTTATATTACACCTGTGGTGAAGGACTTGGAACTCAAGCCTTCAGAATATACAGCGCTGTGTGCCAGCCACGTGAGGGGCTGCATGTGCCATCAAATCGCTGCTGAGCTCTTGTCTGGTCCAAGGCCAAAAGTGTAACCCTCCTCCAGAAGGGAATGGAAGATTCCAAAGGTCTGATTTCTTATTAGCAAATTCAGGACATAGAAATCATGTGAATTAAAAAAAAAATGTTAACTCAAGAGAGTTAAAAAGCAATTACTCCAGAAATGACAAGTATGGTGTGTCTTTCTGGACCAACTAGATTATCAGCCAGTAGTCTGTGCAAAACCTGCTTTCACAAGCACCAAAGAGATTGGGACCAGCAGTTAGCGTAATGGCCATGTCACTGGACTCCCATGTGGTCAACCAAGGTTCGAGTCCCGGACTTGGTGGCTTAAACTCATGCCGGGCGCGTGTGCGTGTGTGCCCAAGATCCTGAGAGGAGAATGGAGGAGAAAGGATTGCAGTGTGGCCATTCCCCCGTGGGGGGGGGGGTGATTTCTCACTTTCTATCTCTCTGTCTCTCTCTGTCTTTTTGGCGAGCACACGCACCCTATAGCAAAAAACCTCTCCAAAAAAAGAAACAAACACCAAAGAGACTTACCAGGCCTCCCGCCATCTTCTCTGAATTGAAAAACAGGTAGAATCATGCTTTAGTATGTTGTGCAAAGAAGCATGTGGCAGGGGGGCTCCGCTCTACATTCTTACCATTTTCCTTTTGCTTTTTGGAAACGGTATTTAGAACGGAGGAATAGTGAGAGATATGGCTGATCTGCCTTATTTATTTTTTATATTTTTATTCATTGTCATTATTTTTATTTTATTTATTTATTTGTTTATTTATTTATTTATTTATTTTGTAGTTGACCAGAGAGAGACAGAGAAAGAAGGAAAGTGAGAAAGCAAGCAAGCAAGCTGCCAGGTTTGGGATTCAAATTGTGGTCAGCCTTGTGGGAGTAGAGCTGCCTGAACCACCGAGCCACCTGCCGGCTCCATGGCCTGCCTTATTTAAATGAGGACTTTTTAGTCAGAAGAACAGGGTCATCGCTAAGTACAATGTATCTAAGTTACATATTCAGCACTCATTTTTAAAAAGCTAGTAGTAGGTTGACCCTGTAGCCTAGTGGTTAGGGGAACCAGAGTCCACATGGCCAACCATGGTTCGAATCTCACTCGTGGCTGCTTGAAAAGCACCACAGGTGCATGTGCGTGTGTGCCCCAGTTCCCTGATGGGCTGGAGAGGTGGAGGAGAAGGGATCGCCCATGAGCATTGCAACCGAGGGGCGCTTTCTCCCTGTCCCCCTCTCTCTTGTTCTCTGGCAAGTGCATGCATCTACTAGCAATAAAAACAAAGAAAAAGGCAGCAAAACAAAACCAAAAGCTCTTTTGTGGTTGCCTTTTTAAAAAAGAAAATATTTAAAATAAATTTAATATCTTCCATTTTCTTCTTCCTAGGGCAGGTCTCTCTCCCTCCCTCCCTAGATAAAATCACCATCATGAATTTGGTGTGTGCATCTGTACGTCCTATACACAACTGTATTAATGAATAACACACTTCGTGGGTGTTTAATAAAACTATATAGACGTGTGCTCTCACGTGCTATGTAGCGCTCTCCACGTCAGGTTTCTTTTCGGTGCGGTTCTCGCTCTGGCTTCATGTACCCGAGGGTTTGACTGGTTTATTTGGTACGCGGAATACTGCCGTGCGGTCGTCATGTACCCGTGGGTTTGACTGGTTTATTTAGTACGTGGAATACTGCCGTGCGGCCGTCATGTACCCGAGGGTTTGACTGGTTTATTTGGTACGCGGAATACTGCCGTGCGGTCGTCATGTACCCGTGGGTTTGACTGGTTTATTTGGTACGTGGAATACTGCCGTGCGGTCGTCTGTCCTGTGGACGAGGTCACAATCTACTGCCCTATCCCTGGACAGTGACTGGTCCCCTTTTTAATCTTTACAATTACGCCGACGTGGACATGCTTATTCATGTTCCCCTGTGCAACTACACAGGGCTGGGGACAAAATTTGCAGTTTCTGTGTAAAATGAAGTTTTGAGCTTGGCCTCTCTGTTCCAGATATAGGACAAAAATGCTGGTGAAAGTGCGAAAACAGGATGCGCAGGTGGCATGGTGATTGGGGCACTGGATCCCATGTGGCCCACTGCTGGGTTTGGGTCTCGGACCTGGTGGCTTGAAAAACCACGCTGGCCATGCGTGCGTGTATGATCAGGGTCCCAAAAGGAGGGCAGAGGACGGGCAGACTGTGGTGTGGATGAGTTCTCACTCTCTCTCTCTCTCTCTCTCTCTCTCTCTCTCTGGCAAGTGCGCACAGCCTACAGCAAAAACTAAAAAAAAAAAAAAAAAAAAAAAGGCTAAAATAGGGCCAGCCAGGTGGTGTGGTGAACCAGGCCGCTGGATCTCACATGGCTGGCTGTGTGGTTCAAGTCCCAGACCCACTGGCTTGAAAAACATGCCAGGTGCATGAGCAGACATGCCCAAAATCCTGAGAGCAGAAGGGATTGCAGAGTGGTCATACCTCTTAGGGGGTGATTTCTCACTTCCCCTCCTTCTCCAGCTAGTGCCCTATAGCAATTTTTAAAAAAGTACTAAAATACCAAGTTTTTCCTGTCTCATATTGCCTCTCTCTTGACTTGTTAATGAAACAAGCTTTCTTTATTTGCCATTTGAACATTAGTCTAAGAAAAATTTAATTTTTCCCTGTATTATGCGGCAGTTGTTTTAAGGGCAGATGTAAATAAGCATATTTAACTCACATGCAGAACAACTGAAATGATATAACTTGCATTTCGTAGTTCCTATCTGTTTAATGTATTTTATTCTGACCAGAGCAATAGAAACACTCACAAAACCGACTCAGCTATTTTCGTTCCCCTTCTTGATAATGCACATTTTTACCAACACTCTTCTTTTAGGCTTTCTGACAATCGGGGGTCCAAAAAGAAAAGGTGCCGTGAGCTGTCTTTTTTCTCGCTTTCCTCCTCTGCCATTTTCAGCCTAAGTGGTTTGCTAGTTCGGAAAGTAACTTGAGTAAGAAAATACCCAGCAGGGCTCCTTGGCTGTTTGCTTTTCAGTTTGCTGCTGCACATTTCTGCATTTGAAGAAAGGCTTGGTGCAAATGAGAAGTGTGAGCCCTGGCTGCAGCTGGGTCCCCCTCTCTGTCAGAGCCGCCCCATGCTTACCTGTGCATGCTCTGAGTCTTACTGGAACCTGCATGTCTGTGTCCACGGGGATTCTGTGCTCACAGGCATCCCGAGTGCCACATGGGACAGGCCAGGGAGATGCATCGTGCCCGTCGGCTCTGCTCACGACGTGCTCCACTGTCCCTTCAGACCTCGTATACAAGCCACCGATACAAAGATGAAGTTATTACGACGTTTCAGATGGTAACAGCGGAGTGTGGCACTAAAGCATGAGTCTTCCCTGAGGACATGAGACTGCATACGCTGGTGACGCTGGCCCTGCACTGGCACCAGGGTCTCTTTGGTTTGAATGCCCGGAAGAGGGTTCCTGAGTGCTTCTGCACATTGTCCGTTTCACCCTGCTGTTCCCACGTGGCTCCCATGTGACTATACCAGCTTACACAGAGCCCAGTGATACCTGAACGTGAACATTTCCACGGGCCCATTCCCACTGGTGCCGTGCTGAGTAATGATACGGAATAATGATACAGTACTTCATTTTGCCAGCTGTGTTACGTCTGCTGTTATTTCCCTGTAGGATTGGACAATGTTTCATTTGTTTATTTATCTGGGAGGCGGAAGTTTCTTTTCTGTACACTTCTTATTCTATAACCTTTGCCCATTTGTCTACTAGGTTATCTGTCTTTGAGTATTGTTTCATAGGAATTTTTGTTTCTTAGTACATCCTCAATTTTTTTTAATTTAATTTTTATTTATTCATTCATTTATTTTCATTTGACCAGAGAGAAACATAGAGAGAGAGAGGAAAAATGAGAAAGCAAGCCACTGGGTCCAGGACTCAAACTATGGTTGGCCACGTGGGAATGTCCAGCACCTTAACCACTACATCACTTGCTGGCCCCTAGTACATCCTCAATATTAAGGATTGTTGTATATCTTGCCAATATCTTTTCTCAGGCTACTTCTCATCTTTTAATTTTGTTAGCCGAATTTTTGTTCTACAAAAGAGTTAGATCTGGTGGTAGTCAAGTTTATTCATCTTTTCCTTTACTATTTTTATTTTTTGTATCTTCTCTGCTATAAAACATTCTGTCTCTTTTTTTCTGTTAGCTTAAAAATGTTTTTAAATGTTTCGGTTTTCTTTTAAGCTTTAGATATTTAAGCTACCTGGAGATTGTTTTTATGTACAGGTTGAGACAGATATTTAACTTTATATTTATTTTAACACGAAGAGTTGCTTGCCCTAATACCCTTTATTAAGCAGTCTATCCCCTCCTGTACTGATTTTCATTGGGCTGTTTCTTAGCTCCCAGTATCATTCCATTGATCTGTTTATAGTCCACTTAAATACTAAGCAGACTTTTTAATGAGTCTTAACATCTGGTTGAATGAGAACCCAGTACTTTTAAATAACACAATTTTTACTCACTAAAACATATGGGAACAACAAAACAAAAATGACGTTTTCTTATCTCTCGGGACGCTTTAAGAAATTCCTCAACCACATACCGTGAAAACACAATGACTTTGAAATCAGACAGACTTGAGTTCTTATCCAGACTCGTCATTTTCTGGCTGTTTGAACTTGGGGCATGTTTCTTAACCTCCGAGGCTAGACTCTCTAATCTGTAAAATGGGGATAATAAGATCTCCGACCTAAAGCTATTGAGAGGATTAAGTGAGTTAAGTGCCTGGCACAACCTCAACACTCAAGAAATATGACTTTTCTTCTCCTTTCCTGTCCTTGAAAAGAGCCGTGCGTCTGTTGGTTATTCTGTTCACTGCGGACTCTACAAAGGACGACTGGAACTCGCTGAAAGGCAAAACAAAATCCACCCAGGCCCATGGTCTGATTCAGTCACTTTCCTAAAACCCAAATTATGGCCTGAGCTTCCCGAGATGCTGAAGCTGCGAGTCTGCCCGGAAGAGGTGGGCAGCTGGCTGCTGCTTTTATTAATTAAATGACACAAACAGGTCATCACAACAGCAGAGCCAATCAGCCACCCCCCTCCCCTCCAAATTACAGGACTCCACTCTCCTGACAAGTGCTACAAAGATCAAAAGGACTGAGAATCAATAGGATTAAGAGTTTGAAATTCTAACATCCTACCCACAGTGAGTCTGGGACCTCCAACTCTCTGACTCTCCGGTTGCTGGGGCCCACACCTCTCCGATGGAGAGGAATTCTTTAAACTAATACACCCTGAAACCTGGGATGGAGGTGAGGACATGCCTGGAATTTCATCACGTCCAGGGAGAAACCTAAATTGAAGTGGGTGTCCTGGAAGATCAAAGGAAAAAAAGTACATCAAGAATAATACAGGCCTAACCTGGCTGCAGCCAGAGGAGGAAACTAATGGACCCAATACAGCCGTCGGTCAGGCTCTCCGTGGTAAGGTCTGTGCGAGGTCCATTGTGGAGAGAAACAAGCCCAGGTACATCACTGGGTGGACCAAAGCCATGCAGATTAGATTATCTGACGGCATGGAGAGGCCCATTTGGGAGATGGAACCTGCCCCATGCTTCCCGTAAGAATGAGCATTGGTGAGACTAGCAGATGGCATAATGGTTATCCACTGGACTCCCATGTGGTTGACCGCAGTTCAAATCCCAGACCCGGTGGCTTAACAAGCTAGGCACATTGCATGCATGCCCAAAATCTCAGGAGGAGAATGGGAGAAGAGATTGCAGTGTGGCCATCCCCGTCCTGGCAGGGGTGGGGGTGATTTCTCATTTTCTTTCTCTCTTTCTCTGTCTCTCTGGCAAGCACACATGCCCTCTAGCAAAAATCTCTCTCTTGGAAAAAAAAAGAGCATCAGTAGAGAGAAGCATAACGCAGTGGAGATAAGCTTTCGCAGCTGACTCGTGTTCAAATCCTGACTCCAACCTCTTGCTAGCTGTCTGACCTAAGACAAGTTATTCAGACTTTTCGGAACCTTGAGTTCTTCAACTAAATGGAGAAAAGAATTTCAATCTAAGATGAGGTCTCACCTTGACTTCCCAGTACAGGAAGGGCTGAATAAATACACCAGCTAGCATTTTCCATGAGACCTGCTTGTCTTCGCTGGGCCTCAGGGATGAGCAGCCTGGAGTTTTGTTTCTTCCCACAGCTGCACCAGCCTCTGTTCCCTGGTCCTCCCCTCCCGCAGTGAGCTGGCCGTGGGCCTCAGCAAGTATCCCTTCCCCTCCACCTCTCCCAGCCAAGCCCCTCCATGCCTGGCTCATCCCCACTGCTGTGGGTGTAGAGCTGTAGGCAGGTGGGAGGTGAACTTACGGGTGTCATCTCCAAGTTTGGAAATGGCATGTCTGTGATTCAGAATGCACGGCCCCTTGGGTATAATATTCTGACTCAGTATCTCATTTGGGTAATCTGGTTCAATAGGTGAGGGAGAACCGGGCACCAGATTTAACAACAACTCCAGACCCTGGCTATTTGTGAGCTTTGGCAGCTCCGGCTCCCATCACCGGGGAGCCGGCTAGAGAAGCAGACCTCAGACTTCATCTCAGACCTGCAGAATCAAAAGCCACGCTCGAATAAAAGCACTCAGGGAGAACTGACATAAAATACAGGGCACCTAGTTCAACTTGAATTCCAGATAATGAACTGCAAGCAGACTCAATGAAATGCGCACAATGAATTTTTTGGTATACTCATGTCCCGTATGTATACCTGAACTTCTGTTTGCCGAATCTCACAACTCCGTTTTCACGTAGTTTCTCTGTACACAACCTTTTTTATTTTTATTTTTTTGAGAGGTTTTTGCTATAGGGTGCGTGTGCTCGCCAGTCAGACAGAGAGAGACAGAGAGATAGAAAGTGAGAAATCACCCCCCGGGGGGTTTGGCCACGCAGCAATCCCTTCTCCTCCATTCTCCTCTCAGGATCTTGGGCACACACGCACATGCACCTGGCGTGAGTTTAAGCCACCGGGTCCGGCACTTGAACCGCGGTCGACTATGTGTGAGTCCAGCGAAATAGCCATTACGCTAACTGCTGGTCCCTCTGCACCCAAGCTTTTGGGAAGCACTGGTCTAACTCAGTAGATCTCAAACTGTGCCATGCCTCAGAATCACCTGGAGTCTTCCTTAAACGCCAGATTGCTGGGCTCCATTCAGCTCTGCGTCAGTAAGTCTGGCCAAGCGACTGAGAATCTGTCTCTACAAGTTCCCAGTCGACACTGATGTAGCCCACAGAAACCTCTGCAATCCCTGGAGCATGAAGACAAGGGCTGAGGACCCTTTCAGCACCCGTATCTATGAACAGAGTGAGGGAATAGCGATCGCTGATTCCATCGGTCTGGACCAGTGTGGTCGGCCACGTGGGGCACCAGCAGCTCACCTTCCTGTCCAAGTTACTGCTGGTATCTCCAAAGCATAAAGGAGAGGGGTGGCAGGGCTGGGAATGGGTGGATTCACAGCAGGGACAGACCTCTTCGGAGGCTGGTGAAAGTGTGGACACAGAGTTTAAAGATGTGGGGTAGGGTGAAAGTAAGTAGGAAGAGTGGAGAATTGAGTTGCCTAGCAGTGGGGACTGAGGAGGAGAGGCGGCATGGGGCGGGCTCCTCAGTAGGACTGGGTGGCTCCAGCTGAAGTGGCCAGGGGAAGTGACAGGAAAGAACCACCTCAAGTCCAAGACCTAGAACCAAACCCCAGCTCGGCCAAGGGCCAGCCCTGGGACTCGGCTCAATGGACTTCTCATGGGTTGATGTGAGCAATCTGGAAATGACAGTTTACCTACAGCGGCGCGTATAGGCACAATGCCCGTCCCTTGCAGAGGGTTCAGGGCTACTTTAGAATAACACTGTTATAGAGATTCTCTTGACCTGTATTTAATTTCATGAGATATTTAGTGGAAGTGCCATCCATACTCCATGGTGATAGAAGCCTCTTATTAAAAATATGCATTGTTGGGACTGCAAATGGCATAATGGTTACATTGTTGGAACCTGGCTGCTTCAACTCTTACTGGGTGCGAGTGTGTGTGTGTCCAAAGTCCCAAGAGGAGAATGAAAGAGAAAGGATTGTGGTGTGGCCATCTCTCCTGGGGGGTGATTTTTTCCTTTCTGTATCTCTATCTCTCTGGTGAGTGACTGTGCCCTATAGCAAAAATCTCTCTCTCTAAAAAAATTATGTATATATATGTGTGTATACACACACACACACACACACACACATATACATTGTTAGTAAGATGTATGCTTCCCCTTAAATGTGATACTCCCTCATTCATCTTCACTCCCCTTCCTCTGTCTCAGATGTAATGAAGGGGCCCCTGGAGGAGTTGGAGCCTGGACTTATAAGGAATAAACTCACACAAGAGGTCAGCACATGGCATTGTGGTTGAGGTGCTGGATTCCCACATGGTCGACCATGGTTCAAGTCCTGGACCCAGTGGCTTGAAAAACCCACCAGGCCAACAGTAGTATGGCTTTCCCCCGCGGAGAGGTATTTCTCTTTCCCCTCTGTCTCTCTCTAGCTAGAGCAAGAACCCTAAGGGAAAAACCCTAAAAAAAAAAAAATAGAAAATTAAAATAAAAAAATAAAATAATTTTACACAAAGACTGAAAATGAAGCAATGGAAAGACCTATGTGTAAAGTTTCTTGTTGTCACAGTCCATGCCCCCTACACACTTCCCCTCAACTCTTTACAGACTCGATCTCCCCCACAAGGGCTTTCACATTGACTTTCTTAAACTTCCTGACGCTCTCTACCTGGGTCCTTCTCCCGCTCCGTGTCTGCACTCGTTACTTTCTCAGGAAGCCTGTTCTGAACACACGTTCAGCAGCACGACACAGGGGAGCACGTGCTTCGAAGCCCCGGATCAGCCTGGGACTTTTAGGAAGGTGGGCAAGATACGTGGCCTCCTTGATTCTCAGGTTCTTCGGGGTGGAGTAACGTCGACCCTGAAGAGCTGGAATAAGGACGGCATGAGCGGGTGCACACAAAGCTCCGGGCACAGGTAGGTGGCCGGCATGTCGGCTGTCGTCCCTCTGAGCTGCCAGCACTGCTCATTGCTAACGACACGTCCGTGCGCTTGTCCATCGCAAGAGCCTGTAGACCATTCTACCAGAGGCCTCGTATGGGTTCAAGTACAAAAAAAATTATTCAAAACAATGGACTAAATTTTCGCTTGCTCATCACTGTTCTGGCAGCACAGAGACTGGCAGCTCACACCGGGCTGGGCACCTAAAGACCTCGCCCTACCACGTCTCCCTCTGTGACCTTGACCACGGCGTTGGCCTTCCTGGTCCTTGACTTTGTTATCTGAACGTGTGAGGCCCACCTCAAAGCTCTCAAAGGTTTCTCTCAGCCCCGAACTTCTAAAAGCCTAGATACAGAGATCATCCTTAAAATGGAGTGAAGTTCTTCTAAGCTCTTTCCTCATTCTGTCTCGAATGAAATTGTGTTTGCTGACCCTGCAGACGTAGATCAACTCCTCTCCCTTCGTTTACTGTCCTGGTGTACCACTGGGCCTGTACAGAAATGTGAAGAGATCCTTAAGTGAATCCAGATTATGCAAATACATTACTGACTTTAAAAAACACACAGGGCTCAGGCCGGCCAGTGATACGATGGTCGAGGCAGCTGGATCCACATGGCCAACTGCCTGGTCTGAGTCCTGACCTGGAATCTTGAAAAACACACTGAGCATGCATGTGTGCGTGTCCCGAAATCCCAAATGGAGAGAGTGCACACACCCAGATAATTAAAACAAGTACACACAGGTGGCACACGCCCGCGGTCCTAGCTGGCTGGGAGGCTGGGGCAGGAGGGTCACGATGTGGCAAGACTGGCAAAAATATCTCTTATCTCTGGGACCAGCAGTTAGCATAATGGCTATGTCGCTGGACTCCCATGTAGTCGACCGCGGTTCGAGTCCCGGACCTGGCGGCTTAAACTCACGCCGGGCGCGTGTGCGTGCGTGCCCAAGATCCCGAGAGGAGAATGGAGGAGAAGGGATTGCGGCGTGGCCATCCCCCCTGGGGGGTGATTTCCTGCTTTCTATCTTTCTGTCTCTCTCTGTCTGGCTGGCGAGCGCACGCGCCCTATAGCAAAAACCTCTCCAAAAAAAAGAAAAAAAAAATCTCTTATCTCTCACCCTCTTTTTCTCTCATTAGACAAATCCATATATGTGGAGAGTGAGAGAGATACACACAAATACAAGGCTTCCCTGCTCAGACATCATGGGGAAGAAAAAAAGAGAGGAGAAAAGTCTGAATGAATAAAGCAATCCACGCCAATGGTTCCTGCCACGTAGATACCATTTAATAAGAACACGTGACAATTGTTACATTTCCTGGGCACTTAGTACGTGCCAGGCACCAGGCTGGGCACACGATACGCTGTCTCCTTTAATCCTCATACCGCCTCTGTGGCAAGGTTTCGGGACTGCCATTTGAATCCTCCTTGAACTGATGAGGAAACCCACTCTGAGAGAGGTTTGTACCCAGCTCATAGTTAGACCGCTAGCAAGTGGCAGAAAAATGCACAAGCTAAACAAAGTACAGGGAGCTTCAGGAAAGAGATGACAGGGGTCTCCCAGGGCTGGCCTGGTCCCCTCTGGATTATGATTATGATTATGGATTATGCTAAAAAGTGTGTGAATGTGGAGCCAACAGGTGGCATGGTGATTAAAAATGTTGCATTCCCTGGGACCAGCAGGTGGTGTGGTGGTTAAGGTGCTGGACACACCCACAGGGCCGACCACGGTTCAAGTCCTGGACCTGGTGGCTTGCTTTCCCTCTCTCTCTCTCTCTCTCTGTCTCGCTCTGGTCAAATTAAAATAAATGAATGAATAAACTTAAAATTAAAAAAAAAAATGTTGCATTCCCACATGGCCGACCACGGTTCAAGTCCTGAACCTGGTGGCTTACTTTCTCACTTTCCTTTTCTCTCTCTCTGTCTCTCTGTCTCTCTTGAGTCAAATTAAAAATGAATAAATAAATAAATAAATAAATATAAAATAGCAAATGGAAATAAATAAATAACACTCTTTAAAAAAAAAAAAAGTGTGTGACTGCGGCCAGCACCCCATGGCGGTGGGTTGAATGAATAAAGACGTAGAGGGAAAGAAAGAGTGGGGGATCAGGTAGGAGTCTGCCGTAAAGCGAGAGGAAGGGGCGATGCCAGCAGAGACAGGGGAGACGTAAAGACTGAGAGGGGTCGGTGCCCACAGGGACTGGCTCTGGGCGCCTTTGAATTCCCGAGAAGTTCTGGTTCTGCAGACGAAGACTTAGGGAGCACAGGAAGATGGGATGGGGGACCTTCAGGCTGCCATTGCCCCAGAGGACTCCGAGGAAGGCCGTACGTGCTAGAAGATGCTGGCTCTGGGAACAGGAGGAGATGTATGTGTTCTCCCTCAGAGCTGAGACTCATGGGAATGGCTCTCAGCCTTTTCCAACTCGTGGTTACCGAGAAGGCATTTAATGTTCTGAAACAGGAGAGACTGTTTTCCCGTATCACTGGGAGATAACAAACAAGATGTGTTCATGTTAAAATTGCTAAAATGTGGGGGCCAGCAGGAGCCATGGTGGTTAAGGACTCTCACATGGCCATTGGGCTGACAATGGTTTGGATCCCAGATCCAACGGCTTGAAAATCATGCCAGGCACATGAGTGTGCATCCCCCAAATCCCAGGAACGGAGGAGAAGGGACTGTGGCATGGCCATCCCCCAGGGGGTGATTTCTCACTTTGGCTTCTCACTGTCTTCCTCGGTGAGCACACACACCCTATGGCAAAACCCTGAAAAATTAAAACATAAAATTAAATTAAATTAAAAACATTCTAAAATGTGTCCCTCTGGCCCCCATTATACTATGAAAGAAAGAAACAACCTGTAAAATGATGGGCAAATTGTAGCCAGACGGGAAGGGGAGAAAGGCTGGGGGTGTTCTTTGTATCATTTACAAAAGTATCGGCATAATGCTGCTTTGAAGAGATGGACAGAACAGGCCCTAAACAGATACTCTCTTCACAATAAAAACCTATGGAAAAGGGATCCTGAACTCAAAGACGGATTTTTTTTTTAAGAGTGAAAGAAGGGACCAGGAGATAGAGTAATGGTTATGTCACTGGTCTCCCACACAGTCCACCACAGTTCGAGTCCCAGACCTGGCAGCTTAAACTCATGCTGGACACGTGTGTGTGCGTGCCCAAAATCCTGAAAGGAGAGTGGAGGAGAAGGGATTGCGGCATGGCCATTCTCCCTGAGGGATGATTTTTCGCTTTGTGTTTCTCTGTCTCTCTGGCATGCCCTACAGCAAAAATCTCTTAAAAAAAAAAAAAGTGAAAAAAAAAAATAACGCGCCTATAAAATTGCTAACATTAGTTATGTGGCATGGTACTAAGTGTTCTGCAACATTATGTCCTTTAATTCTCAGAACAGCTGTGAGGCCTTCGGGACTCTGATTACTACAAAGGACTCTTTCTTTCTTTTTTTAATTTTTAAAAATTTTGCCAGAGGGGACATGTGCTCTCTGCTTGAGAGAGACAGAGATGGAGTGAGAGAAGGTAAGTAAGAAAGCACCCTGAATGGTGGATGGTCATGCCCCAACCCCCTGCTTCTCAAGCTTGTAGGTGGAGGACTCAAACTGCAGTTGCCACGTGGGATCCAGTGCCTTAGCCGCCGTGCCTCCTCGGCCCCCAGAGAAGACTATTTCTATCTCCATTTTGCAGGGGAGGAAAGTGAGACACAGAGGGGTCAAACGGCTCGCGGATTGGCACAGCTAGCAAGCAGTAGCTCTAGGGTTCAAGCCAGAGGTCTAATCATTTTGCTGAGTGACAGTCACACTGCTGATATGCTGTCTCAAAAGACTAAGGACAGCAACAGGAATTCAAGCAGGAGTCCCGGAGAGATGAGTTTAGTGATGTGACAGGGTGGCAGCAAGAACCCCAAACTGGAAGGTCAAAGACTTGGGTTCGGGTCCTCTTCATATTGCTTTTCCAAAGCTCCAGCTTCTTCTGTGAAATAGGAACAGGGAGTCAGGGGGACTGCAGGGAACCTGAGCTGGCTGAACGGGAAAGCTGGGAGGGGCTGCCATCCTTACAGCCCTGGAGGCCCAAGGGAGGGGCAGAGCTACCAGTAATTCTGGAGGAGAACCATGGGGCAGAAAAAAACAAGCAAACAAACAAATCAGGTCTGAAGAGTCTAGAAGATCATGTAGACCTTCAGACAAACAAACCAGTGCCAACTCGCAATAAAATTCTCAATTCATGGGGCCAGCAGGTGGTGTAGTGGTTAGGGCGTGGAGTTCTACATAGCCATCTGTGGTTCGAGTCCCAGACCTAGCGGCTTGCTTTCTCACTTTCTCTCTCTCTCTCTCTCTCTCTCTCTCTCTCTCTCTCTCTCTCTCTCATGAGTGCACATGCCCTATAACAAATCTAGAAAAATACAGATAGATAGATGGATGGATATAGATAGATAGATAATAACAAGTTAAATTAAATTAAAAATAAAATACTTGACTTGATAGTATTTTCCCTTCCACTGGGGCCACCAGTTCTACTGGCTTTTTCTTTTTACTTTTGCCGAGGGCTACTCTAGACTCTGTGCTGGGAGTGACAAAATAAGAGCTCATGTGATGTTGGGCACAGCTATTTACTTTAAAAGGCCACAGATCAAGAAATAGGCTAGGGACCAGCAGATGGCGTAATGGCTATGTTGCTGGACTCCCATGTAGTCGACTGCGGTTTGAGTCCCAGTCCCGATGGCTTAAACTCATACCGGGCGCGTGTGTGTGCATGCTCAAGATCCTGAGAGGAGAAGGGATTGCGGGGTGATTTCTCACTTTTTATCTCTGTGTCTCTCTCTGTCTTTCTGGTGAGCACACGTGCCCTATAGCAAAAGCCTCTCCAAAAGGAAAGAAAAGGAAAGGAAAGGAAAGGAAAACAAAGGAAAGGAAAGATAAGAAAAGAAAAGAAAAGAAAAGAAAAGAAAAGAAAAGAAAAGAAATTGGCTAAGGCCACAACATGCTCCACTTAAACATCCAGGGCAGGCAGGCATCGGGGCTCTGTGTGACACCTGGTCTGCTCCGCTGAGAAGTCTGTGCTCCTCGGCGCTGGTGACTGGTCCATGCCTGTGCAGTGGCCTCCCCTTCCCTTCCCACTATCTCCTGCCCACTGGCCAGAGGGTGGGAAGCCCTGGCTCTCAAAATCCATTTTGATCCCTCCTTCCCAGAGAGTCCCTTGTCCTTCCAGTCCCCAATTCCCACAGTAATGTCTGTTTTAGAGTCTGAAGACATTCTAAGGAAGAGGGAGGTTTCGCACCACCAAGAAAGCACGTTAAACTTTGAATAGAGAACCTGGTAAACCTTCGTGCAGTCTTCCCCCAAGAGACAGTGCTAAGTGCCTAATGCTTTCTTTTAGCCTCTGAGAAATTAATAAAAGAAAAAAAGTGCCTGGGGCCAGCAGGTGGCACGGTGGTTAAGGGCACTGGACTTCCATGTGGCCAACTACGGTTCAAGTCTCGTACCTGGCAGCTTGTTTTCTCACTTTTTTTCTCACTCTATCCCTCTCTGGTAAAATGAACATAAACAAATAAATGCATAAGTTAAAAAGTTAAATAAAAGAATTAAAAAAGAAAGAAAGAAAAAAATGTCAGGTCAACACCCAAAGACTTAAATGCCAGACCAGCCTTTCTCGTGGTCGGGCTGTGTGACCTTAGACTAGTCACTCCACTTCTCTGATTTTTCCTCAGCAGTAAAGTAAGTGCTTAGATTAGTGCTTCCTAAAGTGAACTGGAGGTAATTATGACAGGGAGAACATTTTTATTTCAATGACTATTTTTAAAATATCAGCCATAACAAATTCATGGACATCGTTGCTTGAGATGAGGCTCAAGTGAGGGGAAAAAAGAGTCAACTTAAAGTCTAAAGTATAGTTTTGCAGAAGGACGTAACTGAAATGATGAAGGCGGAATTTGAAGAGGAGAGTGTGGCCAGCCCTGACTTTCAGTCCTTATCAAACGACAGGGACCAGGACCAGCACCCCATCGCTCTGCTTGGTCCCCCTTACTCAGCCTCCCAGCTTCCACTGTGGCTTCCTGTCAATGTCGTGGGGAAAGCTACCCACCACGTCCACCTGTAGCTCTGCAGTCCTTGGGTATAAAACTAATGGACCAGGGGACCAGCAGTTAGCGTAATGGCTATGTCGCTGGACTCCCACGTAGTCGACCGCGGTTTGAGTCCTGGACCCGGTGGCTTAAACTCACGCCGGGGGCGTGTGTGTGAGTGCCCAAGATCCTGAGAGGAGAATGGAGGAGAAGGGATTGCGGTGTGGCCATCCCCCCCCCCACCCCCCCGGGGAAGGGGTGATTTCTTGCTTTCTATTGCTCTGTCTCTCTCTGTCTTTCTGGGGAGTGCATGTGCCCTATAGCAAAAAACCTCCAAAAAAAAAAAAAAAAAAAACTAATGGACGGGAGTGATCATATCATCAACTGCAGTTCACAACCAAAAGTTTCAGTGACACCGAGAGCATTTCAAATCCCCTTTAACATTTATTTAATAAAATCATCAAGTCTTGCTCACAAGTCTCTGGTCCTCAGTTCCCCATGGACTTGTCTTCTGGCTTCGTATTCGTCTTTCACGCTGCTTGTTAGGAATCATTTGTATTCCCACCAAGGGTGCGATTCTAAAACTAGAAGGAGAAAGAGTAAACCAGCATTTCCCAGGGTTCAGGCCTGTGAAAGTTGTGCCTGAAGCAACCGAGAGGCTTTGGAATGTCCTAATACTGCCTTAAGCATAAATATTGTGATCAGTAACTTCTTACTTAGGGCAGGCAAGCTTTGATCCTTCCAGAAAGATGCAACCAATGCAAACTATTATTAGCAAGGAAATGCAAAAACCACTTAGTATACCATGGTTGATACTCAGAGCTCAGTGCAGGATAAGCAAGTACGAAACATTGTTCCCATCTTAAGGCAAACACCGAGGCTGGACAGATTTAAAGAATCTGGCTGAGAAATTCAAGGGGATGATCAGGGTAACAGATTTACTAAACCCGATTAGGGGCAGGAGAATGAGAAACGGGACATTCAGAAATATTTCTTCTTTCCCTTTCCAACATATTATACACCTTCTGTTGCTAAGCTCCCTGGCAAAGGAGGCCCCTCTGGAGTAAGCATGATAAAATGGGTCTGGAAGGGGCTGGGGGCTGATCTAGTAGCCCCTGCAGGAAATCTGTGTCCCTGAATGTGCCCCTCCAAATTTGCGATGACTTGGGATCATCCTGGTGATATTTTGGTTACCCTGGCTATGTCTGTAAGATTTAGAAGCAGCCTGTGAGACTGAGACAGAAAGCAGAAGCAGTATGGGTCCACACAGTGGGAGCTCGGGGGCAGGAGAGGCTTCCGTCTTACCCAACACCCCCTGCCCCTAAACTCCAAGCCTTCTCCCCTCTTTCTTGGTCTCTTCCCTAGCTGCCACTTCTGTGGGTTTTCTGGGTCCTCCTTTACCTGTCTTCAGAGAGCTTTTGATTTTCTGTGTAGTAGTGGACGGAGAGCAGCTTGGGTAGAGCAGCTGTGAGCTCTTGTGTGAGTCACCTCCTGTCTCTACACCTAGTCCGTCATGTGTGAAACGGGGGGGGGGGGGTAGCTAGTAGTACCTACCTCGTGGAGCTTTAGGGAATTTACAAGCTGTAGCGCATACGGCGTTCTAGCAGCATCTCTGCAGAAGACTCAGTTATACCCATCTAATAAACTGCATGGCTCCCTCTTATTGCAAACAGAGTACATCTTTCCAGGGAAGATGAAGATGAATCTTCAGTCTTGGGAAGAGATACAATCAATGAAAACATATCACTAAAACACATTTTAACGGAAGAAAAAGTGATCACATTTAATTTGTGAGCCGAGATGGTGCTCAAACACATTGGATCATGTTGGCTTTTCTGTCAGTCACTGATTTCAAAGGAATCATCATCTTACCCCTCTGCACCCTGTGGACTGGTTTGCCCACCAGTTCAGGCATAATGCCCCAGTAGGAAAATACAACTTTCCTGGCTTCCGTTTCTTCATCTAAGACGGGGACTTCATTGAATGAACGGCTCAAGTCCTGCTGCTCAGCCTTAAGTGTCCACACCAAGCGACATCTCTGCTGGACTCCTGCATTCTCCCAGGTTGGTCTGATCATACTCCAGGTGTCTTTGACTATTGTGGAATGTTCCCTAGCATGACAGTCAGAGTCTTTGAGGCTGCCCCCTCTCATCCAGGCAGAGTTTATGAGTCAACTTGGCACCATCGACAGGGTAGCCAGGGCAGTTATTAAGATTCTCATGACCAATGGCCAGTCATATCCACTGCCTACATCATCAGAGTCTTTTCAGCTGGCTTTCTTTTGACTAAAGAAACACATCTCAGCCCCTAGGTGAAACTCAGAGGAGGACTGGATGACAGAAACGAATACATATCCCCTTTGGTCTCAATGCAAAGACCTTTATTTTTCTTTCTGAATGTATCCTACTTTTGAGCCATCCTCAACTAAGAGTGAGGCCATCATTTTCTTTTTAGCAACAATCTTCACAAATGCGATTTACCTGTGCTCCTCCATATTGCCTCATGAGGGGGACGGAAGACACCTCCTTTCAGTAGGTTTGATGACCTCAGATGCCCATCGCATCACACACTATAGGAGAATGGAGATAATCTAATCTCTGTTCTCATGAAAGAGTGGGAAGACAAGAAGAAAACATGCCTGGAGAATGTCCTCCAAGAGTTGACATTGAAGGGCCACTGGGTGTCCCCGGAAATGCGGACCTGTCGGAAGATAGGCTACTGCAGAGAGATCTAGGCACAAGGCTGGGATTCAGGTTTGCCATTGCCATCTCCCTTTCAAAAATAAGGAACGACAAACCTCCCTCCATTGCCACTCGTTTCACCTGTTTATGTATATATCTTATTTTACCTTAGAAATGTTGGAGCATCTTTAACTGTCTGTGAAGGAGAGAATACCGTTTAATATTCACAGTAGATTGCCTTTCCCTCTCATCGCAGACCTCCCTACCTGCCAGGCTGGCCATGAGTGCTGCTATGGTCCTGTTGGCATTTCACCAAGCCAATGGTAACAAGCCTGGCCTGAGCCTACCACAGCAGGACAGAAGGAGCCATCGGTTACCCCAGTATGTGCTCACAGTGACTCTACCTAAACAAACATGGAAATTCTCACCATAAACCAAAAATCTATTCAGACGGAAAAGTTCAGCTCACCTCTACTACAGACGACGCACCTTCAGGCCTTCAGCTCTTTCCTTGTCAATTCAGTTCTCAAGGATAACTTGGAGAAAGTGAATCTGATTAGGTATAATTATACAAACATCAAAGGGCCCATAAGGTAAAAAAAAAAGCAAAAAAAAAAAAAAAAAAAAAAAAAAAAACCAGTCAGAAGCAATTCTGAAATGTCTAAAAGTGTCCTCTCATCCAGATAATTTAAAATGTAAGCTTACTTCAAATGACTCTAAAAAGTTCGAGGCACATGATATCCATGAGACATTTCAACTTCTGACCAAACTTACCCCTCGTACTCAATTCGTTTGATTGAAAATTAAGATAGGTAAGAAAACGCATTATCACAGTGGAAGAAAGCAAAATCAGAAATAAAGACACGTGATGAAGAACGCTATTGATCCTTCAGGGAGACCTAGAAAAGAAATTTCTGATCCACTAGTAGCATTCACATTTAAAAACAGAAAGTTAAACAAGAAGAAGAGCATGAAAGAATAAGAAAGGGAAAAAAATAATGAAAAGCTTAGTCTTCAGCTGGAGAAACTTCATCCCAGAAGAATCAGTGCTGTCCTAAAGCATTTGTTGTTTTTCTGACTTGTGAAACCATCAGCAGATATTGCTGGCTGGTCTTGTCCTTCCTTAGGTCTGTAGGTCTCCACACACTCATTTGGACATCACTGAAATGGGGTGACATTACATGACCCCTTTTATTTGGGAGAACATGGAGAAATGTCTGTCAGGTGGATCATCATTTTTTATTTCAAGAAAAGTAAAGCTTATTCTTATGTAATATGCACCACTTGGAAGCCCTCAGACCCCCAGATGCCAGCTCCTCCCACCTCTTCCAGAACCTAAGCAAATTTCATGATACATTCATTTAGACCTGGCAACTTTAAACACAAAAGATTTGATCCTGCTCATACTTTGACCAAGCAGAAAATCCTCAGAGAAATGCGAACTTGTTTGCACCCACTTAAAAAAAAAAAAAAAAAAAAAAAAGCTGTTTTAATAAAACAAGGCATTATTGACCCAACCTTTGAGTATACATAGGACTTGCTTTTTACTGTATTTCTCTATGGTACAGAAAGGTTTTCAACGAAAAAATGTCTTTCTGTTGCATGTATATTTTAAGGAAAATAATTGCATAATGTCTGCATATGATCTTAATCACGGTGTACTGCTTATATACTCAAACTGCAGCAATACCAAGACATGAACATAGTTGAAATTTTGACCTAAAATCATAATGTTAAATTATCAGAGATATTTAACAACAACAAAATGTTCTCTTCACCTACCTTTACCTACTTAATCTCATATTATTTTAAAGAAAGAAAACTTCATTGCATATGCTAGCAAAGTGTATTGGTAGGGGAAGGTTTAACAGCCAGAGAGAATGTGCAAGGAGTGAGAAAGTGAATTGATGGATGGATGGTTAAATGAATATAAATGAACTGACACCTTTACAGGAAAATAACATTTCTTTTCTTTTTTTATTCTATAGATCAGTGGGTTTTGTATCTGTAATTCTTTCATATCAGCAAAGAGGAAATAAACTCTCATGTAAATCATTTTCCCCCCATCTGGAGCATATTAAAACCATGCCTTTTTTTTTTCTTTTAAGCAGACTCTTTTTTCCCTATTTGCTTATCAGTTCATCCACCATTACATTTTAAATGAAATTGCAAGACCCTTGTCCCTCCCCCAAATTTCAGCCTGATGTAGGAAAGTGGGAAGCAGACTTTTCTTGCTTTAGAATAGTGACCTAGATTCAATTACAGATAGACCCAGAAGAGAGAAGTGACACCTCACAATTTTCTTAGAGGTCTTGAAAAAATTAGAAATCTCAAAACAATACGTAATGGAAAAGAGTCTGTTTATTCCCCCATTTTCCATCTTAGGTCTCTGCCCTGATTGCCATTTAATTGTTCCTGGTACAACATCACCGTAGGTCCCCCACGGGATGTTCCTGTTCCGAACCAGAAAAACAGGCATTTCAAAATGAGTTTGGCATTTGAGGATGGGTGTCTACACATAGAAAGTGTGTAATTCTGTACATGAAACCCAGACAAGATGAAACATAATCACATAAAAGTCACATTTCCCCTTAAATCTTTTAAAAAGGCAAACAAATTACATTAGGAAAGGACACCTATTACCATTGCATTGCGGACAAAGAATCGGAAGAAGAAAAAAAAGGGGGCATATGTTTTTCACTGCTTTCCCAATTACTGTCGAAAAACATGGTCAAAAGAAATAGAAAAAAGGGAAGAGTCCTGTGATTCTGCTTATTGACTTTTATCATTAAATTAAGCATAGAAATGACCTGAACGGGTGGCTTGGTATATTAAATTAAAAAAAAAAAAAAAAGAACAAGAACAATGCTTCTCTCTTCTTTTTCCCTCCCTCTCTGATCTCAGCCTGAAAGGAGTCTCCGAGAGATAAGAAAGATGGGATTCGGTCTGCGCTCCTCCTGTGGGTCCCGCTTACCCGAGAGCGGGAGGCAGTTGCCTTCCATGCAGGGTTTCCGTTCAGGACTCACAAAAAGCGGTTTCAAGCCGGGGACCCCCACCCACCTCTAGCGCCCCTCAAACAAAGAAGCCAAGTCAGCTGTCCCAAGACCAAAGCGCTTGGGAAGCTTGGAGGTGCGCAAGGGCGAAGCCGGCTGCTGTGGGCAGGTGTGCACACCTCAATCCTAGCGGCGGGTTTGGAGCCGCCCGCGTAGGAAGAGGGTAGAAGTGGGCTAGCGTCTACGCGGGTCCCCGAAATGAGTAAGAGCTGCAAACCGAGCAGAAGTCCGGAGGCGCGGGGCAGGAACACAGAAGCAGCGGGGCTGCCTTGGTTCTCAAACACCGCCTTTGGATAGATTTTCCCAGGAGATTATTTTGGACCCTGAAAAAGAGGGCTCCGCTGGGCACGGGGGTGTGGGCGCGCGTCTGGCCCTGTGAGCAGGGTCCCCCCGGCCTTGTGAGGAGCGCAGAAGGCGCCGGGCCCCTGGGGAGTCAGAGAAGGATTGTTTCATTTCAAAGTGAAAATCTGCAGGCTTTGGGAAACGATATTCAAAAAAGTATATAATCTCCATATGCCGCTCAATGGAGGATCCTCGTAATTTACAGCGGCAGATAAGGCTAGAGGGTGTAATAAAAAATCTGAAGCCTCCCCTCCCCCTCGCCGCCTCCCCGGAATTGCACCTTGGGCAGCGGAGCAGAATCCGGAATGTGAACTTCTCCCGACATGTGTTTCCCGCAGATAAGTAAACAATCTGGACGGGAAATGGAAATGGTAATTAATGCAGTAATGCTGTTACACCTCGAGTGTGCAAATCCCATTGACTCGCCGCGCCACGGGGGGTGCCGGGCGGACCGGGACCGGCGGCTGGAGCCCCGGCCACCCGCTCCCTCCCTCTCCGCTCCCTCCTCCCTCGGGCCCGGGGAGGGGCGTCGGGCGGGCCCGCGGGGACTCGGCCGGGCGGCGGCAAGTCGGGAGCTGCGGGGCCGCGCGGGGACTCGGGAATCTCCGCCCTCCGCGGGCCGGGCCGGGGAGGCGCCCTGGTCTCGGCCGCCGCGGCTCACGCACCTCCCGCAGCTGTCCCCACCGCACACGCGCCAGCGGGTCTAGGGGTTCGGAGCTGCGCCCCGGCCCCGAATTACCCGGGAGAGCCTGAGCTTCCCGTCTGGGAGCAGCAGGCGGCGCAGCGGCGGGGAGACCACAGGGACCCCCACTGACCCCCAACGCGCCCCACGCCCTAGTGCGGCAGGAGGCCTCCTGTGTGGCGGTCGGTCTGGCCTTTGGCCTCCTCCCTGATTCCCACCCAGTGTGGCCTGGCGGGCTGGCAGAGTTTTCCTAAAGTGCCTTTCCGTCCCTGTCCCGAAGGCACGGATCTGCAAAGTTTGGTGACGGCGTCACCAGGTAGCACCGAGACAACTTTCCCACTTCTTCCGGCTCGGTCCAGTCCCGGCACCGCTCCCTCCGCTGACCCACTCCAGCTGCGTGGATCTCTGGGGCAGGAAGGACATGCCCAGCGCAGGAAGCCACGCGAGGAGGACGCAGGGTCTGCGGAGGCGGCCCAGGGGCCCTCCCGTGTCCAGAGAGCACAATGCCCCCACCCCGGCCCCCGGGGCTGGGCCGGTCCTCACGTGGCCGCTCGGACAGACCGAGGCCCAGAGGCCGCGGAGGAACGGGGAAGCGCGCCCCGTCTTTACTGCCTTCAGGCCCCTTCCCGAGCGCGCGCGGTCACTCCTGAGCCGGCCCCGCGAGGAGCCAGCGGTGGACACGAGCTCCGTGGAGCCTGCGGTTTCTCACAGAAGCTCCAGGGCTCCTCGTGCCCCCGCCCCACGCCGGCCTGACTTCGTTTTCCTTAATGACTCTGCAGCGGCTCCGCGCCAGCGTTCCTGGTTCCAGACCAAGGCCCGTCCCCGCAGCGCCAGGAAAGGAACCAGCCCAAGAAGCGCTCCCACTGGCCGGGTCGCCAGGTGCTCGGAGGCCAGACCAGGACCGGGTCCGGGCCAAGATCCGAGCCAGAAGCAGCACCCTGGCATCTCCTGCGCGCAAATCTAAGGGGCCCCTTCTGCCCATTTCTGCTGTTCTCTCACGTCCACACACATTTCTCAGCAAATAGAGAAAAGCGTTATTAACTCGAATCTTGTGCGGTGGCTGGGGGACAGGAGAGCGTGAGGGCGCGTCTGCGCCTCTGCTGCCACGCTGTCCGGGCCCTGGCGGTCTGCGATCTCTCCAGAGGGGCTGCCTGGCGGAGCGGCTTCCCTGCGCAGAGCCCTACCCCTGCCAGACTGGAACAAACCCTGTGTGGATCGCTGGAGACTCCCAGAAGGGATCTAGCTCCCGTTTTAACAAGCAAATGTTGGGGGGGGGGGGGTCTCGACGTCAGTCAATCACACCTCAGTGTGATTTACTCAAAGTAGCTGGCCTCCCCCACCTTTAAAGTTAGCGGTTCTAAGGACATTGGGGTTGAAATAAGCAAACTCGAAAACTGGAAAAGATTCCAAGGTTTTCAGAATCGGATCCCAAGCCAGGGAAGCGCATGAAACACTGCGGAAGCTCTCAGGGAGGCCAGGAGCAGAGGGCCGACCATTGCGCGTCTCTCAGGAGACGTGGCCAGTGTACCCCGAGCCAGACGGTCGCCAAGGTTTAAGGAAGAAGCGCAGCCAACCCTCAGACCACTCGGCCCAGCCGCGCCAGCGCCTTCCGCGGCTGCCCCGCGCGGCGTGCGGCCCGGGTCTCCGCAGTCCTGGGGAACCGAGCGAGCGCCGCCCGCTTTTGGGGTCACCGTTTTCACTCCGCTGAAGCAATGGACCCCGCAGGCCACAGGCCCGGGCCTTCTCCGCAGCCCTGCACAGAGGCGCCCAGGCCAGGAGCCGAGGCTGCGGGATGCAGGACGCGGGCGGAGGGCGCAGGGGTCGGGAGGGTCCCCCTGCGGCGTCGTGCGCGCCCCGCGAGCGCCGGGGGTTTGCGTCCCGCTCGCCCGCGGCCTGTCGAGGGCTCTGCGCGGCCTGGCGGCGCGTCCCGCACTCGGGGAAGGCTCCGTCCACGCCGGCGGGCGGGGCGCTCCTCTCCCTACAGGTTTGCTTTAATGATTTTCTTGAAAGAAAGAGACAGTTGTGAGCAAACAGGTTTGACAGGGACGGCTCCCCCACACCCCCCAGGGGATTTCTTTTTGTCTGCGCCTGACTTCAAAGTCAGTAATCGGCCGCTGTCAGCGGCGTGACGAGCAGGATTCCGGCTGTTTGTCGGGGCGAGTCGCCGCCGCGCACGTCCCCCTGCGGCCGGCGGGACCCGGGAGCAGAAGCCGAGGCGGCCCGGGTCGGAGAAGGCCGGCGGTCTGCAGGGGACCGCGACCGAGCGTGATGGGCAGACGCGCGCCGGGCCAGCGCTGTGGCTTCTGTCCTGGGACCCGCTCTGGCGCTCGGTTCTCCGAGGGCAGGAAAGAGGTCTCCGTCACCCCGCCGCGGGCGCCCGGGACACCTCTCCGCTACGGCGCTCCCCCAGGGCCCCAGAACTCTCCTCTGAGTCCCCGAGCCCGTCGTAATCCGGAACCCGGTTTTCAGTTTTCCAGCTTCTGCCGCTGCCCCAAACCTTCGCCCCTTGAGCCCTCCTAGCGCCCCTTTCCTGCCTAACCCGGTGTCACAGCGACTGGGCGGGCTAGTGGTGCAGCCGCGCGGGGTCCCTCCCCGGGCCGGGGTGCTCCGTGCGCCCTGGGCGCTCCTGCGCCGGGCTCCGCGGGGCGACACCCAGACCCCTGTAAGCTTCATCTTAGGAGATGTTAAGGGACACTGAGCTATGAGGGCCATCAGAGCGGCTGACAGCACTGTCAGTTGGGGTTATATCAGACAGCGAAACCTTGGCGCCTCCGCCCCAGGCCCCCCGGGCTTCCCTGGGGGAGGGAGGAGGGGCCTTCCCTGCGCGCCCAGAGCCCCAGACCGGACGGCCACCAGAGGCAAGTCACTTCCTAATTGTCTCGATTTGTAAGAGGGTTTTGTGATGCTAAGTAAGCGCGCGCAGCCCGCCCGGCCCCCCCACGCGCTCCGCAGCCCGCTTTTGTGTACCCCCGCCTGATCGCTCATTTATTTATCTATCTATTATTTATAGGCGTCCCCTCCTATTCAGCGCCCGTGTATGTTAATTGTGTTATACCATTTAATTCTAACATCGGTCTCAAAAGAGCTCTTAATGAGAAAAGCATATACAACACGAATCACTCTGCTATTCAACTCAGCCAGATGGACAACTGCTAACTTTTTTTTTTTTTTAATAATGAAAATCCCCCTTTGACAAAGGAGCTCAGATGAATAGGTTCCAAATAGCACCTCAAACACTTCTAATTGTTTTGAGGACAATATGCTAATCCGCGGGTTTCGGCTTTGGTGTGTGTGGACAAGGTTTCCAATGCACCTCGAGCCACCCTCTCCTTTCCAGACGGCAGAGGCGAGGGCTCAAATCCCTCAACAGCAGCAGAGATGGAGCAGCCCCTAGCAGCCTCCCTCGGGCCCTGCACCAGGTCAGAGCCAGCTGGGGCAGCAGGCGACCTATGGGAAAGACGTGAGCTGGCTTTGGGGGTGAGGCTCCTGGGAGAGGAGGGTGGGGAGCACCCTTCGATTTTGAAAACAAATTCCAAAGAGTTCTGCAGATGGATCCGAGAGTCCTCTCTCCTCACGAAAAAGAGTACTCTTTAAGCAAACATGGGAGGGGGGGAGGTCTCCTTTTCTTTTTAGTTAAATACCAAGCTCTGTGAGTGACTTAAATTCTGTACTTGTAACTCCTTGCCTGAACCTTGACAACATCGCCTTCCTTTTTTCTTTACTCCCGCAGGGTCTTAGTAAAAAGTCTTTACCAGTCCAGGGTGGGGACCCAGGACACGTTTTTCTACATTGCTTAGACTTTATTTTTAAACTAGGGATCAGAACGGAGTCCCAAATTCCCAGAACCGCCGGTGGCAGCGTTCTCAAACACCTAAAAAAGACCCGATTCCACCGGCCTTCCCCCCATGCTTGAACTCAAACACCCACCCCGCAGGACGGTGGTGCTCTGAACAGCAACTGGTTCCCAGGAGACAGGGGCTTCTCCCCATTCCTTTGGAGTTTGGTTTTAAAAAGTAAATGCGCCCAGATCTCAGAAGTCTGAGTCGGCCTTTGTCTTAGTTCATTCGCTCCTGGAAGTGGTGGGACTTATGGTGAAGAACGCCGGGAAGGAGGACGTCCCAGGGACTGATACCTCGGAATAGCTCTAAAAGCAAAAACCAGGTCCTGAGGGTGCACTCGGGCAGATTTCAGACTCTAGGCCCCTCTGCACCCAGGCAGCAAGCCACCAGGCTGGGCCAACGCAGGCAGCGACCGGCCCTTACTGCTAGCGCCTCTCTGCACTAGAAGCCTGTTGGATCGACTCCCTGGCCTGCATCCTGACTTCACATTTTAAGCACATCAAAGGTTACTTTTTGCAACGACAGATTGTCTTTATTCAAAACGCCTTTGTTCAAACAAATGAACAGAGTAACGAGGTAAAATCCTTCTAGGTACATTTCCAAGACATCGTCAAAACATTTATGACCATTTAGGATGTTTTTATTTTAAAAATTTTTTGTTCAACTTTCTACTTCCTGACTTCATAACCTGACATTCTGTCTAAAAGTAAACTTAGGTCTCTAGGAGCACTGCTTACACAAAGTAAATAACCATGTGGGTCCTCTTTGTTTTCCCTGCAAAGAAGCAAACACTATCATAGCATGATCTTAAATAGAAATGTTTCCCTTTCTGTAGTTTAAACTTTTAAGCCTTTTCCCCCCCACATGAAGACTAATGGCGCCTAGTTGTGTCTGATAGCAAAACACAGAGACACAGCTAACTCTTTTCTTCAGGGGGAAAAGAAAAAAAATATATGAGTATTCTAGATATAATACCAGGATCTGGGAGTTCCGAGTCCAAACCCTATCCAAGGAGAGTGAGGGGTACATAAATAAAGCAAAACTGCCTACTTTTTTTTTGTCCAAAGGGGGTACAGTCGGAGATTTGCTTTGGGAGTCGGGATAGGGGCAGCTGTGTAGCGTCATAACGTTTGCAAGTTCTGGCACCTGTCTGCGCCTGGGGTCCAGGAGGACGCCCCTCCCTTCCCCTCGGAAGAGAGAGGCCGAGTCTGGGCTGGGTTAAGGGGCGGCGGCAGGGCTGGCCCGAGGCGTCAGCAGGCCAGGCTAGGAGCAGAGATCAAGGTGCAGACCCGGTTTCCAGGCCACCCTTCAGGTCCGGGCCGGGTTGGGGGTTACATGGCCGTGGCGTGGGCTGACGAGTAAGGGTCTATGCCAGTCTTGGTCATGCCTGGGAAGAGGATGTAGGCGACCGGGGGCTGCAGGGTGGAGGCAGACCAGGCGGTACAGTTACAGGGCACCACGTAGCCCGGGTTGGTGGGGGACGGGTGCGTGTGCGTGTGCTGGCTGGGGCAGCTGAGGCTGCCGAAGGCGCCGTTCTGGTAGCCCAGGGTGGACGCATAGGGCAGCGCGCCGGTGGCCAAGGTGTGGGGCACTTCACCCATCTTCTGGATGGCGCTGGAGCTAAATTGCGCAGGGTCCAGCAGGGAGTAGGGCGCCGAGGCCGGCGGCAAGAAGGCCCGGGCTTTCTCGGGCGCGCTCAGGAGGCCGTCGGAGGCCCCCACGGGCAGGCCAGCCGCCTTGAGCGGGTCCGTGTCGCCCAGGTAGGGCAGGGGAAAGACATACCTGTCCTTCTTGAGCAGGTTCTTGGGTTTGCGCCGCGGCCGGTACTTGTAGTCGGGGTGCTCCTTCATGTGCTGGGCGCGCAGCCGCTTGGCCTCGTCGATGTACGGCCGCTTCTCGGCTTCGGACAGCAGCTTCCACTCGGCGCCCAGGCGTTTGCTGATCTCGGAGTTGTGCATCTTGGGGTTTTCCTGGGCCATCTTGCGCCGCTGGCCCCGGGACCATACCATGAAGGCGTTCATGGGCCGCTTGATGTGGTCTGAAGGTTTGGACATGGTCCCAGAGGCGAGGTGGGCGGGGGTGGGGAGTGCAGGGGCTCTGCGGGCGAGCCTGGGCGCAGCTAGCCCTCTGTGTCTGTCCTGAGCCGGGCTCTGCGCTCCCTTCACCTCTGCGCCGCGGAGGCGAAGCCAGACAGAAGCGCTGACCCCACAAAGTTCAGCTGATCATGCCAGTCCCAGCACCCAGGCAGCCCCCGGGGGGCGAATGCGGGCAGGAAGGGCGGGGGAGGACAGGACGGTCGGCCGGGGGCCGCGGGCACCAGACGCTGGGCCCCAAGTACCGGAGTCTCGGGGATTAAGTGGCCAGGTAATTTTCGGGCTGGGGCAGGAAGCTCCTCCTTCTCCCTCTCTCCACCTTCTCCTCCTCTCGTCCCCTTCTCGGCTCTCTTCTCCGGCCGTGGCTGCCCCGCCCGCGGTTCTCCTGGAGCCGCCTAGCCTCACTGCACCTGGCCGCGAATGCGGGGAGGCTGGTGAACCAGAGCCAAGAGCGGCGAAGTTCAAAGGCGAGGTGGGCCCGGACGGCACGCACTCTGACATAAGCGCGGGGCGGCGACTCCCCAACCTGGGCGCCAATCAGCAGCGGGGACGGCGAGGGGGCGCACCTGCCAGCGCGCCGGTGGAGGCAGAGCGAGCGCGCCTGGCGGGGGCGGGGAGAGGTGTGAGCGAGAGGGAGACAGAGGGAGCGAACCCAGCGGCTCGCTCAGGACTCGGGGCTCGGGTCCACATTGTTCCTGGCACCGTCGACAAATAATTCCGCTCCTCTGTTTCCGTTCCCCGTGGTGCCAGGGAAAATGAGGGCTTCGAATACAAAGGCCCGGGGAGGGGGCAGCCAGGGAGGCCGGCCGGAGCTCCTGGTGATAAATAGGACAGCCTCGCTACGAAATGCAAGGACAGCACTTTCCCCCCTTGTCAAAGATCCTTGGGAGAGAAAAAGAACGTGTCAAACTCGCGACACAAAGCGAAATAAACTTTTCGCGCCATACCCTCTGCGGTCCTTGGGCTGCATTCTCCCGGACGCGCCTGCGGCCTGTGCTCCACCCCTGCGGGAGGATGCGGCGCCTGGGCGCAGCTCTGGGCCACGGCTGAGCCGTGCGCTCCGGGGGATGCCAGGAGGCCTGGCGTCCCGCAGTGCAAAGGTTTCAAACGTGGCTGGTGAGCCCTGGAGTCCGCCACGACCAGCTCTGCACCTCGGGGCGGGGGTGTGGGAGGGGTTCCAGCGGGGTTCCTATTTCTGTTGTTATTATTTAGTGGTTTTGAACCTCCAAGGTTTTCTCCGCAACTGTGCAAACCCGAAGGGCAGCCGGGAGGCCGGGCGTGGGGGTGTCCCGGAGCCCCCCGCGCAGCGGCGACAGCGCAGCCTCAGGCTGCATCCTCGGCCCGGGTCGGCGCGTCCCTGGGCGCCTCTTCCCACCCAGCCGGGCTGCCAGGCTCTTTCCTTGCGTCAGATGAGTATTCTTCGGGTACAGAGGACGAAATCACCCGCAGAGCCAGCCTGCGCGCCTGTTCCCTTTGAATAATTGCCTGCCCGACGTGAAATGCCCTTGGGGGAAATATTTATTAAATGGAGACCATTGTCCCGGGCCCGGCGGGACCTGCGTGTGTTCCGGGCTTATTGGCTTTTGCACCAGCCTCTCTCTGGAGGACCGGCCAGAAACGCGCACCGTTCTGTCAGCTCCGAGGACGGGGCATGGGGGGGCTGGGGGGGCCGGCGAGGATCAAGGAGGCCGGGAGGGAGGGTCTTTCTCTAGCATGCGGTGCAGCAAGTTTGAGAAGACCTCGGCTTCCTACAGTTGGAGAACGCGCAGCACTTCTCACCCTTAGAGCGTTCTTCAGAGAGATGGACATTACCCCCCAGTTTACAGATTAGGAAACTGAGGTGGAGAAAGGCCAGGTGATTTGCCGAAAGTGACTTCGGTGGGAAGTGGCGATGCCGACGTGTAACATTTGAAACTCCCACTCCCCTCGGCCTCAGTCCGAGGAGAGGATTCCGTGGTGGTGTGCTGTTGCCAAGCGTGAAGCCCTCGGTTAGGCTTGGAGCCATCGAACCCCCGGTCCCAGAGGTCCCAGAGACGGCACTGGAGTGCTGATCCTGCTCTTGATTCGCTTTGGCTGGTTGGAGACTCGGTTTTCCCGAGCAAACACCCAGAGCGAGGGCACTGGTCTGAAGCCTAGCAAAGCCTTTACATTTACATTTCTTTTCCGTCCCAGTCCGAACCTCCCCTCCAGGGCGTTTTCTCCCAACGAAGCTTCACTGACTTCCGGGGGAGGAAGCACAAGCGTCTCAAGCGATCCCTGCTCAGGTCTGACCAGCAGCAGCCACACTGAGAGCCCAGGTCCAGGGACCGCACAGTTCTAATTCTACCCGTCTTTGGGAAGGAATTAGAGAAATGCTCACATTTTCAGAGAGGTCCAGAGACGGATGGGGACTTGTTAATCTTTCACTCTGGAACCCTCAGGGGACACCAAATGCACACCCACCCAGGGGTTCAGGTTAATTCAAACCATCTTCATGCAAACTGCTGTAGAAGGGGAGGGGCACAGGGTCCTAGCCCCCTTCATCTCATCCTCCCAGCCGGCCATTCCAGCAGCCCGAGGCAGTTCCTCCTCCTGCCCAGGCTCCTCTCCAAACCTCTGGCCCTCAGCTCCAAGAGCTACCCGCAATCCCGAGTGGATTAATGCGAAGGGCACATGGCAGCAGGGTGGCAGTGTAGGGGCACCGCCAGGAGACCTTCAGGGGGTCGGAAGCCCCACGCTACCTGCTCAGCTTGCACGGACCCAGGAGAGCACCAGCATCCATGCTGAGCGTCCTGGCCTTGAGACGTGAACTGGGCGCTGAGGGGGAATGCGGAGGTGAAGGCAGCACTTTTCTGGCCTGCACCTGCCTGTCTGCTGGGCGAACCGCGCAGCTGCGCACACCCCTGACGCCGCGCTGGGTGCTCACCCGTTTATTCCAGACTTCTGAGAACTGGACTGGCTTCGTAACTGGGGCGATTCCCGAGGTCTGGCCTGGCGGTCTCCGGTCTCCTGCAGGTGCCTCTGCTGCATGGTGTGACTCCCTGGCCGTGCCTCGCCATCAGGCCTAGACCTGGGGGCAGCATGTCCTGGAGAGGTGGCTCCTAGGGAGAACCAGCAGCTTCGGTCACCGATGGACCCGCACATAGAACAGAAATTGCCTAAACTAAATGAGTCTGCTCCTTTGCTGCCTGAAGTTGCGACCTCAGCCTGCCAGTCCGTTCTCCAAGGTTGGAGGCATTGCTGGGCTGTCTGACTGCCCGTTTGCCCAGAGGATGGACGCACATGTTCAGTGCGCTTCTTTACTCCCCCCAGTTGAAGGCGTGCCACTTACCTGCCCCGGAGAGTGCAAACACCTGGGAACAGGAATTCTGCAGAGAGCCTAGCTGTTCTTTTACAAGTGAAAAGGGAGGTCTGGGAGGTCAACCCCTACCTCGTTTTCTCCCTGCCTTCTGCCTTCCTTCAAGGGATGCACCTTCCTCTTTGGCTGTGACCTGAGCAGGGAGCCTGTCCTCTTCTTTGCACAACTTCCTTTCATACCACACGCACTGCACTTATAGGTTGAAGGCTATCACCATCCCCGTGGGGTCTTCTTTGATTTCCAACTGGGCCTTTCCACCTCTCTCTCTCACACCTCCATTTCAAGCCCTCTTTCCCAGGCTGAAGTGGATCCTGTCCCAGTCGGTGCAGTCTATCAGGCTTGGAGTTCCTGGAGGGCTGGCGCATGCTGCCTATCTCTCAATGCCCAGAGCTTGCGCAAGTCTGAGTGCAAAGACTCTCCATAGCTCTCTTCTGTACAGACCCAGGTCAACTTTTCCCACAGGGTTTTCTCTGCCTGGCAGCTGCAGGGGCAGGTCCCCAGACTCAGCCTGGTAGAGTCCCACACAGAAGTCTGGGGTCCCAAAGCCTGCACCAGCCTCTGTCTCAGCCTTCATCCTGCGGGTCAGGGGGCAGTGACCCCCTTTGCTCTGGTGCGCAGAGGCTGCCACCTGGGGGCCTCTGGGACTGAGAAATTGGTGGGTGCTGAGAGGAGGGTGCTCAGATGGGACTTAGCGGTTGGGGTGGAGGGTTAAGGGGAAGTTGGCCTGCGTCTTTTTCCCATGGGCTTTTGGAAGAGTCCAGGAGAGTCACCTGCATGAGAAAGAGCCAAGGTGCCGGGTGCCGGGTGCTAGGTGCCGGGTGCTGGGTGCTGGCTCGGCATTGGCTTTGCTCGGTCACTGTGGCCCTACTGGGCGATTCCCAAGAAAACCCGAGCTGAGCGAAGTGCCAGGTGCGGTTCTGAGAAGCCGCAGCACAGCCAGGCTCCAGCTCCATGCTGGGAGTGTGAGTACCAGGTGCACTCAGGTGTTAAGCCACAAAAGCAACAAACGTGGTAATCTGTGCCGGACTCTCCAGCATCAACACTGTAGAAGCCATCATTAGGGGTGAGAAATTGATCTTGGGAAATAATGCATTCGGGTTAATTATAAACTTCCAAGTTTTCCCGTTACCAAAAATGCCTGTCTCTAGAAATGCCCAGAAGTACCTAGGGTTCCGGTCTTATGAAGACATTTTTCTGGTGATTACTCTGGGATCGCCCCTTCAGAACCAGCCCAGTCCACTAGAGGGTCTTAAAATTTTGTAAAATTCCAAGCATCCCTTGGAACCAAAATGGCAAAGGAGAGCACAACTTCCAGCATGAGTCAAAGAGGAGCCGACCAAGACTTGGTCCCAGGACTGAAGCCCAGTGCACCTGCCACAGTCCCTGGGCTGGCAGAGGTAGGAGGGACTGGACTGAAGCACATTTCTATTTCAACACCCTGCGCCTCTCACGTAAGGAGACCTCTTGAAGCTTCTAACTGCTTTAACGTGAGTCTGTGTGTAGCAGAGATCATGTGACTCACGACTCAGGGCAAGTTTAATAGAGGTTTGCAGAACATCTACACACAGCCTCCAGAAAATGGGGGCGTTGGGGACAGAAGCAGGACTTTGAAATCTTTACACTCATGCATGAATCCAGTGTCTATGTACTGAACACGTACTGTGTGCCAGACACTGTGCTGGGAGCGAGGCCAGATTAGCGACAGGACCTATGAAGGTCCTACTCCATGGAGATTATTATAGTTTAGCAGGAGGAAAGGCAATAAACAACAAACGAATTGATTCCTGGGTCTGTCACCAAGTAACTGGGTCACTTTAAGCATGGTACTCAACCTGTTTGTGTCCTGGTCCCCTTGGCTGTAATATGGGTAAACCACATTATTATCAGGACTAACATGGGGAGGAGCAGCCTTAGGAAGGAAGGGGAAGTAGGGGAAAGGGTCCTTCCAGGCCTTTCCAGGCTGGAGGAGCAGGGAATGTCTAGAGAAGACCAGCTGAGGACAACTGCAGGATTTAAGGAGCCAGTGTGGCTCACACCTGGCTATGACCCTGGGGAGAGTATAAGCAAAAGGCTGAGTGGGGTGGGTCGGCAGGGCCCAGACTGTCCAGGGCCTGAATAATATAACTTTATAAGGAGTTTGGGTTTTATTCTAAATGTACTGGAAAGTCAATGGAATGAGACATACTAGAAGAATTTATAAATAATTCCAACAATCATACTTCAAAACTATTGGCTATCGGTCTGCTAATGGAGGAATCTTACCTCCAACCATGGGCCAGAAACTCTATAAAACAGCTTTGGACTCTGTGTCTCCACCTTCCTGCCCCCAGGAAGCCAAGGAAAAAAACAAGGGATGGTCACAGCTGTTCACAGTTCTGAAAACATGTCCACTTCTTTTTTTTTTTTTTTTAGTTTTTTTTGCTATAGGGTGCATGCGCTCGCCAGAAAGGCAGAGAGAGACAGAGAGACTGAAAGCAAGAAATCACTTCCCCCCAGGGGGGATGGCCACGCTGCAATCCCTTCTCCTCCATTCTCCTCTTGGGATCTTGGGCACACACGCACATGCGCCCGGTGTGAGTTTAAGCCACCGAGTCCAGGAATCGAAACGTGGTGTACTACATGGGAGTCTAGCAACATAGCCATTACGCTAACTGCTGGCCCCTATGTCCACTTACCTCAAGTAGGTATTCACATTCTGCTGTTTACCTGACTTCCTTTTCCTGTTCCTGTCAGGTGGAGACCTCCTAGTTCTTTGGGGAGTGCCCTAGACCCCTGAATTGACCCTTTCTGGGGAAATGGAGTCCATATTTAGGGATCTTGAATATCTCAGAGTTATATTTAAGTAAATGAAGCTATCTAGAATTAAACACACACACACACACACACACACACACACTCACACATACACGGAATGGTTATAAGAACAGAAAAGACACATCCGTTTCTAAGAATAAAAACCAAAAGAATATCAACATTGTATGTCTCTGCCTTGAGTTTTCCTGGATTCAGGTGTTTTGCATGCAGCAGGGCTCCCACACCCTCCTTTCTTCTAATATAAGAATCCTTGGTCAGCTTTTATCATAAACAATACTCTGTAAGTCTCTGTGTTTGCCTAATGCAATCGGCCAAGTTATTAGAGCATACATTCTCTTGCCAGTTTTATCACAAATTATTCACTGCAGAGGATAAGACCAAACTCTGGCAATAAGCCCTAGCCCAGGATCAGAACAAGTTTTTTTCCTGTGGTACCTGCCTCCGCCCCCAGCCTGAATTGTGGAACTCTTCGGGCAGTTCGCAGTACCAAGAGGTGAACATTAAGCATACTTAATTTCATGTATCTGTTGTTTCTTTAAAGCATCATTTTTACATGTCCTGAATACCAGCACTACTTAACATTTTATTGAATTTAAAAAGTCACTGAAATATTATCCAAATGAGCTGATGGTGAAGCAGAAAGAACTGTACAAATGTGCTTCAAGACCAAAGGCTGACAATCACTGTGAGACTCTGGGCAGATGCCGATCTCCTCTTGGTGCTGATTCTCTCACCTGCAAAATGGGGACCGTAATACCACGCCGGCTGCCTGTCAGGCCCTGTATTGGTTATCTATTTCTGTGCAATAAATCACCCTAAACCTTAGTGGCTTAGCACAACAAACATTATCTCCTGTGGTTTCTGAGGGTCGTGAATCAAGGAGCAGCTGAGTGGGGAGATTCTGACTCAGGGTCTCTTATGAAGAGGCAGTCAAAACCTTTCTAGGTCTGCAGGCCCCTGAAGGCTCAGCTCAGCTAGAGGACCTGCTTTCCAATCAACTCTGGGGCTGTTGGCAGGAGGACTCAGTTTCTTACTACCTGGACCTCTCCCTAAAGATTGTTCGCAACAAGGCAGCTCAAGGCCCCTCATGGTGTGAGAGAAACAACACAGCAGCCTGCTACCGCGGAGAAGGGTGTTGATTGGGGCCATCCTGGGTGCTGTCCACTGCAGCTTCCATTGGGTAACAGACAGGGATGAACTCTATAGGCTGCCAACACCGTAACCCTAAGTAACACTCATTCACTTTGATTCTTCCTGATACGATCACAGCGAGCTCGGGGCAGACTTGTGCAGAGAGCTCTGTTCAGGTTCTGACCACTCCATCCCAGTTGCTTCCCCTCCTCCACTCTCTTAACAAAGTGCCATTATAGGTTTCTATTGCTGTTGTTGAATCAACAATATTTGCATTATTCCACCGATGCAAATATCCACACTGGAGTTTCGTAGTGTATTTTGACTATCTTCCTCTCTTGCTTTCTAATAATGGCCAGATTTTCCACTTTCTTGATTTGCTTTGTAGCTATTTCTGATTCTCTCATACCTTCCCACAGCCTTTGACACAATTGTCTACAAAGTTGGTCTTATCAGATAGTCTACCGCTGAGTTTCTCTCTTGACCTTTTCCGTCTGGGGTGACTTTCGTGTTTTCTGTTTCTCACATCTTCTTTCTCATTTTACTCTCATGTGTTGTTGTGTCTGCTAGTATTTTCATCAGATGGAGGAGGTGGCATGGCACTGGCAGTCCTCCCTGGGAGTCTCATAAGTCCCACTGCTTCAATCTGGGTGGTTGTTTTCTGCTTGGTGCTGGGGTTTTCCTTCTTTTTCACACAGAACATTTTTGTTGCCCTTCTTCCCTTGTTAGGGTTGACAGTTTTTCATGTCCTGCCTTTTCTCTCAGATTTCATCCTCGTTTTGGGGTCGCAGAAACATCCTGTCTTTGCCTTTACTCCTCGACTTTGGTCCTCTGTTTCCAACCTCCCGAGCTTGTCTCTCTGTCTTAATTATTGGCATCTCTCTCTCCCCACGCCGGGATCCAGCACCTTCGTGCTGCCTTGTGGCAGTACTAGCCTCTGAGAGGTACGACGTGCTTCTCTACTCTTCGGAGGACCCTTCCTGAAAACCTTCAAGGGAAGAGCTGGATTTAAAACAGGCCTGCCTAGGGCTCTAGAAACCTGGCATCCTAGAAGCTATTGGTGAAAACATGAGCTTATACATGAGGAAAAGTTCAGTTATGACCCCAAATCTGGCAATGCTTCCTCAGTCTAGGTGATGAGGGCCCAGTAGGACCGGATGGAGGAGTCAGGCAGGGGACATATCTGTCCTTCCTGGCCTTCGTGCACAGGGATTTTAGACAGATCAGCGAGGCAAGACTGAAATTCAAGCGGAGACAATCTGTAGCAGAAAGTAACTTGAGAGCAGACAATTATCAGACAGGAACCCACAATTATTATTGTTATTTTTAAAAGAATTATTTAATTTAATTTATTATTATTATTTTTTAAAAATTTGACCAGAGAGGACAGAGAGAGATAGAGAAAGTGAGAAAGCAAGCTGCCAGGTCTGGGACTTGAACTATGGTTGGCCATGTGGGAGTCTAGCACTTTAGCCACCACACCACCTGCCGCCCCCGGTCAACAATTATTGAACTCTACTTTTACCATGTTTCAAGTACTAGGTTTAAACTTTTTACATGCATTATTATATTTACTATTCAATATTATATTTACTATTCAATATTATATTTACTATTCAATATTATATTTACTATTCAATATTATATTTACTATTCAGTAGAGAGGCCTGATATCATTTCCATTTTGAAAATGAGGAGCCTGATGCCTAAAAACATCACATAGGACTTGCCTGAAGCCACGGAGCTAGTAAGTAGTGGATCTAGGATTTGAACTCAGGTGTTGGCCAATTAAAAAACCCTCACTTTGGCTATCCTGATTACCTTCAGTAGAACCCTGTGTGAACTTAGATGGAATCTAAACATGGTAGGAGGCAGAGAACTGTGTAGATCTTTGAATGCTGGATCTCACAGAGGCTGCCTTGAGCAGGGACCCTGACTCACTTCCTTTATGAAAAGGTGAACGGTAAGGTGGACCAGATCCCAACGGCATTGGGTACCAGAATGAGGGACTGGCAATGATCAGATGGGCAATCAAAATAATATGCTTTGGAGATGAGGAATAAAATTGAAAATGGAACTTTATGAAGTTCAGAATGAGAGTGTTACACACATTTATTTTACATATTGGAAAAAAGAAAAAAAGAGTATTATACAGCTGGATGGAGATGGGAAGAAACTAGAAGTTACCCTGCACTTATTTACTGTCCTTATTTGTTCTGGGTAAGCAATTGCAATGTCTATTAATGTGAAATTTATTTCAATACAGTCCCTTAAATTCTTACTTTTCTCAGAGAGCAGAATGTCTAGTCTGCAGATGAAGTCTTATTTTGGTCTGTTATTATGGTTTTAACTGGATATATCTTTCGGCAGTTCTTTGCTAAAAATACTTTAAGGTTTGTACTTAGGATGCTAGAGTGAATTGACTCGCTTATCAACTTATATTCAAGAACTAAATTCAGCAGGATAAATTTAGCGATGATTAGCCTAGACTATAAATCATAGCAGACCATTTATAATTCTTGGATTATAATTTAGAAATAGTCACAATCTTTGTATTTCATAGTACTTATTACACACGGGGATTCTTTGTTTCTTGGTTTCTACGGTGCACACGAGATCAAGAGAAGAAAGTCACCTTGGAATGGCTTGGCCAGAGTCACTTATGTGTGTGAATGTCAAGGGGCCAGGATTGGTGCTAGTCTGTCTGATTTACTCTACCAGGCTGTGCCACTGAAATACTTGTTTAAAGATCTATATGGAGGGCATATTTATGGGGTAGGTGAAGATGAATTTGAACTGAGGAACTTGGTCAGATACCTTGACATACTTCAGTGGTCCTGGTTGATGACATAAAATCCCTTCTTCATTTGTAAAGCTGTCATGATTTTCTGACTTGCTAATACTGAATCTGTGAGACAATGCTAACTGTTCTGCCGACAGTCATTTCCCCTTTTCTTGTTAAAAGGACCTGAGTTTTTTCCAATAGTCAATTCCCAAGGGTTGCTTGATTAAACCAATAATAGACTCTCCACCTGCTTGCCAGTGATTGGACATGTGACCCAGTTTAGCGAATAAGCAAGAGATCCACTCTGAAGTGGGTCTCTGGGAAAATTTTCCTTTGATCTTCCAAGGAAAAGATCCCCACTTCTCCTGTTTTAGAATGCTGTTTTCTTCTGCATAGCTACGAGGGAGGCCCTCTTGCAATCTCGAGGAAAACTGGTCCAAGAGAACACTCAATGAGGTGCGAATGGAGCAGTAAGAGGGTAGGATCCTCTTCTGTAAAGTTACTGAGTTAACCAGCTTTGGAAACCAACTTTGAAACTGTTTGATGTGAGAGAAAATTCATTTTCCTTATTGTTGAAGACCTTTCGGGTTTGGTTTTCTGTTGGTACAGCACCAAATTTCCTCTATGATAAAAAAGACTCCTGTCTTCACCACAAGTTTTGTCTGGAACGGGGCTTCACTGAATTTATCCAACACAGCAAGCTTTTCCATGGAGGCGGCGAAGCTCTTTTGGTATGCACATTGGAATCTTCTTTTTTATGGATTTTCTGTTCAGCTGTACTCTATTTTCACATACTTTAATAGAGTAAAATTGTGATTATTTTTCTGACCAGTGTATTTGCGTTGGCATCTGCTTGCTGTAGAAATGACCCCACGGTTTTGCAAGCCAGGAGGAATAGGAATGAGCTTTGTTGAGCTTCTGCCTGTGATGATCCTCGGACAGCGGGTCCCGCTCTCTTTTACAGCTGCCGGGGAAACGATGCTGGCCGCAGTGGGGTCGGGCTGTACTTGCTCAGCTTCTCTCCTGGCCCCGAGGTCGACCCTATGATGGTGCCGGCTTTGCCTGACTGCCTCAGCGACTCATGGCCGCCTTTTTTTTTTTTTTTTTTGGAGAGGTTTTTGCTATAGGGCGCGTGCGCTCGCCAGACAGACAGAGAGAGACATAGAGACAGAAAGCGAGAAATCACCCCCCAGGGGGGATGGTCACGCCGCAATCCCTTTTCCTCCATTCTCCTCTTGGGATCTTGGGCACACACGCACACGCGCCCGGCGTGAGTTGTAAGCCACCGGGTCCGAGACGCGAACCGCGGTCGACTACGTGGGAGTCCAGCGACATAGCCATTACGCTAACTGCTGGTTCCCATGGCCGCCTTTTTCATCTCTTGTTCTGACTCCCCTCCCTTCAGTGAGGCTGCACTAAAGATCCGTCAGACTCCAGCCATGACACCATGAATTCTGTCTTAGCATCTCTCTATGTCCCAACTTCGCAGTTTCTTTCCTATCTTTCTTCTCTCTCCCAATCTCAGAAAAAGAGATGCTTTTCTTTTCTCCAACTTTCATCTGCCACGACATCATTCCTCTGTCTTCTCCCTACTCTGGGCTGGGGACTGTCACTTAGCATGTCTTCTGCAAAGAGATGGTCACTGGTCTTTCACGTCCTGACACAAAGGATGAGACAGTTGTGTTATCTCCTCGATGTATCCTCCTGTGGTTCCTCTCCCCTTTACAGACTATTCCTTGGTTTTGCATTTGAGAAGGAATAGGGATGAGCTGGGCTGAGTTTTTCCCTGTAATGGCTTTGGAGTAGTAGATACAATTCCAGAAGTCTAGAATGGAAAGTTTATGACTCTGGCTTCATGTTTTCCCTGAATTACCAGGCTTAATACCCTGCATTCTGTCCCCTATTCTCTTTTCTTGAGAGGTTTTTGCTATAGGGCATGTACATTTGCCAGAGAGACAGAGAGAGACAGAGAGACAGAAAGCAAGAAATCACCCCCAGGGGAGGATGGCCACGCCGCAATCCCTTCTCCTTTATTCTCCTCTTGGGATCTTGGGCATGCATATTCAAGCGCCTGGTGTGAGTTTAAGTCTCTGGGTCTGGGACTCAAACTGTGGTCGGCTATGTGGGAGTCCAGTGACGTAACCATTATGCCATCTCCTGGTCCTGTCCCCTACTTTTGATAATATCGGAAGTTCAATAGCAAAGGCACCGATGCCTTTTAATTGCAAAGGCATGCCCTTTGTTGGGTTCTGCTTCCACTCCACCACTTTGCAGAACTTAGAGCTGCTCTTCATTCTCTAAACTCCCTCCCATAGACTCTGGCCACAGTTCTCTGACCCTTCTCTTCTCATTACCCTCCTAGGAGAGCCCAGTTGTGAACTGAAAAACTGTCGGCTGAGTTCAGATGAGCTTCTTGACAAGAGCAGGCTTGTTAATCTTGTTTGTGTCCAGGACACTTGCAGTCTTGTACTAATGCTCAACAGCTGTCTGCAGAATGGACTCAGACCAGTCTTCTGCTGTGACCTTTGTCAAGTTTCAGTTCTGTTTCTGTGCACAGCGGGCATATTCTTGTGGGCATCCTGCATTGCTTCTAATTCCTTCTATCCCAAGTAGAAGTTATCTTTCCTTCCATCTGACTCTTCACTCTTTTTCCCTCTTAATTTAAGCGTATAGTAACATCATTTATCATCTTCATTGAAGTCCATGAAAACCCTCATATTCCCAGTTCTTCTTAAATCCTTCTCAAATGCCACCAGGGCTTGTCTTGTCTTTCTTCTCAATGACTACCCATTCATCCCTCCTTGTCTCTTCCTATCTTTAGATTTTGTCCCTTCATGACTGAACTGACAAGAGCTTCTCTTTCATCCAACTGCTCTGGATGACCAGATATCTATTCTAAAATCAAACTTAAAGCTCCACACGTCACTCCTGTGTTAAGATAATCCTTCATACATGGAGGAAGTGTCCACTGCTCTCCTGGCGTACAGAGGAAAGTCTAATAGGTTTACCTTTGTCCCTCTTTGGTTAGGGAAGAGCCTTTCCCGTCTGGCCATCTTCTACCCCAAGGTGTTGGGACTGTTAAGTGGTGGGGTTCATAAAGATGATGGGTCAATTGCTGTGTGGACGACCTGGCAGTGTCCTCAGGTGAGAGGTGCTGAGCATGGTCCAGCTTGCTCCCAGCTCCCTGGTAAGTTGAGATGCAGACTCTACCAACTCTCTGTCATGTAGAACTAAATTTACACTTCCTACCCAAGTGTCTTAGTTGCCACACTCTTCCTCTCTTTTCCCCACCAGGTCTAAACTTGTTTCAGTAGTAGAAAAACCTCTCTGACAAACAAAGATTTGAATCCTTGCTTGGGGACACTAGTTTACTTCCCAAAAGAGTGACTCCAATAACTATGGGACTTCCAGGAGACAGGGAAAGACCCTTAGAACACCTGTGAGGGAGAAAGACAGAGGAACGTATGCTGAGACACAGGGACAGTTACTAAGGAAAGTAATTTTGCCACTCTTACCTGACTTCATCTGTCTGGAAAGTCAATTTCAAACGTGTATTTGAGCTTCATTTCCTAGGCTGTAAACCAGATAATGTCTTCTCAACGGGTTGATGTGAAGATCTAAAATGAAATGCCATCTGAGCAACAGGCTCTGAGAACAAAGCAGGAGAAGAATAAAGTGTTATTATTTCCTCATTGTTCCTCTTTCTTTCTTTTTTAAAAAACAAATATTTATTTGGGACCAGCAGTTAGCATAATGGCTATGTTGCTGGACTCCCACGTGGTCGACCGTGGTTCATGTCCCAGACCTGGTGGCTTAAAACTCACGCCGAGTGTGCGTGTGTGCCCAAGATCCCGAAAGGAGAATGGAGGAGAAGGGATTGCGGCGTGGCCATCCCCCCTGGGGGGTGATTTCTCGCTTTCTATCTCTCTGTCTCTCTCTGCCTGTCTGGCGAGCACATGCGCCCTATAGCAAAAACCTCTCCAAAAAAAGAAGAAAATATATTTATTTAATTTTATTCTTATATATAATTTTTAAAATTTGTTATTGAGCATGTGTGATCCCCAGACACACACACACACACACACACACACACACACACAACACATATACATGCACACACACACACACAGAGTGAGAGGAGAGAGTGAGAGGAGGTGGGGGAGAAGAGAGAGGGGAGAGGGAGGAGAGAGTGAGGGAGAGGAATGAGAGAGAGGAGACAGAGAAGGGGGAGAGAGGGGAGAAAGAGAAAGTGGTCTGGGACTTGAACCCGTCAGCTCTGTGGGTGTATGGTGCCTTAACCACCATGCCACCTGCTGGCTCCCATTATTCCTCTTTCACACTGTAGCTATGAATAGCCTTCTGGCTTTTACCCCAACGTTATACTCACAGTCATGCATTTCTTGATGACAGGGATATATTCTGAGAAATGCCTCGTTAGGGATTTCGCCATCACACAAACATCATATCAACAGAATGTTCTCACACAGGCCTGTATGGTGTAGCATGCTACGTGCTTAGGCCATGCGTGTAGCCTCCTGCTCCCAGACTGCAATCATGTAGAGCATGTTGCTATACTGAACACTGTAAGCAGCTCTGCCACATGGTAAGTAATCCAAGTGTAGAACAGGTTCAGTAAAAATAAGGTTTAAAGATAAAAATTGGTACATTTGTACAGGGCACTTACCTTGAATGAAGCCTGGCACCTGTAGGACCAGAAGTTGCTCCGAGTCAGTGAGTGAGTGAGTAGTGAGTGAATGTGAAGGCCGAGGACATTACTGTACGCTCTAGACTTCATCAACCCCGTAAACTTAGGTTATACTAAATTTATAAATATTTTTCTTTCCTCAATAAAAAATGATAAGCTTTTTACTTTTAATGCTGAGTTTTGTAATAACACTTAGCTTAGAACACAAACACATTGTTAGTACTGCACAAAAAATATTTTCCTTCTATTCTTATTTTATAAGCTTTTTTATTACTTTTTTTTATGTTTTAAAACTTTTTTCTTGGGAACCAGCAGTTAGCGTAATGGCTATGTTGCTGGACTCCCACGTAGTCGACCGCGGTTCATGTCCCGGACCCGGTGTCTTAAAACTCACGCTGGGCATGTGTGCGTGCGTGCCCAAGATCCCAAGAGGAGAATGGAGGAGAAGGGATTGCGGCGTGACCATCCCCCGGGGGGGGGGGGGGGTGATTTCTCGCTTTCTGTCTCTATGTCTCTCTCTGTCTGTCTGGCGAGTGCACGCGCCCTATAGCGAAAAAGCTCTCCAAAAAAACCAAAAAAAAAAAAACCCAAAAAACAAACAAACAAAAAAATTTTTTCTTAAAAGCTAAGACACAGGGCCAGCAGGTAGTATGGAGGTTAAGGCACTGGACCCCACATGGCTGGCTTTGCAGTTTGAGTTCCAGATCCACCCGGCGGCTTGAGAATCAGGCATGTGTGCATATATGCCCAAAATCCCAAGAGAAGAGTGGACGAGAAGGATTGCGGCATAGCTGTCCCCACTGGGGGATGATTTTTCACCTTTGCTCTTTTTCTCTCTCTATCTCTGGTTAAGCACATGTGCTCATGTGCTCCAAAAACTAAAATACAATAAAACAACAACAACAACAACAACAAACTAAGATGGGGCTGGCAGGTGGGATGGTAGTTAAGGGCACTGGACTCTCACATGACCAACCGTGGTTCGAGTCCTGGACCTGAAGTCTTGCTTTCTCACTCTTCCACCCCCTTCACTCTGTCCCTATCTGGTTAAATTAAAATAATAAACAAACAAACAAATAAATAAATAAAGTTATATAAAACAATCCTAAAAAAAAAGAGAAAAAACCCTAAAACACAAACATACACATTTACCTAAACCTACACAAGGTCAGATCTTCCTTAGCATTGTCTTCCGCCTCCACATTTTCCCCTTCAAAGGACCATGATGAACAAGACGCACAAGATTAAATTAGACATGAGAGAAAATGATCCAATTCGGAGAAGCAGTAAACCTGGGATTTATGAGGCTATTGCCAGAGTAACATGACACACTGCTTTACAGAAAACTTTTTTTTTAGTAAGAAGAAAGAGTACACTCTAAAATGGTACTAAAGGACTGGCCCTATAGTTCAGTGGTTGAAGGTGCTGGGTACTATTTGGCCAACTGAAGTTCAAATCTTGGCCCAGTTGTTTGAAAAACATACCAGGTACATGTGCAGATGTGCCCAAAATACTGATGGAAGGAAGAATGGAGGAAAAAGGATTGTGGCGTGACTGGATCCCACGGGAGGAGGGTGCACTTGCTTTCTCTATCTCTCTCTCACTGTCTTTCTCTGGCAAGCATGTGCACCCTCTAGTAATAAAATAATAATAATATTAAAGATACTAGAAGATTTGGTATACCAAATACATAGGCCAGTACCAGTAGTTTAGTATCACTGAGTATTACGTCTTGTACACCATGGTCTATGACCCATAGCACAGTAGCTTTCTTTATACCAGCATCATCATAAATATGTAAGCATGAGATTATTGCACTATGAGGTTGTGACAGTTGTGATGTCAGTACGTGATAGGAATTTTTCAACTCCATTATAATTTACAAGTCTGGCTCTGCACTCAGAAAAGCCCAGATTGAGAGACTCTTTGAGGGAAAACACTCTCCTCTACCTTCCTTTGCTCCTTTCCTCCTCTTCCCTCTTTTTCCTTCTTGTTCTTCTGTGCAGATTGAGATGTGTGGAGCAATTGCAGCCAATTGGTGACCATGAGGTGAATCACTGAAATGTGATTCATTCAGTGTGGTCCAGAGCCCTCACACTAGACAGTCACTAAACCAACCCTGGAACCATCTGTCATCACCTCAGGTATTTCTGTTGTGTGAGAAAAAAATAAACAATTGTTTCAATGACTTTTAGTTAAATATATGGACCTAGCAACTGAAAACATTTTTAATAATACAAAGTCCATAAACCCATCTAATTATAAATGAATATATAATGCTATTATATATATTTATTCACTTTTTTTGAGTGATTTTTACAATAGAGCATATGTATTCCCCAGAAAAACAGAGAAAGACAGAGAGACAAAAAGCAAGAAATCACCCCCCAGGGAGTTGGACACTTCTCAATCCCTTTCCCCCCATTCTCTTCTTCAGATCTTGGGCATGCAAGTGCATGCACCTGGCATGAGTTTGAAGCTGTTGGGTCCGGGACTTGAACTATGGTCGACTCCATGGGAGTCCAACGACGCCATCTGCTGGTCCCTTGCTCTTGTTTTTTTCAACTGTATGTGAATGAACTATAATGCACATTCATTTAAAAAGATGTGGTGGGCACTGTTGCTTGCTTATTCAATATGTATTTCTCCCATCCTCATAACAGAACTCCAATATTCATGATGACAATGATAATTTAGGGACACTTTATGATATCCTGCCTCTGGACTTTTTGTTGTCTGAATTACAAAGTAAATATCATTATCGTTAAAGCCAGCTGTGCTTGAATTTCTGTGTGTTGCCATTTAAAAAAGCATCCTGTTTCAAATATTTACTGAATTTATAACACTATTAGATTGCACATTTTTTTCTTTATTTTTTAATCTTTTTTCTCTTTTTTTTGAGAGGTTTTTGCTACAGGACGTGTGCGCTCACCAGAGAGACAGAGAGAGACGTAGAGACAGAAAGCGAGAAATCATCCCTCAGGAGTGGTGGCCTCGCCGCAATCCCTTCTCCTCCATTCTCCTCTCGGGATCTTGGGCACGCACGCACATGCGCCCGGTGTGAGTTTAAGCCACTGGGTCCAGGACTTGAACCACAGTCGACTACATAGGAGTTCAGTGACATAGCCATTACGCTAACTGCTGGTCCCAGATTGCACATTTTTTCAGCAAGCAGGTACAAAACAAATCTCCAGTTATGCTAGGGTCAGTGAAATACATGGATGTTAAGAGTCTGCGTCCTCCAAAGTGTGTGGAATCACTGTTCCAGCACCTCTTAAGCCCATTGCACCCTTTCTCTTTTGCTCTTTTTAGATTTACTTATTTATTTATTTTAGTTATTATTTTTTTCTATGAATGAGAGAAAGAGCATGCACACATGAGAGAGATTGCACCTCAACAAGGCTCACCCCTAGCCTTTGGTCAGCCCCAGATCACAGGCTTGCATGTGCCTGGAATACTTAGGGATGTCTCCAAATATGAAACCAGAATCCTTGCATGTGGGATCACCCCCCGGGGGGATGGCCATGCCACAATCCCTTCTCCTTCATTCTCCTCTCGGGATCTTGGGCATGCATGCACGTGTGCCCGGCATGAGTTCAAGCCACTGGGTCCAGGACTCGAACCACGGTCGACTACATGGGAGTCCAGAAACATATCCATCACGCTAACTGCTGGTCCCAAGAGCTTGGTTCTTGATGGTCACTTGTAAATGGCTATTGAACTTAATGGGCTCTCCTGGGAAGGATGAGAGGAAGCCTCTGTAATTGATTAGAACAGAACTAGCCCCAAAGGTGAGGGGGAACCTGTTCATGGTGGAAAATTCAAGTGAATGAGACTCAATTCAAATAACTTGTTATTTGTAATCACAGATGTGCAAGCATCTTGGTCAATGCTGTGTGGGCAGCTATAGTTGTAGTTTACACTTCTGCAGTCACAACCCAGCTGGAACTCTGTCATATGAAAATAACTACAAGATGTCACACGACGCCATATCTAGCATGCTGTCAATTAGATCAATGGCTGAGACAGCATCATATGAAGAGCAAAAACATAGTAGCCCTTCAGACTACGTTAAGACCTCACAACTCTACCCGGAGGAAATTTGGTCTTTTGTCACCAAGTGGACTGACCAACAGAAATAAGAACATATCCGGACCAGCAGATGGTGTAATAGACTTTCATGTACTTGACCACAGTTTGAGTCCTGGACCTGGTGGCTTGAAACTCAAGCTGGGCATGTGTGCATGCCCAAAATCCCAAGAGGAGAATAGAGGAGAAGGGATTGTGACATGGTCATCTCCCCTGGGGGATGCGATTTCTCTCTTTCTGTCTCTCTGCCTCTCTAGCAAGCACACTTGCCCTATAGCAAAAATCTCTCTCTCTAAAGGAAAAAGAAAGAAAGAAAGAAAGAAAGAAAGAAAGAAAGAAAGAAAGAAAGAAAGAAAGAAAGAGAAAGAAAGAAAGAAAGAGAGAGAAAGAAATAAGAACATCTGTAGATGAGATGAAAATGGAGTGAATGGTAGATCTGGTCCTTAGCCCAGTTTCCCAATGTGAAAGTGGAAATACTGGAGCCATCAGATTTGTTAATTGTTTAAGAAGCCTGAAGCCCGATTCTTTTAGAAAATTCTAAGCTAATGCTAGGTAAAAGATTTCTTAAAGCCAACAGATGGCATAATGTTTACATCTCTGGACTCCCATGTAGTCAACTGTGGTTCAAGTCCCAGACCCGGCAACTTAAAATTCATGCTGGGCGTGTGTGCATATTTTCCATCCGAAATTCCAGATGGAAAATAGAGAAGGAACTGCAGCATGGCCATCTCCCCTGGGGGATAATTTTTCAGTTTTTGTGTCTCTGTTTCTCTGTCTGTTTGGCGAACGCACAGCCTGATAGCAAAACATTTCTCTACAAAAAAAGGAAAAAAAATCCTGAAAAGAGAATGGAGAAAAAAGGGGTGATTTCTTGTTTTCTGTCTATCTGCCATAGCACACATACCCTATAGCAAAAATCTCTCTCTAAAAAAAAAAAACAAAAAGATTTCTTTATTGCAAGTTTTCTGTGGCTTTTAACGTGTCAACAGACACTGTGAAAGTAAGAAAATGCTGGGGCCAGCAGGTGGCATGGTGGTTAAATGCTAAACTTCTACATGACTGACTGCAGTTCAATTCCTGGACCTGGTGACTTGCTTTCTCACTTTTCCTCTCTCTCTGTGTCTTTCTCTGGTGAATTAAAAAAAATAATAATAACAATAACTAAAATAAAATAAATAATTATTAAAAAAAGAAAAGGAAAGAATGCTGCATGAACTTTTCTCAGACTTATTAGGTTGTCATGAAAGTCATGATGTATTTTTCTATGCAAAACTGTGGCATGACTTTCCTGACAACCCAATATATGGCTCAGGAAGTCTTTCTTCAGTAGTCTGGTACGATATGTTTTGAGGACAGTGCCCCAGTCTAAAGGAAACTATTGATGGGACATAGTGAAGATACCATCTAGTTGACACTCTTCTCTGGATATGACTAGTGTGTTTTTTCCAAGCATTCTACAATTGGAAACCTGTTTGTGGTTACCCAACACCCAGCAGGAATGCATGATTCTGCAAAGACGGCCCGGTCTTTCCTTCCATGATGATTATCCTCTGGCCATTGGCAGTTAAGGAAAACCTTTCTTCTAGATTCTCGTATCCCAAGTTATAGGAAGAGTCTGGATGTTCTGTAAATAGTGGTGCAATCTTTACCAAAGTGGCCGAGAAGCAGGAATTAAGGGTATACTCAAGCTTCTCCAATAGGCCTTTGAGATAAATGGATTATTAGTTACATAATATGTCTGTTCAAGACACAAAAGCACACAGACATGTTCAATTTTAGGTTGGGTGCAATCTGCATAGTTACTTATGGCCACCATGGCTAGCTTCCCCACGTTTTATGAGTAAGTAGAGGAAGGAGTACATTGAGAAGCGGGACAAGGCAGTCCTGAAGTCAGTCACCGTAGACAGACTCAACAGAAGTACTCACCAGGTGGTTGACCTGTAGGAGGGTAGAGTAAAAGGAGGAAAAGGAGCAGTGGCAGACCAGTTAATGGGCGATGTTTACACCGACCTCAGGCTGGAACAAGAGAAAAAATAAGCACTTGTGTTACCTAGAGCTCTTGTTTCCAAACATAAGCCAGTTTTTGTTCTGTAGGGAAATGAGAGAATTACAACAAAATAAATGTGGTGAGCTTTTCACATTTAAAATGTAAAGTACGAATCATTGAAGAAATGCAAATGAAAAGCACAATGAGTTAACACCTCACACCCGTTAAGATGGCTTTTATTTAAAAAAGATGAAAGATAATAAGTGCTGGAGAGCATGTGGAGAGAGGAGAACCCTTGTACATGGTTGGTGGGAATGTACATTAGTACAACCATTTTAGAAAACAGTATGGAGGTTTCTGAAAAAAATAAAATTAGAACTATTATATAATCCAGCAATCCCATTTTGCGAATATATACAATGGAAATAAAAATCAGTATGTGGAAGAGCTAGCTACACATGCACGTTCCTTGCAGCATTATTTCCAACAGTCAAGATATGACATCTTTCTAAGTGTCCATCAACATATGAGTGGGTAAAGAAAATATACTCACTGGTCCTTTTTAGCCTTAAAAAGGAAGGAAATTCTGTCATTTGTAACAACATGGATTAACCTAGCATTCACTGTGCTAAGTGAAATAAGTCAGGGACAGAAAGACAAAAACTGTATGCTCTCATTTATGGAATCTAAATAGTCTAAATTCATAGAAGTAGAAAGTAGAATGGTGATTACTAGGGACTGGTGGTGGGTGGAGGGGTAGTTAGAAAATGTTGGTCACACAAACAAAAGTTCATTTAGGAGAAGTATGTTCAAGAGATCAATATGATGATTGTAGTTAATAAAAAAAAGTATTACATTCATGAAAATTGCTGAGAGAAGTGATTCTATGTGTTCTCGCCACAAATAAAAGAAGTATGTGAAATTATATATATATATATATATATATATATATAATGTGAAAATATATATATATATATATATATATATAATGTGAAATTATATATATATAATGTGAAATTATATATATATATATATATATATATATATATATATATAATTGTTAATTAGCTGTTTAGCCATTCCACAATGTATACACATTCCAAAACATGTCATACAAAACAAATATATACATTATTATTGTCAATTTAAAAACTGAAATCTAAAGTATGAGATTACGTTTTTCCCATTTTTTTTTTTGAGAGGTTTTTGCTATAGGGTGCGTGCGCTCTCCAGACAGAGAGAGAGAGACAGAGAGATAGAAAGCGAGAAATCACCCCCAAGGGTTAGGGTTAGGGTTAGATGGCCATGCCGCAATCCCTTCTCCTCCATTCTCCTCTCGGGATCCTGGGCATGCACACAGACGCACCCGGTGTGAGTTTAAGCCACTGGGTCCGGGTCTCAAACCGCGGTCGACTACGTGGGAGTCCAGTGACATAGCCATTACGTTAACTGCTGGTCCCCACGTTTTTCCCAGTTTTAACTTGTTTCAGGGAGCATGCACTTGCTGGAGAGAGACAGAGATAGAGAGAGGGAAAGTGAGAAAGCATCTCCTAGGGGGAATGACCATGCTGCAATCCCTTCTCCTCTAGTCTCCTCTCAGGACTTTGGGCACACACACAACGTGTTTTTCAGGTTACTGGGTCCAGGACTCAAACTGAATTGTTGGACATGTGGGGTCTAGTCTCCTTAACCACCATGCCACCAGGCCCTTTTCCAGTTTTTAAAAGTGTACATATCCTTGGCAAGAAAATTATAATAGATAATATTATTTTAAAAAGTTTTAATACACTTGGCAAAATAATAATATATAATAATAAAAAATAAGAAGCTATTAACTTTCATTTAGGCCCATGGTTTTAATTTTGTGTGTGTGGTATTTTCTTGTGCCTTATTTGCAATTGTACTGCCCCACATTAGAAACTATGGCTCTGGAGCAAACTGAGAACTTCATTAAGAATTACATGTTAGGTTGCAAGATGCTCAAAATGGGAGAAAATGAAAGATAGAAATTACTTGGAGGATTTGGCAGTGAAGAAGGTCCAAAGAGTGTTCTCAGTGCAAGTTAAAAATATAATTTGCATTAAAACAGCATGTTTTAGGTAAGTTAGTTACCCACAGATACATTAAAGCTATTATGCCTATTTTTGAGTAGCTATGATGATCCAACTTCTGGAGAGTGGTTCTGTCTACCCATTCTTACTGGCTTGAGGGAAAGAAATCAGATCCGATGAGTGACATATTTTGAAAAATATTCAGAAATCTTATTGAGGAGATAGTTACAAGTTAATTGCTCCTGTTTTAAGCACACAATTTTAGATTTATTATAAAATATTATTTTAAAGTTATCTATAATTCTGCTGCCTAATAAGTACCAGTTACAAGTTATAAAATCATATTTTTTCCTGGTAAAGGATATGTTATCTAAAATTGTGATATATATCTTTTGAAATCATAGGATAAGAAGCTGCTACATTTATGCTATCAAAGTTTCATAAGCCATATCTATTGATGATACTAAAATACTTCATATATGAGGTTTGATTACGAGGGAATGGAGTTGATTTATATGTATGGTTGATGAAATCTGTCTCATCTATCTCTAGTAATATTTTGGACATGAATAAGAACTTTTAAAAGAGAAGAAGTAGAGCACAGTAACTTTGGAGTTAAACTGGTTTCAATTTCTCAAGCTTAGGCAAGTCACTTAACCTTTCCAAGACTCAGATTCTTTAACTATAAAATGTGGACAATAAAAGTCTCAATCCAGGGAAATTATGTTCAGTATGATAGGTTGGAGAAATGCTAAGATTTTCCACTCACACCAAATCACAAATCACAAAAATGACAATAAAAATAGTCAAGCCTTAAAACAACAGAGAGAATTGTCTATGTGCTAGAAATGGAAAGTCTCTCTTAATGGAAAAAAAAAGTAGAACAGGAGCGTTATCAGTAAGCAGAGGTCACCATACTCCTGCAAAGAGCTCTGAGTGTTTGTAGCATCTTCTTCATGAATCTGAAGCTGCTGCTGCCATGAAACTGCCCTGCCAAGGTGTGTGTGTGTGTGTGTGTGTGTGTGTGTGTGGGTGGGGGGAGGACAGGAAGGACATATGAGTGACCCACATAAAAATAGCCAGTCATCACAGGATGGTCACCATCAAAAAAGTGTGAATGATTGTATTTTCTTTGGTGGCCATAAGGACATCATTTATTCTATATTTTCTTTTAAAAATGTGACATTGATATTTCTCTCATTGAGAGGTAAAATTTGTATTTTTGTCCCTTAAATTTTGCTTGACTTAGGCTTATGGCTATAGCAGAAGTGGTGCTATGAGATTTGTAAAGCTAAGTCACAAACTCTAATACAACTTCTACCTGAATCTCTTGAGATGCTTGCTTTTGGGACTAAGCCATCCCATGATGAAGCTCAAGTATCTCATTGTGGAAGCTCACAGGAAGAGAGAGGGGAGAGAGAAAGAGGGGAGAGGGAGAGAGAGAGAGAGAGAGAGAGAGAGAGAGAGAGAGAGAGAGAGGAGAGAGAGAGAAACCAAGGTAACTGATTTTTAGCCTAGGCTGAGCTCTCAACTGATGGTAAACACCAACTTGCGAATCACATGAAATCTATCATCCATTTATAGCTTCCTCCTACCAAAGAATCCTCAATTTATGTCTGAATAGCACATTGAGTCAGATATAGAGCTGTAGAGCCATAGAGCCAACGTCCTGAAGGAATATTATGCAAAGAGAATAAGGTATAAAAAATGAGGAATAATAATGAGAGAAGTCATCCAGTCCTACTTTAACTGAGGTGGAGAAAACAACAGAAGAACAGCAATAGCCACTATCTAGAGATGAGCATCTCTCAAGCACACCATGGGTCAAATCTCTCTTTTTTTTTTTTTGGAGAGGTTTTCGCTATAGGGCGCGTGTGCTCACCAGACAGACAGAGAGAGACATAGAGACAGAAAGCGAGAAATCACCCCCCCAGGGGGGATGGTCACGCCGCAATCCCTTCTCCTCCATTCTCCTCTCGGGATCTTGGGCACGCATGCACGTGCGCCCGGTGTGAGTTTTAAGCCACTGGGTCCGGGACGCGAACCGCGTTCGACTACGTGGGAGTCCAGCGACATAGCCATTACGCTAACTGCTGGTTCCCATCCATGGGTCAAATCTTAATAATTTGTGGAAAATCCATAAGTAACTCAGATTGTCCTCATGACTACTAAGTCAGTTTGCTCTAGGGCACACAGGTTTAGCCAAAAATTAACCAAGCACATAAAAATAAGTCTTGCAGGGCCAGCAGGTAGCATAGTGATTGGGGGCACTGGATTCTCCTATGGCTGACTACTGTTTCAGCAAAGGACTCAGTGGCTTGAAAATCATGCTGGGCATATGTGCATGTGTGTCCAAAATCCCAAGAAAAGAATGGAGGAGAAAGGACTGCAGCATAGCCATCCCCCCCAACACAATGGTTGATTTCTCATTTTTCTCTGTCTCTCTCTGGTGAGTACACACATCCTATGACAAAAACTAAATAAAAAGGAAAAAAATCTTGCTTTTCTGTAAAATGTGTTTTTTCTAAATTTTATAAACCTTGACTCATTTTTTCCTTTAGAAATCAATCTATATGTTTAATCTTATTCAAGTAAGTTTCAACTGTGCTTTTTAAAAAGCTGAATGTTTTGCTTATTCTTTGACAAACATGTAAAAGAAAAGTAATGAAAAAGTGGAAATAGTAGGGCCTCACATTGATATGTGTACATGCATGCCCAAAATCCTAAGAAGAGAATGGCAGAGAAAGGACTGTGACCTGGCCATCTTCTCTGGGTAGTGATTTCTCACTTCCCTTCTCTTCATCTTTCTCTGTCTTTCTCTTATGAGTGCACACACTGTATGGCAAAAATCTTAAGGAAAAAAAGTGGAAATATATAAACATATTTGGCATTTTAATAACAGTTCCAAAAAGAGAAAATGAAGAGAATGGAAGAAAAGCAATATTTGTGCATGTGCACACACACATACACACACACACACACACGTGAAAAATTCCCATTGGCTCAGAAAAATAATGTTAAACTTATTTTTATACCCAGCCCAACTATATTTTAGCTGTGCACATTAAGTAAATAAATTTTTAGGCATTTAGGATTCAGAGATTTTACTATCATAGATCCCTACCCAAAGAACTTCTAAAAAAAGTATTCCAAAAGAAGACAGTTAAATAAGATAATGCATATAAAACACTTAATGATGTTAAATCTGCATTTGTCTAATAATAAAAGGGACTAAAATGCTCAGCACCATTCTCCTTTTCACCTTAATCCTTTCCTGAACATGGATATTATGTTATCTGACTCTATGGCAGGCATCATATGACTATGAGGCTACAATAAGAAAATAAAGACCAAAATGACCATAGAAATGCAGGCCCTGATATTGTTAACCTACTGTTTATCTCCCCTAATTCACCTGCCTTCTTGTTACATGAGAAAAATAAATTCCTACTTACCACTGATAGGTTTACTGCTATTTCACCCAATGCATTTCTAAGATATTTACTTCTCTTATCTTTTTTTTCTTTTTTGGAGAGGTTTTGTGCTATAGGGCACATGTGCTCGCCAGAAAGACAGAGAGAGACAGAGAGATAGAAAGCGAGAAATCACTCCTGGGGGGATGGCCATGCAGCAATCCCTTCTCCTCCATTCTCCTCCTGGGATCTTGGGCACACATGCATATGCTCCTGGTGTGAGTTTAAGCCATGAGTCCGGGAATTGAACTGTGGTCAGCTACATGGGAGTCCAGTGACATAGCCATTATGCCAACTGCTGATCCCTTACTTCTCTTAACTTTTTTAAGTGGAAGTTGTTAGAATTACATGAGACAGTCTTCTCCAATAAATATTAATCCTCTTCTATCCTCGTCTCAGACTACAATCCTAAGAGACTATGTTATTTTGATTATATTTGCATCCCCATTGTTTATGCAATTCAATCCAGCTCATTGGATATTTTTGAATGCTAATTTATGAGTTAGATATTTAGTTAATTGTCAACTCATGGTAGGATATCAATAAATATATGTTGAATGGGCAGATGACTAAAAGCTTAAGATAGGTTAATAAAGTCACTTTTAGGTTGTCTTAAAAAGTATCAAAGTGTGGGGACCAGCAGTTAGTGTAATGGCTATGTCACTGGACTCCCACGTAGTCGACTGTGGTTCACGTCCCGGACCCGGTGGCTTAAACTCATGCTGGGCACGTGTGCGTGCGTGCCCAAGATCCCAAGAGGAGAATGGAGGAGAAGGGATTGCGGCGTGGCCATCCTCCCTGGGGGGTGATTTCTCGCTTTCTATCTCTCTGTCTCTCTGTGTCTGTCTGGCGAGTGCACGCGCCCTATAGCAAAAACCTCCCCCCAAAAAAGAAAAAAAAAAGTATCAAAGTGTGTTAACTCCTCGACACAGTGATAATGCACTGCTTAATAGAAGCTGCATTGCACACGGGAGCCACAGATTGACTCCCTGGCTTATCCACCTGAAACGCACCAGGCACAAGTACAAGTACCCAGGACAACATACTGGAGGACGAAAGGAAAGGGATTGCAGCATGACAAGATCCTGTGGAGCATGCTTTTCTTTTTTTCTTCCCTTCTCTTTTATGTGCAGGTTTATGTGCTTTATGATGAATAAAGACAAGCATTTTAAAAAATAAAATAAACGATTTATTTTTCTATTTTTTTCCTACTGTGTTCATATAGCTTTTTGCAAAGTTCAAAATAGTACTTCTCACTATCTTTTGCTATCTTCCTAGCTTCTTGACTTCTAACATTCAACATATAATTTTTAATTCATTCTGAAGAGGGCTTTAAGTGGAGGGGAAAAGTGACTTTATTATCCTTTCTTTACTGACCTAGTTTTTGTCAATTTAAACTTATTTCCACAGTTGTGAACTTGTTGAATTCTCAAATAAGTAACCAAAAGATAGCATATAAAGAGTGGGAGTTTTTTTTATTGTTGTTGTTGAAATAATCCAAAGATGGGCACAGAATGCTATGAGTTTGAAAAGGAAGTGTCTGGGAAAAGGAAAAGGGAAGGAAGAAAGCAGAAGACCTAAAAAAATTATCCAAGAACTTTCTATACAAAAAAATTTCAAAGGAGAACCATACTGGTAAAATAGAAATTGATGGATGAATGAATGAGGCTATTAAGAAGAGTTTGTAGAGGCTGCAGGAAATAGGATAATTTGGTCAAATAGAGAAGTCTTACAGAATATCTAACATTAAAATAATTGGGAAATAAAGACAGTATAAGCATCAGATTTTTTATAAGGTAGTCCAGGTATTTAAGGCAAAGTGTGGGGAAGAGGAAACACGTTAGTCCTCAGTCTCTAACTCATAGAAGAGTTAGAAAGCTGTCTGCCCAATAATATGGGAAAAATCAGTTTATCAGAAGGTAAATGGGAAGAGCAGAAGTTTATAATTCCACTGACAGATAGACTGTCAGCAGAGCAGAAAAGCCAAACACATACAAAATAATTTCAGATGAGAAATGACCAGAGGCACCTGTTGTGTGGGCAGTGTCCTGGATCTATGTTAAGAACTAGGTATGAACCCAAGTTCTACTCCTTACCAGCTGTGTACCCTGGAATAGTTTACTTGCTTTCTCATCATGATCTAAAATTGAGAATGAAACTGGGTTGTGATGATCCAGAGAGAAAGTACATAAAAGAGGTTATTAAAATTACAAAGGAAAGTAGACGATGGGAAATAGAAGATAGGAGGAAATAAAAGTGAGAATTAATTTTGTTAATAAGATATTGATAATGCTCAGTGTCTGTTGGAGATAATTTTCTTGGTGCCAGTAAAAAGCTGTGTATACCAAAAACAATTAAAGAAATTCTCTGAGGGTGCCAGGTGTTATACTAAACGATCCTAGTGTTAAAAGACAGTTTCTTAGAATTTCGTGTTTGTGACATAAATAATCATGTAGATAGAGTAATAACTTCATAAAACATACACTGTAGTTCAAATGTTTCCCCCAGATGCATGCATTGGAATGGAATTAAGAGAGTGAAAACTTGGGATCAGCAGTTAGCATAATGGCTATGTCACTGAACTCTCACGTAGTCAACCGCAGTTCGAGTTCCAGACCTGGTGGCTTAAACTCACGCCGGGCGCGTGTGCATGTGCTCAAGATCCCGAGAGGAGAATGGAGGAGAAGGGATTGCGGCATGGCCATCCCCCCTGGGGGGTGATTTCTCTCTTTCCATCTCTCTGTCTCTCTGGTGAGCACACGCACACTATAGCAAAAACCTCGCAAAAAAAAAAAAAAAAAAAAAGAGTGAAAACTTGATACAATTATGGTGTCAACATTTGGGGCTTTGGGAAGAGATTAGTGATTGAGTGGGTAAGGCAGAGCCCCCATGATTGAGTTCTGGGGAGATTTATCAGAAGAGAAAATGATACAGTCAGGGACCCACAAGGAACAGAGACGACATTCTCTTTTCACTTGCCCACATCCTTTCTGCTTCAGTTGGCCATGTGGTGAAGCTGCCCCATACCTTTGGACTTTCCAGGCACCAGAATTGTGAGTCAAATAAGAATCTATTCTTTATCATTCACCCACACTCAGGTATTTCTGTAAGCAACACAGTGATAAGACTAAGATAGTATGTGTGAAGTCCTATGATATATCTCATATATAGTATATGGCACAGGAACAGGTTTGGATTGGGGACTAGGAGGGGAGTTAGATATAATAACTGGCTATTGTTTTAATCACATTGGTGCACAAAAAACCATTCCCAAAAGTCAATAATTATAATAATTAGCATATCATTTTCTTACTCATAGGTTTGCAATTGGTGGGGCCAGTATTGAGGTCAGCTGAGATTAACCGAGCTTAGCTTCAGAAGCTGTGGATAAGATTAAGGTCCTTTTTTCTTTTTCTTTTTAAATTTTAATTGCCAGAGTATGTGCACTTGATAGAGAGAGACAGTGAGAGAGAGAAAGCACCCCAAAATGGGGCATGGTCATGTCACAATCTCTTCTCCTGTTAGGATTTTGGGCACATGCTCATGCACTCTGTTTTTCAAGCCTCTGAAGCCAGGATTTGAACTGTGTTGGAAATGTGAAATCTGGCTCCTTTAACTGCTAGACTATGAGACTAGCCCAGGGCTCAGTTCTTTTCCACATGTCTCCTCATTTAGAAGCAAGGACTTCTTTGAGGAAAAGCCTCACAGTAGATAGTGAAGGCTCAAAAGGGGTGAGTGGAAACTTGTCATAACATGTAAGACCTCATTTTGGAACTGTCCATCCACTACTTCTGCTGCTAATCCATTCGTTAAAACAACTCACATGACCAAGCCTAACTTTGATGGGGCAAGGAGTATATTCTCTCTACAGTGGGAGTCACTGCAAAGTTACAAGGATGTCAAAGTATTATCTTATTTTAGGAGAATGAAGAATTGGGAGAAATAATTCAACCTATCATATGTCTACATAAAGACATGTAAGTAGCAGTATTCATAATAGCCAAAAACTAGAAACAATCCTCAAATGTCCATCGACCATAAAATAGATAAACAAAGTATTCTATAGCCATAGAATAAAATAATAATCTTCAATAATAAAGAATGAAGTTCTGATACTTTTTCCAATGTCAGTGACAGACATTATGTTAACAAACAAACAAAAAGCAGACACAAAAGACTATATAATGTATGACTTTGTTATGTAAGATGTTCATAAAAGGAAAAATCTATTGAGGTAGAAAGTAAATTAGTGTGGGGCCAGCAGGTGGTATGGTGATTAAGGGTGCTGGACTCCCATATGATCAACTGCAGTTCAAGTTCGAGACCTGGAGGCTTCTTTTCTCATTTTCTCTCTCTCCTCCCTCTTTCTTCCTCTCTCTCTCCCCCTCTGGTTAAATTTAAATAAACAAATAAAGTTAAATAAAATAATTTTAAAAAAGAAAAGAAATTAGTTGCTGACTAGAGTAGGGCTAGGGATAAGGGAGGGATATTTGATTGGTGTATTGGAAAAATTCTAAGATTGGATTGTGGTAATGTTCAACTCTGTAAAATACTAAGTCATTGAATTGTACACATAAAATGAATGACTGTTATGGCATGTAAGTTATACCACAATATAATTATTAAAGACAGAAAGAAAACTAGTGGCAAAAATGTCCTTTATTCTCTCTCATGGTGCCATAGTTTGCATATGTTCCTCAAATTTATATATTGAAAACTTAATCCCCTTAGGAAACAGTGTTGGAAGGTTGAGCCGAATAAGGTGATTGTGTCATGAAGATGAGATCTTCATGAATGAATTAATGGATCCTCTGTACTCATGAATGGATTAAAGTCACTATCACCAAGAGTGGGTTTGTTACTGAGGGAGTGATTTTGTTAACAAAGGCAGTTTCCTCTGTCTCCTTCCCTCTTGGCACGTGATGCCCTCCACCATATTATCATGTAGCAAGAAGGTCCTTACCAGATGCCAGGGCTAGGCTCCTGGAATTCTCAGACTCCAGAACCAGGAGCTGAATAATTTTTTAAAACATAAATTACAAAGTCTCAGATAATCTGTTAGAATAACAGAAAACAGACTAAGAGTCAGAATTTCTTTCAAGATCCAATGATACAATGTTTATAAAGTGTCTGTCATAGGAATTGGTACATGGTAGGTACATAATTTGTTTAAAGAATGATTTTATTTAATTTTATTCATCATCATTGTTATTATTTTAATTTGACCAGAGGGAAACAGAGACACACAGAGAGAGAGAGAAGAAAAATGAGAAAGCAAGCCACCAGGTCTGAGACTTGAACCATGGTCGGCCACGTGGGAGTCCAGTGCACTTCACCACTACACCACCTGCTGGCCCCTGTAGGTATACAATTAATGGTGGCCATTATTATTATTCTTTAATATCAATGGACTGGCATTATGTAAAACGAGTGAGTGGAAGCATGGCATGTTAAGAAGGCCAGTGGTTTGGAGTAACAGGAAGAAAGATTTTCTGTAGGAGAATGGTGATAGAGATCCTGCCCCAGGTGACTGACCTGGGATGTGGTGGAGGCTTTAATGAGGACTTGGCTCAGTCTGGCTGCAGAGTAAATATCTGCCTCCTGGAGAATGAGTCATATGAAGCTCAGTTTGGGGAAGGTCCTAAGTTATAAAGCCTAATTATTGATTACTGAGGAAAAACAGAAGAAGCTTACTTGTGAGTTTGAAAAAGTATGTGTATTTCTTTCATGAGAGAGAGAGAGAGAGGAGAGAGAGAGAGAGAGAGAGAGAGAGAGAGAGAGAGAGAGAGAGAGAGAGAGAGGAGATAGCTTGCCAGGATCTTGTGCCTTGATCTACCTGCAGTTTCCCAGCCCACCAGGATTACGACTATGCAAAGGTGCACTCGTGTGTTCAGGTTGACCTGAGATCCATATCTAGGCCTCCCTTGTGTCCCAATCATCACAAAGCATCATTTCACTGCCTGGCCAATATAGCTGCACTACTCGAATGTTTGAAATGAATTTACCTCAAGGAAATATTGCCCAACTCAGTATGAAAATTGGATTGTCCTCGTGAAGTGTGTGAGGAGAATCATTATTAGAGCCCAGACTAGACATCCTGTGCTCTTTCGCTGGAAATATGTGTAGACTTTCTCTGATGTGGTTAGAAGTTCATCTAAGTTATTATGATCCTCCAGGTAGTGGCAGATTGCAATGGATCAAGGACAGAAGATGCATTGCCCTCTGCCAAGTACATGCCTCAGGGACAAAGGATTGTATAGGAGGGAGACAAATATGTGTTCTAGAAGTGGCTCGAGACGCACCTGGGGGACCAGCGGGCGGAATGCACTTTCACATGGATGACTGTAATTCAAGTTCTGGACCTGGTGGTTTGCTTTCTCACTTTCCCTTTCTCTCTGTCTCTCTCTGGTTAAGTTAAAACAATAATAATACTAAATAAAATTAAAATAAATAACTCTTAAAAAACAAAAATGCACTCGGGTTCAAAGTGGAGCCAAGAAATGAAATGTAGTGTAGAATTTGAGGCCTGAGCATGCTGCCAGGCAGGTATATGGTGGAAGGAGGATAAAGCTGCCTTTGCGTGCTGTTCAAGGTCCCCTGGAGGTTAAAAAAAGCACATAGATCAATACGCATCGACAGGGAAAGGCACTCTTATTATACAGTTGAGTGAAAAAAAGCAAGTTACAACATTCTATGTGTGGTATGATCTAATTTACATAAAACTGTTCATATACATGTGTAATGTACTACACCTCGTAGCAGGTACATTTGTTTACTGTATACTCCCCAATTAAAATGTATGCTCCAAGAGAGCTGGGCTGTGCTTTGTTCCTGGAATATGGTAGGCTCTCAACAAATACCTGTTGGTAGAAATTAGTAATCCCTAGAAGAAGAACACGCAGTACACTGTTGTGTTCTCACTGGAGAGTGTAAATATGCATGTTCACCAGTGTTTGTATATATGCATATGTTGAGAAAGGTGTTTGGGATCAGTTGGCAAAGATTATGGGGAGGAAAGGGCTGGAAGCAAATGTCAGCAATGAGAATTCAGGGACTAAAAAGAATGAAGGCAGCAGAGGCAGTAGAGAGATCATGATTGGGGCAACCCGAGATGGTGAGGACAGGGGAACTCCATTGCATTTGGAAAGAATCAGGAAAGAAATCTTGTTCTCTGGATTAAACACAATAGGAAAGGAAAGAGAAGAATGCAATGAAGGAAAGGCATTAAGTCTGCAAGATACATGAGAGAATTTGACTTTGTAATGCAAGTTCTGTGAGTGTGCTCTGCTCACGCCTGCCTCTAGTCAGTAGCACATGCTTCTTTCTTTGCTAGGACGCTCCTCATCCCTATTTCTATTTAACCAGCATCTTTTCTTCCTTCCACTCAAAGCTTAAATGTCATTGTCTCTAGGCAGCTTCTTCTGTTTCCCTTCCCTCCCCTGACTGAGGCTGGGCTAGGTGCTCCTTTTGTGTGTTCCTAGAGCATCTCACACTTCCTCCGATAACTCGTGCCAGAGGGGATTGTCACCACCACTCATCTGTCTTGTTCACTAGACTATGAACTCCTTGGGAGTAGAAGTGTGTCCTACTAATTCAGGGTTTGGAGCCCTACACAGTAGTTGGCTCATGGTAGACACTTAATAAATCTTGGTGAGCAAATTATTGAATGAATGATGTGAATTTGTTACTGATTAAATGGAAATTTGAATTTGGAATTAGAGATCCTTAACTTAAATCTTGACCCCTCTATCTTCTGGCTTTATGACTATAGACAAGTCACTTAACTTCTAAGGGGCTTACTTTTCTCAATTGTGAAATGGGATTGTACTTTTTTTTTAAAAAAAAAGAATTATTGATTTTATTTATGATTATTTTAAAATTTGCTATAGGCCACATATGCTCATTGGAGAAAGTGAGAGAGAAAGTGAGAAAGCAAGCTGCGAGGTCAAGATCTCAAACCTCAGTTGGCCTTGTGAGAGTCCAGAGCTTTAACCACTGTGCCACCTGCTAGCCCCAGGGATTGCACTATTTATTCTACAGGCCACATTACCTTCGCTCTGTTTTTACTACGCCTAACCATGTCTGGCCATAGGTTTGGGGGGCATAAAATATTATTACAGGTAGTAAAGCTCTTTGTGAAATAAAAAATGATTTGTTTTAGAGATATTTTTGCTATAGAGAGCATGCACTCACTAGAGAGACAGAGAGAGACAGAAAGCAAGAAATCACCAACCAGGGAGGATGGCCATGCCGTAATCTCTTCTCCTCCAGTCTCCTCTCAGGATTTTGGGCATGCACACACATGCACCCAGTGTGAATATTTTTCTTCTAAATTTATTTATTTTATATTCATTCACTGTACATCATCACAGCATACAAAATGAGATTTTTCATCCTGAATACACTGCATATTGGCTTAATCAAGGATATTACCATACAGGTTATCATTACCAAATAATTTTCCATTTCTTGTTTTTTATATATTTTGCTCTTTTTCTTCTCCCTTGATTCCCTACTTCTCACTCTTTGTCATTTTCCACCCTCCTCCCACTGTCTCTAGTATCTACAATTGTTTTCCATGGCTTTCCCCCCCCCCCACATTTATTGATTTACAAAATATCTTAATTAATCTAAATACTTTCGATAGCAAGTTAAGCTGATATATACGTATCTGTGAACACATGTCTGACTTTAGGCATAAAACAATGAGTAGAATGAACATACTATAAAGTAGCACCTAGCTGAAGCTATATAGCTTACTGTGGTCATTAAATAGTTTTTAAGTATTTTTTAATTTCAAGAAAAGCAGTTTTGGCTTTAATAAATCAAAATAAAAAACGTTAAGAGAAATTTGCTTATGACTTAAAACTAGGAAAAAGATTAGGATTTTGTTGAAATAATAGATAGATGAACCTATCAACAGCTCAAGATAAGACAAAATTCCTGAAATCTGGGAAACAAAACATAGAAGAAAATCAGTAATATTTTAGTCAAAAGTCATAAAATTCTATTTCACCAGTTCAGTCTCATGTAATTAATCTCTCTTCTGTTGTGGTCTGATCTTTCTGGAAGTTAACATTCAACTCCTGACTTGTCCTGACAATTAAGTTGACCATTTTCTTGATTGTTTTTTGAACTCTTCTTTCTGTGTGTCTGACTTTAATTTTCCTGGTATAGCACTCCCTCTAGGGCTTCTTGAAGAGCTGATCTGGTGTTGGTAAATTCTTTCATGTTTTGATTATCTGAGAGTGTTTTTGCCATTTCTTCTCATCTGAAGGATAATCTCACCAGGTATAGTATTCTCGGTTGAAATTGTTTTTCACTTAACATTTTGAATGTATTTTCCCATTCTTTCCTTGCTCTCATTTTTTCTGATGAGAGATCTACTGTTAGTCTGATGGGATATCCCTTGTAAGTAACTTGACGTTTTCTCCCCTTCCAATTTTAGTATCTTGTCTCTATCTGTGTTTTTGGTCAATTTGGCTATGACGTGCCTTGGAGAATATCTTCTTAGGATGATTCTATGTGGGGTCCTCTGTATTTCCTGGGTCTGGATAGTTGAATGCCTTTCTAAGTTTGGAAAGTTTTCTTCCAACATTTCATGGAATAGATTATCAATGCCCTGATTAGTTTCTTCACCCTCTGGGATACTGATTATCCAGATGTTTGGATATACGTTTCTCATATATTACTATTTTTTGGGCTATTTCCTCAGTCTTTTTAGTGAACTTTTCTAGATCAGAGGTTCTGTCTTCTACATCTGAGATTCAATCTTTTTTTTTTGTTTTTAAAAGAATTATTTTATTTAACTTTATCTATCTATCTATCTATCTATCTAATCTATCATCTACATCTATCTATCTATCATCTATTTATTTATTTTAATTTGACCAGAGAGGGTCAGAGTGAGAGAGAGAGAGGGAAAGTGAGAAAGTAAGCCATCAGGTCTGAGACTCGAACCACAGTCGGCCATGTGGGAGTCCAGTGCTCTTAACCACCATGCCGTCTGCTGGCCCCCATGAGGTTCAATCATATGCATGCTCTAATCTGCTTCTCATACTTTCAGGGAAGACTTTGATTTCCTGTATGACAGCCCTCATCTCTAATAGTTCTGTGATTCTGTTTTATGGTGTGTACTTCCTCTTTTAATTCATACAAGAACTTCCTCACCTCCTGGAACTCACTGTCTCTTTTCTCCTGCATCTTCTGGAGTTCGTTGTCTCACTTCTCTTGTATCTCTGTTAGCTTTGTCACAATGAATATTCTAAATTCTTTTTTTAAGAGTTTTTTTTTTTCCTTCTATAGGGCACGTGCACTCGCCAGAATGACAGAGAGAAAAGAAAGCGAGAAATCAACCCCCAGGAGGGACGGCCACACCACAATCCCTTCTCCTCCATTCTCCTCTCTGGAGCTTGGGCACACAAGCACATGGGCCCAGCATGCCTTTAAGCCACTGGGTCTGGGATTTGACTACATGGGAGTCTAGTGACATAGCCATTACACCAATTGCTGGTTCTGAATATTCCAAATTATTTATCTGATATTTCTACAAGTTCCATTGTACTATCTGTAGATGATGAGTTGTTGTTTTTTTCCTTTAGGGGAGAGATATATTCTTGATTTCTCATATTTCTTATGCCTCTGTGGTGGTTTCTGGTAACCTGATGGATTATACATTTCTTCCTAACTTCTTGAAGATAAATCTGAGTGTTCCGAGGCATGCAGGAGGAGTTGATTTGCAATCTCTCTGCAGTTCCATCTTTCTCCCTTTGTGCAGCAGATACACTGGTAATTAATTGATAATTATTCTGACCCTAATAGTATTCAGATGTTTGGTTATTGTGCACCTAGACCTGTCTAGATGCTCAGTGTATGGAGGCTGAGTAGCAAAGTGATAAAGGTGACAGAAAAAGGGAAAGGAGAAGAAAACAAAGAAAGAAGAAAAAAAGAAAGAAAAAATAATAATTAAAAAAGAAAAGAAGAAAACAATTTTTTAAAAAAGTAAAAAATGAAAACCACTCAGTGCAGTTACAGCTCAAATGTAGATAGATGACTTCTCAAAGGGCCTGTGTTTTGCTTCTCCTCAATAGGGGTGGGGGGAGGTGAGAATTAGCAAGATAATGGAGAATCAGAGAGTCAAGAAGTACTTTACATTAAAAATAAAAAAATAATTTTAGAAAATTAAAGAGAGACAGAGAGAAGAATACAAAGGGTACTCTACCACTCTAGATCTTGGGGTCTGGAGGGTGAAGTCTGAGCATAAAATCTTCAGTTTTCCTAGTCCCTGAAAGAGATTGCTCACAGCTGAAATGTCCCCCACATGATTTTTAAATTGTCAAGCCTGGAACAACGATCAAGTACATGGGAGTCCAGTGATGTAATCATCTGGCCATCTGTTGGTCCTGAGAAAGAAATTTTAATATATAAAAATATTTACAATAAACATCTTAAAATTTAAATAAGTTGCAATAAATAATGGTAGCATCTCTGTTTTTAAAGAATTACTGATTTCATTTTATTTATTATTATTTAGAAGAATTGATTTTACTTAATTTATTATTTAGAATGATTTTTTTTAGAATTATTGGTTTAATTGTATTTATTATTATTATTATTATTATTATTATTATTATTATTATTATATTTGGTATAGGGCACATGAACTCACTAGAGAGAGAGGAAATGAGAGAGAGAGAGTGAGAAAGCAAGTTGCCAAATCTAGGGTTCGAGCTGCTGTTGGCCAAATGGGAGTCTAGTACCTTAACCACCATGCCACCTGTTGGCCCCTTCTACATGTTTTTTAAAGTGTTTTTGACAGTTTAGAACAATGCTGTCTATAAAACTTTCTACGATGATATACCATTTTATCTTTACTGTCCAACTTAGAAACCACTAGCTGTGTATAGCTATAAATGTGACTACTACAACTGAGAAATTTAATCTTAAATTTTATTTAATTTATTTAAACTTAAATAGCCACATGTGACTAAAGGCTATCTAATTGAATAGTATGGACATAGACCATTTCCATTAGACAAATAGTTCTATTTTTAAAGTTCTATTTTAGCATTAATATTGATGATGGAAAAACTCACTCAGCTTCACAGGACAGGTAGATATCGTAAACATCAGAAATAGTTAGATGTTGGGTTGGGACCAGCAGGTGGCATGGTGGTTAAGGTGCTGGACACTCCCACATGGCCAACCATGGTTTGAGTCCTGAACCTGGAGGCTTCCTTTATCCCTTTCTCTCTCTCTCTGGTCAAATTAAAATAAATGAATGAATAAATAAAATTAAATAAATAATAATTAGAAAAATAAAGAAATAGTTAGATGTAAGACTGATGGGAATAGCATTTACCAAACTAAAAGTCATTCCCATTTATTTGTACAAACCTTGGATTTGGATAGAAGATGCGAGTTTGGGACCAGCAGTTGGCATAATGGCTATGTCGCTTGACTCCCATGCAGTCAACCACGGTTCAAATCCTGGACCTGGTGGCTTAAACTCCAAGCTCCAGAGAGGAGAATGGAGGAGAAGGGATTGCTATGTGGCCATCCCCCCCCCTCCCGGGGGGGGGGGTGATTTCTCACTTCCTGTCTCTCTCTGTCTTTCTGGCAAGTGCACACAACATATAGAAAATAAAATCCTCCCCCCACAAAAAAAGAAGATGCCAGTTTAAATTTCTAGGTTAATACCCTGAGATATTTACCAGTATGGAAGAAACAGCTGCCTCATAGCCACAAAGTCCCTTTTGAAACCTAACATGTACCTCTTACCTATACACTTAGTTTTCTACTGAAGTAATTTGCCTATCTACTCAATAATAAAAGGAAGAAGTAAGGCTATTTTGATCATTCCTATTGAATCTATGGTTCAATCACCATTTCTAAGGAAATTGATGAGAATAATATCCAAGTCAACTGATTCAATGATCTACATTTTTTGCATGTTGGATGATCTACATTTTTTGCAAATCAGAGAATCTGTTAATAATATTTAAGGACTGATAGAAAGGCTTGCAGTTCTCACTTCAAATTTCATAATACCAATATGGAAACCTCTGAAGAATCGCTTCTATGCAAAGTCTAACTTTTCTCTAAAAATCATGCTATTTCTATAGATGTCACTTTTGAAAAGAATTATTTATTTATTTAATTCCATTTACTATTATTATTATTATTTTATTTTATTTTATTTTTTAAATTTGACCAGAGAGAGACACTGAGAGAGAGAAATGGAAAAATGAGAAAGCAAGTTGCCAGGTCTGGAACTCAAACTGTGGTCGGTCATGTGAGAATCCAGTGCCTTTAACCACCACGCCACCTGCCGACCCCAATAGATGTCACTTTGAAGATGTTACTCATCACATGGCATCAATAGCAAAGAAAGACCAGCTCTTTCTTTATTGTTTTCTGACATGAATGTCCTTCTGAAAATTTTGTCGGTGTGTTCTGCTGAGGAAAATAATAGAGTCAAAATAAAGGGAGAATCTTGAAAGAAGCTTTTTCCCACTGTGTTATCTATTTATAATCACCCTTTGTTGTTTGAGTAGCAGACACACTGAGGCCAAGCTTATCCAAAAGAAAGTGGAAAATTCAGAGAGCTCAACAAGATAGATGGGAAAAGATCTACACACTGGCAGTTTAGAGTTCTTCTGCTATAAGCACAGATCATAAACATAAGACTGTCTATTAGCTTTCTAGTGCCTCACTCTTTAATATGAGAAGATAACCAAAGACTACTAGACATTTGAGGAAAATCTCTCATATGCAATATGAAGACCAAAATAAAGAACTAGAGAAAAGAAAGTATAGAACACAGAGGCAATACAGAGTAAACCAAAGGAAACTTAAGAATGACAATAGAACCATATGCTTAAATATCCTCAGAGAGAGTAAGAAGATATTATGTTTATGAAACAAGAACAGAAGGTCAATAAAAATGAAACATTCAGAAAAAATAGTTCTTAGAAATTAAAATATGAAAGTAGAAATGAAAAATTCAATAAAGGTTTTGGAAGACAAAATAACAAAATCGGCAAAAGGATAAAAAAATAGAGAATAAAAGAGAAGGAATAGAAATATAGAAGATAATAATAGAAGAGCAGACCAAGAAATCCAAAACCTCAAGAGAAACATCTTCATAAAGGGTGCAGAAAAGTTGGAGAAGACCAAATAATTATCTCAAGGCAATTTCCTATGACCACAGGACATAAGTTTTCAGGCTGAAAGGGCCTTTGAGAGCCTACTCAGTGTAGAGAAAAAAAATTACAAAGCTTATACAAAGTCGTGTTATCATACAATTTCAAACCCTGAGGATAAAGAGAATATATTTAAAACTTATGAGAAGATCAGTGGCTCACATAGAAAGAATCAAAATCAGAATGAATTCAGATTTCTTCACAGCCACAGTACACACTAAAAGAGGATAGAGAAAGATGATTTTCAATCTAAATTTCTATACCCAGCCAACTTGTCAAAAAATGTGAAGGTAAAATAAAGACGGTTTTCAGTATTCAGGTTTCAATTGACCAGTCACATATCATTTCAAGGAAGCCACTAGAGGATAGGCTCCTCCCAGATGAGAAACCCAATCAAAACTGGAGATACAGGGGACCAGCAGTTAGCGTAATGGCTATGTCGCTGGACTCCCACATAGTCGACTGCGGTTCGAGTCCCGGACCCGGTGGCTTAAACTCACGCTGGGCGCGTGTGCGTGCGTGCCCAAGATCCTGAGAGGAGAATGGAGGAGAAGGGATTGCGGTGTGGCCATCCCTCCTGGGGGGTGATTTCTCGCTTTCTTTCTCTCTGTCTCTCTCTGTCTGTCTGGCGAGCGCATGCGCCCTATAGCAAAAAACCTCTCAAAAAACCCAAAAAACAAAAAACAAAAACAAACAAACAAACAAAAAAACTGGAGATACAAGGTTCAGTAAAGTGAGAACCTAACCAAGGAGAGAAGTAAAAGGAATTTTTAGGATGAAGGTCCCATTACCATGACTGTCCACAGGAAAAGAGAGCAAACGGCTGGGAGTAGATAAAAACAAAACAAAACAGCCGTGGGATAGATAGAAGGGAAAGTACTGCTGGAATTACGGTTTTGTCAAAGACTACTGAGATAAATTAGCGAGAGTGCACAGAGAACTAAGCAAAAACAATAAGAGCCAAGACAAATGCATGAAAAAGAAAAGACAAATAAAAAATAAAATATAAAAGATGAAAAAGAAAATATAAAGACAAATATAATTCTTTATTATAATATTATATGAGCATAATTAGTAAATTCAGACACAAATTTTGATATTACCATATGGGAAGGTTAGGAAGGGGTAAAAGGGGTTGCATTTAACATAAAGGCATCTAGTGAGTGGCTTGAAACTTAGTTGTCCATAGTAGCAAGTCAATAGACAATATCTTACCCTGAAATTCAAGCAACAACAATAATAAGTATATCACATAAGTAGCATATAATCATATCATATCATATATCATATCATCATATCATTATCATATAAATAATATAGAGAGGGAACCAGCAGATGGCGTAATGGTTATGTCTCTGGACTCCCACCATAGTTTTGAGTCCTGGACCCAGTGGTTTGAAACTAATGCAGGGCATGTGTGTATGCATGCCCAAAATCCCAAGAGGAGAATGGAGAAGGGATTGCAGTGTGGCCATCCCCATTGCGGGGATGATTTCTGGCTTTCTGTCTCTCTGTCTCTCCAGCCAGTACATGTGTCCTATAGCAAAAATCTAATAAAAAATACAGAGAAAAATATCAAAATAAGAAGTCAGAAGAGGCAAAAGTGGTTGCACTCTGTGGGTGGGACTCTGGAGTGTGGAGGAGATAATCAGGGGACTCTAGTTTTCCTTTACAAGCCTAGCAAAAATTTCAACTTTCGTTTTGTTTAGGTTTTTCCCATAGGGCTCGTGGTCTTGCTGGACAGAGAGAGGAAAGGTGAGAAATCACCCTCCAGTAGGGATGGTCACACTACAACCCCTCCCAGAATTTTGGGCACACATGGACATGTATCTGGTGTGGTTTTTAAGAATCTGGACCGAGGACTAAAACTGCGGTCAACCATGTGACCACACCATGCCACCTACTGGCACCCCAAATTTTAACTTTTTAACTTAATACATTATCACCAGAATTTTAAAAAGCAAAAGAGCAAAAGGTGGTGGGAAATGAATGCTGGATTTTTTATTAGGAGAGTGACAAGATCATAGCAACGCTTTTGCGGGAGGAGGTCCTCCTATGTTGAGTGGGGCTGAGTCAGTGAGGTGGTGGATCAGCTCAGTAAGGAGGACTTTGACGTTTCCCAGACAGCACACACTGAGGCCCTAAGTTAGAATGGGTCAAGAAGGAAAGGGAAAGAAGGAAAAAGAGAATGAATCTGAGCTGCTCTGTAAGAGTTGAATACATAAGACTTTGCCTTCCAAAACTGAAGTTAGGAAATTAATTTTTGGAGCAAAATGCAGGATCATATGCTGTCCTTACAAAGTTTAAATTTGATAGCTTCAGTCTAACATTCCAGATAGTTGCCAAGTTAATATTATTTACTAGGCTTATTTAAAATACACGCACAGTGAAAATCTGAATAGTATAAAATACAAAGAAGAGATAGTAAATTTCCCTTCTAATTCAGTCCCCATATACCCTAGTTCTTATCCTCGGAGACGATCATTCACCAATTTCTTGATCTTTTCTCCAGCAATTATCGATGCACGAAGGATCTATGCTCAAAGTAGCAGAGACTATAAATATCCTCTTTGTTTTAACACAAACACATCATGCCCACTGTTCAACACCTTATTCAGCACCTATTTTCTCTCTACAATATATTTGTTTACTCAGTCATATTTCTTGAGCATCGTCTATATGCCAGGCACTGACAGGTGATAGGAGCTCTGAACTATTCCAGAGATCCTGCTGTATACACGTATGTGCACCTGACTTAGTCTTCATACAATCCCTGGCATCTAATAGAGTTGCACCACCATTTCACACACCAACCTTCCTGAGGAATTCACAGACATTGAGGGTATTTTGAGTTTGAGGTGATCCTCGCCATGCTAGTATTCCTCACAGCTCTGTGCCACCTGAAAATTTGATTTCTATGTCTCCTAGATGTTTGAGACACTGAATGAAGTGCTGAACTATATAGAACTACTTCGCACTGTACAAGAGACTCTCCAGAACTTTGCTTGGAGGTCTAAATTTTTATTGTGGAGATGAAACCAACTTGAACCAACTTTCTGCTAAGTAGTACTCTCTATTCTCTCTCTAAACCTCTGAGGAGTTGCCCCATTTTGCAGAGTTAGGCTGGTAGCCAGCTCTGGTGTTTCTAGAAGATCCTGCTGCTTTTAGCAATTGAGATTTGTTTTTGCCCCCATTTATTCCAGTGTACTTGCTACTGTAATGAAGTCAATTAACTAAATATCGTGCAAGCCAATGAAATACTAGTGTGAAAAGGAGAAGTTGTTTATATGGAAACTGAGCCAAGTGCTTTTAAAACGTGAGAGGCCAGCAGGTGGCATGGTGGTTAAAGGCATTGGACTCCCACATGGCCGACTGCAGTTCAAGTCCTGGACTTGGCAGCTGGCTTTCTCATACTCCCACATTCCTCTCTGGTCAAATTAAAAAATAAATAAAGTTAAATAAAATATTTTTTAAAAAGAATTTGAATAGGCTAGGTCACTTAAAAAACAAAAACCAAAAAATAAAAAAAATAGAACTGCCCATTTAGATGTGGGTAAGAATCCTTTCTCAGCATGTCGGCAAAGATCAAATGTGTTTGTAGGTGAAAAAATTGATGAAAATGACTTTAAAAAAAGTTATAATTAGTAGTGAAATTGCAAATGTTTTTAAATTCTTCCTTTGCTTAAAAATAAAGTCCTGGAGATCATAGAAGATTTATCAAAGGTGTGCTTTTATTTTTTTTGCAAAAAATGATCAAAACACAGATCATGGCCCCAATAGAAAGATTGACAAATGATTGTACATTTATGTTTTAGCATTAAATCAAGATGAAGTCTAAACGTATCATTTTACTACGATGCTTCACTCCAACCAATTCATTTTTTAGTTAATGAGCCAACTACTAGGGTCAGTAGCATCAGGCTTCTATTAGTTGAGAAATGATGTGAATTCACCTGACATTATCATCATGAAGTCAATCATCATTTCCTTCAAGACAGTCCTAGGGCAGCTGTGTCAGATGCTTATTGGTATCAGAGCTAGCTATGGTGTCTTCAGCATGTTCCTTGATCTGAAAGTGGGAATGATGTCGTATGTTCTGTTCTTTGTAAACTTCTTTGTTCCGATCAATTTCTTCCTTTTCTCGAAAAGGTCACCCTTTATTTTGTGTTGGGGTTTTCAAATCTTTCTAATAAAAGTCCTTCTAGCTGGGATGCTGGGCTTTCAATCTGGAAGGGCTGTTGACTTCCATTCATTGCCGTGTCCTCCATCTGTGTGTGGGAACTGGTGGAAGCTCCCTGTGTTTAAATGAAGAAGTTTTACAAACGTGTTTGGACTTGAGCTAAACCGAGGCTGCAATAGCAGAGGAAAAGAGATGCACTAAAATGCAAGCTCTACAGGGCCAATGGCATTTTCCTAGAATTTGACTGTACATAATGACAAGCTTATTGGTCTATAGATACTTAAATATGTCTTTCTACTTTTAAAAAACTATCTGGAGTATTTGCTTGTCTTCTTTCTTCTGGTACCCATCATTTCCAGTATCAAAAAGGGCCTTCCAATGCTCTCTGCCTGCCTGTCTGCCTGTGATTCAGGATTTGGAGATGCAAATTCAGAAACATGAAACAACTGTAGTCTTTCTTGGTATTTTCTAACTCATATTAAGCACAACTACATTGTGATTCTTTTTTCCTCTCCTACTTTCTATTTGAAGAACATTTTACCTTCTAGTTACTTTGGAAATAAACAGTGTGGTGCAGTGGGAAGAGACAGAAATGGAGACTCAATCAAGTCATATTCACACTGTTTTTGACCATGAAAATTTCCCAGCCGGGCCCAGCAGTTAGGAGGCCAGTTACAATTGTGGACACACTCCATGGAAACAGCAGGCATGGCCCTCCTTCATTTTATTTTCTCCTATTCTCTTTAAGAAGACTCCCTACTCTGGTGCTAAGAGTCCAGTCTCTAAGTTCTTACTGGCCAGTTGTTTTCTCCCCACCCTGTCATATTCTGCCACTTCTTTATTCCTTGGCTCTTTTTTCTATCTCCTTTGAATTATTTTATCTCTGGCTTAGTATAAGGTAGAGATAAAATAATTTATCTGGACACTAGTATAATTACTACTGTTTTTAATCTTACTGTAGTATGGTGACTGGTGGAGCAAAACTTTTCTTTTTTCAAGGAAGAAAAAAATAATATTTGAAAGTGGTCCATGTTCACTGCTTCTTCAGTTAGAGCACAGCAAGTCACCTTTTAGTTGGTTAGCCTGTTGTTTTATTTTTTTTCTTTCTCCTTGGAGAGAGAGACAAGGAGAGAGAAAGTGAAAAAGCACCCATAGTGGGGAATGACCATGATGCAATCCCTTCTCCTTTAGTCTCCTTTCAGGATTTGTGGCATGCACACACAGACACCCAGCATGAATTTTGGCACTCGAACTACACAGTTGGCCTTGTGGGATCCAGCTACCTTATTTACGCCACCTCCTGGCCCTCTTTCTTCTTCTTTTTTTTTAAATTCCAACCATGACTTGAATTATTCTTCTAGTTTATTCATTCATTCAACAACTATTCACGGAGCTCTTCAGTGTGCCATGTCCTGGCAGAGCTAACCATCTTAGGCAAGGCAGACACTAAGCACAGTAAATGAGGAAACAAAATCATTAAGAACAAAATGAACACAGGGCTATGAGAGGTGGCGGGGTGAGGCCACTTTGGAAGGCAGAGTCAGTGTAGCCTGACCAACAGAGAGATGAGATGTGAGCTGGGAAAGAATCAGCCATGGGAAGAGCAGCTCAGGCAAAAGGAGTTCATCATCATGTCCTGGGGGGAAAGAGGTGGATAGTCCAGGAAGCAGCTTACGACCAGTGGGGCTGGAGTCCAGTGAGTGGAGTTGGGAATAAAGCCCAAAGACATGAGGTGTGACAAGGCAGAAGGGCCAGTTAAGTCAGGGTGAAACCATATTTGCATCTCCAAGGTGTTACAGGGTCACACTTGTTAGGTTATTAGTATACCACACAAGAGCAGCTGACATTTAACAATAGCTAATGACAACAGAGCTCCTCCTGATATGCAAGGGGCTATCCTACAAGTATTATGTCTGTCTGTCTTTCTTTCTTTCTTTCTTTCTTTCTTTCTTTCTTTCTTTCTCTCTCTCTCTCTCTCTCTCTCTCTCTCTCTCTTTCTTTTTTTCTTTCTTTTTTTAAATAGATTTTTGCTATAGGGCATGTCCATTTGCTAGAGACACAGAGAGAGACAGAGAGACAGAAAGCAAGGAATCACCCCCCCCCCACACACACACACACAAGGAAGGATGGCCATGCCACAATCTCTTCTCTTCCATTCTCCTCTCAGGATCTTTGGCATGCACACACACACACACACACACACACACACTCACACATGCCCAGTGTGAGTTTCAAGTCACCAGGACTTGAACTGCAGTTAACTTTGCGGGAGTCCAGCGACATAACCATTCCACCATCTGCTGGCCCCAAGTGTTATGTCTCTTACATCATTAATCTTCAAAACATCCCCATGCAGCAGGTATGGTCAATCACCCCTATTTTGCAGATAAAGAAACTGAAGCACACAGAAGTTGAATAACTTGCCAAGCCCGTATAGGAACCACTGAGATTCAGACCTAGTCAGTCTAACTTACGGGCTTGCCCTCTCAATAGTCATGTTTTATGCTGTAGCTTCTGGAGGTGCAGCTAACAAGCCCAAGCAGCTAAGTGTGACCTTGACTGAATCAGTGGCAGGTGGGCAGCCTGGGACAAAGAGAACTTCCGTAGGGAGAGCTCCTGATGAGCTGCTGCAGAAGATAGTCACACTACTCATCACTGGGGGGAGGGAAGGTTGTTACAGTCAAGTCAGGAACCCCAGGAACTGTGACTCAGGGCTTTGGTGGAACAGAAACTAAGGGAGTACATAAACTGGATCAAGTTGAGGATCTTGGAACTTTTAGATATGAAACCTTTCCTTGTAAGCCAGAGACTCTAGACATCATATTGAGGAAAAAATGAGCTTGTGAGTGAGCCCTGAGACGAAGAAGGAGGCTGGGTGTGCTGGCCATTGCAGATGGACACTGACTCATTTTCATGGGTTACGTGAAAGCAAAGATAAGCCCTCATTAATATTTTTTACTGCATAGCCAAAGTAACACAATTTAATGCATACATAATAACTCTAAGTAACAGTTAATCCACATTCAGATTTCCCCAATGATCTTCAAAACGTGTCCTAGAGGGTAGCTTTATCTAATCCAGGATCTAACCCAGGACCACACACTGTATATCTGGATGTTTTAGTCTTCAAGTTTCTTCATTTTCGTTCCTTTCCATTTCCTTGGTTTTGTGTTTTCTGTAACTGAAAGTTAGATTTTAAAACTCCATGATTCGTGCTAAACACTTTTGCCCAGAACATGTCATGAGTGAGCTGTGCTTTTTCTCTGTCATGGCTCCGGTGTGGACACACAGGCTGTCCTTTCTCTGCCAGTGCCCTTCTAGGGGCAAAGTGCAAATTGCCATCTCAAGGAAGACAGGACACCCCAAAGGCAGCTTCAGCTCTTCGGAGGAGTCGGTCTGAGGTGTCAAACCTGTACATTACGTTATATTGCAAGGACCAGCAAAGACAACCATACTTTCAGCTCTCACACAAACGCATACTCAGAATCTGTGTTCCTAGACACCCTGAGTTTCTGTAAAAACTGCACATACCTTCAGAATTCCATCTGGCTTCTGCTTTCTTCACCACCGTTTCCAGCTTCTTCTTCTCCTCTAGCCTCTTCCCAATACCTCTGCTTGTCTTCCAAATTTGTTCTGTCTCCAACTCAGGATTACCCAAATATTTATATAAACATTTCTCCTCAGCATGAGTTATGAATGTGTCTTCTAGAGTTTAAGAAAGGTTATATGCTGTAACATTTCATTTTTTGTTGCTACTTAGTAATTAATTTTTCTCTTAGAAGACATCTTTTTTCAGTTTGGTGACTCATGTAATTTGAAATTGGTGGTATAAATGAATTTTGGATTCTTTCTTTTTTTCTTTTTTTTGGAGAGTTTTTTGCTATAGGATGCCTGTGCTCGCCAGAAAGACATAGAGAGACAGAGAGAGAGAAAGCGAGAAATCACCCCCCAGGTGGATGGCCATGCCGCAATCCCTTCTCCTCCATTCTCCTCTCGGGATCTTGGGCACGCACGCACACGCACCTGGCACGAGTTTAAGCCACCGGGTCCGGGACTTGAACCACCGTCAACTACATGGGAGTCCAGCGACATAGCCATTACACTAACTGCTGGTCATGAAGTTTGGATTCTTAAGGAACATTTGTCTAAATCCACACCCAATCTGTTTCCTCTTTAATGTCCCTCTTCTGTTGTTTAGTTTAGTTGTTTGTTTGTTTGTTTAGCTTATCAAAGAGTGCATGTGAGAGAGAGAGAGAGCGAGAGAGAGAGAGAGAAAGTGAGAAAGCAACACCCTGGGGGGAATGGCCATGCTGCAATCTCTTTTCCTCTTGAGATTTTGGGCACACAAGCACATGCACCCATTGTGTTTTTCAAGCTCTTTGGTCCAGGCTTGAACCATGCTGTTGGCCATTCTGGATCCAGCTGCCTTAACCTCCATGCCACTGGTGTCCCCCTTGTGCTGGTTTGTGTGTGTGTGTGTGTGTGTGTGTGTGCGTGTGTCTGTGGACATGTATGTGTTTGTTAGAGCAGGACCGTCCCTCCAGTTTTAGGTTCTTGAGAACTGCAGCAATTTCCAGGTGATTAATCCTCTCCAGTATGTACTGGGCCCAGGCCTAGAGGGATTCTGGAGAAGCCTATTAAGGGAGGTCCATAGAGAATTGAACTGAAGGATGCTCTGGCTAATGATCCAGAGAGTGTGTGTCTTCATCATTAGTACCTCATGATGACACTTGATGGATGGGGGAGGTTGCCAGGGGACTGTTTTGCTATGCTTTGAGAAGTATAATTGATTTACGATTGGACACAAGTTACTAGTAAGACAACACTTCTGAGAATAATGTATTTATTAAGACTTTTTTAGTCGGGACAGCAGGTGGTATGGTGATTAAGTTACTGGATCCCACTTGACTGACTCTATGGTTTGAGTCCCAGGTATGGAGCTTGAAAATCATGCTCTCTCTGTGTGCGTGCCCAAAACGCTGAGAGAAGAAAGGAGGAGGGATTGTGACTTGGCCATCCTCTCTGGGGAATGATTTCTCTGTTTCTCTCACTTTCACTCTTCTTCTTCCTGTCTCTCTCTGGTGAGTGCACATGCCCTATAGGAAAAATTTTTTCTGATTAATTAATAAGGGCAGTGGTCTGATATATATCTGGAACATAGGCAAGAGTTTGAGGGGCCAATGATAGGAATTAAAAAGATGTAGCTGAGGCCAGCCCTTCTTAAGACCAAAACAGGATAGTGTCTGTAACAGGAGATGCTGCTACCTCTAATACGATGACTACCTCTACTTTGTACCTATTATTATCAACTCTTTTCTCAATCACCTTTTTGGTCTGCTCCTTAAATATCAGGGTCCCCTACACATTGTTTTGAAACTACTTCTGCTTTTTCAATCTTCACTCTCTCCAGGGGGCTCTTTAAAAAAAAAAAGGTTATTTATTTATTTATTTCAAGAGACAGAGAGAGAGAGAGAGAGACAGAGGCAGAGAGAGACAGACACCCCCAACATCTCGCCATGCCATGATCCTCTGCCTAGCCTGTCAGTCAACCAGGATCATGGATAAGCTCAGATCACATATGATCCTGGTCTATTCAAGTCAACCCAGGATCCAAACCCTGGGCCTTCTCATATGGCGACAATACTACCCAACAGCATCCTATGACCTTTCACAGTGGCTGGGCCTCTCCAGAGAATTATCTTAATCACATGCTGTGTTTTAGAGAATGTTGGTGACTGTCTATTCAGTCACCCATCAAACTTCTCTTCTGATTTGTCCCAGCACCTTTACCTCAGCACATCAAAGCTGAACACATTAACTGCTCTTCTTCTCACCTCAAACCTTTAGTTCCTCATATTTCTTACCTTAGACAAACAGTTCTATCCTCTTCCTAGTCGTCTGAGCAAAGGTCTCCAGTGTCATCCTTTCCTCCTCCCACTCTCATACCTCAAGCTCTATTTTCTCCCCCATTGTACCTTTCAATGTGGTTCATTTATTTTCACTCCACTGCCACCTCCTTAGGCCATGACACTGCCTCCCACCTGAACTACCCTAACCTACCGTCAACATAGTTTACACTCATTCAGTGGCTCATCCTCATCACCAAGATCTAGCATTTTCCCTTTGATTTGGTGTAAGAGTGTTTGCGGTGCACATTTCTACTTCTCCAGCTTGATTCTCTAAAGCCTTATCCTCTTGCTACAATTGTTCTCATGTTCTTAGGTATGTCACGGTGTGTCATACACGTGTACATCCTTCTACATGAAATGTCTCCTTTCTGTATCTACTGTAAATTACTATTTATTTTTCAAAACTTGACCTAGATGTCACCTCTTCTGTGAAGTCTTCTGGACCACTAGTTGTTCTTAGAGTTAATTGCTTTGTACTCTGCATTAATTGTATGCCTTGTGTACATTTTCTTTGATTATTATAATTTATGATTTACATGTAATCATTATACATCTTTTTAGGGTGTAGTATAGTTGTTTAAAGTACATATATGGTGTGCAATAAACAAACTGAGGATATAAACATATTCACTATCTTCAACTATTACATTATATTGTGAACATTCAAAATTCACTCTACTGGTTATTTTAGAAGTATATGATAAATTGTCAATAATGTTCTTTACTGAGAAATACAGTTCTAAAGAAAACAAAGTGGTAAAAAAAATCAGACAACAGAAAGTTTCATAAATTAATGAGGGTGGATTTTTGAAAACAAGGTAATCTTAACATAGCCAATAAAAGAAGAATTTGTAATTTCCATGTAGAAAATTGTGGGAGATGAGTCTATAGCCTGAAAAGATATGTGGTATCAATCATCGGTTCAGTTAGAGATAGGTAAAGTCGTACATACCATAGCTCATTAGGAAGAGATAGAAAAGGAAAATTTCTTTTTTTTTAAAGAATTATTTATTTAATTTTATTTATCCATCCATTTATTTTAATTTGGCCAGAGAGAGGCAGAAAGAGAGTGAGGGGAAGTGAGAAAGCAAGCCACCAGGTCCAGGACTTGAACCGTGGTCAGCCATGTGGGAGTGTCCAGTGCCTTAACCACCACGCCACCTGCTGGTCCCCAGAAAAGGAATATTTCTACTCACTCACTGTGAGTTCTTGTAAGATTTGACATTGCACTGTGCATAAAAAATAAGTCTTCAAAAAGGCAAAAACAAAACAAAATTGGAAAGAGATGTTTAAAAGAGAAGACATAAGAAAATCTGTAATTTGGTGATTTATAGGCTTTATAAAGTTTTTGATTTTAGCCTTCAAGTTCATTCCAAAGAAAGGCTCAGCAACTTGTAAAATTTTGTACTTTTCCCCTGTTATCTAGTTTTATACAATGAGTAATGGTTATAATAATATATAAAAACAATATGAAACCTTTTAAGCATTTAGAGGAAGTCTTAAAAGCTTAACAGAAATATTGATTGTAGCACACAATGAAACATGCAAAGTTTGCAGTGTGAATCCAGGCATGTTGACTGCATAATAGAAAAAAAATCCAACTATTTCCAGATTCAACCAAATCCAGAACTGCTGCAATATTTGATCTATAATGACTAGTTTTCAACCAAACCCAGAATTGATGCAAGGTTTTATCTATGAAGTCCAATTTTCAATAAATATTGTGGAAAGCAAAGAAAAAGAAAATATTTCCCAGTTCAGGAAGAAACTAAGAAAGTAGAAACTATTTTTGAGAGGAACCAAATGTTGGATTTAGGAGGCAGACATAAACACAGGTATTATGTTTGTTCATAGAACAAAAAAAAGTTTAGCAAATAAAAACAAAATAGTTTTAATAAATGTAAATATAAGAATCTTTTAGAGAACTGTAAACTTTGTGACCTGAAAATACAACTACTTAAATGAAAAGTTCATAAAATAGAGTCAACAGAAAATTGGAAGTGGCAAAAAGGAAAAATTAGAAGAATCAAAGAGTCAGTATATTTGAAGACAGATAAATTGAAATTATCCATTTCAAGGATAAGAGAAAACATATTGAAGAAAAGTAAACAGTTTTAGAGACATGTGGGATAATATGAAGTGGTTCAACATATGCTATTTAATACCAAAAAGAAAGTAAGAAAGAGATAAAAAATTATTTAAGAAATAATAGCTGAAAAGTTTTTCCAAACAAATAAAAATTTACATATACAAGACTCTTACTCACTGCAAGCAAGATAAATACAAATAAAATCACTACTAGTAAACTACCCAGAAAAAGGTACATCATAGTCAAACTGCAAAATAAAAGAAAAAATTTTCATTTCAACTAAAGAAAATGACACATTGAATAAAGGGGAACAACGATGTAATAAAAGAGCTCAGTTTTCATCAGAAGCAATGGTAAGCAGAAGATATTAGAACAGCATTCGAAGTACTAAAACGAAGAACTGGCAACCAAGAATGTGATATCCAATGAGACTATTCTTTAAAAATCAATATGAAATAAAGACATTTCCATATAAGCAAAACCAGAGAATTTATTGCCAATACACAATAAATAAGAAAGGCTATAAGTTCTTTTTAAAAAATATTCATTTAATTTTATGTATTCATTCATTTATTTTAGAAATGCTATAAGTTCTTATAAGAAATGCTAAAAGAAGGGGACCAGCAGGTGGCGTGGTGGTTAAGGCGCTTGACATTCCCACATGGCCAACCAGGGTTTGAGTCCTGAATCTGGTGGCTTGCTTTCGCACTTCCTCTTTTTCTCACTCTCAACCTCTGTCTCTCTCTGGTCAAATTTAAAAATAAATGAATAAATAAAACAAAGGAAATAATTATATATAAAAAAAGAAATGCTAAAAGAAGTTATTCAGGCTGGAGAGAGATAATACTAAATCTATAGGAAGAAAAGCATGAAATAATATTCAATATACAGTTATATATAATTATATTAACGATATTATATAATTATAATTATAAATTAAATAATAATTTGTAGCATACAGTAAAGATTGTAAAGTTTGCCATGTGAATCTGGGAGCATTGACTGCCTAATATAATATTAAATAATAATTATATATAATAGTGTAATGTATATTATATGACTGCATATTATATAGTATTATATGTAACTATATATGTTGTAACTACATGTTATATATTATTATATATAAAAATACATGCAAGCTATTTTTTTCAAAAACTATCTTTTATTATCACTATTGTTTTACATTTGATCAATAAATATCATTAGAACATATAAAGGAATTTTCCAGCATGAATACAGTGTATATTAGTCCAGTCAAAGATATTACCATACAAATTATCATCAATGCATAATTTTCCATTTTTGTGTCCCTTAAATGTTTTCCTTCTTTCTTTTCCCCTTGATACCCTCCCTCTCACCCTCTTCCATTTCCCAGCCTCCTCTCACACTGTCTCCAGTATCGACAGTTGCTCTCCCTGCTTTTATACTTTCCAATCTTTCAGTTCCTGCCATAGAGTGCAGACATTGGGTATATATTGGGGACTTATAATATCTCTCTTTCATAGTCTGGTTAGCTTCACTTAGCAGTAAATCTTCCATATTCACCTACTTTCTATCAAATGCCAGAGTCTCTCTCTCCTTTTTTTTTTTTATGACTGACAGTATTCCATAGTGTATATGTGCCATACTTTTTCAATCCACTCATCTATCCACTCTTCTTGTGCAGTATTGTTTTGGCAATATAGGGCCTTTTATGATTCCACACAAAATTTATGATAGCCTTTTCTAAATCTGTGGAGAATATCTTTGATAATTTGGTTGGGATTGCATGAAAATTTGTAAATTAGTTTAGGTAGAATTGACATTTTGATTACGTTAATTCTTCTAATCCAGGAATGTGGGAAGTCCTTCCACTTTTTTGGTATCTTTTTCAATGTCTTGTTTAAGGTTTTCATAGTTTTCCTTGTAGATGTCTTTGACTTCTTTGGTTAGGTTTATTCCTAGGTATCTTTTTATTTAATTTTATTGGCTATTGTGAGAGGAATTGCTTTTTCAATGCTACCACAGTCTGTAGGTGTATAGAACTGCTATAAGTTTTTGTACGTTCATTTTGTATCCTGCCACTTTTCTGTATTCATTTATCACTTCCAGGAGTTTTTTGCTAATTCTTTTGGGTTTTCTATGTATATAATCATGTCATCCATAAATAAAGATAATTTCACTTCTTTTTTCTCTATTTGAATGGCTTTTATTTTATTCTCTTGTCTAATTGCATTGGCTAGGACTTCTAGTGCTATATTGGAAAGGAGTGCTGAAAGTGGACATCCTTGTCTTATTCCAGTTTTCAGTATAATGTTAGCTGTGGGTTAATATATAGTTTTTATTGTGTTGAGAAAGTCCCTTCTATGCTAATTTAGCTGAGAGTCTTAATCATGAAGGATGTTGTAATTTTTTTGGAGGGGGAGAGATTTTTGCTATTGGGCGCATGTGCTCTCCAGAAAGACAGAGAGAGACTGAGAGACAGAAAGCGAGAAATCACCCCCCAGGGGGGATGGTCACGCGGTGATCCCTTCTCCTCCATTCTCCTCTTGGGGTCTTGGGCAGACATGCACACACACCCAGCATGAGTTTAGGCCCCTGGGTCCAGGACTCGTACCATGGTCAACTACATGGGAGTCCAGCGACATAGCCATTATGCCAACTGCTGGTCCCAGGATGTTGTATTTTAAAAAATTTTATTTATTCAGTCATTTATTTTAATTTGACCAGAGAGAGACACACAAACACACACACAGAGGGAAAGTGAGAAAGCAAACCACCAGGTCCAGGACTTGAACCATGGTGGGCCATGTGGGAGTATACAGTGCCTTAACCACCATACCACTTGCTGGTCATCAAATGCTTTTTCTGCATCAATTAATGTGACCATGTGGTTTTTAACTTTCCTTCTATTGATATGATGTATTGTTACATTTATGGTCTTGCATGTGTTGAACCACCCTTGAATTCCTGGAATAAAGCCAACCTGATTGTGGTGTACAGTTAGATATGTCTTTTTAATGTGTTGTTGGATATGATTTACCAGTACCTTGAGAATTTTTGCATCTGTGTTCATCAGAGATATTGGTCTATAGTTTTTCATTTTTGTGACGTCCTTGTCTGTTTTTGGAATGAGAGTAAAGAAGTCATAATAAAATCAATTTGGGAGGGTTTCTTCGTTTTAGACCTTTAGAAATAGTTTGAATAGAACTTTTTTTTGTTGCTCTTAATCTATTTTATAAGGCTAATATCTTTCTAATACCAAAACTAAGGTTTACACTTTAATTTTAAAAATTCCAGACCAATATCCAATATGATCATAAACACGTTCTTAAAATATTTGCAAAATCTGGGGGACCAGCAGTTAGCGTAATGGCTATGTCGCTGGACTCCCACGTAGTCAACCGCGGTTCGAGTCCCGGACCCGGTGGCTTAAACTCACGCCGGGCACGTGTGCGTGCGTGCCCAAGATCCCGAGAGGAGAATGGAGGAGAAGGGATTGCGGCGTGACCATCCCCCCTGGGGGGTGATTTCCTGCTTTCTATCTCTCTGTCTCTCTCTGTCTGTCTGGCGAGCGCACGCGCCCTATAGCAAAAAAAAAAAAAAAAAAAAACCTCTCCAAAAAAAGAAAAAAAAAAAAATTTGCAAAATCTGAAAGAGGGGTTAGGTCTTCTTTAAAGGTTTTGTAGAATTTGGAAGAGAAGCTACTGGGACCCGGGCTTTTCTTTTTTGAGAGATTATTTATTACTGATTCAATCTTATTGCTTGTTATTGATATATTCAGGCTTTCTTTGTCTTCCTGATTCAATCTTCATAGGTTTTATGTGTCCAGAAATTTGTCCGTCTCATCCAGGTTGTCTTGTCAGCGTATAGACATTGACAGTATTCTCTGATGATCTTTTGTATTTCTGTTATGTCTGTTGTAATATTGCTGCTTCATTGCTGATTAGATTTAGCTGGGTTCTTTCTCTATTCGTAATTAGTCTAGCTAATGGTGTGTCAATTTTGTTTATCTTTTCAAAAAACCAGCTTTTGGTTTTACTTATTTTCTGTATAGTTTATTTATTCCCTATTTTATTTATTTATGCTCATATCTTTGTTATTTATTTTCTCCTGGCATTGTTAGGGCTTTTGTTTTGTTTTGTTTTTCCAGTTCCCTGAGGTGTGTTGTCTATTTGCCACCTTTCCATTTTTCTCGTGTGTGCACTAATTACTATGAACTTCCCTCTATGACTGCTTTTGCTGTGTCCCATAGGTTATGAAAACTCATGTACTTGTTATGATTGGTTTCATCGAATCTTTTGACTTCAGTTTTAATTTCTTCAGTGATTGTGAAGTCATTCAGGAGTAGGTTGTTTACTTTTGGTTTTATGTATTTTCAAGTTTTTTTTCCTGCAGTTAACTTGAAGTTTAATTCAATTGTGGTTGAAGGAGATGCTAGATATAGTCCCTACACATTTGAATTTGTAAAGGCTTGTTTTGTGCCCTATCATGTGGTCAGTCTTTGAAAATGTTCAATGTGGGGCTGAGAAAAATGTATGTCCTGTGGTTGTTGAGTAGAAAGTTCTAGAGATGTCTGTCAAGTCCATTCAATTTATGGTATTATTTAGATCCTGTATCTCTTTGCTTACTTGTTGTCTAGATGATCTGTCCAGAGGAGACAGTGGAGTGTTGAGCTCTCCAACAATTATTGTGTTGCAGTCTGTCTCTCCTTTTAGATAAAACAATCTATTTTTCACGTATTTGGGTACTCCAGTGTTAGGTGTGTAGATATTTATAAGTGTTATATCTTCTTGGTGAATTATTAGTACTGTAAAGTGTCCCTCTTTGTTTCTTCTTGCAGTTTTTGTCTTAAAATTTATTTTGTCTGATATCAGTATTGACACTCCAGCCTTTTTTGATTTCCATTTCCTTGGAATATCTTTTTTCACCCTTTCACTTTCTACACCATGAGGTATGTTTCTTATAAGCAGCATATAGAGGGCTGCCATTTTTTTTTGAGAGATTTTTTGCCATAGGGCGCAGGCGCTCGCCAGACAGAGAGAGACAGAGAGACAGAAAGCGAGAAATTACCCCCCAGGGGGGATGGCCACGCTGCAATCCCTTCTCCTCCATTCTCCTCTCGAGATCTTGGGCATGCATGCACACGTGCCCGGCGTGAGTTTAAGCCACCGGGTCCGGGATGCGAACCGCGGTCGACTACGTGGGAGTCCAGAGACATAGCCATTACGCTAACTGCTGGTCCCAGAGGGCTGCCATTTTTTAATCCAGACAGTCAGTCTGTGTCTTTTGACTGAACCACTTAATCCATTAACATTCAATGTTATCATCATTATTTGCAGACTAGTTTCTGACATTTCATTAGCTATTTCCTTGGTTGCCTTTGTTCACTTTGCCTCTCTTTAGTTTTCCTATTATAGCCCTTCCTCCAGTACTTCTTGAAAAGCTGGTCTAGTGTTGGTGAATTCTTTCAAATTTTGTTTATCTGAGAATGATTTTATTTGTTCTTTCCATATGAAGGAAAGTCTTGCCTGGTATAATATTCTTGGTTGAAATTGTCTTTCTTTTAGTGTTTTGAATATATCTTTTCATCTTTTTTTGCTTGCATTGATTCACTTGAGAGGTCTGATGTTAGTCTAATGGGATAGTCTTTGTAAGTAGTTTGATGTTTCTTTCTCACTATTTTTAGAATCTTGTCTTTATCAGCAATTTTGACCAGTCTGGCTATGATGTACCTTGGAGAGGATCTTCTTAGGTTGATTCTATTAGATGTCTTTTGTATTTCTTGGATCCGGGTGTTTGAAAGTTTCTCTAGGTTAGGAAAGTTTTCTGCAAGTATTTCATGGAATAGATTTTTCTATGCCCATATTAGATTATTCTGGAATGTCAATTATTCAGATGTTTAGGTGTTTAAAGGTATCTAGTATTTTCCACATGTTATCCTCATTTGTTTTTAAAATTCTATTTGGTGATTTTGTCTAGATCAGAGGTTTTCTCTTTTAAATCAGAGATCTTGTCATCTGCATGGCTTAATCTGCCATTAATATTGTCGAGGGAGGTTTTGATTTCTTGTATTACAGTCTTCATCTCAAGAAGTTCTGTTTGATTCTTTTTCATGGTGTCTATTTCCTCTTTCAAGTCTTGGAAAGATTTCCTCATTTCCTGGGGTTCATTGTCTCTTTTCTCTTGCATCATAGTTTTGTCACTATGGGTATTCTGAATTCTTTTTCTGACATGTTTGCGAATTCTATTGTCTGTTGTGATGAGGAGTTGCTATGTTCCCTTGAGGGAGAAATATTTCCTTTTTTTTTCATATTTCTTGTGCCTCTGCACTGGTGTATAGTCATCTGATGAAGTACACACTTCTTCCTAGTTTCTTGAATGGGTTCTTTAAAGTCAGTAGAAAAGAACAGCTCTTCTTCCAAGGTGTGTTCTTTGTTAGGAAGATGTGTCTTTCAATCATAGTAGGGTGTATCTAGTCAGGTTCAGGTGCTTGGATCCTCGAACAACCTCTCAGGATGAGGTGCAGCTAGAACTGGGCTGGGACTACTATGTAACTGCAGAGAGAAGTGTGGTGTGCGGGCTGGTGAAATGTGAATCTGAATGAATCTGACTCTCTGGGTCTCTGTCGTGCAAGTTGGTGTAACTTGGAAGGCACTAGAAGAGCAGTAGGATGTGACAGGCCAAGACTTGCTTAGCAGAACACAGACAGAGAGCTTCACAGCCACAAACCTTTAGCAGCTGCCTCTGTACCCTCAGCATGCAACTATTTAAAGCAAAATCATTGTACTGTGAAGTGTTTACAGTGTATGTAAGTATTTTTAAAAATAATAATTTAATTTATTATTTTTATTGTTTTAAATTTGTTATAGGACATGTCCACTCACCAAGGAGAGTTAGAGAGAGAGAGAGAGAGAGACAGAGACAGAGAGGGAAAGTGAGAAAGCAAGCCTCCAGATCCAGGACTTGAACACCATGCCACCTGCTGGCCCCAGATTATGTAATTATATATGGCAATTATATCACTAAAGATGAGGGAACTAAATGGAAAAGTAATCATGCCATTGTAAAGTTTCTAATAGCAGGAAATAATTTAATATCAGCTCTAAATATCTGATATTAAAGATAAGTTGTAGATGCAATCACTAGAAAAATGTAAGTTCCTAAAGCTAGAAAATCAATGAAAAGATAAATAAGACAGTAACAATTATTTGATTAACACAAAAGAAAGGAAACATTGGAAAAGAGAAACAGAAACAAAAAATAAACAAGACAAATAGAAAACAGCAAAATGGTGGACCTGAATACATCATATAAATAAATGGACTAAATATTTCCATCGAAAAGCAGAGATTATCAGGCTAGATTAAAATGAATAAAAGCCAAGTGTATTATATCTGTAAATGACACGTTTTATATATTTTTGGGGGGAGGGATTTTTGCTATAGGACACGTGTGCTCACTGGATAGACAGAGACAGAGAGAGAGAGAAAGTGAGAAATTACCTCCTGGGGGGATGGCCATACCTCAATCCCTTCTCCTTCATGCTCTTCCCGGGATTTTTGTCATGCAAACACAATTGCCTGGCCTGTTGCAAGCCACTGGGTCTGTGACTTGAACCACGGTAGGCCATGTGGGAATCCAATGCCTTAACCACTTATGCCATCTGCTGGCCCCTAAACGACATGCCCTAAATACACAAACTCAAAAGGTTTACAAATTTTTCTCATACTTATTTTGAACTTAGTTATACATTTAGATATATATTTGTTGTAACACATTTAGGATCTAGTCATATTAGACCATTAGGGAAGGCACGTTGAAATATCGAGTCTGCTGGGCTGCTAGAAAAGAAGTTCTTTGCTTTAAACCTTTTAATAAACCAAGTCTTCATTATTAGTTTCTTTGTTGAAGCTAAAAAACAATCTAGAAATTTTGTGAGTGGATGAAAGACAGGAGAAAGATTTTTTTTAAAAAAAGAATTTTATTTACTATTATTATTATAGTTTAAAAATTTTTGTAATACGGCACATGCACTCACCAGAGAGAGATGGAGAGAGAAAGGGAAAGTGAGAAGGCAAGCTGCCAGGTCCGTGACCCTAACTGTGGTGGGCCATGTGGGAGTCCAGTGCCTTAACTATCATGCTACATGCTGGCCCTGAGAAAAATCATTTTAAGATTATTGATTTTCAGTCTCCAGAATATATCTTTTTTTTGGAGAGGTTTTTGCTACAGGGCACGTGCGTTCGCCAGAAAGACAGAGAAACAGAAAGTGAGAAATCACCCCCCAGGGGAGATGGCCATGCTGCAATCCCTTCTCCTCCATGCTCCTCTTGGGATCTTGGACACACACGCACACATGCCCAGTGTGAGTTTAAGCCACCGGTTCTGGGACTCAAACCATGGTCTACTACATGGGAGTCCAGCGACATAGACATTACTCCATCTGCTGGTCCCTAGAATATATCTTTTAAATAAAAATTGGAACCATGTTAGGTTATCTCTGATTGCTTAATAACTTTTCTGTTCTCCATGATTCCATAAAAATTACCAATTGTGGTTTGGCATTTACTTCTCTCTGTTGTCCTAAGCCCTTTTTTTTTTTTTTTTTTTTTGGAGAGGTTTTTTTTGCTATAGGGCGTGTGTGCTCGCCAGACAGACAGAGAGAGACAGAGAGACAGAAAGTGAGAAATCACCCCCCTGGGGATGGCCATGCCGCAATCCCTTCTCCTCCATTCTCTTTTCGGGATCTTGGGCACGCACGCACACGCACCCGACATGAGTTCAAGCCACCAGGTCCAGGACTTGAACCGCAGTCGACTATGTGGGAGTCCAGCGATATAACCATTATGCTAACTGCTGATCCCTCCCAAGCCCTTTTTATGTAATTCATTTGGATCTGGAAGTACTTTCAAACTATCATTCTTGGAATTAATTTTTTCTTACTACCTGCTTTAAGATTATTCCTCTTAATAGAGGAGATAGATGTTTTATTAATGTCTACGTTATGGAAGAATTATCAGGTGAAGCATTACCCTATGAGTGGTTTATCTTGTCAAAGAGAGAAATCCATAAGCTACCGATCTTATGTCCATATGGCACTGAGTCACTTAACCTGGTGCATGTTCTTGACCCTCTGCATTATGCTGATATCTGGGTGGTTTTCAAAGATATCTGCATCTCCCTAGCTTTTCTTCCTGTGCTGTTATTTTTCGGTGAGTTTTTCCTGAAGGCCAGTGCAAAGTGTTTTCCTAATGTTTGGTCCCCATTTCCAAACTCTCTGTTTTGTTAATGGAGGCAATAAGGGCTCTTTGATCTGAATTCTATAAACTACGGCTCATAAGTATTATAAGATGCTGAGGCTGGAGGTACAAGAGTTGAAGCATTAGCAGTAAAATTTTAGTGTCTGTGGGCAGTCTTGGGCAGGCCCTGTGAAGCGAAGCAGCAAAGGACAGAGAGGTTTAGCTTGTGGTCCTAGACTCTGAGGGTGAACCCCACCAACTTTCATGGAGAGCCAGGGACAGGGGTGACTGGGTACCATAGTGATCCCCTGAAGCCTGAGGTAAGAGTAATAGCATAATATCCAAGATAGGAGCTTCTTGTTTGCAGCTTTTAAGCCAGAACTTTTTAGCTGTATTCCTTACTCTTGTGCCTCTAGTTTAAGCAGTGGTCATGCTGGCTTCATCACGGTGTTGCTCCTTAGCCTATATGGATTGAACGGAGAGTCAAGAAGATCAGGCACTCCAGGGACTCTTGTCATCTTGTCCTTAATGCTATGCAGAGTTGGACAAGGATCCTGCTCACAGGGCCCCCAAAGAAGATCACATTACAGTCATGGAGAAAGCATTGGCTTGGGACCAGCAGATGGCAGAATGGTTACATCATTGGTTATGTCCCGTGTAGTCAACTGTGGTTCAAGTCCTGGACCTGGCAGCTTACACTCAGGCCAGGCACATGTGCATGCGTGCCCAAAATCCTGAGAGGAGAAGGGATTATGGCATGGCCATACCCTCTGGGGGGGGGGGTTCATTTCTCACTTTCTGTCTCTGTCTCTCTCTGTCTCTCTGGCAAGTGCAAGTGCCCGATAGCAAAAATCTCTCTCAAAAAAGAAAAAGAAAAAAGAAAAGGAAGCATTGGCTTGAATTCCATTGGGAAGATAAGACATTGGCATGAGTGTAGAATAGTCACCAAAGACTATTCAGTGGAGAGAACCCTCTTGAATAAGCATTGTACAAAATCTTCTGCTGGCCCACGTGTAAGAATGGACACTGGATGAAAACCCTCTAACTGAAATCAGTTAAAATGTTTTTCCTTCATTTTGAAGAGTGTTGGAACTGTGGGCGAATTGAAATATATTTCTAGTGTCCAGGTGGGCATAATCATTATACAACTTTTAAAAAAAGATTTTGTAATTAATAGACTGTTGACATGTTTTTGTTCACTATTGAAATTTTCTTTTTTAAAAAAGAATTATTTATTTTTAATTTTATTTATTAATTTACTTATTTTTTTAATTTGACCAGAGAGAGACACAGAGAGAGGGAGAGGGAAAGTGAGAAAGCAAGCCACCAGGTCCAGGACTTGAACCATGGTCAGCCATGTGGGAATGTCCAGCACCTTAACCACCATGCCACCTGCTGGTCCCACTATTGAAATTTTCTTACTGATCTTGATGTGGCAGATTTTAGATATTTCTTCCCCTTTACATATGTTATACTTTTCTTTTTTAATGGGAAATGTTATGTTTCTTGGCACAAAGAAGTTTGTTCTATTTTCTTTGCTAATAAATATTTAACAACAGTTTGTAGATATGTCACAATTCTCTTACAATCTTACATGAATTACTATTTTTATCTTTTGCTTTTTACTCTTTATCATTATTTCTGGCTTTTTATTTGGATAATTGACTTTGAATTGAGAAACAGGCTGGGACATAAAAATACAATCACAACTTGAAGTAAAAAAAAAATAAAAGGAAAAGAAGACTTTTTTACCCTCTGTATTTTTCTCCTGCTGCAACAGCAGGTACGGGTTGGTACGTGGATATGGCTGACGTGTCCAACAGACTTTTCTGGGACCTCGTCACTCCTTTTCCACTAGAATGTGAACTTTGAGGGGAGGCACGTTGTTTTCTTTGCCTTAAAATGCTGGCTTAGTGGGCATGGGGCTTTGACCAATTTCTTATCCGTTCCAAGTCTCAGTTTCTTTAGCTGTACAATGGGATTTTGTTTGGACAATTAATGCAGGTTGAATGAATTAGACAATAAACAATATGACTTTTCTTCCATTTTTATTCTGTTTCAGGAAGTTCAAGCTGGATGGCTTTAATTTCATCAAATTGTGTGAAATGTTATGCACTGGTCTGCGTCCTCACCCCAGGAGCCGCTGGAGAGAGAAGCCAGTTACTCTTCCTTGACCTCCCAACCTCCCCTATCCCATCTGAATCCTCTCTTTGGGTTGGAAGTTGGGAAGTGGTGGGGAAACCCCAAGTTCCTGAACAAACTGCCTTTAAAGTCATCGGAATCAAAGGCAAGGAGCCAGAATCAAAGATTACCTTGTTTTTTGGAGTGTATCACTGGCTATTGTCCCCATCAAACAAAGCCCTTTCATCAGAGGTTCTTTAAAACACTTTTTTTCCCTCCTTTATTTTGCTTTGAAATAAGCTGGGCAACAATTAATTTCAGAGAGAGAGAGAGAAAGATAATTCAACAAGGATCTATTACTACTCTCAGCTTCTATTGCTGTAATGAAAATCTATTTCCTTTCCCTTTTGTGTCCCATATAATTTAATGCCCATTTTATTAATGGTCTGAAATAATTACGGAACCCTTTGTGATTCTCAAGTATGTTTCATTTAATTGTGCAATAAATGCCTAATCTCTTCCTCCATCTGAAGCTATTATGGCGTTAAAATTAACAATTATGCAGCAATGCGCCGGGGTCCATAGAAATCACTCCAGATAACTAGACATATATAAATCATTCATGAGAACAATTTCTGAAAAGAGACGGAGGGGAAAAAAATTGTGTTGAAAATGACATTGGGAAGCCAAGGGCCCAGCCTGTAAGAAGATAGTAACACCTTTAAAAAATCTTTTTTCTTTCCTTTTTTGTTATTATTATTTTATTAATTGTGTATGTGGCATAGCCTCCCCCCCCCCATTTCTATTAGCCTGACAGATATTTTCAGAATTAATTAACTGTTAGCTCTGAGGATAAATTGTTCATTATCAATTTCCCCCCCCTCTTTCTTTCTTTCCTTTTATAGTTTTTCTTTTTCTTTCAGGCCAGCAATTACACTCCCTGCCTTTCTGCAGCAGCTCCTGTTCTGCGCAGCTATCCAAATGGGGAAAGTGCTTTTTCTTTCAGCCCTATTCACTTCTCCTCTTCTCCCTTTTGTGGGATTTAATAACCATGGCTGATAGGCTCACGCTGGACAGAGAGGTTAAGTTTGTTGTCTCAGCACTTTGCTGACAGAGGACAGTGCAGGAATTCTGCAACTCCAAACCAGCCTTGTGGGGCTGCCTATGGCCTGGCCCACACAGGCATGGCCTGCAAACAGTGCTCTGAAACCTCACAACACCAAACACCTGCTTCCTAACAGCGGTTTCATTGGTGCCGCTAATGCCCGCCTCCATTTAAAAAATATATTTCTAAGTCCTGAAGGATTCTCAGCAAATACCTTCCAGCCCATGGCCTTCCTCCATTACAGGTGTTTACACATGTACACACACATGTGCATGCACACACACACACACACACACACACACACGGTTTGAAGCGAGGTCAGAAAACGAAGTGCCTACAGGGTTAGGCAACTGTAGATGAGTGAAGCTAGTTGGATGGACTGTGGGATTGGAAGTCTCATGCCTTGCCTGAAGGGGGCAGCTGCTGCGACCTAGCTTCCAGGGATGACTGCCTTCAGGGAGTGAGGATCCCGTGTGGCCACCTCTTCTGATATTTCAGAAGCCTGAAGTTTTAATGTGGAACCTACCAACTAGTTGTTGACTACCAATTTAGAAAACCTTAGAAAGCATAGAGTGGGCTAATGGACAGCATAAGCCTACTACCACTGCTCTAAAGGACAGACGCTTAGTTCCAGAATTTGGTCCAGCGAAACGTTCCCACAATGGACGGCTTGAGCACACTGACCCTGGTTGTCTGTGCCCGTAGACTCTAGGCTTAGATTTTTTTTGGTCTGATGAATGTCTGAAGTTGTTCTGAATACCAAGCTCTATAATAAAGATAGTGCCAGGGAGAAGAGATGTTATTTGATTTTCTATCAAGTGTCACCAATTCTATATTATCAGGGTTATATTGAAGGGTGACAAGGTTATACATATGTTCCTGATGATTTCACAAGTAGTTTGGCTAAGTGTTCTTTGAGGGCTATAATGCCAAAATGTAACGCCAAAAATATGGGCTCTAAGGATGATAGTTAACATCTATTGAAAATACACTAAATAGTAGGCCCTAATCTATATAAATGATACTAAACCAACTCATATACTCGTCTTCATAATTTTATTGGGCATGTATGGTCATTCCCATTTTGCAGATGAAAAAAATCAAGAAACTAAAGAACATGCACCAATCACTTAGCCTAAACAGCAAAGGCAGTTGGCCCCACAACTCAAGTTCTTTTATATTTTAGGTTTTAACCATAGGGCACCTATGCTCACTGGAGCATAGAGACACAGAGAGAGAGAAAGTGAGAAATTACCCCCTAGGTGGGATGGTTATGCTGCAATCCCTTCTCCTTCATTCTCCTCTTGGGATTTTGGGCACACAAACATACATGCCCAGTGTGATTATCAAGCTGCCTGGTCTAGGACTTGAACCATGGTCAGCCATGTGGGAATCCTATGCCTTAACCATTACGCCACCTGCTGGCCTCAAGATCAAATTCTTAACCACTATTTTAAATACCTCCTTGCTTGGCACCTGGTAGACCCGAGTATGATCAAATGCAAAAGTAGAACATGACTTGGGAAAATCGTAGCAAATAATGGCTATAAAACACATCTATACAGGATAAGCAGTTCATGGACAACTTTTATTTATTTATTTATTTATTTATTTTTGAGAGGTTTTTGCTAAGGATGCATGCGCTCGCCAGAAAGACAGAGAGAGACAGAGAGACAGACAGTGAGAAATCACCCCCCAAGGGGAGATGGCCATGCAGCAATCTCTTCACCATTCTCCTCTCGGGATCTTGGGCACACATGCACACGTGCCCAGTGTGAGTTTAAGCCATCGAGTCTGGGACTCGAACCATGGTCGATTATGTGGGAATCCAGCGACATAGCCATTACTCCAACTTCTGTTCCCAAACTTTCAACATCTATGAACCACACACTGATAAATATCCTCAATATCATTGTACTTCTCTCTTTGTATACAGTCAAGATTATTTTCTTAAATTAAGTAATGGAGATAAAATTCTTTTATCGAAAGATAGGCAAATTCATAAGGATTTTAACTGTATGCATTATTAAACTGTCCTCCGGATGAGTTGTATTATATACCCACCAACAATTCCACTATCATTTTTTAAAGTTTACTTATTTCTTACATGAGAGAGAGCCAGAGACAGAGAGATAGGAACTCTCAACAGGCTCTTCACCCATCTCCAGTCTCACTGGTCTCAGGCTGCACAAATCATGGGCATGAGTGTGCCCTGCATGCTCAGGGAGACCCCAGGTGTGAAGCCAGGACAATTCTCACATCTGCCCAGTTGTTACTGCCCGTGCCACCACTTGGTCTCATTTACTGTCATTTTTGCTGGTACCTAGTTTTCCATCACAAGGTAGAGATATACACTTATCAACCTGCAAAGTTTTTTAAAAAACTATTTATTTAATTTTGTTTATCATTATTATTATCATTTTAAAAAATTGACCAGAGAAAGACAAAGAGAGAGGAGAGAGAGAGAGAGAGAGAGAGAGAGAGAGAGAGAGAGAGAAAGCAAACCAGCAAACCACCAAGGTCTGGATTCAAACTGTGGTCAGCCATGTGCTAGTCCAGTACCTTAACCACCATGCCACCTGCCAGCCCCAACCTGCAAGGTTTTCATCTAGCTTTTTTTTGTTAAGATTTTTCTTCTACAACTAACTCCTTCTTTCTCTCATGTAAGTGAAAAACAACCTGACTCATGATGAAACTTCCCCATAGAATAAAAACATACCCAATATCATAGTACTGATGCTTTGAAACATAGGGGAAGTCTTGTATCAAAGTCCTTTATAAAATTTTTCTACTGGGACTAGCAGGTAGCGTGGTGGTTAAGGCACTGGACACTCCCACATGGCCGACCACAGTTCGAGTCCCGGACCTGGTGGCTTCCTTTCTCACTTTCTCTCTCTCTCTCTGTGTCTTTCTCTGGCCAAATTAAAAAATAAATGAATGAATAAATCAAATTAAATAAATACTTCTTTAAAAAGATTTTTTTCTACCAGTTCAGTATTCTTTATTATCTGCTCTTAAGAGAGTAGGAGTTATGTTGTTGTATTATGCTTCTAGCTGCATATCTTATTATATATATATTCTTTGTCTCATTTTACAAGTGCAAATTGAATATCCTTTATGCAAAATGTTTGGGACCAGAAGTGTTTCAGAATTTTAATTTTTCTGAATTTTGGAATATTTGCATATACATAATGAGCTATCTTGGGGATGAGAGCCAAGTCTAAACATAAAATCTATTTATGTTCCATATACACCTTAAACACATAGCCTAAAGGTATGTTTTTGTATTGTAGTGTTTTGACCATGACCCATGGTCCACGGTATGAAATTTTCCACTTGTGGCATCATGTTGTTGCTCAAAGAGTTATGACTTTTGGAGTATTTTGGATTTCAATTTTTGGTTTCTTTTTATTTTAAAATTATTTAATTTGATTTATTATTATTCTTAAATTTTACCAGAGAGAGACCGAGAGAGAGAAAGTGAGAAAGCAAGCCACCAGGTCCAGTACTTGAACTGTGGTTGGCTATGTTGGAGTCCAATACCCTAACCACTATACCACTGCTGGTCCAGGATTTTAGATTTTTGAATTGGTGATACTCAACCTGTATTATCTTTGGTTCTCTCCTCCAGTGAAAAAGAAACAACCTTGCCTGAACATTTGCACATATGTAGCCTATAGTGCTGTTTTAGTTAAGAAATTTATGATTTTCCTGGCAGTGGAATCTAAGCTATTCGCCAAATAGCTCTACTCAATTTTTTCATCAAACTTCTGACTCAGATGTCTAACTCAGTACGTATTGCTTAAAGATACAATACGATATAAAGAAACACATTAAATGTTTAAACAGAAAATACAATTCAAAATAATAAATCACATGGGACCTATTCGAGGTTGTGAAATATCTGCCTCACCCTGGAGACCTTTAAAAAATAGGATAATAATAAAAGCTGACATTTATTGAGCACTTATGATCTGTGAGGCACTGGGTTTTGTGGGCATTAATTTATTTGCTTTCACACTAATCCTATGAGGTAGGTATCTTTTTTTTTTTTTTTTTTAATTCTATTTAACAGATAAGCACCCAAGGCTTAGAGAGTTTAAGTAATTTGCCCAAGGTCACACAGGTGTAAATGGAAGAGCTAGTATCCACCAAAAGCCTGTCTATTAATCACTATGTTTTAGTCCCCGAAGTCTTGGTTGGTGCTGGGAACAGTCCCAGGGACAAAAGCATCGTGAGTCTGAGCCACAGAGGATTCAGAAGTGAGTACAGAGGTCTTTACCTACGTGTAGCCATGCATTTCGAGGACAAGATATGTGGTTATGAGACCCATTCAACAGCCTGATGGGGACCAGCGTGTGGACACCGGGGCGAAAGGCCCTGCCTGCCCAAATACTGCAGAGGCCTGGCGCCTGGAGGTGTTCTCTGAATAGCTGCAATCTTGGGGATGGTAATATATTCCTCTCAGACGTAGAATTCAGGGGCGACATGCTATTACTTTTTCTAGCAATTGTTTTGTTTAATTTCCATTTTAAAATTTATTTCCTGTGAAAATGAACTGGCTGGAATTCATTCGTGCTGGAGAGGGAGAGAGAATAGATTTCTTATTAACTCTCCCAGGTAATGGGTAGCTGCAGTGTGGGCTGTGCAGAGGGTTTGAACCACTCGGGGCTTGTGAGGCCTGAGAAGGCCAGGGGCTGGAGGGTGTTGAGAGGAGATGTGACTGATGCGTGCCGCCTCGAAGCAGGTGTGCTGGGGGCCTGGGTGAGGTGGTCTGGAGGAGACACACTGGTCGAAGTTCGCACAAAAATCTTGGCAAGAAACTCTTTGCAGTGAGGAGAGCACCCTCTCTTTCTCCCTGAATGAACCAGAGACCATAGTAAGGAAGGGAGAAAAAAATTTTAAAGCAGCTGTAGAAATTCCTTCTTTGAAATAAACTTTATCTCTCTTTCTACGGCTGGCAGATATGAAGGTGGTATCGACTGAAAGCTGAGAGTTTTATAAAGCTACAAAGGAAACAAGGTGTGTGTTACAGTGGCAAGGATATAGAAGGTGTGCAAGGCATCTTGTTCATCCCTCTGCCTGGGAACACGTCTGAGTGGGGCCCTGGGCAAGCAGCCTTCTGTTGTGGCCCTGTTGCCTGTTTCCCCTGTGCCCTCATTCCTGGGCTGGACGGCTCAGATGCTGTAAATTCAGAGCCTCAGATTCTACTCCCACAGCACTTCCTCCCAGAGAGTGGCCAGCCGCTGTGCACTCTCTCTCACAGAGGACCCGCTGTCCATTCCTCCTTTCCTTGCATCTGCCACTGCAACTTATTTCAAGCTTTCGGCCACTATTTCAAGAGACCCCATTGTGAAGCTCCTGCACCCAGCCCGTGGCCCTGGAGATTGTCTTGCAGGCTGGCACCAGATTCGTCTTCCTAAAAGATGCCTTTGGTGGTGGTATGCTTCTCTAAGACATTCAGCTGGTTCCCACTGGCTAAGACAAATGTCTTAGCTCGGCATCTTGTGAAATTCCAGAAATATTTCCCCACAATCTAGACACACCGAACTCAAAGCTGCTGCTCCTCTCAGTAGGGTCTCCTCAAGTGTCCCAGACCTTCACTTCCCTAAGGACAAAGGAAATACCGAATATCTTCAGGGACCAGGCACACCATATAAATGAAGGGGAAATGAGCAGTGGTACCCAAGACCTGGTCTCAGTTTAGAGGAGAAAAAGGACTATCACAGATTGGAAGACTAGACAACACCCGCCATGTCAGGATGGCAGCAGCTATGTAACAGCTAATATTTCCATGCATGAATTCTTTTCAGCATTTCTTTTATTAAAAAATAATTAGTATTTATGTATGTATGTATGTATAATTTGACAAGAGAGGGACAGAGAGAGAGAGAGATTGAGAGAAAGTGAGAAAGCAATCCTCCAGGTCCAGGACTCGAACCACATGGGAGCCCATGCTCTTAACCGCCATGCCACCTGCAACAGTTTTCAGCATTTCTTAGAAAATGTATATGTGGTTTTGAATCCTCAATCTTGGGAAAAATAAGAAATTTTAAAAAGTATTACAATGCTTTGGCAAGAATTAAAGTTTTAACAATCAACATAGCGACATAATTGGTTTGAAAGGATTCACTCGCGTCAAGCAGAAAACACGAGCAGGAAATGCTGACAGGTGGAACTGAAGGTTAAGGTTGATTTCCCAGAGAATCAGGACAGAAGCCGGTAGGAGAGACGTGGTCAAGATCTAATTAATCTTGGGACCAGCAATTACCGTAATGGCTATGTCGCTGAACTCCCATGTAGTCTACCACAGTTCAAGTCCCAGATCCAGTGGCTTAAAACGCACGCTGGGCACGTGTGTGTGTGTGTGTGTGTGCCCAAGATCCCAAGAGGAGAATGGAGGAGAAGGGATTGCGGTGTGGCCATCTCCCCAGGGGTGATTTCTCACTTTCTGTCTCTCTGTCTTTCTGGCAAGTGCACGCACCCTATAGCAAAAAAAAAAAAAAAAAAAAAAAAAAAAAAAAAAAAAAAAAAAAAAATCTAATTAATCTTTAGTCGAATCAGTTCATCTCTCTTGTAACTTGTCTCCATATTTCAAGTGTGTGTTTGCGGCCTTGTCTGCTGTTTATGGTAAGACAATCTTCAAATAAAATAGATATTAATAAGTTTGCAGAACAGTGTATTTAATACAAATTCTATGAATGATGTGCCAAGGAAGAACAAGTTTGGAAGCAAAGTCAGTCCTTAAAGGGACACTTTTGACACATGATTCTGTGTAGTGTCCTCAACCTTGCCAGGGGATCTGTCTGGTCCCACCCAGTCCTTTTCCCTGGCTCTCTCTAGTGTTTGCTATGGCTGCCATGTATTTGTAAATACTGCTAAACAGTGTTTCTGATTTATTAAACAAAAATAATTAAAAATGTCCACAGTAATGAGTAGGAAAAATTTTGAAAATATTTTGAGGATAACATGATTTAGAGGGAATTTCTGAGCATTACCAAGAATTTCAATTTCTTATTCCTAAATCTTAAAGAGTAATATCTGCAGGGAATTTTTAAACACAGGACTCAGTTGATTGTTGCTAGAAAAAAATGAAGAGTGGCCTCTGTGCTGTCCGAGTTCTTTACAAGAGAAGTTAGAAATGTGAATATAAATAACTCTCAATTTAAAAAAAGAAATACTTTCCAGTTTTCAATTTCGTGCTCTGAATTGTGACCTCAACTTTTGTTCTACTTAGAATATCTTTTGTTCTCTACTGCTTCTTGCCCTCCTAGCATCTGGGTTCGCATCTATCAGAATTTAAATTCTTACCTTGGCTTGCCCTACGCTGCATGCATGGACCACCCATGGTACCTGGACACTGCAGGACTCAATATTAAGTAAATGAGTGCAAAGTTTATAGATTTCTGGATTATAAATGCACAAATACTAGATCCTGACCTCTCAAGAGTCATCATCAGACATATGTAACATTTTTATCAGTGGAAACTTCTGGGGAATGAACGTTGGCCAAAGTCCAAACAGGGAATTACAATTAGGAAATTTATAAATCATCTGTTTACATTTCAAATAAACTCACAGCTTGTTTTTGTACCTGAAGGAGTGTGTGTAATTTATCGACTACTAATCACAATTAATTAATGGAATGTGACCGAATTTCACAATTGGTATACAATTGGAGAACAAACTCAATCCACACTCTTGTATGGAAATTACTCTGATTGGAGCATAATGACTAACCAAGGAGGTATTTGTCTATTCTGTTGCAGGGCAGAGAAGGGTAATGAGTTTAGTGCTCAGGCTCAATTCTTCTAGGAGACAGTAGGAGGGAACTTTTGGTCTTTAGACACAATAGTCTAGTTCTTAAAGAGGTTTCAGCTGACTTTCCAAGAATCTACTCCCCAGGGCCCTCACTCAATAAGAAAAGAAAGTTAATCTTTGTTTTTTCCTCATATCCATTACAGAGTCTTGAATTAAGCAGGTGTTTAAGAAATGTTGAAAATAATTTTTCTTTTTTTTTTTTTTTTTTTTTTGCTATAGGTCCATATGCTCGCCAGAAAGACAGAGACAGAAAATGAGAAATCACTCCCTGGGTGGATGGCCATGCCGCTATCTCTCCTCCTCCATTCTCCTCTCGGGATCTTGGGCACACACGCGCACACACACCTGGCATGAGTTTAAGCCACCGGGTCCAGGACTCAAACCGTGGTCAACTACATGGGAGTCCAGAGACATAGCCATTATGCCAATCTTCTGGTCCCATGGGTCCCTTCTCTTAAAATGTTTACATTCTTATAAGGGAATAGGAAGATGAACAACTGGTGACATACAACAATGTGATGAAGAGTGGAACAACCCAGGACCCCACCATGGTGGATGTTCCTTACTGTATTTTGTACTTCAGTAAGATCTTCAAATGTCCTATATTAAAATTTATTACTGTCTCATCAGTTATCCTCACTATACTGTGAGCAACTAGAGGGCAGATGATGTAATCAGTTTGTGTCCAGGTGCTAGCTCACGCCAGCACTCAGTAGGTTTTCTAAAAGGCTTGAATGAATGACTAAATAAAAGAATGAGAGTTGCTTGGATCTTCCGTAGCTCTGACTCTGCAAGCTCATGTCTCCTTCAGAATGGAAGGAGCAGAGCTGTACACCTGGAATTCTGCCAGGGATTACGGTCTGTTCTAGCTCAATTCCATAAGGAAGCTTCAGGGACCACTGCTCAGTCAGAGAAGTGATATGGTCCATAGCTTGCCACAAGGCAGGTGCCTCCATACCATGGGTCTTGATCTGAAATGCTTCACGGTATTCATTTAGAATGCACCAACACTAGTGGCTCTGTGAGGGTCCTGGTGCTGGCGTAAGTTGGCTTCCCTGAGTCCCATCAATTTCTGACTCTAGTCAGATTAAACATCCCAGTTTCCAAAACTGAAGACCAGGCCTTGGAGCCAATAGGCTCTTGGAAACTGGAGCTGCTTGTATTTCATCTTTTACTGATGCTGAAGAAAGTCATATGCAGTAAGAAGGAATGAGGCCAACAAACAAACAAAAGCAGAGTCAAGAGTTGGCTCCCTGATACTGTTCAAGTACTCGGATCTAGCTGTGCCTGAAAATAGCTATTTTTTGAACTCTTTAGTAAAAGGACCCATAAATTCCTCCTCCTTTATTTATTTATATATTTGTTTAAGTTGGATCTCTACCACTCGTGTCTAAAAGAACCCTGAATAATATAAGAGCTTTTCAAAAAGTGAATAAAAATGCATATTGTAAAAAAAAAAAACAACTATACATAGATTTAAAATTGTTTTTAATACGAAAATAAATTCATGCGTTAATTCCATTTGTTCCGTAAACTTTTTGAAGTCCTCTAGTATACTCTTATTCTTTTTTTTTAATTAAAAAAATGTTTTAGAGGATTTTGCCTTAGGGTCTGTGTGCTCACCAGAAAGAGAGAGAGAGAGAGACAAAGACATTGAAGGGAAAGTGAGAAATCACCCCTCCCGGGAGGATGACCATATTGCAATCTCTTCTCCTCCAATTTTCTTCCCAGGATCTTGGGCAAGCACACACATGTGTCCGGTGTGAGTTTCAAGCCACCAGGTCTGGGACTTGAACCACGATTGGCCATATGGGAATCCAAAAATATAACTGCAATGCCATCTGCTGGCCCTTTATATTCCTACATTTAAGAAATTCTTTAATTTAGGAAACATCAATATAGGCTAAGGACATGGAGTGAGACAAGTCTGGTTTCATACTCTGACTACTGCATTGTTGAGTGTCTTTGTTACTCCAAATATTATACTGAAATAAATAAAAAATATTCCAGGCCTGAAGTAAGGTGGTAGCAGTAAAAATGGAGAGAAAAAGCCAGACTTAAGTGCATCGGAATTAACAGAATATGATAGTTTATATGTATTAGAGTAAGGGGGTAGGGGCAGGGAGAATTGAGAAGTCCTGATTTCTGGCTTGAGTCACTGGTGGATGGTGGTGCCCAGGGCCAGCTCCATGGTCATGCTTCATGCAGCCCCATCCTAGCAAACTTCCAGGTGCGAAGCTGTGCTCCTTTCAATCTCAGAAGGTGAACTGAGCTTACAGTGTCAGAGTTCTTAAAGACCCTTGACACCTGCTCATTTGTTCAGTCATTCATCCTGGATGAAAAACCTACCGTGTGCTGACTTGAGCTAGCACCAGGACACACGAAATTCATTAAGGCACATTTTCTTCCCTCCAGTTGCTCACAGTGTAGTGGGGGCAACTGATTAAAAAAGAAAAAGAAAATCTAATACAGACCAGCTGAATATCTTTTTAAAAAGGATTATTTAATTTAATTTAATTTGACCATAGAGGGGTGGAGAGAGAGAGAGAATGAGAAAGCACGCCACCACAGACTCCAACCCTGGTCGGCCAAGTGGGAGTCTAATGCCTTTAACCACCACACCACCTGCTGGCCCCCAGAGAAGCTGAATTTTTAAATTTTTTTTAGAGGTTTTTGTTATAGGGCGCATGTGCTTGCCAAAAGACAGAGAGAGACAGAGAGACAGAAAGCGAGAAATCACCCCCTCAAGGGGGATGGCCACGCTGCAATCCCTTCTCCTTCATTCTCTTCTCGTGATCTTGAGCACGGATGCACACGCGCCCGGTGTGAGTTTAAGCCCCTGGGCCCGGGACTTGAACTGTGGTCGACTACGTGGGAGTCCAGCGACATAGCCATTACACCAACTGCTGGTCCAGAGAAACTGAATATCTTAATTAAGGTTGTCTAGGTCCCCATGCTTGGTTTAATGTTTTGTCGTTGCTGTCTTGAAATTTGCACTGAGTTTTGAACAAGTAGATGCCCTACATTGTCATTTTGCACCAGATTCCATACGATATGTGCCCAGTTCTGGCGTACCAGAACTGGAAAGGGCATGACAGCAGAAGAATGATTTGGAGGTAAAAGACATTGGACTTGGTTTGGAAGTCTAACGTGGCGAGGCTGACAAGAGTGTCTAGAATGGATGAGCGAGGAGAGAAGGCAGCATCTGGAGTGGTCAGACTTCTCGAGTTGGAGAGGCGAGATCTGTGAGTTTCTCGTGGGCCCACAGGGTGTCGTCTCCCCACCCCAAACCATCATAATAGAAACATAGGGTTCACAACCTCCTTGTCTCCAGGGAGTGCTTTTCCTAGTTTCTGAAAATCCCCCTGACATGGAACCAAATAGATTTATGGGAGACAGACCGTGATAACTAGGACAAACGTAAGGGAACTTTTTGGTTGGAGTTTGTAGAATGAAGGTTAATATTCTCAGTATCTTGCTCATACAGATGCTGTGAAAAGAACAGAAATGACTGTCCTTAATCTGCTGCCGTATTCTTTGGCAGATAATATTGCGTTTGTTTTTGTTCCAGCAATTTGACAGTTTGATTCTGGATACTATATCTCTCTGGTGACAGGACTCAAAGCAGATCTTAATGCAGCTCGTTGGGAGCATGTCCAATATTTTGAGAACTGAGAAAAAAAATAGACCAAAAAAAATCCCCTTTGATTGATTTAATTTGTGAGCTAGAACATTTTGAGACATAGTGCAAAGAGTATGGGCTTTAAGGTTAGGCATCTCAAGTTCAAACTCAGGTTCTACCAACTGTAATTTGAGTGATCTTCAGCAAGTCTCTGAGCATCTGCTTCCTTGAGAGGAATAAGCACCTTGTATGGTGGGGTAAGACTGAAGTAATGTGAGAGTGAAAGAATGCTGAATAGGCCTTTTTCTGTTGACTTGAGGGACAAAGCTGGGGGAATGGCCGATACAGCCATCCATCAGTACCGATGAGGGATTGGTTCCAGGACCCTCTGTGGATATAGATACCTATGAAGCTAACATTCCTTATATCAAATGGAAGAGTATTTCTGCATCCTCTGTATACTTTAACCACGTCTAGATTACTTATAATCCCTAATATAATATTAATAGCTGTTGTTCCATGTGGTTTAGGAATAAGACGAGAATAAAAGATCTGTACGTGTTCAGTACAGACACAGCCGTCCTAGTCCAACCACTTAGTACACGTCAGCAACAAAGGAACATTTTCTCTCTGCCTTGGCTGAACCTGCAGATGTGGAGCCCCTGGATGCACAAGGCTGGCTGCATATTATTTTCTTTTTATTTGTTATTTCATTGAACTTTATTTATTTATTCATTTTAATTTGACCAGAGAGGGACAGAGTGAGAGAGAAAGAGAGAGAGAGAGAGAGAGGGAGAAAGTGAGAAAGCAAGCCGCCAGGTCCAGGACACGAACCACAGTCGGCCATGTGGGAGTCTAGCACCCTTAACCACCATGCCACCGGCTGGCCCAAGGCAGGCTGTATATCTTAAGAGTTCTTCAAAGGGCTTGCGAAGAAGTGACGAGACTGGTCTGGAAACCTCCGCCAGCAGCATCTATAACAGAAGTTACAAGGTGCCTCAAGGAAGAACTTCAGAAGTAACTTATAGGCACGGAGCACACGTAGGGGAGGGTCAGGAGTGCTTCTCTCCTATCTCAGCCAAGCTAGGAGCTGCTCAGAAGAATGACTCAGGAATTGGGGGTGCCCAAGGAAAAGGCAGACCCTCCTTTCCCTCCTGTGCGTATGGCAGAACGTGCTTGAGAGTGCTCAGGGAAGCTCTGACACGTTGCCTGGAGTTCAAGTGCCTGGAAGCGGTTGTCCAAGGAAACGAAAGGGATTGGCTGGACCAGGGCAGCTGAGGAGTGACCTTCACTTCACTTGGGCCTGGGGGTGCCCTGGGAAGTGACCAGCAAGAACCATCTTGGTGTCTATCATCCCCGTATTGTACCTTACTATGTCTAGAACTTGCTCATCTCACATGACTGAAATTTTGTACTCTTTGACCAATGCCACCCCAGTTCCTCTTCCCCCAGGTCCTAGGCATCATCATCTTACACTCCACTTCTATGAACTGGGCTATTTTAGATTGGATATGTAGGTGAGACTACACAACATTTGTCTCTCTGGCTTATTTCACGTAGCACAAACTCCTTTGGCACCATCCATGTTGTTGCAAATGACTGAATTTCCTTCTTTTTAAAGGCTGTTAAGTAAAATTTATGAGAAGCCATTGCTGTGGCCTGCAGTAGGCCTCCACTGGCCAAACCAAAATGGAGTCACGCATGCTAAGGTTTCATGTCATCAAACTGAAACTCTCTTGACTTTCTGAGAAATTAGGAGAGAGCGATAAGGCATGGTAAGGAAATCCCAGAACCTCTGTTTCAGACCTTATAAGGAAAGTAACCTGATGTCAACCAATCCTTTTTTGGTATTATGTTGTTTTCTTGATCTTGCTCAAGCCGCCATATAAAAACTGACGGAGTGGTGGGCGGGCACAGTGCCATCGCCTATGGCGTATTCAGGGGGCTCTTCATCTGGTACTGTGTTTACTTCCACCACAAGCGCCAGAGTGACCCCAACTTCAAGAACAGGCTGCAAGAACAAAGAAAGAAATAGAAGCTGCCAAGGAATGAGCTGGGGTTTCCAAGTTACCTGGTGTTAAAGATGCTGAGGTGGGGGACCAGCAGTTAGTGTAATGGCTGTGTCGCTGGATTCCCATGTAGTCTACCGCGGTTTGCGTCCCGGACCCGGTGGCTTAAACTCACGCCGGGCGCGTGTGCATGCGTGCCCAAGATTCCGAGAGGAGAATGGAGGAGAAGGGATTGCGGCGTGGCCATCCCCCCTGGGGGGTGATTTCTTGCTTTCTGTCTCTCTGTCTCTCTCTTCTCTGTCTGGCGAGCGCACGCGCCCTATAGCAAAAACCTCTCCAAAAAAAAAAAAAAGAAAAAAGATGCTGAGGTGGTTCAGAAATTCTTCCTTGAAGAAATGCAGCTTGGTGAAGAGTTACTAGCCCAAGGTGAGTGGGAGAGAGGCAGGGTGGGTCCACCAGGCCATCGCCACCGCCATTGCTGTGTGTGGGGTGTGGGCAGCAGACGCTGCGCTTCCTGTGTTCCAGATGCTGCTGGCCAAGCTCCCCACCATCAGTGAGAGATTTGTAAGTGGTCAGAGCTTGGCTGAAGACGAGGTGGAGTGAGAAACAAATGTCAACATAATAAAACTGCAATGAAAACTACTTTCAATATCTTTGGGAAGTTGAGCAGCTCTGGGGAATAAGGCAAAGATGCTTGTAATGGATCATCCTACGCTGAGATCTACCACAGTTAAGGTTTGCTTTGTGTAGATCTATTTGTTTGATTTATTTTTCCCAGTGTAAAGTGTATTTTGATAGAAAGCTTTTCATTTTATAAATACACTATGAGTTACTATGAGGTGCCCCTCCCCACAAATAAGTAGGGGACAGCTAAATGCACAAATTTTTTTTTTTTTTTTAAGTTTTTTGCTTTAGGGCGTGGGCACTCACCAGAAAAACAGAGAGAAACAGAGAGACAGAAAGTGAGAAATCACCCCCCGGGGGGGTGGCCACACTGCAATCCCTTCTCTTCCATTTTCCCCTCGGGATCTTGGGCACGCACACACATGCGCCTGGCGTGAGTTTAAGCTGCCGGGTCTGGAACTACATGGGAGTCCAGCGACATAGTCATTACACCATCTGCTGGTCCCAAAATGTACATTTTTTTAAAGACAGTACATTTTGCTATGAATCCAAAAATTGTATAGAAACTTGATTGTGCTTATGAAGACTGATCATTAAAGTTTCTGAGAGACCATATCTTCTCATTTGCTCTCAGATGAAAAACAAAACAAAAACAAAAACGGACAGAGTAATCTTCGGCAAGTCTCTGTGTTCTGCGATGCCTATTGGGGTGCTTTATCCTCCTCTTTAGAGAAGATGCCGTCCAATTCATAAATTGCTACTAAAAGTCATTTAGATGTATTGACTAAATTGTTGAAAGTTTGCCTTTTTTTTTTTTTTTTTTTTTGAGAGGTTTTTTGCTATAGGGCGCGTGTGCTCGCCAGACAGACAGAGAGAGACATAGAGACAGAAAGCGAGAAATCACCCCCCAGGGGGGATGGTCACGCCGCAATCCCTTCTCCTCCATTCTCCTCTCGGGATCCTGGGCACGCACGCACACGCGCCCGGCGTGAGTTGTAAGCCACCGGGTCCGAGACGCGAACCGCGGTCGACCACGTGGGAGTCCAGCGACATAGCCATTACGCTAACTGCTGGTTCCCGAAAGTTTGCCTTTTAACAAGGCTGAATTTTATTCCATTGTGTGTGTGTGTGTGTGTGTGTGTGTATAAGTGTGTGTGTATACACACACATATACATATATAACATTCTTTTTTTAGAATTATTTATTTAATTTTATTTATTCATTCTTTTTTTTTTTTTTTTTTAATTTGTCTCGAGAGAGAGAGAGAGAGACAGAGAGAGGAAGTGAGAAAGCAAGTCACCAGGTCTGGGACTCGAAGTATGGTCGGCCATGTGAGATTGTCCAGTGCCTTAATCACTACGCCACCTGCTGGTCCCATCATATTCATTTAAAAAAAATTATTTAGTTGAATTTTATTCAGCATAATCATCATTATTATTTTAGTGAAACAGAGAGAGACAGACAGAGAGGGAAATTGAGAAAGGAAGCTGCCAGGTCTGGGACTCGAACTGTGGTTAGCCATGTGGGAGCTCAGAGCCTTAACCACCATCCCACCTGCCGGCCCCTCACATTCATTTTTCAAATGACATTAAAGTTGTTTCCAGATCCTGGCTATTATGAATAATGCTGCAGTGAACATGGGTTAGATGTTTTGAACACATACAATAATGACTAGGTAGAGGCAGTAAACATGCTAATTAGCTTGGTTGTGGTGACCATTCATAATATATACGTATATCAAAACAGCAAGCTGCACTCCTTAAATGTATACAATTTTTATATCAATGATATTTCACTAAAACTGTTTAAAAAGACCCTCATTACTCACGAACCTATCTGTTAACAAACGTACCATATCTTATTCGAAAAATATAAATGCTTATCTGTGCAAAAAGAACGTCATTTTTCTAAACATCAGAATTCAGATGAGGTAATAATAAGCAAAGTGTGGTCTTCAGGCCTGGAGAAATCTCAGACTTTTCCAGACAGACACTCAAAGTGTTTCTTGTAGTCATCACATGGCAAGTATTTGTGTTTCTGGCGTCGTCATAAGATCCGCAGCATATATATGTTTAATTTATTTTGCCAGACACCTTTTATGCTCACCAGGGAGAGACACACAGAGAGAAAGGAGAGGAAGTAAGTACCCTCCAGTGGGGTGTGGTCATGCCATAAATCACTTCCCCATTTCTGGCAGGGGAGAGAGACACAGAGAGAGACACAGAGAGAGAGCAAGACACCTGCCGTGTCCGGGACTCAAACCATGGTCGGCCATGTGGGAGTCCAGTTCCTTAACCATCACGCCACCGGCTGGCCTCTTCATGACTCTTCTTCTGGGGACACCAGTCATAATGGGATCACACCTCTAAAGATTCTATTTCCGAATAAAGTCACCTTCACGAGTACCAGGGATTAGGACATCAACATATCTTTTTGCGGAGAGCACAATCTTAGACCCCATAATAGATATTTTTAACCCATTGGTTTCCCATCCATCTTTTCTCCTTGATATTTATGTGCAAGAAAATGCTGTGTAATATGTTCCATAGACCTTCTTGCATTCTACATTTTTCTGTGCATCATTTCCATAATGTCATTCAGCATATTTTTGTAAAAAGTAGTAGTGAGAGCAAAAGGCTTGATTTTGCCTGATTGAGGCCTGTGTTTTCCCGAGAAGTACATATCATGCACATGCCGCTGCTCGCGGCTGATTTCTAATACGTGAACGTGACTACCAAGTTTGTGGAATCTGTCACCCAGGGGCTAGCAGGAAGTTCCAGTATGACGTGTTTGAGAGAAATAATACAAAGAAAGTTGTTTCTGGGCCACTCTTTGGTCATAATAGAGCGAAGGCTCTACTTTTAGAACACTTGGGTTTGAATCCAAGCTCTGCTAGTCACCATTTGTGTGATTTTAAAAAAGTCATTTAACCTCTCTGTGTCTCATCTTTCTTTTCTGTGAGACAGAGATAATCATGTCTAATAAATGTCAAAAATTTAAGACTCTGCTTAGCACGTAGTATTATATGTGTTTACTATTATTATTGGTGGTAGTATAGTTTTTTCCTGCTGTGGTTAACGTGCCTGTTGCGAGTAGGTATTCAAAAACATTAGCTGATAACAGAAAGTTTTTAAAATAAAATTTCACATAAAATGATATTGGTGGCCTCAGTAGGATCCAAAATATGTTGTATCCATCAAATCTGACCTTTGACAAAGTAGTGAGGTAGGAAAGAGTTGGAATTTATCTTTTCTGTTGTTGTTTTGTTTTTGTTTTTGCCATAGGGCGCATGTACTCGTTGGAGAGAGACAAAGAAAGGAAAGAAAGAAATCACTCCCTAGGGGTATGACCATGCTGCAATCCCTCACCCTCCATTCTCCTCTGAGGATTTTGGGCATCACCTGCACTAAGGTCCAGGACTTGAACCGTGGTCAGCCATGTGGGAGTCTAACGCTTTAACTACCATGCCACCTGCTGGCTCTGATGTTTATCTTTTTTAACTTCTCATCTTCTTTCCTTCTCTTCCCTTCCTCATTCCAGCATCTTTTCTAATTACTAATGTTCTTAGATAAGGGCTCAATACAGTGTGGAAGGTGCCTTGCTCTTTTGAACCAGGGTTCTTACCGCCCTTGGAGAAATCTAGAATCTCTGCATCTTCGTTCTCATCTGCATTTGAAACAGGTGTTTCTATAATAGTTGAGAAAGGCAAACTAAAGTAAGTTTGCTAAATTGGGGACAAAACTTGTTAATATTGTGGCCAGCAGGTGGCGTGGTGCCTAGGGTACTGGACTCCCACATGACCAACAGTAGTTCAAGTCCTGGACCTGACAACTTGCTTTCTTATTTTCCCTTTCTTTCTCTCTCTGGTCAAATTAAGGAAAATAATGATAGTAAATAAAATTAAATAATTCTTTAAAAAAACTAATTAATATCTTCAAGGGCAATAAACATCTGACCTTCTCTATCAGACAGAAGTTCCTTGCATCTCTACTGACAAAAATCTGTAAGTTAACATAGAACAACAGATATGCCAGGCCTTAAAAAAGGTAAATAGTAACTAAACAATGGTTATTCTCCTAGAGAATTAAATAGTTCTGTGACTCTATTGGGTGACATTCCCGTGTGACAACAAAAAGCCGCGTATCCTTTGGTCTCACTCCCAGGTGTTGGGTCCCACCCAGTAATAGGCTTCTAAGAGCTCACATGGGATCTACTCCATACGTTTCACTGCTAATGACAGGACCCCTCTCCCTGCAATTAATGCAAAGCCAATACGAATCGTAGGGCATATAAAAGAACACTAGGGGCCAGTGGTGGCACAGCTATAAGGCATGACATTCTGCAAGGGAATCCACATGGGAAGGTTCCTGGTTCAAATCTGGAGGTACACATTTGCCCTGGATCTGGGGTAAGCCAAAATCAGGGTGGACTGCAGCATCAAGACCCTGCTGGGAGTGCTGGCTCTTTCTCTCTCTCCATCTCTTTCTCTCTCTGTCTCTCTTCCTCATGAAAAAATAAATAAAAATATTTTTTAAAAGAACACTATTTTGCTTTGATTATTTATTTATTTAGATTTTTGCCATAGGGAGTGTGCGCTCATGGGAGAGAGACAAAGATAGTGAGGGAGAAAGTGAGAAATCACCCCCCAGGGGGAATGGCCATGACGCAATCCCTTCTCCATTCTCCTTCTGGAATTTTGGGCACACACACACACACACACACACACACACTTTTAGCATGACTTTTAGGCCTTCAGGTCTGGAACTTGAACTGTGTTTAGCTATGTGGGAGACCAGCACCCCAACTACTATACCACCTGCTGGCCCCGATAACTTACATTTTATAAAAGCACAACTATTTTCAGATTTTGAGAAACTCACTTCTCCTAGAATTCTTCCTTCTATTCCATTGGGTGGGAGGAGGTGGGAAAATCTGTTCCTGGGGAAGATGAAATATTCTTCACATTTAAGTAGGGCTCACATGGGAATGGAAGCTCATGGTCTTAGAAGGGAAACTAGAGGCAGATAATTTTTGGGGGTACCTCAGTGTCCCTCAAGCTTTTGCCTACCTGTCTTTCTCCATTTAGAAGAATGAACATTGACACGTAGTTTCCTAAAAATATGTATTGTGTTTACCTAAAAACGTTGTCTAAGCAACTGGTTCATACTATGTACAAAGTGTTGGTGGGGGAGGCCTGGCTAGTGGGGACAGGGGTGGCAGATGTAGTGTACAGAGAGCTGTATACAAAATACAGTGAATTATTTATTTCTAAGATACTCAGATACACTGAGTGTCTTTCAATATCCTACATTCCCCAGAGATTTTTTCAAAACCCAGACTCCTTGGTGATCTGTCCTTTATCAGCTTAGGTGTTTAATTCTTGCTGCCCTTTTATTGATTCTGGGCATGTGTTATCTTAGTCAGAGTTGGTTTCTGTCAATTTCCTCTCACTCATTATTACTGGGACTATACTTAAGATCTCCCATTTCTGTGGGCCTGTTGGGGACCCACCACCAAATTCACAGAATAATTTCTCCCCATGCCCTCTCTGCTGCCAAGTGCCTAACAAAGAAAGGTGAGTGTTTTCTATCTGGAGAGAGGGAAGATCACTGCTCACCGCTGCCTCATCTGGGGACCCTTGATCTCCTATTATAATTTAATTTTGAAAATGTTTCCTGACAGATGTGCAGATAGACAGAAATACAGAAAGCAGACGCCACCATGTTTTAGAAGCCTGGAATCTGAGAATATGGAAGAAATTAAGATTGAGAGAGAGGAGAAAAAAATAAAAGAGATTGTGGGTAAGAGAAGGCTCTGAAGGGGAAAAAAGTAGAAAAGAAGCAAAACTGCATTCACTGGCACAGGTTAAGTTATGGGACCCTAAGCAAAAGAATGGGAGGGTTCCTTTGTCCTCTGTCTCTTGGTAACTAGGTAGCAGTGGTCAATCTGTACTATTTATAAAAAAATAAAAAAAAAAACAAGGCACGAGCATGAGACATTCCTCTTATCCTGACTTTGACTCACTCCTTTATTTATTTCTCATTTTATCCATTTTTTTATTTATTACTTCATCCTGTATTGGACCTCTGGGTTTAATGCTAAATTCAGACTGGAGTGATGAAGAAAACATGGCTTCTGCCCTCATAGAGCTCACAGTTCTTTCCGATTGTGTTCTTCTGTTTGCTCATGCATGGCAAAAAAAAAAAAAAAAAAAAAAAAAAAAAAAAAAAAAAATCTAAAAATTATTAAACAAAATCCTATCATCACATTGGATGATTTAGCTAAAGTATTATAGAGCTATAGATGCACGTATAGACTAATATATGTGTATGATGTTTTATGAAATCATAGCCTTGTGATTATCTTTAATTGACTTGTTATCTCCATTTGCTCCCTATCAATTTGTTCTATTAATCTCCTATAATATAGCCACTGAAAGGTTGTGACTAATCTCCCAGATGTCAAACGCAGTGACCTTTTTCCAGGATATGATGTCCTTGACTTTTTCTGAGCTTTTGACAGCGTCACTCCCTTCTTCCCGAAACGTCTCCCCTTTCTGACATTTCTGATCCTGGTTAGGATCATGGGGTTCATTCTGTCAAACTCACTTTGAATTCTTGCTCTGTTTTCTGACTTGATGACCTGGGAAGAAGTCACTTCAAAACTGTACCTCAGTCGTAGCCATCATGTAGAAATAATATTTTAGTCCATTATTGTATTGCCAAATAGAAATGCCTGAGACTGGGTATCTTATAAAGAATAGAGTTACGGGACCAGCACTGGCATGGTGGTCAAGGTGCTGGACACTCCCACGTGGCTGACCATGGTTCAAGTCCTGGACCTGGTGGCTTGCTTTCTCACTTTGTCTCTCTATCTCTCTTTCTCTGTGTGTGTGTGTGTCTCTCTCTCTCTAGTCAAATGAAAATAAATGAATGAATAAATAAAAATTAAGTAAATAATTATTAAGAAAAAAAGAAAGAAAGTAAAAAATGAATAGAAGTTAATTTGGCTCATGGTTCTGGAAGTTGGAAAGTCCAAGAACATGGGGCTGGCGTCTGGCCAGCCTCAGTTGGCTGTATCACAACAGCAGAGAAAAGTGAAATTGTCATGATCATAGCAGAGGAAGGGAGGGCACAATCTGCAGGCAGCCATCTTTTATAACAACCCACACCTGTGGGGACTAATCCCTCCTGTGAAAACCCGTTCCCTCTGGAGAGACAGCACTCATCTATTCAAGAGGGAGATGCCTCTGTGATCCAAACACTGCCCTCTGGCCTCACCCTTCAAGGTCTTAGCACCTTCCAACCTCATTGCACTGGGGACCAAATACTGACACATGAACCCCTGAGGGGCAAACCATTACCCGTTCCAAATACCAACTCTCCCTGTCTCATATTTCACAGATGAGGACCAAATGCACTAACACAGTGAAACAGCATAGTTGGCCCTCCAACTCAACCCCTTTTTCTTCCTTTCAAGTGTGTGCAGGCCTCTGTGACCACTCTTCCCTCAGACCGCATGCTTTCCTATGACTTCGTTTTTCCCTCTAGGTGAATGGGAGTGGCCCTCTGTCTTTATCTCCAACCTGACCTCTAACCCAAGGGTCAGTCCCACCTCACTACTCAGAATGCTCCATATCAAAGATAAGCACACAATCTCTACTTTCCAGAAATAAACTGGGATATGGGACTGGCAGGTGATGTGGTGGTTAAGGTGTTGAACTCCATGTAACCGACCATGCTTCGAGTCCCGGACCTGGCGGCTTGCTTTCTCACTTTCTCTCTGTCCCTCTCTGGTCAAATTTAAATAAAAAAATTTTGAGGTTCTCGACACTGAAAAGAGACCCATATAAGAGGGTAGCCTGGTTAGGGTCCGTCCTATTTTATAAGACAACCAGAGACTGCATGGTTTGGGCTGGTGATCTGTGGTGGTGGGACACCACAGTCATTTTCTCTCCACTGCCAAACCACTGCCCTCCTGTGGCACACTGCCTTTTAAATCCAAGACAGAACTTATAGGCAGTGTCCCAGTGGAACAAAAACACTTGCCACGCCGTGGCTGGACACGGGGAGGAGGGTGAGAGTGGAGGGGTACGGGACTGGCTGCCCTGAGGAGAGGCGGTTTCCAGAGCTGGATGGATGGCAGTTCCCTTTCTATGGAGCTGTGTCCAGAAGGAGTAGTTTTGGAGCCCAGGAGACATGGCCAGTATTTCTCTTAGGAGGAGGAGGGCATTGTTGGGGAACAGATGCTGGTTATCTCTTAGAAAGCGTCGGCCCCTCTTCTAACAGAGAGAAACAAGTGTCAGCTCCTCCCAGAGGGTGCCGGGAGCTCACAGCGTCTCAGGGCTGCCTGTGGCACGCTGTCTGAGGAAGCAGGGAAGGGAGTCAGACATGCCGTCTCTCTTTACCCACCCATGCTGAGAGAGAGCATGTGTTAGCCTCTCTGTGAGGGCTCAGAGCGTGGTTGGGTGGGATTGCCGTTGTCAGGACAAAAAAGAGGAAAAGAGTGAGTGCTTGGGATCAGAGCGTCTGGGTTCCAATTCCAGAACTTACTACTTCTGTGGCTCTGGGCAAGTAACTTAGGCCCTTCCTGCTTCCTGTGCCCCACCAGTTACACGCAGATAATAATAAGGCCCACATCCTAAGAATGTTGCGAAGGTTAGATGAGGGAATGAAAGCAAGGTTCTTGAAACAATGCCTGACAGAGAGTAAATGTGAATGAAACGTCTGCTGCTATTGCTATTTATGCCCCCTCTCTTAGAACTGTGTGTATCCTAGATTAAAGCAAGGGAAGGGGGCTAATAATTCAAGGCTGAAAAGGAGGCAGCTACTCTCAGTATTATAAGGCAGGTTGAGGGACCAGCAGTTAGCCTGGCAGCTATGTCGCTGGACTCCCATGTAGTCGACCACGGTTCGTGTCTCGGACCCAGTGGCTTAAACTGACGCCGGGCGCGTGTGCATGCGTGCCCAAGATCCTGAGAGGAGAATGGAGGAGAAGGGATTATGGCGTGGCCACCCCCCCCAGGGGGTAATTTCTCACTTTCCGTCTCTCTTCCTCTCTCTGTCTTTCCAGCGAGCGCACATGCCCTATAGCAAAAACCTCTCAAAAATAAAATAAAATAAAATAAGGTAGGTTGAAATATCTTAAGTTTTTGAAACGTGCCACTTGCTAAGATAGCCTCTCTCGGGGCCGGTAGGTAGTGTGGTGGTTAAGGCGCTAGACTCCCACATGGCTGACAGTGGTTTGAATCCCTGACCTGGAGACTTGCTTTTTCACTTTCCCTTTCTGTCTCTCTTTAGTCAAATGAAAAAGTAATAATAATACTAAATAAAATTAAATAAATAATACTTAATTAAAAAAAATAGCTTCCCTCATTTCTCTCTCCCACTTCCGCTACCTGGTAGAGGAACCAGGAAGGCCAAAGAATGGTTGACAATCCTTTGCGGAGCCTGTGACACGATTGGAGGTGGGAACTGGGTTGGGAGCTGGAGAAGTGGGCTAATGAGTAGGGGCTGTGGGAAAGGACGAATGCCAAGGTTTATGAGTTCTCTTGGACATCGGAGGGGGTGGCCATGATGCCTATAGAGAGGTCTTGAGCCTGTGAAGGTCACACTGGGGCAGTCTGTCTCCAACCAGGGACGGTACTCAGAAACGCTACTCAGAGGAATAGCACTCAGACGCAGTTTGCCTCCACCAGGGTAGTCCCCAGCTTCTGTCATCTCGGGGTCTCAGAATGCAGTGAAGTATATGACCCCTAGCTGAAGCAGATTATTGATGGGACATTATTGTGGCTCTCATAAGAACAGTTGGCACAGTGAGGAGTGGGTGGCAGTTGCCTTCACCAGATTCCTCTGACCACCTGCCAGGATTGTCAGGTGGAAGGCAGTTGCAGAGAACCTGAATGGCTAATGTAACGTCTATTCCAGGATCGGACGTACCACCACTTCCTTCCACACCGAGAGGGATGCCGATGGAGCTAATATAGAGAAAAGCCCAAGTACGAGAACTTAACAGGGAAGGGGGGCAAAGACGGGAAGTGAGAGGGAACACAGGACAAGCAGGTACTCGCTTAAGAAGAGGACAGAGCGTGGGCCAGCAGGCCGCGTGACGGTAAAGGTGCTGAATCCCACATGGCCAACTTCCTGATTGAGTCTTGGACCAGGCAGCCTGGAAAGCGTGCTGGACATGAGTACGTGCATGTCCACAATCCCAAGAGGAGAATGGAGGAGAAGGGATTGTGGTGTGGCCATCCCCCATAAGGGGCAACTTAGCACTTTCCCACTTTCTCTGTCTCTCTCTCTCTCTGGTGAGTGCATATGCTTCATAACAAAAAAATAAAATTAAAATAAAAAAAGTGGAGGGGACAGAGAGGGGAGAGAAAGGCAAGCAGATGGGTAGATGGGGGCATTTCATAGGCCTCATGGGAGCATAGTGATCCATTCTCCTTGCGTGTTTCCTGCCAGTGTGCTCAGGCTAACTGCGAGTCTCGGGCCTGATTTCTGCAGCAGCTCAGCTGCCTGGGAGCTTCCTGGAACACTATTGCTATTTATTTTCTCCAAGCCCTGTGTTTAAGGCATGATGAAAAACAACCTAATGGCCCAAGCACAACTGCCCCATATGAGAGACCATTAAGATAAAGTCCCACGTAAGTGGCCCTAATAAAAGAAATTTATCACAAGACATGGGGAGGAAGGTGTCTTTATTCACTAGGTGAATAGCACCAGGCATTGTCAACGTAGCTTTTCAAGGCTCAGAAATTATCATTCATTCTCCAAATTACCACCCGCACAAAAATTACTAAATGGTGCGTTATCACTCCCTCTCAGCGAGAGAATGTCTTTGTTTAACGTTTGATTACAAATGGCTTTCCGACGATTATCATCAATAAATCACAGGTAAGTGTGTGTATGGCTAGGTCCAACGAAGAAAGACTTTATGAGCAACTGGGCGAGGAAGAACAAAACGCACGGGGTAGCTAATACTTCAGGCAGTGCTGGAGTTTTAGAAATTTTCTGTTGACACTCATGGGTTTCTCTCGGAGGCAGAGGATTGATGGTGCCCTTTTTGAGGAGGTAGGATCTTTTTTAATGGTTTGATGACATGCCTTTAACCCTATTTGCGTGTAAGAGTGCATGAATGAGGGAGAACGGTATTAGATGTGCAAGAATAAAAGAACTTGTCAGTGTGAGACAAGGGGAGGAGAAAGATGGGGAGGATGGAGAGAAGGAGAAGAGATGGGAGGTGGAGGGGACAGAAGCAAAGGGAAAGGAGGAGAAAAGTAGCAACAGCCCTGTGGTCTCTGACTCCCTCAGCTGGCCCCAAGGCACTGGCCTGAGACCCCGACCCCAGGGCCTTCTGCCAACGTCCTGCCCACTCCCTACCGCCTAGCCCTTCCTGCTCTTGCTTGTCTTGTTTGCTTTCCAATTCCCATCCCTGAGCCCAGGGTCTGGGAATGTGCTGTGCCTTCTGCTCTTACAACCTCCTTTACGTCTGTTTTCTTTTTTCCCCTTTACAGTGATTCCTAGCTTTCTCTCTGTCAGTCTCCCATCGCACCACACATTCTTCTTAACTCTTCAGACATCTCTGCAGCTTCAGGTAAAAACAAACGAGCAAACAAACAAAAATCCCTCTCATAGAGCCTGGCCCCAGGATACCTCAGAGGTCAGACTGTAGGAAGCTGATGGGTCCACGATAAATTTAATTCCATGACACCTGTAGGTGAGCAGAGGGTGTTCTTGTCTTAGGAATGTGATAAAACAATTGGAGAGCCACTCTACAGAATTGAGCCAACAGTAGTGTCAGTAACCAGAGAGCAGAGATTTGGGGACGTCTGCTGTGGGCTTAGGGATACGGAGAAGAATAATGCATAGCTTGCTCTTGGCATCCTGATATCCTAAGAGGAAAGGAACGTGAATGGAGCAGAGTTCTCCATGGACGATAAGAGAAACACATCCACACGTTTGACTGGAAGGTCTGGGATGAAATTTTAGGAGGCCTCAGAGAAGAAATTCAGAAGCTCGAATTTGATTATGTAGGTCACTAAGTTTCTTTGAGAAGAGAGAAAATTAAAGCAGTAAAATTATGATCATTGTTATTAGGAAGGAGAGAGATTAGAGAATGATATTCCTATTCTTTGGTACATTATGTCACTCATCCCCTCACTCAAGCATTCTTTCATTCAGCAAATACTCATTGAGGATACACAGGTGCCAAGTGCTATGCTGGGGACATCATGGTGTATTAGAAAGAGACTTCCTGCCTTCATGAAGCTTGTGCTCCTGCAGGGAAATAAGCAAATTAGGTGATTACAATTTGTAATAGGTGCCATGGAAAAAATAAACAGGGTAAGGACTTAGAGAATGCCTGTGGAAAGCAACAATTACTCCTTTTAGGGTGGTCAGGGTTTCGCCTCTCTGAAGAGGTGTATATCATTTGAGAAGAAACGCTGAAGGTAAGAATGACCAACTTTCAGAAAACACATTCCTGAGAGGGAATCTGAAGGCTGGAGAGAAGTAAGCACTGGCAATGATCCCAAGAAGTGATGATGCATTAGACCAGGGTCCATACTGTGACTCAAGTGTCAACGGGACGTTTTGGAGGCAAGATAAAAAATGGACCAGCAGAGAAAGAAAGGGAATGAACCCTCTGCCTCCTGCCTGGATTTGTTTACAGTGCCTACAACCCGAGTGTATGTGTGGCCACTGCTTTCTACCCGAGTCTCTTCAGATCTTTGGAATTAGCACAGTACTCATAGAGTCGCACGGTATAGTTATTTAAGGAAAGGGTTTTGCCCTGACTCAGTGGCACCTGCTATTGATGTAGATCTGATGCTCCCAGGTCTGGTTCAAACTGCGCTGCAATTTCAGGTTATATAACCCTTACCTGAACTGCTTGGGACCGGAGTGTTTCAGAATGCTTATACATCAAGAGCTATCTTGGGGTGGGACCCAAGTCCAGACACAAGACTCATTTATGTTTCATATATGCCTTAGACACTCCAGCCGGACACATTTTTATACAATATGTTTTGATGGCAGTGTGACCTTTCACATGACATCAGGTGGAATTTTCCATTTGTGGCATCATGTCAACATGCAAAGATTTTAGGATATTGGAGCATTTCAAATGCTGATTAAAGGGAAACAATTATTTTGCCAAATTAGAAAAATACAGGTACTAAGAAAACAGCCTCACTCCATTTGCTACAGGCATTTATCCGAACACGGTGGATTGTGAAAATTTCCCAAAGTGTGCTTTTTACTTTTGTAATGGTTTCAGATATGTTTGAAATAAATTATTAAGTACTTATTAAAATTAAATGTAGCCCTGGGACCAGCAGTTAGCGTAATGGCTATGTCGCTGGACTCCCATGTAGTCGACCGCGTTTCGAGTCCCGGACCCGGTGACTTAAACTCATGCTGGGCGCGTGTGCGTGCGTGCCCAAGATCCTGAGAGGAGAATGGAGGAGAAGGGATTGCTGCGTGGCCACCCCCCCTGGGGGGTGATTTCTTGCTTTCTGTCTCTCTGTCTCTCTCTGTCTGGTGAGCGCAAGTGCCCTATAGCAAAAACCTCTCCAAAAAAAAAAAAAAAAATTAAATGTAGCCTTCACTCCTTTAATCCCCTGGGAACTCTTGAGGATTCAAATTTACTGGGTGCTTCTGAGAGAGACAAAGGAACAGAGAGAGAAAATATGATGGAGTGGGAGATCCAAAACTCTACAGAGTGAAAAAAGGGAAAGAGAGACAAAGGGAGATAGTGATAGAGAAGTCAACAATATAAAAAGGCTTGGAGTTTGGGGAAAAGAGATGGAGAGACCAGAGCCAAGAATGGGGAGGGGGTGGGCAGCAGGCTGCCCTGTGAAGGGACCCAGGGTGGAGATTAAGATCTCTATCGGAGCTTGTGGCTGGAGCGATTACGTGTATTAGGGTCCTGCCAGTGTTGACAAACACTGCGGCAATTAGGAATTAGTTCCACAAGGCTCAGAGAGCAGGACTGCGGTTGACCTGTAAATAGACTGGCCCTCCTTTCCCTCGCTCTTATTCAAATTGGTGCAGCTGTTGCCTAGAATAACCCCGGAAGCGCAGCCCCCATGGCTCCTCCTGGGGCCTCCAACAGAAGTGAATACCAATCACCTGATGCTCCAGGCCCTTTCAAACACCAGTATTCCGGTAAGTGCAAGTACTTTCCCTAAGAGCGCATGCTCAACAATCGCGAGCTCCTTCTTCCCACACTTGGACAGCAATCCCTAGGCCCATCTTTCCACCACTGCTGAAGGTACGGGTAAGGACTGGCTAGGGGAGGCCCCTATTTCATGGCAAACAGTCCTAAGCAATTTCAAAGTAATTTGGTGCAGAAGGAATGGTCAAGAGGAGGACAGACTGAGCAAACACAGCAAATTTACCTTTTCCTCCCCAAATCTATGGAAACGATGGTCCCGTAGATTTTTTTCTTCCCCTAAGAAAAAAAATCCAGAACCAAAATTGAATTTAAAAATTAATCATTCTAATGAATGCATTCACAACTACGGGGAATCCCAGAGGGACAGAGACGAAAGGCGGACGGAACCGGACAGAAGCGGGAAATGCGTGTGGGGCGCAAAGCTGCAAGGGAGGGTGTGGCTGCTGAGGAGCGGGAGCCAGGCGGGTCCCCGGAGCAGCAGAGACTTCGGGCCTGCTGGCAGAGGGGCTGACTGCGGTCCAGAGCCTCGCCCCACCGGAAACTTGTCCTTAACCCCCTCATCACGTCACAGGTGGGGCAGGACGGGACTTCTGGTCGGAGAAGGGCAGGGCTGCACTGGGGCGACACGTTTGGGGATCCGACTCATGCATGGCTCACGCTGTCAGGCTGGGCTCGCATACAGGTACCGATGATCCAGGTTAACAGAGGCTGGACTGGGTCATATCATGAAGATCCGGTTGGGCGTACCTGTCTCTGTTTCTCTTCATCTCTCTCTCTCTCCCAAGAAATAAATCCACTTGAAAAAAACATCATGTTTCTCAATAATTTTGTAGTGGGTCAACGGAAAAGTCACGACATATTTTTCTGTTTCTCTATGCAAAAATGTATCATGATTTTTCTAACGACCCAATAGCTGAAAAGAAAATAAAAATGGTCGTGACCAGTCCTGGAAATGCACAAAATTAAGGACATACTGATCAAAGTCTGTGAATTGAGCAGACAGAGAAGAATGCATGGCATTACATGCATTTACTAGAACGCAAGAGATGTGAACACAAATCAGCTAAGCTTCCAGCTTAAGCTAGAAAATAACAAAATGATTCCAAATAATTTAGTAAAAATAAAAGCGGAAATTATTGAATTACGAAATCAAAAACAGGGTAGATTAATACAATCACAATTTCATTCTTTGAAAACGTTATTATGACACATAAATATTTGGTGAGTACATTTAAGGAAAAAGGAGAGAAGGCACACATAAGTTTAAAAGGCTCGTGACAGGTGACAGGCAGTTAGCGTGGACATTAAAGCATTGGATCCCACATGGCCAACTTGATGGTTTGAGTCCTGGTCCTGGCAGGTTGAAAAATCACACACGGTATATGTCCAAGATCCCAAAAGGAGAATGGAAGAGAAGGGATTGTGGTGTGGCCATTTCCCTTGGGGTGTGATTTCTCAGTTTCTTTCTCTCTCTCTGTCTCTGGTGAGTGCATGTGCCGTATAGCAAAACCAAGCAAGGCTCACGACAGCAGACATATAGGAGATAAAATGATAAACTACAACTTTACACCAATGAATAAAAAATATAGACAAAATAAAAAATACTTAGATATAAATCATAAAATTGTACTTAGAAAAGAGGAAAGCCTACTAGAACGGAAATGATACAGAAAGTTGAAGGAATAATAATTACTTCTCTTTTTTTGCATTTTGATAACTTTATTGAAAAGTACATCTCTTCGTACCAAAACATGAGGTTATCTTTACCAACTCAAAATTAACACTGATATATTAAAAATACTGAAATACATCAACCTTTCGGGAAAACTGAAAAGTTATCCATAAAACAAGGTTTACAAAAGTTAAGATATATTGTAGTTCTTTGGTTTATTTTTCAGTGCTTGCTTTTCAACAGCCAGTCAAAACTGGTGAGCACCATTCTGGATGGCCTGAGGCCACACACTGGACTGAGGAACAGTGTACAACACTGGAATGTCCTAACAGTCACCGAGTGACACCGAGACTCCTGAACACAACTCCAGTGACCTCCCGACTGTGAAGATGCCCACTTACTTTTCTTCAGCCTTCATTTGGACACAGTAAGGACATTAGTGAAAGTACATTCTTTTTAACAGAATTCTAAATTAGAGAACTCTAAATCAGAAGGAAGAATAATTACTTCTAAAAAGAGCAAGGAGTACAAACAGGGTTAAGGAGGAGTTTCACCAAACTTTCAAGGAACAAATAAATTTCATGGCATATAAACTATTCCAAATATATGGAAGAAGAAAGATTTCACAATCTTTTGTACCAAAATAAACTTGTATCTTAATTTCATTTCTTTTTTTTTTTTACTTTTTTTTTTTTTCTTTTGGAGAGGTTTTTGCTATAGGGCACGTGCACTCGCCAGACAGACAGAGAGAGACAGACAGAAAGCAGGAAATCACCCCCCAGGGGGGATGGCCACGCCGCAATCCCTTCTCCTCCATTCTCCTCTCGGGATCTTGGGCATACACGCACATGCGCCCGGCGTGAGTTTAAGCCACTGGGTCCGGGACTCAAACCGCAGTCGACTACGTGGGAGTCCAGCGACATAGCCATTATGCTAACTGCTGGTCCCTATTTTAATTTCATTTCTACAAGTTTTAAAGTCCCCTCATATAAGAATCTTGGTGCAAAATTCTATTACAAATTTATTTTCATAAACACATTAGGATGTTACATGTTCATATGTCCAAGATGTTGTTTAGCAAAATGTTGCAGGAAAATGTAGATGATATTATCCAACTTTGTATATCATTGTAAATTGCATTCCAAATGCTAAAAAGCTACTAAAGAAACTGTCCATAGCTGTCATATATGGGATCTAGAAATGGAGTATGGGGCAGGGGTAGGTAGATGGGCGTATTCACTTGTCTGTTCTGTTCGAACCCTTTTTTAAAACCATAAACTTGTTTACATTTAAAATTTTTTTAAAAATTATTTAATTTTATTTATTATTATTATTTTAATTTTGTTATAGAATACACAGGCTCACCAGAGAGAGACAGAGAGAGAGAGAGAGCAGAAAAGTGAGAAAGCAAGCCATGAGGTCCAGTACTCAAACCATGGTCAACCATGGGGAGTCCAACACCGTAACCACAGTGCCACTTGCTGGCCCTACATTTGAATTTTTAAAACGAGAAAATAAGAAAAACCAGAATGTTTTTGATTGATCATTGACCTTTCTGCAAGACTTGAATGTGAGGTCAAGTGTACCCTTGACTTAGAGAAAGAGATCTGGGACAAAACTAGGAAGAAAGAATGAAGACTCTAAGGAGACAGGTGTCAGCTCTCTATGTGGATAAATCTTCTTCTTCTTTTTTTTTTTTTTGAAGAATTATTTATTTAATTTTATCTATTACTACTATGATTGTTTTCTAAATTTGCTAGAAAGCATGTGTGCTCACCAGAATGTGAAAGAAAAAAGGACAGAAGAAGAAGAAGAAGAAGAAGAAGAAGAAGAAGAGGAGGAGGAGGAGGAGGAGGAGGAGGAGGAGGAGGAGGAGGAAGAAGAAGAAGAAAAAAGAGAGAGAGAGAGAGAGAAAGTGAGAAAGCAAGCTTCCAGGTCTGGGACTTGAACTGCAGTTGACTGTTTGTGAGTCCTGCAAGGAAGACCTTAGGGTCTTAGGGATATAGATAGAATGTTCCAGACATTCTGGCTTCTCTGAAAGACCAAAGAAAACTGTGATGTAAGAGACTCACAAAATTGCCCTGACTTAAGTGAAACTTGGACACTGGACACTGGAGGTCCGGAAGTTCTTGCATTAAGCCCTGGGAAACAGATCCTCCTCCTCCATCACCAAATTCTGCATTTGTGGAATTTTAGAAAGATAATACATTATGCTGAGTGTGTGTTATGGAACTCCATTGACAGAGTCTGGGACAGCAGCCTAAAGATCAACACTTTAGTATTTCTACAATAAAGTGTAGAATCTTCACACGAAATGGATAAAGTAACCTGCCAGGATCAATTCTGCTACCACATGAATGTGCCACCTTAGCCACCACGCCACCTGCTGGCCACCACACATTCTTCAAGTAGGAGCTATCCAGAGAGAAAATGAACCTCCTTGGGAGGAGTTGTTTCCTGCTTAGGCAGAAGTTTGGACAAGGCCAGCAGAGGGTGGATATTTTAACCCCAAGGTTCCAGCTTCTTTCTTAAACCTGATTATTCAGATCTTAAAAACTGGGTTAATCCTTGTTCCGTACGTTTAAATCCTTCTCTACAAATACTCATATATGTGACTACTCTGAGAAATTTAAAGTGCTGCAAAATCCAAAGATATCTTATTTTTAACATATTAATCAGTAAGGACTGTAAATCCTCATTTACACATCTTTGTTTTTCTTTTCATTCTCATTTCATTCATCATTTTTACTTCTTCATCGTTACTTTAAAAATGCTTACAACTTTCTTGTTAAGTAAACAGGCAAATTTCTGGCTTTCTCAGAAGAGCAAACTGTGTCCAAGCTCTTAAGCTCAAGTCCACATAGGTTTTTCCCTAGTTTAAGGAAAGTGCTCTTGCGCTTGATTTTAAATTCAAGGTTCATGGGGACTGCACCACCAGTTCACAATATATATATTCATAATATATATTCACACTTGTAACGACTGGGTGAGATTTAGAGTCAAAGAAAATTTGGGTGATTTGGTTTGTTTTCTTTTCTCCTTCTTCTTTCTGGAATTATTTTACCTGTGTGAACAGACAGGGTTTTTACCTAAATAATCTAGGCGGTTTTTTTTCACACCGTTTACTTTGCTCTGAGTAGACCTGGTCTGGGAAAGCAGCGTTGCAGAGAGCCACACGAGTCTTCACCTTTGGGTGAAAGCCAGGCTGTTTCTGATGGAAGCCCCTCCGATGGCTTCAGACAATTCCCAGGGCAGGCTTTGTCACCAGGGGATGAATCATTCATTGGAAGTTGCTAATAGCCTGGGAAACGGCAATCGGATTGGGGTAAATGGTTGAGTGGTGTTATTTGCGAGTTGTTTACACTAGACTTGTAGAATAACTCAGGGGCCGACTGGCCTTAAGTGAATTATTGACACAGCCAGCGCCAGGCCTGAGGGAGCTGCAATTAATGCATTAATCACACGGAGCCCCCGGAGCCCCGCGTGTTAACACAGGGGATTTAGTAGCACTTCACTAAGTTGTTGATGAGGCCTGTGGTGGGATGAAAACCCTTAGAATACAAATGTGACATCCCATGCCCCTTTATTTGTTAGTCAATAATCTGAATAACCCCAGTTTCACAGCTTCTGTGTTGGATTTGCTGTTCCTTTCTCTCCTCCGCTAATCGCCAGCGAGGCGCGATAGGGTAGAGACTCTAACTTTGATTTGAACCCCCCGCCCCCTCCCCCTAAATAAAAGCACAGGTTTTTATCCACATGCGTATATTGCACAGACATCAAAGAAAAAAAAAAGCCTCATGCATTTCCATTAAAGCCGCACGGACCAGGGGGAGGCACCAAGCTGGGTGCGGGCTTTTGAGGCGGTGGAAATTGATAAGGTTCATCTGCATACAAAAGGCTGAATGGAGAGGCAGCAGGGTGAGCGAGGTCGGACACCCAGATGGATTTTTTAATTCTGGGGAAAATAACACCACGCTCACAAGTGATAACTGAGCCTTTCTTCCCAACTCAGACCAAAATATGATTTCCATTTGTGCATTGGAGGAGAAGAAAATTATACAGAATTTCATTCTGCAGCATAATAAGGCTTCACACTGAATAATGCTACCATAAGGCAGTGTAATTACGGAAGGGCAGAAAATACACTTTCAGTTTATATCTAATCACAATACCACATTGTCTGCTTTGGAAAAAGAATCTGGGGTGGGGGTGCAGTGTGTTGCTAGAGTGTAGGAGACCTTGGGGAGTTTCTGGGTCCTGGGCTTATTAGAGTCCTGAGAAAAGGTGAAGGCTTGGTGACTTGCAGCCTCGTCAGAGACTGGTGCGTTGAAGTTGGGCTTCTCTTCTCTTCCTGCGTCTCCAGGTTCCAAGAGATGTTGCTACTCTTCTGACAACTTGCCCAGACCCATCTGGTCCATTAAAATCACTGTTCCTGTTCACAATGATCAAATATATTTGTTTGGAGGCCAAGAAACTGATGCTCTTCAGGGGCTTATAGAGAAAGAATCAGCCAAGTTATTATTATTGTTTGTGTGGCTCAACTATAAAATGATCAAAGAGAAGATCTGGTATGTGGCTTTTTGAGTGGACTAAACATTTTTTCTTCTATGTTGCAGTCCGTTTCTTACCCACTTTAAAATAACATCTATTTATTATAAAAATTTGAACATGGAAAAGTCAAGCAGAAAAAGCATCAGTTATTGTACAACCCATAAGAAAAAGAAATGTTAATATTTTAGTAGATTTTTCTTGGTGATAGGTGTATTTTGTTTGTTTTGTTTTTTTTTTTCCTGAACAATAGGATCCAGTTTCTACAATGCCAGAGCTTGTTTGTATGGTGAATATTAAAAATAGTCCTTGTTTAAAGCCATATATTTCAGAGTGAAAAAGCCCCTCTTCTTGTGAGGTCCTGGTCAAATTGTGCATCAGAATCACTTGCAGGGCTTGTTGAAACACTGATTGCTAGGCCTCAACCCCAGAATTTCCAAATTTGGGTGTGAGGTCTGGGTAGGGGCTGAGATTTTTTTAAAAATTATTTTTCTTCTTTTTTAAACATTTGTTCACTACACATCATTTGGCCTGTAAAGAGAATTTACTCAACATGAAATACACCTCAGACCAGTTCAGTTGAGAATACTATACACATTACCATCAACAGGCAATAAATCATTTCTGTGTCCCACAAATATCTTGCCTCTCTATTTTTCTCCCAGATTTCCTTCCCTGTACTCTTCCCTTCTTCCACACTCCCTCCACACTGTCTCTAGTGTCCATAACTATTTTCACTGCTTTTACGTCTTCCAATCTTTTAATCTCTATGATAGAGTGCAGACAATTGATATGTATTAAGTAGAGACATACAGTATCTCTCTTTCATAGCCTGGCTTGCTTCACTCAGCAATAAATCTTCCATATTTGACCACTTTCTATCAAATGCCAGAGTCTTGTTTTTTATGACTGAATAGTATTCCATAGAGTATATGTGCCACACTCTCAATCCATTCATCTGTTCCTAGACATTTGGGTTGGTTCCATGTCTTAGCAATCGTGAATCATGCTGCAATAAACATGGATGTGCAAGCGCTTTTCCAACTGAGCATTCTCCTGTCCTTTGGGTAGATATCCAGGATTGGGATTGCTGGATCATATGATAGTTCTTTTTGCAGATCATTTAGGAATCTCCACATTATTTTCCACAGTGTCTGGACCAGTTTACATTCACACCAACAGTGTAGAAGGGTTCCCCTTTCACCACAACCCCGCCAACAGTTACCATCTTTTGTGTTTTTAGTCTTTGCCATTCTGACAGGGGATAGGTGGTATCTCCTTGTGGTTTTAATCTGCATCTCCCTTTTGATGAGGATGTTGAGTATTTCCTCATATGCTTTTTTGGCTGTTTGTATGTCTTCCTTAGAGAGTTTTTTGTTCAGTTCATTCTCCCATCTTTTTTTTAAATTTCAATTTATTTATTTGCATTCATTCACTGTATATCATTACAGCATACAAAATGAGATTTTCCATCCAGAGTACACTGTATATTGTCTCAATCCAGCACATCAACAAACATGTTATTGTCAGCAGATGATCTTCCATTTCTTGTTTTCTGTCTGTTTAGCTTTTTTCACCCCATCCTTGATTCCATATCTCTTACCCTCTGCCATCTCCCATTCTCCTCCCACACTGTCTCTGGTATCTATGTTTGCTTTCTATACTGTTCCCCCCCCCCCCCACATTTTATTGAATCACCAAAGACCCCAATCAATCCAAATACCCTCATAACAAACACAGGTGACATCCACATTTCCATGAACACAAGTCTAACTTTATGCATCCTATAAAGTAGCACCTAGCTGGGGCTACAATCTTACTGCAGTCATTGAGTAAATATATATATATATATTTTTTTCCTGAAACTTTACATACTGCATAGTGACTCAATCATGCACATTACAAAACATTTTCCATTTCTAGTTCCTAGAAATATTTCCACCCCTCTTTCTGACCCTCTGTCCCTTCCCACCCTCCTCGCACACCACCTCCAGTGTCCACAATTGTCCTTCATTCCTTTCCCACCCACATTGCATTGATCATACAATTTCCTACATAATCTAACTACTTTCAATGGTGAGTACACTCATTAGTACTAAGAAAACCAGTTTTAACTTAAATCAAAGAAATGACAAGGAATTTTGCTTAAAGCCAGGAAACAGGTTAGAATTCTGTTCAAATGGTAGGTGCATGAACCTATCAGTCTCATGTACTTTTATCTTCTGTTCTGGTTCAGTTTTCCTGGTTAAATTCTGGTATATAATATTCAACTCCAGACTTGTCCCTGTGATTAAGTTGGCCACTTTCTTAGTTTTTGGACTCTTATTTCCATGTGTCTGTGTTTAATTTTCCTGATACAGCACACCCTTGAGAACTTCTTGGAGATCTGGTCTGGTGCTGGTAAATTCTTTCAGGTTTTGTTTATCTGAGAATATTCTTGTCTTTTCTTCCCACCTGAAAGACAATCTTGCCGGGTACAGTATTCTAGGCTGAAAATGCTTCTCTCATAACACCTTGAATATATTTTCCCATTCTCTCCTCGCTCGCATTGTTTCCGATGAGAGATCTGCTGTTAGCCTGATGGGATGTCCTTTGTAGGTAACTTGATGTTTTTCTCTTGCCAATCTTAGTATCTTGTCTTTGTCTGCGGTTTTGGTCAACCTGGCTATAATGTGTCTTGGAGAAGATCTTCTTGGGTTGATTCTATTTGGGGTCCTTTGTATTTCCTGGGACTGGATCTTCGAATGCCTCTCTAGGTTTGGAAAGTTTTCTTGCAGGATTTCATGGAATAGATTATCAATGCCCTTATGGGTCTCTTCACCTTCTGGAATGCCAATTATCCAGATATTTGGACGTTTGATGGTATCCAGTACTTCTCGCATATCATTCTCAAATTTTTGGGCCATTTTCTCAGTCTTCGTGGTGGATTTTTCTAGGCCAACCATTTTCTCTTCTACATCTGAGATTCTGTTTTCTGAATGATCTAGCCTGCTTTTAATACTTTCAACGGAGATTTTGACTTCTTGTATTATAGACTTCATCTCTAGCAGTTCCGTTTGAGTCTTTTGTAAAGTGTGTAATTCCTCTTTTAGATCTAGCAAGAATTTCCTCATCTCCTGGAACTCGTCAACTTCTTTCTCCTTTCTCTTTAGCGGTTCATTATCTCTCTTCTCTTCCATCTCTATTAGCTTCGACATTATGAATGCTCTAAATTCCTTATCAGACATTTCCATGATTTTCACCGAACTGCTTGTGGATGAAGAAGAGAGTTACTCTTTTCCCTTGGAGGAGAGGTATTTTCTCATTTACCCATATTTCTCGTGATCTGGTGGTGATTTCTTGTCATCTGATGGATGATGTGTTTCTTTCAAATTCTTGAAGTTCAGTCTAAATGTTCAGGAGCAAGCAGAGGTGATCTAGAATCTCTTTGCCGTTCTTTTGTGATCGCTGGTGCAGCAGTTCCAGTAGATATTGGGGAATAATCTAACCCTATTAGTATTTGGATGTTTAGCTACAGTGCTCTTAGATCCTTCTAAGAACACATTGAATGGATATTGATGGTGGAGAGACAAGAAAAAGGAAAATGAAAAAGGGAGAGAGAAACAACAACAAAAGGAGAAAAAAAGACAAAAAATTTAAAAAAAATTGTAATTACTGTTCATTTTTTTAAAAAAAAATCACAAAATAGAAAACCGCGTGGAGCGCAAGCGCACCGCGCGAAAAATCTACTTCGCTGGCGCCATGTGGAACCTTGTTCTGAAGGCCCGCCCAGCTTCTTCTGCCTGGTGGAAGGACCAGAGCAAAAATTAACAAGATAGGGGGTGGAGCCAAGAGCCAGAGAAAAACTGCCTTTTAAAAAAAGTGTAAAAAGGAAAGATTACAAAAAAAGGGAAGGCAGAAGCAGGGAGAGACAGGAACTGAGACACAGAATGAGAGATAGGAGGCTGGGGGTGCAGTGGGGGCTCCCTATCGCTAGCTCGTTTGTTGGAGGCTGAATTATTAGTAGAAAATCTTCATTCCCTGCAAAACTCTACTTCACTGGCGCCATGTGGAACCTTGTTCTCTCATTCTCCCATCTTTTAACTGGGTTAATCATTTCTTTTCAGATAAGCCACTTGAGCTCCCTGTGTATTCTGGTCCCTTATCTGAGGTATAGTTTACAAAATATTCTCCCATTCTGAGGGTTGTCAATTCACACTAATTACTGTGTCCTTTGCTGTGCAGAAACTTCTTAATCTGATGTAATCTCACTTGCCTATTTTTGGAATCACTGCCTGTGCTTTGGGAGTCTTATTTAAGAAGTCTTTGTCTACTCCAATGTCTCCTAGAGTTTCCCCAATGTTTTTCACCAGTGATTTTTAAAAATTTTCTTGAAAATTATTTTATTTATTTATTTTTCAATTTGACCAGAGAGAGAAAGTGAGAGAGAGAGAGAGAGTAAGCAAGACACTAGATCTAGGACTTGAACCATAGTCGCCCATGTGGGAGATTAGTGCCTGAGATCTTAGGCTCAGATCACTGATTCATTTTGAGTTGATTTTTGTTAATGGTGTAAGATCGAGATCCAGTTTCATTTTCCTGCAGGTGAATACTCAGTTTTTCCAGCTCCATTTGCTGAAGAGGTTTTCTTTTCCCACTGGATTGACAGGTATCCTTTGTCAAAAATCAGTTGGCTATATGTTTTGGGGTTTATGTCTGGGTCTCTATTCTATTCCATTGGTCCACCTGTTTGTTTCTGTGCCAATACCATGCTATTTTGATTATCACAACTTTATAGTATATTTTGGGGTCAGGGAATGAGATGCCGCCCACTCTACTCTTCTTGCATAAGATTGCTTTGACCATACAAGGTCTTTTATGATTCCAGACAAATTCTACTATTGTCTTTTCTAGATCTGTGAAGAAAATCTCTGGTAATTTGATTTGAATTGAACTAAATATGTGGATTAACTTGGGTAGAATGGCCATTTGATTATATTAATTCTTTCCATCCAGGAACATAGGATGTCCTTCCACTTTTCCTGTGTCATTTTCAATACCTTTTAAAGATTTTCTTTATAAAGGTCTTTGACTTCCTTAATTAGGTTTATCCCTAGGTATCTTATACATTTTGTGGCTATGGTAAAAGGGATTCCTTTCTTCAGTTCTACCTTGGTCAACTTGCTGTTGGTGTGTAGAAACGCTATAGATTTTTGGTTGTTGATTTTGTATCCTGCCACTTTACTGTATTCATTTATTACTTTGAGAAGTTTTTTCATGGAAACCTTTGGGTCTTCTAAGTATACCATCATGTCATCTGCAAATAAAGAGTTTTTCAACTCTCTTTTGCCTATTTTCTTTTCTGGAGAGGTTTTTTTTTTTTTTTTTTTTTTTTTCCGCTTGCTATAGGGTGTGTGCGCTCACCAGAGAGACAGAGAGGCAGAAAGCAAGAAATCCCCCCCCCCCCCCCCCCCCCCAGGGAGATGGCCATGCCACAATCCCTTCTCCTCCATTCTCCTCTTGGGATCTTGGGCACACACACACACACACACACACATGCCCCACGTGAGTTTAAGCCACCGGGTCCGGGACTCAAACCACGGTCGACTACATGGGAGTCCAGCAACACAGCCATTATGCTAACCACTGGTCCCTATTATACTCTTCTGATTGCATTAGCTAAGACTTCCAGCACTGTATTGAAAAGGAGTGGAGAAAGTGTGTAGCCTTGTCTAGTACTAGTTTTGAGTGGAAAAGCTGTTAGCTTTTATGGGGGCTGAGATTCTGCATTAGTAATAACTTACTGTGATAATGATACCATTTGGATACCACACTTTGAGAACCGCTGCTTTTGAATGCTCAGGTGGGGTTGAGGAAAGCACAAGAAATAAAAGCCTCCAAGTCACTTGAAGAGGATATTTCTAAGAAGAAATGCACAGATTTCTGGGAGGACTTGACTTCAAATAATGCAACTAGTTGGAGTAAATTCATTGGAACTTTGTCTCAGGTTCTCTTGGAGACTTTCAACAGTGGTTATAGTAGGTAAAGTTGGCAGATCCCATTGATTTGTGTGTCTATCCTTCCACTAATACCAGGCGTGGTTACCCTAGCTATATAATAAATCTTGAAATGGGGTAGAGTGGTTCCTCCTACTTTATTATTTCTCTTAAAAATATTTAGCTATATAATGTGATTATTATGTATAATAATATATTATAATAATATAAAATAAAATTTCTTTTGTTTTCTCATAAGGATTTTAGAGTAATCTAGTCTACATACAGAAAAAAAAAACTTGTTGGTTGCTGGTTACTGTTGAAGGTATCCCTTCAAAATTCATGTGTTGAAATTTTGGTCGTGGCAGGACTAAGAGGGTTAAAACTTAATCTGACTATGGTAATAAAAAGTGGTAGCTTTGGGAGGAGATTAAGGTTAGGTCATCAGGGTGGGACCCCATGCTTTAAAACCTGGTGTGTTTATAAGGAGAGGGAATGAGATAGACAGACATACATGTCCTGCTTTGTTCAAACTCTTTCCATGTAGTACCTTGGCTCTGTGGAGAGTCCCCACCAATAAGAAGGCCCCTGCCAGATCCAGCCCCTTAACTTTGAACTTACAAAACTGTGAGCTAAATAAACCTTTATAAATCACCCAGACACAGGTATTCAGTTATGCAATGGGGAACAAAAACACTGATATTTTGATGGAAATTGAATGAAAACTATATATCATTTGGGGAGAATTGATGTCTTTACTATGTTGAGTCTTCTCTATGAATAGGATTTGTCTCCATTTATTTTGCTCTTTTATTTCTTTTATCAGCATACAATCTGTACATATTTTTTAGATTTACACTTAAGTATTTCCTTAAATCTTCCTTAAATATTGTGAGTAGTATCCTATTTTAAATTTTGATTTCCACGTATTTATTATTAGTATATGCAAATTGATTTTGTGGTTTTCTTTTCTTCCTTTTTTTAAAATTCCATGACACTCCTGAACTCACACTTAGTAGATCTGGATTTTTATTTTTGTAGATTTCTTATGATTTTTATATGGACAATCATGTTGTCTGCAAATAGAGAATTTATTTCTCCTTTCCTGGTCTCACTTTAATGCCTTGCTAACATGTACCCTGTTGAGTAGTCGTGGTGAGAGCAAACACCCTTGCCTTATTCCTGGTTTCAGGGAAAAGCTTTAAGTTGTCATTCATTATTAGGTGTGATGTCAGCTGTAGGTTTCTTTGTGAACTGTCTTTACAAGTTGAAGAAATTCCCTTTATTCCTAGTTTTCTGAGAGTTTTTTTTTTTTTTTTTTTTTTTTTTTTTTTTTTTTTTTTTGGTGAATGGGCATTGAATTTGGTCAAATGGGTTTTCTTTATAAATTGATATGATCATATGATTTTTTTCTTCGTAAGCTTGATAATATGGTAAATTATAATACATTGATTTTTTTAGATATTGAATCAGTCTTTTATCCCTTGAATAAACTTGGTCATGGTTTATAATTTTTTTATATATTGCTGATTCCTTTTTTAATATTTTGCTAAGAATTTTTACGTCTATATTAGTGAGGGATATTAGTTTATAGTTCTCTCTTTTGTGGTGTGGTGTTGGTGTTAGGGTAATAACTGACTTCAGCCTCACTCTGGCCACCCTTGTGAAGTTTTGAACAATTGTTACTTATGGTTATTATCCATGGTTATCTGCTGTTCTAGATGTCAGTGTGAGTCAGGCTACAGGTTGTATGACAACATTTCAAATATTTCTGTGATATAAGTTGTCCCAGTCAACATTGAAGTCTCTGTTTCTCAAATGCAAATAAGCAGAGAAGAGTTTTAATAATCCTTCCTGGTCTTTCTCCCAGGTTTCCAGTTAACACCATTAAATTGCAATAGGAAAGTGCGTGATTTTGACAATATCTTTTCTTCATCATTAGTTTCTTTCTTTGTCTTTCTTCCTTCCTCTCTCTCCTTCCTTCCTTCCTTCCTTCCTTCCTTCCTTCCTTCCTTCCTTCCCTCCCTCCCCCCTCCTTTCTTCTTCCTTCCTTCCTCCCTCCCTCCCTCCCTCCTTCTCTCTCTCTCTCTCTCTTTCTTTCTTTCTTTCTTCTTTTTCTTTCTTCTTTCTTCTTTCTTTCTTTCTTTCTTTCTCTCTCTCTCTCTCTCTCTCTTTCTTCTTTCTTTCTTTCTCTTTCTTTCTTTCTTTCTTTCTTTCTTTCTTTCTTTCTTTCTTTCTCTCTCTCTCTTTTTCTCCCTTTTTCCCTTTCTTCTCTCTTTCTTTCTTTTCCTTCTCTTTCTCTCGTTCTTTCTTTCATTGCTAGAGAGCATGTGTACCTGTGTAGTTGACGAAGAGAGAGGGAGAATGAAAGAAAGCACCCCCAGTGGGGCCATAGTCATGCCACAAACCCCTTCTTCTCTATTTCTCCATCCTATCAGGATTTAGGGCACCCATGCACACATCCTCAGTGTGTTTTTCAAGCCACTGAGGTCAGAATTCAACCGTAGTCAGCCATGTGGGATCTAGCTCCCATAACCACTATGGTCTGGGACCAATCCAGCAACATTAGAGTTTTTAAAGTGCAGTCTATAGAATATTAATAGCCTGTACATTAAAAGGGAACTCTTATATTACATAAATTAGTAAATCCTGGAATTAATGGAATTAAACAAATTACCTTTTTAAAAGAATTATTCATTAAATTAATTATTATTGGGACCAGCAGTTAGCATGATGGCTATGTTGCTGGACTCCCATGTAGTCAATCACAGTTCGAGTCCCTGACCCGGTGGCTTAAACTAACACTGGGCACATGTGTGTGCATGCCCAAGATCCCAAGAGGAGAATGGAGGAGAAGGGATTGTGGCATGGCCATCCCCCCTGGGGGGTGATTTCTTGCTTTCTCTCTCTGCCTCTCTCTGTCTTTCTGGAGAGCGCACACGCCCTATAGCAAAAACTTCTCCAAAAAAAAATTATTATTGTTATTGTTATTTTTTAATTCACAAGAGAGAGAGAAAAGAAAAGTGAGAAAACAAGCTGCCAGGTCCCGGACTCAAACCATGGTAGACCATGTGGGAGTCCAGCGCCTTAACCGCCATGCCACCTGCTGGCCCCTAAACAAGTTACTTTACTAAGAACTTCTAAAAGCCTTTAATATGCTCCTGTAAAATATGTATCTCCTAGCAGGAGCTAGACAATATACTTGATGCTTTACCTCAGAATGGAGGACGATGGCTACCGAACTACTCACGATAAGTGTGTAGGCCCAGATCATTATAAAAGTAAATCTAGGGGCTGGCAAGTGGTGTGGTGGTTAAGGGTGCTGGACTCCTACATGGCTGACTGTGGTTCAAGTCCTGGACCTGGCGGCTTCTTTTTCACTTTCCTTCTCTCTCCCTCTCCCCTCCCTCTCTCTCTTTTTCTCTTTCTCCGATAAAAATTAAATAAATAAATAATGCAAGGTAGTTCTTTTTTAAAAAAGTAAATCTTAACACACTTTAAGAAAAATATTACTTTCTTTGCTATTTAAACTGCAAGAAAACTGTTGGGTCATCGGAGAAGTCATGGCATGTTTTTCTATGCAAAAATGTATCATGACTTTTCCAATGATTGTTTAAATAGATTTAAACAATCTATTTAAAAAGAAAACTATTTAAACAAGAAAATAAGAGAAGATGAAATTTCCAATTAATTTTTTTTTTTGGAGAGGTTTTTGCTATAGGGCGAGAGTGCTCGCCAGACAGAGGGACAGAGAGACAGAAAGCGAAAAATCACCCCCAAGGGGGATGGCCATGCCGCAATCCCTTCTCTTCCATTCTCCTCTCGGGATCTTGGGCATGCACGCACACGTGCCTGGCATGAGTTTAAGCCACCGGGTCCGGGACTTGAACCACAGTCGACTACGTGGGAATCCAGCGACATAGCAATTACGCTAACTGCTGGTCCCCCAATTAATTTTTTAAGGTTAATGCCAAAATGCTTAGAGTGATAACACATATCCCCAAACTGAAGAACAAGATCAGTTAACAGTACATAAATAAATCATTGGCAGATGCATTCAAAAATGTATTACAAGGGCAGTATGCCTTGTTAGGGTTCTCCAGAGCAATAGAGCAATAGAATATGAATATTTATTTATTATAAGAATTCATTGTGAAGACCTGACCTATGAGATATGGAATGCTCAGATCTGCCGTCAGCAAGCTGGAAACAGAAGAGGGACTTGCTGCAGTACCAGTGCAAGTTCAAAAGGCCTGAGGACCAGGAGAGCTGATAGTGTATGTTCTAGTCTGAATGCCAGAAGACTCAACTCCTAGGGAAGAGCTGCTGTTTCCTAGCAGGAAAAAACTGATGTCTTCATTCAAAGTCATTAGTCAGCTCAGGCTGTAACAATAAAAAACCATACACTGGGTGGCTTAAACAACATTTATTTGTCTTACAGTTCTGGAGGCTAGAAGTTCAAGATCAAGGAACCAACAGATTTGGTTTCTGGTGAGGGCTCTTTTTCTGTCTTGTAGACAGCTACATTTTTGCTGTGTAGGGAGAAAGAGAGAGAGCAAGCTATCTGTTGTGTCTTTTCATAAGGGCATTAATCCCATCATGAAGGCCCTATTTGATGACTTTGACTAAACCTAATTATCTTTCAAAGGCCCCATCTCAAAATACCACCACACTGAGGCTTAAGGTTTATCAAAATAATGTGGGCAGGTGGCATAATTCAGACTATAGTACACCTTAGCTAAGTAGAATTTATACCAGGCATATAAAGATGATTCAAAAGTTGGAAAATTTGGGGCCAGCAGATGGTATGTAAGTTAAGGCAGCTGGATCCCACATGGCCTACTGCACAGTTCAAGTCTTGGACCTGATGGCTTAAAATGCATGCCAGGAATGAGTGTGTGAGTGCCCAAAATCCCAAGGAGAGAGTGGAAGAGAAGGGATTGCACCATGGTCATTCACCTGGAGGGATGATTTCTTACTTTCCTCTCTGTCTCTCTTCAGCAAGCATATGCACCTTATGGTAAATTTTAAAAAAAGAAATATTTTTATTAAATTTATCAAACCAAAAAATCTCAGTTAATGCAAAAGAAAGTAAACTTTAACATCGATTCTTCTAAGATGATAGAAACTCTTTCTGAAACCAGAAGCACTTTTTATCTTAAGAGTGCAATATTCTAGGCAAAAAAAGAGAAAAGACAAAGATACTTATTATCCTTGCTATTATTTAAAATATTTTAAATGTTCCAGCCAGAGTAATAAGAAAAGAAAAAGCAATATAAGATTTAAGAAAGAAAATTATCGCCAATGCAGATTATGTAATTATCTAACAGGAAAACACTACAGATTCTATTAAAAACCACCTGAAATAATGACTTTAGTAAGTGGCCAATATATAGATAAAAGAAGCAAAATATTTACACATATACTGGTATTTACCATAGCAGCAGTAACCAGAAAATCTGAGAAAGAAATAATTCATTTTAAAATAGCAGCAAAAATATAAATCACCCAGGGATACTTTGCAGGGAATATGTAAGACCTACATGAGAACACTTCAAAAGTACCGAGAGCATAAAAAGCGATCATGTTTTCAGAGGGAAAAACTTAACACAGAAACTCTGAGTTACATGTAGAAGCTGCTCTCCAAGATAACACACTTTGTAGCAAACAATCTTACTCGGCTTCTAAGGTCTTCTTTTTGCTCTGGTATTCTGAAATTTCACAAGGAAGGATCAGGGTAAAATTTTACTTCTCATTCATCTTGTTCAGCACTGAGTATGGGCTCTTAAACTTTAAATATGATTGCTTCTTTAGATTTTAGAAAATTTATTCTTTGATAATTTTCTTCCCTCTGTTTTTTTCCTGTGTGTGTGTGTGTGTGTGTGTGTGTGTGCATGTGTGTGTGTTCTAATTTTTATTACTTGGTTGCTGGGTCTCTTAAATTAATAGTCTGTTTCATCATTTATAATAGTAACATAATATGTAAATTATTCAAGAATAAACCTAACAAAAATATGTGTAAAATGTTAACATTTGGGAAAGCTGAGTCAGGGGTGTGTCTAGACCCTTTGTATTACCTTTGTTACCTTTTTGTGAATCTACAAGTATTCCAAAATGAAAAGTTTACTGAAGGAAGATGTAAAAGAACTAGATTGAAAAACATAATACTTCATCAAAAGACATTAAAGAAGACTGAACCAAGGAAGACTGGATGACTCAATAATGTAAAGATGATAGTTCCCAATTTTCTATAGATTCAGTGTAACTTCAACAAACCCTCCCCCCAATTTTTTTTTAAATGAATTTGACAAGCTCAGTCTTATGTGAGTAAAGTTCCAAGAATAGCCACAACACCCTGGAAAAAAAATAAGAAGGGTCTTGCCTTTCAGATATCAATAGGTAACTATAAAATATTAAATCACCAGCAACTAAAACTTCATGATATTGGATCAAAGGTGGGAAAACTTGTGAATGGAACAGAATGGAAAGCACAAAATGAGTCATTATAAGAAAACTTGAAATTGACCCACTGTAGGAGTTGAAAAGTGTTTCTGTTACCCCACCAAATTCATGTCCTTCTATAACCTAGAATGTGACCTTAGTTGGAAATAGGGCATTTGCAATGTGATTAGTTAAGGATCTAGAGACGAAATCACCCTGGGTTTGGGGGGTGACTGATGTCCTTATTAGAAGAGGAGAGGACACAGACACAGAGAGGAAGACGATCCGCAGAAGGAGACAGTAATTAGAGTGATGCATCTATAAGCCAGAGAACATCAAGGACTGAGAGAACTAAGGTCTGAATGTTTATGTTCCTCCAAAATTCATAAGTAAAAATCTTAATTCTCAAAGTGATGTTGTTAGGAGGTGGGGACTTTGGGAGGTAATTTTGTCATGAGGGCAGAGTCCTTATAAATGGATTAGCGCTTGTACTGAGGAGACCTCGGAAAGCTGCCTTCTCCTTTCCTCCCTGTGAGGACACAGTGAGAAGGTGTCATCTACCAACCAGGAAATGAGCCTTCGACAGACTCCAAATCTTCTGGCACCTTGATTTTAGACTTTACAGCCTTCAAAACTGTAACAAATAAATTCCTGACTTTTATAATTACACTATGATTACATAAATGAATGTTTTGTTTTTAGGAAATACACACTGAAGTTTTTTTGTTTGTTTGTTTGTTTTGGAGAGGTTTTTGCTATAGGGCATGTGCGCTTGCCAGAAAGACAGAGAGAGACAGTGAGACAGAAAGAGAGAAATCACCACCCAGGGGGTATGGCCACACCGCAATCCTTCTTCTCCATTCTCCTCTCAGGATCTTGGGCACGCACGGACATGTGCCTGGCGTGAGTTTAAGCCACTGGGTCCGGGATTCGAACCACAGTCGACTACATGGGAGTCCAGCAACACAGCCATTATGCCAACTACTGGTCCCCACAATGAAGTTTTTAAAGAGACACGATGCCTGTAATTTTTAAAAGATTTTAAAAATATTAACAATAATTTAAAATAATTAGTATTACTATTATATGGCCAAATTATACTTACAAATTTTATAGTCTGTTATATATGATAGTGTATAATATGTAACATCTATGATTATATTTTTTTCTTTATTTTTTTTTTGGAGAGGTTTTTGCTATAGGGCGCATGCGCTCGCCAGACAGACAGAGAGAGACAAAGAGATAGAAAGCGAGAAATCACCCCCCAGAGGGGATGGCCACGCCGCAATCCCTTCTCCTCCATTCTCCTCTCAGGATCTTGGGCACGCACGCACACGTGCCCGGCGAGAGTTTAAGCCACTGGGTCTGGGACTCGAACCGTGGTTGATTACGTGGGAGTCCAGCGAGATAGCCATTACGCTAACTGCTGGTCCCCATCTATGATAATATTAATTTATAAAATAAATATAATAAAATAAATATATAAAGAGAGGGAGAGAATATAAAGCAAATGTAATCAGATATTGATAATTGATGAACCTGGGTAGAAAGTATCCAGGACTTATAAGTTCTGTGTATTTGAGTTATTTCAAAATGAAAGGTTAAACAAAGGAAATAAAAGAGAATATTCTACTTACAAATAAATCTACATATAAAATACACAAATCATGAAGAGAAAGATTAGTAAATTTGACTATATTAAAAAATTTTTAAACCATTTGTGTAAGAAAAGATCATAAAATGAAAAGACAAACCACACATTAGGGGAAAGTTGCAAAACCTGTAAGTTAGAATCAACAATATATTAAAAATCCAATAAATCTGCAAGAGAAAACAAACCAATTTATGAATGTAAACAGGAAACTCACAGAAGAGGAAAATTTAATGGTTACTAAATATGCGTCATTATCCAACGTGCTAGTAATCACAGAAATGAAAATTAAAGCAACGATTTCACTAGCCATATAAAGAAGAAATGTTAAAATGTAACCACACTAAATACTAGCAAGGATACTGAGTACTGTGGACTCTAAGACAGTTGGTGGTTGGTTGTTACTGCTACTTCTGCAGAGCAGTTGGGAGATGCGTTTTAAACTCGAAGATACACAAACCCTGCAAACCCAGTCACCACACTCCTACATTACATCCTAGACAAACTTTAACATGGGGACACAAGTAAAATGTACAGACCCCCAAAGCACAGTCAATAATCCCCAAAATAGACAAGTGGGATTACATCAGACTGCATGGCAAAAGACACAGTAATTAGTGTGAATCGACAGCCCTCAGAATGGGAAAACATTTTTATAAACTATATATCAGAGAGGGGACTGATACCAGAATTCACAAGGAACTCAAGCAGCTGTTTCGAAAAAAGACAATCAATCCTATTAAAAGATGGGAGAATGAGTTCAAAAAACCACTCTCTAAAGATGACATATGAATAGCTAAAAGGCATATGAAAAAATGCTCACCATCCCTCATTGTAAGAGAAATACAGATCAAAACAACAATGAGATACCATCTAATCCCAGTCATAATGACTAAGATTAAAAAAACAAAAAATGGTAAGTGCTGGTGAGGGTGTGGTGAAAGGGGAACTCTCTTACACTGCTAGAGGGAATGTAAATTGGTCCAGCTACTGTGGAGAACAATTTGAAGATTCCTCAAAAATTTAAAAATAGAAGTACTATATGATCCAGCAATCCCAGTCCTTGGTATCTACCCAAAGGACAGAAGAATACTTAACCGGAAAAGTGCTTGCACATCGATGTTTATTGCGGCACTATTCACAATTGCTAAGTCATGGAGACAATCCAAGTGCCCACGAACAGATGAATGGATAGAAAAACTGTGGTACATACACTCTATGGAATACTATTCAGCCATAACAAATGACAAAACCCTGGCTTTTGACAGGAAGTGGATGAATATGGAAGATTTACTGCTGAGTGAAGCAAGCCAGGCTATGAAGGCGAGACATTGTATGTCTCCACTTAATATATATTGAGTGTCTGCACTCTATGACTGAAACTGATTGACAAAAGGATATAGGAACACAGTAAATAGATGTAAATACCAGATATAGTGTGTGTGAAAGAGGGAGGGTCTGAGGAAAGACATTTAGAAGAAAAATAGGGAGGCAAAGCATTAATGGGACAAAGAAATGTGATATTATCTGTTGAAGATATTTTATAATTTTATCAACTGTACTAGGGAGAAATGTTCACTTGTTGAAATATTCATTTTGTAAGCTAAATAATGTGATTGAATGTATAAAAGAAAATGAAATAAAAAATGAAAAAATAAAAAACCCCAAAACAAGAACAAAAACAACTAAAACGTACAAATAAGTCATATGGCAGTATTTTTGGTAATGATAAAATCGCAGAAACAACAAAAACATCCACAAAAGGAGAATGAATAAGAAATTGCAGTATGCTCAATGGGATACTATGCTTTTGTTAAAATGGACAAATGACAGTTACAACTACTGGTATAGATGTTGCTTAAAATCACAAGTGTAAGAGAAACAGCCACTTGCATGATAACATCACTTATGTAAATTTTAAAGTGTACAGTCAATTCTAAATACTGTTTATATATATTGCTATGGGTTGAATTTGTGCTTCTCTCCCCTTTCCCGAAGGATTTGATGAAATCTCCAGTATCAGAACTTAACTTCAGTCGGGTTGTTGTAGACGTAATCGAGTTAAGATGAGGTCTTTAGGATGGGCCTGAATCCAAAATGGCTGGTGTCCTCATAGGAAAAGAAGAGACTCATGGGGAAAATGCCACATGAGACAGAGGCAGAGTCAGGCATGTTAAAGGAAAAACTTCAGACAATTTAATTTAATGGAGTTTAATTGAACAAAAGAAAACACGATTGGAATCAGGGACTCTGGATTGGCTTCCAAGGGACTCCAAGGGTAGCCTTGTGGTCACACAATATATATATATATTTTTTTTTTTTGAAGAGGTTTTTGCTATAGGGCACGTGCGCTCGCCAGACAGACAGACAGAGACAGAGAGACAGAAAGCGAGAAATCACTCCCCAGGGGGGATGGCCACGCTGCAATCCCTTCTCCATTCTCCTCTCTGGATCTTGGGCACACATGCACACGCGCCCAGCATGAGTTTTAAGCCACCGGGTCCGGGACGCGAACCGCGGTCGACTACATGGGAGTCCAGCGACATAGCCATTACGCTAACTGCAGGTCCCCATGCAATATTTAAGTTCTGGAAAGAGAAAGTGACATATGCAGGAACAAGAAAGTTACATACAAAAATGGAAGTGGGGGATGAGGTAGAGAAATAATTGGACTGATTGCATCATGAAGTTTGTCTGAGTTAACACAGTTTAAAAGGCTAATGTCTGTGATTGACGGAAGTGTAGCTGCTGTGATTGGTTGTAACTTAGCGACTTTACCAAGGAAGTAGTTTTTGGAGTGAGGTCGCAGTTTACTTAGGAAGCTAGAGCAGGAGTATGCAGGTTTTCTCAGGTGAATATACTTTAACAGGAGGGATGCTGCTGCAAGCCGAGGAACACCTGCCACCACATGAAACTGGAAGAAGAACTAAAGGATCCTCTCCTAGAGCCTTTGGAGAGAGTAGGCCCCTGGCTACATCTTGAGCACTGACTTCCGGTATCCAGAACAACGACAGTGACAATAAAGTTCTGCTGTTTGAAGCTACCGAAGTAGTAATACTTTGTTATGGAAACTCTAGGAAACACACTGATATGCTTGTGTCTATAAACATAAAATGAGAAATGTTTATATAAACACATATAGAAGGGAATGATGAAAACCGTCTTCAGAATGGTATTCAACCTGGGGCGGGGGGCGGTGGAGAACAAGAGGAGGTTCACAGAAGGCTTCAACTGTATCTGTACTGTGTTACTTCTTTTTAAAAATATTTATTTAATTCCATTTGTTATTATTATTTCTTTAATTTGACCAGAGAGAGGCAGAGAGAGAAAGGGAAAATGAGAAAGCAAGCTGCCAGGTCCAGGATTCAGACAGTAGTGGGCCATGTGGGAATCCAACACCTATGATCACCATGTTACCTGCTGGCCCCCACTGTGTTACTTCTTCTACAATAGAGAAAAATAAGATTTGACAGAAATATTATTTTGTCAAATAAGATACACAGTACCCACAAGTGGGTATCAAGGTCCATTACATTTTTTTTGCATGTATGAAATAGTTTATGATACAAAAAAAAATCTAAATTTTAAGAAATATCTGGATATGTGGGAGCAGGAGATGGCCTCTCGTTGAGTCAGTCCACCAGCATTGAAGCCCATGTGGATGGGGTTAGCTGTTGAGAAGAGAATGGGGATGCAATTATGGGCTGTAGTGCTTTGGTGGCCGTTGGTGGAGGCTGGGCAGTAACAGAGATGAAATGATGTGTGTAACTCTGAGGCTAGCATTGCCTTCAAGTCATACAGACCCAATGTGGGAAGCTAGGTTTTCCTCAAGAGAATGATTAGAAATTAATTTTTATTCATCATCTCAGGAGAGAGGCTACCTCATTGTTGAGTAGTTCTTATTCATAATAATAACTTCTAATTGTATAGTTCTTTAAAGTTGGAGATATAATTAGGAATCAGTTATAATATATTGAACTAAAATTTTTTTGCTTGCAGTTTCGCCTCTCAGTCTAGATTTTGTCTTCATAAGCAGCACAGGGCAAATCCTTCTTTGCTGTTATTTGATCTCTGCTAGGTTTTCTCTCCCCAGCCTGGATGCACCCTACCTACTCTCTTTACTGTGCTTCTCTCTCTTTTTTTTTCTTACTAATTCTACTTTTTTATTTTTAATTTTTACATTTTTTACTACATTTCCTCTTATACATTTAATCACATTATTTAGCTTACAGAGTATTTCAACATGTGCACATTTCTCCCTAGTCCACTTGATAAAACTATAAAATATCTTCAACAGATAATACCACATTTCTTTGTCCCATTAATGCTTTGCCTTCCTATTTTTCTTCTAAATGTCCTTCCTCAGACCCTCCTCTTTCACACACTATATCTGGTATTTACATCCATATACTGTGTTTCTATATCCTTTAGTCCATCAGTTTCAGTCATACAGTGCGGACACTCGGTTTACATTAAGTGGGGACATACAATGCCTCTCCTTCATAGCCTGGCTTGCTTCACTCAGCAGTAAATCTTCCATATTCTTCCACTGTGCTTCTTTTAACCTGGAAAGATTTTTTCCCCCAAAGAACAGGCTCTAACTTGTAGATCTATCTTGAATCTGCCACCAGTGTGCTAAAATCTTTTAGTATGTAAGAAGACTTTTCAGCTTACTTTCTGACTTTGACTGTTGGCAAGATACTGATGTAGGAGACAGAGAAGTAATGCCAGTTCTCAAATCATTTAGATTCCATGGCTTAGGGCAAGTTAGCTTTTTAGATCATCAATTTCCACCTATGTAAAATGGGAATGTTGCTTAGCTGATAGGGTTATTGTATGGATTACAAGAGACTGTAAGCAAACTGTCTGCAGTCTTAAAAGACATCAGTAAATATTTCTGTTTCCTTCTCTGAATGACCTCACTGGGTATTATTTCCACACACAGGTAACTGTGTGGATATGAACATTGAGGAAAAAGGCCTGAATCTCTGGTTTATATGGGGTTTTACTTAGGAGCTCATTTTCCTGTCACTAATTTTGAAAAAACTTGAAAAAATACAAAATTTTGGAAAAACCTGCTCCATTTTACTTTAGGCTTAGTTTAAAATGATTTTTTTATAGTGAGAAAATCCATGACCAGTGGGGTGGCACTGAAATGAGATATTCTGATATATTCCCTGTGGGAGTACAAATTGGAAGATTTTTTTCTGCAAAGAAATTTAATAGCATGTACCAAATACCTCAAAAGTGTTTTTCTACTTGGCCTAGCTATTTTACTTCCAGGAATACATCCTGGGTAAAGGTAATAAAAAACTGGGACAAATTAATGAACAAATATATTTAAAATAGCATTGTTTGTAAATGGAAAATATATTTAAAAAAAATAAAATGCTAAGAAATATGGCAAGATGGGCTAGTATATGGCATGTCTGGTTCCATAGTTCCAGACTTGGTCCTGAAAACTTGAAAATTACTTGGGAACCAGCAGTTAGCGTAATGGCTATGTCGCTGGACTCCCACGTAGTCGACCGCGGTTCGCGTCTCGGACCCGGTGGCTTACAACTCACGCCGGGCGCGTGTGCGTGCGTGCCCAAGATCCCGAGAGGAGAATGGAGGAGAAGGGATTGCGGCGTGACCATCCCCCCGGGGGGTGATTTCTCGCTTTCTGTCTCTATGTCTCTCTCTCTGTCTGTCTGGCGAGCGCACGCGCCCTGTAGCGAAAAACCTCTCCAAAAAAAAAAAAAAAAAAGAAAAAAAAATTACTTCAGACATTTGTGCATGCATTTCCAAAATTCTGAGAGGAGAATGGAGGAGAATTGCAATGTGGCCATCCTCATGGGGATGGGGTGTAATTTCTCACTTTCCCTCTCTTTCTCTTTGTCTCTTTCTGTTGAAATGCATGTGCCCTATACTTTAAAAAAACAGCAAGAGTTAAATCAGGTCAGGTTATCAGATGGACTATTATGCAATAAATAAAAATGTTTATGAAAAACTGTTTAAAGATATGAAATCCTCTGAATCAGCAGGTGGTGTGGAGGTTAAGGCACTGAATCCCACATGGCCAGCCTGAATCTTGTGGCTTGAAAACCATGCTGGGTGTGTGTATATGCATGCCAAAAATCTTGAGAGGAGACTGGAGAAGGGATTATAGCATCCCCCTTGGGGAGTTATTTCTCACTTTCTCTCTCTGGCAAGGGTACATGCCCTATAATAGAAACATAAAAATAGAAATATTAAATCCTATGATTATAAAATGTCAGGCTAAAAAAAGAGATATAAATTGTGTTTGTACAATGGTTTCTGTTGTGGAAAATAACACACATAAGAATAAAAAATGGCTAGCCATAGATGATGCTGAATGGGTAGTTTTAAATTTCCATTTCTAAAGTATTATGTTATTTTCACTAAGAAATGCATTTCTTTTTCTTTTCTCTCTCTCTTTTTCTTTTGGATCAAGGTGCACATGCAGTCACCAGAGAGAGAGAGAGAGAGAGAGAGAGAGAGAGAGAGAGAGAGAGAGAGAGATGAGACAAGGAGAGGGAGAAAGCACCCTCCAATGGGCATGTTTACACTACAACCCCTTCTCCTCTATTTCTCCATCCTGTTGGGATCTAGGGCATGTACACACACATCCCCAGTGTTTTTCAAGCTGCCAGGGCTGGGATTCAGACCACTGTTGGCCATGTGAAATCTGGTTTCATATGTTCAGTGCTGAACCACTGCACTACAGGGTCAGCCAAAGTCTGAACTTTGTAATCCAAATAAGCCAATATAAAAAAGAAATTAAATATGTGTTCATCACTCCAAATTTAATTTCTGTATTTATCAGTAGTTACATTAAGAAGTTAAATTGTGCTAAAAGATTTATACCAAAAATAGCAGTTATCTTCCTCTGTGGTTCACCTTCTTCCTCCATCTTGACAAGAGACAACCACATTAAAATTTCTAGCTCCTTTTTCTGATATTTATTCTACCTATCTATAGATATATTTTGTTTTATCACATTTCACACTGAGTTTATGCTACAGTGGATGACGAGTTTAGCAACCTCAGCTATCCCCATTTTCTTTTATCAAATGGCTGTGTTTTACAACACCCTCCCACTGCGCAATAAACCAATTCTCCACATTGTAAAAACTCTTAGTTCCCTTGTTTGCTCTGAGACATTTTACCTGAAATTCGCTGTTTTCTAGCTCATCCTTGACTAATTTCTCTCTGGTTATGTTGTGCATCCCAACTATTTCAATGCTATCATCATGAATACTCATGCTCCTGTATTAGATCCTGTGTTTTCAGAATCTCAGATTTTCCTCTTTCGCTCATTTTGGCAGGACACATCTATCAGAGAAAGAGTTAATACAAAATAACATTTTTATACTTTGCATGTGTGTTCATTGTATAGTCACTGCTGATTGATATGTTGGCTAGGTATAGAATTTAATGTTGAAAGCATATTTATTCAGTTGCTGTTGTAAAGATTCATGGTTTCTTTTCCTTGATTTTTTTTATGTAATGTGCTTTTTCTCTTTGGAAATTCTTTGGGTCTTTCTTCTATGTTATTGACTTTTATGATGCCTTGGCATTTTGTTCATTGGTAAGTAGTGAGTAGACTCTTTCAATATAGAAAATCATGTTTTTTAGGTTTGCATACTTTCTGGTATTAAAAAAATACTTTCCTCCCTAGCCCCTTGTCTATCCTTTCATTCTAAAATTCTTAGCTGTATGTTGGACTTCCAGAAGTAATTTTCTAATCTTTTCCCAATTATTTTCATTCCTTTTTATTTTTGCCTTACTTTTGATATTTTCATTAACATTTTAAATTTGACATGTAATAGGTGTTCATGTTTGTGGGGTACGTGTTATCTTTTAGTACAAGAATACAATGTATAATAATAAAATCAGGGTAATTGTACTTTTAAATTTTGGCTAATAATATATATATCCTTTCTAAGATTTCTTTCTTACTCTGATAATTCTTTTCTAAAATATGTTATTATTTATTTTTTATTTCATGAACATAATATTTTATTGATAAGAATATAAATATACATATATACACACATTTATATAGGTATATATATATTTTTTTTTTGAGAGGTTTTTGCTATAGGGCATGTGACAGAGAGACAGAGAGACAGAAAGTGAGAAATCACCTCCCAAGGCAGATAGCCACACTGCAATCCCTTCTCCTCCATTCTCCTCTTGGGATCTTGGGCACACATTCACACGTGCCTGGTGTGAGTTTAAGCCACTAAGTCCAGGACTCAAACCATGGTTGACTACATGAGAGTCCAACGACATAGCCATTACATTAACTGCTGGTCCCTTGATAAGAATTTTAATTATGATTCTTTGTCAGTTATCTCCTATTCCTGTCAGTGTCTGTTTCTTTCAAATCCTCTTTTGTTTTTGGTTCCTACTTTCATGATAAATTGTTGTTATTCATTTATGTTTAAGAGTGAGGTTCTAAAAAGCTTTGTGTGTATGTGAAGCCTTGCCTCTGGGGTAGTTTACCCTCTCCAAAGAGGAGTCCTTTAGTCTATCACTGCATGTATGAACTGGGCTAACAGCATTCTGGAACTGGGTGGGAAAGAACATTGGGAAGGGTTTCTCTATTCAGTGCTTTCTACTTACTCTTCCTTTCCTATTTCAGTTTGGCATCTCACTCTTACCTCCTGCACGCAACTAACTCAAGTCTGGAATTTTCCTGTTCAATTTTACCAGAGAATTTATGTCCAGTACTTTAGATATAGGAGAATTGATCATTTGACTATGCTATGGAGTGATATGAACTTGAAGGGTTTATTTCTTATATAAACTAAATAATTCCTTTCCTTTCAGGTCCCCTCCACTTTGTCCTCTGAATTACCTGATATTTACTGAACCTTTCTGATTTTCAGTGGTTGAATTGGCTTCCTTCTTAACTCATTACCCTTTACAAGTAATTGAACTTATCTTTCTATTCCTCTAAGCGATTTACTAGTTATCCATCTGCTTTCCCTTTTTCTGTATATACTCTACGTTAAGTGCCAATAGAAACAAAGTTTGCTTTCTTTTTTATTTTTTTCTTTGGTATTTGGAGACAGTTTTTAGGTGGAGAGAGATGTGAAAACTTCTTAATCTCCTTTAAAAGAAAAGAAAATGTATTCTCAAAATGGACATTAAGCTATCTTAAGCAGTCACAGTGAGCCTCTTTTTTTTCAAGATAGAAAGGAAAGAAGAGAGTCAAGTTCTGTGAAGACAAGTTCCTAAGCATAATTAGAATATGAATCCAGTGCTGGACAAAACATGTTTCTCCCATACCTGTTTTTTATTTTTTTTTATGTTTATGTTTATTTTATTTTTTATTTACATTTTTTAAAATTTCATTTTCTTTTATACATTAAATCACATTATTTAGCTTACAAAGTGAATATTTCAACATGTGCACATTTCTCCCTAGTCCACTTGATAAAACTATAAAATATCTTCAACAGATAATACCACATTTCTTTGTCCCATTAATGCTTTGCCTTCCTATTTTTCTTCTAAATGTCCTTCCTCATACCCTCCTCTTTCACACACTATATCTGGTATTTACATCCATTTACTGTGTTTCTATATCCTTTAGTCCATCAGTTTCAGTCATAGAGTGCTGACACTCAGTACATATTAAGTGGGTACATACCATGTCTCTCCTTCATAGCCTGACTTGCTTCTCTCAGCAGTAAATCTTCCATATTCTTCCACTTTCTGTCAAAAGCCAGGGTTTTTTTTTATGACTGAATAGTATTCCATAGAGTATATGTGCCACAGTTTTTCAATCCATTCATCTGTTCATGGACCCATACCTGTTTTTTAAACCTCCCAATCAGTGTGCCACTATCCAACCCCTTGTTTTTTATACTTGTATATATTAATTTATTTATGCTGCATTCTAGTAGGATTACTCCACTTAAACTTCCAGCTCATTAATCATCTTCTGCTACATGTATTTTGTTTTCTAGATCATCTATTGCATTTCTTACCTCAGCGTTGTAACTTTTAAATCTATGGTCTGTCACTATTTCACATACACATAAGTACACATGCACATACACTATATTTTAATACATTTCTGAGAATATTAATTGTAGTTAATCTACCATTATATAATTCTCTTAATTATGCTTTCTCGTGTAACATTTCCTTCATTTGTTGTTGGCTGTTACTGTCTAGGGTTTCACCAAATATTTGGTCATTCTTGTTTGGGAACACATCTCTGTGTTGAACTAATGTGCTGGTAGAGTGTTCTAACAACTATACTGGGAAAGTAAGAGGATGTTTTGGTACACTAGACATTGTGAAAGATTTCCTGGAAGATGCAAAGCCCACAAGGTCATACTGAAGATGAAACTACACTCCAAAAATATGTACAGAAGAAACAGCTACAATAGAAAAGAATAGCAGGAACATGGAAAGTTCCTCACGCAGTAAGAACAAGAGGTATCCCACAGCAGGTAAGAAGGTGACTGTCCCTCAAGTAGGTCTGACTTATCCTAATAGCTTAGACTGACATTTTTAACAATGATATCAGCCCTCTCTGGAATCTTACCCATGACTGTCACTTAATTCTTAATATTTATTTCTTCTTCTCTACAACATTTCTGTTTTAAATTTCTCTTGCTCTTCTTGTGCTTGCCCCAGCTCCCTAGGAGCCCTCAGTGAAGGGCATTTCTCTATGCAGCAACTTCTAGGGCAGCAGCTGTATAATCAGAGTAAAGATGCAGAAGCTTGTGACAGGAGAGAGAACTGGGCTTAAAGTCTCAAGACCTAGTTCTTAGTCTTAGGACTGAATTGACTTTTTCTTAGCCTTTGAGCTTTTGGGATTTTGGGTTGTTTGTTTTGTTTTTGCACTGAATGTAATAAATACACTTGGAGGATGAGTATTCATATAAATTTTATGGTCAGAAATTTTGAAAAATGTAATTGTATGTTGTCAAAGTTCCCCACTCCATTCCAGCAATGTAAGACTTAAAATATATGTTTTGCTCAAATGGAATATTAATATCTTTAATCCAACATACATAATGAGAAAAATGCACGTTTTAAATGAGCAAAAAAATGAGCTATGCCTTAAAATTAATTACAGATTCTTTAGAAACTTGTCAGTAAACTGTCAAATTATCATTAAAGATTAATCACATATGAGCTAAAAAATGCTAAAAATAATTTAAGCATTACAAGTTATGAAGATAATCAAATAATAGTCTTTAAAGGAAAAAGTCATTCTAGCTCCAGATTTTGAATTTGCAAACTGAGCATATTCAGGTCAAGTTCTCTAAAAGGGACGCTGAAGGAAAAGAAGAGCCTGAGAAGAAGGTGGTGGGGGGAGAAATGCAGACAGCTGAAGCCTTTTCCAAGGTTTTGCCCCTGACTCAATGGAGTTTGTTTCTCCTTTACTGTCTAGCCTCGAACCCATAAAGGAAAAAAATTTCCCCAGTATGTTATTCCAGGAAATTGATTATGTCCTGAAGAGCACCAGATACAGATTCAGAAGTTAAGATTCTAGTTCTTATTCCTCAACATGGGTGCCAAGGGAGCTTGGATGGATCCTAACACCTTGGGACTTCTCATTTTTTAACTATAGAATGAGGCGACAGGGCCACATGACTTTCCTTCTAGTTTTGACATTCTAGAATTGAAAAGCTCAGGATACCAAATGGAAGCATAACACACGTTATATGATTTAAGTTTTCCTTTTTAGTTTTAAGTGAAGGTACAAACGAAAGGAAAAGTTAGTACCCCAAATTTCAGAAAAACAAAAATTATTTCAGCTCTTTTTTTCCACAGCTCTGTCAATGTGGTGTGTCTTATTTCAAATCCCAGATCATTTTTGGCAACCCCTAGGAGAGAGGATTAAAAACATCCCCCTAATCTAGCTGTGAGGGAGAAGGTAGAATTTAAGCCATCAATTATAATAAGAAACCCCATCCAAAGCTGAATATATCAAGAGTGGTGTGCTATAAATGCTTTGGTTGATAATGATGACTATTCTTTCTTTACAGCATTTCTAGGCCTCTCTCATGTCTCCACACTGATAATTCTTCTCTGTCTCCCCCAAGCCTTATCTTTCCACCTCACCTCACCTTCATTTAAAGCCACCTCCCTTTCTGACAGATCCCAAATTTCCAACAAACACGTTTTGCCAGGATCAAAGGCAAATACATTTCCATAGCAGTCAAACCCTGCTCGGTGAACCTCCTAGTGTATCCAACTTGTTTAGTTGGAGTGGAGCTCTATAATGAGCATATGGCGGGCGAGCTCACTCTTGTTGTGCAGAAGCGAGAGGAGACGGTGAGCTGACAGCTGTATAACTCTCATTGCAATGGCATGTTTTAAAGGGTGCTTTGAAGCTGGTAGAGGAAAGAAGACGCATACACATGTGCTCCCTCTCCACATTCCACTGCAAAACACTGGATGCTATTATTTACTTGGTTGGCAAGGGGAGCAGTGTGGGGAGAGATCTCTATTAAAGAGATTTAAATAGTTTAGGCATTAAGAGATGAAGGGGATTAGAGGGTCCTGAGACCCTTTTCTGCGTGAGGACTACATCTCTGACTCACCTTCCTAGTTTCCTCTTTACTTTTTTTTCCTCTTTTCCATGTGAAATGTAAACCCAACTGATTTTTTTTTAATTTTTTCGAATAGTTTTACTACAAGTGTTTAACAAACATACGAAAAAAGATTCAACTTAAATTTATCATTTCACTTACTATCTTGACATAGATTTTAAGAGTTGGTACCAAGTGTACATGAGGTACAAGAAAAGAGGCATTTGTTTTTATTTTTTATTTTACATTTTTTTTTAGTTTTTGTTATAGGGAACATGCACTCTCCAGAGAGAGAGAGTGAGAAATAACTCACCAGGGTAATGGCCATGCTGCAGTCTCTCTCCTCTAGGGATCTTGAGCATGTACATACACATTCCCACCCTAATTTTCAAGCCACCTGGTCTGGGACTTGAACAACAGAGTTGGCCTTGTGAGATCCAGCGCCTTAACCTCCACGCCACCTGCTGGCCTGAAAGTAGGCATTTTTTACAAATCGCTAGTAGGATTGGAAATTGTTACAACCTTTCCAAATGGCAATTTTTCAATTTGTGTCAAAAGCCTTAAAAATACCCACTTTGACTTGGCAATCGTATTTAAATGAAAGTGCAAATGTGTACGAAGATTTAGTTTCAAGAATGCTTATCAGAGCATTGTTTATAAAATCTAAGTGCTGAAATGAAATGCTCAGCAATGGTTAAGTAAACTGTATTCTATCCACAGGAGAAAATGCTTTGCTGTCAAACAATGTGAAGATGAAAGGGTTCTTGTTGATATTAAGCATAATCATGATATATGTTTAACTTTTATTTATTTTCTTTTAGAATTATTTTATTTAACCTTCTTTCTTTCTTGTTCCCTTTCTTCCTCTTTATGTCTCTCTCTCTTTCTTTCTTTCTTCCTTTCTTTTTCTTTCTTTCTTTCTTCAAATTTGACCAGAGAGGGACAGAGTGAGAGTGAGAGCGAGAGAGAGAAAGTGAAAAAGCAAGCCGCCAGGTCCGGAACTTGAACCGTGGTTGGTTATGTGGGAGTCCAGTGCTCCCAACTACCACACCACCTGCTAGCCCCTATGTAGGTTTAACTTTTAAACACAACATATGATGCTTTTTCATAAAAACTGGAAAGTTAGTATTAAAACCATTGGAAGGATAATACATTGAACTGTTAATAGTGGTTATACCCAAAGATGGGCTTATATGTGGGGTTTAGGGTTTGTTTTTGTTGCTTTTTTTTTAAGAGAGATTTTTGCTATAGAGCATGTGCACTCTCGTTAGAGACAGAGACAGACAGACAGAAAGAGAAAAATCATCCTCTGGAGGGATGGCCACACCATAATCTCTTCTCCTTCATTCTCCTCTTGGAATCTTGAGCACACAAGTACACATGCCCGGCATGAGTTTTAAGCCACCAGATCTGGGACTTGAATTGCTACCAACCATGTGCGAGTCCAGTGATGTAACCATTATGCCATTTGCTGGTCCCATGGTTTTTTGTTTTTTGTTTTGTTTTGTTTTGTTTTGACAAACCTCTAAAGTAAAATGGATTAGTTTGTTAATAAACAAACTGTTTTATAGGCCAGGAGGTGACACAGTGGTGGCACAATTAGACCCCATGGGAAAGGTCTTCAGTTTGCATCCCCAGGCCTTCCTGGGCACACCAGGTACATGCACCCATGCCCATGATCTGGGCTGGCTGAGGCTCGGGGTGGATTTCATCATGAAGGCCCTGTTGGAGATGTCTCTCTCCCTCCCTCCCCCTTCACTCCCTTTCTCCCTCTTTTTCAATAGCTTATGAAATCAATAAATAAGCCTAAATATTTTATAAAGGAAAGATCGAACTTGGCAAGATATAAGATAAACCAGAGGAGAGAGCTAAAGGACTATATAGACAGTTCCTGACTTATGATGATTTGATTTACAATTTCTTGACTTTATGATGGTGTGAAAGTGATAAGCATTCAGTAGAAACTGTATTTGAATTTTGATTCAAAATTTTCTATAATAACTTCATTATAAAATAGACTTTGCATTAGATGATTTTAACATTAGGCTAATGTTAGTGTTCTAAGAACATTTTTGGTAGGCTAGGGTAAGCTATGATGTTTGGTAGGTTAGGTGTATTAAAGAGTATTTATGACTCATGCTATTTTCAATGTATGATAGGTTTATTAGGATATCACCTCATTGTAAATTGAAGAATGTCTGAAGTTTAGAAGGTGTTAACAAAATCACGACATGCCACTTGCCTGAGGTAGTTTAGGAATAAGGTGAAGGGGATGATGTGAGAGACACTTTTCAAGGGTAGAAGCAATAATACTTGATGATTGCAGGAGAAAGTAATGAGGAATGGAGACTTTATAACATATGTGTGTGCGTTATTGTGTGAAATGACTCCTTGTGTGTCATTTTGAGCTGGGAGTGAACATCTAAGGAGATACTGTATAGATTGTGGAAAAAATGGTTCTGGTGGTAAGCGCACTGCCAAGGAAGGAGGAGGGGGATTTATTTCATTAGGACAGTTGGAGCAATAGGAGATAATTAGTCAAAGAAAAGACTGTGGCTATTAAAGATCTGCATATAAGGAAATGAGCCAAGTGGGAAGAAGAAAGACCAGTAGAGGGAATAAGATTATCTAGAGAAGTAGAAAGAATACAAACAATAATGCACCACAATGAAAAACTAGAGGAGAAGGTTGGAAGAAAAATGACATGGAGTGCCAGTTTCATAGTCTAGTGGTTACGGAAGCCAGATCCCACAAGGCAACCACACAGTTTGAATCTTGGCCTGGTGGCTTAACAAACACACCAGGCACATATGTATGCACATGCCCAAAATCTCAACAGAACAGAGAAATGAAGAATGGACTGTGATGTGACCATGACCCATTGAGTGGTTCTCTCTCTCTCTCTAGTGAGTGCACATACTCTCTGGCAATTAAAAAAGAAAAATGACATAGAGAACAGAATAAATTATTTCAAAAAAACAAGGAAAATGATGGTAGAAAAGGGGTCACTGAGTTTGAGAAAGGGATTCTTATTGGAGTCAATAGAAGAGAAATAACACATTTCTGGAGAGTGGTGAGACTAAAAGTCAAATTGCAGAAAATCATATACATTCAAAAGCTATGACCAGAAAGGAAATAGAAAATGAAGGAGTCATTAAAGGGTTGAGCAGAAACAAATAAAGCATGTTAAGCATGTTCTTCAAGATTAAAGAGATGTATGTGTCTTTGAAAGAAAAAGGTCTGCAAAGAGGCCAATAATAATGAAAAACAAGGTTCTTGAAGTGGAGGCAGGGAATTATTTGGGCTGTTAGAGCACATATATGAAAGTTAAAATGATAGTAAAGAGACCATTTCTTTTTCTGAGATAAAAAAAATAGAATGGATGTGGATAACCACAGATGTTGAGGAATGAAAACAATGGGTGAGTTAGGGCAACTTGGATATCTTCAAAGTAGAAATTAGAAGCTTGTGTACTCCTGTAGTAGAATCCTGAAATGTGAAACAGGAAAACAAAAAGGGCCTAGAACGTTAATTTTAGGGAATAGGAAAAAATGAAGAGATGAATAAAAGCTTCACCTAATACCACATATTGAGAAAGAATGCCTGGTATTATTTGATTTCATCTGACTCTTATGCAAGCTGAACTGGACTTTGTATTCAGGGGAAGGGAGTTGTGGAGGAAACCTGAGAATCTGGATTGGCTGAAGCTGTTAAAGTAGCTGACCCACATCAAGGATAAGTGTTGTCAAAAGGGGGCTCATCACATTGGTGAAGTCAAATGAACTGCTGAGTCCAATCAGTGGAGGTCAGGGAGGAGCATAGGAGGGAGAATGTAGAGAGAGGGGATTAGCAGCCATGGAAAAGCAAGAATGTGAGATGAATGTGGCCAAAGACACCACTAATACCTGGAGGGTGGCGCAGTGGAAAGCAATATTGCAACCCAGAACACACCCATATTGGTGGGATGCATAGGTGGCCAGACGTGCAGAGTGGCTGACTAATATTCTCCTTTCCATTTCTCACTGGCATCTTCAACACAACTAAACTTATCTGAATATTTCTAATTCCTGCCCCCATTATGTCCATGAAATGTGACTCGTCTGACTCACTCTGAGTTTATCTCCAAACTATTGTCTTTGTTCTGGACTTAGGCCATGAGGGATTTCAATGCACCCATGTTTTCTTTTCTTTTTAATTTTTTAGAAGTAAAAAATGCAATAATTAGCGATTAATAGGCATTTTGAGTGTTTTATAAGCTTTCATGTTCACTTTTCTCAATTTTAGAAAAACGAGATGTTACAGCCTTTTTATTTCATTCAAATAGTTGAAGTAAACTGAATGATTTGGAACTGAAGCTATTAGGATTTAATAATTTTGAAAATTGCTCATTAATTATATTACTAGATAGACATGGTAGTTGATTCATAAATCAATCCTTTATTTATTACAGTACTTTGAAATTTATTAACTTAAGTAAGACTCTAATATTTTGTCAGATTTTGTAAAATTACCTGAGTAGCAACCCAGGTAAGAAATGCAAATTCCATAGCATTCATACATAAATTATAAACCCAAGCATTTTGCTTCTAACAGTCATTACTGGCTGGCAACAATAGATGACGAAGATCACACATCAGAATATACAAGTATTTAAGGAGTTAAAGAGTAGATGATAAATATAGTTGCTAATACTATTTTCTCATTCACAGATACGGTTCTGGTTTCTAATTTATCATTGGCTATAGTGTGAATACACATGTCATGGGAGTTTAATTATAGATGGAGCTTGGCATTAGGGTTGAGGCTAAAGAAAAGAAGAGACTACTAGAAGTTACTAAGTGTTGGGACAAATAGGAAAAAAAAGATAAAACACTGATGGAAAAGCTTTGTAGCACTAAGGTCAGGCTGATTTATTAGACGGGGAAGAAAAGGAAGACTAGCCTCTCTCCTTCCTCTTCTTACTCCTCAAAATATTAGATAAATTATCTGCATAACTAAATAGCTTAGATCAGTTAATCCACAAAAATAAATAAAAATCTATACATGAATGACTTATGTCTTTATGTTCACTTTGCTCCTTATTGTTCCTTATCAGTGTCCTTAATTAATGTCTTCTCTTGATTGGAGACATCATCACAGAGTAGTATCTGAGGAGTCTGGCTTCCTGATGTGAAACGAGACATTTTAAAATATGTAGAAACATAAATATAATTTGTGAATGTAGTACCGCACTCTGATGGAGCTCGCTCTATACTCTCAAGAGTATTATTGATAAATGAAGACTTAAATGTGTCCGTCACTCTTAAAGTCCATCATTTAAGCACAAGGGAAAGTTAGAAAGCCAATATCAGAACAAAACATTTTTAAAAAATGACAAATTATTTATTTTATGAATTTAAAATACTTTTGGATTCAAATAAAAGGAAAGCTTAAAGGGCATCATTAAAATAAGAAGGTCGTTGCTGAATGAAGATATATCCATTTTCACTAGAAGACAATGAAAGTTTGGTATCCCCTTTTGAATTTGTATGAAATTATCAGGACTGAAAGAGGACTTATTAAAGAAATGGAATCACATCTAACTTATTCCTAGATGTTTCTATTCTGTCAGCCCGTTTGGGTGTGTGCTGATTCTCTCTGGAACCTATACAAATGGAAATGTATGTGTGCTCCAATGTGCTTTTGAGTGATTTGAAGTCTTTCATTTTTTGAATTCCCATTACCGCACCACCCAAACATCCGTACTTACCTTTATCACATCTGCTGCCTGTATTTGACTAACCCCTAACCACTAACCATTTTCAACTGAAGTGCATCTGCTTGGTACTAAGCAGCTAGCTGAGAAGATTCTTCCCTCCCAATCAACACAACCACAGCATGAAATGAAGACACGGAAGGAACGAGAGGAAGAGAGAGGAAGAGAAGGGGAGGGGGAGCTATTTCTATTTAAAAAAAAAAATCCTCTGACTTCTTATGTGTTCTGGAAGGACTATTAATATTTCGTCCTAACTCTTCCTGCACTGCTAGGCTTCCCTTTCTCTCCCACCCTCACACCTCCCCATGCAGGCAAAGTCTTGAATCAGCAGATTCTGAGCTCTGAGCAGTAAAGAGCTATTGAGGGACAGACTCTGATAGCATTACGGCCAAACATGGAACCATTTTCTGTGGCGAATCGCTGAGTTCTACCTGGTTATCTCTTGCCTTGCACATCACTTCCAAATGACATGCTCTCAGTCTGGGCAAAAATGAGAGTTTTTTAAAGAACTGGGATTTCAATAATATGTGACGAAAGGATGAGATTACTTTCTGAGGTAGGGGAAGGCAGGGAGGAATGAGGGAGGGAGAGGAAGAGGTGGGGAGAGGGAGAGAGAGGAGGGAGAATTGTGTATCCCTTAGAGCACTTGATTACTCGTATTTCTCTGGTTCTCACAACTGGTCTTTCTCTGATTTTGGAAAATCAAAATGATGTCATTTTAATTTCCTTTGTCTTCTTTCAGTCTCCTGCTTCCCTCATTGGTGGCAACTAAATGTCGTAGATGCTCCAAATACTATTGAGTTATTTAGAAATTATACCGATTTGACTGATAGCACAGTTAAACAAGTTGGAGACTGAGAGTGAAATAGACAATGAAACCCTTCACAAAAATTTATCCATCTGTTTTGGCCAGCAGATTTTGAAATAAAATTAGTAGCCAGCTCTCCTATCTGCTTCCAAAAGAAGAAAGGTAGTTCTACGGTTCTCAACAGGCCGCTGTCCCATATGCCTGCCCCCTCGTTCCAAAGCTTCCTAGAAGAAGAAATGGGGGCACATTTGAATACTTCATATCTGTAATTAATTGTCACTGATATAATATGAATTCCTTTCTATTGTAATGAAGAAACATGAAGAGATGATGAATACAATGATAGGTTATACACACTTGTGAGAGTTTTAAAAAAAAACATCAAACATGAAAAAAGCAGTCTTTGACCATAACATGTATATAACTGCTTCCACATAACTTCTGTAAGAAAAGATATATTTTCATTTGAACTTGACAGTGGCATTTATTTCTTTCAGTTAAGGATATAGTCTCATGGTCTAAGATGGGGCCTGCAGGGTGTAAAGTGAAGCTCTTCCTAGCATTCAACACAGTTGCAGTGGGGAAAATAAGGACAAGTAGAAAAAGCATTCCCAAGGCTTCTCCTAGAGCCTTCGGTAGACTCATATCCTGGGAGATACGTACAGTAATAATAAAAAGACCCCCAACATAAGGATGAATTAGAAAGAGGAACAGAGCCATATCAAAAGCATCACTGAGAACAAAACTTAGAATGGGCTTTAGCCCATAATCCCTGACAAATTGTGAGCGAGGTTCATCACTTAAGAATGCTAGTGCAACATTCAAATGTGGTGGAGAGGGAAATACACTTTTCTAAATATATAAGATATATGTAGCTAGACATACACATATACGCACAATAATTGAAAAATAATTCAAAGTGCAGTAAAATGTAAAAGTTTTACTTCACCAAGTTCCTCACCTCTACCCCCAATCTAGCATCTTTTCTTGGGAGTAATTACAATTAAGAAGTCTATGTGTAGTCTTCCAAACCATTTTTCTAGTAACTTATTGTACATACTCATATAGAATATTCTTTTTCGTTTGTTTTTACACACATGTAGATCATACTTGGCATATCATTACACAACTAGCTTTTTTCCACTTAAAAAATCTATCTTGAAGAACTTTTTAGGTCAAGAAAGAATGAGCATACTTTATTCTTTTCAAAGGCTGCTTAATATTACATAGTATTTACCTGCATAATTTATTTAAGAGTTTTCCTAAAGATGCCCACTCAGGTCATGATAAACTTTTGCTCATAAAAACAAATATTGCAGGCTTCTTGATGCACTTCTTGGAGCACATGCCATTTTGTGAGAGCTATGAACCCTCCTTGGTAAGAAGCCACCAAGAATGGCCACACTGGCTGCCTGGCCTTTGCCAGGGAGTAGGCTGTCACCTCCCCAACCCTGGGCACTGCTGGAACCACAAGACAGAGAGAGGCTAAGCAGACTGCCACAAGCCAGGAGTCACGAGTGCCTACCAGTGGCAGAAAGAAATGGCGAGGTGGGCTCTGACTGCACAGGGAGCATGACACTGGAGATGAGGCTGAGACTAAACAGATGGAGTGGCACGAGTACATCTCCATCAACCCATTTGAGAGTAAGAATCAATATGGTAGACTAGAAACACCCACTCTAGTATCTCTCTTTGAAAAAAGGCTAATAAATGCCTCAGTTTTCAACAGAGGAGTGAGGTGTAACTGACAAGTACAAAGAAAAGATGACAGGAACTCCTAGAACACACAATTTCTACTTGAAATTATAAAGAGGGGTCAACTGTCTGAAGCCAGTGAAGATCTGGAAGAGATCTCCTACACATTTTCTCCAGGGGAGAAAATGAGAACTCTCTTCAGAAACTCTGAATCTCATACTCCCACTGCAGATTCCAGCACTCACCACCCATAGAAGAATATCATCGTTGGTACTGAGCTAACACACATCTTAGGGAAGTGCACAAGCATACAGCTTCAGAAAAAACATTGCACCTTCTGTCCCCACACCCACCCTAGGTGGCAAGAGTGCTGTGCAGACTTGTGATTCAACCAGCAGGTGGCACTTCATTTATGATCAAGATTCCACATCTTTGTGGGAGCAAAGGGTTCAAAGGAGAGCAACCCCATCCCAATACAAAAGAGACTGAAGAATGTGTTTACTACTCCCTGAAAGGGAGCCCAGCAGTATTCCTCCCTTCAAACTCAACTCTAGGGGAATGACCACCTGTTCCAACTGACACTACTCACAGCATAGTATTTCTGGACTTATCTGATCTGTCTCACACAGGCTATGCAAGGCCTACTCTGATCTGGCTTCCAGCGCCTCTTGGAACACTTTGCCATGGGCAGTCTTGGTTCCTAAGGCTGTGCTTGCCCCCTCTACAGAACCAACTCAAAATTAGGAAGAAGTTAGTATTCCACCAGATGTCAAAAAAAAAAAAAAAAAAAAAATACTGATAAAATACTGACAAAAAATATTGGGTAAAAGAGAAATCTCTCTCCCCTTAGAGAACACAATAACTTCTCACCAACAATGACTAGAATGCAGGAAGTCACAGAAATATCAGTAAAGGAATTCATTATAACAAAACTCAATGAGATGCAAAACAAAACAGAAAATGAGAAAATCATTCCATAGCATGAAGGAAGAACTCTATAAAGAGATAAACACCCTAAAAAGGAATCAAACACAACTGCAGATGAAGAATACTTTCCACAAAATCAAAACCTCTCTCAAAAGTATTAACAGCATACAGAAGAAAAAAATCTCTAATGGTAAGAAAATACCTCTGCTTTAGTCCAAGCTACCAAAAATATTGAAAAAAATAATCATTAAAAATGAGGACTATAGGGCCAACAGGTGGTGTGGTGGTTAGGGAGCTGGATCCTACATGGTTGACTTTGTGATTTCAGTCTTGGACCAGGTGGCCTGATAAACATACTGAACAGTGTGTATATGCCAAAAATTCTGAGAAGAGAATGCAGCATGGTCATCCTCCTTGTAAGGTAATTTCTCAGTTTCCCCTTCTCTCTCTCTCTGTCTCTCTCCAGTGAGTGCATTAGTGTCCTATGGTGAAAAATCTCAAAAAAAAAAGAGACATTATATGGGAAATTTTAGATCCCATTAAGTGGCAGTATATCTGCATAATGGGTATTCCAAGAGGCAAAGAGATGGATAAAGGCATCAAAAATCTCTTTCATGAAATACTACCTGAAAACTTTTTAAATATAGAGAGACGTACAGACATCCAGATCCAGAAAACACAAAGAACACCGAATAGATTCAACATAAGAAGACCCTCTCCAGGCACATCATGGGCAAACTGGCAAACGTGAAAGACAATATTCTAAAATGCAAGAGAGAACAGTCAAGCTATTTATAAAGAATAACCCATTGGAATAACTTCAGATGTCTCAACAGAAACAATGCATCCAAGGGAGGAATGGAAAAACACTTAAAATTCTGTGAAAAAAAAAATTCAGCAAGGAATGTTATGCCCAGCAAGATTATCTTTCAAATGGGAAGGAAAAGACCAGAAGATGGCATAATGGTTACATTGCTAGACTCCCATGTAGACTGCAGTTCAATCCTGGAACCAGAGGCTTAAAACTCATGCTGGGCACATGCATATGTGTGCAAAGTTCCAGGAAAAGAATAGAGGAGAGGGGATTGTGGCATGACCGTTCCCCCTTGAGGGTGATTTTTCAATTTCTGTTCCTCTATCTCTCTCTGTCTCTCCAGCAAGTGCATGTGTCCTATAACAAAAAACTCTCTTAAAAAATGGGAAAGGAAATAAAATCATTCCCTGGGAAACAAGGAATTCACCAAAACTAGACTAAGTCTTCAAGAGATACTTAAGGGAAATGCTACATCAGGAAAATAAAAGGGAGACAAATGGAAATAAGAGAACACAAAACAATTTTTAAAATGACTAGCTAACAAGGATAAGTCTGTACACATTGATGATAATGTTGAATGCTAATGAATCAACTTCTCTCATTAAAAGACACAGATTAGCTGAATGGATTAAAAAACAGGAGCTCTGTATTTGTAGCATGCAAGAAACACACTTAACAGTAAAGATATACATAGATTGAAAGTGAAGGACTGAAAAAGTAATTTCATGCAAACAGAAAGAAGCAAAGGCTGAAATAATGATAATGATGTCAGAAAAAATAGATTCAAGATAAAAACATTAAAAAGAGATAAAGACACTATATAATAGTAAAAGTATTAATTCACTAAGAAGATATAAGAAGTATAAATATTTATACACCCAACACCAGGACACTCAAAAACATGAAAGAAAGACTGGTAAATCTAAAGAGACAGGTGGGTTTGAAACACACTAATTTCTTGAGGGTTTCAGTATCCCAACATCACCACTGGACAGGTCATCAGACCAAAACAAAACAAAACAGAACAAAACAAAGAAACATAGGAACTAATTGAAACCATAAACCAAATAGACCTGACAGACAATTATAGAAGATTTCACTCAACAACTACAAAATACACATTTTTCTCAGTTCCACATGGGACATTTTCAAAGACTGACCACTTTGTAGGGCACAAAACAAGTCTCTAGCAGTTTTAAAACATAAAACTATATCTAGGGGGCTGGCAGGTGGCATGGTGGTTAAGGCACTGAATTCAAACATGGCCAACTGTGGTTCTAGTTCCAGACCTGACAGCTTGCTTTCTCACTCTCCTCTCTCTATATCTCTCTGGACAAATTGAATAGTAATAATAATAATGAATAAAATAAAATAAATCTAAAAAATCCTATATCTAATATATTTTCTGACCACAATAACATTAATCTTGAAATCAACAATAGAAAGAGCCTTTGAGAATATACAAATACATAGAAACTAAACAATTACTCCTAAATGACTTCAAAACTACTGAAGAAATTAAGACTAATGTTTTATAAAGAATTTATTTAATTTTGGGAACCAGCAGTTAGCGTAATGGCTATGTCGCTGGCCTCCCACGTAGTCGACCGCGGTTCGCGTCCCGGACCCGGTGGCTTAAAACTCACGCCGGGCGCGTGTGCGTACGTGCCCAAGATCCCAAGAGGAGAATGGAGGAGAAGGGATTGCGGCGTGACCATCCCCCCTGGGGGGTGATTTCTCGCTTTCTGTCTCTCTGTCTCTCTCTGTCTGTCTGGCGAGCGCACGCGCCCTATAGCAAAAAACCTCTCAAAAAAAAAAAAAAAAAGAATTTATTTAATTTTATTTATTCATTTATTTAATTTTAATTTGACCAGACACACACACACACACACACACACACACACACAGAGAGAGACAGAGAGAGAGAGAGAGAGAGAGAGGGAAAATGAGAAAGCAAGCCGCTTGGTCTGGGACTTGAACTGTGGCCAGCCATGTGGGAGTGTCCAATGCTTTAACCACCATACCACCTGCTGGCCCCCAATTAAGACTGATTTTTAAAAAATTCTTGAGACCAATGATAATGAACACACAACTCTTCATAATTTTGGGGACACAGAGAAAGAGGGTGTAAGACTGAAGAATATAGCAATTAGTGTGCACAAAAAAAGAAAGAAAGATGACAAATCAGGGGGTCAGCAGATGGCATAATGGTTATGTCACTGGACCCCCACATACTTGGCCACAGTTCAAGTTCCAAACCCGGCGGCTTGAAACTCACACCAGGCACCTGTGTGTGTATGCTTAAAATACTGAGAGGAGAACAGAGGAGTAGGGATTGTGACATGACCACCCCCATTAGGGGATATTTCTTGCTTTCTGTCTGTCTTTCTCTGTCTCTACAGCAACCGTGTGGGATCTATAGCAAAAAAAAAAAAAAAAAAAAAAAAAAAAAAAAAAAAAAAAAAAAAAAAAAAAAAAACTCTCTTAAAAAAAAAGAAAGATGACAATGAATAACTCAATGACCATTCTAAAAGACCTGAAAAACAACCATAAAAAATACTAGAATAAAAAGAAATAATGACTATTAGAGCAGCAATAAATGAAACTGAGAGTAAGAGAATACAAAACATCAATGAAACAAAAGCTAGTTTTTTTAGAGGATAAAGAAAATCAACAAGCTATTAGTTATGCTAATCAAGAAAACAGAGAAAGGAACTGATAAATAAAGTCAGAAATGAAACAAGCAATAGTACAACAGATATCACAGTAATACAAAAGATAGTGAGAGAATACCATGAGCAACAATATATCAGCAAACTAGAAAACCTAGATGAAATGGGCAAATTTCTGGACACACACAATATTCCTAGATTGAACTAGGTAGAAATAGAAAGCTTGAATAGACCAATAACAAGCAGTGAGTTTGGATTAGTAATAAATAGTCCTCAAGAAAGTAAAAGTCCAGGCCCTTATTGTTTCATTTCTGAATTCTATAAAACTTTATAGAAGATTTAACAGCAATTCTCCTCAAACAATTTCTTTTTTCTTTTTCTTTCTTTTTTATTTTTGCTGTAGTGCGTGTGCACTCACTAGAGAGAGAGACAGAGAGAGAGACAGAGAGAGAGAAAGTGAGAAATGATCCCCTAGGGGGGATGGTCAAACCGCAGTCCCTTCTCATCCTTTCTCTTTTTGGGATTTTAGACATGAACACACACACATGTCCAATGCGATTTTCAAGATCCCAGGTCCAGGACTCGAACTGTGGTCCAGTATGTGAGAGTCAAGCACCTTAACAACTACACCACCTTCTCGCCCCTTAAACTATTTCTAAAGATCCAAATGGAAGGAACCCTTTCAAACTCAATCTACTCAACCTCCATCACCTTGATACCAAAAGGAAAAAGGATGTTACAAAAAAATAAAACTGTAGACCAGTAGCACTGGTGAACACTGATGTAGAAATCCTCAACAAAATACTAACAAATAGAATCCAATACATTAAAAATATTATATGCCATGACCAAGTAGATTTTATCCTGAAGATGCAAGGATGGTTCTACATATGCAAACAATAAATGTTATGCACCACATTAACAGAGGAAAAGATAAAAACTATATGATCATATGAATTGATGCAGAAAAATCATTTGATAAAATATAACATCCCTTCATGATGAAGACTCTCAACTAAATAGGTATAGAAGGCACAATAAAAGCCACATGTGACAAGGCCATAGCTATCATCATACTGAATGGAGAAAAGCTGAAATCTTTCCCACTGAAACTTGGATCAAGACAAAGTTGTTCACTTTCTCTATTCCATTTCAGCATAGTACTGGAAATCCTAGGCAATTCAAATAGACAATAAAATAAAATAAAGTATATTCAAATAGAAAAGGAAAAAGTGAAATTGTTCCTATTTGTAGATAACATGATTAAATACATAGAAAATCCAAAAGAATTCATGGAAAAATCCTCCTAGAAGTGATAAATGAATTCAGCAAAATGACAAGATGCAAAATCAATATACAAAAATCAATAGCATTTTTATTCACCAACAATGAACAGACTGAGGTGGAAATGAAGAAAGCAGTACCCCAATAACCACAGTCTCCTCCAGTACCTGAAATAAACATAATCAAAGAAGAGAAAGACCTCTACAAAGAAGACTATAAAAAATGAAATTGAATATGATACAAAAAGCTAGAAGGCCAGAAGGTAGTGTGGAGCTTAGGTGATTGGTTCCCATATGGCCTCTGTGAAGTTTGAGTCCTGGACTTGGTAGCTTGAAAAACATGCTGGCTATGTGTATGCATGCCCCAAAATCCATAGGAAAATGGAGAAGGGATTACGGTCAGGCCATCCCCCATGGGGAGTGAGTTCTCACTTTCTCTTTCTCTCTGTCTCTGGTAAACTCCTGTGCCCTATAGCAAAAACAAAAACAAAAATTCTTAGTTCTTAGATCGGAGGAATCAATATAATTAAAATGGTGATTCTACCCAAGTAAGTTTACAAATTCAATGCAACTCCAATCAAATTGCCATGATGTTCTTTAGAGGAATGAAAAAAGTAATACAATTTGTCTAGAACTATAACAAACACATATCACCAAAGCAATACTGTGCAAAAAGAATAAAGTAGTAAGCATCTCACTTCCTGACTTCAAAATATTTTACAAAGACATGATAATCAAAACAGCATGGTACTGGCACAAAGCAGACACATAGAACAGTGGAACAGAATGGAGAATCCAGAAATAAATTCCAAAACATATAGCCAAATGATTTTGACAAAGGGCACAGGACAATTTAGTGGAGAAAAGAAAACCTTTTCAGCAAATGGTGCTGGAAGAACTGGATATTAACCTTCAGAAAAATGAAACTGGATGCTATCTTTCACTATTAATAAAGGACAACTCAAAATGGATCAAACATTTAAATGTAAAACTTCAAACTGTAAATGTTACTTGTAGAAAACACAAGAAAAACATTGGAAGACATTTGAATAGGTAAAAGTTTCTTAAATAAGACCCCTAAAGTGCATGTAACAATTCTCAAAATAGACAAGTGGGATTACATCAAGCCAAAAAGCCTCTGTGCAGCAAAGAAAACAAAAGAGACACCCCATAGAATGACAATAATCTATGCTTCTGATAATAGACTGATAAACAGAATATATAGCGAACCCAAGCAACTCATCTACAAGAAAATTAATAATCCAATTTAAAAATGTAAAAATGTGGGGACCAGCAGGTGGCATGGTGGTTAAAACGCTGGATGCTCTCACATGGCCAACCACAGTTCAAGTCCCAGACCTGGTGGCTTGCTTTCTCACTTTCCCTCTCTCTCTTTCTGTATCTCTCTCTGGTAAAATTAAAATAAATGAATGAATAAATAACATTAAATAAATTATTGTTTTAAAATAAATAAATAAATAAAAATGGAAAAATGAGCTGAACAGACAATACTCAAAGGCAGACATATGGTCAAAAATATGAAAAAAATGTTCAATATCTCTTATCATAAGGGAAATGTATATCAAAACTACAATGAGGTGTTATTTAACCCCAATCAGAATGGCTATTTTTAACAAAACTAAGTACAATCAGTGCTGGTGAAGCTGTAGTGAAAAGAGTACCTTCCTGCACTATTGGTACAAATGTAAATTAGTACAGTCACTGTGGAAAAAAATATGGAATTTCTTTAAAAATTTAAAAATAGAGCTACCATATGACCCAGTAATCCTACTCCTTGGTAATTATCCAAAAACCAAGAAACCACTTAGAAAAGACACTTGCACATCCATGTTTATTTCAACATTATTCAAAATTACTAAGACATGGAATCAACCTAAGTGTCTGACAACCGAAGACTGGATTGGAAAAATGTGGCACATATACATTATGGAACGCTACTCAGTCATAAGAAACAGTAAGATTCTGCCATTCAATACAAAAAGGATGGATATATAATAAATTTAATGCTCAGTGAAATAAGCCAGACTGTGAAAGACAAACATTGTGCAACCCTGCTCAATGTTTACACAATATCTGCACTTTATGGCCCAGTCACACTATAATTCTTTTTGTCCTTCATTTCTCCATTCTACCAGGATCCTGGGAACAAATTCATGTGCCCGGCATGTTTTTCAAGCCACTGGGGCTGAGATTCAAATAGCAGTGGGCCATGTGAGGTTCAGCTCCCACTGCACAATGCTTAACCACTGTGTGACATGGCAGGCCCGTTGAGCTTTATTGAAGAGTAGTTGACAAGAAGTTAACCACAGATGTTTAATATGTGCAATTAAATGAGTTTTGACATGTGGAAACAAAGATGAAATGAACATATCCATCACTTTTCAAAGTTTCTTTGTACCTCTTTGTAATCTCTGCCTCACTGACTTCCCTTTTGCCAATCCCATCCTTACACTACAACTCTGATTTCTGTTACTATAGATTCCTTTGCATTTTCTAGAATTTTACCTGAGTAGAATAATGTACACTATCTATTCTTTTTTTTCCTTGAGGGAGGGAGTTGGCTTTTTCCGCCCAGACTATTTTGAGATTATCTCTGTTGTTATACTTACGCATAATTCACTCCTTTTATATGTTGAGTAGATTTCAGTGCATGGAGGGTACTGCAGTTTGTCTATTTACCCACTTAAAGTCATTTGATAGTTTCCAATTGGGGACTTTACCAATAAAGTCGGTATGAATGTTCATGTGCAAATCTTTGTGTGGACATCTGCTTTCAATTCTTTTGAGAAAATAAATACCCAGCAGTCAGTCAAACAATAGGTCATATGGTGGGTACATATTTAACTTGTTAGGAAACTGACAAACTCTTTTCCAAAATGCTTATATCATTTTACGTTTCCATCAGCAAGCAGTTCATGAGAATTTCAATAACTCCATATAATTTTCTTTTTCCTTTTTTAAAAAGTTTTTTGATATGTGGCACATGCGCTTGCCAGAGAGCAGAGAGAGACAGAAAGAGAGAGAGAAAGTGAGAAATCATCCCCTGGGAAGAATGGCCACTTCACAATCCCTTCTCCTCCATTCTCCTCTTGGGATTTTAGGCATCCAGAGTGATTTTTAAGCTGCCAGGTTCAGGACTCAAACCGCTGATCCCAGTTGCCTTAACCTCCATATCACCTGCTGGCCTTCCATGCAATTTTCAACACCTGGTATGAGCTGTCTTTTTTAATTTTAGTCAATCTAATCTGTATGTTGTATCAGCTCAGTCTGGATTGAATCTTCATTTCCCTAAAGAATACTCATCCTAAGCATCTTTTCATGTGCTTATTCACCATTTCTGCATCTTCTTAGTGTTAAGTGCCTATTTAAATCTACAGCCATGTTGTTATTAAACATTCATGTTTCTTTTGCATGAGTTGGGTGTTTGTTTTTAATAGGTTGATTATCTGTTTTCTTAGTGACTTTCAGGAGTTTTTAAAAGTGTTATCAATAGTAATTCTTGTTCTGCTACATGCATTTCATATATTGTTTTCACCTCTACTATTTGTGCTTTTATATATAGAAACTTTTGTTTTTCTGTAGTCAGATCAGTTCATTTTTCCTTTTGGCTCCTGGCATTCTTAAAATACACATGGAGTTTTCTGAATCCCAAAGTGAAAAGATATTTTCTATATTTCTTTTTTGTACTTTCATAATTTTTTTAAAAATTTAGATTATTAGTCTATTACTGGCATGTTTTTCCCTACAATATAAGGCTGTGTTATTTTTCTAGAGGCAATTTAAAAATATTTACAGTTATTTTATGTTCTAGAACTTTCAAAACTCTAAATATGAGCTCTTAGAACCACATTTGAGTTTCAGGAAATGATCAAAGGAAATGATCAAAAATGGCAGAAGAATAGAAGATGGGAACCACAATTTAAAATGATAATATCAAAGTAACCTATATTCAAGGGAGTATAAGCAAGAGAACAAGAATCTTGGCAAACTAAATTAATAATATATTAATTAGAATGTTTTGGGCCTAGCATGGCTTTACCAAAAACTAGGTTATTTTTGGGACCAGCAGTTAGTGTAATGGCTATGTCGCTGAACTCTCATGTAATCGACTGTGGTTTGAGTCCTGGACACGGTGGCTTAAACTCACACCAGGTACGTGTGCATACGTGCCCAAGATTCTGAGAAGAGAATGGAGGAGAAGGGATTGTGGTGTGGACAACTCTCCTGGGGTGTGATTTCTCGCTTTCTGTCTCTGTTTCTCTCTGTCTCTCTGGCGAGCGCACGTGCCGTGTAGCAAAAACCTCTTTATCTTAATTGAACAAAACAAAACAAAACAAAACAAAACAAAACAAAACAAAAAACTAGGTTATTTTTCTCACATCACAAGAAGTTCAGAGATGGGCAGTTACTGGTACACATTTGCTAGCTCAACTCCGCTACCAAGGCCCAGGCCCTGTGTATGCATCTGCTTCACCATCTTCAGCTTCCTCATGCCTGGTGCTTCCTGGTGGCAGGACACCCACCACAGCTTCAGGTCTCACATCTGTGTAGAGGCAGGAAGTAGGGGGAAAGTACACAGTGTAGGTGAGTCTCTCTTCTATAAAAAAATTGAAAGTCCCTAAGTAAAGTTTTCTTATGTTTCTTTTGTCAGAACTTGGCCACTGTCGACTCTTTGATGTAAGGGAGGCTGGGAAAGTGAATACAGCCATGTGTTACCCGATGATGGGGCCATGTTCTGAGAAATGTATCGTTAGGCAATTTTGTCACATTCAGGCAAAGTATGAAAGATAATTGGCTGCTGATTAGCCAACATATTGTTTGAGCAATTTCAAAAAATGAGTCTGTTTAGCATGAAGGTTTTTTTTTTTTTTTGCTATATGTGTGGTAGCTGGAGAGACAGAGAGAGCGACAGAAAGTGAGAAATCACCCCCCCAGGGGAGATGGGCATGCTACAACCCTTTCTTCTCCATCTTCCTCTCAGGATTTTGGGTACACATGCACACGTGCCCAGAGTGTTTCAAGCCTCTAGGTTTGGGACTCACAAACTGTGGTTGGCCATGTAGGTGTCCAGTGATGTAACCATTATGCCATCTGCTGATCCTTAGTGTGAAGTATTTTAAGATGAAAATTCTATGTGTGTCTTTTAATATTTCAAGTGTATGTCAACTGAAGGTAAAGCAGATATGGGGATCTGGTTGCCTTGTGAAGTAGTAAGTTTCTGCCTTTATTTATTTATTTATTTATTTATTTATTTATTTATTCTACATGCTTTTTAACATTGCTCATTCAAAGCTGTAAAATGGGACTGTTATTCATTTCATATACACACAAATAAGATCAGAAATGTTAAGACCTTCCTAAAAGTTACACAACCAGTATCAGACTCAGTCTTGAACCTAGCCCATCTGCCTTCAAAACTCATGTTCTTACACACTTGACCATGCTGCCTTGGGGAGAGATTAGGTCAAATTGCTTTTAAGTTCCCTTCGTAACACTCTTAAAATCAGTCTCAGATGTTAGGTACATATCCGATTTAGCCATATTAATTATTCATCATTTTATAATTGATTGTTTAATAAATTGATTCTCTTTTTTGGCTCTAGAGGGAAACCTTTACTTCTAGCTTTTGTGGATGCTGAAGTTAGTATATAAGTCTGTAATATGTATAATAATATATATTACTTCAGGATCTCATATATGCTTAATGTCAAAACTCCCTCAATGACCTCATAATTTAGCAATGTAGATGACCACTTACTTCCTTTACTATCTTGTGAAATCTCCTTTTTTTTTTTTTTTTTTTTTTTTTGGAGAGGTTTTTGCTATAGGGCGCGTGCGCTCGCCAGACAGACAGAGAGAGACAGAGAGACAGAAAGCGAGAAATCACCCCCCAGAGGGGATGGTCACGCCGCAATCCCTTCTCCTCCATTCTCCTCTCTGGATCTTGGGCACGCACGCACACGCACCCGGCGTGAGTTTTAAGCCACCGGGTCCGGGACGTAAATCGCGGTCGACTACGTGGGAGTCCAGCGACATAGCCATTACGCTAACTGCTGGTTCCCTGAAATCTCCTTTTTAAATAATCTTGTCTCACTCACACCGATCCTGAACTTCAGCTGTGAAATATTGCTTTCAGGGACTTAAAATGAAGATTTTCTGCTGAGGCTTCCCCCTCCACACTCATTTCTAGTGGGTAGTGCGTCTTGTCTCCTTTTCTTCATTTCTCTCTGTCTCTCTCAGTCTCACTGTGTCTTTTCATTCAAAAAAAATTTTTTTTAAGGTAAAGTATTCTTTGGGCTCTCAAGCCCCTTCTTTATTGTGCTAATTGCACCTCTCCCAATTCTCCCAATTCCAAGGCACAAATCCAGGCCCATCCTCACATAGATCCTGAACTTCAGCTGTGAAATAATGCTTTTGCATGGCATGCTTTGTGGTTTTCAATTTATACTTTTTAAAATTAAAATCTAAAGTTTTTTAATGATCTTTTTTCTTACTTCTTTTTATTTTGTATTTTTCTCATCTCTCCTCTTCTCTAATTCTTTTCCTTTTTCTTTATCTTTACTCATTGGCTTCTTAGCTCCTACACAGTAAGTGTCTAGACAGGTCCAAGTGAACAGTCTCAAACATTTGAATACGATTAGGGTCAGGATATTCCTCTAGGGACCAGCAGTTAGCGTAATGGCTATGTTGCTGGACTCCCATGTAGTCGACTGTGGTTTGCGTCCTGGACCCAGTGGCTTAAACTCACGCCATGCACGTGTGCATGCGTGCCCAAGATCCCGACAGGAGAACAGAGGAGAAGGGATTGCGGCGTGGCCACCCCCCCGGGGGGGGGTGATTTCTCGCTTTCTGTCTCTCTGTCTCTTTCTATCTGGCGAGCACATGCGCCCTATAGCAAAAACAAACAAACAAACAAAAAACAAACAAACAAAAAACCTCTCCAAAGGATATTCCTCTATTCCCACTGATTCTGTTGCACAAAGTGAAAATGGAATGTAAGAGAGATTTCAGATCTCCTCCTCTTGCGTGCCTCTGAATGCTCAGATAGAACTTTAAGAATTAGGAAAAACGCACCATCCATCAGATGACTAGAAATCACCGCAGAGTCACAAGAAATGTGGGAAAACAAGAAAATACCTCTCCTCCAAGGGAAAAATAATAACTCTTCTTCATCCTTAGACAGTACAATGAAACTCATGGAAATGTCAGATAAAGAATTTAGAATATTCATAGTGACAAAGTTAACAGAGATAGAAGAGAGACAAAGAGCAGGACAAAGGAGTTGATGAGTCCCAAGAGGTAAGAAAATTCTTGCAAGATCTTAAAGAGGAAATTCACACTATAAAAAAGAATCAAATGGAACTGTTAAGAGATGAAAGCTATAATACAGGAAGTCAAAACCTCCCTTGAAAGCATTAAAAGTAGACTAGATCATACCAAAAATTGAATCTCAGACGTAGAAGATAGAATTGCTGACCTAGAAAAAATCCACCATGAAGACTGAGAAAGTTGCTAAAGAGAGAGAGAGAGAGAGAGAGAGAGAGAATAATATATGATAAATACTAGATACCATTAAATGTCCAAACATCTACATAATTCTTATCCCAGAAGGAGAAGAGACTCATAAGGGCTTTGACAATCTATTCCATGAAATCCTGGAAGTAAACTTTCCAAACCTAGAGAGGCATTCAAAGATTCAATCCCAAGAAATACAAAGGACCCCAATAGAATCAACCCAAGATCTTCTCCAAGGCACATTATAGCCAGACTGACCAAAACCACAAAGACAAGATACTAAGATTGGCAAGAGAGAAATGTCAAGTTACCTATAAAGGATATACCATCAGGCTGACAGTAGATCTCTCATCGGAAACAATACAAGCAAGGAAAGAATGGGAAAATATATTCAAAGTGTTGAGTGAAAACCAATTTCAACCAAGAATACTATATCTAGCATGATTATCTTTCATATGGGAAGAGAAGACAAGAGCATTCTCAGATAAACAAAACAAGAAATATTTTACCAACACCAGACCAGATCTCCAAGAAGTTCTGCAGGGAGTACTATTCCAGGAAAATTAAATACAGTCACACAGAAATAAGAGTTCAAAAACTAGAAAATGGTCAGCTTAATCGTAGGGACAAGTCTGGAGTTGAATATTATACCAAAGAATTTAATAGAGAAGATCGAACCACAACAGAAAATAAATTAAGTACATGAGACTGAACTGGTGAAATAGCATTTTATGACTTTTGGCTAAAATATTGCTGATTTTCTTCTAGCTGTGTTCCAGTTTTCAGGATTTTTGTCATGTCTAGAGCTGCTGATAGGTTCATGTATCTACTGTTTGAACAGAATCCCAACCTGTTTCCTGGCTTTAAGTTTTAATCATAGTTTCTTAGCATTTCTTTGATTTATTAAATCTAAAACTGCTTTTCTTGAAATTAAAAAAATATAGTAAAAAAAAAAACCTAACTAATGACCGTAGTAAGCTATATAGCATCAGCTAGGTGCTACCTTATAGTATATTCATTCTACTCAGTTTCATACCTAAAGTCAGACATGTATTCACAGATATGTATATACCAGCTGAACTTGCTGTTGAAAGTAGTTAGATTATTTAAGAAATTTTGTGAATCAATAAAATGTGTGGGGCGGAAGGAATGGAAAACAACTGTGGACACCTGAGAGTGTGGGAGGAGGGTGGGAAATGGCAGAAGGTGAGAAATAGGGGGGAAATACACACACATATACACACATGAAACAAGAAGCGGAAAATTATTGACAATAACATGTATGGTTAAGCCACTATGCAGTATATTCTGGATAGGAAATCACATCTTGTATGCTGTGACAATGCTCAGTGAATGAATGTAAATTAATTGATTAAAAATAAAAATAAATAAATAAATAATCTTATCTCTTGTATAGGGAAACAGAATAAAACCATTTAGAACCAAGATTTTAGTAGTTTCTTCGCAGGTGGGAGAGAAAGGCAGACCCAGGAAGAAAGGGTTTAGCGTGTGCCACACGTACTCAGCATGATGATAAGAGCGCTGAGTCCTTCACAGTCTTGCTTCTTCAAACCAGGGCTCTACAATTTGTCCCAGGTATCTGCATCAAAGAGACCACCTGCGAATCACTTCACTTATAAAACTTCCCCTAAAGAGATCCAATCAGGGGGATTACAGACTCTGGATTGATTTGCAGCTTCTATTTCATGTTAGTAAAAGGTTGCAAATGCTTCCTATCCTACAGTCTGTTAAAATGAGGTCTTTCAGTGGGCTGCCTCTCCTCTACCCGTGGGAGAACAGGAACACACAAAAGTCAGAGACAGCAACGAGGCCCAGAGTCAGGGGAGCAGCCAAGAAAGCGCATGAGGTTGATCAAGGGTGGCAGCTGGCCGTGCTCCACAGGGTGTTGCTGTGTGCATCTGGAGGGGTGGGTGGGGATTTACTAGGACCAGAAGGGATAGAGAAAATCAAGCAAGAAATCAGGGACCAGGCCACACCCAGGAGCCTGCGAGGTTGGGAAGTCAGGCACAGCAGAACCGTCTAGTCTTCAACGGCTAGAATGGGCTTCCCAGAGAAAGGAGGCATTCGAGCCCAGAGTAACTTCAGTTTTGGAGTCACTTAGCAAGAGCAGTTTCACGTGGGATTTAGAGTACGGGAAGGTGGGCCTCCCAGACATCGACCTGGGATATCCCTTCCTCTCACAGTTTGCCAACCCCTCCGCATTCATTTCCACTCCTTTTAGCGTTTCTTTATTGTCCCCTGTGTGAGATGCACCTGGTTGTTTCAAACTGTCTTTTTTTTTTTCACATTTCGAAGGGTAGTGATATTAATATTTAGGATTTCAGAGGATGGGGCTTGACAAAGACATGACTAGAACTGCAGGCCTATTCACTAATGGAGGTGAGCGTGCAGGTCCATGTTTGCATTCAGCCTTTAGTATCCTAATCTGTCAATGAAATGAATAACAGCTCCCTGGATTGTGTCAAGGTGCAATGTAGTATCAGATGTGACTGTGACTTGTAAATAGTAAAGCACCAAACTATTAACTATGCTGCTTCTGACGAAAGAGCTTGTGCCCCAAGAAGGACTGGCCTGTTTGAACCAGCGACCCTGGGCCTTTGGGAATGGTTCTCTGAGACGACACCTGTGAAAGACAGACTCCACCCCTGTAAACTCTGTAGGCGGGCAGGTGAGTTAGAAGGAAGCATTATTTTATTTGGGATACTTTTCTTTTTACAAGTTTATTTATATATTTCATCCATGAAAGAGGAAGGTGGGGGGCCACTCCCAACATAGCCTTCTTACCCACAGCCCTCAAGAGCCCATTATGCACATAAACGCCTCAAGATGCAAACCTGGGACCTTCCCTATGGCCTCAGTATTGTGAGGTATTGCATTACCGTTACACCAGTGAAGGTGCTCTGGACAATTTCTTAAACTGAAACTCTCCCTTTATTAAGAAAGATTTGCTTATTTACACCTACTGGTATGATTTATCTACCATTTTCCTCTCTATTTGCATATTCCAAAATGTAGAGCTTCCTGATTTGTATGTCTCTTTAACAGCCAGAATTACTAGAGATTTTATTGTTTGTGCTCTTTTTCAGAATATTTATAAAAATGTTCAATTAAACCACTATATGTGAAATTAATCCCTGACTCACCGTGCTTCTACATTATGCCTAAAATAGTCCCCCTATGGTCCCTTTCCCTAGATTGTAATCTACTTAAAAAGTATACTCTTGGTTAACCCTCTTTACTATATTTATATATATGGCACCAAAAATATTAACTTGCTTGCCCATTCATAAGCCATATTCTCTTTCCTCCTAGGTATTCTTTTGCAAAAATAAGAGATACTGGGAACCAGCAGTTAGCGTAATGGCTATGTCGCTGGACTCCCACATAATTGCCCGCGGTTCGCGTCCCGGACCCGGTGGCTTAAAACTCACGCCGGGCGCGTGTGCGTGCGTGCCCAAGATCCCGAGAGGAGAATGGAGAAGAAGGGATTGCGGCATGACCATCCCCCCTGGGGGGGTGATTTCTCGCTTTCTGTCTCTATGTCTCTCTCTGTCTGTCTGGCGAGCGCACGTGCCCTATAGCAAAAATCTCTCCAAAATAAAAAATAAAAAATAAGAGATACTCATTGAGCTTCTGTTTAGCTGTATTTCCCTTGCCTTGTCAGACAGACAAATGGGTCTCATTATTTCTAAGAAGGAGACAATTTATAATGACAGGTATACAGTGTAACTAGAAGTTGCTCTATTCCTAGTTTGAGCATTTTACCCCCAATTTTCCAAATCACCTACCTTTTAAGGTATTTACTTATTATTCAGACCAATGATCATATATGTAGCAGTTTTACTTACCTGAGTTTCAGGTTTTAAAAAGAAAACCAAGGCAACGAGTTTATTAAATGTTTTGCTTTCCCCCCTCCTTTTGTTCAATTTTGGTGCCATTATTCTAAAGAGATCTCATTTGCTTTTTTGAAATGTCTTCCTTCTTTTGATAGATTTAAACAGTCTCTTCCCCTGAAGTTTGGAGATCCTCTACAATGCTTCACACTTTTTTCTTTTCATTTATCTAATTTTTTCAATACTTCCCATTATGCCCTACTTCCTAATACTGTTGCATTGGAGATGAAGGCTCAATATGAGTTTTGAAAGGGACAAGAACATCCAAACCATAAGCAATTCCAAACCTGCTAGTGCCCAGACTTCTCAGCCTCTAGAACGGTAAGAAATAAATTTCTGTTCTTTATAAATTACCCAGCCTGTGGTATTTTGTTATAGCAGCACAAAACGGACTAAGACAGAAGTTATCCCTCACCTGCCGTATTTTGTGTTTTAGTTCCCTCTCTTTGGTTCTTTTTGTGATATATATATATATATATATATATATATATATATATATATAAATTTTTTTTTTTTTTTTGAGAGAGCTTTTTGCTATAAGGCGTGTGGACTTGCCAGAGAGAGAGAGACAAAGAGACAGAAAAGGAAGAAATCACCCCCCAGGGGGGGATGGCCATGCCACAGTCCCTTCTCCTCCATTCTCCTCTTGGGATTTTGGGCACATACACACGTGCGCCCCAATGTGAGTTTAAGCTGCCGGATCCGAGACTTGAAATGAGTCGACTATATGGGAGTCCTGCAACATAACCGTTATGCCATCCGATGGTCCCCTTTTTAAGCTATTTGAAAACATCCCCCTTTCTCTGCCTTAGCAGTGACTTTCCTGCCTTTCTCAAGTAGCTGCTGAGGATTACGATAACTCCTAGAATTTCCCCTAGGTTGCTACTTGGCAAGTTGCTTCGAACATTTCCTCTTGGTTTCCTGTCTGTTTGTTATTGAGTTTTTAAATTCTACCTTCCATTTTTGACATAGGACACTCTCTAATACTAAATAGGTAAACAGTGGGTTTTGACTTGGCTACAAGGCTTGGAATTAAATTGTGAGGTGGTTACTGTTAATGTCATTGCATCCCTTTGTGGGCCAGTTTGCATTCACTGTCAGAGCCCCGTCTGGAATATTTCCCTGTTGCACAGGCTCTTTCTCTATCTTTTCTGGGAAGCAGTAATTTCTCTTATCTCAAAATCTTACTTCCAACCCTTGTCCCTGTGAGGCACTTTGCCAAACTATGATTGAGTAATTAAAGTCTCCCATTATTATTACCTGGCCTAATTTTGCAGCTTTCACAGTCTCAATTAGCATTTCTATCTTGGTTTCCTGGTCAGGTGGGCTGTAACACATCCTTATTATGACTTTTTAATTATATGAGAATAGAATCTCTACCCACAGAGATTCTACAGAAGTCACTTTTTCTGATAAGATTTTTATCCAACTGCTTTATACAACTATCCTTCACACAGTGCTATTGCAAAAACGTATCCATCTCCTCATTGTAAAATGTATTTGAAGCAGCTTGAAAAAATACACACAAAGGTGAAAAAAATAGTCAATGAGAAAATAGGAGCAAGGTTTGATAGGGCAGAAAAATAAGATGTATCCTTTGTAAGTATCGGGTAATTACTAGGGTGTGTTATCAACCTGCCTCAGAGTTTCTTCACGGCCAATATGAAGGCAGAAATGGGATCAAGTACATGGTTTAGAGTGTCTCTGAGGTAGAGTTAGACCGGTTGCTTAGGAAAGGCACAAACAGTTCTTCTTCAGAGGTTCAAATTCTCTCCCTCGGGTTCTGATTACATCCTCAATAATATTCTTACAGTAAATACAACATGTCTCACCAATTAGCTTTCTAGTGTTGTACTCCCCAGTGTAGGTTTACTATAAAAATGGCAATAAAATTGTTTGGTAAGGCTAGTTCTATCCATGACTCAAGTGAACATCTAATAAGGTTTGAGCAACCATGGGTTCGAGAATATCTTTCTTCATAAGTGAATGGCCTGCAGATATTTTCTGTGACCAGCTGAAAGCAAGGCCTTCTGCTTTAATAGTTAACTGTTAAAGTCAAGCAAGGGTTGACCATCACAACAATGGAGAAATGTTATTAGGATCTCGCCTGAAAAGAAAACCAATATTCCATATAAAGTGCCCACAGTGGAGACAAAGCTTTACACAAAAAGCCATTCGAGGTCAGAGTCAGTATTTGAGAGGGCTGGTGACCATGTCCCCATCCATTTGGCTTGTGAACTTCTCTGTTAATCATGTTGACGAATGCAGACCTGAGACTGTAAACCACCCCTAACTTCAAACAATGTATTATCACGTCAGCTCCCCAATGTAAGCTGATGGCAAGAACAGTTTACAAGGTCATTCACAACAATGTCAAAGTAAATCAGTAGACTTGGGACTAATTCTTGATACTGGCTTTTTCCTTCATACATTTCAGCTATAGACTAGTTAAAAAATGAAAAATCGTTACTTACATCAATTACATCCGTTTTGGAAAGGATGGAAGACACCAGCTGGCCATGAGCTTAGAAGGAAACTGCACACTATCTAGGAAACAAAGAGGTCTAGAGTTTGAGGACTCTGAAGGACTGTGCTGGTAAGATGAGATATTTCACACTTTGAGTCAAACTGAAAGAGAGTACAGCTGAAGAGGGGGTAAGAAGTACGCACTGTCTGGAACTGGAATCCCCTCTATTATGACCCTTGAACAGCTCTTGGAAGTTCCCTTACTCCCAGCAGGTTCTAAATTAGTCAATGATTTATTACCAATCCACTCTACTATTTAAAGAAGAGTTCAAGGGCCAGCATGCATCTCTATTTAATGAGATGTTTGAATAAAGACCATGTTACCCACACGCTAATTAAATAGTTCAGGAAAACTTGGCATGGGAAAAAGTTGAAAAACATTTCTCAACAAGCAGAGAATAACTTCCAAACAATGTGTGCTCACAAAGAGCAGATGAGCATTGGAGTAAACATCATTTTGGTCACCAGTGTTGAAAACACATGTACATAAACCCTAGGCTTATGATTCCCTCTGTATCATTTCCTTTTTCAAAAAGTAACTTTATTGTGATACAATTCACAAAGTATCAGGTTCACCTTTTAAAAGTGTACAGTTGGGAACAGCAGGTGTGGTAATGGTTACACCACTGGACTTCTGCGTGGATGATGGCAGTTTGAGTCCCGGTCCTGGTGCCTTGAAACTCAAGCTAAGCCCATGTGTGAGCGTGTTCAGGCACTCAAGAGAAGAATGGAGGAAAAGGGATTGTGGTATGGCCATCTCCCTTGTGGGGTTATCTCTCACTTTCTGCCTCTCTGTCTCTCTGGTGAGTGCACCCACCTATAGCAAAAATCTCTCTCTTAAAAAAATAAGTGTACAAGTAAGTAATTTATAGAATATCCACAAAGTTGTACTTTGATTACTGCCATCTAATTCAAGGGCATTTTCATAACCTCCAAAAAGAAATCCTGTACCTGTTAGTTCTCATCACCCTGATTCCCCACCCCATCTCCTGGCAACAGCTAATCTACTTTCTGTCTCTATGGATTTTCTATTTTGGATGTTTCATATAAATAGAAGCAGATAATTGTGACCTTTTGTGTCTGGCTTCTTTCACTTTGCTTATCATTTTCAAGATTCATCCATGATGTAGCATGTATCAAAACTTCATTCCTTTTTATGTATGCACATACCATATTTTGTTTATTGATTCATCAATTTATGGACATTTTGTTTCTACTTTTTAATATTATGAATAATGCAGCATTACACGTACTCTCTTGGAGATGTACCAAAGAGTGGAATTGCTGGGTCATATGTTAATTTTCTGCTTAACTTTTTGAGCAACTGCCAAATTGTTCACCAAAGCAGATTACATCATTTGGCATTCTTACCAACAGTGTGTGTACAAAGGTTCAAATTTCTCCACATTCTCCACATGGCTATTAGTAGTACAGTATACTTTTCTTTGTTATAGTCAGCCTAGGGTGTGTGGGCATCTTATTGTAATTTGATTTTCATTTTTTTCAAAAAATTATTTTATTTAACTTTATTTATTAAATTTGAACAGAGAGGGTCAGAGCGAGCCAGAGAGAGAGAAAGTGAGCCACCAGATCTGGGACTTAAACTGTAGTCAACCATGTGGGAGTCCAGTGCCCTTAACAACCACACCACCTGCTGGCCACGATTTTCATTTTTTTGTCAAATAATGTTGAGCATTTTTTTTTTCTCTCATTGCTCACTGACTCTTAGGACATCTTCACTGGAGAAATTTCACTCATATCCTTGGACAATCTTTTAAAATTGAGGGTTTTTTTATTGTTGAGTTATGAGCGTTCTTTGTATATTTTGTATTCAAGTACTTTATCTGATATATGATGTGCAAAGATCTTTTTTTCTCCTACTCTATGGTGTGCCTTCTCAATTTATTTTTTTAAATTATTTATTTTATTTATTTTTTATTTTGACCAGAGAAGAGAGAGGGAGAAAGCCACCAAGTCTGAGACTGGAACAACACAGTCAGCCACGTGGGAGTCCAATGCTTTAACCACAGCGCCACCTGCTGGCCTCAATCTTTTCACTTCCTTAATGATCTTTGACATAAATATTTTTAATTTTGATGAAATTTAATTAATCTTTTCCTCTGGTTGTTTCTGCTTTTGGTGTTATTTGTAAGAAACCATTGCCTAATCCAATGTTTATTTTTATGGTTTTAGCTCTTACATATAGGTCTATGATTTTTTATTTGATTTTTGTACTATGATGTGAAGTAGGTACCCCATCAGCTTTATTCTTTTGCATGTGGATAGTCAATTGCTCTAGCACCATTTGTTAAAGACCATCCTTTTCTCCATTGAATTGTCTTAGCAGCTTTATTCAAAATCAATTGACCATAAATATAATAGTTTATTTCTGGACTTTCCATTAAATTCCAAGTATCTATATTGCTATCCTGTTTCTAGTACTGTCTTGATTACTGTATATTTGTAATAAGTTTTGAAATGAGAGGGTATGTGTCCTTCAACTTTGTTCTACTTTTTAAAGATTTTTTTTTTTTTAAATCTATTCTGGGTCCCTTACTTATGAATTTTAGGATTAGCTTGTCAAATTCTGCTAGTGATGACTTTTTTCCATGTTTGCTTATCTGGGAATATCTTAATTTCTCTTTAGTTTCTAAGAATAGTTTTATTGAATATAAAGTCTTTGGTTGGTCATCTTTTCCTTTTAGCGCTCTAAATATATTATCCCATTGCCTTCTTGTTTCCATGTTTCTGATAAGAGGCTAATTTTTAATCTTATTGAAGATATGTGAGTGATGAGTCACCTCACCTCCTTTTACTGCTTTCAAGATTGTCTCTGTATTTACCATTTGACAGTTTGACTATGATGTGCCTAGCTATGGATCTCCTTGAGTTCATCTTACTTGGAGGTTTTTTGTTTTGTTTTGCTTTTTGTTTGTTTGTTTTAGGTTTTTGAATATACAGATTAATATTTTCCATTGTATTTAGAAAATTTTAGACCAATATTTCCCTCAATTTTTTTTTTTTTTTTTGAGAGGTTTTTGTTATAGAGCATGTGACAGACAGAGACAGAGAGTCAGAAAGTGAGAAATCACCCTCCAGGGGGATGGCCATGCTGCAATCCCTTCTCCTCCATTCTCCTCTCAGGATCTTGGGCATGCACGCACATGCTCCCGGTATGAGTTTAAGCACTGTGTCCAGGATTTGAACCGCGATCGACTACATGAGAGTCCAACGACATAGCCATTATGCTAACTGCTGGTTCCTCCCTCAATTTTTTTATGCCCTCCTCTCTACTCTCTCATTCTGAGTCCCCTATTATATGTATGTTGGCATACTTAATGGTCTTTAAAGGTCTTGAGCCTCTGTTCATTTCTTTTCCATTATTTTTGTTTCCTAGATTGGATACTCTCAATTGACTTGTCTTCAAGTTTGTAAATTCTTTCTTCACTAGCTCCAGTCTGCTGTTGAGCCCCTCTGGTCAATTTTTATTTTAGCTGTACTTCTCAAATCAAGGACTTCTGTTTGGTCTTCATTATTTGTAATTTTTATCATCTTTTTTATATTCTCTATTTGATGAACATTATTCTTATACGTTAATACTTTTTGTTTTTAATTGACAGGATGTGTGTGCTCATCAGAGAGAGAGAAATCACCCCTCAATGAGTCTTAGGTACACCACAAACCTCTTTTGTCCATTTTCCCATCTTGTCTGGATTTGGGGCATGCATACACATATGCCCAGTGTGTTTCTCAAGCTTCCAGAGCTGGGATTCAAACCACAGTTGGCCTCCATTCTCCTCTCAGGATCTTGGGCATGCATGCACATGTGCCTGGCATGAGTTTAAGCCACCGGATCCAGCACTTGAACCACAGTTGACTACATGGGAATACAGCGACATAGCCATTATGCCAACTGCTATTCTCCTGGGATTCTGTTCTTGATCTATAGCATTTAACCATTGCAACATGGCACAAACCTTCTTTGATTTTTTATAATTTCTTTTAGGTCTTTGAACGTGTTTATGATAGTTTAAAATCTTTATCTATAAATTTATTTTCTTATCTTTCTTGGAGACCATGTCAATTGTTCCTCCCTTCCCCAGTGTATGGGCCATCATCCCCAGTTTCTTTACATGTCTTGTAATATTTATGTAAAACTGGACATTGAAAATTATATAACATGTAACTCTGAAAATCAGACTTTCCCTCAGGCCAAAATGTGTTGCTCTTACTGTTTTTGATTGTTGTAGCTATTTGTTCAATGAGTTTATTTCTTAAATATCTTGAGTCAATGAATCTCCTCACCACATGTATGAGTTGCATGCATGGGTTGGGACATGCTTTCAATACTTCAACAGAGATTGAATTTGTACACATCAATAAGAAGTGAGGGCTTAGGGATTCAGATTTTTTTCTGTCTTGCACATCCCTATGTATGCAGACAGCTCTGTGAGTGAACATTGTAGTGTCTAGAAACTTTGGTGTAAAACTATTGCAACTGGTTTTGACAAATGCCCTGTGGATAGGGCAGAGTGAACCATGACCAAAAAATTAAAAAGACAAGCCCTGATGATAGAAAAAGTTATTGTTGTTGCTTTATTTTATTTCATTTTTACTATAGAGTGCCTGCACTCACTGGAGAGACAGAGAGACAAAAAGTTAGAAATCATTCCCCCCCCCCCACCCCCACCCCCGGGGTGGGGAGTGGCCATATTGCAATCCCTTCTCTTCCATTCTCCTCTTGGGATTTTGGGCATGCATGCACACGTACCCAGCATGAGTTTTAAACCACTGGGTCTGGAGTTCAACGATGTAACCATTCCACCATCTGCTGGTCCCAAGCCCTGATGACAGAAGTTTTTAACAAACTTCTAAATAGGTCAAGTAATAATTCTCTGGGAAAGAGAATTTTGGAGAGCTTCAAACCAACTTTTGTCTCATCCTCTACTGGCCAGTGGTGGCTAGGTTGCCATTTCTCACAGCTACACTATTTGCAAAATCATTGGCTTTCAAACTACCACAAATCTATGGAGAGGGTCATGGGAGTAGGGTCAGTTAAAAAGCCATGAGTTTACTGTTCTTTGAAAGATTCAATCTTTTATAAAAATAATTATTTACACTCCTTAGATTGTCACAAGTCTCTAGTTAACTTTCAGAGTTCTGAAAAAGTTTAATATTTTTTTTTTACTATAGTCTCGTTGCTTTTATGAAGGAGTGGAATTCTGGAAGTATTCTCGCCACCATTCTGGAGGTTGAGCCCTATATTACTTCTTTTTAATGTGGCCATTAACATTATAATTAGCCAAGCACATTATCAACTGAGTCATTTTAGAGTAATCCTCATTTTTTTCTTGGAGTAAATATAATTTTTTAAGCCACCCTCCTTCTGTAGTCTTAGAAAGAAGTGAAGGAACTATCAAGAGAGCTAGCTATAAAGAGCTTCAAGGCTATACATATATTAGGAAAAATATGTGCCTTTGTGATTATAATAAGTGGTAAGATTCGAACACTGCAGGAAGATAGTCACTCTGGCTAAAGAAAAAAGTATAAGGTAAGCAGATTTCTAAGTTCTTCATGGTTTTGGAAATTTTCCCAAGTTGTTGCAGTATTATCAAATAACATAAATTTTGAGACAAGTTTTGAGTGTCTAAACATTTGTCATGAATATCAGCTAAAGAATGGTTTCTGGAATCTACTCTCAAAAAAACTTGTACACTAAAAGGATTTTTTCAAAATATACAGCACATAATCAAAACATATAGCACAAAATCAAAAGTAATAAGACAACCCATAGAATTGGAGAAAATATTTGGAAGTCATATATCTGATAAGACATTAATATATCATATATATGATAAAAAGTTAATAATCCACTTGTCAGTGGATAAACAAAATGTGGAATGGACATGCAATGGAATATTATTCAGCTTTAAAACAGAAGGAAATTCTGACACATGCTATGGCATGGATGAAACTTGAGGACATAATTCTTAGTGAAATAAGGCAGTTCAAAAAGACAAATACTATATGACTCCACTTATGTGCAGTACCTAGAGTATTCAAATACATAGGGACAGAAAATAGGGTAGTGGTTGCCAGAGGATGGGGAAATAGGGTATGGGGAGTTGTTTAGTGGGTGTAGAATTTAATTTTTCAAGATGAAAAGAGTTCTAGAGATTAGTTTTACAACAGTGCGAATGTACTTAGCATTTATTGAACCATACAGTTAAAAATGGTTAAGATGATAAATTTTATGTTACACATTTTTACTGCGATATATATAATTGACCTACCCGACCCCTCACAATTATTTGTATAATTGTTACATACAGAGGTATATAAATTATTATATACTGAGGTATATAAATACAACTCCTGCCAAAGTGCATTGGAGGAATATTTGCTATTAGGTCATTGGGAAAGTCATCATGTTTTTCTATGCAAAATATGTCATGACTTTCCTGCCCACCTAATATTTTGTAGAGAATCAGTGGTTAGAGTGAATGAGAAGTCTTATACAGAGATGGCTTTGAAGGGGGTGTGAGTTTTTTTTTTTTTTTTGGAGAGGTTTTTGCTATAGGACGCATGCGCTCGTCAGACAGACAGAGAGACAGAGAGACAGAAAGCGAGAAATCACCCTCCGGGGGAGATGGCCATGCCGCAATCCCTTCTCCTCCATTCTCCTCTCGGGATCTTGCATCTGAGATTTGATAAAAGCAGACAGTGTACTGAGGAGGGTACTGGGTTTGGATTTTCCTACTGTGCTCCCAGTTGATTCCATTAGTCAGAACACCAAATTCTGATTCTGGACAGGGTGGATAGCAGTTTAAAAATTGGTAATCTGTGTCATCAATTTACTCTCGTCACCTGGGAAAATATACAAAAGGGTGAGACAATGTGGACTTCCAACGAGGCAGAGAGACCAAGCCCTAAAGGAAGTTCTTTTATAAGGGGACTTCTTTCAGCAAGATTCTAATTACATGAATTTATTGATCACACACATTCTGCTTCCACCTCTACTCATTTGCACACTTTAAATGAACAGAGTGGCCAGGGAGCTCTGTCCAGGGCAATGAGAAAACCACTGCCATGACACCCAGATAGCATCTCCCACTTGTCATCGGGAGTCTTCTGCCATCTGTCCAAGGGAACAATCTGACAGAGCACACAGGATGAAATTTTGCTAGCTTCTGTCTTAGATAAGGACGCTATCGCTGGCTGAACATATTTTATGTATAACCTACCAGCTGCAAAGACCACTCAAGCATCATGTTTAAATATAGTTGATAGTATCTGGAATTCCTGTTAACTCTTGCCAGGGTTTGTGACTTTAAAAAGCATATAATACTATTCAATAACCGCTCAGGCTAAAAACAAAACACATATGAGCGGCGATTCTGGTCTGTTCCTGAATGGAAGAAACGAGGAAGGAGGGAAGAACTTGGGTGTAAAGCAGGAGGATGAAGGTAGTTGGGATCTGGGATGGAGGATTACAGAGACCATTAAGGAACAGATCGTAATTCATCTCTTTTCTCTCTTTTTTTTTTTTTTTTTTTTTTTTTGAGAGGTTTTTGCTATAGGACATGTGCACTCACCAGAAAGACAGAGAGAGACAGAGAGACAGAAAGTGAGAAATCACCCCCCAGGGGGGATAGTCACACCATAATCCCTTCTCCTCTGTTCTCTCAGGATCTTGGGCACTCATGCATATGTACCCGGTGTGAGTTTAAGCCAACTGCTGGTCTCTCTTCTCTGTGTCTTGATTGCAAAAGGACAGATACTGGGATGCTTCAGTATTAAAAAGCTTTCCTTCCTCTGTAGCCCCCCTCCCCATCACTGTTGTCTGATTTCAAGGCTAATTACCATAGTTTAGACAAGTTTGAATTAGGCAAAAATCAATTTTTTTAACAGGTTGTTTTTCTATAGGGCATGTGCGCTCACCGGAAAGACAGAGAGAGAGAGACAGAGAGACAGAAAGTGAGAAATCACCCCCTAGAGGGGATGGCCACGCCACAATACTTCTCCTCCATTCTCCTCTTGGGATCTTGGGCACACACACACAAGCACCCAACATGAGTTTAAGCCCACTGGGTCCAGGACTCAAATTGCAGTTTACTACATGGGATCCAGCGACATAGCCATTGCGCTAACTGCTAGTCCCGCAAAAAATCAATTTTTAGGAGAATTAGAATGTAAATTGTGGCTTATCTATAACGTTACTGTTATTATTCTCAAGAACTTGTACAAATTAGTGGTAAATTTTACACTCCACACATCTGAACCTAAATCCTTTGAAATAGGAGGATCCTCTAAGGACTATAGCAGAATTAACCTCGTTCAGAGATCATCCTGAGCATTTTATCATTAATAATAGGGATTCTTACTATCAATATGATATTTCCTCCTTTTAGACGTAAAAGTTTCCTCCCTTTTAGGACCAGCAGATGATGTAATGCTTGTGTCACTGGACTCCCACACAGTCAACTGTGGTTCAAGTCCTGTACCTGGTGGCTTAAAACTCATGCAGTGCCCGTGTGCATGCACGCCCAAGATCCCAAGAGGAGAATGGTGGAGAAGGGATTACAACGTGACCATCCTCCCTGGAGGTGAGTTCTCGCTTTCTGTCTCTCTGTCTCTCCAGTGAGTGCTTGTACCCTATGGCAAAAATCTCCCCCCCACAAAAAAGTTTTCTCTCTTTTATACCTAAATGCTTCAGTGTACATTTGCTAAGTGTAAGAAATTATTTTTCTTATTATTTCTAATATAGTTGTTATATTTCTAATGTAGTTGTTAAAAGTCAAGAAATCTAATAGTAATACAGAACTATTACATAATCTATAGTATATATTTAATTTAGTCAGTTGTCCTCAAAATATCCTTTTGTTCAAAAATGGCCTATAAAAGATTTTAATTGTCAAAGAGACTTTAATTGTCATGTCTCTTTAGAATCCTTGAATATGGGGACCAGCAGTTAGCGTAATGGCTATGTCACTGGACTCCCACATAGTCGACCGCGGTTCGCGTCCTGGACCCAGTGGCTTAAAACTCACTCCAGGCGCATGTATGTGCATGCCCAAGATCCCAAGAGGAGATTGGAGGAGAAGTGATTGCGGCGTGGCCATCCCCCCGGGGGGTGATTTCTCGCTTTCTGTCTCTCTGTCTCTCTCTGTCTGTCTGGTGAGCGCATGCGCCCTATAGCGAAAACCTCTCCAAAAAAAAAAAAAAAAAAAGAATACGACTTGAATACGACTAGCTCTTTAGACCTTTGCTTTTTTGACCTCGGTGTGACAAGTCAGGTAGTCTCTTCAGAAGAGCACAGTCACTTATTTTTGTAGGGTGTCTCTTCATTTGGGTCCCACCGATGCTTCTCATTATTCCGTTTAGGTCGTGCATTTTGGGCAGGAATACCACAGGAGTGATGGTGCGTCCTTCTCAGCGCATCATCTCTGGGGACACGTTATGTCAATTTGTCCCAATATTGGTGATGTTAGTGCAGATCACACTGTCCAGGTTTTTCACTCAAAATTGCCATTTTACCTTTGTAAATGACATGTAATTTGGGGGGAGATACTTAAAAATTGTGTAATTTTTATAAAATTGAATGGTCTTTGTCAAACTCTCACCCACTACTTACCTCTGCAGTGTGGCTGGCACCTGAAGAGAGGGCCATGTCCTTGTGGACCACGCACTTTAACCTGTGAAATCTGACACCAATTCCAGATGGCTGGCATCAGAATTGTGTTGCAGTATACTGACTGATTGGAGTTAGAATGTTTACCATTTTCTAGGGTTCACACTCTGAACTTCTTTTTGTGGGTTCTTTTTTTTCCCCCCTAGGTATTTGCCATAGGGCACATGCACTTGCCAGAGAGACAGTGAGCAGGAAAGTGAGAAATCACTCCCTGGGGGGATGGCCACTCTGCAATCCCTTTTTTTCTACTGTTTTGGGATTATGGACATGCACACACATGTGCCCGGCATGATTTTCAAGCTGCTAAGTCTGGGACTTAAACTACAGTCAGCCATGTGTGAGTGTAGCACCTTAACCACCATGCCAGCTGCTGGCCCATGGCTTCTTAAGATAGACGCTCTTATCATTGACCTGAAACCTTTCTTTTTATTTAAAAAAGCCTTCTAGAGATTTTTGCTAAAGGGCATGTACACTTGTCAGAGAGATAGAGAGACAGAAAGCAAGAAATCACCCCCAAGGGGGTTGGCCACACCACAAACCCTTCTCCATTCTCATTTCAGGATTTGGGGCACACACACACACACACACACACACACACACACGCCTGTCATGAGTTTTAAGCTACCAAGTCTGGGACTTGAACTGTGGTAGACTATGTGGGAGTCTAGTACCATCTGCTGGTTCCATTATTCTAATATAAACGTTAAAAGCATAACTTTCCACCTACGCATCATACACATTTCAATATACTGTATTTCCATTGGTATCCAATTCTAAATATTTTTTTGTTGTTGTTGTTAGAGATTTTTGCTATAGGGAGTATGCACTCATTGGAAAGACAGAGAGACAGAAAGCAAGAAATAACCCCCCCCTGGGGGGGGGCAGTTTCATTCCCCCAGGGGTATGGCCATGCGGCAATTCCTTCTCCTCCATTCTTCTCTTGGGATTTTGGGCATGCATGCACATGTGCCAGGTTTGTTTCAAACCGCTGGGTTAGGAACTCAAACCACAGTTAACCATGTGGGAGTCCAGCACCTTAACCACTATGCCACAGGCCGGTCCCTGAATTCTCAATACTTTCAAATTCCCTTATGATTTCTCCTTTGTCCCATGGATTACTTCGAAATTAGTTGTTTACCAAATTGGAAGATCTTCCAGATATTATTTCATTAATAATTTCTATTTTAACTAAAATTCTGTCAGAAAACATTACTTATTTCTCTGTTTCAGTGACATATATGTCTCATTGGTTCATACATATATATTATATATGGCACATTTTATATAGTGTGTTTGTTTTCTTTTTTTTTTTTTCAATCTTACATCTTTATGAAGGTATGTAAATTCCAAGAATTACATAAGCTATTCCCACAATTTGAGCAGGTTGAAGAACATAAGTCATAATGTTTATATAGTGTGGTTATGCACAATTAAAGTTACATTTGTTTTATATATTGCTATAATAAAGTATTCTGTATTTGCCTTTTTTTTTTTCCATTTCATATTGCCATTTATCTTTTCAGTTCCTGCCTGAAATAGATTTAAATGAACCTTCCTAAGTAAACATATGCTATATTCTTGTTAGGATGCTACTGAGAGGGTTAGAGATATTTTTAAATGTTGACTATATTTTATCCTGATTGATCTCATTCTAGCTGCATTTTATCATTAAAATATATATAATGACTGACCCAGCCTGGTGACTTACTTGATAGCAAACTGAATTGCAGTGCTGAAAATGACACGGCCAGCTATGGGTTCATATCCCTAAATCAGCTTGAAAACATGCTAGGCACTTGCACTCACACCCAAGATCCTGATGAGCTGCCGCATGACAAGACCCTGTTGAGGGTCCTTTCTTTTTCCCTTCCATCATTAGGGGGTGGGGTGGAGGGGGGCTTACACTTATATATATGTGTGTGTGTGTGTGTGTGTATATATAATTTGTCAGAAAAGTCATGACTCATCTTTGCAATGAAAAATATGTCATGGCTTTTCAGATGACCCAATATAATATATATATATATATATGTGTATATATATATATATATATATATATATATATATATACACACACATACATATACACACACACATATATATACATATATATGTGTGTATGTGTATATATATATATATATATATACACACATACACACACACGTGTGTGTGCATGTATAATATGACCATTAGGATAAATTTCTTTATAAGGGCTATAAAAGTTATACAATATCATTTTGCTCTCACTAGTTTCATATGGTATGAATTCTTTATGATTAGACTGAGCAAGAAAAGGGAAGCTAAACCACTTTCGAGCTAACCAGCGAAATCTTCCTTTTTTGCATACTAGATATCCCGTGGAGCTGCAGAACTATTTTTATTCTGCTAATTAATTTTTAAAAATTTTTTATTTTATATATTTTTATATACATTCAATCACATTGTTTAGCTTACAAAGTGAACATTTCAGTATGTAACATTTCTCCCCAGTCCAGTTGATCAAAGTATCTTCAACAGATAACACCACACCTCCCCGTCCCATCAATGCTCTGCCTCTGTATCTCTCCTCCACATGTCCTTCCCTAGGCCCCACTCCTCCACACACACCACATCTGGCATTCACACCCACCTCTTGTGTTTGTATATCTTTTAGTCAATCAGTTTCAGTCACAGTAAGTGTCTGCGCTATATAGTATGTTTCAATGAGATCAATCTTCCTTATTCTTTATGGAAACCTAGTGCTAGAATAATATTAGGGTACGTTAGATATTTTATGAATGTTTTATTTTCCTTGCTGAAAGACAAGAACATAAGCCCTTGAAAACATTACAACATTTGCAAGGAGGAAGTAGTGTTAAAATGATTAGACAGACAAAATAAACTCAAGCAAAGAACATCATTGTCTCTTCACAATTTTTCCAGAGGTTAATATTCCTGCTTGGAGAGGAATGTTTCTCTCCAAGTTTGTTGTTTAATGCCACTATACTGTATTCTAAGTGGGACAGTATGGAAAGGGTGTAAAGGGGACCAGCAAGTGGCATGGTGGTTAAGGCACTGGACACTCTCACATGGCCGACCACAATTCGAGTCCACAACCTGGTGGCTTGCTTTCTCACTTTCTCTCTCTGTGTGTCTCTCTCTGGTCAAATTCAAATAAAATGAATAAATAAAATAAAATAAATAATTCACTTTTGAAAAAGTGAAGAAACGAGTCTTTTTGTGTTTAGTTAAAGTCTGGTTAGGAACCTGATTATACACTTATACACATGAATATGCCATTTATTTCATTTAACCCCTTTTCCTCTATTTTTTCTTCCTCCTATAAGCTGCTTATAATTTTGGTACCTAACAACTCAAAATAATTTATCACAGACATTGAAAGAATGATGAAAAAGTTATTTATTCTTTCATAAGAAGGCTTTGCATAGAAGAGTCTTCTTACCTAAAATAGAAACTGCTTTCACTAAATCTAATAAATTGGTTCATAGTCTCAATAATTTAGGAAACTTTAACGACATCATTTAAATCACTATAAAAAAGAGGTATTTCAGTATTTTGTTGACTAAGTGCCGTGAGCTGTGTGATTTAAAATTCATATATCAAGTTCAATAACATACAAGTGAAGTATTCATCAATTTTGTGTAAATTTTCCCGGATGGTGAGCACATATCATGCCTCAGAGACTCTGCAGTGAGCAGTGGCCTCAGTCACCGGATGGGAGCAATCCCAAGAAGTCCTGCTGTTGGCCCAAGTCAATCTTCCCCAAGAGCTATTTAAATTAAGTCATCTGCACAAACAAGAGGCTCTCTTCTCTTCACCTCTATTGTCCTAAAGCGGATTAGGAGAGAAGCAGAGTAGCTCTGTTTTGCTCTTAATCCCTTTCAAGTCGGAGACCATTCAGCCTGCAGCCAGGGGCCCAAGTCTGCTCAGAGTTGAGGCTAAGATGGATGGAGGATAACGCGTCCTGTTTGCTGCATAAGCTTCTGTGCCACTTTACTTGGGCATATGCCTCTTCTCCCCAGTGAGATGATCAGTTCTGAGACCTTGAGAAATGAGCACGTGTCGGGGGGTTAGAGGTAACGTCCAGGAAGTGCTTGTTAAGATTTAGAGTTATCGAAAGCAGCATTTCTGCTCAGTTAGTGTAACTGAAGCACTGCTCTGTCCACCCACAGTCAGGAAGAAAGTTTCAAAGTTTCACACTAGCTGACTTTTTACACTAACACTCACGCTCAAGCACTCTTACACACTGCTTTCAAAATGATTGATTGGGAACCAGCAGTTAGCGTAATGGCTATGTCGCTGGACTCCCACGTAGTCGACCGCGGTTCGCGTCTCGGACCCGGTGGCTTACAACTCACGCCGGGCGCGTGTGCGTGTGTGCCCAAGATCCCGAGAGGAGAATGGAGGAGAAGGGATTGCGGCGTGACCATCCCCCCTGGGGGGTGATTTTTCGCTTTCTGTCTCTATGTCTCTCTCTGTCTGTCTGGCGAGCGCACGCGCCCTATAGCGAAAAACCTCTCAAAAAAAAAAAATGATTGATTCAATCAAGCAATTATTCCTTTGGGAATTGTCTCTGGTGGTTGACTTAATCAGACACAAGATTTTAAATATAGTAAGTTGAGTACTCAAGCTAGAATGTTGAGTTTCTTTTTCTTTTTTAATGTGGTAAACAACATGCGTTCAATGTATGTTTAGTGCTATGACAGCACCCTTGCAGAAATTTCATGGAGAGACAAGCAGACAAGGAGTCAAAGTGAGTTTTGCAAGGAAACCTAGTTTTCTTCTCTTAAATATTGAACTTGGCCATAGCCTTTGACATTTTTTTTTATTACAGATATGTATGTTTGAATTTGTCATAGCATATCTCTTAGAAGGATTCAGAGAGAGAGAAAGAGATGCAGAGAATGCATATAAATCACCAAACAAGGCATCTAACCATACATCCAACAAAATATAACGAGGACCTACTACATTCCAGGTGTAGTTACCGTTCCCTTCAATACATAAAGCCAAGTCCCTGCCATACAGGGGGAAGGTGAGAGGGGAAAAGAAATGAGAAAGAATAAACAAGAAACTATGTAGAATGTTGTCTTGATAAGTACCAAGGAGAAATCAAAGCAGGGTGCTATGGAGGAGGAAGGGTCTTGCTACGTGGGTGGTCAGGGTGGGCTTTACTGGCCAATATGAACTTGGAGCAGAGACTTGAGGAAAGTGAAGGAGAAAGCCATGTGAGATCTCTGGGCTATACTGGGTAAAATATTTGGGTCAGGGGAAAAGTAAGTGTAAAATAGGAAACTGGCAGCATGCTTTGCTCAGAGAATAGCAAGCAAGGAGGCCAGGGTGGCTGTAAGAGGGTGAACTAGGGTGGAGGGAGATGTAAAAAGAGGAGCTAGGGAAGGGTGGGATGGAGGCAGATCCTAGGCATTTACTGAGAGCTGTTGCAGAATTAGGGACCAAGGAATGACATGACTGGATTTACATATTAATAAAGGATAGAGAATGGGCAGTAAATAGGAGTTTTGTGGTGGAAGTACTGCATCATTTGCGATATAATGGCTGGAGGCACGGGTTCACAGTTAGAACATAATAATTTGTAATCACAGCGCTTCCCTGGGACCTCAGGGAAACCGTTCACATTTTCAGAATATGACTTTCCTCATCTACGAAACCGGCTTCACGAGACCAGTCACTTTGAGTCTCTGTGAGAATTATATGACAGTGTATGATATATAAGGTATTTTAAATGAAAAGCAGGCTACAGAGGAGAGTATACAATATTATCCTGATATTACCAAAACAAACAAACAAAAAAGACTAGTACGTTGTAGGAAAGTAGCCCATCAAATAGGCTAAGAAGACAGAAAATGGGTTATTTCCTTCATGATATTGACAAATTATTTCACTTTTTTTCACATGTTTAATGTTTCCCAGGTATTTTCATTGGTAATTATAATTTTTTTAAAAAGCTAGATATAACTTTGTAAATAAGCATAAAAATATTTGAAAAACATCAAAATCCTTATTTCAGTTAAAATAAACTAGTGAATGCAGAAGTATTGATAGTCCTCAAAAGTATGCACAGTTGAGCTATTATCATGAGAAGAATGGGACCAATGATCCTTCATTTTCTCAAATTCTCCCTTTTTCTTTTAGTTTGGAGCAAAATAAAGTCGTACCTTAATTTTCTTTTTTTTTTTTTTCCGGAAGTGTATATTGAATTGTCCATGCCATTTTTTTAAATTGTTGGGTATGTCATTTCATAACCATTTTCAATTGTTTGCATGCATTCTTGTGTCTGTTAATCATTTCTTCTGCTTCCTACCCCCCAATCCACTCCTGCTGTACAGTTTCTGGTATCTAACGTTACTTTTTCTTTCTTTCTTTCTTCTTCTTCTTCTTCTTCTTCTTCTTCTTTTTTTTTTTTTTTTTTTTTTTGTTAGGTTTTTGCCATAGGGTGCATGTGTTCACTGGAGAGAAATAAAGAGAGGGAAAGTGAGAAATCACCTCCTAGGAGAGATGCCTATATCACAATCCCTTCTCCTCTACCCTCCTCTAGGGATTTTGGGCATGCATTCACATGTGCTTGGTGTGATTTTCAAGCTGTCAGGTCTGGGACTTGAACTGGGGTCAGCCATGTGGGAGTCTAGCACCTTAAACACCATGCCATCTGTTGGTCCATACCATTAGTTTTCTACTTTTATGCCAAGGAGTCCGTCAGTATCTATTGCAGAGCTGGAGACATTTAGTATATGTTAAGTGGGACACTTGTATTTGTCTTTTATTACCTGGTTTCTTTCTTTCTTTTTTTTTTTTTTGAGAGGTTTTTTTTCGATAAAGGGCGCGTGCGCTCGCCAGACAGACAGAGACATAGAGACAGAAAGCGAGAAATCACCCTCCAGGGGGGATGGCCACGCCGCAATTCCTTCTCCTCCATTCTCCTCTCAGGATCTTGGGCACGCATGCACACGTGCCCGGCGTGAGTTTTAAGCCACCGGGTCTGGGACATGAACCGGGGTCGACTACATGGGAGTCCAGCGACATAGCCATTTCGCAACTGCTGGTTCCCTCTGGTTTATTTCATTTAGCATTATATTTTCTAGGTTCATCTGATTTGTGTCAAATGACAGGTTACTTTTGTTCTATATAGCAGAGTAGTGGGATTTTGTTGTTGTTTTCTTATTTTTGGAGAGGTTTTAGCTACACGGCGCGTGTGCTCGCCAGAAAGACAGAGACAGAGAGACAGAAAGCGAGAAATCACCCTTCAAGGGAGATGGCCACGCAGCAATCCCTTCTCCTCCATTCTCCTCTCGGATCTTGGCATGCACACACACGTGCCCAGCATGAGTTTAAGCCACCATGTCCAGGACTCGAACCAAGGTTGACTACATGGAAGTCCAGCCACATACCCATTATGCCAACTGCTGATCCCAAACAGAGTAGTGTTTTATTGTGTGTATGTGCCACATTTGTTTTTCATCCATTCATTGGTCCTTGGGCACTTGAGCTGATTCCATATCTTAGCTATTGTGAATAATGATATAATAAACATTGATGTACAAACATCTCTCTGACAGAATGATTTCCTGTCCTTTGGGTAGATACTCAAGAGAGGAATTCCTGGAATATAGAGAAACCTCCATACTATTTTCCACAGTGGCTGTCCTAATTTACATTCCCACCAGCAATGTCTGAGAGTTTCCTTTTCTCCACAATCTCACCAGCATTTGTTATTTTCTGTTCTCTTGTTCACGGTCATTCTGACTATGGTTAGGTGATATCTCATTAGGGTTTTGATTCCCATTTCTTTTATGATAAGAGATGCTGAAAATTTTCTCATAGCTTCGTAGCCTTTTGTATGTCTTTGTTTGAGAGTTGTCTCTTGACTGGCAGCTTCAGGGATAAAATAATGGCCAATGGGAAAAATCTAACAAAGGGTCCAGGATGCCTGAAATGGAAGGAGGAAAGTTCCAGCTTTTAAAATGTTAAAAAAAATAATTTTAAAAGATAAAATAAGGATGGCCTGTTGTGTGGTGGTTACGGCAGCTGCATCCAACATGGCGAACTCATGGCTCAAGTCCCAGATCTAACAGCTTAAGAAACACGATGGACCATGGGTTTGCATGCCCAAAATCTTAAAGGAGAGAGAAATGGTGACCATCCCCTATAAGGGTTGCTTTCTTACTTTCTCTCTCTTTCTCTTTCTCTCTCTTCAGTGAGTAGAGTACATGTGCCCTCTGGCAAATTAAAACTAACTCACAACCAAAAGAAGACAAAATAATAAGCTGAATTGGAATCAGCCAGATATACTTTGTAGATATAGATGGAAAATAAACATTTGAAAAGGTATTCAACTTCACGTCTTTAGGGAATTGCAAATTATAATGAAATACCATTAAGTACCTACTGAATAACCAAAATCTAGAACACTGATGACTTTGAATCCTGGCAAGGATGTGGAGCAATAGGAGCTCTCATTCCTTATGGGTAGAAATGCAAAATGGCACAGTCACTCTAGAATACAGTTGAGGCAGTTTCTTATAAAGCTACGTATATTCTTACTATTTAATCCAGAAACTGGACTTCTTGGCATTTACCTAAAGGAATCGAAAACTATGTTCACACAAAAGCTTGAACAAAGATATTTATAGATGCTTTTTTCCTAATTACCAAAACTTGAAAGCAACCAAAATGTTCTTCAATAAGTGAGAGGATAAGTAAATAGTACTAATCTAAACAATGGAATGTTATTCAGTACTAAAATGAAATGAGCTATCAAGCCATGAAAAGATGCGGAAAAATTTTAAATGCATATTACTAAGTGAAAGAAGCTAATCTAAAAAGCCTTCATGAAGTGTGATTCCAACTATATGACATTCTGGAAAAGACCAAACAATGGAGTTGGTAAAAAGATTGGTGTGGGAGAACAGCCCTTCTTCAAGAGAAAGCCTGCTCAATGGCTCCTGAGATGTAGACATGCTGGGAGAAATGAAGATGTCCCACTCCTAACTGGGCCTCCATCATACAAAACCCACGTGAACAGCCCTTCTTCAAGAGAAAGCCTGCTCAATGGCTCCTGAGATGTAGACATGCTGGGAGAAATGAAGATGTCCCACTCCTAACTGGGCCTCCATCATACAAAACCCACGTGAACAGCCCTTCTTCAAGAGAAAGCCTGCTCAATGGCTCCTGAGATGTAGACATGCTGGGAGAAATGAAGATGTCCCACTCCTAACTGGGCCTCCATCATACAAAACCCACGTGGTAGGAAAACCCCTTTCATATCTCCTGTCTCTGAATCAATCTTTGTCTCTCTCTACCTCTCACTCTCTCTCTCTCTGTCTGTCTGTCTGTCTGTCTGTCTTTTTTTTTAATTTTTGCTTTTTAGAATTTTTTAAGATGAGGCTTCTTACAGGGCCCTTTGGCCCCTCCCTCCTAGGCCTTTGCTTTGTTAATAATCCCCTCTGCTCCTCCCAGAACAGCCCTTCTTCAAGAGAAAGCCTGCTCAATGGCTCCTGAGATGTAGACATTTCGCGCGCCGCGCGGTTTTCTAATTTTTGATTTTTATTGAAATTTTTTTAATATTAATTTTTCTTTTTTAGATTTATTCCAAAGCTTTTCTCTTTTTTTTTCTCTGTTTCTTGTCTGTTTTTTTTTTGTTGTTGTTGTTGGTATTGTTTCCCTCTCTCTGCTTCCTTTTCTGCACACTTCCCAACCGTCATATTAAACTTCAAAAGTTTGGGAAGAAACCAACCATCCACCAGATGACTAGAAATCGCTGCAGGACCACAAGAAATATGGAGAAGCAGGAAAATGCCCCTCCTCCAGTTGAAACGGATAGCTCCTCTTCATCCACACACAGTTCAAGGGAATTCATGGAAATGTCTGATAAACAATTCAGATCATTCATAATGGCAAAGCTAACAGAGATCGAAGAGAAGAGAGACAAGGAACTGCTGAAGGGGAAGGAGAAAGGAGTTGAAGAGTTCTAGGAGGTGAGGAAATTCATGCAAGATCTAAAAGAGGAGTTTCACACTTTACAAAAGAATCAGATGGAGCTGTTAGAGATGAAGGCTATAATACAAGAAGTCAAAATCTCCCTTGAAAGTATTAAAAGCAGACTAGATCATTCAGAAAATAGAATCTCTAATGTAGAAGAGAAAATGGCTGGCCTAGAAAGGTCCACCATAAAGACTGAGAAAATGGCCCAAAACTTTGAGAATAATATGCAAGAAGTACTAGATACAATTAAACGTCCAGGGGTGGCAGGCGGGGGCTCCGCTCCGCGTGCCGGCGCATGGGGGTGGGGAGGCGGGCGCGGGGGCTCCAATCCACGTGCTGGGGTGCGGGGTCAGGGCGCGGGGGCTCCGCTCCACGTGCCCTGTCTGGAGGTCTGGCCCGACGGGCTCTGCCCCACGTGCCGTGGCCAGGGCTCTGTCCTGTGTGCCATGGCCGGGGTCTGCCCCGCGTGCTGTGGCCGGGGTCTGCCCCGCATGCCTTGGTCGGGGTCTGTCCCGCATGCCGTGGCCGGGGCTCTGACCCGTGTGCCGTGGCCGGGGCTCTGACCCCGCGTGCCTTGGCCGGGGTCTGTCCCACGTGCCGTGGCCGGGGCTCTGACCCCGCGTGCCGTGGCCGGGGTCTGCCCCTCGTGCCTTGGCCGGGGTCTGCCCCGTGTGCCGTGGCCGGGGCACTGCTCCGCGTGCCGTGGCCGGGTTCTGCCACACGTGCCGTGGCCGGGGTCTGCCCCCTCGTGCCGTGGCCGGGGCCCTGTCCCACGTGCCGTGGCCGGGGTTCTGCCCCGCGTGCCGTGGCCGGTGTCTGCCCCGCGTGCCGTGGCCGGGACTCTGCCCCACGTGCCGTGGCCGGGGCCTGCCCCCGCGTGCCGTGGCCGTGGTCCTGTCCCCGCGTGCCGTGGCCGGGGCTCTGCCACGCGTGCCGTGGCCGGGGTTCTGCCCCGCGTGCCGTGGCCGGGGTCTGCCCCCACGTGCCGTGGCCGGGGTCTGCCCCCTCGTGCCGTGGCCGTGGCCCTGTCCCGCGTGCCGTGGCCGGGGCTCTGCCCCGCGTGCCGTGGCCGGGACTCTGCCCCACGTGCCGTGGCCGGGACTCTGCCCCGTGTCCCGTGGCCGGGGTCTGCCCCCTCGTGCCGTGGCCGGGACTCTGCCCCCGTGTGCCGTGGCCGGGACTCTGCCCCGCGTCCTGTGGCCGGGGTCTGCCCCCTCGTGCCGTGGCCGGGGCCCTGTCCCGCGTGCCGTGGCCGGGGTTCTGCCCCGTGTGCCGTGGCCGGGGTCTGCCCCGCGTGCCGTGGCCGGGACTCTGCCCCGCGTGCCGTGGCTGGGGTCTGCCCCCGCGTGCCGTGGCCGGGACTCTGCCCCGCGTGCCGTGGCTGGGGCCTGCCCCCGCGTGCCGTGGCCGTGGTCCTGTCCCCGCGTGCCGTGGCCGGGGTCTGCCCCCTCGTGCCGTGGCCGGGGCCCTGTCCTGCGTGCCGTGGCCGGGGTTCTGCCCCGCGTGCCGTGGCCGGGGTCTGTCCCCGCGTGCCGTGGCCGGGGTCTGCCCCCGCGTGCCGTGGCCGGGACTCTGCCCTGCGTGCCGTGGCCGGGGTCTGCCCCCGCGTGCCGTGGCCGGGGTCTGCCCCGCATGCCGTGGCCGGGGTCTGCCCCGCGTGCCGTGGCCGGGGCTCTGCCCCCGCGGGCCGTGGCCGGGATCTGCCCCGCGTGCCGCAACCGCTGATGGCCGTCTCTGCTTTCCTGAGCCGTGTTCCTGAAACTGTGTTCCATGGAGATTCACCTACATTTGCGGGGCTGCACGAGACCCACCCTTGGTCCAGCCCTGAGTGCAGTCTACGTTTCCTATTGTTGGGAACTTTATGATCTGATAATTGGAAAAAAAATATCATGTTTATCATAAAAAATAATTAGAATAATAATTATAATGATTGGGGAAACATAGGAAAGATATTGAATGTTGAAGCGGAGAGATTAATGTCTCTGTACTGACTGACATGCATGGCATTCCCTTTTGAAAAAGCAATGTAATACACTGTAAAGTTGTATGTAATTCAATGTAATAAAAAAATAGATTAAAAAAAAAAAAAAAAAGATTGGTGTGGGAACCAGCAGTTAGCGTAATGGCTATGTCGCTGGACTCCCATGTAGTCGACCGTGGTTCGTGTCCTGGACCTGGTGGCTTAAAACTCACGCCGGGCGCGTGTGCGTGCATGCCCAAGATCCCGAGAGGAGAATGGAGGAGAAGGGATTGCGGCGTGACCATCCCCCCTGGGGGGTGATTTCTCGCTTTCTGTCTCTATGTCTCTCTCTGTCTGTCTGGCGAGCGCACGCGCCCTATAGCAAAAAACCTCTCCAAAAAAAAAAAAAAAAAGATTGGTGTTAGCCACGAGTTTGGAGGAAGACAGAAATACTGAATAGGTAGTGCACAGGAGGTTTTAGGGCAGCTAACTAAGCTGTATGATACGATAATGAAGAATACACAACATCACTCATTTGTCAAAACATATAGAATGTACAAAACCAAGTGCACACCCTGATATAAATTATTGATAATGATGTGTCAATGTAGACTAACTGATTATAACAAATGAACCTCTCTGGTGCAGGATATTGATGGCAGAGGAGGCTGTGGATGTGTGGAAAGGTATATAAGAATATCTTGGTCAACTGAGGCTGTAATAACAAAAATATCATAGACTTGGGCTTGAGAAACAGAAATGTATTCTTCACAGTTTTGAAGACTGGGAAATTGAAGATCAAAGTACTGGCTGATTTAGTTCCTAAGGAGGGCCCTCTTACTGGTTTGCAGATGTGTCCTCAGATGGTAGAGACAGGAAGCAAGCTCCCTCCTGTTTCTTCTTATAATGGCACTAACCTCATCATGAGGGCTCCATCCTCAAGTCCCAATTACCCCCCAAATCCTCCATCTCCAAATACTATCACACTGGGCAAAAGAGTTTCAAAACACAAATTGGAGTAACATACTCAGTTTACCAATAGGGAGTCCTCTTTACTTGCCATTCAACTTTGTTGTGAACATAACACTTCTCTAAAGGAATAAATTATAATTAGAAGAAAAGTTTGATGATGACAGTATAAAGAGATAATTGAGGTTATAAGAGAGAGTTTGCTGTTGGGGTGAAAGGGCTACTTGAGGGAGCATGATCATGAGATTCCTCTATAAGGAGCTAGGAATTATCTTGAAACAAACCTCAGAACCGTTTTGTCTATACAGATTTCCATATTAAATAACAGATTTTAATAAACATAACCACAGACTGTTAGTATACCTAAAGAATTGATCATGATGATTATTAAACCACAAAATTGATGATGGCATTTAATATCATCAAATATCCAGTATTCATATATTTCCTTGAGTGATTATGTATAGCCATTTGTCAGAATCAAGATCCAGATAAGATTTATTAATTATGATTGCATTCCTTAAATTCCTTTAAATCTGTGGTTTCACTTCCATTTTATTATTTTTTTTCCTGGCTTTTTTTTTTTTTTGTCTCAGGTAATCATGCCTGTAGAGCTCTCCCCAGTTTGTATTTAGCCGATTGTATGTCCATAATGTTGATGACTGAGCTCTGTTTTTTCTTTTGTCTTACCAGAGGATGTGTGCACATGCATGAGAAAAGGAAAAGCAGGACCTGGTTATTCACAATACTTTTCCCTTCAGTTCTTCATCTCTTCAGGATTCTGGGCACACACATATACATGCACGCATTTTTAGCATGTAAGCTATCAGGGCTTGGACAAAACTCTGGTTGGTCTTGTGGGATCCTACTTCCTCTGCACAGTGCTTAACAATGGATAGCATTGTGCTATGGGGTCAGCCTGGAGCTCTGTTTTTTTTTTTAAAATTTTTTTCTTTTCTTTTTTTCCTTTCTCTTCTCTTTTTACTTTCCCCCTCTTTTCTTTCCTTTCTTTCTTTCTTTTTTTTTACTTTTCTGCCAAAGGGTGCATGTGTTCAACAGAAAGAGGGGAAAAAGCAACCCTATTGCTATATGTGGTCACACATTTCTCCATCTCACTGGGATTTTGGGCATGCATGTACACATGTCCAATGTGTTTTTCTTTTACTTATTTTTCTATCTATCATCTATCTATCTATCTATTTATTTACCTTCAACCACTGTGTATTGTTACATCATACCAAATGAACTTTTTCCATCATGAATACACTGCATATTGGTGCAATCAAAGATATTACCATACATATTATCATCAACAGACAATTTTCCATTTTTGTGGCCCTAAAATGTTTTGTATCTTTCTTTTTCCCATTGATTCTTCCCTCTCACCCTCCCCCCATTTTCCACTCTCTTCTTGCATTGTCTCTAGTATCACCATTGTTCTCTAGACCTTCCAATCTTTCAGTTTCTGCCATAGAGTGCTGACATTTGATATATATTGAGGGGACATACAATGCCTCTCTTTCACTGTCTGGCTTGTGTTGCTTCATAGTAAATCTTCCATATTTGTCCACTTTCTATCAAATGCCAAGGTCTCATTGTTTTTTTATGGCTGAAGAGTATTGAGTAGTTAGTGTATGTGTGCCACACTTTTTCAATCCATTCATCTGCTCATGGATATTTGGGTTGGTTTCATGTCTTAGCAATTGTGAATAATGCTGCAATAAACATGGATTTGCAAGTGTTTTTCTGACTGAGTGTATTCTTATCCTTTGGATAGATACCCAGGAGTGGAATTGCTGGATCGTATGGTAGTTCTATTTGCTTTTGAGCAACTTCCAAATTGTTCTCCACAGTGGCTATACTAATTTACATTCCCACCAACATTGTGGGAGAGTTCCCTTATCCCCACAGCCTCACCAACACTTACTATTCTTTATATTTTTAATCTTAGCCATTCTGACTGGAGTTAGGTGGTATCTTATTGTGGTTTTGATTTGGATCTCTCTTATGATAAGTGATGTTGAGCATTTGTTCATTGGCTTTTTGGCTGGTCGTATGTCTTCCTTAGAGATTTGTCTGTTCAGCTTATTTGCCAATATTTTATTTGGATCAATCATTTGGAGGGGTGGGGTGGGATAAGTTGTTTGAGTTCCTTGTATATTCTGGTTATCAGTCCCTTATCTGAGGGATAGTTTGCAAATAAATTCTCCCATTTGAAGGGTTGTCTCTTCACTCTAATTGTTTCTTTTGCTGTACAGAAGCTTTTTAATCTGACGTAAGCCCACTTGTCTATTTTGGGGATTATTACCTATGCTTTAGGGGTCTTATTTAAGAGGTCTTTGCCTACTGATATCTCCAAAGATTTCCCTTGTGTTTTCTACCAGTAGTTTTATAATTTAAAGTCTGAGGTTTAGATCTTTGATCTCTTTTGAGTTGATTTCTGTTAATGGTGAGAGATAGGGATGCAGATTCATCTTTCTGCAGGTGGATACCTAGTTTTTCCATCACCATTTGTTAAAGAAATTTTCTTTTTCCCACTGGATTGACTTTGTCAAAAATCAGTTGGCTGTATGTTTTGGGGGTTATTTCTGGAGTCTCTATACTATTCTATTGGTCTACATATCTTTTTTTTTTGGTCAATACCATGCTGTTTTGATGATCATACCTTTGTAATATATTTTGGGGTCAGGAAGTGAGATCCTACTACTCCAATCTTCTTGCGCAGGATTGCATTGGCAACGTGGGATCTTCAGTGATTCCAAACAAATTCTAAGATTTTTTTCCCCCTAAATCTTTGAAGAATAGCTCTAATAATTTGATTGGCATTGTGTTACATATGTAGATTAATTTGGGTCAAATCAACATTCTGATTATATTAATTCTTCCAGTCCAAGAACGTGAGATGTCCTTCCAATTTTCTGTAACATTTTCAGTTTCTTTTTTAAGATTTTCATAGTTTTTCTTGTACAGATCTTTGACTTCTTTGGTTAGTTTTATTTCTAGGTATTTATACTTTTTCTGGTCATTATAAATGGGATTGCCTTTTTTTTTTTTTTTTTTTTTTTTTTTTTTTTTGAGAGGTTTTCGCTATAGAGTGCGTGTACTCACCATTCTCCTCTCAGGATCTTGGGCACTCATGCACATGCAGCCGGCGTGAGTTTAAGCCACAGGGTCCAGGACTAGAACTGCGGTCGACTACATGGGAGTCCAGCAACATAGCCATTACGCTAAATGCTGGTCCCTAAATGGGATTGCTTTCTTCAATTATACATCAATCTGTTCGTTGGTGTGTAGAAATGCTATATAGATTTTTGTATGTTGATTTTGTATCTTGCCAGTTTACTGTATTCATTACTTCCAGGAGTTTTTTGGTGAATTCTTTTTGGTTTTCTATTATATGATCATGTCATCTACAACTAGAGATAATTTCACTTATTCTTTCCCTATTTGAATGCCTTTTATTTTATTCTCTTTTCTGACTTCATTGGCTAAGACTTCCAATATTATATTGAGAAGGAAAGTTGAAAAAGTGGGCAGCCTTGTCTTGCTCTAGTTTGGTGATAGCCATGGGTTTTTCATATATGACTTTTATTGTGTTGAGAAATGTCCCTTCTATGCCAATTTTGGTAAGAGTCTTAATTATGAAGGGATGTTGTATTTTATCAAATGCCTTTTCTTCATCGATTGATATGGTCATATGGCTTTTATCTTTCTTTCTGTCAATATGGTGTATTACATTTATGGTTCTGCATATGTTGAACCACCCTTGCATCTCTGGAATAAATCCTAACTGCTCATTATGTATCATCTTTTTTAATGTGTCATTGTATACAATTTGCTAGTATTCTGTTGAGAATTTTTGCATCTATATTTATCAGAGATATTGGTCTGTCATTTTTCTTTTGCGTTATGTCCTTGTCTGTTTTGGAATTTAAAGTGATGGAGGCTTCATAAAATAAATTTGGGTGGTTTTTTTCCCTTTTGGGTCACTAGAAATAGTTTGAGTAGAATGGGGGTTAGCTCTTTTATAAAAGTTTTGTAAAATTCAGAAATGAAGCCATTGGGACCTAGGATTTTATTTTTGGGGAAGTTATTTATTACTGATTCAATCTCGTTGCTTGTTATGTGTCTATTCAGGTTTTCTATGTCTTCCTGATTTAACCTTGGCAGATTATGTGTCCAGAAATTTGTCCCTTTCATCCAGGTCTTTCTGTTCATGGATGTATAATTGCTCATAATATTCTCTAGTGATGTCTTATATTTCTATTATGTCTGTTATAATATTACCAGTTTCATTGTGAATTTATCTGGTTCCTTTCTCTCTTCTTATTTAGTCTAGTTAACAGTGTGTCCATTTTGTTTATCTTCTCAAAAACCTATCTTTTGGTTTTATTTATTTTCTGTATAGTACATTTATTCTTTATTTCTTTTATTTCTGCTTGGATCTTCTTTTTTTTTTCTCCTGGAATTTTTGTTATTGTTTTTCCAATTCTCTGATGTGTGTTGTTAAGCTATTTGCTACCTTCCCATCTTTTTTTAATGCACACTCATTGCAATGAACTTTCCCCCTTAAGACTGCTTTTACTGTGTCCCATAGATTATGTAAACCTGTGTACTTGTTATCATTGGCCTCAATGAATCTTTTGACTTCAGTCTTAATTTCTTCAGTGGTTGTGAAGTCATTTAGGAACAGGTTGTTTAGTTTTCATATGCTTGTGCATTTTCGAGGGTCTTTTCTGAAATTAATATCTAGTTTAATTCCATCATGGTTGTTGGAGAAGATGCTGGATACAGTTTCTGTATCCTTGAAACTGTAAAAGCTTCTTTTGTGCCCTTGAAACTATAAATGCTTGTTTTGTGCCCTATCATGTGGTCAGTCTTCAAAAAGGTTCCTTCAGGGATGAAAAGAATGTATATTTTGTGGTGGTTGGATGGAGGGTTCTATAGATGTCTGTCAAGTCCACTTGATTTATGGTATTGGTTAGATCCTGTATCTCTTTGTTTATCTTTTGTCTAGATTATCTCCCCAAAGGGAGATAATGGGGTATTGAGATACCCAATGATTAGTATGTTGCAGTCTACCTCTCTTTTTAGATCTAGCAGTCTTGCTTTTATGTATTTGTGTGCTCCTGAGTTACATGCACAGATATTTATGTGTCATATCCTCTTTGTAAATTAGCCCTTTTAGTACTATGTAATGTCCTTCTTTGTCTTTCCTTATAATTTCTTTTTCTTTTTTTTTTTTTTTTTTTTTTTTTTTGGAGAGGTTTTTTTGCTATAGGGCACATGCGCTTGCCAGAAGACAGAGAGGGACAGAGAGACAGAAAGCAAGAAATCACCCTCCAGGGAGGATGGCCATGCAGTAATCCCTTCTCCTCCAGTCTCCTCTCGGGATCTTGGGCACGCACGCAATGTGCCCGGCGTGAGTTTAAGCCATCGGGTCCAGGACTCAAATCACGGTCGACTACATGGGAGTCCGGCGACATAGCCATTATGCTAACTGCTGGTCCCTCCTTACAGTTTTTGTCTCAAAGCCTATTTTGTCTTAAATCAGTATCATAACTCCAGTCTTTTTTTGATTTTCATTTGCATGGAATACCTTTCTCCAGCCTTTCACTTTTAGTCTCTGTATGTCTTTATCCATGAGGTGTGTTTCTTGTAGGCAGTAAACAGACTGTTTGTTTGTCTGTTTCCATTCAATCTGTGTCTCTTGATTGTAGAATTTAATCCATTAATATTCAATGGAGAATTTAATCCATTAACATGCAACATTATTATCAATATTTATGGGCTTGTCCCTGTCACTTAATTAGCCATTTTCTTGGCTTATTTCTATCTGTCTCTCTGTACATTTCATGGTATAACATTCCCTTCAGTACTTCTGAAGAACTGATAAGTTGATAAGTTCTTTAATGTTTTTTTTTAACTGAGAATATTTTTATTTTTTCTTCCCATACAAAGGATAATCTTGCTGGGTAAGGTATTCTTGGTTGAAATTATATTTCTTTTAGTGCTTTAAATATATCTTCCCATTGTTTCCTTGCTTGCATTGTTTCTTTTGAGATGCATTGTTTCTTTTGAGAGGTATGATGTTAGCCTAATGGGATAACCTTTGTAAGTAATTTGACATTTTTCTCTTGCCATTTTTAGAACCTTGTCTTTATCTGTGATTTTGGCCAATCTGGCTATGATATACTGTGGAGAGGACCTTCTTAAGTTGATTCTATTTGGGGGTCCTTTGTATTTTCTGCATAGGAATAGTTGAGTGTTTCTCTGGGTTTGGAAAGTTTTCTTCAAGTATTTCATGCAATAGATTATCAATGTCCTTATTAAGATACCAATTATTCAGATGTTTAGGTGCTTAATGGTATTTCTCATATATTATCTTCATTTTGTGTGTGTGTGGGGGGGTGGGTTTTTTTCATCCTTTTTGGTGATTTTTTTTCTTTTATTTTTGGGAGAGTTTTTATTTTTTTGCTGTAGGGCACATGTGCTTGCCAGAAAGACAGAGAGCAACAGAGACAGAAAGTAAGAAATTACTCCCCAGGGAGGGTGGCCATGCTGCAATCCCTTCTCCTTCATTCTCCTCGAGGGAACTTGGGCATGCATGCATAAGCGCCCAGCATTAGTTAAAGCCATTGGGTCCGTCCGGGACTTGAACCACGCTCGATCAACTATATGGGAGTCCGGTGCCATAGCCATTACGTCAACTGCTGGTCCAGGTGATATTTTGTTCTAGGTCAGATGTTTTGTCTTCTGGATCTGGCATTCAATCTTCTGCATAATCTAATCTGCTATTAATGCTTTTGAGGGAAGTTTTGATTTTTTGTATTACAGGCTTCATCTCTAACAGTTCTGACTTTTTTTTTTTTTTTCTTTTGAGTGGTGTCTATTTCTTCCTTCAAATTATAAAAGGACTTTCTTATGTTCTGGAATTCTTTGTCTTTTTTCTCTTACATCTCATTTAGTTTTGTCCCTATGAATATTCTGAATTGTTTATCTGACATTTCCAGGAGTTCTATTATGCTGTCTATGGATGATAAAGGATTTTTCTTTTCTCTTGAGAGATAGATATTTTCTTGGTTTCTCATATTTTTTGTGCTTCTGTGCTAGTTTCTGATCATCTTCCTAATTTCTTGGAGTTGATTTTGGAGTGTCATGGAAGAAGAAGCCCTCTACTTCTATGGTGTGTTCTCTGAAGGGAGCCTCATCTTCTGATCAGAGAATGGTGTATGTAGCTAGCTTGAGGTGCTTGGTTGCTCTCCAAAGTCTCAGACCAGGTATACCTGGAACTGAACTGGAGGATATACCCAAAGGAAGAAGTACAATTCACACAATACACTGTACATTGTGTGGGCCAGTAAAATATGAAATCTCAAAGGATGCCAGGTACTCCAAAAGTTACTGGCAGGGCGAGGTGAGTGGTGGTCTTTCTGCAGCTCCATTACTCCATCCCACTGAGGCTGACTTTCTACATAGCTGGAACTCAAAGAAATCCAAAGGGTGGGGGCACAGGGAAAAATGAGACCCTAAAACCACAAAAGACACATCTGGGAGTTTAAGGGCAGGTGGGGGAGGTAAGCCCAAATGTGTTTTTAAAGTCAACAGGACTGGGATTTGAACCACAGTGAGACAAATGGGATCCGGCTCTTACTTGTCAGGCAGTTTTTGGTGATTGACCATATTTAGATGTAATGACTTTTTTGAAAAGTTTCTTTCTTTCTTTCTTTCTTTCTTTCTTTCTTTCTTTCTTTCTTTCTTTCTTTCTTTCTTTCTTTTCTTCTTTCTTTCTTTCATGAAAGAAAGATACAGAAAGACAGCATCCCCAGCAGGGTCTTGATGTTGTGATTTACCCACAGCTTCAGCCAGTCCTGGATCACAGGCACATATATGACTTTTGTACTCTGGGCAATTTCTGGATGTGAGCCCAGACTCTTCCCATGTGGGTCAGCCTCAAAGAGTGTCATGTGTTACCACTATGCCACCATCCAGACTGTAGACTTAATTTATTTTGGCAAGATTACTTCATTGGTTGTTCTGAATACTCCAGCAGGGTTGTCTGAGATTTTAGCAACCACTTATGTTTGTTTTCTACATTCATAAATTATAATGCACTCCAAAGAGTGATATTCAGCTTTTACTTCTTAATTAGCTGGAATACTCTAGCTAAAGAAAAGCCTCTCCTTAACAACTAATAGGTTTCCCTAAAGTACAGTTCATAAAGCAAAGAACTATAGGCAGTAAATAGATTGTTTGTTGTTTGTTTCCATTCAGGTACTTGATTCTTTTCCTTTATTGATCAATTTTAAAATGCGAAGTGATTCCTTAGCACACTGTAAATGATGGCCAATGCTTTTTTTGGGGGAGTATCATTATTAATTTATCATTATCATAAACACATATGTGATCTGTTTCAAATTCATTGAATCTATTATCCTTACTGGTGTGTACATATTTTCATGTTATACTAGTGGGGAGTTATTAAAGTTTGGATAACTTCCTTACTTTATGACATGGCAAGTTCTTATAGAATGAACTTTTATTGGGTTGTCATAAGAGTCACGATGCATTTTTGCATAATAAATATGTCATGACTTTTCCGACAACCCAATACATTTTCTGCCCCAGATTTGAATCTGCCAATTTTCCAAAGAGTCTTGAAATATTTAAAGACCATGATCTGGGTGTTATGGGTGCTTATTGCATATGGCATAATCATTATTTCTAGGGCTTTTTAGTGAACAGAGATAAGAAAAAAAAATTTTAAGATAAAATACAACATAAACTTATATTGATATGTCTAACTCAAAGTGAGGTCTGTAGGACTTTGAGTAAATTTCACTGATCTTGCATTGGTGCCTCCTTTCTTCCACATTGAAATCTCAGTTCTTAGCAACACTTATATAATTATTCACTTTAATTATACACACTAAACACTCAGTAGCCTGAGGATAACGTTATTAATAGTTCTCCCCTAAAAAGAATTATTTCAAAAAGTTAAAAATTTTTGCAGTTAGTTTTATGATTAGAAGATATTCCATAAGGAATGACAATACACACTATTGTGTTTTATTTTTATTTTATTTCTTTAGAAGAAAGTTTTGCTATAGGGCATGTGTTCTTACTGGAGAGACAGAGAGACAGAAAGCAAGAAATCACCCCTCCCCCCAGGGCCTGATGGCCACGCTACAAACCCTTCTCCTCCATTATCCTCTTTTGGGCATACACGCACATACAGTGTGAACTTCAAGCTCAGGGACCAGGATTCAAACACTGTGGTTTGACATGTGAAAGCCCAGTGACATAACCATTATGCTATCTGGTAGTCCTTATTCATGTGTTTTTTAAAAGTCATTAGTATAACTTATTTCTGGTGGTGATTTCATTCATTCGATTCATTAGTGAATTTATTACATATTTTTTTTTGGGGGGGAGAGTTTTTTTCTATAGGGCGCGTGCGCTCGCCAGACAGACAGAGAGAGAGAGAGAGAGACAGAAAGCGAGAAATCACCCCCCAGGGGGGATGGCCACGCCGCAATCCCTTCTCCTCCATTCTCCTCTCAGGATCTTGGGCACGCACGCACACGTACCCGGCATGAGTTTTAAGCCACCGGGTCCAGGACACGAACCGCGGTCGACTACATGGGAATCCAGCGACATAGCCATTACGCTAACTGCTGGTCCCCGAATTTATTATATTTTTAAATATTCTTTTTAAAAAAATAATTATTTTATTTATTTAATTTTTAATTTGACCAGAGAAGGACAGAATGAGAGAGAGAGAAAGAGAAAGTGAGAAAGTTCTATTAAAAAGCAAATATGATAAATTCTGATTCATCAAAATTTTAAAACTTCTACTCTTTAAAAAACATGATTAAGGTCCATTCATGGTGGTACAGACAGTAAGACACTGCTGGATGACACTAGAGCCATATGGGAGGCTCGAGCTCAGAAATCCAGTTGACCTGAACACACCAGGCACACCCTGCATGCTGGTGATCCTAGCTGATTAGAAGATTAGAGAGAGGATCACTGCATGGAGTGATCCTATCAAGGATATCTTTCTCTCTTTCTCTCTCTCACTCATGGAAGAAATAATTAAATAATAAATAAAAACACTACTAAGAGAGTGAAAAAAACAAACATACACTGGGAACACATATTTGTAAAATACAAATCTGACAAGCAACTTGTATTCATAATGTAGAAATAGTAAGAAAGCAAACAACCCAATTTAAAAATGGAGCAAAGATACGAACAGTTATTTCACAAAAGAAATAGAAGTGAAAAATAAAGACATGAAAAAAACTCAACATTAATTATTTGAAACATGCACAATAAAAACACAATAAAATACCACCACACACCTGTTAGAATGCCTAAAATTTATACACGCACACACATATCTTGACAATATCAGTTGCTGTAGAGAATGTTCAGCAACTAGAATCCTCAACCACTCTAGTGGAGAAACAAACTTTGGAATCAGTTTGACAATTTCTTAAAAAGGTAAACATGAGGGCCAGCAGATGGTGTAGCAGTTAGGTCACTGGACTCCTACATGGCCCAATGCCATTTCAGTCCTGGACCCAGTGGCTTGAAAGTCACAATAGGCACATGTATGCGTGTGCCCAAAATTCCTAGAAGAGAATGGAAGAGAAGGGATTGCAGCATGGTCATCTCCCCTACTTGGGGTGGGTGAGTTCTCATTTTCCTTCTCACTGTCTCTGTCTCTCTCCAGTGAGTACACACACAAAAACAAAAATTTTAAAAATGGTAATCATGCTCTTATGATCCAGAAGTCCCACCAGTAGATATTTGCTTAAGAGAATTTATTTTTCATTCAAAACCTTGTACACGAATGTTTTAAACCAGCTTTATTCATAGTTGCCAGAATTCTTTACTGCTCCTTCTCTATTAATAAAAGGATTTATTCTTTTTTCCTTCCCCAGCTACAATGGGTTTTCACCTTAAGGCACATAAAAAGGGTTCTGCAAGGTTTCAGTGCTATGTACAGCAGCCACTCTTTCTCCAGGTTCTGTACACTAACAGAAGTCTCCTCTTCCTGTCTTCTGCTCTGTCCACATCTCTTTCGGGAGACTCAGTGGTGGTCTGTGGACCTTGCAAGTGAGTGTGAAGTCCGTTGATGTTTACGGCTCTTATAGATTCTGTACTGCTCACACTTGGCCTTTATTAACTCATTAATAAAATTAGCTGCATTTTAAAAAGTGTGTTTTTATTTGTTTCTTCTATGAGAGAGGAAGACAGAAAGAAAGACAGGCACCCCCAGCAGGGTCTTCATGCTACAATTCTACCCCCAGCCTTAATCATCTCAGGTCATGTGCACACATGTGCACCTGGTGTGTACACAGAGATCACAGGCTGTGAACATGAAACCTTTCCTTATAGTTTCAGCATTGCAAAGTGTTCTGTTACCTCTGTGCCACTGCAGCTGGTCCTAGCTGCATTTTTATTTCCTTTACCCTTTTGTATGGTTCCTAGCATCTCCTTTATGCTCTAGCCCTGATGATTCAGTGCTATGCCCCATCTCTCCTTGGATGGTCAAATTTTATTTGGATTTCTGGCTACTTTTTGTGCTGAGATTATAGTTCTTTTCTGGATTAAATGACAATGATGGGGACCAGCTGGCAGCATTGTGGTTAAGTTAGTGGTATAGTGGTTGAGACACTGGACTGGTCCTGGCCCTGGTGGCCTGAAATTCACATGGATATCACATGGTTGACTGAAAGGCTTGAGTCCTGGTCCTGGTGGCTTGAAAAACATGCTGGGCACATGTGCACCTGCCCAAAATCCCAAGAGGAGAATGGATGAGAAGGGATTGCAGTGTGGTTATCCTCATGGTGGGGTAGGATTTGGGGACACTTCTTCATTTTCTCTCCCTTTGTCTCTCTCTGGCATGCACACACATCTTATAGCAAGTTAACGAATAATAATGAAAATATAGTGATGATTTGTGGTTTATCTGACCTTGATATGGAGAGACCATGAACTCATGAATAACTCAGGGCTAATAGCTGTCTGATGTTTCTGTCTTCTGGCAAACTTACTGCCCTTTCCTGGAGCTACAGGGTAACCTGAAACCTTGAATAGGTTAGACTTTCTGCTACTCTGCCACTTCCTCGTTCCTAACATGCTGAGACCTCCCCTCCAGAACTCCCCCATAAAAAGACCGGGGCCAGAGATTCAGAGTGTTAACTCCTCCATGCCCACCTGCATAATAAAGAGTTCTCCTTTCTCTCCTGAGTGACATTTACATTCCTCAGCATCTGTTTTTCTGCAGCTTTTGTTGGCTAATAGGATGAGAGTGACATTTGTTCTTACTTTCTTTATCCTAGGCAATAGTAATACTTTGGCTGTGTTTGTTTATTTATTTATTTATTTATTTATTTATTTATTTATTTATTTATTTATCTGAGGTTTTTGTCATAGGAGTGTATGTTCACCAGTGAGAGAGAGTGATAGAGACAATGAAAGAGAAAGTGAGAAATCATTCCTTAGGGGAAGATGACCGCAGCACAATTCCCTCTCCTCCATTCTCCTCCTGGTATCTTAGGCACGTGCACACACATATGTCAGGCATGATTTTGGAGCCACCAAGTCTGGGACTCAAACCACGGTTGGTCATGTGGAAGTCCAGTGATATAACTGCTATGCCATTGCTGGCCCTGGCTGCAGTTGTTTTTAAATAGTTAAAAGGTTATAGCTGTTGTTTCCAAGAAGCATTTATAAGTTTGTTGTTGTTTTGATTTCATAAATATACCCTAATATTACTTGATTGGAGTAATGAGAATTAATTTCAATACTATCACATGAATATCCCACTTATTTTGAAAATCTTTGAACTAGAATAACAATTTTTTGCAATAAAAGCTTTTTAGTGCTGTCATGTTATTTTACCTTTTGAGGAATATGAAAGGATAAGAAAGTATAGAATAATGCTTTCAAAATGAATCTTCCTTTGTTTGATCTGAAATTCAAAGTATAATCTTTCAATAGTGAATTTTGCTTGGCATAGTTTTTTTAAATAACTGAATAATTGTGTATTAATGTTAATTTCAACAGTAAATGATTCCAATTTTAGATTTTTAAAAAAATATCAAAATGAGGACCAGCAGATGGCATAATGATTATATCACTGGACTCCCACGTAGTTGACCACAATTCGAGTACCAGATCTAGAGGCTTAAAAAACTCACACCGGGTGCATGCGTGTGTGTGTGTGTGTGTGCCCAAAATCACAAGAGAAGAATGGAGAAACGATGGCCGTGCCCCTCTGTGGAGTGATTTTTTGCTTTCTATCTGTCTCTCGGTGAGCACACATACCCTATAGCAAAAATTTCTCTCTTAAGAAAAAAAATCAGAATAATGACCTCTCCCCTCTGGCATCTCCTGGTTCAGATGCTTCCTTTCATTCTAACCTGGTTGGGTAAGGGCCCTGAGTTACAACTTCCAGCAAGTCTGATTCAGTGGCTTTCCTGTACTCCTGCCTCATTCAGCTCTGCTGAGTAGTGCTTTCATAACCTCTGCTTTGATAGCTTTTCTTCTTTGGTTGGTTTCATTCTCCATGAGTTTTTATTTATTTTTTATTTATTTATTTATTTATTTATTTATTTATTTATTTAATCAATAGACAGGTTTTTTCTTTCATATTTATTTATTTATTTTTACATCTTTTTAAAATTTATTTTTTATTTATTATCATCATAATCTTGTTTGTATTACATTGAATTGCATATAACTTTACAGTGTATTACATTGCATTTTCAAAAGGGAATGCCATGCATGTCAGTCAAACTGAGACATTAAAATCCCCACTTCATCATTCAATATCTTTTCATTGCTTTTCCCATTCATTATTATTATTATTCCAATTATTTTTTTAACCAGTTAATCACTATTTCTCATTTTGCTTGTAAAAAGACTCTACCCATCAAGAAATACTTCTCAGACCAATCCAGTTGAGAATACTATACATGTCATCATCAACAGGTAATAAGCCATATCTGTTTCCCACTAATGTCATGCCTCTCTATTTGTTCTCTTGCTATCTTTCTCTATCCTAGTCTCTTCACCCCCCCATTCCACACTGACTTAATTTCTTTAAGTATTTTCACTGCTTTTATGTCCTCCAATATTTCGCTCTCTATCGTAGAGTGCAGATAGTCAGTATATATTAAGTGGATACATACAATATCTTTCTTTCATAGCCTGGCTTACTTCACTCAGCAATAGATCATATCTGCTCACTTTCTGTCAAATGCCAGGGTCTTGTTATTTTTTATGACTGAGTAGTATTCCATAGAGTATATATGCCACACTTTTCCAATCCATTCATTGGTTTGTGGATATTTAAGTTGGTTCCATGTCTTGGCAATCGTAAATAATGCTGCAATAAATATTAATGTGCAAGCACTTTTCTGACTGAGCGTTCTCCTGTCCTTTGGGTAGATACCCTGAAGTGGGATTGCTGGATCAAATGGTAGTTCTATTTGTAAATCTTTGAAACACCTCCATATTGTTCTCCACAGTGGCTGAACCAGTTTACATTTCCACCAACAGTGTAGGAGAGTTTCCTTTTCACCACATTCCCGCCAGCATTTATCACTTTTTATATTCTTAATCTTTGCCATTCTGACAGGGGTTAGGTGGTATCTCATTGTGGTTTTTATCTGCATCTCCCTTATGATGAGGGATGTTGAGCATTTCCTCATATGCTTTTTGGCTGTTCATATGTCTTCCTTAGAGAGATTTTTGTTTGACTCATTTTCCCATCTTTTAATTGGGTTAATCATTTTTTTTTTTTTGCCACATAAGGCACTTGAGTTCCCTGTGTATTCTGGTTATCAGTCCCGTCTGAAGCATATTTAACAAAAATATTTTCCCATTCTGAGGGTTGTCGGTTCACACTTGTTACCGTGTCCTTTGCTGTGCAGAAACTTCTTAGTCTGATATAGTCCCACTTGTCTGTTTTAGGGATTATTGCCTGTGCTTTGGGAGTCTTATTTAAGCAGTCTTTGTCTACTCCAATGTCTCCCAGAGTTTCCCCAGCATTTTCCACCAGTAGTTTTATTGTTTGTGGTCTTAGGTTCAGATCTTTGATCCATTTTGAGTTGATTTTTGTTAATGGTGAAAGATGGGGTTTAGTGTTATTTTTGTGCAGGTGGATACCCAGTTTTTCCAGCACCATTTACTAAAGAGGTTTTCCTTTTCCCAATGGATTGACTGATATCCTTTGTCAAAAATCAGTTGGCTGTAAGCTTTGGGGGTTATTTCTGGAGTCTCTATTCTCTTCCATTGGTCCACATGTCTGTGTTTGTGCCAAAACCAAGCTGTTTTGATGATCACAGCTTTATAGTATATCTTGGGATCAGGGAGGAGTGATATGCCTCCTACTCCATTCTTCTTGCATAGTATTGCTTTTGCAGTACAAGGTCTTTTATTCTATGATTGTCTTTTCTAGATCTGTGAAGAATACTTCTGGTATTTTGATTGGAATTGCATTAAACATGTAGATTAATTTGGGTAGAATTGCCATTTTGATTATGTTAATTCTTCCAATCCAGGAACATGGGATGTCCTTCCACTTTTTTATGTCACTTTCAATATCGTTTTTAAGATTTTCATAGTTTTCTTTATAAAGGTCTTTGACTTTCTTAGTTAGGTTTATCCCTAGGTATCTTATACATCTTGTGGCTACGGTGAAAGGGATTCCTTTCTTCGGCTCTACTTCATTCAACTTGTTGTTCATATATAGAAATGCTATAGATTTTTGGATGTTGATTTTGTATCCTGCCACTTTACTGTATTCACTTATTACTTTAAGAAGTTTTTTCATGGAGGCCTTTGGGTCTTCTAAGTATACCATAATGTCATCTGCGAATAAAGATATTTTCAACTCTTCTTTGCCTATTCGAATGCCTTTTATATGGTTCTCTTCTCTGATTGCATTAGCTAAGACTTCCAGTACTACATTAAAGAGCAGTGGAGAAAGTGGGCAGCCTTGCCTAGTACCCATTTTTAGCAGAAAAGCTTTCAGCTTTTCTTTATTCAGTATAATGCTAGCTGTAGGTTTTTCATAGATGGCTTTTATTGTGTTGAGAAATGACCCTTCTATACCAATCTTACTGAGGGTCTTAATCATAAAAGGATGTTGTATTTTATCAAATGCTTTCTCCACATCAATTGAAATAATCATATGGTTTTTAATCTTTCTTTCTGTTAATGTGGTGTATTACATTTATGGTCTTGCATATGTTGAACCACCCTTGCATCCCTGGGATAAAGCCTACCTGGTTGTGATGAATAATCTTTGTTATATGTTGTTGGATATGATTTGCACATATCTTGTTGAGAATTTTTGTGTCTATATTCATCAATGATATTGGTCTGAAGTTTTCCTTTTTTGTCATGTCCTTATCTGTTTTGGGGACGAGGATGATGGAGGCTTCATAAAATGAATTTGGAAGGTTTCTTTCCTTTTGAATCTTTAGAAATAATTTTAGTAGGATAGGGGTTAACTCTTCCTTAAAAGTTTTGTAGGATTCAGAAGTGAAGCCATCTGGACCTGGGCTTTTCTTTGTCGGGTGGTTATTTATTACTGATCCAATCTCCTGGCTTGTTATGGGTCTATTCAGGTTCTCTATGTCCTCCTGATTCAATCTTGATAGGTTATATGCATCCAGGAATTTGTCCATCTCCTCCAAGTTATCTTGTTTGTTGGCATACAGTTGCTCATAGTATCCTCTAATGATATTTTGTATTTCTACTGTGTCTGTGGTAATATTGCCTGTTTCATCATGTATTTGATTAATCTGGTTTCTTTCTTTCTTCTTCTTGATCATTCTAGCCAATGGTGTGTCGATCTTGTTAATCTTTTCAAAGAACCAACTTTTGCTTTCATTTATTTTCTGTATGGTTCGTTTATCTTCTGTTTCATTTATTTCTGCTCGAACCTTTATTATTTCTTTTCACCTGGCATTTCTGGGGTTTGTTTGTTGTTGTTTTTCTAATTCCCTGAGGCATGATGATAGGTATCTATTTGCTATCTTTCCATCTTTTATTTATGCTCACTAATTGCTATGAATTTCCCTCTTATGATTGCTTTTGCTGTGTCCCATAGATTATGGACACTTGTGTACTCATTATCATTTGTTTCCATAAATTTTTTTATTTCAGACTTAATTTCTTCAGTAGTGAAGAAGTCATTCAGAAGTAGGTTGTTCAGTTTCCATGTGTTTGTGTATTTTCAGGGTTGTTTCTTAAAATTAACCTTGAGTTTACTTCCATCATGGTCAGAGAAGATGCTGGATGCAGTTTCTATGCCTTCGAATCCTAAAGGCTTGATTTGTGTCCTAACATATGATCAATCTTTCAGAAGGTTCCATGCCAGGGTGAGAAAAATATATATGTTGTAGATGTAGGGTGGAAAGTTCTATAGACATCTGTCAAGTCCATTCGATTTATTGTATCGTTTAGGTCCTGTATCTCTCTATTTGTTCTCTGCCTAGAAGATCTATCTAAAGTAGATAATGGGGTGTTGAGATCTCCAACAATTATAGTATTTCTCCCTATTTCTCCTTCAGCTCCAGCAGTCTTTCCTTCACATATTTAGGTGCACCTGAGTTGGGTGCTTAGATATTTATAAGCGTTATGTCTTCTTGCTGGATTACCCCATTTAGTATTATATAATGCCCTTTGTCTCTTCTTACAGTCTTTGTCTTGAAATCTATTTTATCTGAGATCAATATCACTAATCCAGCCTTTTTTTGATTTCTATTTGCATGGAATATATTTTCCATCCCTTCGCTTTTAGTCTATGTATGTCTTTATCTATAAGGTGAGTTTCTTGTAGGCAACAGATAGAGGGTTTCTGTTTTTTGATCCATTCGGCCAGTCTATGTCTCTTAATTGGAGAATTTAATCCATTGATATTCAATGTAATTATTGATATTTCCATATATGATCTTATCGTTACGTGAGCCATTTTCTTGGTTGCTTTTTGTTCTCATATAATTGTCTGTCTGACTTTTTAGTTTTCATGGTATAGTACTCCCTTCAGAACCTCTTGCGGAGCTGGTCTGGAGTTGGTAAATTCCTTCAAATTTTGTTTATCCAAGAATGTTTTTATCTTTTTTTCCCATATGAAAGATAATCTTGCTGGGTATAGTATTCTTAGTTGAAATTGTTTTTCTTTCAACACTTTGACTATATTTTCCTATTCTTTCCTTGCCTGCATTGTGTCCCCCAAGAGATCCGATGTTAGCCTGATGGGGTGACCTTTGTAAGTAACTTGATGTTTCCTTCTTGCCAACTTTAGTATCTTGTCTTTGTCTGTTGTTTTTGCCAGTCTGGCTATGATGCGCCTTGGAGAGGATCTTCTTGGGTTGATTCTACTCAGGGTCCTATGTATTTCTTGGGTCTGGATATTTGAATGCCTTTCTAGGTTTGGAAAGTTTTCTTCCAGGATTTCATGGAATAAATTATCTAGGCCCTTATTATTTTCTTCCTTTTCTGGGATACCAATTATCCGTATGTTGGGGCACTTGATGGTATCCAGTATTCCTCGTATATTATCCTCATTTTTCATGGCTGTTTTCTCAATCTTCTTGATACTTCTTTCTAGGTCAGATGTTTTGTCTTCTACAAAGAGATTCAATCTTCTGCCTGATCTAACCTACGTTTAATACTTTCAAGGGAGGTTTTGATTTCCTGTATCACATTCTTCAACCCTAGAAGATCCATCTGGTTCTTGTTTAAGGTACCTATTTCTTCTTTCAAATCGTGAAAGGCCTTCCTCATCTGGAGTTCCTTGTGTCTTTTCTCTTCCATCTCAGTCAGTTTGGCCACTACAAATATTCTGAATTCCTTATCAGACATGTCCACAACATCCATTGTATTGACTGTGGGTGATGTAGGCTTGATGATTTCCCTTGGGGGAGAGGTCTTTTGTTGGTTGCTCATACTTCTTGAGCCTCTGTGATTGATCCTTGTCATCAGGTGATCTATACATTGCTTCCTAAGGTATTTAAGGTATTGTTAAAAGTTGTACAGGATTAGAAAATTAATGATTTCTTTTATGGTTGGCCTACCTGTTGCTCAACAGTACCATGTACTGTTGTCACTGGTCCTGGGTGACCCAAAGTCCTCCCTGTATCTAAGGAGTGGTGAGCCTCCAACTGACCTAATAAGCAACACCTCAAGAGCAAGTAAAAACAAAACAAACAAAATCGTGCAGCGCCCAACGCGTGCTATTCAAAACACTAAAATTCAGAGAGTCCAAAGGCAAGTGGTGAAGGGCCAGAGAATGAGCGTCAGGTCCTGGGCAGAAGGGCCTGCAGCTGCAGGCCTCCTGGTGTCCGGAACTGCTGACTGGCTCAATCTGGTTTGCAGGTGGGGTGTGTGTGTGGGGGGTGCGAGTTTGTCTTAAAGTCCCACGAGACCAACCTGAAGTCCAGAGAGGAGCAGGGGTGGGGATCTCAATAGATAGGTTTACTGATACATTGCTCTTCAAAGACAGTTGAGACTCTTTTAAACTGTAGTCCAGAATATACAGCTGTATAGTACAGACCAACAGCCAGATCTAAAATAAGCTGGTTTCTTACCACAACTATCCTGTAAACAATGCCACTCCTCTCTAAAATGATTATAATCTCACATGAAAACAGTTACTGTGGGGTAATCAGAAACTTAGCCTTGTGGCCAAAAGAATAATAGCAATTAAGTGGTTGGTGAAAGCAGGAAATTGAGTGCCCTTCACTGTGCTGCTTTGCTCTTCTTACTCTTACTCTTGCTCTTTTTGTCCTTCTTCTTCAGCCCATCCATGTTAGCTCTCAATAGGTTTGAGTACACCACCTGAAACTTATTCACCTCTTTAGCGCTCACCACAGTGCTGATCTTCTTTTCCTCCTCAGTAGCTCTTAGCAGACACTTGTCTGAAGGCTCAAAGTCCTCCACAGAACCTTTCTTTAGAATGGGTTTAGTTTGACCATTACACTTTTTCAAGGTGATGTACATACTGCCCAACAACCGGCATTTCTGGAAGAGTCTGGTCAGCTCCCTCAGGAACTACTCACTCTCCAGCGGGACCATTCCATCACTGCTGCTCTGGCTCCATCATCTTGTTCTTTGTGAGTTCTAACAATCACGTTTGATTTTATCTCTGAGTCCTTGTGTCTTCATTTTGTGCTGTTGCTTTGTAGAAAGTCTTTTTTTTTAGGATTTTTAAATTCTTGCCAACATGTCAGTCATCATTTTCATATTTGTCTGTGGTGAAGTTTTAGTAAGGTACTTTATTTTGCTGATGACTTATTCTTTCTATTTGTTTTTCTCTTCCTTCCACCCTCTCTCTCTTCATTCCTTCTCTTTCTCTCTTCTTTCTATTTTAATTGGCAGAGAGCACATGAGCTCACCAGAGAGATACAGGAAACAGAGGAAGAGAGGGAACAGTCATGCTTTAATCCCTTCTCCTACATTTCTCTATCCTGTTGAGACTTGGGGCACATGTGCACCTGCATACAGCATGCTTTTTAAGCCACCAGGGTTGGGATTTTGACCACAGTTGGCCATCTGAGATCTGGCTCTAACTATTAGGCTACAGGGTTGATAAAGATTTATTGTTTTCTTTGCTAGTGTAAGAAATGAGCTGGCAAAATAAGAAAGTAGAAATGTAGAGCCTTTATTGGGAATTCTCCCAGGTGAGTTTTGTTGGTCTGACAGAGAAAGAGAGAGGGGGCTAGAGAAGTAACACCCTAGGGCAGGGTTTAGTGATTTTTATAAGGCTATCGGGAGGAGGAGTGTCTTGGAGGTATAAACAGTCCGTGTACAGTAAAGGTTTAGGGGGAGAGCAGACTACTGTGCCATGTAAAGTTTGGTGCTGTGTGCAGAGTAGAACCCCCTGTGCAGAGTAGAACACTGTGTGCAGAGTAGAGCCCCGTGTGCTACATCTGGGTTAGATTCGAGTGCAGCACAGCTCTGATGACAGACTAGATCCAGGTTGAATCAGTCAACTGTGGCTTGCCGTCCAACTCCTAGTCCAAGCTGCCCAGGCTTCTGGCCTAAAAACTACCCCCTCCCCATTTGTACCATTTCTACTTATATTTTATTTAAATTATCTTTACTTCACTACTCATCTGAAATACAAAGACTTCCTTTCTTATCAGCTATTTGCCAGAGATTTGTATAAGGAAGTTTCCAGGGTATTTTCCAGGTTTCTTAGAATTCTTCTCTGAGGCAAAGTGAGTCTGAGAGTTCTTTTACCCTTTGTTGCTTCCCAGGTAACTGAGATTGGTATTGTCAGGCTGCTCCCTGAATTTCTCTTCCTTACCTGACTTTGCTGAGATACTTCTTGCAGATATAGCTGGACTTTCCCTACTTCTTGGGAACAGGAGACTAAAACTGACTCAGGGAAGCCCTTTCACCACTCTGCACTGTGTCCTCAATGTTCCAGGAAAGGGCTTGCTATATAGGGTATGACATTTACTTTGAAGAAATGGACACTGGCAGGTTTTTTTCCTGAGGCCTGTAACCAAAAGAATCCTCTCTTGGTATCTTTCTATATCTGTATTTGACTTTTAAAATCATGGGCATTGTTTTACATCTCTCTCTCTCTCTCTCTCTCTCTCTATATATATATATATATATATATATATATACACATCATATATATATATAAAACATAACATATATATATGTGTGATGTGTGTGTATATATATATATATATATATATATCATATATATCATAATTGGAGAAAAGAGATCAGTTTTCCTCTAATTTCATTGAAAATGAACTTTGAATCTCAAATTCCTATTTCCTCTGGGCGATTTCTAATGAGACAAGAGTTGGACCCCGTTTACATGTGATAGAGCAGCCCTCTCCCCCGAGGAGGACCACTGCTCTGTGGCTCCTGACAATTTCTCTTTTCCCAGTCACCATATTCCTTTGACCTTAGACATGTAAATCTTGTTCTTAAATAATTCATGGACCAAAGCTTCCAGACAAAGAATCTCCAGACCTTTGTACCCACTCTCAAATTAGAATAACTGGACCCACCCAGCATACTCCCCTCCCCATCAGGAGACCCACCTAGAACAAGTAAGAACAAAAGCCCTCCCTGACCCAAATAAAAAACCCAAGTTCTTCCTTGGTAACTAATTTTCAGGGACCCCTCCCTTCTTGCGACCTCTGTTTTTCCTTCTCTCTCCTTCAATAAACTCCTCACTTAAAAAAAAAAAAAAAAAAAAAAAAAAAAACTTTACTTATTTATTTGTAACACCTAACAAGGTCTGGAGATTCTATACCTCTGTGTCCTTGACTCTAATTCTTCCTGAGTGTGGGACAAGAACCCATGTCACACCATGAGTGCTTGGTTCAATTACCCCTTCACTCCCACTTTCCCACATCACTAACATTTTAAAACTTGATTTTCTCATTTCCTCCTTTTACCCTACCACAACATTGCCTTTTTAATACAGTTGGTTCTATTAATAATCCAGTATATGGAATATCTTTGGATGTCATCATTTTTCTAAAATAAACAACCTTTCTCGTTTTGTTGTTATGTACCTAGAAAATTGTCACCAATTAAATCTTCACAGGAGCCCTAGAAGCACCAGATTGACCCACTGAAACTAGTCTATGCACAGAGATTACATTCTTAATGAAGTTCTTACTGAGAATGTGCATGAATTTCATCCACTATGAATAATACCTTGTATAGACATCTACATATGAATGACAACATTTTTAAAGTGAAAGAAACATTTTTTAAGTGAAGATGAAATGACTAAATAAGGATATGATAATACCTCTGCTTAATAAGTTATGAGTGGATACATAAATGAAGAAATGAACATATACATGATGTTAGGCTGGAGGCCTGGGCAGCTTGGATTTGGGGGTTGGATGCCATGCCACAGTCTGATGCAACCCAAATCTAGTCTGTCATCAGACCTGCACTGCACTCAGATCTAACCCAAATGTAGCACATGGGGCTCTACTCTGCGCACGGTGCTCTACTCTCCACATGGCACCAGACCTTGCGTGGCGCAGCAGTCTGCTCTCCCTCTAAACCTTTACAATACATGGACCATTCCTACCTCTAAGACACTTGCCCTCCCTATACCTTTATAAAAATAACTAAACCCAGCCCTAGGATGCAACTTCTCTGCCCTCCACTTGAGACCTGGACACAATGGGTAATGCTGAGTCTGTCACTGAGTCAAAGATGCCCTGGTCTGTCTGCTCCATAACCTCACCAAATGAGGACTTGCTCAGGATGTCCACTGTAAGCGGCTAATATTCTACTCCACTGTGGCTTGGCCACAATATGCTTTGGACAATGGGTTATTTAAACCCATTGTCTAAAGTCCCTCATGGCCTCCTGAGGGACTTTTGATTATGATACCCTCACTGACTGGATAACTATTGCCAAAGGGTAGGCAAATGGTTCCATATATCTAAGCCTTTTGGGGTCTGTGCTCTCACCTCTTCCTCTGCACTTCCTGCACTACCGCCCCAGTCCTTTCCACAACCAGAACCCCACAGTCTAAGGCCAAATCTCTCCTAGAGGCTGATTCTTTCCTGTAGATGAGCCACCTGAAACTTTTACCTCTCCTCTTTGGCCCTGCCCCCCCACAGAGTCCCCCACCATATCCGGGTCTCACTTCAGCACCACCAGTCCCAGCACCCCCACTGCTCCCCTGCCTTCACTGCCACATCCTCCTCCATGTCCTTCGCTCTCTTTACCCTCCATGTCTGCCTACAGTTAGTTCACATACCTCACACTGTCACCCTTCTCCCACTCCCTCCCCCAATTCTAATTTTCTCTGTCCTCTTTAAGAAGTGGCGGGAACAGAGGGTATTGTCAGGATCCACGTTCCCTTCTCTCTCCAAGATCTATCTCAAATAGAAAAAAAGACTTGGTTCTTTCTCTGCTAACCCCACAGCTTTTATCAAAGAAGTCTGCCATCTTACTCAGGCTTATAATCTTACTTGGCATGAGTTCTATGTAATCCTGTCCTCCACCCTTACTGTGGACGAGAGAAAATGAGTCCAGGCTGCAGCCTTAGAACATGCTGACCAAGTCCGCCTTGTTGACGTGACATTACCAGTTGGACAAGCGGCTATTCCTATGAACGACCCTCAATGGGACTATCAGGTAGGAAACTCTGGCCCAAAAAACTGAGACTACACGATCCAATGCCTCCTGGCTGGAATACACGCTGTCTCTAACAAAATCGTCAATTTTGACAAACTCTGGGAAATCTCCCAGGGGGCAGATGAAAACCCAGCTGTGTTCCTCAATTGCCTTACAGAGGCCTTAACCCTTTATATAAGATTAGACTCCACTTCACAGGCTGAGGCTGAATGCCAAGCTTGCCTTCACCACAAGGTGGCACTCCAAACCCAGGCCCTGGTAGCAGCCCTGAGACTGGTGGCCCCACAGGGCACAAGAATGAGGCTTCATCATCTACATCCCTTCAGCCAGGACCATGCTTCAAGTGCGGGAACACGGCCCACTGGGCTCAGCAATGTCCTTGCCCCTGACCGCCCACAAAGCCATGCCCCAAGTGCAAAGAGCCTGGTCATTGGGAAAGTAACTGCCCAATGACTGACTCATCCCTGGCACCTCTACGCAGGGAACAAGTCCCCTGGCAGTCCCCTCTTGGGAGCTGTTGGGGCTAGCCGCCAACTGAAGAGGCCTGGACTCAAAGACCCCAATCACCCTTGCCGAGCCCAGGGTAACGCTACGGGTGGCGAGTAAGTCCATCGTCTTTCTTGTGGACATGGGGGCTACCTACTCCTGTCCACCCCTTTGAGGCCACTTTTCCCTTCTCAGATCTTGGTCACGGGAATAGATGGCACATCCTCCTGTCATGCCCAGTCCCCCTTCTGGGCAGAGACATCCTTCACCAATTGGGAGCTACCCTTCGACTTCCAGCTGCAGCCCTGCCGCTCACTTTCTCCTCCCTCTCACCTGCTCATCCATTGACTCTGATCTCTCCGGCCCTCCCTCCTTTCCTCTTTCCCTGAAGAGGTTAACTCTGCTGTCAGGGACATTTCTGAACCACTTGTGGCCTCCCATCACACTCCAATTCTTGTTCGCCTGAAGGCCCCCACCAAATTTCCCTCCCAACCCCAATTCCCTATCTCTGAAACACACTGTAAAGGCCTTAAGCCTATTATCACCCAAATTCTCACTTGTGGACTCCTCATTGCTACAGACTCTCCATGCAACACTCCTATCCTCCCAGTCTGCAAGCCGTTGAGGGCCTATCGCCTAGTTCAGGACCTCCACCTCATCAATGAGGCGGACGTTCCTCTCCATCTGGTGGTCCCCAACCTATATACTCTCCTATCCTACATCCCACTAAACACCACTCACTTCATAGTTCTTAACCTCAAGAATGTCTTTTTCACTATCTCCCTCCACCCAGACTCCTACTTCCTGTTTGCTTCCCCCTGGGAGAACCCCAGTTGACACTCTGCCCAATAGCCCACTTCCCTTTTCCCAGACTGGTTGCCGTCTACCCTCACCATCTGGATTGCCCCTATTTTAAGACCATTAATTCTCATCTGCCTTCTCCTCATGCTTACATCCTGTTTCCGTAGGTTTCTCTGAAGCCAAGAAGTTTTCTGGGTGGCTGACAACCAAATGCACCTCTATCCTTACACACAAGTTCCCACAAGCTCCTGGCCCCCGACTTCCCCTCTTCTCCCCAACTCAGCAGGAAGTACTTAATGATTGAACTGCATCCTATAACACCAAAACAGTTGGGATGTTAGGAAAGAGGCTTAGGATGTTAGACTTAAGGCCTCTGTAAGGCATTGAGGAACAGCTTGGATATGGGGGTTGGACGCTGCACCACAGTAAGCTGATGCAACTGGATCTAGTCTGTCATCAGACCTGCGCTGCACTCGGATTTAACCCAGATGTAGCACACGGGGTTCTACTCTGCATACAGCGTTTTACTCTGCACACGGTGCTCTACTCTGCACAGGCACCAGACCTTACATGGCACAGCAGTCTGCTCTCCCCCTAAACCTTTACCATACATGGACTGTTCTATCTCTAAGACACTCCACCCCTCCACACCCTTATAAAAATTGCTAATCCCCGACCTAGGGCACAACTTCGCTCTCTCTCTCTTTCTCTCTCTCTCTCTGTTGTACCAGCAAAACTTGCCCAGGAGTGTTCCCAATAAAGGCTATACATTTCTATTTTCTCACGTGGTTGGCCCATTCCTTACACACACATATATATTATATATATTTTTTCTTCATTTGGAGAGAGATCTGTGCTATAGGGCATGTGCACTCACCAGAAAGACAGAGACAGAGAAACAGAAAGCAGGAAATCACATCTTGGGGAAATGGCCATGTCACAATCTCTTCTCCTCTTGGGAATTTAAGCATGCATGCACACACACCTGGAGTGAGTTTTTTAGGCTGCCAAGTCTAGGACTTGAACCATGGTCAACCATGTGGTAGTCCAGCAACATAGCCATTATACCATCTGCTGGTCCCTGGACATATTTTTAAGGAAGTTGGCATTGCATCAAGTTAGTCAATTGACTGATGTATTTGACCGGTGGCCAGTTAACATAACTGATCTCATGAGAATGTCTTCTAAGGGACCAGCAGTTAGCATAATGGCTATTTCGTTGGACTCCCATGTAGTCGACCGCGGTTTGCATCCCAGATCCAGTGGCTTAAAACTCACGCCGGGCGTGTGTGTGTGTGCGCCCAAGATCCTGGGAGGAGAATGGAGGAGAAGGGATTGTGGCGTGGCCATCCCCCCTGGGGGGTGATTTCTCGCTTTCTGTCTCTCTGTCTCTCTCTGTCTGTCTGGCGAGTGCACACGCCCTATAGCAAAAACCTCTCCAAAAAAAAAAAAAAAAAAAGAGAGAGAGAGAATGTCTTCTAAAACCATGCAAGAGCTTGGCTCAGTACATAAGGAGACAAGGATGACAAGGACTTAGCTGCTATCTAGGCTAAAGAAGACAGTCTAACTTACCTCCCTTCTTTAGTAGGTGATCATAGTGACCACCCTCTGGTTCGCAGAAGTTTTCAACCATCATTGGCTTGACAGCTTCATCATCTTCCATTCTTCTATGCTCCAGCAACACCTGTCTGCTTTTAATTCTTCAAACTAGATAAACTCTTTACGGCTCAGGAGGTTTATACAAGTTATTTCCTTATACTTCTTACATGCTCCCTCTTCCATGAAGCCTACAGTGCTTCATGAAACTTTATTTGCCTTGACAGTCTGCCTTAAACATGTCCATGTTTCTCACTTGACTGCAACTTTCCTAAAGCAAAAACGATATTGGTTTTCTTTGTATATGTTTATCTAACTTTAACTAATCCACATAGTTTTGTTATCGAGCTCACATCAGGTTTGCTCGCCCAAGTGCTATAAAACCAAACCACAGGCACATGGTGTGATGAAGGAAAGGACAGCTATATTGCAAAGTGCGAAGCAAGGAGAGTGGGCAGCTCATGCTGAGAAGACACAGTCCCCCAGAGATGTTCCCCACATGTGTTTTTAAGGGCAAAATTAAGGGCAGAGGTCCCAGATGCATGATCAGTTCACTTATTAGTTCAAGAGGATATGATCATATTGTGGACATTCTTGATTGGTGAGGCATTAGATAATCAATTTTCTGCTCAGGTTTCTAGAGCCACTCAGCCTGGGGTCTTGAGCTCACAGCCAGCAGTTTCCATCCTACAAAACAGCTTACATATTGAAATGAAAACCTGATCTTTCCTGTCAGTGAGAGTTTTAGAGGTCAAATGGACCTTATTCATGGTCAATGTTATTTCATTATCGTAACCGAAGTCTGAAGACTGACCCCTTGCTCTGGGCCATTACAATGTAAATGGACCTTATATTTCAAGAACCTTAGAAAATACATTAGGGGGTCCCTGCTCAGTTTCAGTTTCAAAAAAATTTGAGAACACTTTAGATTCTAAAAAATTCCCATGAGTTGTTAGGTATCATGGTTAAAATAATGATAAAAAGGAAGCTAGGAACCATATAGAATAGGTGGAAATAATTTTACCCCATCTTGGAAGTGAATTATCTACCTTTGTCTTCAGTATAACATCCACAGAGGATAGGTAGGTCCTCTTAGCAGCTGAACATGAATTCATAAAAGTTTAAGAGTTACCCACCTCAGAGAACAAACTAAGAGCCAGGTAATTAGGTGGCTAGATATTGTGAATATCCACCTGCTTTACTTATATGGGTTTTATTATTTATTTATTTATTTATTTATTTATTTATTTATTTATTTATTTTAGAGGTTTTTGCTATAGGGTGCATGCGCTTGCCAGACAGAGAGAGACAGAGAGACAGAAAGCGAGAAATCACCCCCAGGGGGGATGGCCACATCGCAATCCCTTCTCCATTCTCCTCTCGGGATCTTGGGCATGCACACACACGCGCCCGACGTGACTTTTAAGCCACTGGGTCCGGGACGCGAACCACAGTCGACTACGTGTGAATCCAGCGACATAGCCATTACACTAACTGCTGGTCCCTGTATGGGTTTTATTTTATTATTATTTTTTTAATTTCACTTTCCATGTTAAAGTTGCTCCTGAAACAAAACGTGAGAACGCTGTGGTTAAAGAGTAGCCTATGCACGACTGCCGAGCGCTGTCTGGGTCCCAGAGTTCCTACAGCCAGGACTCACACTGGGGTAACGTGCACAGGCTACAGGGTGTCCTTTACTGGGTTTCCGGATGTTGCCAGCCAGCCTGGGCTCCCGCTGGTTTCAGTGCAGGACGACCCAAGCTCTCCAAGTTGCATCACCTTGCTTCTCACCTCTAATGTAATGGCTTTCCTATGTTTCTTATCGGAACCATCAGGGAAGCCGTGCCTTTCCTTTTATCTGCCACTTTTAAGTATTTTAAAAGATTGAATGCAGTCCTTTTTCTGTGAGTCTGCCCTCTATTCCCTGCTTCTCCTCATGCAGGCTTTGTTCCCCCCATTCTTTGCTGCTCCCTTCCCTGCAGGTGATCCAGCCAGAAAAGGCAGCTAGGATGTCACTTCGGTGTTGTCCCCCGTTGGAACCAGAAACTATCTCAACTAGCAGCAGCACATGTTAAAGGAAGGCTTACAAGGACAAAAAATAAAATAAAATAAAATAAAAACCTATTCAAAATTATTTCTAATTGTCCTGCCTCGTAGGCTCCAGTGCTTCCTGGTAGTAGGAGGGTCCCTTGTAAATTAAATGTCCAGAAGAGAGAAGAAATCAAGTTCAGAGGTGGAGATGCTGTGGCAGTTAAACTGCTGTGCACTCTGGAGGAATGAGAGTCAATGAGAAGCAAACAGAAAAATCCAGAAGGAAGGAGACACTGAGAGGTCAGGCACTGAGATGTGTAGTGCGGGGAAAAAAAATAGAAGAGAGATTAGGATTCCTTCTCCAGCCCCCTCTCAGCAGAGACATGCGCAATGAGGATCTTTCCAAAGTGCCCTGTGTAGCACAACCACCACATCCTGGGAATTTTCATCAAAATTACTGATGCACAGTATGCTGTAGAGTTACATTTTTTGGTAGGAGATGGTGGTGAAGGGCAGAAGTTGTGCGTGAAGCTGGGAGGGTGGGGGGTAGAACAAAATTCATCTTCTCAAAAATTTAGTCCTGTCTTTGACTAATAATACTTGTGCATGATGCTTCCTCCAACCCTGCTGTCTCCCAGTCATGATCTACCTTATGCAGGAAAGAGCTGAAGGACCCAACCCAAGACATCTTTCCTTTGGAGAGAGACATTTTCTTCAATTTTTGTGGTCCTAAACCAGAACATGGAAAATGTTCCTAAACCAGAACATGAAAAATAATTTGTTTCAAGTGGAAATTGTTAGGTCAGACTTACGATTGGCAGTGAAGTCAGAGGCAGCAAAGACAGAAGAACCAGAGTCAGGTTTGGGATTTAGCAAAGCCAATAAAATTTATTCTGTGAAAAGCTCTCAGGTGAAGTCCCATGGTCTGAACAGAGGCTGGGGGAGCCACACCCAAAGGATTGCTACTCTTATTGCAGCCCTTGTCCAAAGAGCACTTGCCACAGCATTATGGCGTCTTGTCCTGGCCAATGGGAGATGATGTTTCTGTTCAACTGGTGGTGGGAGCGCCAAATGTGGAGGGCGGGAAAGTCCGTTGGTGGTGGCTGGCCAGATGCAGAAGGCTGGAAAGTTTCCACCATGTTTCTCTTCCCTTCCCCCAGGACCTAAAGAAATGTATAGGATAATTAACAACTACTATAGCACTAAAGTTACATTGCTAATTTAAGAATAGTATATAAGTATTTCATGTATAAAACTTGATGGGCTGATAAAAGCATCACATTTATAATCTTAAATTTGTTCAACCAGTGTGGGAGGCTGCGCACCAGCGAGTCTGCCGAGGTTTCTCAGAGAGCAAACAATTGCCATGATTGGCCACTAGAATCCCTCAGATTTGTATATCCGGCACCTCATGATTGGTCCAAAAGCAACCAATCATAACCCACCGTTTACAACCAATCACGGCCCACAACCAATCATAACCACCCTTTACGATCCACCAACGTGTATATAACCACCATGCCTGGCCCACGATAGCCAGACGACCAGGAAGACAATGAAGACGACACAGAAGACCAGGAAGACGACGACCCTGGAGAGCCTGAGAAGCTGAAACACCGCACAGTCTCCAGACGACCCTGAAGAGTTGTAACACTACATCGTCTCCAGACGACCCTGAAGAGCTGTGACACCGCGTCGTCTCCGTGCTGCTCACAACAGACAACGCGACCCTAAAGAGTTGTAACACTGCGTTGTCTCCGTGCTGTACCGTGCTGCCCACAATAAACAGACGATACTGTGTCGTCTCCGTGCTGTGACACTGCGCCGCTTGTTCCAGCTCTCACTCCTTCCCTCAGGAAACCTGTTCGACTGTCCCCCTGGGTCGGGACACGTAGCACCCGAACCGGGTTGGGACAAACCAGTTTTTGTTTGAAATGAAATAACAAACTCAGATAAATATTGCATCTCTTTGTCCCTGCTCTCTCACCCAACTCCTCACTGTTTTATTTATAAAACACTACAGCAAACATGAGAAGCTGTTACAGTTTTCAAGACTATCCATTGTAATTTTCACAGACCAGATAAAAAATTAATCTCTTTTGAGGACTTCTTGTTAGATTTATTTAGAGGAGGATACTCTTGAAATACTAGGACTATACAGAGTCTAGGGCTCACGACACTGATTCAGAAACTTCATAGCTTCTTCAAAGCAGAGTTCACTTCCTAACTCTATAATGGAGAATGTCCATGGCAGTTGTCTGTCAGAGAGATTTGGAAAGGAATTTGGGGGATATCTTTTGGGAAAACAGATTACTCAGAAGGTACCCCCCATCACACCATAGAGAAAATACTATGTCTGCCCTATGAAATCAGATCCATGGGGAAGGAGAGTATGGGGAGACCAAGGGAAACTCAGTGATGGGACCCCTAATTCTCACAACAGAGTGCTTGTAATGTTCTGCCAGAGATGATGAAAATGAAAGACAATGTTTGATTCACCCTTGTATGGTAGGATCTAAAAAAAAAAAAATGCAATCATTTCACGGTGTAAAAATGTGTTATATCTGGCATCAGTATAACAGAGAGGTTTTGAAACAGGTACCCTTGAGTCATCTTGAGGGGAAGACAGATCTCTCTGAATGTATAACAGAGAGATATGGCTCTGCCTAGCTCTTGAGAATAGAATAATGTTTTTATAATATTTATACATACTAGTTTGGGACTAGGGTAGGGTGGGAGGAGGGGACCAACTGTATTTAATCATTCTATTGATAATTGTTACACTTTAAGATACATGATACATAAAACTAATTTTTAATTAAATTTAAGTATGTGAATCTGAAGCAAGAGTTGTATTTGGGTGCACAAAAACTGGCAGATGGGAGGGCTGATATTCTTGGCAAGGAATGGGCAAAAAGGCAGGGGTGGGAATTGGTGTGATGAATGTAGAGACTTGGCATGAAGCTATCTGGAGAGACTACAGAATGTTATGTTGGAACAAAAGGGCAAGTTCTTCAGTGTATTTCTTGGAGTTAAGCTCAAAAGGATGATCTCAAAGAGGCAGAGAGTTAGGAATGGATAGCCCCAGGGAACTCCACAGGGAAGTCAAATTCAAACCTAAGCAAGTCTGAGTTCAAGCTAGGGTGCTGGTATAGAAATGGAGAGAGAGAGACACACACATGCACCTGAGGGCATTTCAGAGAATAAATGATGTGGTTTTGTGACAAACTGGCCACAGGAATTGAATGAAAAGACTAAAGTGAAAAGTACCCTCAAATTTTCTCAATTTGGAGACCAGAAAGGTTTGGTGCCCTTGAGTGAAATGGTACTCTTGGAAGAGAAGTCCATTTGAAAGAAAATGAAGACAAAGAATAAGACTGTACTTTGGTCTCATTGAATTTGTTGTGATGAGTATACAAGTGAAGAATATTAAAAGGCCTTAAAATGGTTGCGTTCTTTGAAGGTGAGAGGTCAGGATAGAAGTGGTAGCTCTAAAAGTCATCAACATTAAATCCATATAGATAACAGAGGATGAAATCTCAGAGTGAAAATAAAGACGAGTTCTGATGGTGAGAATTGGGAATTGGTGCTACATGAGTTTTTTATGTAGTTATTTTTGGCAGCCAGTTCTACATTTCGTTCAATTGATGATAACAGTAAGATTGGGGAAACATATTTCCTGTTTTTCTATAGGTTTTCCATTATTTCTCTAGTCAAATTTATCCATTACCATCAAGAGGCTATATTTGTTTTAGTGATGAACTTTCCTCTAGCAAACATTAAAAAAGTCTTCTGTCTAGCTGCAGATTTTTTTAAGTGACACAAACACAGCCCATTTTCCTCCTTAATTTTCAATTCTGAGCTTTCTGACGATGAACTGCACCGTGGTAGGAGAAAAAGGAGGAAGGCGGTGGGTAGAGACAGATCTTTTTATAAAGATCAGCAATTCTCCGTGCTTTTATCCCAGGCAAAGATTACATTTAACACCCAGGGGTCTCTGCTGCCTCAGATCCTTTTCAGAACGAGTGGCTGTGGCACTGCAGATAGTTTGGGGTGTCCTTTCATATTTTGTCAGTATTAAATATACCCCAGTGAGCCATAAATCAGTGATTTATCTACGAATAAATCATCTCTCTAATAAGGAACCACTTCTTTTAAATTGGACAGTACATTATATTAAACAGACTGACTTTCTCAAAATAGAATATGTCAGCCATCCATTTTTAATGAATATAAGTAAAAATTCCTCTTTCTTCAGGAGAAAGCTGTTTCTCTTCAATAGGGCAAAACAGGGGATATGCTGAGTTTTATGGTTATCGTCTACACTTTATTTATTCTTTCAGTGACAGGGAGAGTTAAGATTTCTTTTAGATTTTTCAGTGTTAAGATTGCATTTTAGAGCAGGGTAAAGAAAAAAAAAGGAGGGTAAAGAAAAAAAAAAAAGCCCCCACTCAGGACCTAAGCCTGGTGGAAACTCAGCAGGACATGGCCCCGGTGTGGACTGATTTCCCTCACGCCCATCTTAGAAATTCCCACCGCACCGTGTTCAGTAACATCTTGGAGCTGCGATCGCCTCATTTGCCTTGGTATTCCTGGCGCTTAGCACAGTATCTGAAACACCTGCTAGGTGCTCAGGAACTACCTACTAAATCAATCGAAACGGTGCTATAATGATGTATTTACTTCTTAAGCATTCAGATCGCATCTTTGTCTATTCTGATGGATCAAAGATGCGATCTCTCCCTTCACCACTATTAGGCTAGAAGCAGAGCTAGGAAAGGAAATGGATTTAAAACACAAAAATGCATCTACTGTTTCATTCATAGCACAGGATGTTTTAGAAGCATTTGTATCTCAAACAGAAGACAGAGCTATGTTGTTTAGATTTGTTTTAATTAATGGGTTAATAGATTTCAATGGTAGTCAATGAACAGAAGGATGTGGGTGTGGGCAGAAAGGAATCTGATTTCTTTAAAAGGTTGTAATCTGTTTGAGAGACCTGGCTATCCGTAAAAATGAATAGATGCATGAACTGTATACAGATGTAAGATATGAACAACAACTGAAGATAGATGTAAGGACAATGGAAACATCTGTTTTTGGCAATATAATGAGCTTAAATATTCTGAAAATCCCTCCAGTGCAAAAGAACTGAAAATACTGCATGAAACATTTAAATATAAGTTTAATCTACAGTTAAGTTGGCAAAAATAGAAGGAAAATACTTAAGGCCAGAAAATAAGAAAGCAATACTTTAGAAAGCAAGACTCTAGGAAGGTAAATGAGCAACAAGCCTGTGGCTGACCTGGACTATTTACCTAACCCAGGAAACTCAGAGCTTCAGTTTTTAAGGGTTGATGGTGAGAACAGAGACATAGCATAAGGTTAGTACTGGTTAGGTCAGATCAGAGATTCCTGCCTAATCCCATGTTTTTCAAAGAATGGCACTCAAGGAAAAGCCTGGGAGAGAAGGAAAGAGGAATTAATTAATTAATTTACTATGCAACAAAGTCATTTATCAGGTATGGGGTATCCAAATTATTACCTCCAAAAATAATTTGAGGAATTAATTAATTAATTTACCATGCAACAAAGTCATTTATCAGGCATGGGGTATCCAATTATTTCCTCCAGAAACAATTTTCTCTCCATACACTGGGGGGAAAAACGTGTTATTTAACATACTAGAACTTGTAAATTTGATCATTACCTAGAGAAGGGAAAATTGTCCCCAAAACATGTTTAACCAGGAGACCAATTCATCTGCCGACCTTCTAGAACAACATGGGGATGAATGTGATAAACACCTTGACTTCATCTGAACCTTCATTCCCCACCATCTGATAACTGTTCTTCAGATCCAGAGCAGCAGCACATTTCTTGCCAACAATTATTAAATGACCATGGGACCAGCAGTTGGTGTTGGACTCCCACGTAGTCGACCGCGGTTCGAGTCCCGGACCTGGTGGCTTAAACTCACGCCGGGCGCGTGTGCGTGCGTGCCCAAGATCCCGAGAGGAGAATGGAGGAGAAGGGATTGCGACATGACCATCCCCCCGGGGGGTGATTTCTCGCTTTCTGTCTCTCTGTCTCTCTCTGTCTGTCTGGCGAGCGCACATGCCCTATAGCGAGAACCTCTCAAAAAAAAAAAAAAAAAAGAATTGATAAATTGAAAGATATAATGAAAAACATCCAAAATGTAGTGTAGAGGAGCAAAGAGATGAAGTTAAAAACATCAAATTAGAGTTCCCAAAAGGGAGAACTGAACTAACAGGGAAAAAAACAATATTTAAAGAGCTAATATATGAGAATCTCTGCTTTGATGAAATACAGGAATTATGATATTGAAAATAAATAAAAACAAACTTATGTTTAGACACATTGCCATAAACTTAGGGAATACGTAAGAAGAGAAAATTTATTTATGCAGTGAGAGAGAAAAGACCACTTATAAAGAAGTGATAATTAAGGCTTGAATGGGGATAAGATAAGTGAAATGCCTAAGATATGAAATTTAAGGGGACAGTTCAACAGTAACAGGGATACAAAACACACATGGAAGAGGAGTGGCTTTCTCCTTTAAGAACAGAATATTATTCCATCTTAAGTTAAAAAAAATACTTCTAGAAACTGAGTGCCAAAGAGCTATAAACTCTTGTTTCTAGTAGCTTTTGCCAAGTTGTCTTTAAGGAAAAGAGGCAAAACTCTCTAGAAAAGTGTCTTATTTTTGTAGTTGTGGGAATGAGAAGAGACATGTGGCAACCGCTATTAAAGAAGTTAAAAGGTTTATAGGTCCAAAGTTGATATAAAATTTGTTGGGTGTCTCAGAGTCAAAAAAATTTGAGTAAGCTACACACACACACACACACACACACATACACACACACACACAGAGCATAAGTAAAATATTAATATATCTTACTCCAATTCAGAGGTAAAATGGGGCTCTTGACACATATGCTGCCATGTTCAAATCTCTGTACATGTCAGAGTCGACCAATTAGCTATAGCACTGTGTTTCTCAGCTCAGGCCTACTCTCAAGAGCTCTTTCATACAAGCATCTTGACGGTAGTTACTAATGGATTCCAGTTCACTGATGTAACTCTAGTTTCTAGGACAGTTCCTGGAACTTCTTTGTGCTCAGAAAATTCAGTCATGCACCACATAATGGCATGTCAATGATGGACCACATTAACGATGGTGGTCCCATAAAATTAAAATGGAGTTGAAAAATCCCTATCACCTAGTGACATTATAGCCACCATAACATCATAGCAAGTCATATTATTCATGTGTTTGGATGATGCTGGTATAAACAAACCTTCTTCACTGCCAGTGTTATAGAACTATAACACATACAATTATGCACAGCACATACTTGATAATAAGAAATGATTTTGTTACTGGTTTATGTATTTACTACACTATACTTTTGTTATTCTAATCTTTTTATTGCTAAAGGGCATATGTGCTGGGGGGAGGGGTAAAGCACCCCCAATGGTGAATAATCATGTAAAAATCCTTTTTCTTCCATTCTTCCTTCCTGTCAGGATTTTGAGGATGCACACACATATTCCTGGCATGTTTTTCGAGTCACCCAGGTCCAGGGTTCAAACCACAGTTGACCATGTAGTATCTGGAAACCACAGCTGACCATATAGTATCTGGCTTCCAATGAATGCACAACTCTTAACTGCTGTACTACCAGGTTTGCCCACTATTAGTTTAGAGTATACTCCTTCCACTTATAAAAGGAGTTTACTGTAAAACAGTATACCACATTACGACAGCAGCAGCCTCATACATGTTGTGTTTAGCACATCATCTCTTGATCGAACAATTTTCTCTTGTGTTTGACTTAATCTCATGTTGTTTTGTTTAGCGTGGCCCCTAAGTAATAGGTTATAATATTTACCTGAGGTGTGTAGTAGGATATACCATCTAGGTTTGTATAAGTACACCTGATGTTTGGATAATGACAAAATTGCTGAACGACACATTTTTTCAAGAGAGTGCTATACCAGGAAAACTAAAGAGAGACAGATAGAAATACAAGAGTTGAAAACCACCAAGGGGACCAGCAATTAGCGTAATGGCTATGTTGCTGGACTCCCATGTAGTCGACAGCGGTTTGCATCCTGGACCCGGTGGCTTAAAACTCATGCCGGGCACGTGTGCGTGCGTGCCCAAGATCTCGAGAGGAGAATGGAGGAGAAGGGATTGCGGCGTGGCCATACCCCCTGGGGGGTGATTTCTCGCTTTCTATCTCTCTGTCTCTCTGTCTTTCTGGCGAGCGCATGTGCCCTATAGCAAAAACCTCTCAAAAAAACGAAAAAAAAAAAGGAATTGAAAACCACCAAGAAGATGGATAACATAATGGTAGGGACAAGTCCAGAAATGTTGATAATAACATTGAATGTTAATGGATTAAATTCTCCAACCAAAGAGACACAGACTGGCTGAATGGATTAAAAAGCAGAAACTGTCTATCTGTTGCCTACAGGAAACACACTTCATGGATAAAGACATACACAGACTAAAAGTGAAGGGCTGGAAAAAGGTATTCCATGCAAATGGAAACCAAAAAAGGGCTGGAGTTGCAATTTCAGACAAAATAGGCTTTAAGAAAAAACTAAGAAGAGACCAAGAAAGGCATTATATAGTAGTAAAAGGGCTAATTGATCAAGAAGATATAATGCTTATAAATATCTATGGACCCAACACAGGGTCACCCAAATATGTGAAGGAAAGATTGCTAGATCTAAAAGGAGAGATAGACTGCAACACACAAATTGTCGGGGAAATTATAAGGGACACAATGTCAAATACGAAATAGTGCTTAGTTCTCAATGGATAGAAATTTGTGTCAATGGTTGTTCCAAAATTATACGAGATTCTTTTTTTTTGGGGGGGAGAGATTTTCGCTATAGGGCGCGTGCGTTCGCCAGACAGAAAGAGACATAGAGACAGAAAGCGAGAAATCACCCCCCGGGGGGATGGTCACGCCGCAATCCCTTCTCCTTCATTCTCCTCTTGGGATCTTGGGCATGCACGCACACGCGCCCGGCGTGAGTTTTAAGCCACTGGGTCCAGGACACAAACCGCGGTCAACTACGTGGGAGTCCAGCGACATAGCCATTACGCTAACTGCTGGTTCCCTGTATGAGATTCTTGAATATCTGTTATGTAATAGTATGTTATTAGTCATACTCGAAATGCTATATAAGTCCAACATAGTTTGTCACAGAAATGATCAAATTTGTCAATTTGGGGTTACGGTAATATCATATCTCAAACCATGACCATTTTAAGTCTCATTGTCCATAGTTAATTGCTCTATTCTGATGCTCTTTCTAAAACATTTTGGAAAAGGCTACAATCCAAAATTGCCTCTTTTAAGGAAATTAATGAAAAAGACTCTGATAAGCACCCTTGAATATAGATTTTTGATAAATTTGAGATAATATTTCTGAACTTCCAGGATTTAAATGGAAAGATCAGACCACAGTAACACTACAAATTCAACAGAAAAGAGACTAATTATGAGACTGAACTGGTGAAATAGAATTGTATGACTTTTGGCTAAACACTACTGATTTTCTTCTATGCTTTGTTTTCCATATTTAAGGGGTTTTGTTTCCATTTGAGCTGTTGACAGCCTCAGCAATTGGTACAAATATACATATAAATATATTTTTGTTTTGAAAATAGAACTGAAACATAAACTTTCCTCTCTTCCTGTCCCCTGTAAAACTGGAAAGTATTTGTGAGTATTATTATTTTGTGGCAGTATGGTTATTTGCGTAAGTTCAATAATACTTGTGGCCTTGCATCAAAAATATAATAATAATGAATAATGGTAATTGGAAAGGTAACCTTTTTGTTCAACCCACCTCCTCAAAATATGTAAGTTCTGAGAAATTAAGGCCTCTGGGCTGAGAATATGATGTCCTACTGAACAAAGCTGGGCAGAAAGGAATGGCATTGTGTGCGTGTGATCTTGGCTCATAAAATTGAAAACTTAACTTTGACTGGTCCTTCTTCCTAACTCTAATTTGTATACCAGTTTCTCCTCTGAGCACAAAACTGCAGGGGCCAGCAGATGGATGGGAACTAGTAGATGGGAACCAGGCTCAGGTTCTAACAGGCCAGTTGGAGAGCACAAGGTAGGACTTCTCTAGGCGTTTTAAGAACCTAAGAACTAATGGTGGGGAAGTTATGGGTGTGAAAATCAGAAAAGACCATTGGCCCTTATAAATCTTTGTATTCTGTCCAGGAGATGCAGCATTGACTAACATGAGTATTCCTAGAAGGATGCCCATCTCCATGGCCAAGGTGTTGATCTCTAGCTTTTGCAGCTGAGTTGATCAGAAAGAAGAAAGTCTCCATCTACATATTTCAACCAAAGTCTTGCCACTTGTAAATAATATACCACCAGTTCATTAGTCTTGAGATCAACAGCTGGATTTGGCTGCTAAAGAATAGACAAAGAAAAATAATAATACATTTACGCAGACCCAATAGATAGAGGTATAAAAACGTCAGAAATCTAAAGAAGGAATTCATGGTGAATAGAACTTCCAGATAAGATAGATGATACATGCACAAAAGTATACAGCAATTAAAGAAATTTCCTTTCAGCAGTGAAATGAGTTTCTAGAATTAAGACTTGAATTAAAACTAGTAAGATGAGGACCAGCAGGTGGCATGGTGGTTAAGGCACTGGACACTCCCACATGGCTGACCATGGTTCAAGTTCTGGACCTGGTAGCTTGCTTTCTCACTTTCCCTTTCTCTCTGTGTGTGTCTCTCTCTGGTCGAATTAAAATAAATGAATGAATGAATTAATTAATAAATAATCCTGGGGACCAACAGTTAGCGTAATGGCTATGTCGCTGGACTCCCATGTAGTCAACTGCAGTTTGAGTCCTGGACCTGCTGGCTTAAAACTCATGCCAGGCACATGTGCATGCGTGCCCAAGATCCCGAGAGGAGAATGGAGGACAAGGGATTGCAGTATGGCCATCCCCCCTCGGGGGTGATTTCTCGCTCTCTGTCTCTCTGTCAGATGAGTGCACGCACCCTATAGCAAAAAAAAAAAAAAACAAAAAAAAAAAACCTCTCCAAAGGGGGGAAAATAATCCTGAAAAAAAAAACTAGTAAGACATATTGAGTACATGTATGAACACTACTGAGACTCAAATTAGTGGTCTAGAAGGTGAGTAGAAGGACTATCTCACACAGAGAAAAAATACAAAGAAGGAAAAGTAAAGACTTAGAGCACAGAATAAGAAGCTCTAACATAAAGTGAGTTTCAGAATGAGGGGGGAAAAGCATATGGAGAAGCAACAATTAAATAATAAGAGGGAAAATCCTGAACTGAAGACAGACTGTAATCCACAGACAGAATAAAAAATTCAATTTTAGACAAGATTAATTTAAAAAAAGGATACTCTTGGGTACATTCTAGAAAATGTCTTGAACTTCAAGAATAATTAGAAAATCTTACAAATTTTCAAACAGCAAATTTATTTTTAAAAGATTTATTTATTTTTAATTTTATTTATTATCAGCATTCTTCAATTTTTAGCAGAGAGAGACAGAGAGAAAGAAAGGAGAATGAGAAAGCAGGCTGCCAGATCTAGGACTTGAACTGTGGTCAGTCATGTGGAAGTCCAGCATCTCAACCAGCACGCCTCCTGTCTCCCTGAAACAGCAAATTTCTTAAAATAGAAAAAGAGTCAGGGTGGATCAGACTGGAGTACAGAGATAGTTATATAATAACTGTAGATCATGAAAGAAGATGATTGCAATCCAGAATTGTATCCCTAGCTAAGATATCACTTACTTATTAGGGTGAAAAAAAATATTTGTTTAAATACAAGAATTCAGTGTATACATGGCCCACAAATCTATGAGAAGAAAATATTTGAGGGAAAATTCCAGGATAATAAGAGAGCAGAGCAAAAACCTACAGAAAGGGAAAATAAAGGGAAATTGGAGCAATGACCAATGAATCATTCCATTTGTATACCTTAATTTAAATGGGAAATTGAGTGACTGGTAATGTTTCTGATGTAACTAACAAATAAGGATTTTCAAAATAAAAGAAACATACTTTAAGATAAAATATAATTAAAATCTAGAATTAAAAGTATTAAACTATCTCAGTAAAACCTATAAATAGGGGCTGAAATTTGAATGTAGTAGCCCTCATTTGACCTCAACTGGTAGGGAGAGGTAAAGAAGTAAAATTTATTCTAAGGGTCTCGTCATACTGGAGTGAAGGAGGGAAATGATAGAAATTAGCACATCAGTAGTAGAAAGAGTTGGTCCCTAGAACAGTAAAGAGAAATATGTATTTGATATGAGTGTCAAGAAAGTGCAGTAAAAGTGTAGGATAGAATTTTCAAATTAGGGACCAGCAGCTGGTGTAATGGCTATGTCTCTGGACTCCCATGTAGTCAACCGCAGTTCGAGTTCCAGACCTGGTTGCTTAAACTCATGCCAGGCGTGTGTGCATGAGTGCCCAAGATCCCGAGAGGAGAATGGAGAAGGGATTGTAGTGTGGCCATCACCCCGGGGGGTGATTTCTCACTTTCTATCTCTCTGTTTCTCTCTGTCTTTCTGGCAAGCACATGCATCCTATAGCAAAAATCTCTCTCTCTCAAAAAAAAAATGAATTTTCATGTTAATAGAGTTTAAAAAAGAGTAATGATCAAGTGAGAATTAATATTTGGATTACATAGATAACTTTCCCTGTTGAGGGACCCCTGGGTTGTTTCCAGTTTTCATTTCAGAGATATGTGTATGTGTGCATGTGTATTTGTGTGTGTACATACACACATATACGTATATACAAGGGGACTTCAAAAAGTTCGTGGAAAAATGTAATTAAAATGTGAGTTTATTTTGGTGCAAAGTTTTTTGACGCCCAGGCATTTTTTTGGTAACATATATTTTCTATGAATTGTAAAGGAAAAGTTATTTTTTTTATTCCTAATTTTCAGAGGGTATGTGTGATTGCCAGAGAAAGGAGAGACAAAAAAGAGAAAGAAGAAATCACCTCCCAATGAGGCATGGTCATACCACAATCCCTCCTCTTCCAATTCTCTCTCCTCTCAGGATTTGGGGCAGGCCATGCACATTCATCTGACATGTTTTAAAGCTGCTAAGGCCAGGATCTGAACTGTGGTCAGCCATGCAGATTCTGGCTCCCTTAACTACTAGGCTAAGGGCCAGGTTGACCACTTATTATCTTTTTTTAAATTTGAAAAATGTAAAACCTTTAACTCTAATTTAGCACCAGAGGATTGATTTCAGCATTCCCAATTTGTTTATAACTTCTTTCTCCAACAGTGAGAAATCTGTCTAAATTATTGCACACTTGTAACAAATAAGTAAATATATTGCATAATTCTACAATGTAAAATAAAATTAACAGAGTTGTAACAGTAATTTACATGCATAATACATGTAAAATCGCTTCGGAATTGGTCATCCATATTCCCAGGAGAGAAAAATTCAGCAAGTAGGCTGCATAGTTTGTGTATATTTATTTTGTCTTGAGTATTAGCAACATTCAGTGAAAACACCTATTGCAAAGTTATGTAGGTCAGTTTCCTTTTTGTCTCATCTCATATGTGTGGCTAATCATTGATTTGTAATATGGTTAGATTTGTTTGTCACAGTCTGCCTTTCTTGAGTTTCCCTGAAATCTTGGCTCATTTTTAAACCTCATGTATAGTGGGATTCACCCTGTGATGTGCAGTTCTTCTGGATCTGGCAAGTGCATAAAGCCATCTATCCACAACCATGCTAAACAATTCCGTTGGCTCGATACTTTCTTTGTGCTATTCCTTTGGAGGTAACTGCATTCATCATTTATGATCTCTATTAATAATTGACCTCTTTTTTGTCTCTGCAATTTTGCCTTTTCAAGAACATCAGATAACTGGAATAATTTAACCTGTAGTCTTTTGGGTCTCACATCTTTGACTTAATGAAATGTTAGATGAATCAACTGTTTACTCCTTTTTATGGCCACATAGTATTCTCTAGTATGGATGTATCACCATGTGTTTATCCATTTATTTGTTGAAGGACAATTGGGTTGCTTTTAGATTTAGGCAATTATGAATGAAGCTACTATAAACATTTGCATAAGGATTTTATATGAACATAAGTTTTCATTTCACTGAGTAAATATGTAGGATTATGATTGCTGGAATACATGGTAAGCATATGTTTAGCATAATGAGAAACAACCAAACTCTTCCACAGTCCATTTTTTATATCAGCAATGTATGAGTGCTTTAGTTGTTTTGCATCTTGGGCAACAATTCATATTGTTAGTCTTTTTTTTTTTTGTTTTTTTTGTTTTTACCTATCCCATTAGATGTATAATAGTATTTCATTGTGATTTTTATTTGCATTTCCCTGAGGGTTAATAATGTTGAACATTCTTCTGTGTGCTTATCTGCTATCCACATATCTTCTCTAGTAATTTTCTTGAACTGTTTTGCCCAGTTTTGGATTGAGTTGTTGATTTGCTTACTTTTGAATTTTCAGGGTGCTTTTTATAGTCTGCATACTAGTCCTTTGCAAGATATGTAATTTGAAAATATTTTCTCCCAGTGTGTAGTTTGTCCTTTCAGGTGCTTAACATTGGTTTGTTGGTTTGTTTTCAGGTTTATTTATTTATTTCTTCCATGAGTTGGAAGGAGAGAGAAAAAGAAAGAGAAAGAGAGAGAGAGAGAGAGAGAGAGAAGAAAGATGAGAAAGAGAAAGAGAAAGAGAAAGAGAAAGAGAAAGAGAGAGAGAGGGAGAGGGAGAGGGAGAGGGAGAGGGAGAGGGAGAGGGAGAGGGAGAGGGAGAGGGAGAGAGAGAGAGAGAGAGAGAGAGAGAGAGAGAGAGAGAGAAAGAGAAAGAGAAAGAGAAAGAGAAAGAGAAAGAGAAAGAGAAAGAGAAAGAGAAAGAGAAAGAGAGAGAACCAGGTACCCCCAGCAGGTGCTTATGTCATGACCCACCTTCAGCCTTAGCCAGCCAAGAGCATGGGTATATGCACCCAGTGTGTACAAGGAGACCTCAGCACATGAACCCAGGACCCTCCCATACAGATTTAGCTGTGTGAATTACTGCTGTGCCCCGTGCCTGGCCTTAATATATTCTTTTGATAGTTAATTTTTTAAAAAAAATTTATGGATCATGCTTTTGCTGTTAAATCAAAAACTCTTTGCCAACCAAGATCATACTGATTTTAGTCTACAATGTCTCCTAGAAGTTTATAATGTTTCACCTTTTGCACTTAGGTCTAGAGCCATTGAGTTAACTTTGGGTAAGGTTTATAAGATTTAGGTAAAGGCCCATCATTTTGCATGTAGAATCCAAATGTTTGGCACTCTGGTGAAAATGTTATTCTTTCTCCATTAAACTGCCTTTGTATGGTCAAAAAATCAATTGACTAGGACTAGCAGATGGCATGGCAGTTATGTCACTGGACTCCCACGTGGTCGACTATGGTTCAAATCGTGGACCCGGTGATTTGAAAATCATGCCAGGTACATGTGTGTGCATGTCCAAGATCCTGGGAGAAGGATGATGGAGAAGGGACTGCAGAATGGTCATATGACTTTTGAGGGTGATTTCTCACTTTCCCTCTCGCTGTGTCTGTCCCCCACCCCCCAAGACAAAAATCTCTAAACAAAAACAATAGACTGTTTTGTATAGGCTGATTTTGGAGTCTCTCTTCAATTTCATTAATTTACTTGGGGTCCTTTCACTAATCTCATATTGTTTTGATGACTATCATGCTACAGTAAGCCTGAAAGTTAGTATGAGTCCTCCAACTTGTTCTTTCTCAAAATTATTTTGATTATTGGGACCAGCAGTTAGCATAATGGCTATGTCGCTGGACTCCCACGTAGTTGACCGCGGTTCGCGTCCCAGACCCGGTGGCTTAAAACTCACGCCAGGCATGTGTGCGTGCGTGCCCAAGATCCCGAGAGGAGAATGGAGGAGAAGGGATTGCAGTGTGGCCATCCCCCTGGGGGGTGATTTCTCGCTTTCTATCTCTCTGTCTGTCTGGCGAGCGCACGCGCCGTATAGCAAAAAACCTCTCCAAAAAAAAAAATTATTTTTATTATTAAATTCCATTATTTTTGTACGTACATTTTAGAATCACCTTGGGAATATTCACATAAAAACCTGCTGGATTTTGATTGGGATTGCATGGAAACTATGGGCCAAATTAGGAGAAATGAACATTTTCACAATATTGAATCTTTTGATTCATAAACATATATGTCTTTCTCTGTTTGTTTGAATCTTTTTTGACTCCACTCATGAATATTTTCTGGTTTTTAGCATAGAAGTCTAACATGTAATTTCTTACATTAAGACATAAATGTCTTACTTGGTGCTATTAAAGCAATAATTTTTATTTTAAATTTCAGTTATGGACTGTGAACATATAGAAATACAATTGAGGTTTTTTTTTGTTTCTTTTCTTTTTTTTTGAGAGGTTTTTGCTATAGGGCCCATGTGCTCGCCAGAAAGACAGAGATAGAGATACAGAAAGTGAGAAATCACCCCCAGGGAGGATGGACACACTACAATCCCTTCCCCTCCATTATCCTCTTGGGATCCTGGGCACGCACACACAGGCGCCTGGTGTGAGTTTAAGCGATTAGGTCTGGGACTCAAACCATGGTCGACCACATGGGAGTTCAGCAACACAGCTATTACGCTAACTGCTGGTCCCGGTTTTTAAAAAATTATTTTATTTTAACTTTATTTATTTATTTTAATTTGACCAGAGAGGGACAGAGCGAGAGAGAGAGGGAAAGTGAGAAAGCAAGCTGCCAGATCTGGGACTCAAACCACAGTTGGCCTTGGGGGAGTCCAGTGCCCTTAATCACCACCCCACCTGCTGGGCCCCAATTAAATATTTTTATTCACCTGTATTCTGAAAAGTTCAGTTTTAAAAGTTTTTTTCTTCTTTTATGATTGTTTAGAATTTTCTACATTAAGAAATCTTTTGCCTCCTTCGTGATGTTGAAAGGGAAACAGGTTTCACATCACAATCCCTCCGGCTTTTCCAGCCATCCAAGAGCATGGGTATATCCTGCAAACCCAATAGAAATATTGTTTTTAATCATTAAGTATGATATTAGCGTAAGGTTTATGTAAGTGTCTCTTGTCAGGTTATAAATAAAATTAAAGGATAAAAGTAAAAATTCAAGCATCTCATCTAAATTTAATTAGTCTTTATTCTAAATGAATGTTGAAGATTGTTCAATGCTCTTTTTGCATCTATTCAGATAATCATATATTTTTCCCTTAAGTCTGTTAATGTGGTGAACCAGCCTTGTATTCCAGAGATAAACCCCAGTTGGTTGTGATGTGTTATTCATTTGATGTGCTGCAATATATAATTTGTTAATTTTTAATGACTTTTATATCTATGTTATCGAAGGACCAAGGTCTTCAATTTTCTTTCCTTGTAATGTCTTTGTTTGGTTTTGGAATTAGAGTAGAACTGACTTCATAAAATGAATTAGAAAGCATTCCCTTTTTTCTACTTTATGAATGACATTGGATAGAAAAAATATTACTTCACCCTGAAATTTTGATAGAATTTTGTGAAATTTGGTGATATTATCTGGCCCTAAAACTTTTTTGTTTGTTATTTTTGGAAGGACTTTTTAGCAGGCACAGAATCTTTTCAGTTATCTTCTTTCTTTCTTTTTTTTTTTTCTTTTGAGAGGATTTTGCCTTAGGGTGTGTGCAGTCTCTGGAGTGAGATAAAGACAGTGAGAAGAAAAGTGAAAAATAACCCTCTAGGGGGATGGCTACACCACATCCCTTCTCCTTCATTATCTCTCAGGATCTTGGGCACACACACACATGCCCAACATAATTTTAAGCCACGGGATCCAGGACTTGAACCACAGTCGGCCATGTGGGAATCCAGTGACATAACCACTATGCCATTTGCTGGTCCCTCAGTTACCTTTATTTTTTCTAATTGCATTTTGTTTTGTTTATTTATTTTTGGAGAGGTTTTTGCTATAGGGTGCGTACACTCACCAGATAGAGACAGAGAGACAGAAAGCAAAAAATCACACACACACACCCCCAGGGGGAATGGCCATGTTGCAATCCCTTCTCCTCCATTCTCCCCTTGGGATCTTGGGCACGTAGGCACACACACCTGATGTGAGTTTAAGCCACCCGGTCCGGACTTGAACCATGGTCAACTACATGGAGTCCAGCGACATAGCCATTATGCCAACTGCTGGTCCCTCTAATTGCATTTTTTTTTTAAATGTATTTATTCATTCATTTTAATTTGGCTAGAGAGAGAGACACCAAGAGAGAGGGAAAGTGAGAAAGCAAGCCACCAGGTCCAGGACTCAAACCATGGTAGGCCATGTGGGAGTGTCCAGCGCTTTAACCACTACACCACCTGCTGGTTCCCTCTAATTGCATTTTGTTGATGTGTGTCTTCCATGAATTTGGTCAACTTCATCTTAGGTGTCAAATGCATGAAGATAGCAGTTTTTATATTCTCTTACTATTTTTTTCTTTTAAATGTCTATGGGGTCTGTGAGATATCTCCTTTTATTCTTGATGCCAATATTTTTGGCCTTCTATCTTTCTGTGTATGTATGTGGGGAGGCAAACAGGCTAGAAATTAACCAATTTTATAGATTTTTCTAAATTAACTTTTAGTTTCATTGATTTTTCTTCATTCCTTTTCTTTGTTCAAGTTAGTTCATTTCTGCTCTTTATCATTTCCTTTATTCTGGTTGTTTGGAGTTATTCTTTTTCTCTTCTCTAGTTTTTTGTCTTGTTTTATTTTTTAATTTAGTTTAATTTAATTTTTGTCAGAGGGCACATGTGCTTTTCAGAGAAAGTAGAAAGAAAGGGAGAAAACACCTCCCAATGGGGCACAATTATGCTACAATCTCTTCTCTTCCATTTTCCATTTCCCCATCCTGTCAGAATTTGGGCATACACACACCCAGTATGTGCTTCAAACTGCTGAGGCTAGGATTCAAACTACGGTCAGTCATGTGGGATCTGACTCCCTTCACCAGTACAGTACAGGGCTGGTTCATTCTTCCTCTAATTTCTAAAGGTGAAAGCTTAGATGACTGATTTGAGATTTCTTTTCTTTTCTAAGTTTTGTTTTGTTTTCCCCCAATTTGCTATAGGGTGCATGTGCTTGCCAGCAAAAGAGAGAGCGAGAACACCCAATCTCCAGAGGAGACAGCCATACCACATCCTCTGCTCTCTACCCTCCTCTCAGCACTCTGAGCACACATGCACGCATGTCCAGCTTGTCTTCCCAGCTGCCAGGTCCAGGACTCTAACAGTATAGTTAGCTCCGTGGGATCCAGTCACCTCAAGTGCCACACCACCAGCTGGCCTCTTTTCTAAGTATTTAATGTTATAAAATTTCTTTTAAGCAATACTTTTACTACATTCAATAAATTTTGTAGGTTTTAATCTCACCCTTATTTAGTTCAAAATGAATATTTTATAGCAAAATACAAACTATCAACTTGATGTAAGAATATGTAGGAAAAGTTCATTATAAAAGAAGTAACTATATATTTGCTAAGAGATCTCCCAGATAGTTTCAAAGCTAAATTCTATCTAATAATTTTAGTAATCAGATAATTACAATACTATTGAAGATATTCAAGACCACTTAGAGAGGGAGAGTGCTTTTATAAAGATTTATTTAATTTTATTATTAGTATTATTATTTAATTTGACCAGAATGAGAGAGAGAAGGAATGTGAAAAAGCAAGTCACCAGGTCTGGAACTCGAACCAGGGGAGTGTCCAGCGCCTTAATCACTATGCCACCTGCTGGTCCCCTCTATGGGTAACTTTTTAAAAGAAAAATATTTTTGCCACAGAGCACATGCAATCACATACACACACACACACAGAGAGAGAGAGAGAGAGAGAGAGAGAGAAATTCATTGGGAGGGAAACTGAGAAATCACCAGTCCGAAGGATGACATCACAATTCCTTCTTCTTCATACTAGTCCTGGGAATTTATGCACATTTGCCTATGCACCTGGCATGATTTTCAAGTTACCAGGTCTGGGACTTGAGCTGTACTAGGCCATGTGGGAGTCCATCACCTTAACCACTATGCCACCTGCTGGCCCTGAAATGGGCAACATTTTTATTTAAAAAAATTTTTTTATTAACTTTTTTTTTTTTTTTTTTTTTTTTTTGCTTTAGGACAATGTGCACTTACCAGAGAGAGAGAGAGAGAGAGAGAGAGAGCAAGCAAGAGAGAAAGTAACTTCCAGGGGTGATGGCCATACCAAAATCCCTTCTCTTTCATTCTCCTCTCATGCATTTCCACATGCCTGGCATGTTTTTCAAGCTTCTGGGTCTGGGATTTGAACCATGCAGTAAGCCATGTAGGACCCAGCCCCTTTAACTACCATGCTACCAGCTGACTTAGTATGGGTAACATTTTTATAGAATAAATGTCTGAGAACAGGCAGCTCATTATGAAATTTGATAGCGTCCAAAGAATTGCATCATATTACTTAAAAAACAATATTTTTTAAAGCAAGCAAATCTTGAAAGGTAACTAAAAGTTCGGGAATAGGTCTTGATATATGAAGAAATTTAATATATGACAACAGTGAAATTAAAACATGACAAAATGTATTCAAAAAATCAAAAGAACTGGGGGACCAGCAGTTAGCGTAATGGCTATGTCGCTGGACTCCCATGTAGTCGACCGCAGTTCGTGTCCCGGACCCGGTGGCTTAAAACTCACGCCGGGTGCGTGTGCGTGCGTGCCCAACATCCCGAGAGCAGAATGGAGGAAAAGGGATTGCGGGTGGCCATCCCCCCTGGGGGTGATTTCTCGCTTTCTGTCTCTCTGTCTCTCTCTGTCTGTCTGGCGAGCGTACGCGCCCTATAGCAAAAACCTTTCCAAAAAAAAAAAAAATCAAAAGAACTTGGGATCAGCAGTTAGCATAATGGCTATGTCGCTGGACTCACATTTAATTGACCACGGTTCAAGTTTCAGACCTGGTGACTTAAAATCACACCAGATGCATGTGCGTGCGTGCCCAAGATCCCAAGAGAAGAATGGAGGAGAAGGGATTGCGGTGTGGCCATCCCCCCAGGGGGTGATTTCTCGCTTTCTGTCTCTCTGCCTTTCTGGCTAACACACACACCCTATAGCATAAACTTTCGGAAAAAAAAAATCAAAAGAATTGATCTAAAAAGTTGAAATCTGATAAGAGGGTGGAGACTTGTGGGCACCTACATGGAGAAGACTCAGGGAGATGATGGGAGAAGGACTTGGAATGGTTCCTGAGCCAACACACACACACACACACACACACACACACCCCTAGAACTAGAATCATTTAAAAGCAAACATCAGTCAATTAATAATAGCCATTGGTCTTGGAATTGGGGTCAAGACAAATGTTGTAAGCAAGAAAATGATGCTCTAAGCCCCAAATTAAATCCAAATTAGATTTAAGCCGTTTCTTGCATTTCTTGGTTTCTTTGTCTTCAGCAGAAACACACACACGAACACACACACATACATAAGGCATACTCCAAGTGATATATAAGTCCCATCCCTGGAATTGAGGGCAGAAAATATTTTAAATGGCAAAAATATTTTTTGAAGTACTTCTTTAGGTTTTTAGATAAAATTTCATTCAAAAGAAGAAACCACAAGATAAAATATTTTGTCTCCATTCGAGGGGGGAAAAAGGCTTAAACTAGTTATCACGTTGTTACAGAATAAAATGAATGATTTCAGATTCTGTTTTTCCAATAAGACCAGTGCCATCAGTGAGAAAGACATGGAAAAAGACACGATCAGTTCCCCAGAGACTATGTCAAAGAAAATTGGTGCTCTTACATTCTGCAAGAACCATTGAATTGAGATGATTTTCAAAGAAATTCCCAAGAAAGGAAAATTATAGCATTCTGTCGTCCAGGTGATAAAGAACCTCATTCCCAGCCGAGACCCCGGCTTTGGCATCAGGTACTCAGGGAGCATAGCTCTTATCTAAAACGTATTTCACTGATCAAGTTAGGTTATGCAAGCTTTTTATCCTTCCTCTTAGTTTTTTTCATCTGTAAAATGGGAGTATGGAAAAGAACCCTTACTTGGTTTGTGTGTCGTAGCATAATTCAAATGCAAGCATAATCAGGAAAATGTTAGAATGGGCAAACACGCAAAAGCCAGAACTCAAATAGCTTAAATAAATTTGTTCCCCGCCCCCCAAAGCCATGATTATAAGCTGCTTGAGATCTCTGGGGAGGCCTGTTAACGTACAGACGATTTTAAATGGGAAGCCTTAAATCACAAAACACAGAGAAATGTCAGAGATCAGCTAGTCTAATGTGCTTGTTTTTCTAGTTGAGACAACCCAGGCTCTCAGTGGTAAAGTGAGATCAAAGGCTTCTTAGTGCCAGTTTGGGAACTAAAATGTTCTTGCCTCTCTACCTAGTGGTGTTTTCCTCACAAGTGAGAGAAAATTCACTCTGTGGGGCCCCACTTTCCTTTTTTTTTTTTTTTTTTTTTTTTTTGCTATAGGGCGCGTACACTCAACAGAAAGACAGAGACAGACAGAGAGACAGAAAGCGAGAAATCACCCCCAGGGGGGATGGCCACGCTGCAGTCCCTTCTCCTCCATTCTCCTCTTAGGATCTTGGGCACGCACGCACACGCGCCCGGCATTACTTTAAGCCACCGGGTCCGGGACTCAAACCGCAGTTGACTACATGGGAGTTCAGCGACGTAGCCATTGCTACTGGTCCCACTGGGGCCCCACGTTCAAGATGCCAGCTTCTAAAAGACTTCTGGTCTCCTGCTCACCTCCCCAACTGCTGCCCTCACCCTGGCAATGACCCGTGCTGGTCCGATAGTTCTTTAAGGCCGGAAGCCTTGATGTCAGTCCCCTCTCTTTTTCCTTCCTTCTCACTCTCAGACTCCATTGGTGCCCAGGGTATATGGAACAGCATCCGGGGAGTAAGGAAAAGTCTGGCGTTCCCTGAGTAGGGGCAGGGACATGGAACTATCTCAGGGCCCTTTTTGGGACACATAGGGCCACAGCAAGGCCCAGGCCTCCAGATACCACAGGGGAAGGTGGAGCAGCCCTCCTAGTGATATGGAAAAAGTAAACACGCTAGTGCCTTCATTTTCTCGGATGTCTTGGAAAGCCAGGTTTGGATCCTGGCCAGTAATCCACTCTGCTGATGCAGCCAGTGGCAGTCTGATGCGGCAGTGGACTCTGCTCCCCATATTATCCCCAAACTCCTTCAGCACATTACGGATGTGCTCCCAAGGCTCTGACACCGTGCGGGGCTATCTGGGCTGAAGCTGCACTTTCAAACGCCTTCCAAACCTGGGTACTTCAAAGCCACCCCATTTATGACCTGCAGTATGGGTCCCTCTGTGGGCCTGAGAGATGCACGTGGCAACCCGTGTAGGTGATTCATTTTTACATTCCCAGGGTTCGCCGGTAGCTGGAACATAGCCGGCATTCAGCAAATGCCTATTGGGTGAATGGCTGGATGGTGGATATTTGGGCTGGTGGGTGGATAAACAGATCGAGCTCTGAGAAAACACTGCAGAGACTCTTTAAAGTATTATTGGGCCAGGCAGTGTGTGGGGGTTAAGGTGACTGTACCCCACATGGCATGGTTCAAATTTCAGATGTGGTGGCTTGGAAAAAACATACTGGGCACATGTGCATGCATGCTCAAAATCCCAAGAAGAGAATGGAGAAGGGATTCAGGGCCATACCCTCTGGGTGGATGCTTTCTCATTTTCCTTCTCTCTCGCTCTCTCTCTGGTGAGTACACATGCCCTATAGCAATTTTTTATTTTTATTTTTTAGGTTTTTGCCATAGGGCACATGTGTTTGTCGGAGAGGAGAGAAAGACAGAAAGAAGGAAAATGAGACCCTTTCCCCCACCAGGAGGGATGGCCATGCCACAGTTTCTTCTCTTCCATTCTCCTCTGGATTTTGGGCATGCATGCACATGCAGCAGGCATGATTTTAAAATCACTGGGTCCAGGATTCTAACTGCAGCTGGCCATGTGGGAATCCAGTTGCCTTAATCACCATGCCCCCTGCTGACCCCAGCAAAAAAAATTTTTTTTTGAGAGGTTTTTGCCATAGGGCGCGTGTGCTCGCCAGACAGAGAGAGAGAGAGAGACAGAGAGACAGAAAGCGAGAAATCACCCCCCAGGGGGGATGGCCACGCTGCAATCCCTTCTCCTCCATTCTCCTCGGGATCTTGGGCATGCACACACGTGCACCCAGCGTGAGTTTTAAGCCACCGGGTTCGGGATGCGAACCGCGGTCGACTACATGGGAGTCCAGCGACATAGCCATTACACTAACTGCTGGTCCCCCCAGCAAATTTTTTAAAAAGCATTACCTCACTCACCTCAGGTCTAATATGGTTATCTCCAGTTACAAAAACATGAATCCCAGGACTTTTGCTTTTTGTGCAAAAGTAGGATCTCCATTCTAGTGATTTAAGCTATTTTCATCTAAGATAAAGTTAGCTATACAGGAGTGTACTAAAGGTGCATTTCAAATGTGGGCGAGGTGACTGTTTCCACTGCAAAGGAACCTGCTATTTGAATAGGGAGACTCAGAAGTTCTGGCTGGTAAAATGAGCACATATATTAATTTTCTGCCTATTTACTTCAGAATATTTCTGCTTTTTTTTTTTAACAGAGCATGTAAATCTCTGCTCAGCTCTGTTCTTATATACTAACATGCTTGTATTGATTTAAAAATATTTTAGCCAAGCCTCAGAAGATTCAGTTGACCAGTTACTAAGTAGTAGAGGAAAATGAAGATGGTGCCTGCCACCACCTGCAGCTGGCCTAAGCTGCCCTGTTCCACAGCGGAGTTAGAAATCAGCACATGGTGGGGTAGGCAGGTGGCATGGTGATTAAGGATGCTGGACTCCCACGTGGCCGACCGTGGTTCAAATCCCAGACCTGGCGGCTTGCTTTCTAGCTTTCTCACTCTTGTTCTCGCTCTCTCACTCTTTCTCTGGTCAAGAGAAAGACAAATAAATAAATAAAGTTAAATTAAAAAAAAATAAAATGATCAACTTAAAAAAAAATAAATCCACACATGTGGAACCTGTAGGTGGTGGAATGGTTGCATTGCTGGACTCCCATGGAGTTGACTATGGTTTGAGTCCCAAACCCAGCAGCTTAAAACTTACACTGGGCGCATGTGCATGCATACCCAAAATCCTGAGAGGAGAATGGAGAGAAGGGATTGCAGAGTGGCCATTTCTCCTGAGGGGGTGATTTTTCACTTTCTATCTCTCTGTCTCTCTGACAAGTACATGCACCCTATAGCAAAAATATCTGTCTTAAAAAAAAAAAAAATCAGCACATGTTGCAGATGAGAAAGGAAAAGGGAACACTTTTGACATCTTTGTATTTGAGGCCCTAATGTATTTGGCTCTGGCACTGGTCTCCACTGAAGAATGAACGCTGGAGGCCAGCCCATAGTGCAGTGGCTGAGCAGTCTGAGCCTGGATCCTGTAGTGCAGACAGTGGTTCAAATCTCAGCCCTGGAGGCCTGAGAAACATGCTGGGTGCTCACTCTATGTGCCAAAGATCCTCATGGGAAAGAAGAATGGAAGAGAAAGAATTGTATCATGGCCATGCCCCCAGTAGGGGGGGGTTTCTGTGTCTCTTTATCCCTGTCTCTCAAGCAGAGACCTACGCTCACATGAAAAGATAAAATGCAAACTACTCAGGATGTCCCCGAAGAGCTTCCCAACCCTGACTTTAGGAGAGAGTTGGAAGAGAGCGAGAGAGCTGCTGCCAGAGAGGAAAATAGGGATCATTCAACCTGAGGACACACAGCCTCCTCAAGGGAGCCTCCATGAGACCATATTCCTGCTGCCGACCTCGATGCAGATGACCCTCTGATGGATGAGGAAGATGAAGATCTTGAAGAGGAGAGAGATGATGATGGTACTGCAGCTCTTTTTGTAGAACTAGAAAAAATTAAAAAAAGAAAGAGCTGAAGAACAGGCCAGGAAGGAGAAAGAACAAAAAGCTGAAGAAGAAAGAATTCAAATGAAAAACGTTTTGAGTGGAAACCTGCTACTTAATCTCACAGGCCCAGCCCAGCCACAGGCCAACTTCAAAGTTGAAAGAAGGTGGGACGATGGTGTTGTCTCCAAGAACTGTGCAAAAGCCGTAGGTGAGCAGAAGAAAGACAAAAGATTTGTAAATGATACTCTACGATCTGACGTTCATAAAAAGTTCATGGAGAATATATTAAGTAGTACAGTTTCATGTGCTTAATCAAAGACCGTAAAATGTAAAACAAAACAAAATGCTGCTGGGAGAGCTGTCCCTTTCTCTTCCACTCACTCAGTCATGGAAGAAACAAACTTAAAGGGGGATAAATGAACAAAAATGTTAGTTCAAAATGAGCTAACGAGGGACCAAGGTGACTAAAATGATGCTCTAAACTTCATCTTCTAGATTCCTGAAACACTCAGACAAGAAGCCATTTTAAATCTGAGATGTGTCTTGGTGTGTTCAGGGACCAAGGAGACTAAAGTTATGTTCTAAACCTCATCTTCTAGACTTCCGAAGTAGAGGAGAGATTTTTGTCACAGAATGACCAGGGGCCACTGCAAAGGCACAAGAAATATGAGAAACCAAGGAAATTTCTCTCCCATAGGTGAAAAGAACAGTCCTTCGCCATCCACAGACAGTACAGTGGGACTCATCGAAATGTCTGATAGAGAATTTAGAATATTGGGACCAGCAGTTAGAGTAATGGCTATGTGCTGGACTCCCATGTAGTCAACCGTGGTTCGAGTCCTGGACCCGGCTGCTTAAACTCATGCCGGTGCGTGTGCATGCGTGCCCAAGATCCCAAGAGGAAAATGGAGGAGAAGGGATTGCAGTGTGACCACCCCTCCCCCAGGGGGTGATTTCTCGCTTTCTGTCTGTCTGTCTCTCTCTGTCTTTCCGGCGAGTGCACGCACCCTATAGCAAAAACCTCTCCAAAAAAGAAAAAAAAATTCATAGTGACAAAACTAAACAAGATGCAAGAGGTAAGAGACAACAAACTCCAGAAGATGCAAGAGAAAAGAGACTACGAATTCCAGGAGGTAGGAAGTTTTTGCACGATCTGAAAGAGGAACTACATACCATAAAGAAGAATCAAACAGAGCTGTTAGAGATGAAGGCTGCAACAGAGGAAATCAAATCCTCCCTCGAAAATATTAAAAGCAGATTAGTCCATGAAGAAGATTGAATCTCAGATGTTGAAGGCAAAATCTCTGATCTAGAAAAAACAACCAAAAAAAACTGAGAAAATAACTCCAAAAAAAAATGAGAGTGTACAAGAAATACTAGATACCATTAAGCACTCAAACTTCCAGATAATCAGTATCCCCGAAGGTGAAGAAACTAATGAGGGCATTGACAATCTATTCCATGAAACCCTGGAAGAAAACTTTCCAAATCTAGAGAGACATTCAAATATCCAGACCCAAGAAATACAAAGGACCCCTAATAGAATCAACCCAAAAAGTTCTTCTTCAAAGTGCATCATAGCTAGATTGGCCAAATCCACAAAGACAAGATACTAAAATTGGCAAGAGAGAAATATCAGGTTACTTATAAAGGTTATCCCGTCAGGCTAACAGAACTCTCATCAGAAACAATGCGAACAAGGAAAGAATGGGAAAATATATTCAAAGTGTTAAGTGAAAACCATTTCAACCAACAATACTATACCTGACAAGATTATCCTTCATATGGGAATAAAGATAAAAACATTCTCAGATAAACAAAACCTGAAAAAACTTACCAACACCAGACCAGCTCTTCTAGTAGTTCTACAAGGAGTGCTTTACCAAGAAAACTAAAGACACACAACAGAAATAAGAGAAAAAAAGCAACCAAGAAAATGACCAACTTAATGCTAAGGACGAGAAATATCAATAATCACGTTGAATGTTAACTTCTAGGATTTAGGGACCAGCAGTTAGCGTAATGGCTATGTCGCTGGACCCCCATGTAGTTGACCGCGGTTCGAGTCCCGGACCAGGTGGCTTAAAACTCATGCTGGGCGTGTTTATTTGCATGCCCAAGATCCCGAAAGGAGAATGGAGAAGGGATTGTGGCATGGCCATCCCCCCTGGGGGATGATTTCTCACTTTCTGTCTCTCTGTCACTCTCTGTCTATCTGACTAGCGCACACGCCCTATAGCAAAAACCTCTCCAAAATAAAAAAAAAAAAATTCTAGGATTTAATTGGAAAGATTGAACCACAGTAACAGTGCAAATGCAACAGAATAAATATTAATTACATAAGACTGAGTTGGGGAAACAGAAATTTGTGACTTTCGAGTAAAACATTACTATCTTTTTCTTTACTATGCTTTGGTTTCCCAATTTAAGGATTTTGCTTTGTTTTGAGCTATTGATAGATTTAGCAATTTGTTAATTTTTTTTCTTCTTGTTTGTTTGTTTATTTAAGTGGAAACATACACTTTTCTCCTTTCCTGACCCCTCTGGAATTGGAAAATATTCGGGAGTTTTCTTATTTTGTGACAGAATAGTTATTTGCATAAGTTCAATAGTACCTGTTGCCTTGAATCAGAAATTGGAAATACTGCTTACTGGACAGTGCTTTTACTGGAATGTCATATCTGAAGATTAAACCAGAAAACTATGGAGCTAAGGTAAATCTCAGGTAAGTCAACGAAAGCTCTTGGAAGGATGGCCTCGCACCATAAACAGTTCTGCTTGGCAAAGAGTATTTATTAGAGAAGCTACATGAAAGAATACATACCATAAAATAACCTGGACTTTTCCAGTCCTGCGTTATAATCAGTAGAGATTGCAAAACAGCAGCCACAACCAGAGGTTTATCTTAAGGAAGACTTTGATGGAAGAAAAAGAAACTGATCTTTGCTAGCAGACGGTAGATCACAGAATACTTCGTAGGCAGGACTGAATTGAGAAGGTTTATGTGTGAATTGTGTGCTGGGTGTTTGATTTTCAACAGTATGAGTAGTTGACATGTAAATATTTTCTGAGAAGTATTTAAAACCATACTGTCTCTGTTATAGAGTCACAAACAAAATCATAACAAATACTTTGATAATTATCTTTAAATTCAGTTTCTTGAAATTTTCACTTTTTTGGGGGGGAGGGAGAGGGTTTTGCTATAGGGCGCATGTACTCGCCAGACACACAGAAAGAGACAGAGGGACAGAATGCGAGAAATCACCCCCCAGGAGGGATGGCCACACCGCAATCCCTTCTCCTCCATTCTCCTCTCAGGATCTTGGGCACGCACGCACATGCACCCGGCATGAGTTTTAAGCCACCGGGTCTGGGACGCGAACCATGGTCGACTACGTGGGAGTCCAGCGACATAGCCATTACACTAACTGCTGGTCCCAGTTTCTTGAAATTTTGAAAGTTGTTTATTAACTGTCAAGAACTATGGAGTATGAGCAGAAATTTTTTGATATGTAAAGTAAATGTGGGAAAATGTAAAAATAAATAAATGTTAAAAAAATAAGAAGAAGAATTTTTAAAAATGAACTAACAAATGTTAGTTCCTAAGGTTCTGGCCCCAGGCTGAAGTAGTAAATGAAATATTAACTTTTTTCCAACCTCCAAGCCCAGTGCCACTTCGTAGAATTAAGAACATAACGTAGTAAAGGAGATTTCCCTAGTGGGGATGAATCAGGTTGCTTCAGCCTATTGTAAGGAGGAACTGTGTAACATTTGGGGTGTACAACAAAGGAGGTTGTATTGGTCACACTTTACTAGGCTATGCTCTGGTAACAAGTTCCCTAAAATCCCATTGGCCCCACAACATCAGGTTTCCTCTACTTTGAGTTACTGGCTTTGTGTGAGTCAGCCATAACTTCTCTATTCCTGGAGAAAGGCTAAAAGAGCAGCCCATCTGCAACTTGCTTATCTAAGAACAATGGCACAGAAAGATGGGAGAATCAGACAATGGCCCCGAAAGTATGTCTCTGAGTGGCCCAGGTCTCTTCCTTTCATATATCATTGGCCGATGAAGGACCATGTGGCTAAGCTTGGTGTTACAGGTTCACTTGTGTCCCCCCAGAAAGAAATAGTGACATTTTAATGTCCAGTACTTCACAATGGGACCTTATTTGTAAATTAGTTAAGAAAAGGATGTAGTGGAGAGGGTTTAAGGGATTAAGGGCCCTTAATCCATTATGACTGGTGACGTATGAAGAGGAGAAGAAACATGGACACAGAGGGGAGAAGGTCATGCGAAGACAGAGGCAGAGACTAGAATTACACCTGGGGCTACCAGAAGCTGGACAATGTGAGGAGGCTCCTCCCCTAGAGACTCGGAGGGATCATGGTCTTGCCAATACCCTGATTTCAGGTGTCTAGACTCCCAACTAGTATGGTCTATAGAGATCTTGTTTTGCTACAGTCAAACTAATTTTGGCAATCATTATTACCTTCGAAATATTGGGTTATCAAGAAAGTCAGGACACCTTTTTGCACAGAAAAACATAGAACAATATATCATGACTTTCTTGACTACCTAATGAACTGTGCCATTGTTCATTGTTCTTTATGTTGAACTATATTTTGTGTCCTCCCAAAGCTCTTGTATTGAAACTTTAACTCTCAGTAGGGTGGTATCAAGAGGTGGGACATTTTAGAGACAGTTAGGTTAGATGAGATCATGAAGGTGGAATCTCTATAATGGAAATATACACATACATATATATAAATATATACTTTTTTTTTGGAGAGGTTTTTGCTATAGGGCACGTGCGCTCACCAGAAAGACAGAGAGAGACAGAGAGACAGATAGCAAGAAATCACCCGCTAGGGGGGATGGCCACGCTGCAATTCCTTCTCCTCCATCCTCCTCTTGGGATCTTGGGCACGCACGCACACGCACCCGGCGTGAGTTTAAGCCACTGGGTCTGGGACTCGAACCACGGTTGACTACATGGGAGTCCAGTGACATAGCTATTACGCTATCTGCTGGTCCCAGGAAATAATGTTTTTAAGGGAAAGAAAGTTCACTCTCTCAGCTATGTGAAGATGCAGTGAGAAAGCAACCACGAAATGGCTCCCATCAGACACCAGATCAGTCAGCATCTTTATCTTAGATTCTTGAGCCTTCAGAACCACGAGAAGCAAGTTGTTACTTAAGGCACCCAGTCTACAGTGCTTGCATTATAGCAACTCAAAGACCGTACTGAACCTGGAACCTGTTCATTTCGTTGGATTTAATGATTTTATTTTGACCTAAATAAGTTCCTCCCTTTTTTTTTTTTGAGAGGTTTTCACTATAGGGTGCGTGCGCTCGCCAGACAGACAGAGACAGAGAGACAGAAAGCGAGAAATCACTCCCCGGGGGGGATGGCCACACCGCAATCCCTTCTCCATTCTCCTCTCGGGATCTTGGGCACGCACACACACGTGCCTGGCGTGAGTTTTAAGCCATCGGGTTCGGGATGCGAATCGCGGTTGACTACATGAGAGTCCAGCGACATAGCCATTACGCTAACTGCTGGTCCCCCAGTTCCTCCCTTTTTTTAATTGCCAGAGGGCACATGCACTTGATTGAGAGAAAGAGAGAGAGAAGCACCCAGTGGGGCATGGTCACACCACAATCCCTTCTCCTCCATTTCTCCATCCTGTCAGGATTTGGGGCACGCACGCACACACACACACACACACACACACACACACACACATATGTCTGGCATGTTTATCAAGCTCGTAGGACTGAGATTTGAACCACAGTTGGCCATGTGGGATCTGGCTCCCTTAATCACTAAGCTAGGGCACCAGCCAAATAAGTCCCTCTTTTAAGAAGAGAATTTTCATATGAACACCAGAGGTATTCTACTGTTATTGAAGATGAACTTAGGGTTTAAGGCCTAGTCTGGTGGTGTAGTTGGTAGCCAACTCAACTGCAGTGCTGGAAGTCTTATGGCCCTCTGTGGGTCTAGATCCCTGGATCAGCTTGAAAACATACAGGTTGCGGGACCAGCAGTTGGCATAATGGCTATGTCACTGGACTACCATGTAGTCGACCGTGGTTCAAGTCCCAGACCCGGTGGCTTAAATGCATGCTGGGCACATGTGTGTGCATGCCCAAGATCCTGAGAGGAGAATGGATGAGAAGGGATTGTGGCGTAGCCATACCCCTGGGGGGTGATTTCTCACTTTCTGTCTCTCTGTTTCTCTCTGTCTTTCTGGTGAGTGCATGCGCCCTATAGCAAAAACCTCTCCCCCCAAAAAAATAAAAAGAAAGAAAGAAAGAAAGAAAGAAAGAAAGAAAGAAAGAAAGAAAGAAAGAAAGAAAGAAAGAAAGAAAACACACAGGTTGCAAGCACTCGTGCCTGAATCCTGAAGAACAGGAGGGCCAGGGAAACGAGTTCAAGACATTAAACCCTGTCAAGAGCACTTTTTCTCTCTCTCTTTTTCTTCCTTTCTCTGTCTTGTGTACAAACACACACACTGTATCATGAAAAAAAAATAAATAAACTTTATAAAGGATTTAAATTAATAATTGAAAATAATGTCCCAAACTAGCCACTATCATGAATTGAATTAGAACAAGTGCCCTCTCAGCAGGCAACTCCCATATTACTTGCCTCAAGCATCCCCTCTCTATTCCCTACACCCCCACACCTTGAGACAGAACTCTCTCTGCCTCTCTCAGCTAGGCTGGGCATATAGGATCACCAGCCAGATCTGGTGTCAGAGCCATTGGTGCTGCTGTCAGCCAACTGGCACCAAAAGAAAGAAAGCAGTCCAATTTCCCAACCATAGTCCCTGTTCTGTAATTACTCACCCCTAGTTCTTTGACTACCTCCCAGACTTTTCCACAATGCCTCATCCATTGTATTCTCCCTTTCTCAACTTTCCTCTGGGGCTCATAGAAGGTAATTTACCAACTCTTCTTAAAGTCAGAGGGTAAGTGTCAGCATTCCCCTCATGCTGCACTCCCGCCTCAGAACCTTTCCTCTCTCACTCTCTGATGAAGGACTTCTTCCTTTGAGGCTTTTGTCTAGTTATCTTTGCTAACCTCCGACTTTCCATCCAGTCATGCGCTATTAACCATTCAGTCACATCCCATCGCTCTCTCAAGACTAGCATTAGTTTCTTCGTTGTTGTCCTTTCCTCAGTCACTCTTGCTGATCTCTGGGGAGATTCCAACATTTGGAATCTTCATGCTCTGTCCAACAACTTCACCTTACAATCCCTTATCACAACCTCTACTGTCACTCCAAGTCATAGAAGTCTGTAAAAAGAGAGGCAAGGAAGTGGCATTTAGAAGGACTGTGGGTAAGTTATCCTTTTTCTTTTAAATGAGAGAAATTTAAACAATAGAAGCAAATTATCTGTTTCTTTTGAGGAAAGAGGATGGATACAGATGATAGAGTTGTGAGTTTAGAAGGTGGAAAATAAAAGAATCAATGCTTTTTGTTCTTTCTGTGAAATAAGGGGCAAGATCGCCTTCTAAGAGTAAAGGGGAAAGTAGGTGGATTAAAGGGTTGGGGGAGTGGCATTAAAAATAGTCATTAAAGAGCTTGAGGGAGTGAGTTTGTCAAAGAACTATTGTATAATGGTCAGCAGGGTAGGAGCCCATTTCCAAGGAGAGGTAACAATCTTCTGTGTTAAGTGTCTTTCTCTAGAAAGCACAGAGTCCTTAACTGACTGGAGAAGGTCTTTAACTGATTGGATAAAGCCCTCCATATTATGGAAGTTAATATGCCTTACTCAAAGCTTCTGGTTTAAATTCTAATCACATCTAAAAAATACTTTCACAGCAACATCTAGAACAGTGTTTGTCCAAACTACTGGGCACTATAAGCTAGCCAAGTTGAAATAAGCAATTAATCACCACGATTGTGATGGAAAGAGAAAAGATTGTGGTCAGAAAGTCAGTGCTTCACTTGGTGAATTCAGAGACAGAGCAATATGACAGAGTTCATGGAATAACTAGGATGTGGATAACTAGATGGTGAAAGAAAGGTCATCAGAAAAGCAAAGGTCAGGGAACTGAGATTCTAGGGTAAAGACTAGATTTATCTACTTGGACAAAAATGGTGTCAGGTGAGATAGAAAGGAAGAATGTGAGGAATGGGTGTAAGTGATGGGTAATGATAAGGAGGAAGAAAGATTACCAACTAAGGAAGAGATAATAACATAGTCCAACGTCATGAACTTCAGTGAAGAGTCTCACCCTCAGCTCTACCACTGGGCGACCATAACTATATTGCTCTGTATCCGTGTGCCTATGTTTCTTCATCTCGCAGACAGAAGTTCCAATCCTACCTTTATATTCAGAAGCTGTCAAATATAGTGGTAAATGGAAAAACATTTTTAAAAAGGCAGCAACACTAGTTCAAGAGAGGATAGGGTGTCTTGATAAGGTTAGTTACCAAGTTTGGAGTATGTCTCTGAACAAATTTAAAGAAGTATTGGGTGTGATTTAAAGGAGTTGTGGTAGCCGGCCTCTCCCATGCCCTCAGATGGGTCTCACCTCCTGGAATTGACGCCCTTGTGAAGGACCCTCCCACATTTAATAAGGCTGGCTTGAATATGATAGAAGTAATGAGAAGTAAGGGCCTGGGACCTCCAAATTTGGTTATAAAAAGCACTGTGGCTTCCTCCTTGCTCTTGGATCACCTCCTCCAATAAGTGGCCAGTTGTCATGCCATGAGGACCCTCAATAGTTCTATAGAAGGAGCCTAGGTACGAGGGACTGAGGCCTCCTACCAACACGCAGGTGAGTGAACCATTTTGCAAGCAAATCCTCTATTCCCAGTAAGCTTGCAGATGGCTCCAACCCCAGCCAATATTTAGATTGAAAGATGAGTGACCCTGAGCTAAAACCATCTACCTAAGCTACTCCTGAATTCCTGACCAACAGAAACTGTGAATGAAAGTGTTTATTGCTTTAAGCTACTGAGCTTTAGGGTAATTTGTTATACAACAATGAATATATAAGGATGTTTGTTTCCACTGAATCTTAAATCTCTTCTTTATTGATGCTCCTACTTGTATATAGAAAAAAATATATATATTTAATTTTTGAGTTTTAATTTACATTTAATCACATGTATCTTTACAGTGTACAATATTGCTTTTTCCAGCATGAACACCATGCATATCAGTCAAGACAAAGACATTACCATATGCATTATCATCGGCAAATAGATTTTTTTGTCAATTAAATGTACTTTTTCTTCTTCCCCTGTTCCCCCTCCCTCCATTAACTACTCCTGTATTACCCCCATCCTTACTATCTCTAGTGTCTATAGCTGCCCTCCCTACTACTCTACCTTCCAAACTTGCAGTTTCTGCCATGGAGCACAGACATTCAGCATATACTGAGTAGGGACATACAAAGTCTGTCTTTCATAGTCTGGTTTGCTTTGCTTAGCATTAAGTCTTCCATATTCATCCACTTTGAATCAAATGTCCGGGTTTTGCATAGCAGAGTAGCATTCCATAGAGTAGGTATGCCACATTTTTCAATCTACTGATATATTTTGGGACATTTGGGTTGATTCCATGTCCTAGCAATTGTAAATAATGCTGCAATAAACATGTATGTGCATGTGTTTTTCTTTTTTTAATTAATTTATTTATTTAAAAAATTTTTTATATTACATTTAATCACATATATCTTTAGAGTGTCTAACATTTCTTTTTCCAGCACATGCATATCAGTCAAGACAAAGACATTACTATACTGGTCTGAGAAGTGCAAGTGTTTTTCTGACTGAGGGTTTTTCTATCCTTTGGGTAGATACCTAAGAGTGGAATTACTGGGTTGTATGGTAGTTCTAGTTGTAAATTTCTGAGGAATCTCCATATAGTTTTCTTCAGTGGTTGTACTAATTCGCATTTCCACCAACAGTGTAAGAGAGTTCCCTTTTCCCCACAGCTTTGCCAGTACTTATCATTATTTTCAAATTTTAGCCATTCTGACTGGGGTTAAGTGGTATCTCATTGTAGTTTTGATTTGCATCTCCCTTGTGATATGAGAGGTCAAGTATGTTTGCACAGGATTTCAGGCCATTTGTATGTCTTCTTTGGAGAATTGTCTGTTTAGCTCACTTTCCCATCTTTTAATTGGATTGGTTATTTCTTTGTGGGTAAGCTGCTTGAGTTCCCTGTACATTAGAAAGCAGGTATTTAAAAACGCACAATGACAAAAGTCAGGGGACACCTTGTTCAGCTACGAGGTATTGGATCTGTGCCTTTCGCTCCTTAGCCTTTGTTTTGCCCAGGTGAGAAAGGAAGGATTGTCCTGCTGTTTGCTCAGCCCACTCTAGCTGCCAACTCTGTGAGCACCTCTTGAATGAGATGCTCGGATCACCAAACCCACACGATCTGACCATGGTCCCAAACGAAAGTCCTGCAGAACAATTTCATTGACCACATTTTCATAAAACTGTTTCCTAGGAAAAAAAAAAAAAAGCAAACTACAGCAAGGTCAAGGAAATGTAACCAGCATGCAGGCCGAAAAGGACTGGAGAGAATGTAGGGAATTTACTGAACCTGAATCTGGTCTTCACAGAGAAGTGTCTCATGACAACAAAATTGTGTTGCAGACAGCGTTGCCCTGGTGGTGTACTTGATTATATACTAATGTTTCTGTTCCTTCTAGGCTCGTTTCATTTTATAAATAAGGTTACATTTCCTAAATTAAATTTCTGGAGTTTCTTCTATGACTGTCTCTCTCCAATAACTACATGATTTGAAAATTGAAAAAAATATATAGCAGAATAGGTTATTTAGTATTTTAGATTCCTATAATATTACACTGGATTTTCAACTGTGATTAAATCCATCAATTTTCTCCATTTGCCTATTTTTAAAAGTAGGAGATTCAGCCATATTAAATCAATTAAATTGGTTTGATATTTATTTTATCCTCTGACTTCACTTTCCATACTCCCCCATTGGCTTTAAGTTTTCATAGGTCACTCCTATAGAGGAACTGACCTGGTTAGGGTAACTTCATATAGCTAGTTGGCATTTCCGAGAGAGTACCAGACACATAGGTCTGCGTTACATTTTCCTAGTTATGGCTTAGGCTGTTTTTCCTCCCAATCCATCTTTTACTCTTCCTGCTGACACAAAAGATGTACACACTTCACTAATCTACACAATTTACCCCAAACTGAGAGAAATGGGGCTTCCGTCACATTTGTTTTTAGGGTTGTATGTTTGCTTGTCAAATACTGCTATAAAGTGATTCTAGTGAGCACATCTAACATGCCTTCAGGTCCTCAGCAACCTGCTCTGCCTCAGGTGCTGCTTCTGACCCGCTTTCACTCAGTCCCCACATTCCCCATGGCCTGGGCCAAGTAGCTGCTTGTCTGGGAAAGCTAGACCCTCTTCCTTGGTGGTGACTGTGCAACCAAGCTCCCCAGGTGCATGCTTGGTCTCTGTCTCCTCCCATCAGTCAAAGGTTTGAGTGAAATGCCATTACCACAAGTGTGGGAACTGGATGAGAAAGTCAGACTTCAGGACTACCAGGTCAGAGGTGGGCGGAGATGTGGCGGGATGGGTGGGGTCATCTATCTGCAGGACGAAATTTAGCCAATGACACAAATGGCGGCAGGGAGGCCACCAATGCATTTCCTCTCCATTTCCCCTCTGCAGATTTGGCCAAGCATGGCCTTGCAGATGCTCCTGCCAGACCTCCTGCTCTGTGTTTCCCAGATGGTCCTTAATGGAGTAGCCAGAGAAGCTGTGTGTCCTCTTGTTCTTCTCCTCCTTCTTCCTGGCCTCACTTCCTTTTACGCTCTCTTTATCTCAGAATTTTATTTCTCAAATAAAGGCTCAGATCTTAATCCTTGCTTTCTTTTCTAGGAAACTTGGGCTAAGACACTAACTACTCCTGTGTTTTGTTTATTTTTTATTTTTAAATTTGCCAGAAGATGCATGTACTCACCAGAGACAGAGAGAGAGAGAGAGAGAGAGAGAGAGAGAGAGAATTACCCCCCAATGGGGCATGGTCACACCACAACCCCTTCTCCTCCATTTCTCCATCCACCATCAGGATTTGGTGACTGCATACACACATATTCAGTATGTTTTTCAAGCCACTGGGGTTCAGTCGGCCATGTGGGATCTGATTCCCTTAACCACCAAGCAGTGGGGCCAGCCTAAGGTTTTGTTTTTATAATAACATACATACATACATATCTTTCTGCACAAACTCTGTGTGTGGACTTCCAGGATCTGCAAACCCATGGGAGTCTATATTTAACTTTTATGAATGCTTGAAATCATGCATATGTAGAAAATATCATTTACCTTGCATAGTTAGAAACAAGTGAGCTACTGACCTCCTTGTGGATTCTTGGATATTTCAAACACATCCTACCTTTGTATTTGCTATGCCTTCTGCCTGCTTTTGGTCTTGACCAGGTATCTCCACTCCTTCACCTCTAGTCTGTGCTCAGTGACTCTTTCCCTGATCATCCTGTTTAAAATTCTAGCCCCTTCTCCTCTGCTGCCAACTCCCTATCTCCTCTACTGGTTTATTTTTTTCTGTATAGCTTTATCACTCTTTAACACGTAAGATATTTTATATATTTATTTTATCTGTCTCCCCCAACTAGAATATGGACATACAAGGGCAGGGATTTCCTGTATATTTCTTTTCTGCTGTAAAGTAGATCCTTCAGTGCCCACAACAGTGTCTGGCACATAAAAGTGCTCACTAAGTTTTTCTTAGAGCAATCAATCAACCAATCAATTGATTAAGCAACACTATATCTTAGATAGCAACTTTCTATTGTGTCAGTATTGATTCATTTAGTTCAGTTTTAAGAATAAGCTGTATAACATGTATCTAGAAGGTCTAGATATGATGATAGAGTGTATAAATGCAGTGAAAATATCAAGTTCATGGCGAAAACCAGACTTTTATTATTATGTTGTCACTGAGCATCACTATATATCCACCCCAGATAAAATTCAGGGAGAGAGAAACAAATAAAAAATATGATTTTCCTCCTCACAAGGCTTATCATTTTGCTTAAGAAAATTGCTGTTGTCATATGAAATAATCAGAGAACTTAAAGACTCGGTCCCGTGGAGCTTGATTTTAACTGCTTTCGCCATTCGGGGACAATGAGGAAGCAGGTGTTAGGCCCCTGGCTGCGCTCTCCCAGTCATGTGACCTTTGCCCATTGCCTTCACTTTTCCATTTCAGTCCTCACCTATGAAGTTGGAGTAGTCTCCTGCAGTTTACTGAGAGGATTACATGACACAATGCAAGTAAATTCCTAGCCCTCCTGAACTGCTCAACACATATCAGTGGTTCTAATTTTTAAAATAATTATTATAAACTTAAGAAGCCCCATTGGGATACTTTCCTAGAGGAGGGGCTTGAAGAATAATCGGATCTGAGGCACGAGGAGAAAGACGAGGGAGAGGACAGGCAGTAAGAACAAGTTCCGAAGCACAGGGACAGGGATATGCAAGGTGTATGGGGCGACCGCGCTCCCAGGTGAAGGGTGGGGAAAAAGCCAGGAGGAGAAGATATGAGCGCAGATTATGTCAGGGGGAGCTTGGTCTGTAACTATAGCTCTCATCAGTGGGTTTTGAAGATCTTGGGAACAGAAGAAAGAGGAGGAGGGAAAACAGGTGGAATAAAGGGAAGGAAGAAAGAAAGGAAAAAAGTTGAGAAGCAAAAGTAAAGCCTGGCCATTGGCCATAAATAGGCTTCTCATGTGTAATATTCTCTTAGAATTTATTTAAAGCATTAAGATGAGAGGACAGTTCAGAGAACTGGATTAATTCCCTTTTCTCTCTCTCCCTCTCTTTCTCTCGCCCTTTTATTAAGAAAATAAAAGAGACTTTGAAATATTAAGAGATAGTGGGATTAGAACCTTCTCCTGCCAGCCCCAGTCTTTCCTCCCCTATTAATTTCCACTTGATTAGAATTCTTTTTGAAGTATTTAAATATGGACAATGGGAAATAGAAGAGTGAGTTATTGAATATCAGTTAGACAGTATTAATATAATCATGGTTCCCATTTTTTATATAGACACTTCATCTATATGTATAGTTTCCATTAGGAATAAAGTAGACACCCGTCTCCCCTACCTCAAGTAATTATGATTTTTTTAAAACTATAATGAAACTCTTAAAAGTTAATAGCCGATTTGTAAATCCTCAGCTTGAAATTTTTAATTTAAAAAATAAGTTTTAGAACGCTAGAAAATTGAGAGGGGTTTTTTTTTTTTCCCTCTTACTTGCCCTTTTTTTTTTTTTTTTTTTAAAGACATAAGAGACTTCTATAACACTACCCTTGAGTTGGTGAGGGCTTTCAGCACATGCACATTTCTGAAAAGAGCCACGGTACTTTGGGTGGAAGCTGTGGAACTCTGAGAAAGCCTCTTCACGTAGGGGCTTCATGGAGAGGGAGTAATACTGACACTCAGAAGTCCTTCAGGCTTATACAGAGAATGTCTCCAGGGGAAAAGCAACTGCTTATTCGTCCTTTAGGAATCTACTCCTCATCACTGTCTAGTCCTGACACTGGCTTCATGCTAAAGGCTGGCTCTGAAGACCCTTGAGGAATCAAACGAGGCTCTCAGAGTCTCTTTAATGCATGGAGTTGGGGGCTTTGTGAGATGATCATTATGAGATGATCATTATTGCTAGGGTTTTCCAGCACTAAGCAACTATGACTTTTTAAAAATAAATGATCTGATAGGGCTGGCCCTGTGGCCTCGTGGTTAAGGCAGCCAGATTTCACGTGGCTGACCACAGTGCAAAGCCTGGTCTGGCAGCTTAAATACTCCAGGAGCCTAAACCTCTATGCGTGTCCCAGATCCTGAGTGGATGGAGAAATGGGGAAGAAGGGATTGTGGCATGACTGTGCACGATTGGGAAGTGTTTTCTCCCTCTCTCTCTCTGTATCTGTCTCTCTGTCTCTTTCTGGTGAGTGCATGTGCCTTCTGGCAATTAAAAAATAAGTTATTTGATAAATACTGGTTCATAAATCTTTTTGGGAAATCTAGAAAGATCAATGAATATATAAATCTTGTTGTACGTTAGCATTAATGACTGGGAGTTCCACATGTTTAAATTACTTAAAAGCAGGAAATTCATTACAAATCCTTCCACCCAAACACAAGCTCTGTTCATAAATTCTGTCATGTTAAACGTGTGTGTTTCCTTGTCACAGGCATCCCTGACTGGGGAAGGACACAGACCAGGGTTTATGGTAGAAGAGTTCAGACTCCTAGGCATGTCATAAACAGTGATAGAGTATACACCAAGGGGTGTGACGGGGAGCCAGGGCGTAAAAGTAGAGACACAGAATGAGAAATTCAGCAAAGCTCACCATGTCAAACCAACCAGGAGAACCAGTCAGGATGAGAGAAAAGTCTGAGTCACATTCATGTCTTAGCCTTTTTCTGTTTTGTTTTGTTTTAGGATTATTCCATTTATTATTATTTTTTAACTTGCTATAGTCATCGGAGAGAGACAGAGGGAGAGAAAGAGAGAAAGTAAGAACTGCCAGGTCCAGGACTAGAACAGAGGTCGGCCATGTGGGAGTCCAGCGTCCCAACCACCATGCCACTTGCTGGCCTCATTCCCTTAGCCTTTTTTTTTTTGGAGAGGGTTTTGCTACAGGGCGCGTGCACTCGCCAGACAGACAGAGAGAGACAGAGAGATAGAAAGCAAGAAATCACCCCCCAGGGGGGATAGCCACGCCGCAATCCTTTCTCCTCCATTCTCCTCTCGGGATTTTGGGCACGCACGCACACGCACCCGGCATGAATTTTAAGCCACCGAGTCCGGGACTCAAACTGCGGTTGACTACATGGGAGTCCATTGTCGGCGTCCGCCCCAGGGCTTGGGTCTGGCTGAATCACGATCAGGGGGCTGCTGGTGAGGAAGAGAAAGAGGACGAGAAAGAGAAAGCCCTCCATCTTACCAGGACCTGGGAATTGGGAAGAATGAGGCAAAGGGATAGAGTAGAAATGGACACAGGCAGCCTGAGTCTAGGTAACCCAAGCAACTTGTGCCGCCCAGATGAACTGGACGTCTTTATTTATAGAACAAGGAGACATTACATATGTATGTTTTACGACACTTCATACATTGGTTGCCAGGTTACAGATAATAAGAAGCAGTTAACAAATCTATGAGGGCTTAGTCACACCAGGCCAGGTGTATCCCTTGGTAATCCCATCAAGAGAAAATCTCATCTTCCTTCCTAATGCAAAGAACTAGCTGTAAGGTGTGGGGAAGGAGCTAAAGATCGTCTCGCACCACCACAGCCAGAGTAGGGTAAAGAACCTTTCAGATACAGAGCAGGGATTGGATTTTACTAATTGGGGCCAAGATGTTTCTTGAAGTCCATCAGATGTGTCTGTTGGAACGCCCCTAGCAATTTCCACCCTTGCTCTGTCTGCAGCCAAGGTCAAGGAAAGACAAGTTACAAGGTTCTGCCAAACTCCGAAAGAGCATGTGGTGTTTGCTCAGAGCATGTCCCCACACCTCAGATTCTCTCTTAAACGTGTCCCCACAGTCCATCAACATAGCCATTACGCTAACTGCTGGTCCCCATTCCCTTAGCCTTTTAAAGGAGTAAGTCCTAAGTCCCTCATCACTCCCCCACCTTGTAAATACTGCTGCACCACAGAATCAGTCTGGGACCAGCATAACGGCAACATGGGTGTTCCAGGGAAAGGCAGATGTAAGCTAGTGGCCAGAATGAGTGAACTCCCAGGCTAGAGCCCCTATTCGAATTTGTGTCTCAGCAAAACATTTTATCTAGGGCCCTTTATGCATCTGTGGGTCACTGTTAGATGACAAAACTCCTGAATGTTAAGTCTGTGCCTGCAATAGGTTTGATTGACGAAGGACAGTGAAGAGAAGTCCCTTCGGTTGTGTTCAGTCGTGAGGTTTTACCTTCTGAGGAAGCATCCTGCAGAGGGCTGCTTCTGGGCCTGTTTTGACGAATGGGTGAGCGTTATCATTCCTTGAGGGCCAAGGCAAAAGAAGACCTGGAAGCTAGAATCAAAGTCCGTGCACAGACCTTCCCCTTCTGATGTCCTCAGCACTCTTTACACCACCTGGTGCAGCAGACACCATCAGCTCAATATGTACTTTTTGTACTGAAATAAAGGGACTAGAAATATATGAACAGGGGCCGCCGAGTGACATGGTGGTTAAAGGCACTGGACTCCCACATGGCCAACCATGGCTCAAGTCTCAGACCTGGTGGCTTGCTTTCTCACTTTCTCTCTCCTCTCTCTTTCTCTCTCTCTCTCTCTCTCTCCCTCCCCCTCTCTGGTCAAATGAAGATAAATAAATAAATAAAGTTAAATAAAATAATTCTTTTTTTTTTTTTTATCTTTTTCTGGAGAGGATTTTGCTATAGGGTGCGTGCGCTCGCCAGACAGACAGAGAGAGACAGAGAGACAGAAAGCAAGAAATCACCCCCCAGGGGGGATGGCCATGCCGCAATCCCTTCTCCTCCACTCTCCTCTCGGGATCTTGGGCACGCACGCACACGCGCCCGGCGTGAGTTTAAGCCACTGGGTCTGGGACGCGAACCGCAGTCGACTACATGGGAGTCCAGAGACATAGCCATTACGCTAACTGCTGGTCCCCCCCCCCCCCTTTTTTTTTTTGAGAGGTTTTTTCGCTATAGGGCGCGTGCGCTTGCCAGACAGACAGAGGGAGACATAGAGACAGAAAGCGAGAAATCACCCCCCAGGGGGGAAAATAAAATAATTCTTAAAAAATAAATTTATGAACATATTTTATATACTCGATGTCTATGCTTTCTGACAAATTAGGGAAATGTAGACAATGGAAAATAGCCCATCCTAGAGAATGCTTTAAGTTGGAGTCCCCAGGACAATGACAGGTTTAGAGTCACCCTGTGTCTGGATCCCAGTTGGTTGAATGCTATCCTGAGCTCATTGCACAAAATAAGTAAAGTGACCTCTCTGGACCTTCTTTCCTCCCAGGACCATGGTCGGCATTCTCATCCCTCTGTGAAGGTGCCAGGCAGGGCCAACTTCAGGGGGTACAACTTACCCTGTCATAAAGGGCTCTGCTCACAAGTGCCCAATGCTGTCTTGAAATTCTTTACAATTTCTAATCTTAAAATTAGACAGGGGGCTAATATGCACATCTTGATATTGCAGTAGACCCTGCAAATGATGTATTTTGTCCAGGTTCCAGGTCTGCTAAGGAACCCATTGTTCTGAAATGAATTAAACTTTTAGTTTAACTTAGTTTTGGTTTTGTATTTTTAAATATTTTTTCTTGTATTATGCCAGCCAGCACATGCATGCATGAGAGAGAGAAGGAACCCTCCAGTGGGGCCTGGTCCAATTCTAGCCTGTTAGGATCTTGGCATGTAAGCCACCTGGGCCAGGGTGCAAACCAAGGTCAGCCACGTGGGCTGTGGCCTCCTGTGCAAAGCGCTTAACCACTGCACTACAGGATGAACCCTATATTTGTTTTTGTATTTTTTTTTGGTCTAATTCACCTAGAATTTCTTCCCTGTTGCCCCATAACCCTGAATTTAAACTATAGGCATTCTTTTCTAAGGTTTTATTCCCGTATTTTTCCCTTCAATGAAGCGAAACTTGACAGGACAGAGCTCACTGTACTAACACCTAAGACTCTCCCTGAGAATCCTGTTGCTCTATTTTGTGACTGGAACTCCCTAATCCTAGATGCTGCTTGGCCAGTAACTACTGGCCACATCAGAAATGAGGGTTTGGGACCAGCAGTTAGCGTAATGGCTATGTCGATGGACTCCCATGTAGTTGACCGCGGTTCGAGTCCTGGACCCGGTGGCTTAAACTCAGGCCGGGCGCGTGTGCATGCGTGCTCAAGATCCCGAGAGGAGATTGGAGGAGAAGGGACTGTGGCGTGGCCATCCCCCCTTGGGGGTGATTTCTTGCTTTCTGTCTCTCTGTATCTGTCTGTCTGTCTGGTGAGTGCACACTCCCTATTGTGAAAACCTCTCCAAAAAAAAAAAAAAAGAAAGAAATGAGGGTTTGAAATCCCAGTGGATCTTTGGGCAGCCCACGGTAGGGTGTTTGTAACTGCCTTCTACTCGACACCAAAAGCCATCTTGGTAAGTAAGCATGGCTGGCCTCGTTGACAGAGTCTGGAGCACCTGCAGGCTGTGGCCCGAAAGGACCTTAGGCTCCATTTCACTAAATCTTCAAAAGAGATGAGGAAATGGAAGCCTTAGAGTAGGTGAGAATGCAGCCAAGGTTAATGCTGGTGGTTTACAGAGAGTAAAGATTGACTTCCTGGCTTCTAGTCTCTTAATTTTCTGTGCTTCCTGATCACTTGCGTAGGAATACCAGCTGTATGCAGCAGGTCTGACGTTCCTGTGCTGCTCATGGGTGTGCCAGTAACCATCAGTATCGGACTAATGCCAGATCCAGTGCCCTTTGTTCTAGGCAAGTACTTGTGGCAATTCTGGGTAAGACCCAGAAGCTAGAATCAAAGTCTCTATATGTACGTTCACCTTCGGATGCCAGGTAGTACCAAGATCATCCCGACAGCTCTCAGAGTACTGCAGGTACATGACTGCTCTTGGAAGTCTGTGGTCTAGAGCAGATCTACTCACCCTTCAAGACCCCACTAGGTATCACCTTGTCCTCGAAGGCGGCCCTGACTGCATAGCCCTATGAATTTCCTGGTCCTGTGGGTGCCACCACCAGCACCTGGCACCTGCACCATGTGGCCCAGAATGGGACTGGTGCACACTTTTGTGTTATTAATTCGTTACTTAGCCACTTAATTTCAGCCCCTGCGTACATTCTTGGAGCTCAACAACCATTGTACCACTTCTGGGTCTGAGCAGGTGTTCTTAATTTGATTTACACATTGAAAACTGAAAAACAGCCTACACTCCTGGCCCCAGCTCCAAAAAATTCCACTGCATCCACTCTCTCTCCTGGTTCTGTCTTTACCAGGTGGGAAATCTAGGCTTCTAGCCACATTGAGGAAGACTGACATATTTCTTCCCATGTTCATGCTTCCCGTTGTCTCCAAATTGCTTTAGATAACCTGCCTTTGGACAGAATTCACATCTTTTGTTTTTATATTGTGCTTACACACAATTTCCACAAATTGGCCTGTATTTACAAATTTGGTTAATCCTGTAATATGGTCTTTCATCAAATCATCGTGGGAGGAGGAAGAGAGAGAGAGAGAGCGAGGATATCCCAAATAAAACAGAACAGACAGGAAAATAAAAGGAGAAAGAGGGGGACCAGCAGTTAGCGTAAAGGCTATGTCGCTGGACTCCCACATAGTGGACCGCGGTTTGCGTCCCGGACCTGGTGGCTTAAAACTCACGCCGGGCACGTGTGCGTGCGTGCCCAAGATCCTGAGAGGAGAATGGAGGAGAAGGGATTGCGGCGTGGCTATCCCCCCTGGGGGTTGATTTCTCGCTTTCTATCTCTCTGTCTCTGTCTGTCTGGAGAGCACATGCGCCCTATGGCAAAAACCTCTACCAAAAAAAAAAAAAAGAGAAAAGGACAATTCCATAGAAGAGTTGCTGTGGGTTTTTTGGTTATTTTCTTGTCCTTTTTTTGGTAAAAGGTTTGAAAAGCCAAAGAAGAAGGTGGAGTTAAAATTTAAAAAATACAGAATGGCCATGCTGAAAGAGAAAGCCATAGAGGAAGAAACAAGCAAAATACAATTGTTTTGTCTCTTGGTTTCTCAATACAAAGCAGAAGGGGGGGAAACTGATTGGAAAAGCAGAATATGCTCAAAACCTCTCATTGTATAACATCAGTAGGAGTATTACTAGCTTGGAGCTAGGGGGAAAAATCATTTCTGAGGTGCATGTTTAGAGAGTGGTTTTTTAATGCAATAAAAATGGAAAAGAATTTGTGGGTGGGGTTGGGGGAGGCCTTGCTACAACAGCAGCTGCTTCTGTTTTCAGGCTCTGGGCAAAGATGCCTCGTCCCATCCTTTCAGCAACCCATTATCGGGCCTCTCTCCTCCACATTATTCTCCTGCAACCTTATCAGACACAAGCATCGCTTCAGATGCTGCGGCTGGAGTCTTGTAATTGTCCCCGGTTAGAGCTCAATAGCACCTTGAACCATCAGAGCAATCTCAGCTTTTAAGAAAAGGTCTCCACAAGGAGAAGCTGGTAAGAGAATTTGCCTGTGGCGATGCGCGTTCTTTAATAGCTAACTCTCCTCTGCCAGCCCTCTCCGCAGAGCCTGTGGAGAGATGAGGACTCTTTATTTATCACCCGGCTCTTTCAAGTGCCTGTTAGGCAATGATCATATTATTTATTACCAGGTGGATGGTGCTGTTGGGGGTGGGGTGGGAAATGATTTCTTTAATGGGCCTTTGGCAGACACAGGGACGTGCGATCAAGCTGGGGAAGGGGAGGGGGAAAGTGTGAAGACACTGGCATTGTGGGAGGGGTTTGCTGTACTGCTGACAGGTAACACAGAACAGCCTGCACAGAAAAGTAGATTAATAGCGAGTACACAGTATGCCTGGCTACTTACATTAATTTGGAGTAAAAGGAGAAAAGAAACGTGTTCTTCAAGTATGTCTCTAAGTGCTACCAGGTCACTAGCACTTGCAGAAAGTTTTGGGCCTTAACTTTTAGCAGCTTCACTTTGTTTCCTACCCTTGTTCCTCAACCCCCTCAACAGCAGAACTCTTCCTGCCAAAGACCTAGCAGGGCTAGATTCGGAGCCAGAGAACTAAATTTTCAAAAGCCAAGAAGACCTGTATCTAGAGACACGATCAGGAAGTATCAGGCCCCGAGAGGCACACACTCTTCAGATGAGCAGTTCTTAGTTTAAATAAACCAGCCCTGTTTTCTTCCCAATACGTAAATACTGTTAAGAAACTGTGCAGGGACTACAGGTAGCGTGGTGGTTAAGTCGCTGGACTTGCACGTGGCTGGCCTCAGTCTGAGTCCTGGACATGGCAGCTTGAAAACCACACCGGGGGGCTGGCGGGTGGCATGGTGGTTAAAGGTGCTGGATTCTCACATGGCCGACCGCAGTTCAAATCCCGAACCTGGTGGCTTGCTTTCTTACTTTCTCTCTCTCTCTCTCTCACAAATTCTGTTCCTCTTTGGTCAAATTGAAATAAACAAATGAATAAATAAAGTTAAATAAAATAGTTCTTAATTAAAAAAAGAAAAGAAAATCATGCCAGGCATGTATGCAACTGTGCCCAAAATCCCAAGAAGAGAATAGAGAAGGGATTGTGGTATGGCCGTCTCCCCTACCCAGATGGTGATTTCTCACTTTCCCTTTTCTCTCTCTCTCTCTCTCTTTCTCTCTCTCTCTCTCTCTCTCTCTCTCTTTCTCTCTCTCTCTCTGGCAAGCACATGCACCCTGTAGCAAAAACCTAAAAAAAGAAAGAAAAAAGAAATTGACTATGCCAATAGACTTTGGAGTCTTGAAGAGAAAAATTTTTGTCAAAAACCCCTCATCTTGGGAACCAGCAGTTAGCGTAATGGCTATGTCGCTGTGCTCCCAGTAGTCGACTGCAGTTCGTGTCCCGGACCCGGTGGCTTAAAACTCACGCCGGGCACGTGTGCGTGCGTGCCCAAGATCCCGAGAGGAGAATGGAGGAGAAGGGATTGTGGCATGACCATCTCCCCTGGGGGGTGATTTCTCGCTTTCTGTCTCTCTGTCTCTCTCTGTCTGTCTGGCGAGGGCACGCGCCCTATAGCAAAAACCTCTCTCTCAAAAAAAAAAACAAAACAAAAAAAAAACCTCATCTTTCCAGGGAGATATTCTAAATCAGGAGGCACCCCCAAGAAAAGCGAGAAAGTTCATTCGGTGTGATGGAAGGTCAGGTCCGTGGTCCCCGGATCAGCAGACTTCTCTGAACAGACCAGGAGATGGGCGGGCAGTGGTGAGCGCGGGCGGGAGCTGCTGCCGTGTCTGCTTGCTCTTGCTCTACTCTGGGTTTGGGGTCCTCCACATAGTTTTCTCTAGAACACCCACCAGCTGGAAAAGAAAACCGAGTCAAGGAACTGCTCACTACCATCCAGAGGAAAGGCAGCAGACCTCCTAGAGTGAAAATGATCTTCCTGCCTCCAGCCAGCCTCCCACCTTGCCCCTAAGTGGTCCAGCTGGAAGATATGTTTATTAATCAGGATTAGGTTCAGCTGCCCAAGTGCAGTGACTTAAATAAGATGGGGTTCATTTTCTCATGTGAAGTCTGCAGTTTGGCATCTGAGGCAGTTGTGGCTGCCACTCTGCAATCCTTGAGGTTTCCAGCCTCAAGTTGCCTACTGGTTATAAAATATCGACCGTAGCTCTCGCAATTGCATCAGCATTTCAGGAAAGAAGCACAAAGAAGGAAAATAAGGGAAAAGGCTAAGAAGTGTGTGTGTGTGTGTGTGTGTGGGGGGGGGGGGGGTCTGTACAAGGGCGCATGCCCAGTGAGCCAGCCTCCCTCTCAAGGCACTTACCTAGAACCACACTACTCAGCAATGTCCAAGACTCAGAGAATCTCCCCCAAGTCAACTCCAGTTTATACCTCATTTACCAGAATGTCACACAGCCACTCTTATTCATTAAGAAAACTTAGAGATGTGCTTTGATTTGGTTTTAATACAGGCATACCATCAGTTCCAACGCATTTAGGCTTTGATATTAAAGGAGAGTGAATATTAGGTAACACAGCCATTGGCCATAAAACAGAGATCCAGGCCTTGAGAAATCCACCTAGGACCATGAGAACTGGAAACTAAAGGCTCTTGGCTAGTTCATCTCTCCTGAGATACTCAGAGCCTCTTCAGCTTCCCAGGTTCCTGGAGGATGTTTCTCCTGTGGGCAAGGCCAGAGCTCCATGACCAACCAACAAACCAAACCTCAGAACCACAGACCCCAGAGAGTCCTCGCTGGCACTGAGTCGTGCTCAGTGGACTCAGTGGGTCTCCATATCTTGCCCGTTCTAGGACCAGTGTCTGTAACAAGTCTAACCTCAGTTTGCCTAGTCTGTCTGCCTTGTTATTCAGTATTTTCTATCCAGCCACTGTAGTACCTGCCCCTGCTGTTCCAGTCCAGGCTCATGCTATGTAACTATTTCCACAGAAACAAGTGATATTTGAAAGCCCACTGTTGGGACCAGCAGGTGGCGTGGTGGTTAAGGTGCTGGACACTCCCACATGGCCGACCACGGTTCGAGTCCCGGACCTGGTGGCTTCCTTTCTCACTTTCCCTCTCTTTCCTCCTCTGTGTCTCTCTCTGGTCAAATTAAAATAAATGAGTGAATAAATAAAATTAAATAAATATTTAAAAAAAAAGAAAAGAAAAGAAAGCTCACTGTTGACCAAATTATCCTCCCAACTCTTCCTTAACTATCCCACCTTGGGTAGAATACACAGCCTATCTTGTTCTGTAGCCATCCGGCTCGAGTAGTCTCCTACATTCTACAGTCATGGAGACCCTCCTCTGTGCACATTCTAGCGTGGAACTCAGGTTTCCGAACTGTAGCTCTCACCTCCTTACCTCATTTTTTGTGTCTAAACCTTCACTTTGTACCTAAGGGTCCTAATCTTGTGCCATGGTGTCTAAGTTGTTGTCTTAACTTCCTTCCCAACTACTCCCATTCCAGTTGTACCCGTCCCTGAGAGTATGTCTTCCTAATACAGAATACAGATGTCCTTGTTCATACGTACTGCTGGTCTCTAAATTGAATTCTACACCTTCCTTCCAGAATGCCCTGTTACCCACTCTGGTCAGGATGACCAATGATGTCTACATTTGGCCTCTCCTAATGTCATCAGATTGTACTACTCACTGAAGGACCGTTTCCTGCCCACCTTGCCTGTGAATGACGTGTAAGAGGACTCCAGGACTCATCCACCCCATTCTCAGCCTAGTGACTCTCTTTTGATGGTGAATCAGGCTCGGATGATTGGGGGTTTGACGATCATTGAGATAAGACAGGAGCTGACAATCTGGGCCCTTAAGTGCATCCATTTACAGCCAGACGTACACATCCTGGTACCACAAGTGCCTCTGAAGTCCTGTAAGTTAAGGACCTGCCTCTGAATTCCAATGCGTAGATGGCCCTACAGATGACAATCTGTTCACAGCTGATATCTCATTGTAATCGTCCCCATTTCTTTGTAAATGTAGAACTGAAATCTTTTCCTTCATTTTTCAGAGGAGAAAATAAATTCAGGGGTAGAGATTTCTGAGTGTTTCAACATCATCATCATAATGTGAGAGCAATAATAATACCATAGGCACTGGCCTCAGAAGAGCAAGGCAAGGTCCCCACTGTCTGGAATTAGAGTCAACATTTCCTTTGAATAATTTTAAATTTTTAAGTCTTTTAAGATTTCTTTTCTTGGGGCCAGCAGGTGGTGTGAGGTTAAGGTGCTGGACTCCTACAGGTTGGAGTCCTGGACCCGGAGGCTTGAAACTCAGGCTGGGTGCATTTGTGGACATACCCAAGTTCCTGAGAGGAGAATGGAAGAGAAGGGATTGTGGGTGGCCATCTCCCCTGGGAGGTGATTTCTTGCTTTCTGTCTCTTTGTCTCTCTAGTGAGTGCATGTACCCTATAGTAAAAATCTCTCCAAAAAAAAAAAAAAAGATTTTTAAGAGACTTTTGCTATAGTGTTCAAAAATAGCACAATGATTACTTCTCAATTAACAACTAAAGAAGAGCCAGCTTCATAATCTAGAGGGAGTTGGATCCCACATGGCTGACAATAGTTAGAATCTCAGACCCAGCAGCTTGAAAAACATACTGGGCACAAGTGCATTATGTGCTCAAAAGCTGCTGGGTCCAGGACTCGAACCACAGTCAACTATGTGGGAGTCCAGCAATGTAATCATTACGCCATGCCATCTGCTGGTCCCTCAACATTTCTTTCTTTTATTATTATTATTTTAGTTGCCATAGTACATATGTGTTCACTAGAGAGAGAGAGAGAGAGAGGGAGAGAGAGAAAAAGCAATCCCCAATGGACAACGGTCACAGTTTGAATGCTGCTATCTTTTCTTTTCTATTTTTCCATCCTGTTGGGATTTTTTTTTTGGGGGGGGAGGTTTTTTTTTTTTCCCCTATAGGATGTGTGCACTCGCCAGAAAGACAGAGAGAGACAGAGAAATAGAAAGCCAGAAATCACCCCCCCCCCCAGGGGGGATGGCCACACTGCAATCCCTTCTCCTCCATTCTCCTCTCCAGGAGAATGCACACACACTCTTAGGCATGCACACACACGCACCCGGCGTGAATTTAAGCCACTGGGTCCAGGACTCGAACTGCAGTAGACTACATGGGAGTTCAGCGACATAGCCATTATGCTAACTGCTGGTCTCCATCCTGTTGGGATTTTGAGCGTCCTGTCTGAGATTCTAATTGTGGTCAGACATGTGGGATCCAGCTCCTTCACCCTCTAGGCTATGAAGCTGGCCCTTCTTTAATAGTTAACTGAGAAGTAGTCATTGTATACACTATGTATTTATGGGCTAGGATGTGATGCTTTGATATGTTCATAGTGTAGAATGATTAATTCAAGCTAATTAACAAATTTCTTATCTCATATCCATTTGTGTGTGTGTGTGTGTGTGTGTGTGTGTAGTGAAAACATTTAAAAATCTACTTCTTTGGTAATTTGAAATATACAATGTATTATTATTTATTATCATCACCATTCTGTGCCATAGATCATAAGAGCTTGTTTCTTCAGTCTAGCTGAAATATTAGACCCCTTAATTAGTGTCTTCCCTTTCTACATCCACGCCCCCTTCCAGCCTAGTGACTGCCAATCTCCTCTCCATTTCTATGGCTTCTATTGTTTCGAATCCACATGCAGGTGGTACCATACAGTATTTGACTTTCTATATCTGGCTTATTTCACTTAGTATAATATTCTCCAGGTTCATTCATGCCATGAATGACATATTTTCTTCCTTTTCAAGGCTGTGTAGTATTCCATTGTGTATAATATGTATACCAGATCCTCTCTATCTGGTCACCTTTTCATGGATATTTAAGTTGGCTATTGTGACTAGTGCTGCATTGAACATGGGGGTGCAGGTATCTCTTTGACATAATGATTTCAGTTCCTTTGGTTATGTATATAATAATTTTTAAAATGGTTTCCATGTATTATCCTTGCAAAAGCTCTTGTGAATAAAGCAGAGCTATTTTTATTGTTGCTTTACAGATTAGTTACCCAGATTCCCAGAGAAGTTAAAAGGTCAGTTTGAGTTCCTCTGGCTATAATAAAGATATGATGGACTAGGGAGAAAATAATGTGTTATTATTGATAGACATGTCAAGGTATGTCATGATTTATAAAACGCTGGTCCTCTGAGCATTTTTCATGCACACTTTTATATCTGCCCATTTTTCAGTTTTTAAGTCCATTAAGTGGTTCTCACCAAGTAGTGTTCTGAGTTGGTTCCAAGAAAGATTCCTATCAAATCGGAATAGTCCTCCTTCCTTGGGGCCCAAAGCAATAGCCCTTTTCCTGACAAGGAAGGGTCAAAAACTGCAATCTAAATGCTGGAGAATGTGTGGGAAATCTTTGGCAGCGATAGAAAAACATTCACTATTTATCTCATGAACCAAGACAGAGTACTATGACCCCATCGCCATGGCTGGTGTGGGCTTTGGCCTCCTGGCCCAGGCTCTTTCTGTTCTTCTAGAGTGGTAGGGGTGGGCCTCACAAGCTTTGGCAGAGGACCAGCGTTTTATAAATCATGACATAACTTTACATGCCTATCAATAATAACAAATTATTTTCTCCCTAGTCCATCATCTCTATATTATTAACTAAAACAAGTCCCCACCACAACTGAGATTTTTGTATGATTACACCTGATGTAAGCTTCTGTAAGAAGTTAATATTTTAGACAAGTCTTTGAGCTTGAAATATCCAAATTGTGCCTTTATATCTGTTTCATTGTTCACTAAATTTCCTGAAGAGACCAAGATTCTCTCTTCTGGCTGACAGAGTAGATAACACAGAATTGAGGATTAACTTGTCTAACACAGAAATCTGGAAAATGCCAAGAAAACTTAAGTATAAAATAACATTGTTATCTTCATGTAAAATTAGTTATTAAGCACTTACTTAAATATAATACCTTGCATGTGTGTAGTACTTGACAAGACTCCTTCCATTCATTATCTTCCTCGATCCTCAGCATAATCCTAAAGATAGGTCAGTCTCATTAGCTCCATTTCCCTCTTAGAGGAGGAAACTGAGACTCTGGGAGGTTATGAGTCATGCGTCCAAAATGGAGACTCAGCAAAGTTAAGGACCGAACTAGGGGAAGGTGAGAAAGGAGGAGTACGTTCAGCAACCCGCACATCCTCTCCCTAACACGGACCCCATCTCCTTTGGATTCCAGTGAAATTTAGGACACATGAAGGAAGCTAGTGTGGCCAAGACTTCGAAGTGTCACCTTAACTTGTCTGCTCGTCTCAGCTAACGGGTCACAGGGTGTGCAGATTCCAAAATCAAAGGCAACAGACCTATGCCCATTGGTTTCCCTGGTTACTGCTAAGATCTACCTGGTGTGACCCTAGTGCTTTCTTTCTAGTATGAAGGCATACAAAAGGATTTAGCAGTGTAGACCCCACAGTGTTTCCTGTCCCTTCTTCTTAAGAATGATGTGAGGTAATTCATATTAGAGGATTCAGAGAATCGGCAAGTGGGAAGGCCTCCTCGCCCTCCTTCCTCTGGCTTTCTGATGAATGTGTTCCCTAAACAGCTTGAGAGAAGTGACATAAAGGGGAAGCACATGAACAGAGAGACAGCTCCTGGTGCTTTGATATGCACCTCTGACAAATGTTCAGTGTGTTCAAATGTTCAAGCAAGCAATGCACAAACAATAGGCCTTGAGCATAGAACCCCGTGATCCCAGAAAACAAGAAGTGTCTCAGCAATTGCCCCCCAGTAATGAGTCCTCAAAATGCATGCTTTTGGAAGTTAAGAGGGTGGAAATCCTGAGAGAATCCTGTCAGGATTCCATCTACAGCGTCAGCTCAGTCTCTGTCCCAGCTAGAGCGATAGGAAAAGCATTGCAACCCCCGAGCCAGTTGCAAGGGTGAAGTCTCCCGTAGCTTAGTCAAGGAGCATGAAGCAGAATGGCTGGCTCTGTCCTGTTTTAATTCATCCTGACATGGTTTAGTCAGAGAACATGGGACCATGTATGTCTACAGCAGCTCAGTGCCTATAGCAGCTCTTCTCCCATGCTATATAAAAAAACCCTTTTGTGATTGCTTGACCTCTTCGGATAGCTTATGTCCTTGGTTTTCATTTTTTATTTTACCCCAGAATCAGTCTCTCAGATTACCATTGCCTCCATGCACAAAACTAGGGTCAGGAAATACAAGTTCAGCCCAGCCCAGGTCCCCAGGGCTAAGATCTCAGCTTCATGGTCTTAGATGAGTGTTTATGTAGTGTAGAGTCCAAATCAGGCAACCAAAATCAGAAGCTAGAATTTAGAAGACTCGTATCATAAGGTGAAGAAAGTCTCAAAACAAAGGTTGAATAAACTGGAAGTTGAAGTCTGGAGTTGCAGGATGATGGAAGGTGAGCAGGGGCCGGCCTACTGTCGGGAGTGTGGGAAAGCTGACAGTGCAGACGCAGGGGCCATGAGTTTTCAGAGAGAGGCACTGGTAGCATGTTGAAGGCTGGCCGGAAGCAACTGCAGGTCATCAGACTGTCAGCTCAGTCTACTGGTAATGGCCCTGACACTTCCCTTGATGGCATTTGTAGCATCTGTTGGCCTGTTGTCACCTGAGCACCTACTGCCATTAATTGGCATTGTAACCTCTAACTGTCTTGTTGGAACACGCCAGTTACAGCTTATTATCGAATTCTAATAACCACCCTTTGACTTTGGACAATGCTCTTTCCATCTGCAAATAAGGTGCTTGGCAATTAGAAAATGTAACTACTATATATTAGCTGAACTCGCTATTGAAAGTAGTTGGATTATTTAAGAAATTTTGTGAATCAATAAAATGTGTGTGGGGGGAAGGAATGGAAAACAACTGTGGACACCTGAAAGTTTGAGAGGAGGGTAGGAAATGGCAGAGGGTGAGAAATAGGGGGAAAATATATATATATATATGCATAAAAAACTAGAAATGGAAACTTAGCGGGCTGTGCAAAGCCAGCAGCAGTTGTCCCACCCATAGATTTTGGGTGAGAGTAGGCAGATCCTGTGTTTTCTCCTGCTCTATATTCTCAATGGCCAGAACAGTACATGACATGCAGTAGGACTCTGGAATACTGGTGAATCAGACTTATAAGAGCAGAAGAATCTTTCTTAAGTGAAACTAAGAAAGATTTGTTTGTTTGTTTGTTTCCAGGCTCTGTGCTGTTGTCTCTGTTACCATCAGATGCTTTCTAAACACAATCGTGGGTTATGGGTCAGCAAACAACGGTCCAGAGCAGCTCCGGCCCACCACCTGTTTAAGATGGCTTACAAGCAAAGAACAGATTTACATTTTTAAATATTTTTGGAGGATAAAAACCCTAAATTAGAATAGTTTGAGACACATAAAGTGACATGCTATTCAGATTTCAGAGCTGTATCGCTCACAGTAGTGCTATCTGTGGCTGTTTTGTTCCACTCCTGAGCAGTTGGGGTAGAACGTCTAGTGTCTGTAGGGCCTAAAGTATTTACCATCATGCTTTTAAAAAAATTTTTTATTTACTTATTCATTTTTTAAAGAATTGTCTCAGTCACTGGAGTCAGAGAGAGAGAGAGGGAGAGAGAAAGAAAGAGAAAAAGTGGGAAAGCAAGCCAAAAGCTCTAGGACTCGAACTGTGGTCAGCCATGTGAGAGTCCAACACCTGAACCACTACGCCACCTGCTGGCCTCTACTATGATGCTTTATACCAGAAAATAAAAGTAAGGCCTCCTGTTCTAGACCAATGATTCTCTTGAGAATTGTTAGAAGGTAAATTATCTGTCCCCGTTGTCCCCACTGATTGCCGTGCAGGCCCAGGTATGTGAGTTTTAACAACCTTCCAGGTAATTCTGATGTGCCCTGGAGTTTGGACCACTGGTAGGACTACAGTCTGCATTAAAGGCAGAGATGGATCTTTGTTCAGCATTACTAAGCGGCCTACTACGTGCCTAGTCCTGTGTTCAGAGGTTGTGATTCAGTTCAGCTACCCAGAGATCAGGCAAAGATCATCCTAGGGAAAGCCCTCTCCGGTGGCCTGGCCGTTGTTTCCATTGCAAAGTAGCCGGCTGTCATAGAAGCAGCCGCAGAAAGCGATCCCAAGCTGGATAGGCTCGCATCCCGGGGGGGTTTCAGGCAAAATGAGTTCTTAAATATTTGATTTTCTTTCCAGTCACTGGCCGCCTTTCTATTTGGTTTGGGGCTGAAATAAGACAGCTTGTAAGTAACTGGAGAGGGTGTTTACCCAGTGAATTAGTTCGGCTTTCTTTGTGCAAGGGATTAGCGCCAAGCAGTGGATGAGGCTCCGTTTCAGGTTAGAGGGGCTCACTGCTCGCTAGCTCCAGGCCAGGACTAATTATCATAGGACCGGGGCCATTAAAGGGCTTAACTACCAGTGCCCCTTTCCAGGACTGGATTAGCTGTTCGCCTGCAGGTCTCCGACGATAACCATTCCCAGGTCTGTCTGCTCCCGCCTGATGTGAGCAGGAAAATGCCGCCGACTCACAGTTCGCAACGGCCGGGCCCGTGGGCGCTGGGCCTGGGTTAGCCTGGGCAGCGGGTCCTCACGCCAGCCAGATGGGACAGGGAACATGGCCCCTGGTGTGGGCTAGCAAAGCCCAGGCGCTGTCTCGGGTTCCTGGGAGCCCTGGGGAGTGAGCCAGCCTGGCTGGCAAGAGTGCCTACCACTGTGACCTGGAGATCGAGTGGTCACAAGCGCTACCCCATCGTACCTCCTCCGATGCAGGCTTTCTAGCAGAGTCTTCACAAATGGGAAAACAGTCTTTACTCACTCTGAAATGGGGCAAGTTACTTCACCTTGTAAATCTCAGTATCTTTTCCATAAAATCAAAATAAAGTAGTGCCTAGCTAAAAGGCCGAGTGCCTTGAGGCACAGGAAGTGCTGGATCATTCAAGGACTCAATGTGCAAGACCTCTCATACCATGAGCACAGTGCGTGCCAGAAAAAAAACAGCAGGGAGGAAGGGGCCTTCAAGACATTCTAGTTTTCTGCTTCCTAAATTTCCAGATCCTTCTTTTAATGAGAGAGAACCTCTTTTCTTTTTTTAGAAGGTTTTTTTGCTATAGGGCGCGTGCGCTCACCAGATAGACAGAGAGAGACATAGAGACAGAAAGCGAGGAATCACCCCCCAGGGGGGATGGTCACGCCGCAATCCCTTCTCCTCCATTCTCCTCTCAGGATCTTGGGCACGCACGCACACGCACCCGGCGTGAGTTTTAAGCCACCGGGTCCGGGACGTGAACCGCGGTCGACTACGTGGGAGTCCAGCGACATAGCCATTACGCTAACTGCTGGTTCCCGAGAGAGAACCTCTTTTAATGCTTTTTAACATTTGTGACATTTGTGGACAGAGCAAATAAAACAGATTTGAAGACCCCTCATCGCCAGAGGCTACAGGTTTACAAGGAGCAGTGTGTCCAACTCTGCCTAAAGCCTTGCAGAGAGGCAGATGCTGTTTGCACACCTCCAAAGACAAGATGCCCTTGGCCCCCGACATGGCCATCCATCCCTTATGTGTAGTATTAGGAGTGACGTTTTATATGTTCCATATTCCTTCAAAGAGTTCTGAATTTGCTATTAGAAAAAGTCTCCGATCATAGTTAAAGGTTTTATAACATATTAAACAAAAAGTATACCTCTGTAATTTCTTTTTTAGAAGCATTATTTATTAATTTTATTATTGCTGCTATTATAATTATTATTTTAATTCACCAGCGAGACACACAGAGGGAGTCCAGTGCCTTTACCGCCGTACCACATACTGGCCCCACCTCTGTGATTCCTACCAATTTGGTTCTAGTTTTAGCCTTTGGTCTACATAGACACATCTAATGTTCCCATGTGACACCCCTGAAAGTATATGAAGTCAGCAGCCAGGCAGGAGAAGCACAGAGAATGTGTTAGTGGAAAAAATCAAAAGTGACTTCATTCCTCAGGTATACCATTATCTTCATTATTCAATGAGGCCATCTAGACAGTTTACAAGGACCGTTTTATAAGTCACAACCAGGGACCAGCAGTGGCGTGGTGTTTAAGGTGCTAGTCTCCCACATGGCTGACCAGGGTTCAAGTCCTGGACCTGACAGCTTGCTTTCTCACTTTCCCTCTCTTTCTTGCTGTCTCTCTCTGGTGAGCACACATGCCCTATAGCAATAATAATAATAATAATAATAATAAATTAATAAATAATAATAAAATAATAATAAAATAAATTAATAAAGAATTATTAATTCTTAAAGAAATAAAAGACTATAAAAATAATTAGCAACTAAATCCACCCATGCCACTTTGTCATCATCATGGCAATCAGTTGAAGGTTTTTTGCCTTTTTCCTAAATCAACTTCAGTGATTATTTGGAAACATACCAAGAATCTTTTGAGTTGCCCATTTTTTTAATTTGAAAAATGTTTGAACATTATTTAGATGTAGAAGAAATTTCACAATATGTGAGAAATAGGAATCTAAGTTGCAGCAATTTGTGGTTTTAAAACTAACTTCTTAGACTCTACTCTTACCAGCAGGTTGGTTACAAAGAAGATCCCTCTCTGGTTTTTGCTATGTAATTATCCCTTTATCATAGAGCCTACATAATAGGACATACCAGTCTGAGTTTTGATAAATGGGCCCAGAAACTAAGAGTAACTCAGCAAACATGTATAGAGTGCCTATTGAGTGCCACTGTGCCCAGGCCGATAAAGCAAGAACATTCCAAAAATCACAGCAAGTAAGAAGAAGCTCATTGTGAGAAATGTGGAGTTACTATAAATCAATAATCTTCACAACTTTACCAAACAACTCACTTTTTGCAATTGGACTTTGTGAAGAGTTAGGTTGAGTTCAATGCAAATATAAATGGCAAAACAATTATTAGTGTATTTGGAAAGATGATAAGCTCTGGGATTTATTTAGTGCTGTGCATATTGTTTAAAAAACAAACAGAGCCAACAGGTGGCATGGTGGTTAAAGGCACTAAACTTCCACAATGCTGACAACAGTTCGAGTCTTGGACCTGGTGGCTTGCTTTTTCACTTTCCCTCTCTCTCTCTTGCTCACTCACTCACTCTGTCCCTCTCTGGTCAAATTAAAATAAATAAAGTTAAATAAAAATAATCTTTAAAAAGCCAAACAAACAAAAGACAATAACAACTTAAAAAGTAGATTCTTCTCAAGACTTTATTCTAAAACTGAATATAAAAATAGAGAAATTGAAATTGGAGTAAGAGTTAGTGTTGAATGTGAACACGGACCACTTCAACCAATTGTGGTGGAGCAACCTCTATACACAAAGAATGGTGCTGGGTACAATGAGGGATGAAAGAACAGTGAGAGGTGGTCTCTGCACACATGGAACTCACAGTTCAGGTGAGAGAGGGCGCATGAACAACATTAATAGAAAGTAGGCTGTGGGATGCACTGAACTACAAAGAAAGTACTGCAAGAGTTTGAACAAAGGAGGGATAAGGAAATCTCAGGAGGTTTCTTAGAGGTGGAATGGTTTGTTTGAAGATTTGTTACTACAACTTTATAAACCTAAATGAATGTGTTTCTGCAGCGTGTATCCCAGTTCCCCCTTTTCTAAGAGGTTAGCAGAGAAAAAAAAAGAATGATATCAGAATTTCTCACTAACCACATGACACAAAGTGTAACTTGACCCAGAAAAATTGGCAGTTGACCATTTTTGAGGCTATATTGAAGACAGATTCAAAATGTGTGTCATTTTATTAAGAACTAATTCAATGACAAATTAGGTTATGGTAGGCAGAATGGGTCCAAAGTTTAAGAAAAGAAATGGAAATTCTGCCAAACTATTTGAATACCCGAAAGGTGTGGGAACACTCGTGATGTCTCTTCAAGTGTGCTCTCACTGGTCCCTAGGACATTCTCAGAGGTGCCTGGAAACTCAGACTCAGTGACTTCTATTTTAACCTGGAATACGCAGGAGCTCTTGTTCACCTCAAGTGCATCTCCAGAGGAGGACATCCCCCTTAGAATTCTACAACCTATTTGAGGCTATTGGGTGGGTCATAGACAAACTGTTTTTGACAGTGATTCAAATATAGTTCTCTTACATACCAATTGTGTGAACTTGGACATGTACCTTAGACTCAGTTTCAAGATAAAATGTTTTTGAAACCTATCTGTAATGAAAAGTAAGCGAGAAAATGCTTACATAAAGCAGATAGTACAGTGTCTTGAATATGCTACACTCTCTCTTTTTAGAGTTTTTTGCCATAGGGTGCTTGCTCTTGCTGGAGAGAGAGAGAAAGACAGTGCAAAGGAAAGTGAGAAATCACCCCTCAGGGAGATAGATGACCACACCACAATCCCTTCTCTTCCATTCTCCTCCTAGGATCTTGGGCACGCACGCACACACACCCAGTGTGAGTTTCAAGCCCTCAGGTCCAGGACTTGAACCATGGTTGGCCATCTGGGAGTCCAGCAACATAACTACTACACCATATGCTGGTCCCTGAAATGCTACACTCTTATATTGTAGCTACTTGGACCATTTTTATATCTCAACAGTTAATTAGCCATTGATACATAACAAGTCCCTCCAAAGTACAAGATTCTTTACTAGGTAAGAGACTGAGATACGAATAACTGGAAAGTTCCATTATCTCTATCCACCATTCAGACCCATACTTCACTGGGTGAGAGGTTGGAAATCTTTGATCGGTTAGATCTGCGAATGCTACCTGTTCATTGCATATCCAAGTGGTATTTGATTTAAATTTTTGTGTGTTTTAAACAGAGTTGTGTGAGGATTAAATGAGGTAATATTTGTAAAATGTTCAACATAGTGCCTGGAAAGAGTAAATGCCAAATAAACATCAGCTTGGGTGAATCTAAGCAAGCCTTGACTAAACAAAACAATACTCCTGATACAGACTAGGAGGATATTGCAAAATAAATAAATAAATAAATACACTAAAATATTAGAGAATAAAAAGTGGGGAAAGTTGAAACTAGTGCATTTTTAGCAGATTTGTATTACTTATAGAGAACTAAAATTACTACTCAGATTTTGTCTTTCCTAATTCATATATACATTAAAAGCATAGGAATAAAGGTAACACTTCGAAACAGTAGAAGGAAAAAAGAATTTAAAGAGTTCGATATAGGAAAGTCGGAAAAAGGAAGCAAGGACATTAAATAAATGTAAAGAACAAAAATAAGATTGTAAAAAATTCAGGTATTTTAAGCAATAACAACAAATACATGCAAATTATTAATAGATACAATACTTTAAAAGAAAATATTGGGACCATCAGATGGCATAATGATGCCATTGGTGAACTCCCATGTAGTTGTTTGAGTCCCATACCCAGTGCCTTAAAATTCACGTCGAGCACATGTGCGTATATGCCCAAAATCCCCAAAGGAAAATGGAGGAGAAGGGATGGTAGCATGTCCATCCCCTGAGGGGGTGATTTCTTGCTTTCAGCCTCTCTGTCTCTCCCTGTCTCTCTGGCAAGTGCACAAACACTGTAGCAAAACTCTCTCTTAACAAAAAAAAAAAAAAAAAAAAAAAAAAAAAAAAAAAAAAGAGAGAGAGAGAGAGAGAGAGTATCAGATCAGGTGATTTTTAAAAAGCCCATATGGCTGCAGTTTCAAAAGATGCCCTCAATCATACTGACAGAAATATTGGCGACATTGAAATAAAGGTATATATTTTAAGTAAGATGTTGAACAAATAAAAGCTGATTTAATTTTATTAGTGGAAATAAAAATGGGCTTTAAGGTAAAGAAAGAGAAAGAGAAAGAAAGAGGACCATAAGAAAATGACAAAAAGACCAACTTGTGGGACCAGCAGTTAGCATAATGGCTATGTCGCTGGACTTCCATGTAGTCGACCGCGGTTCTAGTCCTGGACCCGGTGGCTTAAACTCATGCCGGGCGCGTGTGCGTGCATGCCCAAGATCCCAAGAGGAGAATGGAGGAGAAAGGATTGCTGTGTGGCCATCCCCCCTGGGGGGTGATTTCTCGCTTTCTGTCTCTCTATCTCTGTCTGTCTGGGGAGCGCATGTGCCCTATAGCAAAAACCTCTCAAAAAAAAAAAAAAAAAAGACCAACTTGTTAGGAAGATAAAGTAACCCTAACCCTAAATTCAACTAACATAGCCTTGAAAACATAAAGCATATTAACAGAATTAAAAGGAGAAATAAAAAATCTCCAACATTATACCCCTCTAGGTAATTAACATATCAACTAGGCAAAAAAATTGTAAATATTGAAAATTTAATAATAGAAATAAAAACTTGATTTAATTAACATATAGCTTTGTATCCAACAATTCAAAAATATATCATCTTTTTATGAACACTTAGAACATTTATAGAAATTGGCTATAATATCAATATAGTAAATATATTGACATTGACTATATTATCAATCTAAATACATTTCAAATAATTCATATTATATACAAAGCATATTTTAACAAAAATATAAAAATAAGAAATCAAGGAAGAAAATACAACCAAACATCAAATACTTTGAAAGTTATATAGGAAACTTGAAAATAATTCATGTACAAATTAACAAATGATAATAAAAGTTTAAAACATTTAGAAATAATAAAATTAAAAATAATTACAATTTTAAATAAAATAATATATCTTCAAGCTTATGAGATGCAACTAAAGCAATACTTAGAGGACAATTTATAGCCTTACATGCATGTATGTGTATAGTTTTTTTTTCCCTCCCTGTGTTTTGGAACTTGAGGATATATTAGCCACCAGTAGGGGCCAAAGCCTCTTTCTCTCTGCCTTCGTACATAACAGGGAGTGGAATGGCATTCCTGCTCCCCACCAAGAAAAGGAGAGCAATGTACATGTATTTTTTATAAAAATTAAAATTGTTAAGAATTTCTGAGCAGTAATTGTAGACTGATCCATTATATTCCCTGTAAAACCTCATTAAATTTGACCCACAAGATCAAGGAGCAAAACAGAGTGCAGCAATATAAAGTTACAAGCTGGAAAGCAAATAAATAAGAAGTAGTAACAGCAAAGCCAAGAAATTGGAATGATAAGCTATCAATGGAGAAAGCAGAGAAGAAATCTCATTTATACCACAAGTGTATAGAAAGTTTGAGAATGGGAAAAACGAGCACCTCTGCAATGGGGTTGAAGATGAGGTGACAACAACATTTCTTGAAAGTGTGTTTAAAAAGCAATTTGAGATTGAGAGATGTTTTTACTATTTGAAGGTAGACAAAAATGGCCTAGCTAGTTTTGGACCATCAGTCCTATTGAGAAATGCTGGAATAGCTCTCTATCATATATTTAATCTGTCTATCGATATGTCATCTATTCGTCTATCATCCATCTAATCAACATGAAGGCATCTTAGAGCTATTATACAAAAGGCAGTAAAGCAGCAAAGTTCTGTGGGGCAAATATCCCAAAATGAAGGAGAGTCTAGGGACTTAAGCCTTTCTTTGGTTACTGCATTTTCTCATAACATTTACTAATTTGAAAATGGTAGCTGAAAGGTCAAGAAGAGAAGCAGAGAGAAGTAGTTAAGAGGCTGAGAAGATGAGCAGAACTTTTGGCAGTTCATAGTATCACAAGAGACATTGTGGTTCTCCAGGGACAAGGGACTCTAGAAGACACTTCAGATTTCCTGTTGGAACCTGAAGGGTTACTTCTTAGGAGTAAAGATGAATTAGGAATATATGACCCCTTATAGGAACTGAGCACAGTGGGGAAATGCCACAAAATTCTGAACGAAAATTATGTATAACCCATAAGATATTTGCCCTTTCAACCTAAAAATCAAATACAAAGGAAAAAGTATATTTAGACATTAAGGTTTCAAAATACTTACCTATCTGCAACTTTCTCAGAAGGTTGAGAGATGTGCTCTACCAAAATGAGGAGCATAACATTAGGAAACAGAAGATTCATGAAAGTCTCAGGCAAAAGAAATCCCCTGAGTAACAGTAAAGAGTATTTCAGAGAAGACAGTTGAGCATCAAGGACAACCTGTCCAGATTGGAAGAGGTTGGAAGTCTCTAGGCACATATACGGGAAAAAAATGAAATTGGACTCTGCTGTGTCTAAATGCATTGAGAGTATGAGTTAGTGATAAGCACACAGGGCAGATAAGCAAATAAAAAGCAAGACAACCATAAAATTTATATTTAAAAGTTTTGCAAGAAAAAAAATCTACCTGTGTATACTACAAAATAAATGCTTGGTTCATCTAGCAAGAGAATTTATGTAACCATGGTAATGCAAACACTGAGTCATGATTTAAACACATTAAATTAGAGTTATATAGAGAACTGGGTGTAGAGGGCAGAAAAGTATATATATCAAAATTATAAATTCTCCATTTTTAGAGAGGGAAATTACAGAAAATGTCTAAAATTTAAAAAATCAAAAGTGGCAACGTAAACATGTCATTAAAAAAACAGAGATTGAAAACAGAATAAATGAGGTTAGCAGGTGGTGTGGTAGTTACGGTGCTGGGTTCCCACACAGTCTATTGTTGTTTGAGTCCTGGACCTAGCGACTTGCTTTCTAACTCTCTCTCTCTTTATCTGTCTCTCTCTAGTCAAACTAACAAATAATAATAAATAAATAAAATAATTAAGAAAATTTAAAAGCAGAATAGACAACTAAAAGCTGAAACAAATTATCCTTGGGGAGGAATTCGTGGATATGCTATTATTATTCACAATGATCCTGAAATTTTTAATTTCTTTTAGTGATGTGAATTTTTATTTAACAGAGACCAACTGGAACTTTTTAAAAATTAGCTAAGCATGGAACCAGCAGTGGCATAATGGCTATGTCGCTGAACTCCCATGTAGCCAAATGGGGTTCGAGTCTCAGACCCAGTGGCTTAAAGTCATGTGGAGCACGTGTGTGTGCATGCCCAAGATCCCAAGAGGAGAATGGAAGAGAAGGGACTGTGGCGTGGCAATCGCCTCAGGCAGTGATTTCTCACTTTCTGTCTCTCTCTCTCTGTTTTTCTGGAGAGCACACATGCCCTGTAGCAAAAACCTCTCAAAAAAAAAAAAAAAAAATTAGCTAAGCATACAACTAAATTAGTTTAAAAATGAATAGTTTTACAAAGCCACAGAAGGTAAAATAAAGGCAGTAACCAAAAAGAAGAGCAGAAGTTAAAAAAAAAAGGATAGATTAATAAAATTGCATGAAGATTCTTTAAAAAGCCTAAAACAATACAAAACCTTTAGTAAGACAGGTTGATAAGTAGAGGGGAGAAAGAGAGAAACAATAAACTATATAAGGAATAACTCTGGTTATAAAATCCATATTTAAACTTTATAGTATTGCCTTTTTTTAAAGAACTATTTTATTTAAATTTATTTATTTATTTATTCATTTATTTTCATTTGACCAGAAAGAGACAGAGTGAGAGAGAGAGAATGAAAGTGAAAAAGCAAGACTCCAGGTCCAGGACTCGAACTATGGTTGACCATGTGGGAGACCAGTGGCCTTAACCACCATGCCACCAGTTGGCCACTAAGTTGTCTTAATAACTGTAAACTGTAACTATACCAATGAAAGTAAATTTAAATTAAAATGGGCATTTTAAAAGAAAATGTTGACAGTGAAGTGATTCAAGGAAAACCAGAAATAATTTAAAAACTGAATTTATCAAAAGAAACATACATACACCAAACCAAAGTATAATTATAAATAAAATATTAGCAAACTAATTCTAGCATTATACATGAAAATTATAGTGTACATAACTAGGAAAGAAATAATGCATAGTTTAGTATTATAAGACATACTAATTTAATTCATTTTATAGCAAATTAAAGGAAGAAAAACCATGTATTCATCTCAACAGGCACAAAGAAAGCATTTAATGGGAACGGTAGATAGTATCATGGTTAAGGTGGCTGGATCCATGGCCAAGCGCATCGTTCAACCCCTGAACCTGGAGGGCTGAAAAACACACTGGGTATTGTATATGTATGACCAAAATCCCTAGAGGAGAATCGAAGAGAAGGGATTGTAGTGTGGCCATCCCCCTGGGGGAGTGCTTTCTCGCTTTCTCTCTCTCTGTCTCTCCTTTGAGCACATATACCATATAGAAATCTATCAATCAGTCAATCAGTAAAAATAATCATTTAATGAAATTCAATAATTACTCATGAAATACTTTTTTAATATTTTATAATTATTCCAAGAGGTATGACACCTCAATTTCTTTCTTTTATTTATTTACTTACTTATTTATTTTTATTATTATTTGTACATTAAATCACTATACATCATTGAGATTGTGAGGACACTTTACCAGCACGGTTTACTCCTCAGTCCAGCCCAGCTGAGACCACCATACACATCCTCAACAGATAATAAACTTATCTGTGTCCCACAAGTGTCTTACCTCTCCATTTCCCCCCCAAATTTCCTACAGAAGACATACGAACAGCCAAAAAGCATATGAAATTCTAAAAACTGATAAGAACTGTTTAGCAAACAAGTAGTAGAAGGGAGTCTTTAAATATACTAGGACATATTTTAGTGTTGTGGCTAAAAAACAATGGCCCCTGAAAGCTATAAGGTCCTAATCCCTGGAGTCTGTGAATAGAAATTTATCTGGGAAAGAAAGGGGTGCTGTAGATTAGGCTAAGAATCTAAAGACGAGAAGGTTATCCTGGGTTGTTGAGGTTGGTTCTAAGTGCTGTCACAAGTGCTCTTAGAAGAGAGAAGCAGAGGGAAATTTTATAGGCACACACACACACACACACACACACACACACACACACCCGAGAAGGTCATGTGAAGACAGAGGCAAGGAATGCCTGAAGTTGCCAAAAGTGGGAATAATCGAGGAGCAGATTCACCCACCAGGAATATGGATTTACAGGATTCTGGGCTGTGGATTGTCCCCTAGAAACATTGGAGGGAACAGGTCCCTGCTCATACCTTGATTTCATCCCGGTGATTCTGATATTGGACTTCTGGCTTTCAGAACTTATAATATGCCATGCTCTGTTCTAAGCAACTTACAAATATTTACACTAATCCTAAATCAACCCTATGACATAAATACTGTTATTATCTTCATTTTAATGATGAGATAAAGGAGGTTGCAATAGGTTCTTTGCCCCAGAACACGTAGCTAGCAGTGATAGAGTTGGGATTCAGACCCAGTCTGACTTCAAAGCTCATACCCTAAACCATTGCACCGCAGGGAACCTATAATAAAATTTTCTCATACATGGAAATTTGTCATATGGCAAAGGTGACATAACAAATCAGAGGGAAACAAATGGGCTTCCAAATAAATGGGGCTAAGAAAATTGACAATTTATTTGAGAAGCAAAACTAAATCTGCACTTCGCACTACATGCAAACTCCAGATGAATTAAAAGCATAAAGGTAAAAAAATTAAAATTATATTTTTATGAACATTTCACTAAAATTATAAGACTTTCAGGCAGAATATCTTTGTGACATTGGGAAAGATATCTTTTTTTTTTAGAGTTGTTTTTTTTTTTTTTTTTTTTTTTTTGCTATAGTGTGATACGAGGGAGACAGAGAAAGACAGAGAGACAGAAAGTAAGAAATCACCCCTCAGGGTGGAATGGTCATGCCACCATTCCTTCTCCTCCATTCTCCTCTCAGATTTTGAGCACACACACACACATGCCCAGAGTCTTTTAAGCCACCTTGTCTGGGACTCGAACCGTGGTCAACTATATGGGAGTCCAGCAACATAACCATTACACTATCTGCTGGTCCTGAGGAAAGGTATCTTAAGCAGGACACAACAAATACAAACCATGAAAAAAAATGGTAAATTTGGTTATTATAAAGATTTTTTTAAAAAAAGAAAGAAACTCTGTGTGGTAAGATAAACCATAAATATCTGATATAACAAGTCACTGGCTAGGAAAAGACATTTACCATCAATATAAAAATAAGTGCTTAGTTTCTAGAGTATGAACAGATCTCTAACTAATCAGTAAGAGATCTAAAAGAAAAAGAAATGGCCAAATAAAATAAATAATTGAGTGAAGGAGAAAGATGATAATAGGGCAGATTAATAGGTCCTGAGGGGTTGTATTTTTAGTAGTCAGGGCCAGCCTCACTGGGAGGGTGATGTCTGCACAAGGCCTGAAAGGAGGAGGTAAACTATGACAGTAGACAGGAGACCAGGGTTTCCAGGGCGGATCTCCAAGGCAGGGGTGTGTCTAGACACTGGCAGGACAGCAGGAAGTCTGGTATAACTGGAGCAAGAAGAACATCGGTGTTATATTATGGATACACAGATTATAGAAGGTACGTGTATATATAATTAAAGGTATCTATAATACATAGTTATGTACTTAAATTGTATGCATATAGGATGCTCTTTATCTCTTTCATTTCCCTTTTAACAATAAACCATGAATACTGCTGTTCATGGGCACACGCAGATCTACCACGTTCTTGCTAACGGCCATGTCACAGGCCATAGTACAGGTCTGTGCTCATGTATTTACCAGTCACCTGGTAATGACCACTTAAGTTGCTTCCTTTCTTTAGATTGGGGTTGGATGGGAGACTTAGCCTCCATGCCACCTGCTGCCCCTCCCTTTTTAATTTCATAATAGAACACATGCATGAGAGAGAGAGAGAGGGAGAGAGAGAGAACAAGAAAGATGAATACACTCTTTTATTTTTTTTCCCTTTTTTTGGAGAGTTTTTTTGCTATAGGGCATATGCACTCGCCAGAAAGACAGAGAGAGACAGAGAGACAGAAAGCGAGAAATCACCCCTCAGGGGGGATGGCCATGCCGCAATCCCTTCTCCTCCATTCTCCTCTTGGGATCTTGGGCATGCACACACACACGCCCGGCATGAGTTTAAGCTGCCAGGTCCGGGACTCGAACTGTGGTCGACTACATAGGAGTCCAGCGACATAGCCATTACGCTAACTGCTGGTCCCAGAAAGATGAATACACTCTTTACAGGACTCAGTCATGTCATGATCCCTTTCCGACAGCCTCCAGCCCACCAGGATCCTGGGCACAAACATGCAGCTGATATATTTTCATGTTTTGCTTTTACTAACAATGCCAAAATATATGTTTTTTATATAAATATTTACACAATGTAGAAGTACATCTGAGTTAAATTTTGAGACATAGAATCACAAAATTTCCCAACTCTCCTCGAAAGAGCTCACCTTTATTTGCAATCTCATTCATAGCCATGAAAATACTTCATTTTCCACTATACTATATATTCTAAAATTGTGATTTGGTTGACAAAATGTGCTTCCGTGGTATCATTTCAATGCATATTTTGGTAGTTACAAATGAGGTTGGACCAAGTACCCCAAGTAAATTTCCTCCTATTAGTTACTATTACTTTTATGATTTCATATTTTAATGTCTAAAATTTTGATCCAAGTAATTCATTTTGATGTAATAACTAAGATCGTTATCGAAGTTTATTTTATTCTAAATGACTTGCCAGTTGCCACAACATCCTCTACTGACTAATTTATCATTTTTTTACTGAATGATAATGCACATTTCATAAATTAAATTCCCACATGGGCTTGAAACTATTTCCAACCTCTCTTTTCTAATGGTCTGTTTATTCATTTGCCATGCTGAATAGTTTAATTGCTATAAGTCTACCATAATTTTTTAAAAGAATTATTTATTTTTTATTTATTTAATCCCATTCGTTATTATTATTTTTCAATTTGACAGAGACATACACACACAGAGAGAAAGAGGGAGAGAGAGGAGTGAGAAAGCAAGCTGCCAGGTTCGGGACTCAAACCGTGGTCAGCCATGTGGGAATCCAGCACCCTTAGCTACCACACCACATGCCAGCCCTCAAATCTACCATATTTTTACTATTGGGTGTAGTATCCCCTCGTATTTTCTTATACAGATTTGTTCTGGCTCCTCAAGTACTTACCTTTTTGTCTAAAATTTGGAATGCTCTTGCTTAAAACAAGAATAATTTTGCTTTTTTAATTGAAATTATAGATCAATTCAGGAAGATAATAGTTTTGCTATATATAGTCCTTCAAAGCAAGATCACAGGAGATCTCTGTTAGTTGTCTTCTGTGTCTCTCAACAAAACCTAAAAGTTTTGACATAAAAGTTTGTCATATAAATATAATACACTACTCAAAATTTTTCTTTATTATTTCACATTTCTTTTTAAATAACGTGTTTTCCCATGATTGTTTAAAGCTTGCTGGTCCACAGAAAAGCTATGTTTTTGTGTGTGTTTAATATCGTAACTAGGCAACTTATTGAATTCTGTTTTCTATGAAATGTTTTCAGATGATCCTCTTGGATTTTCCAGGTTAAAAAACATATCACATGCTAAAAATAATTACTCACTTCCTCTTTTCTAAATGTTACAGCACTTATTTCTTCTCCTGCTAAATTACATTATCCTGAATTTCCAGAGGAATGCCTAATAGAAGTGTTGATGGGGGTATTCTTTTTGTTTTCTACTCTACTAAAAATGCTTCTAAAGAAATTATAGCACTATAATTATATATATATACACACACATATAATATGTAACCATATATAAAATTATATAACTATATAATTATATATATATATAGTATATATATATAAAATGACTTTATTGCTATATATGTATAATTACAGTAAGAAATTTTATTATAGTAAGACATTTAAAATCAGGAAGGTATATTATGTTTTATTTAAAATATCATTTGATCTCCTCAAATTTCCTCCTTTTGTCTAATGTGGATAATTGTATTAAAATGCTTCCTAGTGGAAAAATATCTTTCTATTGTAGTACATTCTACTTTTTTTATTAGTTTTTTTGCCATATGGCATTTGTGCTCACCAGAGAGAGAGAGAGAGACCTGAGAGGGAAAATGAGAAACTACCCCCTGGGGAGGGTGGCCACACCACAATCCCTTCTCCATTATTCTTTCGGGATTTTGGGCATGTGCACACATGTGCTGGGTATTGTAGTGTCCCGGTCACGGAATTCCCAAAAAACCACAAGGAGCCAATTCTGCTGTAAGCACACCAAGGTTGGTTTTTTTTTTTTTTTTTTGAGAGGTTTTTCGTTATAGGGCGCGTGCGCTCGCCAGACAGACAGAGAGAAACAGAGAGACAGAAAGTGAAAAATCACTCCCCAGGGGGGATGGTCACCCCGCAATCCCTTCTCCTCCATTCTCCTCTTGGGATCTTGGGCACGCACGCACATGCGCCCGGCGTGAGTTTTAAGCCACCGGGTCTGGGACACGAACCGCGGTTGACTACGTGGGAGTCCAGCAACATAGCCATTACACTAACTGCTGGTCCCAACCAGGGTTGTTTTATTCGGGCTCGAGCCAGGACTGTCAATCTTACTGACACAGCAGGTCAGAGTTGAGAGCCCGGTGTTAGTAGGGCTGGGTTTTTATTTGGCTGTTAAGGGGGAGGTCGAGGAGGGCTGAGGAATACACTCACGCAGCTATACATTGGCTGTAGATTTCAAGAAGCAAGTTGTCTTTTACTGATTTGTCTTCAGACCATAAAGTTGGGCAAGAAAGTTACTTCGGGTCTCTGGTATTTCTTTTGTTCTTCTCCTTATGACCCTCTTTTACTTGAGATGGCACTGATTCTCAACAAGGTGGGTTTAACAAAATGGAGTCACCCTCCAAAGAAATGGAGTCACTCTGGTCCTTCAGTATGATTTTCAAGCCACCAGGTCCAGGACTCAAACTGGGGCCGATCACGTGGGAGTCCAGTGTCTTAACCAACATGCCACCTGCTGGCCCCAGTATATTCTACTTTCCTGTGCTGTGTTTATGTGCTTAAGTGATTATGAATAAACAGAGTGAAACGCTTCTGGAATGTGTTGAATTGTAATATTTGCAAGTAGGTGAGTAATATTTTATTTGTAATTTTTATAACAATATTCTGGGCAGACTGATGTGTGCTTTTCTATTTTCATGCCATCTTGTTCAAGTGTTATTGTCAAAATTATGCTCAATTTGTAAATGAGGTTATTTTTCTCTTTATGCTTTAGGGTAGTATGTGTAGCACTGGAAGTTTATTTGTCAACTATTTGTATTTACTTCTGAAACCATTTCAGTCAGACAATTTCGGGATTTTTTTTTTTTTTTAGTGGAAAAAGTCATCATTTCCCTCTATGTGTTACTTGTTTGCCTAGGGTCCAAGGAAGTATATGTTATATATCTTTAAGTCCTATCATTATCTAAGATTACCTCTCCTCTATCATTTCTAATTGTGTTCTTGTTCTCTTTACCTGATCATTACCTACCTCCATCTATTCGTAACCCTTTTAAAGATTGATTTTTAGATATAATTTTAATTAGGGTAAAGACTAAACTGGTATAACGAAAAGAGTAAAAGTGCAACGGCTTCTTTTAAGGAATTATTTATTTTATTTTTTGTTATTATTTTAAAATTTGCTATAGGGCACATGTACTCACGAGAGAGAGAGAGAGAGAGAGAGAGAGAGAGAGAGAGAGAGAGAGAAGGAAAGTGAGAAAGCAAGCTGCCAGGTCCAGAACTCAAACCGCAGTCAGCCATGTAGGAGTCCAGTGTCTTAACCTCCACACCATCTGCTGGTTCCGGTGCAGTGGCTTAAACCAGTAGAAGTTCAATTCTTTTTTTTTTTTTTTTGAGAGGTTTTTCGCTATAGGGCGCGTGCGCTCACTGGACAGACAGAGACAGAGAGACAGAAAGCGAGAAATCACCCCCCAGGGGGGATGACCACGCCCCAATCCCTTCTCCTCCTCCATTCTCCTCTTGGGATCTTGGGCACGCACACACATGTGCCCGGCGTGAGTTTTAAGCCACCAGGTCTGGGACTCAAACCACGGTCTACTACATGGGAGTCCAGCAACATAGCCATTACGCTAACTGCTGGTCCCTAAGTTTAATTCTTTTTCGTATGTCAGTTTAACTAAGGCAAAGTGACCAGGGACTCTGTTTCACCACATCACCCAAGATCCCAGAGCTTCCTCTGAAGTATCCCAAGGGTACTGTCTTCATCCACATGGGTCAAGTGGAATCACTGCCAACTCTACATTTTAGAATGGGAAAGGAGAAAACCCAAGGCAAGACATTTCCTTTACAATAAGTGACATAGAAGGAGTTCTCATCATTTCTGTTTGCATCTATTAGTGAGAACATGGCCAACAGAGCTATAGCTAAAGCCTAAAATTGTGATTTCTACAAGACCTCCATGGAACCCACCGCTACAAAGGAAGGAGGAATTAGATTTGGTTGGAACTTGTAGTCTGCAACAGACATACATTATTTGTTTCTATTACTAGCTCTATTTTATTTGTTGACTAATCACTTCAGTCTTCTTTGCTTAACATTGCTCTTATTATTTTGCTAATTTCTGGAGTTGGTTTCTGCTTGAACCATTAGCATTGTTTTAAACGTGCTCCTTATGGGTTTGTGGTAAAATTTCATCTCTATAGCTTCAGAAGGCAAATGTGGAAATGTGATGTGATTTGCACAGTGAAAAGTGGGTAGAAGAGCTATGCCTCACTCTTCGTTGGGTTGGGGGAGTTTTTAAGGGTTAGTACATACTTTTTCACGTCCTCCTCGCTCTTTCATGGTGATCATGAAAGCCTTTACCAGCCTAAGTGATAACAATTGAACGGAGAGAAATATAACATAGGGAAGAGGGTCAGCCCATGGTTAGGGAAGCCACATCCCAAATGCAGACATAGTTAAAATGCCAGCCCTAGCCACTTGAAGAACATGCTGGTGTGTGTGCGTGCAAGCCCCAAGTCTTGACAGTATGAAGGAATGGAGGAAAAGAAATTGCAGCATGACCACACTCCCTAGAAGGGTGATTTCTTCCCCTCCTCCTCTCGTTCTCTCTCTCTGGTGAGCACATGTGCCTCTAGCAACTAAAAATAAATTTAAGAATAACATAGAGTAGAAACCACCTTTTGTTGCCTTTAGATGCACTCAGAGTTTTTGGATTTTTTTTCCCATTATCTATTACAGCAAAATAACGCACTCTTTCTGAATGACTAGAGATACTATATACATTTATTTTCATTTTTTCTTACTGATAAATGTAGCACTAAAGGCATTATTATTTGGTGAGTTGTTGCAAATGTTTTAGATATTCTTGAAAATGTGTGTATTCTCTGTATTTTTTAGAAGAGATTGAGCTTTATCTTCCTTTATTTATTTATTTTTAATTGTGACTTCTGGTTTATATGTAACCATTGTATATCTTTGTAATGTATAGTATGGTTTTTCAATGCATACAGAGTCGACTTTATTAGTTGTGTATTTGTTACTTAGACAATACATTTTTACTTACTTTTTTCTTTATTTAATTTTTATTTGTTGTCTATATTTTTAACTAGCTATTTTTAAATCATTTCAAATTTACATAAAAGATGAAAAAATGGGGACCAGCAGTTAGCGTAATGGCTATGTCGCTGGACTCCTATGTAGGCGACCCCGGTTTGCGTCCCGGACCTGGTGGCTTAAAACTCACGCCAGGCGCGTGTGCGTGCGTGCCCAAGATCCCGAGAGAAGAATAGAGGAGAAGGAATTGCAGCATGGCCATCCCCCCATGGGGGGTGATTTCTCGATTTCTGTCTCTCTGTCTCTCTCTGTCTGTCTGGCGAGCGCACACGCCCTATGGCAAAACAACTCTAAAAAAATAAATTAAAAAAAGATTAAAAAAAAAGATGAAAAAATAATGCAACTTTTCAACTGGGTTCCCTAATTAATATTTTGGAAACTTGGACAATACATTTTAGACATGAGGGAGAATTAGTTCTTAATTTTCAGAGTACATTTTCTGAAACCTTTTTTAAAAAGCCACAACTACGAAAGTCAGGAAATTAATATTAATTCAATATTATCTAATCCGCAGATCCTGTACACATTTGCTAATTGTGTCGAGTCGTTATAGGCCCAGGATGGATCAAGGATACTTATTGCTTCTGTCTCTGTTGGAACACTTGCTCATTCTTTCTTTGATGTCACAGAGTTGCTAGTTTGAAGACACATGACAATTCCTTTGAGTTTTCCTCATATTTCTTCACAGTTGATGCATTTTTTGTCAGAAATACCACAGAAGTGATGCTGTGCTTACAGTGCATCATATCAGAGAACACACGATACCAGTCGGTCCCATTACTAATGTAAATTTTTAGCGCTTGACTATACAGATAGGTAACAGGTTAACTAATCTATATATTTAAGAATAATTAATAAGAATGTTGCACTTACTGACAAATGGCTGATAAGCATAAGTGGGAAGAAACTTTAAGACAGGGGTCCCCTTGAAACCTCGCCACCCAGCAGGAGGTGAGTAGTGGGCAAGTGAGCAAAGCTTCATCTGCAGCTCCCCATCACTCTCATTACTGCATGAGCTCGCCTCCTGTCAGATCCACAGGAACATCAGATTCTCACAGAAGTACAATACCTACTGTGGAGTGCACATGTGAGGGATCTAAGCTGCACCCTCCTCATGAGAACCTAATGCCTGCTGATCTGAGGTGGAGTTGAGGTGATGATGCTAGCACTGGGGATTGACTACAAATACTGATCAGCATTAGCGGAGAGGTCTGACTGCACAGAGGCCATAAAAAGTCAATTACATTAAGACTCATTTCAAAACCCTATCAGTGACTGGCAAGTGACAAGCTGCATTTGGTGGCAGGTTTTAAAGTGGCAAGTGACTTAATGTACTTCAGTTGTACAGCTGCATCCGGTGGCAGGCTTTAAGTCAGAATACGACACTTATTTCAGTCCATGCAGGGCCCACCCATACTTTTATTTAGCACTCTGTCCATACCTCTTTCTCACACTACATCCTTGTCTCGGTCACAGTTGTGGTAAACCCATAAGCTAAGCCTAGCTAAAAGGAGTAAAAAGCGAACATCTAGTTCTAGGAAAACAAGCTCAGGGCTCTCACTGATTCTGCATTATAGCGAATCCTGTAATTATCTCATTGTATATTACAATATAATAATGATAGAAATAAAATGCGTAATAAATGTGCTTGAATCATCCCAACCATTCCCTCTGCCCCAGGCTCATGGTAAAAATGTCTTCAATGAAACCAGTCCCTGGTGTTCACAGGTTTGATGGAGTGGTTAAGCATTTGACATGGTGATTAAGACTCTGGACTCCCACATGGTTGACGGTGGTTTGAGTCCCGGACTTAGCAGTTTGCAAATCACTCCAGGTGTGTGTGCATGTATACCCAGAATCCCAAAAGGAGAATGTAGGAGTAGTGACTGTGGTGTGGCCATCCTCCCTGGGGCGGGGGTGATTTCTCACTTTCCCTCTCTCTGTCTCTGTGTCTCTCTCTCCCTCTCTGGTGAGTGCACACACCCTATGGCAAAAAAATCTTAAAAGAAAAAGGTTGTGAGTTGCTGCTTTAAGATTATGCAAATATCCCATTTCTTATCAATTTTTGCACCTGCAGATTTTAGAACCTATTGATGGTTCTTGCCTGAATCTAGTATAACTACGGTGGTTGCCAAATTTTTAATTGCACCATCCTTCTACATTTATTATTGACATTTAATCATAGCAGGGCTATACTTTCTCTCTCATTAATTAATAAACAAATTAACAGTATAGATTCGGGTATTGATAGTTTATTTGATAGGATGATAATCCACTAATTCAATGGATAATTCAGAATACTTTAAACTATCATTCAATAATATTTATTCCAATAAATCAACACATAGTTATATACTATTATCTTTATTCATTATTGTACAAATTGTTGAAGTCTTGGCCAGTGGAAGGTACTGTCCAGTCTAGGTGCTGTAATCTTTTGCTATATCTTTATTATTTGGGAGGAACTTTTTTACTTTCTAGGTCAAAAAGATATTCCAGGTTCATATTGTATTTACTCTGTCCCAGTCCTGCTAATAGCCTAAAGAACCCTGGCTCCTGTAAGTAGAGAATGATAGTTAGAAACCAAGACCTGGGCACACATATGTTAATTGCTACCAGGGCACCATTGCTTCTAGACACTCCAGCTGACAGAGAGGAAAGTTTATATGCTTATTCACACACACATATAAACACATGTACTGTATAGAGTGTGTTTCTATACTGATACAGATAGATAGATGCTAGGTGGTAGAGATAGATAGATATAGATGATAGATGATAGATAAATATATAGAAGTAGAGATCGATAGAGGACAGAGATAGATAGGTTATAGATATAGATAGATGTAAATAGATAGATAGATCTAATAAATAATTAGAAGTCATAAGTTCATACCAATACTTCTAATGAACAACTCAACACAGAATTTATTCTGTTTCCATCTTTTCATGCTTATAATTCCCTTCATGGAATTAAGGTTTTTTACTTAGACAATCATGTCATCTTTGAATAAGGAAAACTTTCTTTCCTTCACTATTGATATGCTTTTTTTTTTCTTGCTTTATTGCAATAGCTAAGCCAGAGTAGGAGTGGTGAGGGGACATCACTGTTTTATTCCTGATTTTAAGGAGAAAGCACTCAGTCTTTCACCACTGAGTTTATGTTAGCTATAAATTTTGTATAGATTCCCTTTATCAGGTTGAGAAAGTTTCCTTCTACTCCTAGTTTCCTGAAAGTCTATTATTATTAGGTATTGTATTTTTCCAGATGGATTTTTTTGCACCATTGCTAAAATCATGTGTTTTTTTTCTTATTTTGACTATTAATATGGTAGATTACTTTGATTTATCTTCATATATTGAAGCAAATTTGCATTTGCAGGAAAAGCTTCCACTTGATTATGGTCTATTTTAAGTGTATGTGTTTACATTTGACTTGATAGTATTTTGTTTAAGGTTTCTTTGTGTTTATGTTCAAAGAAGCATATTGTCTGTAGTCCCCCCTTCTTTTCTTCCCCTCCCTCTCTCTCCCTCTTTTCCCTTCTTCCTTTCTCTCTTTCTTTGTCTTTTGTATATTCGTATAGTAATCGTGTCAGGGTAATACTGTACCATAAATGAGTTAGGAAGTATTCTCTCAAAAAGAGGGGAAGGCATTTCCTGGGAGAGATCTTGTAGACTTGGTGTTGGTTTATTTAGATATTTTGTAGAACTCACTAATGAAACTGTCTTGATCCAGAGAATTCTTTTTGTAAAAGATTTTAAACTAAAAATTTAATTTCTTTAATAGTTTTGGGACTAAATTACTATTTCTTCTTGGGTGAGTTTTATGGTTTTCAAGATAATCGTTTCATCTAGTTTGTTGAGTTTCTGTGTGTGGAGTTGTTCCCTTCCTTACTATCCTTTTACTAGGGGTTTTGTAGTGATATCTATTCTTTCTTTTATGATGTTGATGATTAGAATTTTTCCTCCTTTTCTGGTCAATCCTATAAAAGATTTTTCAATTAAGTCAATAGTTTGAAGACACAGCTTTTGATTTCATTGACTTTAGTTCTAAAATTTCCATTTGGTCCTTCTTTTGTGTTTCTTTGCTGTGACTTTTTAATCTTTATATTTGTTTCAAGAGTGTTCCTAATCACTTACTAAAACAAGAAGCTTCTTTAAAAAGTCTTCTCAGATAACTTGCAAGTTCTTTTCTTTCACAAATTTGAATATCTCAGACCAATCTCTTCTAGCCTACAAAATTTCTGCTGAAAGTCTGCTGTTAGTCTGACAGGATTCTTTTGTCTGTGACTTAACACTTTTGTTATTTTTAGGATTCTTTGTTTTGACTTTTGACAGTATGACTATCATGTACCTCGAAGATCTTTTATGTGAATCTGTTTGGTGTCCTCTATATTTCATGAATCTCATGAATCTCTTCTGAATATCTCTTCATAAACTTGCAAAGTTTGCGGTTATTATTCCATGAAATAGGTTTTCTATGCCCTTTCCCATACCTGCTCCTTCTAGAACTCCGATTATAGAGGTATTTGATCACTTAATGGTGTCCCATATCATGTATGCTGCTTTCTTTCTTAAAATTTTATTTTCTTTCTTTTTGGCTAACTGGGTTATTTTAAAAGTTCTGCCTTCAAGCTCAAAAATTCTTTTTGCAGCATGATCTAGGCTATTGTTGATGCTCTCCAATATATTTTTAATTGCCTTTACTAACTTCTTCATCTCCAGTATTCTTATTGTTTTTTTTTTCTTTGTTTTTTTCTTGAGAGGTTTTTGCTATAGGGTGCGTGCGCTTGCCAGAAAGACAGAGGGAGAGAGAGATAGGAAGAGATAAATCATCCCCTGGGGCAAGGACCATGCCACAATCTCTTCTCCTCCATTCTTCTCTCAGAATCTTGGGCATGCACACACACACATGCCATGCCCAACATGAGTTTAAGCAACCGGGTCCAGGACTAGAACCACGGTCGACTACATGGGAGTCCAGTGACATAGCCATTATGCCAATTGCTGGTCCCTCTTACTGGTTCTTTTTAAAGATGTCTATCTCTTGGTTAAATTTCTAATTCACATGCGGTATTGTTTTCCTGATTTCACTGAATTGTCTGAATCCTCTTGCATTTCACTGAGTTTCCTTAAGATCATTATTTTGAATCCCATATTTCTCATTATTGGATAATTATTGTGTTCCTTCAGAAGGATTCTTGTTTTTATGTTTGTTTGTTTGTTTCCATGTTTCTTGTGTCCCTGCATTGATATCTGGACATCTTGTAGAATAGTCATCTCTTTCTATTTTATTAAGTATCTTTCTTGGGGTATAACTTTTTCCTGAAAATGTGATTTATAGCGTCAAATAGAGTGCTTTAATTCTGGTTTGGGATGGACACAGTTGTTCAATGTCTGTACGAATTCTCTGCTTTAGTCACTTCCGTGATACCTGCCAGTGCCTGGTGGTCTGTTCTGCAAGTGTCCGTAGTGATGGTGGCACTGTCTCGCCAATGAGGAGGCTGGATGAGCAGGTGACTACTCTCAAGGTCAGGGACTGGGAGAGCTGACTCAGTTCCAAACAAGTGCACTCCTGTGGGAGGGCCCAGTGGCTACCCCCCATAATCCCTCTTTTCTTTTTTCTTTTTTCTTTTTTCTTTTTTTTTTTTTTTTTTTGAGAGAGGTTTTTGATTTTGGGCACTTGCACTTGCCAGAGAGACAGAGAGACAGAGAGAGAGAGAGAGAGAGACAGAAAGCAAGAAATCGTCCCCCAGGGGGGATGGCCATGCTGCAATCCCTTCTCCTCCATTCTCCTCTCAGGATCTTGGACACGCATGCACACGTGCCCGGCGTGAGTTTAAGCCCCCAGGTCTGGGACTCGAACTGTGGTCGGCTACATGGGAGTTCAGTGACATAGCCATTATGCTAACTGCTGGTCCCCTTCTTGAGCTTACTCAGGGCCCATGAGCACTGCAAGGTAGGAGCACTTCCTCTCACATTGGCAGACACCAATGGCATCAATCCCATGTCCTTGGTGAGTACACCCAGATCCCAGAAACACTGCAGGGGTGGAAGCAGTTTCTCCCATGTAGTTTGGGGTTGGTGATATCAGCTCAAGGTTCCTGGTGACTATGCCTGAGTCTCAGCAGCACTGCAGGTAAGGGAGCAGTTTTCTCCTCTGTGAGCCAGTGGCAATAACCCACAGTCTCTAGTAAGTACCCGAGTGTCCTAATCATATTGTTAGGTCTAGCTAAGGATGACAGCATTTCAGCTGCTTATGTTGATGTGTTGGGAGGTCCACCAGGCCTCAGGATGTGGACACAGGAGTGATTGCCTTCAGGGTAGAGTTCAGTTCAGCAATGGCTCTGTTCTCAGAATGGCACCATGTTGTAGCTGTTCGGGGCCTGGGTGCTGAGCTATCTCTGCATGTATTCCTTCCCTAGACAAGCAGTCTCAGGAGCTTCAAGATTTCCCTATAGAGGGCTCAGAGCTTTGGGGGAGCTGCAGGACTTTCCCACAGCTAGAACTATTATCCTTGGTAGCAACAGGGACCAAGATCTCTCACTTTCCCTTTTCAACAATAAGGAGTCACTCTTCTGGGTCTTGGTGGACTTCGTTGGGTGCTTTGCTTCCTTATCTATGCTGTCATCCTGAGTTTTCATGTCTCCAAAGGCTTCGGTTATTTCCTTGCTAAGTTTAGTGTTCTTCTTTAGCACTTGATTTGAAGTGAATCTAATGGTTTTTTTCATTTCAGTCCTTTGTGGATGAAGTGAGTATTGGGTTCCCCTCGTCAGCCATCTTGCTCTCCTTCCTACCTCCTCCTAGTTACTTTTCAAAATCCTCACGTTTTCAAAATCCTTCATGATTTCAGCCCAGGTGTCATAGTTGCATACGGTGAGAAAGAAAGAATGGGTGTGCTTATGCCATGTTACCCCGAATTGAAACCCCTCCTTTCATTTTTATTTTATTTTTTTATATTTATCTGATCTATGTCTTTGTTCATCTTTTTCCTCTAAATCTCTAGTAACATTTTAAAAGTTGATGTAGAATTTAGATACAATAAAATGTACAGGTTTTAAGGGAACTATTTGGCACGTGTTGATAAACATATGCATTCATGGAATCTCAAAGTTAATCGAGAGACCATTTCTATTGCTCCAAAAAGTTCATTCGTTCCCTCTTCCAGTCAATCTCCAGCCCGGCCAAAGGCAACACTGTTCTGATTTTTATCATCGTAGATTAGTTTTGCCTGTTCTAGGATGTCATATTGATGGCATTGCACTGTATGCATACTGAGTGTATGATTTTATATATGCCATCTTTCTTTTTACATAGCATTTTTAGAATTTTGTTCTTTCCGTTGTGTCCAATCTGTTCTTAATCCTATTTAATGAAGGTTTTGCTTCAGATATTATGTCTTTTAGTTATCGCTTTTCTATTTAGCTCTTTTTTAGAGTTTTCATATTTCTTCTGTTATTCTTTATCTCTTCATCCATTAGATCATATTTAATTATATTTTCTTTATCATTTTTATCATAATTATTCCAACATGTAGTTCATCTGTGGATCTGTTTCTACTAACTACTTCTTCTCCTTACTAAGGGTCACATTCTTCTGTTTCTTCACATGCTTAGTGAAGAAGCTAAGAAATGTTTAGTTGTATACTAGACACTAAGGATTATAGATTCTAGAGATTCTGGTTTTAGTTATCTTTCTCTGAAGAGTGTTGTGATTTGTTCTAGCAGACAATGTAATTGCTAGTTGGTTATTTTGATTTGCAGAGGCTTTGTCTTAGGCTTTGTTATGAAGAGTCTATTTCATTTTGGCCCTTAGTCTTAAGACATAGCCCACATTCCTAGAATTGGGTGTGACCTCCTAAGGCATGAGCTTTCTGGAGTTTTGGTGGAAATCCTAAGATACTAAACAAAGTATTCTAACTTGACGGAAGTCCTTCCAACTTTGTTTCCCTAGTAGTGGTGACTGCTAAAATCTTTGCTCAGTTCTTCTAATCTTCCAACTGTCGCTTTTTGCTAGGCTCCTTGCAGGCTTGCCCCATAAATATGCATTTCAGAATTCATGCAAAAAATTTAAAGAAAGTTTGTATGAAGATTTTGGAGTTCAGCCATCATAGTTTCCATTCTCCTTGGGTTTCCCATTTCAATTTCCAACCATTCTGGACTAAAAATTCTTATTTCTAGCTCAGCAAGACTCAGTTTTCTTAATGTGTTTTATTTCTGGCCCTTTTACGTGGTGCTCACCCAGTTGGCCTAGGAGCACACCGGGTGCACATACGTGAGCTGCAGAGCGCTCTCACAGGGACAGAACTGAGTAAATATAGATATCCACCAGTTAGCTTCCTTCTTACAAGGGTCATATTCCTTCAAGTTTCTACCCACTTTTTGTCACTTTTCAGTATCTCCAAATAGTGTTTTGAATGTTTTAGATTTTTTCTAAGAGTTTAAAATTGTTATTAGCAGAAAGCTTAAATTCTGCTTAAGTTAAGCAGAGTTCACGACTTTGTGTTGAGTATACCTTTTTACTCAGAAAGCTTTTGTTTTATTCATAGCTTAGACTATTTTCCCTCATTTTTAGATTCAGAGTCAGTTAAGTATATGTAGTAACAAACATCCCCACAAAGCTCATTGACTTAAAGTAGCAGAGGCTTTTGCTAACTTACATATAAAGTCCATTGTGTTGATAAATTGTGCCTACTGACATATGGAGTCTATTGTATTGACACATTGGCTGGGACCCAGGCTTATGGAGCAGCCACATTGTAAATATTGCTGTTCACCATGCCAGATGGAAAATAAATATAGCAAAGTGCACATTCTTTTTTCTTTTTTTTTTTTAAGAATTATTTTATTTAACTTTAATTAATTAATTAATTTGACCAGAGCGGGACAGATTGAGAGAGAGAGGGAAAGTGAGAAAGCAAGCTGCCAGGTTCAAGACTCGAACCATGATTGGTCATGTGGGAGTCCAGAACACCTCACCACCACACCACCTGCCGGCCCTGGTGCACGCAGATTCTTAAAGCTTCTGCTCACAGCTCACTCAGCAAAGCAAATCCTATGAGCACAACTAACTTGGAGTGGGTCAGGAAATACAATCCTATCACATTCCCAGGGGAAACAGCTCTAATGATTTCCACACGTGGATTTACCTCAGGTGGATCCTGGATTCACAATCTGTTTGACATAAAGATGTGTCTGGTATTTGTTTCCATTCTGGAGCTTCTTTTCTTTTTTTTTTTTTTGGAGAGGTTTTTGCTATAGGGTATGTGCACTCACCAGAAAGACAGAGACAGAGAGACAGAAAACGAGAAATCACCCCCCAGGGGGGATGGCCACGCCGCAATCCCTTCTTCTCCAGTCTCCTCTCGAGATCTTGGGCACGCACGCACACACGCCCGGCATGAGTTTAAGCCACCGGGTCCAGGACTCAAACCACGGTCGACTACGTGGGAGTCTAGCGACATAGCCATTACGCTAACAGCTGGTCCCCATTCTGGAGTTTCTTTATCCATTAGGTACTGCCTTCCAGGTTCTGGAGAGGTTGTACACATTTCGACAATCCTGTTCTGTCCCATCTACCACCAAAGCCAGTGATAGGATACACATTCACATCTCCAGCTCTCCTTTTCTCAGTCAGGACCCGTGTCTTAAAACCAAATCTGAATGGAGGTCATATAGTCAACAGGAAGCTTTAAAACAGCTTTTGGAGTCTACCAAATTTACTGCTTCTTGGGCAAATTTAATAGCATGGCCTACTAAACTGTCTTGATCTTGTTATATATTTCTAGAAAACATGAATTCACATCAACCTAAAAGATTAACGAAACTTCTGAATTCAAATTTCTTGAAAATAACTTTATAGGGGCACGTGAGTTGGGTGGTAAAATATATCTCAACCATGAGGTCTTGTCTAATCAAAACCATCTGTGGGACAGGTTCATCAGGAAATAATTTGTTACATGCATGACCACCTCTTAGATAGATTTACCGGTTCAAAACATAACCAGGAGATAATGTAAGTTAGTTAAAGCAAGCCCCAGATTCAAAATCTATTTTCCACCTGGCTTTATTTTCTATCCACCTTTAACTTTGTTCCACGTAGCCTCTTGTGTTGCAGATACTCAGTAAACTGAAAGACGATGCCTGTACGTCCCATTTCATATTCTGCACAAAACCCCTGGTTCAAACGCCTGCTTCCCCCTAAAATCTTATATAAGTCCACTGTACACAGAGTTGCTGTGTGTTTGACTTTATAAAGGGATGAAAATCAGGCCAAAAAAGCTCTCTGTACGTCTCTTAACCTGGGGCCAGTTTAGGAGCATAAATGAATCCTGACCTTGGATGAACAGCATTTCAGCTGAGACTAAAGGAGCGTCTTGTTAATGTATTTCTATATCTAAGCATTCTTGGCTATTAAAAAGTCAGTCTCTGGCACTAATGGAAAAAAAATTAAAAAGGAGCATGTAGGCCTAGGAAGCTTACTGGAGAATGGATCCTCATAATCTTGGAAATCGTTACGGTAACAACAAAGAGGTTTCTGTGTCTTTGATATATGTACGGCGTGACTGCATGAGCTGAGGGGCTTGTTTGGCGGCAGAGTGACACTGCTCAGCACCTCTGGGCCTGGGCCAGTCCCTGTGAACAGAATCCCAGAGATCAGCTTGACCAATACTGCTGTCAGAACAGTTCTTGTACCGTGCTACCAACAATGGAGAAACTGTCTCAGGCTCCTGTTATTAATGGAAAATAAACGCCAAGTTTGTATTAAAGCTCAGCTTTGGGGATATTGGCTTCTTTAAATTGCAATATTTTATAATAGGAAAGCTTTACATTAAAGAAAAATATTCCAGTTTTAGGGTTTTAATGGTGTAACATCATGGTCATAAGCATCGGCTCTGGGACCAGATTACCTGGATTCGGATTGCGGCTGTAGTCTAGAACCTTGGGAAATTTCTTGAACTCTTTGTGCCTCCGTTTTCTCATCTGTACAATGAATGTAATAATCCTCCTTATCCCATAAGAGTGTTGTGAGAATTAAATGAGTTAGCACATAGAAAACAAAAGAGCGCCTGGCCCAGCCTCTGTGATGAGAGGGATTGATAGTGGACTGGGGAGCTGGGAGTCACACACCGACCACAGTTTGAGGCCTGGTTCTATCGGCCTGAAAATATACCAGGTGCAAGTTCGTGCCCAGGATCCTGGTGGGCTGGAGGCTGTTGGAAAGGGATCATGGCGTGACTGAGTCCTGTAAAGAGTGTATTCATCTTTCTTGCTCTCTCTCTCTCTCTCTCTCTCTCTCTCTCGTGCATGTGTTCTATTATGAATTTTTAAAAATGGGTGAGCAGCAGGTGGCATGGAGGCTAAGTCAGCTGGATTACACATGGCGGACTCTGCAATTTGAGTCCCAGATCCAGTGACTTGAAAATCATGCCAGAAAATCATGCCAGGTGCATGCACATGCATGCCCAAAATCCCAAGAGGAGAATGGAAAAGGGATTGTGGTATGGCCATCCCCCTGGGGAGTGGGGAGAGATTTCTCTCTCTCTCTCACTCTCTCTCTCTTTCTCTCTGTAGCAAGCACACATGTCCTATGGTGAAATGAAAACAAAATAAAATAAAAACCATGCCTGAAAGAGCAAGTGTTTAATACATGTTAGTGATTTATTATTATTATTGTTGTTGTTGTTGGTATTATGTGCCACATGTTACACAAGAAACAAAGTAATAACAGAGTAGAGCATTTTCTTTCCTTCTAGGCACTCCCTATAGCTTGCCTTACCTAATTCCCACAACAATACCAAGGCATAAATACTGTCCATATGTTTATTTATCCCAACATGTTTATTTCAGTTGTTTATTCAGTACATATTTGAGTGCTTTCTATATGCCAGGCACTGTTCTAGGAGCTGCAAATACAGGAACAAAGCAACTGGGAACAATAGACTCTATCTTCATGGAGTTTACATTCCAGGAGAGGGATCCCAAGATTCACCACTTAGCAGGTAAAATACAGAATGTGACCGATTGTAGGAGGTGCCTGAGGAATAATTAATCAGGGCAGGGAGGTGCAGGGGCCAAGGGTGGAAGTGCTGCAGTCTCAAGCACAGTGGCGAGCGAAGACCTCACTTGGACATGAGCTTTGAGCAGAGAACTGCAGGATGTGAGGGCTCCAGGCGGGAAGCCGTCAGCCGTACTGGCATCTGCCTGACAGAGTGCAGAAATCTGCAGTGGGAATGGGCGTGGAGTCTTTGAAAGCCACCACTGAAACCAGCCAGCGTTGTTGGTGTGATGTGAGTGTGTAAATGTGCATATGCTGTAAGGGCAGTAATAGATCTTGTATAGTTTCGTAAAACTCATGAAAGGAATGGCAGGTGGCATGGTGGTTAAGGTGCTGGACTCCCACATGGCTGAGTGTGGTTCTGGTCCTGGACCTGGTGATTTGCTTTCTCACCTTCCCTCTCTCTCTCTCTTTCCATCTCTCTCTGGTCAAATTTAAAAAAAAAAAAAGATGAATAAAATTATTCTTAAATAAAATAGTGGCTAGAAAACCTTACATTTTTGTAAGGGATTGGATTTGTTTGGAAGAAAGATTCAAATATATTGTGCAAAAAAGTTAATCAGTTATAAAACTATGATTTCCTGTATTTAATCTGTTCTTTTTTATTTTTTTGTATGTTTTTATTGTTTTAGGCAGGAAGGTAAATCTGGGACCTAGTGCTTCCTATGGGTTTTAAAAAAGGCATTTGCGGGACCAGCAGTTAGCGTAATGGCTATGTCGCTGGACTCCCACGTAGTCGACCGCGGTTCGCGTCCCGGACCCGGTGGCTTAAACTCACGCCGGGCGCGTGTGCGTGCGTGCCCAAGATCCCGGGAGGAGAATGGAGGAGAAGGGATTGCGGCGTGGCCATCCCCCCTGGGGGGTGATTTCCTGCTTTCTGTCTCTCTGTCTCTCTCTGTCTGTCTGGCGAGCGCACGCGCCCTATAGCATAAACCTCTCCAAAAAAAAAAAAAAAAGGCATTTGCCATTATGGTTTTATCGTTCCTAATATTTCATGTACATGAAATCCTACAATCTGTAATCGTTTGCGTCTTTCATTCAGTATCGTGCTTTTGACATGCATTCCTGTTGCTGTGTGTATCCTCAGTCTGTTCCCTGTCGTAACTGAGCAGAACGCCATTGTATGGGTGTACCACGGTTTGTTCATTAACTCTGAGTGAACAATTTTTAAAAAGTTTTACTGATGTGTGATTGACATTCAATCAACAACACATGATTAGAATGACAAATTTCATAATTTCGACGGAGGGTATACCTGAGAAGTTATCGACCACAGTCAAGATGATGAGCATCTCCATCGCCTCCTGGTTTCCTCTTTATAATTTCTCCCTTCCAGTCCTCTCCACCCCCACCCTAAAGCAACTACTCATTCTCTTCCTGCGTGTTCTAGAATTTTATATAATACAATCATACGGTATGTATTTTGTTTGGCTTTTTTCACTCAGAATGAAAGCATATATCCACTGAAATAATTGTACTTGAATTTTTGACTGATTTATCTGCAATATCCCCAAACCAGAAACAACCCAGATGTTCTTCACTGGGTAAACGATAAACAAATATAATGGAATGCTCCTCAGAAGCAAGGAAGAATGAACTATTGTAATACCTAAAACATGGATGAATATGAAAATAATTATACTGCATGAAAGAAGCTAGACCAAAAATAGCACATACTATATGATTTTGTTTATGTAAAATGCTAGAAAATGCAAAGTATAGTTACAGAAAACAAGTTAGTAGTTGCCTGAGATGGGGAGTGGTAAAGAGGGCTATGAGGGAATGATTACAAAAAGATTTCACGGGCTAAGCCATGGTGGCGTGTGGTAGCACAATGTCCTGCAATGCTGGAAGCCATATAAGAGATTGGGGTTCGATTCCTGGATCAACCTGTACATGCCATGTGTGTGTGCCCATGCTCCTGGCTGGGGAGTAGGAAGTGGCATAAGAGCCTGTTGAAAAAGCTTATCTTTCTTTCTATCTGTTTCTCTGTCTCTCTCATGAAATAAGCAAATAAACTGTAAATAAAGGATATCATATCCTTTTGATGGTGATCGATCTGTCAACAATGGAGAGGTTCACTTTTGCTTGTGATGGATATGATGTTAAAACTTACCAAATTGTATATTTGAAATATGTGCATTTTATTGTGTCATATATCTTAATATATTTGTTAAGAAAAAAGACTAGGGAGACTTTATTTGATAAAATTGATTGAAATGGGACCAGCAGATGTTGTAATGGCTATGTCACTGGACTCCCATGTAGTCAACTGAGGTTCGAGTCCTGAACCCAATGGCTTAGACTCATGAACGTGTGCGCGTGCGTGCCCAAGATCCTGAGAGGAGAATGGAGGAGAAGGTATTGCAGCGTGGCCATCCCCCTGCGGGCTGATTTCTCACTTTCTGTCTCTCTATCTCTGTCTTTCTGGCAAGCACACATGTCCTATAGCAAAAACCTCTCCAAAAAAAAAAAAAAAGATTGAAAAAAGAACACTAATAAAATATTTAAAAATTGCATCCAGAAATTAGAAATTTCTCACACACACACACACACACACACACACACACACACACGTGTGTGTGCAAAGCTGATTCATGACAGCAAGGGGCCAGGGTGAGGAGAGTGATTAATTACAAAAAGGCATGAAGGGAGTTTGAAATGATATTCTCTATCATGACTGTGGTAATGGTTATATGACTGTATACATCTGTCAAAACACTGACCTGTATACTTAAAATGGGTGAATTCTCAATATATAAATTTTATCTTTTCTAAAAGCTGATTAAAAAGAAATAGAATCAGGCCAGCCCATGGCATGGTAGTTAAGGCAGCTGGATCGCACACAACCGACTGCCAAGTTTGTGTTCTGGACCTGGCGGCTTGAGAAACACACTTGCATGCATGCATGTGTGCCCAAAATCCTGAAAGGAGAGAGAAATAGAAAAGAAAGAATTGCAACATGACCATTTACCATAAAGGGTGCTTTCTCTCTCTCTCTCTCTGGCAAGCATGTCCACCCACTGGCAAACGTAAATAGGATAGATATAGATAGATGATAGATGATAGATAGATAGATAGATAGATAGATGGATAGATGATAGATGATAGATATAGATGATAGCTAGATATAGATAGATAGATGCTAGACAGATAAAATCACTCAAAAGTCATGGGTACTAATATGAGTGCTAAAAATATAGCGATAAGCAGACAACACAATTAACACACTTCAAGGGAAATAAAACTCAGTGGAAGAAACACATGATAAGCATTTAAACAAATATCAGGGCATTTCAATAGCGGCTAGACTACAGCTGGCTTGAGTGTGCATGTTTGTGTGTGTGTGTGTGTGTGTGCACATGTGTGTTTGGAGGGCCTATTTCAGCCACAACGTTCAGAGAAGGCCTCTCTGAGGAGGCGATACTGAAGCTGACGCCTGAGTGGCATGAACGAACACCGTGTGAAGAATATGGGACGTGGTTTTCAGAGACAGGAAGCCGCTGTCTCAAAGGAACAGGAACAAAGCCACTGGGGCCGGAGCAAGTGAGCACGAAGGAAAGGCTGGCAGCACGAGGGTCCGTGGGACCTCAAAGCCTGTGCAAGGAGAATTCGATGACCTACCGTCCTGTCCTCTTCTGAGAGTCCACGCACTTAACTTCATCATCGTAATTATGTAATGACATGACTGAGGCCAGGGCTCACTCTTGTATTCTTCCAGGTCCCTGATGGACTCATAGTGGATGCTTGAATTCTGAAAGTTCGACTCTTGTTTATTTGACAGGTAGAATAAATGTTTGGAAATAGAGGATGGGCTTTCTTGGAAAAAGTCCCCTTGGATAACAGGATACCTGGAAAATGTATCACCCATGTCGCTGAAATTCACCAGATGTGTACTGGGCACCCACTGTGTGCCCTGTGCTAAGCCTTGGTAGCTGCTGTTGGGCCAGAAACCCAGGCTCTGGAGTCGGAATGTTGGGGTCTAGACTTCAGCTCTACGAATTATAATCCACGGGATTCGGGGCAAGTTTTCTAACTTATCTTTTATTTCCTTTTCTGTAAAGTGGAGATGATAATAAAGCGCACTTTATAGGCGGTGGTGAGACTGAAAGAAGTGACATACGTAGAGTACTTGGAACAATGCTTGACACGTTTCATAGACACGTTTGATCATGAAAAATGTGTTTTTCTTGTGTTGCTCTGTGTTTGCTAATAATACTTAGTACCAATTATTTTTTAGTCTCTAGTACATTTAGAAATACCTCACACCACAAGCCCTATAGGTCTGCATAAAATACTTTATTTTTTTGCACAAGTACTCAAAAATTAAGGTACAGCTGTTAGACATTTGAAATATTTGTGTTGAGCTTAGGGGTTTCAGAAAGTGGCAGCAGCCTTCCCAAAGGCAAGGACACGTTGTGGGCCCAGGGGCAGGGGCAGGCGGGCCTCGTAGTGTGTCAGTATGAGTGACAGCTGCACAGGAATGACTCTGCCCTGGTGGGATGTCTCGGTGTGGTATTGAACTGGGCCCTCATAAGTTGCCCAACTTTTCATCTGACATTTGCTTAAAATCATGGCGGCAAAGAATCAGAGATTGGGCTTTGTGTAAGTTCTTTCTTTCCCTTCATTATATTTTACTGGCACCCTGGGACTGGGACAATATAGACAATTTTTATAAGACCAGTAAATAACCTTCAAACAGATACAGTTCATATTGCATAAGTGATGGTGTATCATTAGTTCCCCATGTCTACAGGGATGGGCAATGGAAGTAAGCTTGGGATTCCACAGGAGAGACAGAAGTTGGCTAACGGGGGAACCAGCAGTTAGCGTAATGGCTATGTCGCTGGACTCCCACGTAGTCCACCACGGTTCGCATCCTGGACCCGGTGGCTTAAAACTCACGCCAGGCGCATGTGTGTGCGTGCCCAAGATCCCGAGAGGAGAATGGAGGAGAAGGGATTGCGGCGTGACCATCTCCCCTGGGGGGTGATTTCTCTCTTTCTGTCTCTCTGTCTCTCTCTGTCTGTCTGGTGAGCGCACGTGCCCTATAGCGAAAACCTCTCAAAAAAAAAAAAAAAAAGAAAAAGAAAAGAAGTTGGCTGACGGGAAGAACTTCCTGACGAGAGGGTTACTGAATGTTGTGATGTGGAGAATTCTCTTCTAGAAACAATTTCAAAATAGTCTATCCGGGACAAGTCAGTCAGTCTTGCTCTGTGGCAGTGAACAGAGAAAGGTTCCCGGCGACCTATGGATGCAGAGAAATGGGAAGCGGGACTCAACGGATGTTTCCTGAATGCTTGTTCTGAGCCAGACATGCTGCGTGCTGGCGACACAGAGCGGAGCCAACACGGGCCTGCCTGTGCTCTCAGGGTGTAGAGCCAGGGAGTCAAGGGACCTACGCGTCCTGGGTACAGGGAGTTTGGCCACGTGGGGAATCCCAGATGCCCATTCCCACGGCAGACCTCGGGAACCCTGTAGATGTGCCCAAGCCTGAGAGCCCAAGCAGGAGTCTGCCCATTCCGCTTGCTCAAATGAATGAAGTGAATCTTTTCGACTCATGGGAGTGACTCTGATTTTTTAAAAAATAATTATTTACTTTATTTATTTATTCATTTATTTTCATTTGACCAGAGAGAGACACAGAGAGAGAGAGAGTGAAAGTGAGAAAGCAAGCCACCAGGTCCAGGACTCGAACCGTGGTTGGCCATGTGGGAATGTCCAGCGCCTTAGCCACCATGCCACTTGCTGGTTCCATGAGAGTGACCCTTATCCTGCTCGGTCCTGGTCTCTGGTCTAAAGACTTAAGTCATAACCGTGGTCCTGCCCAGACAACTCTCTCTCCTACTCCTGTGTCTCTAACATTTAAGATTCCTCTCTTCTATTCTCCCAATACTTTAAGAGTTTTGCTGCTGTCATCATTTTAGATAAATGCTTTTAATTACATGTTATACAGTAATCATGCTCAATCAACCGAGTCAAAGGAAACTTGTAAATACTCTGTCATTGAGTCATCAGAAAAGACATGACATATTTTTCTATGCAAAAATGCATCTTGACTTTTTCAAAGACCAATAAATAATCTAGCACAGCGATACATACTTTTTCAGTGCAGTAACATTTAAATAATCCCCAGATCCTTTATTCATCTAATTTGGCAAACTGGAGAATAAATTAAAATATAAATACACAAGAACTTCTCTTAAAGAAGGTAAGATTGGGACCAGCAGTTAGTGTAATGGCTGTGTCACTGGACTCCCATGTAGCCGACCGCGGTTTGAGTCCCAGACCCGGTGGCTTAAACTCACACCGGGCACGTGTGCGTGTGTGCCCAAGATCCCGAGAGGCGAAAGGAGGAGAAGGGATTGCGGCGTGACCGTCCCCCCGGGGGGTGATTTCTTGCTTTCTATCTCTCTATCTTTCTGGCGAGCGCACGCGCCCTATAGCAAAAACTCCCCCCCCCAAAAAAAAGAAGGTGAGATTAACAGAGGTTGAAGTATTTATTGATAAACCAAAGACTGACCCTGACCCTTTTTTTTTTTTTTTGAGATGTTTTTGCTATAGGGCGTGTGCGCTCGCCAGACAGGCAGAGAGAGACATAGAGACAGAAAGCGAGAAATCACCCCCCAGGGGGGATGGTCATGCCACAATCCCTTTTCCACCATTCTCCTCTTGGGATCTTGGGCACGCACGTACACGCGCCCGGTGTAAGTTTTAAGCCACCGGGTCTGGGACGCGAACTGCGGTCGACTACATGGGAGTCAAGTGACATAGCCATTACGCTAACTGCTGGTTCCCGGCCCTGACCCTTTTAGCACCAAACTCAAAGTAGCTCTTGGTCAGACAGTGTGCAGTAGGGGGGTGAATGAAATGACACCTCGTGGTCTCCTTAGTAGTTTGAGGTGATTTTTTTTAACGGCTTAGCTAAATTAACTCATGAAAAAAAATAACTAGTCAAAATATAGAACATTCTGATCAAAATGAATTTGAACATGCTTCCCAACCCCTGTTGGTCATAATCAGGAGGGAACTACTCACTGTGCACTGGACACACCTTCCAGGAACTTCCAACGCGGTCCTCGTATTTGCTGATCATGGTTGAGGGAACATGAATCCACAGAAGGGGCACTTCCTGTAAACATCAAAGCTGGAATCAAAGCAAAAGCTTATTCTGTGCCCACATAAATGCTGGCTTGGAGGGTCAGGAGCAGTGGGTACATTCCACCCCTGTAAGAGCTTAACGAGCCTAAGAAAGGTTCGTTGAAGAGAATTTGTTATGAACTATCTACTTGGCTTTGAGAATGGACAGCCCTGGAGACATTGGGCCCTTGTGTTGCTGGGGCAGTACAAGTCATTATTTGAAGGACAGACTTAGGACACAGGTGAGAAAAGGCTGTCACTTTCTGTGTGGCTGGGCCCACTTATTAAACTCCTCCAAGCATCAGCTTCTGCATCCGTAAGGACATGGGATAGTCTATGATGACACTAATTACAGAACCTGACAAAGAATGAAAACTCAACGATTTCAATTATGTTGTTCTGTCTGCAGCCTAACCGAGGGAGGCCCGGAATCCTTTCACCATCTGATTCTGCTGTGGTATCTGCTGATTCGGTCTTTTTATGGAAGAAGTATGACAAAGTGGCCTTAATTTGCCACGAGACATGGGATTCCTTTTATTCATACCCTCTGAAACACAGTCTTCAGCAGCCATGAGATATCTGGCCTCCAGAAAAATTAACCCGCAATATGAAAGGTCCGATGAGTGGAAGGAGAGAAAGTACGGGGCCCCAAGGATACCAATACTTAACGTGTGAGCTTCGTAACGAACAATGTGTTTCCTTGTGTTGCTGTGTGTTTTGCTAACATTTAGTTCCAATTAGCTTTTTTTAAAAATTTGCACTAAAAACCCTACAATTATTAGAAATATCTCTCACCAATAGCCTTTTCGTCTGCCTTATACATATCCTCACACACCCTTTGAACATGTAGGAAAGCCTTGCTAGGGCTGTATCTAGAAAATGGAACTGTGGTTACAATCCTCAATGTCACTCTCTAGACTCCCACCGCAGAGTTATTATCTATTCTTGGTACTCTATAAGCCATGCAACGCCTAGCTGCAACTTTTTCATTGCACTGGGTGTATACACAGAGACCAACAGACACTGCTCTAGGAATGGCACGCTGGAGTCCAGCACTTCTTTAAACCCTCTTTTGATTGCTCAGACGTTTCCCACTTTCCCTATGGGAAGCTGCCCGGTCTCCTCCCCTCGCTCTCCCTCCTGCTCAGCCACCTCTCATCTTTCTTCCTCTCATGCAGCCCTTCCGTCTCACAGCCAGACACGGGACTAGCCCTTCCTTCTGCTCCTTCTAGGTTGCTCCTGTGTTCTGCCAGTTCCTGTTCACAGGGTCCTCCTGTAATCAGGAATCGCTTATCTTGGGTGTGTGGGCGATGGAGGGCTTTGTGGAGAAGCCACGGAGGGTGTGATAAATGGGCATGCAGAGCCAGCCCAGACAGTGGCCTCAGTTTCACGTGCTCACTCCCAGATGGGGCGACGCGGGTGTTTTGTTCTCAGTCCGACTGCTTCTTCCAGTAACATGTGGGACAAATGTCTCTTTTGGACTATGATGAGGCAGTGTGGATAGGTTTGTAGCATCATTGCATTTGGACTCTCAGCTGGTTTTATTTCCTATTGAACCTTTAATGGAAACGCATACACAGCAAGTCAAGGCCTGTCCCTTTTCCCTTTTTTCTTTTTTTTTTCTTTCTTTCTTTTTTATTTTTTTATTTCTTCCAGGAGTGCTGATGATAAGGAAAGCAATGTCTAAATCTTCTTAATGGTGTTTATGCAAGCAGTTTTGCTTAGCTGCAGACTGTGCGGCCCCCTCCCCGCTCCCCCTCCCCTCCCATCACCCTGCTAATATTGCTGCTTCATTCCTTTCCCTGTTGGCTATTACTATGGACTACAGCAAATCTAAAACTAAATAATCCCCTTAGTGTCAAGTTTTCGGGGCTGAGCAAATAAATCTAACGAAATGCATTATCTAGGAGGAGGAGGCTGTTGTAAGGGGGAAAAGATGAAAGCTATTTTATTTTAAGGCAGAGAATAAACTGTAGATCGTTTGGGGCTCAATTGTAATTTTAAGTATTGTTATTTTATTTTACTTAACTACTGTACATGGCCTGTTTTTGATTGTAATTAAAAATCCGGCAATACTTCTAAAGGCCAGAATTAAAGGGGGGAGGAGGGAATCAGGGTGTGGTGAGAAAGCTATGCAAATTGCTTCCAGCTCTTAGAGTTCCAGGGCTCTGATGAGGCCGGGGGGTGCTTTGAATTAACAATGGCTTCCTCTTTAATTCTGCTGTGCACTTTCTCACATCTGGGGGGTGGGGGGAAGGGGCAAAAGCAAAGGAACTGGAAGAACAGAGAAATAGAAGTCCCATTTATTTAGGAAAAGAAATTCCAGTCTCCGTGTTGTCTGCTAGGTGAAGCTGCTTCTCATCATCCAGAAAAAGAGGAGGCAGTGTCCTGGTGTCCTGTCTCCCCAGGAGCAGACCTGGTGACTGGGAGAGCAGGACCATGGGTGAGGAACTGAGTGAGCTGGGGTGGGGCCTCGGCTGCTAGAGGGCTCCTTCTGATTCCCTCGGTTTTTCTAAACACCCCCCAGGAAGCTCCGTTCAGTGAAGGCTGGTTTTCAAGCTTCGTGATTCTAGAACCACTGAGTTGTATCCAACGTGTGCAGAAATGCTCACCCAGTAGCCTCTGCCCGTTTATTTATCTATCCAATTGTCAACTCATTCTTCAGAAACTTTGATTGAACATTAAGTTAGTTTCTGTCATTGTTCTGGGCACAGGTTATAAATAAAGCCACATTCTGCCCTAGTGCACTTATGCCCTAGCGAGGGAAGGCAACAAAAGGACAAGTAGGAAGTTTGCGAAGTGGTGACAAATATCCTGAAGAAAAATGAAGTGGAATAAGGGCAATAGGAAGAAACAGAGTGGAAAGAAAGGGCCTCACTTTCTCATCAATTCATTCGACAAATGGTAACTGAGCTTCTTGTAGAGACAGGGCTGGTTCTAGGCTCTGGGGATAGAAGAGTAACAAAGTAGACACCTTCATGCTCTCAATAAGTTTGTATTTTGTTGGGGTAAAATTCCAATAAATAAGATGAGTTAAACATGTTCTAATGAAAAAATTAAAGTCTGAAAGGAAAGGACTGGAACAAGGAAGAAACTGGAATTTGAGCCAGGGTAGTATTTAGCAGAGGCCTGGAGCAAGTGAGGAAGTGAGCGCATGGGTACTGGAGCTGGCCACTCAGAGGCCCGGGGTGGAGCCCAAGGTTGGCATGTTGGAGGAGCAGCACTGGGGCCAGGCCAGCCTGTGGCAGTAGGCTGAGTGAGAGCCAGAGGGTGAGTGCTAATATACTGCTAGGCAAAGTGAGGCCTCCACCTCTGTTCTCAAGGCCTATGAGCTTTTTGCTGTCCTTGTGGCTATAACCATTTGTCCCCAACTATTGACACGTCTGTCTCCTGCCTCACAAATAAAGGTGCCCTTTTATCTTCAGAACCCTCAGCAGTTGGCACATTTAGATAAAAAAAGAAAAGAAAAGAAAAGAGAAACAATGAATGACATCCAGCCTTTTTTCCTGCTTCAAATTCAAATTTATTCTCTTTATGAGAAAAATTCTTCTCCATAACCTACCCAAAAGTTCTCCTATTCATTGAAGTTTATTTCTTTTTAAGGTAGATTTTAGTTCCTCTCTGATACGTGTTACATTCTGACGACAGCAAAATTCCACATCACGGTAAAGTTCTACCAGCATCCGTTACTGCATAACAAGCTACTGGGCCTGTAGTGACTTAAAACTTCCATTTTTATTACATCCCATGGTGTGGTTGTAGGCAAGAACTTTGGCAGGGTGTAATGGGGATAGCTTGTTTTCGTTCCATGCTTTCTGGGACCTCAACTAGGAAGACTCAAATGTCAGGAGGCTAGAACAAGGGGCAGGCCACGATGTGGTCTTTCTGTTTCCACGCAGTCCTTCCCCATGGCTAGTCTGGGCTTCCACACAGTGCGGTGGTCTTGGCGTAGTTGTGCCTCTTTCACGGTGGCTCGGGGATTCAGGAAGAGGAGAGCAGAAGAGTCCTCTTACAAGTTAGGTCAGGACTTCCATTGCATCACGTCCATCCTACTGTACGCGTCGAAGCAGACCCAGGCGAGGAGAGAGTCAAGAGGAGTGTTATGTAAGTCTCCTCTCAGTCAGAGGAGCATCAGAGAATTTGCTGTCAATTTTAATTTGTTGCAGGTAACAGTTGTATCAGCTAATTTCTTGTCTTGGAGAAGGGCAAATTACCTTAAAGCAAATTCCCCTTATTCTGATAAGAGTCGCTTGGGAAGCCTTTATACCTTACTTGGGGGAAGAATGTAAGAAGATCTGTCTTCTTCCACATGATTTAGCAAAATCTTTCCAGGCCCTTGATATCCAGAGCTCTGAGCCCAGGAAATCTGTAGGCGGAACCCAAGGGCTTACTTCTGAGAAGTAAGGTTCACAGTTAAGAAAGACTTTAGGGATGGGCCATGGTGATTCTGATAAAAATCTATAGACAGAAAAGGATGCCAAGGTCCCTAAAGAGAAATGTGCTGTGAAAAAGTGGCACTGGCCTAGTGACCTAGGCTACACATGAGTCGACAGATTTGGCGGGAGGGACTGGTTCTGGCAATCCCTCTGGATCCAGCTAATCCAGTATAACAGCCTTGCTCTAAAAATGACAGGTAACCATGTTTATGTGACATGCCGTGGGCACATCCTGCCCTATGTGGCATCTGTACCAGCAAGAGCAAGGAAACAGTAGATGAGGACCCAGTGGGCAGCGTTCTCTCACCTGGTAATGCAGTGTGGCAGAGACAAGAGTAATGGAAAGATGACCAAGCTCCTCCCTGCCTAGAAATTAGCAGTAAGACTTCCTGGGGAAGGAGACACTGCACTTCCTGTGTGCAAGAGCCCGAAGGTACATATATTACTAACTAGAAAATGTGAAAAAGCATGACCTCTCTTTCTGTCCTAAAGAAAACAAAGGAGGTCAATCAATTGTAGCAAGTCAGCAAATCATTTTTGCTCAGAACCAGAGAGTAAACATTCTGAGCTTGTAAGCTATATGGCTTCTGTTATAACTACTCAACTCTGCCACGGCAGCATGAAAAAAGCCATAAAAAAACATGCAAACGAATGAGTGTGATATGTTCCAAGAAAACTTTATTCATGGACCCTGACTATGAATTTCATAAACTGTTCATGTCACACAATGCTATTTCCTTTTGATTTTTTTTTCCCCAACCATTGAAACATGAAAAAAAAAATATTTCTGACTCACAAGCCATAGAAAAATAAGGAACAGACCTGATTTGGCCTCTGGGTCATGGAATACTAGCCTCTGCATTGTTGAAAGAGCATATTATTCAGTTGACTGTTTATTGCCCAATAGGGTGTTAAACAACATATTATCATCTCATCCAAGAAGTCTAAAGGTTGGCAGTTGCTAGGTTGGTTAACGCAGAAGCACAAAGATTCAGACTCTAAATCACTTAGTGCTGCCATCACTATTGGTGTCATGAGTTTGCGGGCCTAGAAGGCTGTAGTCACTCCAAGCATCACCTCCCTACAGGTGGCTCTTGAGATTTAGCATGTGTCAGAATCAGAGGACTTGTTCAAGCACATTCGTTGATTCCACCTCCAGAATTCTTGATTGAGTAGGCCTAGGGGTTGGAAGATGCTGAGAATTTATTTTTATTTTTCCTTTCAGTTCTCACAGCTAAGTTTTTTTTTTTTTTTTTTTTTTTTTTTTTTTTTTTTTTTTTTTAATTTAGGGAGAGATTTTTACTATAGGGTGCATGTGCTCACTCGAGAGACAGAGACAAAGAGAGAGAAAGTGAAAAATCATCCCCCACCCGAGAAGAGGATGGCCATGCCATAATCCCCTTTCCTCCATTCTCCTCTCAAAACTTTGGACATGTATGACAGGTGCCCAGTGTGATTTTCAAGCCTCCAGGACCTTGAACCACAGTTGGCCATGTGAGCGTCCAGTGCCTTAACCACTATACTACCTGCTGGTCCCACAGCTAAGTTCTTTTTTTTTTTTTAGATTTTTTTTTCCTATAGGGAACATGGGCTCACTTGAGAGACAAAGAGAGAGAGACAGAGAAGACAGAGAGACAGAAAGTGAGCAATCACCTCCTGGGGGGATGGCCACACCACAATCCTTTCTCCTCCATTCTCCTCTTAGGATCTTGGGCATGCATGCCTATGTGCTTGGCATGAGTATTTAAGCCGCCGGATCTGGGACTTGAACCACGGTCGACTACATGGGAGTCCAGCAACATGACCATTATGCCATCTGCTGGTCCCCCCAACAGCTAAGTTTAATTAAAGCAAAAGCATACACAGTAGAAGCAGCAAAAGGGAAAGGCACATGGAACAAAGTCTGGAGGAAACAAGAAGTAAGCTCCTAAGAATCCTCTTCCAGTGGAGGTGCCAGGGCTGCATTTAAATTCTCCAGGTGTGAGTTGTGATGACACTTGGTAGAATGTTTTCTATCATAGAAGATCATCAGAGACTCAGCGCTCAGGCTTCCTCTTGGGGTTGTCTACCACCCCGGGTGGTAGACAGGTTCCTGAAATCCAAATTCCAGACACCAGCCAATGCTAACTTTATAAGCAAGTCCTCCTAAGAAAAGCAGTCTCAGGCCAGCTATGTTAACTTTTGAGAATTTGCATATTTTTTTTATTTGCCAGAGGATGTGAACAATCACCAGAGAGCGAGAGAGAGAGACAGAGAGGGAGAAAGCACCTCCCAAATTGGTCATGCTGCAACTCCTTCTCCTCAATTTCTCCATCATGTTGAGGATTTGGAGCATGTACACATACACAGACACACACACACACACACACACACACATGCCCCTGGCGTGTTTTTTAAGCCACCATTGGGATTTGAACTGCATGGTCAGCCATGTGAGATCTGGCTGCCTTAACCACCAAGCCACAGAGACAGCTCTGAAAATTTACACATTTTTTTTTTCCTTTGGAGAGATTTTTGTTATAGGATGTGTGTGCTCACCAGAGAGACAGAGAGAGAGAGAGGACAGAAAGCTAAAAATCACCCCTCCTGGGAGAATGGTCACACTACAATCCATTCTCCACCGTTCTCCTCTTTGGATTTTGGGCACTCACACACATGCACCTGGCATGAATTTCAAGTCACCAGGTCCAGGATCAAACCTCAGTGGGCTATGTTTTAGTCTAGCGCCTTAACCACCACACCACCTGTTAATCTGAGAGTTTACACTTTTAATAAGTTCTCAAGTGGCACTGATGTTGCTGCTTGGACAACATGCTTTGAGAGTCACTAAAGTAAGCTTTTAAAGTAAGCTTTTGGTCAGGAAACAGGCAGCTGTGACACAGGGAACTTCTCACTGTTAATGTTCACTTTTTATAGAGAGAGGGTAGACTCTTTCTTGAAATCGCCTACAGACTTCTCTTTATGTTTCTTTTTTTTTTTTTTTTTTGGAGAGGTTTTTGCTATAGGGTGTGTGTGCTCACCAGACAGACAGAGAGAGACATAGAGACAGAAAGCGAGAAATCACCCCCCCATGGAGATGGCCACATCGCAATCCCTTCTCCTCCATTCTCCTCTTGGGAACTTGGGCATGCACGCACACGCACACGCGCCCGGCGTTAGTTTTAAGCCACCAGGTCTGGGACGCGAACCGCAGTCGACTATGTGGGAGTCCAGCGACATAGCCATTACCCTAACTGCTGGCTCCCCTCTTTATGTTTCTTTGTCCAGAACTGGCTCACACACCGTCCTGGAAGCTAATCATGGCTTTAACCAACCACAGTTTCTCTCCTAAGCCAAAGAAGTGACAATCCAACCAAAATTAAGATTCTGTCCCAGCATCAGTCAATATAGTTACTATTTCCAGAACTTAAACAAGTTAAGTCCTCTCTCTTCAACTTCACAAAATTCGAGGTAAATAAAAGTAGGAACCTCTAGGTTGGCAGCTCTTTCTGGTGTCAACTGAGATTTGTCAAAGTATTCCCTCCCTGGTGTCACTGCTCCATAAAATCATCTGATTTCACTCTCCTACTTGGTGTAGAAGGAGGGATTCAATCTGACCCATAGGAGCCACCTGATCAGCCTTTCTTCACTACCGGGTCTAAGAGAAACTGATTTAATAATGGAACTATTTAAATAGGTTTTATTATTCTCTAGAAAGTCTTAGGTGAATCCATAGTTAAATATTTGATCTTTCCAAATATCAAAATTGGAATGAGTCCAGTCTAAGAACTTCAGCTACCAAATTAAGAGAATAATCAGAAATAATCAATAAAGCCTTATCTCATTCTGTTATTTATCTTTCTTCAACAGGCCCAATGCGTCACCAACATTTTTTATTATTTTTCATATCTTTCCTTGGTTAAATTGTATTGGATCTAACACAATCAGATAATTTTCTCAAGGCCACACAATGAAACAGGAGTCATGAGGTTTTAGAATGTCTACCTATGCAATACTCTATAGTAAATACATGGGTTGTGTCATCACTCAAAGAATCTGAAGATTGCTTCCTTAGGAAATAGCTTTCCCATAAATTAGGAATCAATATGGATGGAACTCCCCAGAAACAGTATAAAATTCCAGAAGGATTAACCGTACTAAATTATCCTGACTGCCCTTTCAGTCTCATTCTCTTGGCCTTCTTGAACTTGAAGACAAACATTATCCATTATTTCTAATAAGCTAGACTTGGGAAGGTGAATTTAAAATATATAAGATTTTGTCACGATTTCTCTCAAAGACAAAGCGATCACAAAGGTAGCCAGCAAGGGAGGTAACGATGACCGCTCGTATCTTGAAAATTAGTTTTGGCCTTCCTACATTCCAATAAAACACGCACACGTTAACTCTGACACCTCTGAGAAAGGGCAAGATTTTATGGTTGCAGACTCAGATAAAGGAGTAGATAACTGAGAAGACGCTTTCGTTTCTAAAGATGTATCACTTTTTACAAAAAGAATCCCATTAATTCCTTTAAAACTCATTCTAGCTTAGAACAAGGTCAACTTAGAGCTGTAAGCAAGAAGAAGATGACATCCTAAGTCAATCTGCCTCTCTTCCACTTGAACTTCCAAATACACAACTGAAGACCTCGCAATGACACAGGCTGTTCAGTCAAAACACAGAGAAAAATGTGGACTGCAGTTCCCAGGAGGGATTCTTACAGAAACTTCCCCCCAAAGGTAGGCAATTGTATCTGTGGAGGAAAACTTACCACGATAACCCCGAATCCCTAAATCTATTATTATTAATATTAGTAGTAGTAGTGAAAACTAAGATCTTTCTGGTGTCACCTCAGCTCAAAGACCCAAGTTTGAAGACAGAGTAAGACCGTAAATCTTGTTTGTGACCTAAGCTAGACTGACAAATACAGTGTACCCCGCTTATAGGTGCAACTCCTCCCCCAAAAAACAGTTTATTCATTGCAGATATTGCTAATCAATCAACGAACTCCCTCCTGCTGCCAATACAACCACCTCATAACCATTCTCATACATTATCCAGTTGGTAGCCACAGGCCACGTTAGAGTACTGAGCACTTAAAATGTGGTGAGTCCAGGTGAGCTGTGAAACATACTCGATTTTAAAAACTTTTTTGGGAAAAAAAAAAGAGGATGTAAAATATTTCATTAAAAATTTTAAATACTGGGACCAGCCGGTGACATGGCAGTTAAATCACTGGACTCCCACATGGCCGACCACAGAGTCCTGGACCTGGCAGCTTGCTTTCTTACTTTCCTTCTCTCTTTTTCTCTCTGTCTCTGATGAGCACATGTTCCCTATAGTAAATTTAAAATAATAATAATAATAATAAATTAAATTAAATTAATCTTCAAATAAAATTTAAATTTAAGTACTGATTGCATGTTGAAATGATAGTAGTTTAGATACTGAGTTAAATAAAATATGTTTTGGGACCAGCAGTTAGTATAATGGCTATGTCGCTGGACTCCTATGTAGTCGATCGCGGTTCGCGTCCCGAACCCGGTGGCTTAAACTCACGCCGGGCGCATGTGCGTGCGTGCCCAAGATCCCGTAGAGGAGAATGGAGGAGAAGGGATTGCGGTGTGGCCATCCCCCCTGGGGGGTGATTTCTCGCTTTCTGCCTCTCTGTCTCTGTCTGTCTGGCGAGCGCACGCACCCTATAGCGAAAAACCTCTCAAAAAAATAAATAAAATAAAATAAAATATGTTTTAAAAATTAATTGTACTAGTTTCCTTCTACCTTTTTTTAATTGTCAAAGGGCACATGTGCTCACCAGAGAAAGAGCAATGGGGGGCAAGGAGAAAGTACCCAGCAGTGGGGTGTGGTCATGCCCCAATCCCTTTTCCTTCATTTCATTTCTCCATTCTGTTGGGATTTGGGTTGGATCCGCACACACGCTGAACTTGTTTGTCAAGCCACCAGGGCCAGGATTCGAACCTTGGTCATCCATGTAAGATCTGGCCCCATTAACCATTCTATACAGCTCTCTTTCTACCTTTTTAAAAAATGCGACATGGAGAGATATTACATAAATGGCTGCTTGGTGTCTCTCGAATTCTGTCAGATGGCACCACATAGGTAGCCACCGCCAGCAGTCAGAGCTGGGGCCTGAGATGGACCGATGTGCCATGCTAGGTCTGAGCGGCAGTGTCAGGCTTCCCAGACACGGAGCCTCATAGAGATTTCCACCTCGTTTTTTGTTTTGTTTTGTTTTTAGAGAGAGATTTTTGCTATAGGGCACGTGTACTTGCTGGAGAGACAGAGAGACAGGAAGATAGAAAAGAAGTGAGAAATCACCCCACAGGGGGGATGGCCTTACCACAATCCCTTCTCCTCCATTCTTCTCTCGGGATTTGTTGTTGTTGTTGGAGAGGTTTTGTTTTGTTTTGTTTTGCCATAGGGCACGTGTGCTCTCCAGAAAGACAGAGAGAGAGACAGAGAGACAGAAAGCAAGAAATCACCCCCAGGGGGGATGGTCATGCTGCAATCCCTTCTCCTCCATTCTCCTCTCGGGATCTTGGGCGTGCACACACACACGCCCGGTATGAGTTTCAGCCACTGGGTCTTAGATTAGAACCATGGTCGACTACATGGGAGTCCAGTGACATAGCCTAACTACTGGTCCCTCCTCCAGGATTTGGAGCACGCTTGCACACGTACGCCGCATGAGTTTTAAGCTGCAGGGTCCAGGACTCAAACCATAGTCAACTACATGGGAGTCCAGCAATGTAACCATTATGCCACCTGCTGGTCCCTCCACCTTGTTTTTTTAAAGAATACTTTATTAGAACAATTGGTTGTGACACATTTTAAAATTTAAAACTGAAAGGTAATATCTGTACAATAAATAACTTTGCAAGTAACTTTCTAAATCTGGGGACCAAATCTTAGATTTGGAGATAAAAGGATCACAAGGATTATTTATTTGGTGGAGACTTCATACTTCATCAATTAGGGTTTTTAGGCCCAAGCAATGAAGCTTTCCTAAAATCACACAGGGCTCTTTGAATCTAGACCCCCACTCCTACTGTTCCCCACGGTTACCCCAGCAATGCCTCGCTGTTGGGCTCTATTTGCATTCCTCGTGTATTTATAGACTGCTACCTGGTGATTTCTTTTTTTTTTTTTTTTTTTTTTGTGCTTGCCAGATAGGGAGAGAAAGAGAGATAGAAAGCGAGAAATCACCCCCCAGGGGGGATAGCCACGCCGCAATCCCTTCTCCTCCATTCTCCTCTCGGGATCTTGGGCACGAACGCACATGTGCCCGGCGTGAGTTTTAAGCCACCGGGTCCAGGACGCGAACCTTGATCGACTACGTGGGAGTCCAGTGACACAGCCATTACACTAACTGTTGGTCCCTGGTGATTTTGTGAGATACTCCACTTTTCTCAACGTACGGGCCAAGTCCTTCCCACAGCCCTTGTTTAATCATCCCATAGCTTTTTCATTCTCTGAGTCCTTCCGAGGGACCAGAGAACGATACAGTTTATCTTTTCACCATCTCTTGACGGTCCTGCCTCCCTGGTCACAGTGAGAGAGGAAGTTCACGTCAGCGTCCCTCTACAGGATTCAGAGCATAAACCACCAGGACTGTTTTCCAATTGCACATTTGCCCGCAAGTCCCCCATTTTAAATGGCAGGGAAATACACATCTCATGGCTCAACTTTTTTCCCTTCTATCAAGATCGTTTCAATCCCTGAAAATTGTAATGAACGAGCAGTGTTTCCAGCGGTTCCCTTGGCAACAACTCCATCACCAAGTTTCTTCAAACACAAACTCCTTTCTAGCAAAGAGACCGTGTGTCCATTTCTATAGAAGAAAACTTTTTCTAGTAATATTTTAAAGACTAGGGAAGATTGTGGACCAAGTTTTCTTGACTTTTTTTTTTTTTTTTTTTTTTTTTTTTTTTTTTTTTTTTTTAACTAGTTTCATCTCATTTATTTTGTCAGGATCTGGAGACCTGAAGATCTGTATTCCTCAGAGGAATAAAGATGTTTCTCTCACCTTGTTTCCCTTCGGACTAATTATCTAGGAGGGTCCCCTTCTGTGCCGAAGAAGGCTCAATGGTTTGGCAGGAGACACTTGTGACACTATCAGCTGGGGTTTGGAAATGGAGTCAGGAGTAAGGGCACATTTTTTTTTTAAAGGAACAAAGCTTAGGTATTTTTTAAGATGCTGATTTAGTGGGTTATTGAAAATGCTGCCCACATAGCCTTTTAACCCTCAAAGATATCAGATAACTTTTTTCTTGCAGTGAGATGAAGTGGCTGTCATTATCTCCGAAGGTCTGTATCATATTGGAATCTGTCAGTGCAGGTCAGGGAGTCCGCGGTGCTCTGGGCCCAGCTCGGGGACTGAATTACATTTCCCCGGCACAATGGCTGCAGAATGGGTGGGTGCTTTGTCATTTAAACTGCATAAAGAGGCAGAAATTGATTTTTATTGTGGATCTTCATATCTAATAAAGCTCCAAGGGGCTCTTTTCTTCTCCGATTGAATAGCCATTGAATGCTTTCAATCTAGTTCTGTGTTTCATGCCTAAACTGAATAGCGGGAAGGCAGAAAATAGATGGGGGAAAAGAGGCCAAGTCACTTTCCAGATTGAAAAGGATATGGCACAGAAATAAATAAAAAAAATAAAATAAAATAAGACCATTTGGAAAAGCATTTAAGTGGAAAGGGGAACTTTCTCGATGCTCTGGGGGGAAAATTGCTTTCTGAGGGGTGTGTGTGAGAGTATGTGTGTGTGTGTGAGTGTGTGTGTGTGTGTGTGTGTGCGCGCATACGCACACACGTGCACATCTACTTGTAGGTGCATGTGGACAATCAGCGTGCTTTATGTGCACGTGTAAAAATCTATTTATGGTCAACTGGGGCAGAGCTAAAGAACAAATCGTAACCTTGCTCTCAAAGCCCGTCCTGCCTGTCTTCAGAGGTCCTGACCCAGAGAAACTGCCAGAACAGGCCCCAGGAGCAGCGGCCCCCGTGCGCGTGGGACAGCAGGTCCTGCTGGAGGGAGGAGGAATTGCTGTCGCTCCTCCTGTGGAAGCTCAGGAAGGCCCAGAACCCCAGGTTCTTGTCTGATACATGAAGACGTAAGGTAATCTCTCAATTTAATAACTCAGAAGACAATTAAAATTCTACACACCTTCACCTGCTCAGTCCTGACTGCCCTCCACAGTTATTGAGTTATTTGAATTTGAATTTTCACTGCAATTCCCTAAAAACAACCCGATTCCTCAGCGCTATAGGGATATTTGCACTTTCAACCATGAACCCAGATATCCAATTAATAAAAGTGTACCGACGCCTTCTCTTTCCAGAGCCCTACACCAAGCTATTATCCTCTCTCGTCTAGATATCCACACTTCCTGTGTTTGCCTCCTCAGTATCCATTCTGTCTTCTTCAGGCAACAGCCCTAGAATTTATTCAGGGACCCCTCTCTTCCTCTCAGGCCACTGATCTGAAAGGGTCCCACCTCTGCCTCCAGCTTCTAAGCAAATTAGTTATTTCTCCCTGGCCACCTTGATTGGTCCAGGGGAGGCAAATATTTTAAACTCATATAATCAGAATAATATACTTGTAGGGACTGGGAGGAAAAGAGGCTCTTTCTCTGGACTGTAGGAGATGGGGAAGTTGAAGCTGTGCCACCAAAGAAGTCAGAGATGTTGCCACCAAGTTGACCACACGGGAAAGCCTCCCTGAGGACAGAGACAGCACCAGAGGAGAGCGGAACCCAGCTGAGAGCTGGAGCAAAACTGAGAACCCCTGGATCAAATTTCACCTGAAGCTGAGATCTCGCTCTACAATTTGTATTTTTTTTGTTGTTGTTGTTGGAGAGGTTTTTGCTATAGGGTGCGTGCGCTCGCCAAACAGACAGAGAGAGACATAGAGACAGAAAATGAGAAATCACCCCCCAGGGGGGATGGCCACGCCGCAATCCCTTCTCCTCCATTCTCCTCTCAGGATCTTGGGCACGCATGCACACGCGCCCGGCGTGAGTTTTAAGCCACCAGGTCCAGGACGCGAACTGCAGTCGACTACGTGGGAGTCCAGCAACATAGCCATTACGCTAACTGCTGGTTTCCTACAATTTGTATTTTTTTTTTATTTTTTTATTTGTTTAAAGAATTATTTTATTTAACTTTATTTATTTCATTTCACCAGAGAGGACAGAGTGAGAGAGAGAGAGGGGGAAAATGAGAAAGTAAGTCTCCAGGTCCAGGACTTGAACCATGGTCGGCCATGTGGGAGTCCAGCGCCCTTAACCACGCTGCCACCTGCTGGCCCCTAGTTTAATGTATTTAATAGCAAACTTACAGGAACAGCACAGAAGACAGACAACATTAAAAACATACTCAGAAAAGTATAGTGAATGGATGAAATCCACTGTATGATAAAAATGCTACAAACACCATTAAGTTGCCATCAATAAGAAATTTACTTAAAAAAAAAAACAACAAAAACAAACAAACAAACAAAAACTAATGCTGGCATTGTCCAGAAAAATTTAACAGGGTTATTTATCATTGTTATAAGGTATGAGCTGCTGAAATTTGTTCAGGGAAACATTTTGACTTGCATTAATGCTTCACATTCCCACATTTATATTTTTAAAATCACACACAAATGAAAATGTAAAAAACTGCTGATACCTGGGGGACCAGCAGTTAGCGTAATGGCTATGTTGCTGGACTCCCACATAGTCGACCGCGGTTCGTGTCCCGGACCCGGGGGCTTAAAACTCACGCTGGGCGCGTGTGCGTGCGTGCCCAAGATCCCGAGAGGAGAATGGAGGAGAAGGGATTGCTGCGTGACCATCCCCCCTGGGGGGTGATTTCTTGCTTTCTGTCTCTCTGTCTCTCTCTGTCTGGCGAGTGCACGTGCCCTATAGCAAAAACCTCCAAAAAAATTAAAAAATTAAAAAAAAAGAAAAGGAAAAAAAAAACTGCTGATAACCTGATTTATGTGCCTTATTTTCCAGTGGCAATCATATACTTAGGAATGTTTTGGCCCCTTGAAGGGGGGAAAAAACTAACCTTCACAATTATCAATAACAGGAAGAAGAGAAAAATGTTTTTCTGTGAATGAAATGTTTCCCAACATAGTGAAATCTTAAGTACGGTCTCCACGTATGCAGATGCTAGCTGGATGTATTTTGGCATAATTGTGACGTGTCTGGCATGGATAACACACAGGTTGCTTTTTTTCCTCTCTCTCTTTGGAGAGGTTTTCAAGTCCCAGGTTCGGGACTTGAACCGTGGTCCACAACATGGGAGTTCAGTGACATAGCCATTACACTAATTGCTGGTCCCTAGGTTGGTATCTTGAAAAAGGCCAACCAGGTAGGTCTCACTTGTCGGCAGAGCACCAATAGCTGCGCTCTGGAAGCGCAGGTCTGTTTTGAAGTCCTGAGCAGTTTCTCGCACCAGACGCTGCGAAGGAAGTTTGCGAATCAGAGGCTGAGCGGACTCCTGAAGATGGCGAATTTCACGGAGAGCCATAGTACCCGCCGGTAACGGTGAGGTCTCCTCACCCACCCAGTAGAGGGCGCACTCTTGCGAGCGGCTTTCGTGGCCTGTTGCTTCCAGGGTGTTTCACCACCACGGATTTGCAGACGGTGTGACCTCCTCACTTACAGGGCTTCTCCTTGGGCTGGAGCTCAGCCAGCTGGAGGCGGCACCCAGGCCTTTGTCTCTAAAGTAGTTGATAGGAGTGTTTCTTTGCACTCGTTTGTTTTTTTGCGTTTGGGTCTTTGAAAAGAAAAAGGACTACTTCAGTGTAGATAACCATCATTTGTAGAAAGATGTTCAAGGTTCAGTTTAGAAAGTCCTTTTCACCTATACAGCCTATCAATGGAATCAAGTAAGTACCTTCTTGAGGTCGAATTTTTATATCTAATAAAGCCTCAAAACAATCTACTCTTTTTCTCTGATAAAAATGCCCCAGTTCAGAAATAAGGAAACGGAAATCTAGCATTTCAGATTGGCACAGCAGGAATCAGCATTTCTAAAAACCGAACTCCTCCTTAGACTTACTTACTTCCTTATTCCTGCGAGCTCTGTCTCAGCCATGTCCGTCCACCTCCAACTTAAATAAGAACTCCAGGAGCAAAGGAGACTCCTTCCTTCGCAACAGCTCCCACACGGTTGGGTAACCAGCTCACAGGTTCTCCCTCCTCAGCCTGGAACCCGCCTGGCCCCTTGATGCTCCACCATCATAGGATGGTATCCTGTTCCTCTCCCTCGGTGACGGCCTCCTCACTGTCATCCCGGCTCTCTCTCCCCGACCCGGTTCCTCCTTCTCATAGCTGTTGAAGGAACATTTCTGAAACTGAATCCTAGGCAAGCTCTTTCTGTACTTAAAACCCTTCCCTAGCATTCTAGGAGGTTTAGGATTCATTCAAACTTAATTCCCTGGCACAATGTAATAGTTCTCCTTTTGATGTGAGATATTTTCTGATATTTTCCATCTATTCTGTCCCATTCCATTCTATTTTATATTTCCCTTTAAAGTGTTGGTCATAAGTTGCTCAATCAGGGTTTCTTAACACAGGGTCAATGGACACTTAACTGGGGTTCTGAATATATTTCAGAGGGTTCACATCTTCATTTGACACTAGATGAAACTGATGTTTAATGTTTCCTTCTGTTATAAATATAAGCAACAAATTCCACTAGCTTTAGCAGTACCTGTGACTTGATCACCAGGATAGTTCACAGATATGTTTAAGTCATCGAAAGTATCTTGAAATAGTGTTTATGTTCATCATCACTTTGAAATTATCCCAAGAATTCTTCTCTCCTCTCTTTACCTATTATGTTTCTCTTGGCCTTGCCCTCCCCCATCCTCCAAATTCTGGATATTTCTGGACTGTGCCACATGTGTATGTATATTCAAACTCGAACATAAACATACAGTGAAGCTTACACACATACACAGACCTGAGCACATTGCCACGCACACTCACACGTTTTCAAACTCATACATACATATTCTTTCACATGTGGTCATATACCTACTTACAACTACACACACACACACACAAACATACCTAGGTACATACATACGCACCCATATATAGAATACATGCACTTTTTCGGTTTTGTTTCTGACCGAGGATCTTCAGCTAGTTCTCTCTGAGGCATGCCTCATGGGTCTGGGGTCTTCCCAAAGTCATTGCTCCTTTGACATGGCTGAAGGCAACAGCTTGGGTGCACCTGCACCCAAAGACCATGAATACTGAAAGCTCCCAGCCAGCCGTGTGACTAGGACCAGCACTCATTTTAAACACCTGGCCCTAATTTATAACAGCTTTTAGGTTGCAGACAAATTCTGTAAATAATCTTAACTTTTTTTTTAACAAGGTGAGATAAAAAATATATATAGTACACTGACAGTCATCACCTCTTTTGGAAATGGGCTGTTCTGAAAGTGTAATAGAAGTTATCACGTCTCCATAGACGGGGAAAAATGATCTAACTCACGTGAAATTTTGCATACAATTTCAGGGTGTTCTGAACTTCCTAGAACTATACCTGAATTCTGGGAAGTTATTATCCACAATTATATCAAGGGTGTTTGTGGATTTGACACTCATGCTTTGGGCAAGTGGATATCCCCAAAGTTCTTGGCATCTAGGCAAATCGGGGATGCTGGTTCCTTCACAGTGGGTGCTGTCCCATATGAAGGCAGAGGCGGTCGGTCACCAGTGCTGAGAGAGCCTGGGTGCCGCCCACACCCGCACATGGACAGTCCTTGAGCAGCCCCCTCACCTGTTCAGGCCATGATAACCCTCCAGAAGTGATCGTGGAAATGGCTCTGAAAAGAGAGCCACCTGCTAGAGCTGGCAACAGAAATGGAGAGCTGAGAAGAAGCGATGGCCCCTCACTGAATCATCATTATAAGAAGCCGTTTCTTCTTCCTCTAAGGTGAACCAGAGCAAAAGCACAGCCACCCATGCTGAGTGGTAACCAGGGGTTGCTGTGGCCGCACGGTGCAGTGTGTTCACACCACCTAACCTAGTGTGACAGCAGCTTCTGGTCACCAGGTGGGAACACAGCCCGGAGTTATTCCAGCTCTCAAGTTTTCTGGGAACCAGAAATCTGTGCTGTACTGTAAAGTGTACTCTATTTTAAATACCCGACATGATTTGTGCTAACTGTGCAAACACGCAGCTGAACTGGCTCCTACTTGCCATGGCTGTAAATAGCTTTTTTCACCCTACCCACCTCCCTCATCAGTCTCCAGAGAAAAGGGGCTCCAGGGTCTTCCCAGGGAAGGAGAAGCTGGGCACAACTAAGTCTAAAGCAAGGCGAAAACAAATGCTCACACAGAAAGCATATTCAGAAGGCCAGCCTGTGGCCTGGTAGTTAGAGCAGCTGGATCCCACGTGGTTGATTGTGCAGTTCAAGTCCTGGAGCCAGTGGTTTGAAAAACACCAGGCGCATATGCATGTGAGCTCAAAATACCAAAGGGGGGGATGGGAGAGAAGGGATTACAGCGTGACTGTTCTCCATGGGAGATGCTTTCTCGTCTTCCCCTACCTCTCTCTGTCTCTCTCTGGCAAGCACACACACCCTCTGGCAAGTTAAAAGAAAAAAAAGAAAAAGAAAAAGGAAAGAAAGAAAGGAGGAAGGAAGAAAGAAAGAAAAAGAGAGGAAAAGTTGGAAAAGTGAAGAGTTCTACCCAAGTGCCCTCCCAGGAGCTGAGAGGAGTGAGGCTACCTCGCCCTGGCTCTATCTTGGCATCAACAGCAGCCCAATTTCTAGAAATAAAATTAAAAAGTAACCATTAGGACCAGCAGTTGGCATAATGGCTATGTCACTGGACTCCCATGTAGTCAACCTCAGTTCAAGTCCCAGACCTGGTCGCTTAAACTCACGCCAGGCGCATGTGCGTGTGTGCCCAAGATCCAAAGAGGAGAATGGAGGAGAAGGGATTGCGGTGTGATCGTCCTCCCTGGGGGCTGATTTCTCTCTTTCTGTCTCTCTGTCTCTCTCTGTCTTTCTGGTGAGAGCATGCGTCCTATAGCAAAAACCTTTAAAAAAAAAAAAAAAGTAACCATTTGGGGAGCAACAGATGACGTAATGGTTACGGTGCTGGACCCCCACATGGCCAACCTCCTTTCAAGTCCTGGATCAGTAGCTTAAAACTCACGCCAGGCATGTGTGCGTGCATACCCAAAATCTTGAGAATGGAGGAGAAAGGATGGTGGTGTGGCCATCCCCCTGGGGGTGATTTCTCACTTTCGGTCTCTCCAGCGAGCACATGTGTCCTAGAGCAAAAATCTCTCTAAAAGCAAAACAAAACAAAAAAGTGACCACTTGAGGCGTTTTCCAAAGCTGCAGACTGCTTAGAGAATGAGGTCAGCCCAGCTTAGCTTCAGCTGTCCCCGTCAGTGTTTCACAGGTTCACCAAGCATGGGATACGGCCTCCGCTGAGTTGTATACACAGAGTCGATGTGTGGGGACAGCCAAGGCTCCTGCCATGCCCTGGACGTCTCTGTGCAGGTAATGCAGCTCTCCCTTTAGATGGAAAGGAGGAGCTGGGTCAGCATCCCTATGTCTGACCTCGACACACTGCACTCACCTCACCACACTCAGCACGCCCCTCCATGCCTGCACTGTTTTAGGTCATCTTTCTGATTTAGATTATCCTGTTTACAGAACTACTGGAAATAGTCTCCTAATTTGAGCCATTCTTTCCTCTGCTCTCTCCTTCTCATCTTTGAGTTTTCAGCAGTCGCTTCATCATTAGAACTTAATTTTCCCCGAACTCTTTTGTCAAGGGTGCAGGGAATTTAAAACATCCTTTGCTTCATCTGTGTGTATTTTTAAAACCATAGAATGTAAGTAATAGAAGTTGAAGATAATTGCAAACTATTCTTGATTTTACTAGTGTTTTATTAACAAATCTGCCTTAATCCAGGATTAAAACTGAGTGAGATTAGAGGATTTCTCTCATCTACAGCTTGGAGCAAGAGACTCTATGTAATAAACGTGCCTCCTTGCTTGACATAAAGCTGTCCTGTTCTATTCATGGCAGCCCCGAATGCAGACCGGCTCCGACCTGCCCCAGGGTGCACATGTGCAGTGATAGGCAAGAGGGGCTCTCAGCCCTCACAGTGGCAGGACAAAGACCACGTTCTCTTAGCCTCTGTGCTGAGTTGCCTTTGCATAACACATGACATTTCCACGGAATCTAGCATTTCATTTCCACATGACATCACAGGGCCAGTTATTCCAGGAAGACAGGCAGTGTCTAGAATAGAAAGCACTCTCCGTGGCGTCACTGGTTTGCCCCACTGACAAGGGGAAGGTCACAGGCCCTCCGTTCTCATGGGAGCCCTTCCATGTTTCCTTCTGCTCCAAGGTCTCTGGATGCACCTGTAGTCTGACCAGGTGCCGCTGTGAAAATGTCACAATGAGGGATGACAGGGACTCAGAGGGCCTCTTTTGGGTAGGGAGCAGTGGATGGACAAAGGATGTTACTTTATTGAAGGTCATCATTTGAGGAAAAGGTCATGTCAATCAGAGGTGACTGAAGACAAAGCAGGGCCAGGTCATCCCATGACCCGGTGACGATGCACACAGTTGCTCTCTTGGCCTCAACCTCAATCTGAAGCTTCCTGGGAAGACATATCCTTTCATGCTCACTTCAAACACCTATGTGACCCCCTTGGCCACCTTTGGTCCCGTGTTTCCTGTTTTAATATTAGTAATTACTAGCGGGTAAATGGCGAGTACCATGTGTGTGTAGAGGTAGGCAATGGGTGCATCTGCGTATCCCTATACTCACTTTTCACTCCTACCTGTATCCCATTCATCCCAAATCTAAATCTCATGTCCAGGAATGAATTAACCATCTGGTGGGTTACCCAAGTAGACACATTGCTCTTCACTCGCCTCAGTCTTCTGTATGCAGTTTGTCTCAATATCCTGTCAAATCTATCATCACAATGTCTCCGCAAAACCTTCCTCCATGGCCCTCCCACTGTTCCAGTTCAGACCTCAGTCGTCGACCTCCTAGCTCTTTCTACCAGCTTCCAGCTGGGCTCCCTGTTTCTGAAAGGCCTCCTACCTCTTACTCTTCTTGCTAGCACAGCCTTGTTAATCCACTGAATCAACCCAAGAAGATCTTCTCCAAGACACATTATAGCCAGATTGACCAAAACCACAGACAAAGACAAGATACTAAGACTGGCAAGAGAAAAAAGGCAAGTTACCTACAAAGGGTATCCCATCAGACTAACAGCAGACCTCTCATCGGAAACAATGCGAGCGAGGAGAGAATGGGAAAATATATTCAAAGTATTAAGGGAAAAGCAATTTCAACTGAGAATTCTGTACCCAGCAAGGTTATCATTCCTTTGGGAAGAGAAGACACGAACTTTCCCAGATAAACAAAACCTGAAAGAATTTACCAGCACCAGACCAGATCTCCAAGAAGTTCTTAAGGGAGTGCTATGTCAGTAAAATTAAATGCAGACACAAAGAAATAAGAGTTCAAAAACTAAGAAAATGGGCAACTTAATTGTAGGGACAATGTTTGGAGATGAATATTATATCCCAGAATTCAATCTGGAAGATCGAACCTTAACAGAAGAAAGATTAAGTACATGAGACTGAACCAATGCAACAACATTCTGTGACTTGACTGAATTATTGCTGCTTTTCTCCTAAGCTTTGTTTTCCGGTTTTAAAGGATTTTTGTCCTGTCTTGAGCTGTTGATAGGTGCATGTACCTACTATTTGAACAGAATACTAACCTGTTTCTAGGCTTTAAGTTTCAAGGAAATATCATTACCAGTTCAAAACTATTCTTCTTGAAATTACCTGCTGAAAGTAGTTAGATTACTTATGATATTGTGTGATGAACAAAATGTTGGGGAAAAAGGAATGGAAGACAACTGTATATAGCAGAGATAGTGTAATAAGAGAGTGGGAAAGGGCAGAGGGTCAAACATGGGGTAGAAAACATATATATATATACATATACATATGTATGAAAGTAGAAATGGAATATTATTGATGATAACATGCATGATAACATGCAGTTTATTCTAGATGGGAAACCACATTTATTACGCTGTGATGATGCTCAGGGAATGAATGTTAAGTAATTTTAAAAAAAAAAGTTGCAGGAGAAAAAAAAAACGGTCAAACTGTTCATATCGAAATTTTTAAAAAATGCATATTTGATGACTGTAAGCTATATAGCCCCAGCTAGGTACTACTTTATAATATGTTCATTCTACTCACTAGGGTTTATGCCTAAAGTCAGACTTGGGTTCATGTATAGGTATATATCAGCTGTGCTAGCTATTGGATATATTTAGACTAATTAAGTTCATTAGCAAATCAATTAAATGAGGGGGAAGGCATAGAAAGCAACCATGGATACCAGAGACAATGTGGGAGGAGGGTGGGACATGGCAGAGGGTGAGGGATAAGGAATCAAGGATGGCAAAACAAAAAACAAAGTATACAAGACATAAGAATTGGAAAATTATTTGCTGAAAACATGTATGTTGATGTGCTTGATTGAGCCAATACACAGTATATTTTGGATGGAAAATTCATTTGTATGCTGTAATGATGTATAGTGAATTAATCTAAAAAATAAATAAAAATAAATAAATAAAAAAAGAAAATAAATTAAAAAATAGTATTGTACCAAAGTTAATTTCTTTTTTTTTTATTTCATTTTCTTTTATACATTCAATCACATTATTATTTGGCTTACAAAATGGGTATTTCAACAAGTGAACATTTCTCCCTAGTACAGTTGATAAAAGTACAAAATATCAGCCAAAGTTAATTTCTTAATCTTGACAAATTAACTGGTTATGTGAGATGTTAACCTTAGAGAAGGCTTGGTGAACAGCATGCTGGGAACTCTACGATCATTGCGACTCTTCTATCAGTCTAAAATTATTATAAAATTAAAAGTAAAAAAAGTACTTGAAATTGTTATTGCCTCAGATACATACATATATTACTTTTAAAATATTTTATTATTTAAATAGTTTTAATAATATTAATATTAAATTATTTTAAATATTACCTATTCAAAAATAAAGTAGGCACTGCATTCATTATCATATGCTTCTGAAAGTGGAAGGGTTATAAACTTGCTGTCTCTCTTATTCTCCATTATTTTAATGTACTATTTTTGTTTCTATAATTCAATAATTTAACCCAAAAATACCAAATTGAGTTTTGGACAAATGTTAAGAAAGTTTATTTCTCTCTTCTGGTCTTGAATATTGAACTCCGATTTGGGTTAGACCCAGAAATAATATAAATGAATCTTCTCCAATGGAAAACCATTTGCAATGCCTGAATTAGGCTGTCTCCCCTAAGCCTAACTGAGCCTGCCTGAGCACTTATGCTTGAGCAGAAGAAAGAATGGAGACAGCAAACAAATGCCCCGAGTAAACTTGCCACACCAACTTTCAGAGCAGATATCCCTGTTTTCACTGTGAAAGGTTGGTCGGAGAGCTAATTTGGATATCTACTTCCTTCCAGATCTGTTTCGTGCCCATTTCCGCTGAAACATACAAATCATGATGGCAGATAGAGACGTGAGCTGCTCTTCAATAATAGGCCGTTCTGGGTATACAATCAGGTGCTCTGTGGCTGTCACTTACTCAGGCCCTGACAAACGCCACTGCTGATGAAGCCTGACACAAATATATGAGACACCTTCTGCCCATCTCTTGTGCCAAAGCATCAGGCGAAACACATCATCTGTGACAGAGCGGCATTAAGCAAATTAATGTCCAGGAGTTTTTAAAATATTTTTTTTTTAAAAAAGCAAGAAATTTATTTATTTTTCCATCATGAGTGTAGAGAGAAATTGTAGCAATCAAATGTGGGCATGGCTTTCAGCCACCATGAACAGACCATGGGGTTCAGTTCATTCCTTACAGTCATGTCTTCTGTATGTTTGAACAAGAGGACACTCCCTTGCAAATCCCCGGCTGTGCTCTAGATGGGAGACATGCAGCCCTTAAGAAGATTCCTCCAGGCCAGGCCTCACCTGCGTGGAAGGCCCAGTGCAGGCTGAGAACAACTCTGAGAAGCAGAAAGGTCCACACCAACGGCACTTGTCTCTGGGTTTTCAGGAAAGACAATACCAGATTGATGCAGGGGCCTTCTGAGTGGTCTCCCTGCCTAACCCCTTGTTGTATGCAGGACAACCACATGATCTTTTAAAAATCATAAATCACATTATGCCACTCCTTTATTTAACAACCCTCCAGTGGTTTTCTACCACTCATCTTAGTATTCAAAATCTTTATCGTGAACTCTTGAGACCTGGCTCCTTCCTTCCCCTGTCACCACCTACTCGCTTCTCCCTCACTACACTCCAGCCACCTGGCTGCTCTTCCAGCAGGTGGGGTCTGCTTCCACCTCAGGATCTGCACTTGCTAGTCCTTCCTACAATGTGCTTCCCCTGGGTCTTGTGGCTCATTTCTTCACTTCAACAACCAACTCAAACACTTTGTTTTCAGAGAGGTTCCCGCTGACCACCTATCTAAAAAAGCTTCCTTGATTCATTGCTGCAATCACTTTCTCCTCTGCTTTAATATTTCATAACACTTAATTTTACTTAAAATTGTATTTTATATTTATGTATTAAGACTTTCCATAGTATCCACAGTGCCTAGAATAGTGTCTTAACTGACAGTAAGGCTGATCACAAACACTCTAGTTCACGTCCTTCCAGACACACTTGGTCATGTGATTTTCATTAGCCAATGAGATGTAAGCAATGATGAGTATCACTTCCTGATGGAGACTTTAAGAGGCAGTACATGATTCATCATGTTCCCTTTGTCCTATTGCACGTTCCCCTCCCTGCTTGTCAGGTAAGCACACATCAAAATGGAATCTGAGCAAAAACCCTCTGACAGCCTACATTGGACATATAGCAGAGAAAAATTAAGTTTTGCTGTCTAAGTTAGTTTTTTTTGGGGGGAGGGGTAGTTTGTTACTTCAGCATGATCTAACCTATCCTGACTAACAAAGTACCTGAATGAATAATGAATGAATGAACCCCATAAAGAGTCAGTGACCTGGTAGCATGACTCTCTGGCATTAGCAACCATAGACCAATTCAGAGCCAATGATGGGGCCAGCAGATGGCTCAATGATTATGTCACTGGACTCCCACATAGCCAACGACAGTTCAAGTCCCGGACCTAGCAACTTAAACTCACACCAGGCACGTGTGTGTGTGTGTGCCCAAGATACTGAGAGGAGAATGGAGGACAGGGGATTGTGGTGTGGCCATTCTCCCGAGGGGTGATTTCTCTCTTTCTGTCTGTCTCTCTTTGGCACCGTATAGTGAAAATCTCTCTAAGAAAAAAAAAAAAAAAAAAAGAAAAGACCAGGCCATGGCCAGGAAAACGAGCCCAAAATAGAGGCTCACAAAAGCGTAGGTCTCACTGACGGTGTTCCTGGTCCCGTCTCATTCCATAGCCACAGGCACGCACAGACTGTGTACTCTCAGTAAGTCATTTGCTTGGAAAGTAGATCTCCCGAGAGAGCTAAGATAGAGGGGGGTCTCTGTGCTGCAGCCTGTGTGGGCCATGTGAGGAAGGGAACCAAGCAACCCGTTGGTCCCTCACACCAACTGGCCCTTAATTCCTTCATGGTGTCCCAGGCCGGAGCCTCTGGCTATGATAAAAGCACCAGTCTGGATGGTGTTGGACTCGGGCTCAGTCTCCACAACTTCTCAGCTATGTGACCTTGTGGTTTATTTAACCTCTCCACGCTTCTGTTTCCTTCTCTAAAATATGGACAATAACAGCCCCATCTTACAGGGCAGCGAAAATTAAATAATAAAAGATGCTTGTGGCACTGAACGCAGTGTATGGCGCGAAGTAGGTGCTCAGTAAATTCGAGCTGCTAATACCAGCGTTCTCTTAAACTCTAGAAATCTCTAAAGTCGGATCTGCAAGTCCCCAAAAGCAAAAGCCACAGTCTTGGAATGTATCAAACATGATAAAAACAAACAAAGGGATATTCTCCAAAAACAAACAAAATGGCTAAAATAATTTGAATTCAAATAAAAGCACAGAAGGACACAGAGAGAAAACCGAGCCACAGACAGCCTACAACAGTTCAGCGTGCCGTCAAAGACCATTCACATTGTTCATGTTTGTTGCTTTTAGTGTTATCGTATTTTTGCACAGACCTTTTAATCTCAGGAATTAAATGACTACTCTAGAAGGTTACGGGACTTCTTACCCTCCCTTCCCCTGGTTGTATTTCCTTTTGAGACATTTTTAAAGTTTTCAGTAAAAAAAAAGTATGCTGGAAAAGGCTAGGTTGAATTATATGATAGATTGAAATTAAAATGAAATTTTAAATTATCATGCAGTTCAGGATGATGTAGAATGAGTGATAATAAATAAAGGTTAAAAGGATGATGGCAGATCCTTTTTCACGGTTTTTATTTTTTTCCTTTTCTGTTGTTTATAAAACCCTTCTCAGAAGATTAAAAATAATATTTCTTTCCCTATTGATTTTTTCTTTTCCCATTTGGCAAACATTAATTTATTTCCTGTGTTTCTAATGGAGCTGATATTAATATAGCTTTATTTATTTATTGTATTCCCTGGACATTCCATTACCGGTGACAGCCCAAGCCTGAAGACAGTGGCCAGACAGCTCTGGAGATGACAGAGCATTCCTGGGGGCAGTAGGACAGGATTCTGTTCCTGCCAACCTCTCCCTGGGGCTTATACAGGGAGCCCTCTGACCTCCTCAGAGAACCATGGTCTAGGACCTTGTCCGTGTGGTATCCTCCTGTTGGAATTCCCCTTCCCTTTTCTCCTCTTCTATGTCCCAGGGCTCTGGGGATGAAGATTGCCCTGATCCTTTCTTCATGTGGGACACAAACATCCAGCAAAATAAGTTGCTAATGTAACCCCAAAACCTTTGGTATGCCAGATCTTGGGCCACACATGGGTGACTCCACAATCAGCAAGACAGAATTCCTGGGGCCAGCAGGTGGCACAGTGGTTAAGGCACTGGACTCCCATGTGACTGACTGCAGTTTGAGTTCTGGATCCAGTGGCTTGAAACTCACGCTGGACACACACGCCTGCATGCCCAAGATCCCAAGAGGAGAATGTAGGAGAATGGACTGTGGTGTGGCTGTCCACTCTGAGGGGTGATTTCTTGCTTTCTGTCTCTCTGTCTCTCCAGTGACTGCACACGCCCTACAACAAAATTTTTTTAAAAAAAATTCCTGCCCTCAAGAATATCCAGTCCTTCTGGGGAATCCACTATCACGGTACCACAAAGTGATGCATCTTTGTGGGAGCATGCAGGAGGGGCATGCTTGACCAGGTTTTTTAATCCACTATTTGTGTTGCTAAGACACATGTATTGCTAACAGACTGGGTGAGTTTATCAAAGTAGAGGTTTTAATGGCTCACAGTTCCGGTGCCAAGAAGGTCTAAAAGCAACACAAAATAGTAGAAGGCAGAACTTTTGGCAGAACACGGTCTGTGTCTCTGTAGCTTTCTTTACTTATAAACACATCAGAACTCAATCATGGAGGCCCTGCCCTACTCATGTTATCATACCCAAGGGCTCCAATCTGGGACACCATGAAAGTACTACATTTTCACTTAATGCCTTTGCAATATAATGAAGTCTGAACATATGAACTTTTGGGGGACAGTCAATCACTGCTCACTAAGACCAAATTCCAAAACATTATACTTCTGGGGCCAGCAGATGGCATAGCAGTTATGTCACTGGACTCCCACATGGTCAACCATGATTTGAGTCCAAGACTCAGTGGCTTGAAAATCAAGCTGTACACATGTGTACCTGCCCAAGATCCTGGGAGAAGGATAGAAGAGAAGACGTGTGCCATGGTTATCCCCCTGGGGGATGATTTCTCACTTTCCCTCTCCTTGCTTCTGTCTCTTTCTCTTTCCTGTAGCACATGTGCCCTAAGGCAAAAATCTCTTTAAAACTTTGGAGGACAAACCATTATTCATCCATAACACCAGGGTACCTAATGTAAACTAGAGTCAGGAAAAACTTCCAGGAGGTGGAGTCACCTGAGTTCAGTATAGAAGGAAATAAAAGAATGAAAAGAAGTTGGAAAACAGAGCCAGAAGGGCTTGCTCAAAGAAAGTTGGCCAGGCCAGATCTGAAACCGAGGCTTGTGGATACACTTGCTGTGCTCAGCATCCTCCCAGTTCATCCCTCGTTTTCTCCTATTGTAGATATTGCCTGTTAGTTAAACTATGCTTCTGGGTTTATTAGTTACGCTGTTTGTTAATTTACATACAATTTAACAGAATCCTCTGGTATTAGTGCCAAAGCTCAAAGGAATTACTCTACTAGTGAGGATCTCTAGCATGTGGGAGAGAAATTTTTACAGACATGAACTCTTCATATTTGGTGGGTGTCATCTGTGTACTTGCCTCAGCTCACCATCATGAAGACACCAAGGTTTTCCAGAGAGTCTAGGACTTCCTGTTCACATAGAAGTCAGGAGAACCCCACTCCTCACCATGTGTCATCAGCTCTCTTCAAAGGGACAGAGTTGGCTAGGGGCTGGGTATTCATCCCAGAATAGACCTTCTGTTTTTCTTCTAGTCTTCTTTTTTTCCTTTTTTTTTTTTTTTTTTTTTTTGGTGCTTATTGTTTGCTATAAGGCATGTGAGCGCACACGCAAGAGATAGGGAGAAAGAAAGCGAGAAATCACTCCCCTGGGGTGGGGGGAGGATGACCATACTGAAATCCCTTCTTCTTCATTCTCCTCTCAGAATTTTGGCCACACATGCACACACGTCTTGCATGATTTTCAAGCTGCTTGAACTGCTCAGTCGGCCATGTAGGATCCAGCTGCCTTATCCTCCATGCCACCTGCTGGCCTCTAATCCTCCTCTCTTAACACCCTCTCCTTGCAGAAACATCTGTCAAAATCTGTAGGCAAATTGTCCCTTTCAAGGGCATCTTCACTAATTTACCAAGACCCTGTTAAAGACATCTCTATTAGTTAAGAGAATGCTGGCTACTCAAACATGGTACACGTTTCTTTCCTGTTCAAGTCCCAAACGACTCTTCCTTTTGATAGGTAGCTCTCCTCCAAGCATTGATGTCTGGATCCAGGCTCTTCTGATCTCATGTCTCTGCTATTCTCAACACAAAGCTTCTGAAGTCGCCACGCTTGTCTGCGTTAGGTTGGTAGGAAAAGGAACACTGAAAATCATGCACAGGTGAATATGATGGTCTAGCTGGGATTGGACACGCCATTTTCAGTCTTTTTTCAATTCTGAAACTTAGTCTCATGACCACATCTAACCGTGTATAGTCTGTTTACATACCAGGAAAAAAAAAGAGAAAACAGCTACTCTGAACAACTGGCTGATCTCTGCTTAAATATATGAATTCCAGCCTTAGACGCCAACAGAACTCAGTAAAAACTGAGCTTGACCCATTCCTCCCTGTCCCTTCACAGAAAAAGCCATGGGTTCACATAATAAGTCACGGAACTGAGCCTGTTCAATAACAAAGCCACTAGGCTGTGTCCTAGCAACAAGAAGGTTTAAAAATCCTTACTCGCAGGAAGCTTACAATTGAGAGACAGTGTAACACAGATGCTTAATGATTCAGGTTTTACAATCCATAACTTGGAAAAGGTCATTTTCACTTTTTTTGTGGGGAAGAGGTTTTTGCTATAGGGCACGTGCACTCGCCAGAAAGATAGAGACAGAGAGACAGTGAGAAATCATCCTCCAGGGCCACAATCCCTTCTCCTCCATTCTTCTCTCAGGATCTTGGGCACTCACACACATGCACCCAGTGTGAGTTTAAGCCACCGGGTTCGGTACTTGAACCACGGTCAACTCCGTGGGAGTTCAGCGACATAGCCATTATGCTAACTGCTGGTCCCCATTTTCACGTTTTTAACAGTGTAAGACCCTTTTCACTATCTGTTGGTATTAGGTCTTACCCAAGCCTCTAGTGGTAGTTCATGGTACTTCTCACCACATATTTCTGACTCTCTCCATATAAGAAAAGAAAAATTGGTAAAGCAAAATTGAAAGTACACATCATAATGTGGTGTTCATTGTTGAAAATGATGGGGGCCAGCAGTTGGCGTAATGGCTATGTCACTGGACTCCCATGTAGCTGATCGCGGTTCAAATCCCGGATCTGGTGGCTTAAACTCATGCTGGGTGCATGTGTGTGAGTGCGCAAGATTCCAAGAGAAGAATGGAGGAGAAGGGATTGTGGTGTGGTCATCCCCCCTGGGGGGGTGATTTATCACTTTCTGTCTCTCTGTCTCTCTCTCTGTCTTTCTGGCGAGTGCAAAAACCTCACAAAAAAAAAAAAGATGACTATGATAATATTCTTAATTTGATTACTACACACTGTGTGCATGCTCTGGAAATCCATATTGTACCCCCACAAAGATGTACAACAGTAGAATATAAATGAGAAATTAATTTTTAAAGAGAGATTTTTGCTATAAGGTACGTGTGCTCACAGGAGAGACAGTGAGACAGAAAGTGAGAAATCACCTCCCTGCTCCCTGGGAGAGATGACCATACCACAGTTCCTTCTCCTCCATTCTCCTCTTGGAATTTTGGGCATACACACACATATACCTGGTGTGAATTTTAAGCCACCAGGTCCAGGACTTGAACTGCAGTCAACTATGTAGAGTCTAGTGATGTAACCATTACACCTAAGAATTGTACTTCCCTGGCCTCTCGAAGTCACCTGTGACCATATGACTTCCTTTGGGTAATGAAATGTGAATGGAAGTGACATGTCACACTTTGAGAAGGAAATTCTAGAACCAGGACATATTTGCCAAAACTTTTTTCCTCCGTGACTACCAGGAGCATTCAAGATGGTGGCTACTCCATCACCCTGGGTTCTGGAATAAAGAGACATGGAACAGAATCAGCCTATAATGAACCCGTAGTATCAACATGAAAAAAATTATTATTATTAGGAACCACTAAGCTTTTGCCTTATTTTTTTTATTACTATGTATAACCTAGCCTATCCTAGTATATCCCTCCCTGGGAAAATGACAATCAGAAATTTAAATGTATAATTATGTATCAGAACTCTTGGCTTGAAAGAAAACAGATTCCTTTTAAGGTAAACAAATATTTCATACCTTGTCATAGAAGTACAAATGGAGTCCAAAGTTGTGAATTTATTCCCTGGTGGGATAGCAGTCTCGCCTTTCATCTTATAACCATGGGAGAATGCCCAAGCTTAGGATAATTCTGGTGATGTTCTGGTCTGGGCTGTTTAAAAGGCCAAAGAAGAAAAACAAATGTGGCCTCTTTAAGCCCTGGACTGTAGCTGACTGAACAAAACAGAAGCACTACAAGACTCAAAGCAATGACACCCAATTCCTGGTTAATTGTTTGTGAATAAGAGAGGAAAGCGAACAGACAGAGGGTTTAGAAGCTAGTAAAGTCATGGTCCCAACAGCTTGGCCCAAATAGTAGAAAGTGAAGGATGTAGCAGAATTCCAGCAGGCAACAGCTAGAAGTCTTTTCTCTTTGGCTTTCTTTTTTTTCTTTTTCTTTTTCTTTTTATTTGGAGAGTTTTTTTGCTAAAGGGCGCGTGCGCTCTTCAGGAAGACAGAGACAGACAGAAAGCGAGAAATCACTCCCCCAGGGGGGATGGCCACGCCGCAATCCCTTCTCCTCCATTCTCCTCTCGGGATCTTGGGCACACACGCACACGCGCCTGGCATGAGTTTAAGCCACCAGGTCTGGGATTCGAACCACGGTCCACTACATGAGAGTCCAGCGACATAGCCATTATGCTAACTGCTGGTCCCTCTCTTTGGCTTTCTTTTTGAAGCAAGCCAAAGCACAAAGTGAAGACTGAATTCAAATCTGTTAAAGAAACCAAGGTGATCAGCCCAAGCACTCCAGGTAATCATGTGAAGACAGACACATCTAACCCAACAGAGGTATCAATAAAAGGCTGTGAGGGGAGTCTGTTTGGGAAAAGTGTTACAAACTCTGTTCTGTCTCATAGCAAGAGCAGCTCAATCAGAGCCTCATCTCACAGACCAGAGGCAGGCAATTCCAAGTCTGAGTCCCAGTAATCAATGACAGGAAATAGTCAGAGGTGGTGACCAGGTACTGCTCAAACGAAAAGGAAAGGATCTATTAATAACTTCTGACCTTTATCTCTTTTTAGAGGAGAGGAGCAATATTATGTAACACTGGATTTCAGAATATGTGCTCTCTGGGAGAGAAATTTTTGATTCTACTCTTGTTGAATTTTACTCTACTCTCTAATTTAGCATTCTACTCTTTTAGTGAACTTGACCAAGTTTCCCAACTTCTTTAATCCTCAGTTTTCATCTCTATAGAGTGAATATAATTATATCTTCTCCAGAGGATTAGATTGGACAGAACAGGGTGTACTTTGGCCAGAGGTGAGGAGGCTCACATCCTATCTATGAACCCTCCCTTAGAATCTATTTTTTTTTTTTTTGAGAGAGAGAGATTTTCGCTATAGGGCGCGTGCACTTGCCAGACAGAGAGAGAGAGACATAGAGACAGAAAGCGAGAAATCACCCCCCAGAAGGGATGGTCACGCCGCAATCCCTTCTCCTCCATTCTCCTCTCAGGATCTTGGGCACGCATGCACAAGCGCCCGGCGTGAGTTTTAAGCCACCGGGTCCAGGACACAAACTGCGGTCGACTACGTGGGAGTCCAGCGACATAGCCGTTACGCTAACTGCTGGTTCCCTAGAATCTATTTTTAAGGAGTAGGGCACCTGCATTTGATCAGGAGAGAATGAGGAAATTTTTTAGTGCAGAGATCTCTAGGGAGAGAAGACAAGGGGGAGTTTGACTTGGGTGGGTTTGACTTGGGTGGGTAGGTTGAAATGCTATTTGTTTCTCTGCTAGTCTAGAGAGTAGTGAGAAAGGGAACTGAGGAACTGCATGAAAGAAATACGTGCAAGACTGGACAACTAGCCTTCTGGGTTGTGAATAACGTAGAGGCAGAGGGGCCTTTCCCTTCCTGTTACTGCCCTTCTTCCTTCTCTGCCATATTTGTATTCACAGAATGGTAAACTTCAGAAATACAGATCATAGAGATAACTTACGTAAGTCACTAGCACTGTGACTTCTGTAGTATGTCTTCAATAATTATGCATTCTATTTTATTCAATTTTCCTCGAAGAAATATTTCTTTTTAAATGTAGGTTTGATGTTGCATAAACAAATTCTCATTTCAAAAATCACTTATATTTATCTAGAAAATAGAACACGAGTGGATCATGAGAGCATCCCAAATTACTTCTGGTTGTTTCACCTGGCTAGCAGTTCTAACTATGGAGAACTGCTTCCATGGAGTGGAGTTCCCAAAGCCAGTCTATGTCTAGGTACAAGGTTAGCTGCCTAAGGATTACTTGGAGAGCTTGAAAAACATGAAGATTGCTATATTTATATTTATAGTCCTCAAAGATTCTACAAGTGATTCTGATAAGCATTCTGGGTTGAGAAATACTGTATGAAGCAATGAGTGACACCTATGACAACCAGTAGAACTGAAGATAGAGAAACATGGAAAGAATAAATCTTGGAGAAAAATTAAACTTATTTTAACAAAATCAAGAACAGACTTGAGAACTCAAGTAAGTGAAAGTGGGAGAAATTGCTCATATAGGAACATTTTGTTGACTCTTGAATCTGTTTCTGTCCTTAAGGCTTGTTGAACCGAATAAAACTCAACAATGTGTGAGGATACAAATGTTAGTGTGGTAGGAGTAAGGGACCCTAAAAATATAATTAGGGTATAGGCTCAAAATGGAATCACAAAATGGCTAAATTTTAAGATGGAGCACAACAGCTTAGCAGCAGCTCAGCTCACACTAAACTGCTTGCTCACAAGAAACAGCTTGCAGCAGTGACTGAATGATTGACAAATATAGCAATTAAGGTTTCTCTCCAGGTCCCACAACATTCCAGGAAGAAGATAATGGTTTTTTAATGGCCCAAAGCTTTCAGACAAAAAGAGTCTCATGACCTTCGTACCACTTCAAAATTAGGAGAAGAATAACTGGACTCATCAATCGTGTGACCCCACCAAGAGGGGAACTCATGCGCTAGGCCCTCCTAAGAATAAGCTTAAACAAAGCCCCTCCTGACCAAGATAAAAACCGTTTGCCTCAATTCCACTTCAGCAACCCATTTTCTGGGACTCCTCCCTTCCTGGGAACTGTTCTCTCCTTCAATAAACTCTGCTTTGCTATTCCCTCTCTGTGTCTGCATCTCTAATTCTTCATGAGTGTGAAACAAAGAATCAGGTTTGCTGTTGTTCCTGCATTGGGTATTGGGCCCACACACTCTAAATTCTACATCTTCAACACTAGAGAATCACATGTATAATATATTCTTCTGGCAAGAAATGAGACCAACTCTTATAGATACATCTTTTTTTTTTAACTTGCTACAGAATATGTACAATTGCCAAAGGGACAGAGAGAGAGAAAGAGGGAGAGGGAGAAGGAGAAAGCATCCCCCAGTGGAGCATAGTCACTCTGCAATCCCTTCCCCTCCATTTCTCCAGCCTGTCACGATTTTGAGCACACGTGCACATGTGCCCAATTTCTTAAGCCACTAGATCAGAGTTGGCCATGTGCCATCCAGCTCTCTTACCCACTAGGCGACAGAATCAGCCCAAGAATCCTCTATCTTCTTAATCATAGTATATATTGAAGAAAATTCACTTCCATACTGAAGACATCATCTTGGAGCCTTTCTGAATTCCCGTTCTAATTTGGATCAATTAATTCCATTAATTTCTGATCTGACTTCCTGTTCTATCTGCTCCATGAACATCACACTTGTATATGTATCTGGAGTCAGATCCAGTTTCCTGAAATTGATATCTTACTTCCTTTTGCTGGACTATATGTTTTTCCATTTTTTTTTTACAAAAGGAATATTGAATATTTTGCTGTGTATAAAATTCAGACTAAATGTGAAGATATTGCCTCATTGCCTTGTAAGTCCATTATTATTGAAAGTAATATTGTTTTTATAGATATGAACCTTTATTTAAAAACTTTCAGGGGCTTAATTCTTTATCATTGATTCCTGACATATAATCAGGATACATGTGGTTATCACACTTAGCACTCAGATATTTTCTTAACTCATTTTTCATCAACTTTGAAATACTGACTTTTTAATCATTTATTTGAATATTTCTTTTTTATTTATGATTTATTTTTTCTTTCTGGAATTTCTAATAATTAGTTATTGACTTTCATAGACTGGTCCTTTTTGCAATTTAACTTTTCTCTAGTACTTTTACAAGTCTACAATCTACAAGTATTTTTAGTCATTCTGTATTTTACAATATTTAATATATTTTTTATTCCAGCTTTTCTAATAACTTATTTTCATTCAGGCATAACTTGCATAAGATTCTGTGGAAAATTCTCACTATCATTTGTATTCTATACCCATAAAACCACTGCTCGAGTCAAGCTGTAAAACATTGCCAGTATCTTAGCAGATGCCTTCTTAGTCCTACCAGTTGATACCTACAAAGGTAACTACTATTCAGACCTCTATCACCATAGATTAGTTGTGCCTAATTTGAACTTCATATATTGAATTATAGTGTATAAGACCGGATAATACTGTACCACCAAAAGATGTCCATGTCCTAACCCCTGAAACTTGTGGATATGTTCCCTTACCTGGCAAGAAATAAACTTTGTAGGTGGAATTAAGTTAAAGAGCTTTGCTAAAGGGTGCACGTGCTTGCCAGAGAGACAGGGAGAGGCAGAAAGTGAGAAATTTCCCCCCGCCCCCAAGGGAGGATGGCCACGCCACAAATCCCTTCTCCTCCATTCTCCTCTCTTGGGCATGCACGCACATGCACCCAGTGTAAGTTTTAAGTCACCAGATCTGGGATTCAAATCATGTTCAGTCATGTGGGACTCCATCAATGTAACTATTATGCCCTCTACTGGTCCCAACTTAAAAAGCTTTAAATGGAGACCTTATCCTGGAATTTCTAGATGGGCCTAACATAATCATAAAATTTCAAATAAAACAGGAGTCTCAACCATGCTGTCCTACACTGGTCACTGCTGCTTGACAGGCTGAGGCCAAATAGGAGGCCTGAGTTCAAGTCCCCACCCACCCTAAGAAGTCAAATGCAATGGTGCATGCCTATAGTCCCTCCTACTGAGGAGCCTAAGGAAGGAGGGTTGCAACACAGTGAGATTGTGTCTGATGTGACAACAGATGCAGATGTCTGAGAGAGGGAAAGAGAGTGAGAAGGCAAGTGGAATACTGTTCAGTTGGATCAATACCTTATTTTAATTTTTTATTATTATTTTTTAATTTGTCATAAGGCATGTGCACTTGCCAGAGAGAGACAAAGAGAGAGAGATGGAAAATGAGAAAGCACCCTCCAGGGAGGATGGCTGTGCCAGTCTCTTCTCCTCCATTCTCCCCTTGGGATTTTAGGCACACTCAGCCTGTTTTTCAACCACTGAGTTGGTCAAGTGGGATCCAGCCACTTCAACCATCAAGCCACCAGTTGGCCTCTAATAATTTATTTTAAATACATACTTTTTAAAACATGCTTTTTAAGTTTTCTAACTTTTTTTTTTTAAGAGAGGTTTTTTGCTATAGGTCATGTGCTCTGGCCAGAAAGACGGAGATAGAGAGGCGAAAAGTGAGAAATCACCCCCCCCCCCCAGGGGGGATGGCCATGCCACGATCCTGTCTCTTCCATTCTCCTCTCGGGATCTTGGGCACACACACATACATGCCCAACATGAGTTTAAGCGACCGAGTCCAGGACTCGAACCAAGGTTTGACTACATGGGAGTCCAACGACATAACCATTATGCCATCTGCTGATCCCAAACTTTCTAATTTTTTTGGCTGACCCTGTGGGTTAGTGATTAAAGGGAGTTGTATCCCACATAGCTGATTGCAATTGGAGTCCTGGTCCTGGTGACTTGAAAAACACACCAAGCACACGTGTATGCATGCCAAATTCCTGACATGTTGGAAAAATGGAAGAGACAGGATTACAGTGTGACCATGCTCCATGGGGGGGGTGGGAGGGTTGGGGGTTGCTTTTTCTCTCTCCGTCTTTTTCTCTGGTGAACACACATACCATTTGGCCATTAAAAACATAGCTTCCTAATTTTCCTTATTTTTAACACAAACTTATGTAGTAACTGCTCCTTCACTATTAATTAATTGCTCTTCTAATTATAGAGTAGCTTTTAAAATGACGATATATATTTTTTAATCTTCGAAAAGCACGTTGAGGGAATTGCTATCATTACTCTAATTCTAAAAGAGGGAACACTAAGGCTCGGTGAGATTAAATAATTCCACAAGGTCGCACAACAAGCAAATGCCAAAACCATGATTCTAATCTGTCTCTCTCTGAACAAGACCTTGCCCTTTGAACCTCCGCTCTGTGCTGTGTCATTTTGCATGCATGTACAGTTGGACCTAGATATCTGCAGGACCTACATGCATGGGTTCAAAGAACAGTCAATATTTGGGGGAAAAAGAACAATTAAAAAGTAACAATACATACAACAATAAAAAATAGTTCAAATTCAAAAAACAATATAATGGTATAACAAAAAAACAGCGTAACATCTATTTGCATACCATTTACATTATATTAGGTAAGATAAGTAATCTAGAGATGGTTCAAACTATGTTGGGGAATGCTCTTAGGTTATATGCTAATGCTGTTTGCTGTTTTACATCCTGTCACAAGGATCTGTCAATTTTGTTATCCACACTGGGAGGGGGTAACAGTTGTCCTGGAGCCAGTTCCCTATGAATATAGAGGGACAAGGACACAGTTTTCTCTTTCTTTTCTTATTGCCAGAGGGATCAAGCACCTGCCAGAGAGAGAGCAAGCACTCCTTAACGGGACCTGGTCATGACACAATCCCACCTTCTCCATCTCTCCATCCTGTCAGGATCTGACCAGTCTGGCTTCCCTTATTGCAGTTTCCTCATTTCCTACCTGGTCTGAAGCAAGAACCAGAAAGAAAGGCTTCTCCCGAGAGCCTTGGGAAAGGGCATGCTTTGCTGACGCCTTGATTTCGGACTTCTGCCTCCAGAGCTGTGAGGGAACACAGTTCCGCTGTTGGAAGCCATCTGCTTTACAGCAAGTTTTCAGGAAGCGTCCCATTCCTCCCCGAACCACCTTCCCCAACCCCCACTCACCCAGCAGGGCTACATGAAGAGCTTCTCTTTTTAAATGCAGGAAACGTACAAAATTCCATTTTTATTTGGGGCTTACGTGTGAAGTGTTATTTTTCAACCCTCAAAAAGAGACATGTAGTGGGTATGCGACTAGGGAGATCACTACATGTCAGTAATTCTGCATTTGGCTTTAGATAGATTCTTTTAAACCAGGTGCACGCACATGCTAAGCATACACCATTCTGAAGTCCTTTTCTTCTTCAAAATCTGAGGATTGAAGTAATAAAGCCACGTTTATTCTTACACCTTTAAATGATATTTCTCAGAATAAACGTCCAAGTTACCTTGCCATTTCTTTCATTTTCTTTCTTGGTAACTTATTTTGGGCTTGGCATTTGGAACTGTGACAACAAAATGTAACAAGAAGGATCTTTCTGTGGGCCATTCTTAAATGGAACTCCACACCTTTATTACTGGTATAATGAAGCTGCTTTCGTGTAATGAATTGTTTCCTTGCATCTCTAATTCTAGTGTCCAGAGGACTGGTCTTTCCCATTTCCTCTAACGCTCTTTAGTTATGAATTTCCTCTCCGTACATGGTTTCTACTTCTCCTCAAAGGATACATAGACATCCTTGAGTTTCTGGGTTTCTGTACTTGATTTTTCTCTTAACAGCCTTCTCCGACCCTTTTTTCCTCTTTGCAGTATTTTCACATTTCGCAGTCCTTCAATTTTGTAACTTCTTTTGTTTTTGGCGATCATTGTTTGTCCCTTTTAAACTTATCAACTCATTCAAGCCTCCTTCAGGAGTTGGTCCTGCCTCTCAGTTAGCTTCTTCAGCTGGTGTTGCAGAATTGCTTAATTGACTCAGGGTCACTGCATTTACTTAGATTTGTTCATTGTTTCCTAAGCCTATGCTGGGAGTTATTGATTTTCTTTTATCAGACATCACTATTGTTTTTCTGTTACAGTAGCCAGGAGGAATTTGGGCCTGTTTTAATCCACCATCTTCTGAGAAGTACCCTATTATCTCTACACCTTTTGTGCCAGTAAAAACTCTTGCTCTTGACACCTCTTCATCTGTTACGTTTCTTTCCACATGCCCAATGTCTCACTTGCAAGTTTAACTTTGCATAAATTTCTATATCAATTCTTTGTGCTAAATAAGTCATTCAGTGTTATACCAACGTAAATACCATATTTGGTTCTTACAATAGCTAGCCCAAGATTGCCTTGTGTATATAAATCTCATATTTTAAAACTTTTAAAAAGTATCTTTATTAAAGAAAATTTACAAAACCATTTTTTGAAAAGTTTAATTATGGATTTCTGAGCGCAAGAGAGAGAGAGAGAGAGACAGAGCAACGACACCCCTGACTGGCTCCTTATGCCACGGTCCACCCAGCCTCAGCCAACCCTGGTTCTAGGGCACGCGTGTGTCCCGTGTATTCAGGGAGATCTCCAGAGGCAAACCCAGACTCTTCCCATGTGGGTCAGCCTCAGAGCATCGTGTTTTACCACTGTGTCACTGTCTGGCCCCAGAAAATCACTTTACACACATTTTTCTATTAACATTATCATAAACATTTCTACAAGTTATTACGAAGATGTGCATAAATACACTTTCAATGGCGGGTAATATTCCATTAAGAGGTGGCACCATTCCCCCAGAGTAGGACGCTGAGTTCGTATGGTCAGTGTGTACCATTTTGGTCTGTAAGCTTTCTTTCCTTCTTCCGTTAATTACACATTTATCCCACCTTTCCATTGGAAAAGTGTCCTTCCCTTCCCTTTCACGTGGTTATGGTGGTGACAATCATGGCACTTTGCCCCCAACACCAGTGACAAGTGGACATATGTCTCGGGCCTGGTAATCATGACTTTGGTGATACTTTTGTAGTCCAAAGAGTGCTCTGTGACTCCAGTCCTTCCCAAGTTATATCACTTGGGATGCGCTGGCTGCAAACAAAAGAAAACTTAGCCAACAATGGCTTTAACTCTAAGGGCATTTAAAAAAATCTAAAGGTAGTGACTGCCCTGGGTTCAATAGTTTCCCAAAGCAGTATGCTCAAGTCTTAACCTTCAGAATCTATGAGTGTGCCTTTATTTGGAAATGGGATCTAAGCAGATGTACTCAGGTTAAAATGAGGTCATTTGGGTAGGCATTGACCCAATATAGCTGCTGTCTTTATAAGAAGAAGAAAATGCTGTGTGACAACTGACACTCGGAGGACGCCCTGTGCGAGCAGAGGCAGAGATCAGAGTGATGCCGCGGCACACCAAGGAACACCAAGAACCCAGAGCCACCACCAGAAATTAAGAAGAGGCAGGGAGGTGCTTCCCCCATGGACCCTCCCTGAAAATGGAGTCTGGCTCATCCAACACCTTGATTTTGGACTTTGAGGTTCCGAACAGTGAGAGAGTAAATGTTGATTGTTTTAAGCCGCCCATTTGTAGTGCCTTATTGTGGCAACCTTAGGAAATGAATACAGTAATGTGTTAAGATCCAGGAAAATGGAAAGCAGAAAAGAAAACTTGTTATCATAAGTACATGGAGACAAGCTAGTCAATGAAGGCAGGGGCATATCAACTTGTAACTTACTCATTTAAACATTCTTAATGGTTATTTATGTATGGGGGAACCTATGTGGCAAAAGACCACATGACCCACGTTGTGTAGGACACAGACTTCGTTAGGATCCTTACTATTGTTGCAGTTTTTAACAGATATCATCATTTATTGAACTTATTTCATACTCAGCCCTATGTTTGGTGCTTTCAAGATATTATCTCATTCAGTTATCTTATTATCTCAATAGTCTTGTGATACAGTATTGTTATCCTGGTACTCTACATTTCTAACAAAGAGGGAACTGAAGTTCTCAAACCATGATTCAATTCCTGGATTGCCAAGTTGGAGCTGCGCAAGTGAGAGAACCTAGTGACGGCCATCCGCATCTCAGTTTTTAGGAAAAAGCTCAAACAGGTCTCCACGCATCACGATTCCTATCATTGATCCACTCGATCCACGAAATTGCATCCAAGACTCACACCAAACATTCTTGGCTATGATTGGCATGGTTGAGGGCTTGTGCTTTCTGTATGACCACACCATGGGATCATTGTCTGTGTCACCACTCATCCTGACAACAGACTCCACAGCAAATTCCCTTTACAGGTCCACATTGGGAATTGGGCCTCCGCCGCCACTTGCTGGTTAATGGGTATTTCTGAGGGTCCTACAGCTTATACTGAAATTAATAGAGTCTGTAACTTCTCAGGCCTCAGAGACTCAATAACCCAACGTACATTGTGGTCATCACAGTCATATACATGAAAATAACAATGAAAAATATACTTTGAAGTGGAAAATATGTCAAAGATGCTTATGTTTAAGAGTTAAACATGCTTCTCAAACTATGTTATAGTCACAGAATTTTAACAGATGTTAATTAAAGTCTTCACAAAATGGGTTCCCTGTTTTAATAAATTTGGGAACTACTAATAATAGAGGCTCTTTAAAATACTGCACTCAAGAAACCAGGTTAACGTAGCTTAACTAAGCTTTTTTGATGCTTATTTGCTCTTGAATGTATCTCTCTTCTCTTTGAATTATCAGAATTACCTATTAATGTCCACTAGGACAGTGCTTGTAGAACATCAGTTTGAAGTCTTGAGTCAAAGTACATTGTAAATGTGCCCTAGAGATACTCAGATGAAAATAAAGAAGAGCATAATGCAAAGCATTTTTAGTGGGAAGCTTTGCAGAAGGAAGGTTTCAACCATACATCGCGAAGTCTGGGCAAAGGTTCATTGGCAGGAGGTTGGTCCTTAGTGATGTCAAACAGGTGTGTTTCTTTTCGTGAAAGAATTACAATTAAAGTCATCTAGCATATGACATACCCTAAACTTCAGGTACTGAATTACAGTAACTCTAAAACTTTTTGAAAGAGCACCATTTCTCTCTCAGAATGAACTGTCCTTGGCGAGACACACTGCCACCAGCTGGCACAGGTATCTCAGACACAGGTTCCAAGTGGTAAGGCATAAGCCAGAGGATCATTTGAGACAGACACCAGTATAATAATGATGTCTGTGGGCTGAGGCACAGAGTGGTAGGTATTTAGGGTAGAGGTGATGGGAACGAGGCTAAGGGGTAGGTTGAAGCAGGCTTAAAAAGCCATGGTAGGGACCAGCAGATGGTATTGCAGTTATGTCACTGGACTCCCACATGGCCGACTGTGGTTTGAGTCCTGGACCCGATGGCTTCAAAATCACAGTGGGCAGGGGCTAGCAGGTAGCGTGGTGGCTAAGGGCATTGGACTCCCACATGGCTGACCACAGTTCAAGTCCCAGACCTGGCGGCTTGCTTTCTCTCTCTCTCTCTCTCTCTCTCATCCCTCCCTTGTCACATTAAAAAAATAAATAAATAAAATTAAATTAAATAATTCTTAAAAAAATCCATCAATAAAAAAAAATCACACTGGGTGTGCATACGTGCATGCCCAAGATCCCAGGAGAAGAATAGAGGAGAAGGGATTATGGCATGGTCATCCCCCCGACAGGTGATTTCTCACTTTTCTTCTCACTGTGTGTGTGTCTTTCCCTCTCTCCCAGTGAGCACCTGCGCTCTAAGGCAACAACCTCTAATAATGATAATAATAATGTAATGGTAGCACAGGCAATGGGGTGTGCCCTGCAATCCTGGAGGCCATGCAGAGGACCACAGTTTGGTTCCCAAGCCAAACAGAACATGTTGGGTGCATGTACAGATGTATCTATGATCCTGAGTGGCTGGAAGGTTGGAAGGAGGGTCACAGCATGAGGCCCTGTCAAGGACGTCCTGCCTCAAAATAAAATAGACTTAAAAAAAAGAAGGAAAAGTCTCGTACATGACACCATCGAATCGGTGTGAGATCCTTATTATGTCATCTGCCCTTTTCAGACCTCATACGTTTTGTTACAAGCAGTTTCTGAAGGCGGTTCTCAGCCTGTAACACTTACTTGTGTGATCTTCGACAAGTTGCCTAACCTCTCGTGGCTTCAGTTTCTTCACCCATAGAATAAATGAAGCGTTGTTGAAAAGATTTAATGTAATAATCTGTCACATGAATTGTGTGCTTAACACCAATTAAACTGTATCAGTGTTTGTGATTATCATTGCTATTATGATAATGTTATCATTACCTTTATCATCTAAAAGGATATGCCAACATATCCTTTTGAAAGTGCTTGAAACCCAAAAGGCAAGATAGAGTAATCATGGTTAGCAGGTCAAATAGTCTGTTGATTATCATGTACACCAGTGGCTCTTCACCAGGGCTGTCTGCTGGACCACCACAATCATCTACACAGATGTTGCAGTGTGAAGTTTCAAAGGATGATGCATTTAGATCGGGGTGATGGACATGCTCAGATGCTGGTCAGTGTGTTGGTCACACATGTATACACACATGTCAAAGCTAATAAACTAATCTGGCTGCTATTGTCTACACTGCTAAGTTGCTCTGCTCCACGAGCTGGGACCTATGGGTAGCCAGGTTCAATTCTTGGTCCAACCTAAAGGCCGGGCATGGTGGCATGTGCTTGTAATCCCAATGGCTCAGGGAGACCGAGGCAGGAGGATTATGACACAGAGAGGCCCTGGCCAGAAAAAGAACGGGAAAAAAACTAATAAAACCTTTCATGAAAGACTTTTGTAATTTTTTATATCCCAGCTTAGAGTCAAAAGCATTTCCTGGAAGTTCAGACTTGTTTCAGGTCAAAGCAGCCTCTAGATTCCCCACTTTGAGCAGCTGGTCCTCAGACTCTGACTCAGTTCTGACATCGAGTCATTTGACGACGTGTCTACTATTTCTCCCAGTTCTGTCTCTCCAGGAAAAGAAATGAGGCAGGAAAACTCATGTCCTCGCTGCCAGGTAAGAGAGGCCTGGCTCCTTCTAGTCCTTAGACACTCCCTTCCTCCCACCGTGGCTCGAGGTACTGAGCTGACTTGCCTTAGGACAAGCTTGAAGTTTCCAAACAGTCCCAGGTTTCAGAATGCTTTTTTGAAAAGCCCGTTTCACTTATAAAAAAAAAAAACAACACCTTAGAAAATCCAAGCGATTTATTTTTAAGAGATTTTTAAAGTGCTCTAAATCACCAATACTTCCCGGCAGGGTCTGATGTAACACTCGGCCATCATTATCAATCAAGGTAGCCGGTCTGCAGTGAGCAGGGCACCAAACAAAGCAAGAGGCACAAATTAAGGACGTTTTCTGGGCTAAGCCCCTGGTGGGCAGGGGCCCTGTCTGGCTAAATTGCTTTGTGCCACCCAGAAGGGAAGAAACGAGTGGTTTTTTATCTTTGCGATGGCTACGTGCTGGCCGCAGGCCTGTTGGAGTGAGCAAAGGCCAGAGCTGTCTCGGGTGTTTGACAGAAGATTTTCTTGGGGGTAACTGAAGACCTAAATCCACAGGCAGGTTGAAATTTCCTCGCAATGGAATCATGGAAAATAGACTAGAATTGCCTCTGAGCTCCAAATGCCTCACAGAACTCACATTGATTTCTTTATGATTCTTGAAAGGCACACCATCCGTTCCTAATGGTTCCAGAAAAACTGAGGAATGCACATCAGTTTTAGAGAGAGAGAAGCAGCTCCCCATACCCAGGGCCCCCAAAGAAGCCCACTGTTCCTCTGCTGTTATCCCAACTGCATTTTCCTGCCGGTGCTGGCCTGTGTTTGAAGAGCGATCACCAAGCAAAACAGCTGTGTGGGTCTTCCTTTCTCCTTCTTTTCTTCTCTCCCTCTTCCCTTCTCCCTCCCTCTCTCTATTCCTCTCTCTCTCTCCTCTCCTCTCCTCTCCTCTCTCTCTAAACCTTTTACACTGCGGTTGAACAAGCCCCTGGATAAAGACTTTATCCAAAAACCCCCTCTTTAAAGTTATTTCAAATTTCTCTGCAAGGCTTTCAGAAATCTGTTTGTTTGAGGGCAGAATTAGATGTGACCGGCGTTTTATTGTGACATAAAACCATATTTCTTCCCTGGAAGATTAAAAAATAAAATCGGTTAATAAGAAAAGCTGTCAGCAACAGAAAATGGCTGACATAATCCGTTTATCCTCCGAGCAATAAAGATATTGGTCCTTGGGAGTCTATCCTCTCTCTCATGTTATTTCGCCCAAAACATTATCTTCCCAGCATTCTGATGGATTAAGAAGTCATATGGGAGATAGCAGGGAAATGACAGATACAAAAAAATATATAATATCCTTTCATTTCCCCTCCTCCCTCCACACTCACTCCTATTCCCCCACTGTCTCCCTCCCCACCCAAAACACACACACACACACACTTTATTTTCCTCTCTTTTCCCTCTGCCTGACACCCTCCCATTTTTCTCACCCTTTGGAAAAGAAATAGATCTTCTTTTACCCACAATTCCCATGCTCTGATAATCCTAATAGGGGTGATGATGCAAAGTGGCACCGAAGTCCGAACCTGTCGTGCGTGTGCGCGTGAGACTCGCAAACATCTACAAAGACACAGATCGCCAAATGAAGAGATGAACCCTCGATAAGGGTATTGAACACCTAGAGAGAGCGAGAGTGAAGTATATCTAGCCACCCTGCTAGATTTTTAATCTAGGATTTCTGACAATAGCATAAATTTCAAGAACAAGGCTGAAGGCAGCACCTGCTCTAGGAAACAATGAAAAAAGCTTTGGAGAGGTTACAATTAAAATATGCTTTGGGTTTCAGGGGATTATAGAAACTATTTAAAAAGGAAAAAGTACAGTGTGGCTAAACTTGTTCTTTTTTCTCATTTTTATTTTTCTCAATTAATGATGTCACACCATTTTTCGTCATCTGCATGCAGACTGTTCCGCACAATAGTCTGTTTATACTACTGTAGGGAGAAGTTTCTGGAGACTACCCATCAAAGCTCTCTAGATACTTTTTAAACTGCCCTACAGATAATCCCTAGACCCCCTTCCTGGGACTTGAAGGAGGCATAATAAGAATGTAAACAGAAGCTGACCAATGTCCCTGAAAGGGTTTCCTTTCCTCCTCTGCCCACCCACATTTATTGAGGTATAACTGGCAAATAAAAACATTTATATTTCTAAGGTGTACTATGTGATTATTTGATACACATGTACATGGTGAAATGATTATGGTTATCATAAGCAATTAATGTACATTCTTCTGCGGGACCATCATTTTCTAAACATTTTGAAAGTCAGTTTCTAGAAGCCTCTAATTATGAGAGTGTTACTCTCTTCCACCTGAGTTTCATGATACTCTTTTCTACCTCACCACTTTTCTCAGGTGAAAAACCAGCACTTTGGTCAGTTTTATACATTTTTTTCAAACAGCGAAATGTTTAGAGTGCTACTAGCCAAGTTTTAGTTGTGTCTCATGGGAATGCGACCAGATGAGTTTACTGCTGGGTGATGTGTGTTGTCTTTAGGAAAATGACTACCTGCTGTGGAAGGAATAAGACCTACCAGGAGACAGCGGACAGATAAATGGTTGTGAAATGGAGGATTTCTGGAAATTATTTTCAGCATATACATGAGAGTGGGCAATTACGTATGTATGAATGTAAGCATACACATGTATTCAGTAGGTTAAACGATCTGAAATATATCATTTACAATTATTTTTAAATTTTACCAGCCCCTCCTCACCTAAGTCACTACAAATGAAAAATAATAAAATTCATCATGTTTCTAAAAGCATATCCCCAAGTTTGTCTATGACTATAATGATGTCACGTGAGTTCAGGGATGAGAATGGATCAGGTAAAGGGTAAGAAAAGAGGTAAGGTGAGGGAGAAGGCGGATGTGGTTTGGGATTCTATTCCATAATTTACCTTTTTATTTATTTTTTCCTTTTTGGTCAAAGCATTTGACAATTCGCAATAAAATGCCATCAAGATTCCAGAAAACAATTTTTATTCTTTCAATTCATATACGTCTACCAATTTATATCTTTCTACAACAAATGTTTTTGAGGGACCATAATTTTCTATACATTTTGAAATCCAATTGCTAGAAGCCTCTAATTATGGGAATGTACAAGATACACTTCCATAAAAAATGATGATAACCACTCAAGACAAATACACACATTTTATTAAAGCCAAACCTCTTTATTTGAGTAGCTATAAAACCAAATGTTAAGCAAATGTGTACAGCAATTAAAAACAGGGAGTAAATTCATGAACCACATTTACTGAAGCTAAATGCTGAACTGAAGGAAAAATTGTTTCTCAATTACAGGCCTGTAGTAGGTAACAGCTACTTGAATTTTAAGCGTGTCTGAATTCTATACCGTTAGGCTGGATTCGTCAAATATTTCCATGTGATACAATTAATAATTAAAACAAAAACTCTGTTAAATTTCCAGTTTGACTATTGACCATGCCTAAAACACAGCTCATTTGTTACTTCATTGTGTATGTTATTGTCAGTGTGTTAAACTAGGCATCATAAATCATTCTAGTATGCGGTTTAATATGGCCACAAGCCACTACTAGGAATTGACGAGGAATAGCTTGGAGTTGATTACAAGTTTGGATTATATTCGTCACCTGTAACATATATCCCTTTTTCTTTCAACAAACATGTACTGAGTACTCACTGTGCACCAGGTACTATGACAGGCACTAGGAATTTTCAGAGAAACAGACAAGGTCACTGCCTTCTGGAATACCACAAAGTAGCAGGGCGGCTGACCAGAGACAGGCAATGATGTCTTAGTGCAGGAAGTCCTCTGACAGAGGAGGCAGGGGCTGGGAGCCCAGAGGTCATCCTACAGAGGTCAAGAGGACTCCAGGCCAACGTGGGGCAGTGCCACGGAAGCCTCTTCTTCACACACCACTGATTTTCTTGGCTACCTATCATCACCCTGATTTGAGGATACAGAGGCCAGTGTTTTGTCCCTTCCAGAACTTTCCTAAAGGAAATTTTGTAGGAGTCTCTCTGGTAAACCCATACTATACTGCTGTTTATGATGTTCCTGCTCTTCTAATTTAGTGGCCCTGATAAGCACAAACTTTAAAATGGGGCAGGTTAAATATAAGTAAGAATACTCTCTTTAAAAGCACTTTTAAAACGAAGAATTGTCAGATTATTTTTATAACAAAAATTACAATAGATGAAACCAGCAGTTAGCGTAATGGCTATGTCGCTGGACTCCCATGTAGTCGACCATGGTTCGTGTCCCAGACCCAGTGCCTTAAAACTCACGCCGGGCACGTGTGCGTGTGTACCCGAGATCCCTAGAGGAGAATGGAGGAGAGGGGATTGCAGCGTGGTCATACCCCCTGGGGGGTGATTTCTAGCTTTCTATCTCTCTGTCTCTCTCTGTCTGACGAGTGCACGTGCCCTATATCAAAAACCTCTTCAAAAAAAAATAATTACAGTAGCAAAAACATTCTAAGTACCCTTGTTGTCTCCATCACAACACTGATCACACTGTGTGGAAATGTACTCTGTCTCCCTCATGGCCCTGGGAGGGCCTTGAGAACTGGTGTGGCTCAGGATGGGTGGCGTACACGGCCTGTGACACTTAATTGAATGGAACCTTTTTCCAGCTAATGGAGAGAGTGAGTCCTCAACGTTTGACAATAATTCCATTTGTCAGTAACACTTTTTTTCCCATGGTGGTCATAGCAAGATTCTGGAACCAGTTGTGGAGTGGATTTTTCTATTTAATTAAATATGTGTGTTTTTTACAGAATATTACCAGAGGTACTTTTTGGAGTCACCGATTTTAAAACGAAATTTTAGAATATAATATAATTAATTGAACACTAAAGCTGAATGAACAGGATTAAAGTGTTGATGATTCAGAAGTCAGTTCACAGTGACGATCACCTATCACCTGCTTGAAGGGTGTGCAAATGCCCGCTAACCTCATGTTTTCAGTGAGTTGTCACTGGAGTAAGATGATTTTAAAATGGAGCTCCAGATTTGTTCAGGTCTCTCTGTCTTCTACTGCAAGCTGATTGGCAGTTTCTTTACTCAGAGAACTTCCTGGTCATTTGACTGAGCACACTTAGTAGTATAGTGTAAGGATATGTGTGTTTGTTTTTTAAATAAAGAAATTACTGTGTTCTGGAAACTCTACTAAGCACTCATTTAGTCCTTGCAACAATGCTATAAGGTTTTGCACTATTACTATAGCCAATTTACAAATAAAGAAATTACAACTTGGAGCTTATTTGCCCGGTGTTGTAACTAGGACTTCTCAGAGCTACAGCTAGAATGCCCTGTCTGATTTCAATGTTCTTATTCTTTTTTCTTTTTTTTTTTTAAAGAAATTTTTGCCATAAAGCAAAACTGGAGAGAGAGACGGAGACAGTGAGAAGGAAAATGAGAAATCACTCCTGGGGGGAGGGGGGGAAGGCCAGGCCACAATCCTTTTTCTCCACCCTCCTCCTGGATCTTGGGCATGCATGCACAGGAGCTTGGCATGATTTTCAAGCTACTAGGTCCAGAACTCAAACCATGGCTGACCATGTGGGAGTTCAGTGCTATAACCACTATGCCACCTGCTGGCCCCAATTCTTAACTTTTTTTTTTAATAGAGATTTTTGCTATAGGGTGCGTGCACTCGCCAGAGAGACAGAAAGTGAGAAATCACCTCCCAGGGTATGGCTATGCCACAATCCCTTCTCCTCCATCCTCCTCTTGGGATCTTAGGCACACACACACACATGCCCAGTGTGACTTCTAAGTCGTCAGATCTGAGACTCGAACCAGTTGACTACGTGGGAGTCCAGTGACATAACCATAATGCTATCTGTTGGCTTCCTAACTCTTACTCTTAATTACTATTCCATACTACCTGCACTGTGCTGCTTTAGAGAAATGTTATGTAAGCCTTGTAGACGTTAATAGCCTCTTCCTAGTTGCTTAAAACTTGCAAGAAAAATATGAATGCTATCCTCAGAGCCTTTTCTCAACATTTTTCCCCACTGAGATCTTTCAGGGCATCTCTAATCCACTTTTCTTGTTAATCCAGTGGTTTTTTTTCCCCTGCTGTATGTACAAGTCTAAAGCCAGGCAGATCCTGGTCAGTAAGTAAGGATCTGCCTGTGCTGGGCTCTGTGCTAGGTGACAGAAAGAGTAAAAATGAATGTTGAGAAGAAGAGGCCAAGTAGGGTGCAGTTCAAAATAAAAGAAAAAAACAAAAACAAAAACTCCATATCATGGATAACAAGGTAAAATAAAGAAACAGAGAAACTAATCTGGCTTCCAAGATTGAGGTCAAACATTATACATCTGACTTTTCTTCATCTTTATTCCTTCAAGGAATGTACAATGACTAGATAGAGGAGGTCTTCATTATGTAAGGGAAGTTCTTGGAAAGTTTTTTCTGCATCTCTGTCTTTTTTAAAAAAGAAGTGTTTATTTAATTTTACTTACTATTATTTTTAAATTTGCTATAGGGCATGTGTACTCTCCAGAGACAGACAGAGAGAGAAAACAAAAATGAGAAATGAAACCATGAGGTCTGGGACTTGAACTGCAGTCAACTATGTAGGAGTCCCCCACCTCAAATTCCATGCCACCTCTAGGACCCCTTCCTTCATTTCTTAACTTCTTTTATTTTTAATTCCACTTTATTATTATTATTCTTATTTTAAAAAGTTCAAGTGCTATACATCATTTGGCTTGTAAAGAGAATTTACCCACCATAAAATACACCTCAGACCAGACCAGTTGAAAATACTATACACATTATTATCAACAGGTAATAAACCATTTCTGTGTCCCACAAATGTCTTGCCTCTATTTTTTTCTCTGATTTCCTTCCCTATACTCTTCCTCTTTCCCACCTCCTTCCACACTGTCTCTAGTGTCCATAACTATTTTCACTCCTTTTATGCCCTCCAATCTTTCAATCTCTACCATAGAGTGTGGAGAGTCAGTATATATTAAGTGGAGAAATACAATGTTTCTCTTTCATAGCCTGACTTGCCTCATTCATCAATAAATCTTCCACATTTGACCACTTTCTATCAAATGCCAGAATCTTGTTGCTTTTTATGGCTAAATAGTATTCCATAGAGTAAATATGCCACACTTTTTCAACCCACTCATCTATCTGTGGACATTTGGGTTGGTTCCATGTCTTAAAAATCATGAATAATGCTAATAATAATAAACACTGATGTGCAAGCACTTTTCTGACTGAGTATTCTCCTGTCCTTTGAGTATATACCCAGTAGTGGAATTGTTGGATATTATGATAGTTCTATTTATAGGTCTTTGAGGAACCTCCATATTGTTTTTCACAATGTCTGGACCAATTTATATTCCCACCATTAGTGTTGGAGAGTTTCCCTTTCACCACAACATTGACAACACTTATCATTTTTTGTATTTTGAATCTTTGCCATTCTGACAGGGGTTAGGTGGTATCTCATTGTATCTTCCTTAGAGAGTGTTTTGTTCAGTTCATTTTCCCATCTTTTAATTGGGTTAATCATTTTTCAGGGGGTAAGCTGCTTGAGTTCCCTGTGTATTCTGGTTATCGGTCCCTTATCTGAGGCATAGTTTACAAAAGTCTTCTCTCATGTTGAGGGTTGTTAATTCACACTAATTACATAGTGTCCTTTGCTGTGCAGAAACTTCTTAATCTGATGTAATCCCTCTTGTCTATTTTTGGGATGATTGCCTGTGCTTTGGGGGTCTTATTTAAGACGTCTTCTTACCCCAATGTCTCCCAGAGTTTCCCCAGTGTTTTCCACCAGTAGTTTTATAGTTTAAGGCCTTATATTCAGATATTTGATCCATTTTGAGTTGATTTTTGTTCATGGTGAAAGACGGAGATCCAGTTTCATTTTTCTACAGGTGGATACCCAGTTTTTCCAGCACCATTTGTTAAAGAGATTCTCCTTTCCCACTGGATATGACTGGTATCCTTTGTCGAAACTTAATTGGCTGTATGTTTTGTGTTTTATTTCTGGGATCTCTATTCTATTCCATTGTTCCACCTGTCTGTTTTTGTGCCAATATTCTGCTGTTTTGATTATCACAGCTTTATAGTATATTTTGGGGTCAGGGAGTGAGAAGCCGCCCACTTCACTCTTCTTGTGCAGGATTGCTTTGGCACATGTGGTCTTTCATGAGTCCAGACAAATTCTATGATTGTCTTTTCTAGATCTGTGAAGAATGTCTCTGGCCATTTGATTGGGAATTGCATTAAATATGTAGATTAATTTGGGTAAAATCATCATTTTGATTATATTAATACTTCCAATCCAGGAACATGGAATGTCCTTTCACTTTTCTATATCTTTTTCAATAACTTCTTAAAGATTTTTCATAGTTTTCTTTGTAAAGGTCTTTGACTTGCTGGGTTAGGTTTATCCCTAGGTATCTTATACATTTTGTAGCTATAGTAAAAGAGATTGCTTTCTTCAGTTGTACCTCAGTCAGCTATTGTTCATATATAAAAATGCTATAGATTTTTGTAAGTTGATTTTGTATCTTGCCATTTTACTGTATTCATGTATTACTCTGAGAAGTTTTTTCATGGATATCTTTGGAACTTCTGTGTACAATATCATGTGATCTGCAAATAAAAATATTTTCAGCTCTTCTTTCCCTATTCGAATGCCTTTTATATTATTCTCTTTTCTTATTGCATTGGCTAGGATTTTCAGTACCATATTGAAAAATAGTGAAGAAAGTGGGCAGCCTTGTCTAGTGACAGTTTTTAGTGGAAAAGCTTTTAGTTTTTCCCCATTCAGTATAATGTTACCTATATGATTTTCATATATAGCTTTTATTGTGTTGAGAAATGACCCTTCTATGACGATTTTGCTAAGAGTCTTAATCATGAAGGAATGTTGTATTTTGTTGAATGCTTATCTGCATCAATTGAAATGATCATTAAATTAATATCAAGTTTTATCTTTCTTTCTGTTAATATGGCAAATTATCTTTATGGTCTTGCATGTGTTGAACCACCCTTGCATCACTGGAATAAAGCCTACCTGGTCATGAAGAATAATCTTTTCTATATGTTGTTGGATATGATTTGCAAGTATTTTGTTGAGTGTTTTTGCATCTATATTCATCAGAGATGTTGATCTGTAGTTTTCCTTTTTTGTGATGTCTTTATTTGTTTGGGAATGAGGATGATGGAGGTTTCATAAAATGCATTTGGGAGGCTTCCTTCCTTTTGGATCTTTAGAAATAGTTTGAGTAGAATGGGGGTTAACTCTTGTTTAAGAGTTTTGTAGAATTCAGAAGTGAAGCCATCAGAACTGGGGCTTTTCTTTGTTGGGAGGTTATTTTTAACTGATTTAATTTGATAGTTTGTTATGGGTCTATCCAGGCTTTCTATGTCCTCCTGATTCAATCTTGGTAAATAATATGCATCCAATAATTTGTCCATCTCTTCCATGCTCTCGTTTGTTGGCGTAGAGTCGCTCATATTATCTTCTAATGATGTTTTGTATTTCTATTGTGTCTGTTGTAATATTGCCTGTTTCATTACATATTTGATTTATCTGTTTTCTTTCTTTCTTTTTCTTAATCAGTCTAGCTAATGGTGTGTTGATCTTGCTAACTTTTTCAAAAAACCAGCTTTTGCTTTTACTTATTTTCTGTATAGTTCACTGATTTTTCTATTTCATTTATTTCTGCTCTAATCTTTTTTATTTCTTTTCTCCTGGCATTTTTTTAAATTTTTTCTTTCTTTTTTTTTTTTCCCAATTCCCTGAGGCATTATGTTAAGCTGTCTATTTGCCACCTTTCCATCTTTTTCTTATGCACACTAACTGCTATGAATTTCCCTCTTGTGACTGCTTTTGCGGTGCCCCATAGATTATGGAAACTTATGTACTCATTATCATTTGTTTCCATAAACCTTTTTATGTATTTCAGACTTAATTTCTTTGATAATTGAGAGGTCATTTAGAAGTAGGTTGTTTAGTTTCCATGTACTTGTGTATTTTCAAGGATTTTTTTCTGAAATTAATATCAAGTTTAATTCCATTATGGTCAGAGAAGATGCTGGAAGATGCATAGTTTTTATGTCTTTGAATCTGTAAAGGCTTGATTTGTGCCTTGTCATATGGTCAATATTTAAAAAGGTTTTATGTGTGGGTGAGAAAAATGTATGCTTTGTGCTCTTAGGGTGGAAAGCTCTATAGATGCCTGTCAAGTCCATTTGATTTATAGTATTATTTAGGTCCTATGTATCTCTGCTTATTTTTGTCTAGAAGATCTTTCTAAAGAAGATAATAGGGTGTTGAGATCACCAGCAATTATAATGCTGCATCCTATGTCTCCTTTTAGCTCTAACAGTCTCTCCTTCACATATTTTGGTGCTTCTGAGTTGAGTATCTAGATATTTATAAGTGTTATGTCTTCCTGATGAATTAGCCTTTTTACTACTATATAGTGCCCTTCTTTGTCTCTTCTTACAGTTTTTGTCTCAAATAATAATAAAAAAAAATTTAGAAAATAAAGCCTATTTTGCCTGAAATCATTATTATGACTACAGCTTTTTTTTAATTTCCTTTTGCATGGAATATGTTTTTCCAGCCCTTCACTTTTAGTCTATGTATGTCTTTATCCATAAGGTGCATTTCTTGTAGGCAACAGATAGAGGGTTTCGTTATTTTTATTTATTTATTTATTTTTCCATTCAGCCAGTTTGTGTCTCTTGATTGGAGAATTTAATCCATTTATATTCCACTTTAGAATCAATGTTTCCAGACATGTTCCTATCACTAAGTGAGCCATTTTTTTGGTTGTTTTTTTGTTATCTTATATCTGTCTGTATGATTTTAGTTTTTCTGGTATAGCTCTCCCTTCAGAACTTCTTGAAGAGCTGGTCTAGAGTAGGTAAATTATTTCAGGTTTTCTTTACATGAGAATTTTTTTAATCTTTTCTTCCCATATGAAGGATAATTTTGCTGGGTATAGCAATCTTGGTTGATTTTTTTTTTCATTTAACATTTTGACTGTATTTTTCCATTCTTTCCTTGCCTGCATTGTTTCCAATGAGAGGTCTGATGTTAACCTGATGGGATAACCTTTGTAAGTAACTTGATGTTTCTCTCTTGACAATTTTAGTATCTTGTCTTTGTCTGTGGTTTTAGTCAATCTGGCTACGATGTTCCTTGGAGAAGATCTTCTTGGGTTGATTCTATGTTGGGTTCTTTGTAATTTTTTGGTCTGGATTTATGTGTGCCTCTCAAAGTTTGGAAAGTTTTCTTCCAGGATGTTGTGGAATAGATTATCAATACCCTTATTATTTTCTTCACCTTCTATAATATCAATTATCTGTTTGTGTGCTTAATGGTATCTAGTATTTTTTGTATATTTTCTTCATTTTTCTTGGTTATTTTCTCAGTGTTTTTCATATTTTTTTCTAGGTCAGAGGTGTTATCTCTACATTCGAGATTTGATCTTCTGCATGATCTAATCTGCTTTTAACACTTTTGAGGGAGGTTTTAATTTCCCGTATCACAGTCTTCATCTCTAACAATTCCATTTGATTCTTTTTTATGGTGTCTATGTCTTCTTTTGAATTGTGAAAGAACTTCCTCATCTCCTAAAGCTCATTATCTCTTTTCTCTTGCACCTCATTTAGTTTTGTCACTATAAATATTCTGAATCGTTTATCTGACATTTCCATGAGTTCCATCGTGTTCTTTGTGGATCATGAAGAATTGATATTTTTCCTTGGGGGAGAGATATTTTCATGGGTGCTCATATTTCTTGTGCCTCTACAATGGTTTCTAGTCCTCTGGTGGTCTATACAGTCTTTACTAAATTCTTCAAGTTAATTCTAAGCATTCAAAGGCATGAGGGAGTAGATGATTGGTGATCTCTCTGCCTCTCTACCTCCCTGATGCTCACCAGCAACCTGCACTGTTGTCACTGGTCTTGAATGATTCAAAATCTTCCCAATTTTCTAGAGAACAGGTGTGCCTGAGTCTGAGCTGCTGAGCTTTAATTGAGTAAGACAGAAGGGATTGCGCAACATGCACTGGACACTTCAGAAAACACTGAAGTCTTAGAATTCAGAGGTGTGTGGTAGGGGATAAGCCATAGTCTCTTTGCAGCTCTGTCTCCCTATGCTGGAACAGATGTCCAGATTGGATAGGGAGGGCCACAAGGTCTTCTCAAAGTCCCAGTCAACATACCTGAGAGTTCAAATGCAAATGTGGGAGGAGATGAGCCACAGGTCTCTGCCACATAGTCTTTCAACCGCACGTAGCCTGCAGTATAGATAGCAAGGCCCTTCACTGGAAAGAATCTGTATCTCTTAACTTCTAGTGAAACTCTCTTTAGGTTCTGAAATCAGTCCCCAGTTAGTACATTCTGCCTCTGATTCAGTCGAGACTTTTAACTCAAACTGGTCATAATGACTTTCTGAGTAATACGACATTTCTCTTATATATAACAAAAATATCCTAAGCTACTGAATTCTCCTTTCTTTCTTTGTTTTCCTATAGCCTTTCCTTTGTTAAACATTCATCAGGCAATACCTCCATTCCAAGGGCTATACTCCATGCTAGGGGGAATAAATGATTAAATTAAAGCATGTCTATAAACCAAACAAAGATGTCGATGAAAGATCAATAAAATGAGAGTGTTGCAGAAAGCAAAGTTGGACTCTTAGGGGAAAAAAAAAGCTACTTTAAAAAAGGCTGGTGTTGGGCCAGTTGGTGGTGGTGAAGGTGACTAGAACCCACATGGCTGACTATGTGGTTCAAGCTGTGGACCCAGTGGCTTGAAAAACACAGCAGGCATGTGTGTGGCTGTATGTGCCCAAAATTCCAAGAGGAGAATGAAGATGAAGGAACTGACATCCCCCACCAGGAGTGGGAAGAGATTTCTCAATTTCTCTTTTTCTTTCTTTTTTTTATTTTCTCTCTCTTTCTCTCTGACAAATCCACACACCCTGTAGCAAACTTAAAAAAAAATAATCGGGGGACCAGCAGTTAGCGTAATGGCTATGTTGCTGGACTCCCAGGTAGTTGACCGAGGTTCGCATCCCAGACCCAGCGGCTTAAAACTCACACCAGGTGCGTGTGCGTGCATGCCCAAGATCTCGAGAAGAGAATGGAGGAGAAGGGATTGTGGTGTGGCCATCCCCCGTGAGGGGTGATTTCTTGCTTTCTGTCTCTCTGTCTCTCTCTGTCTGGCTGGCGAGCGCACACGCCCTGTAGCAAAAACCTCTTCAAAAAAAAAAAAAATTGGTGTCAAGTTAGGGGTGAGTAACAAAAACATAAAATGATAAAAAAGAAAAATGTTCCTATATCAATAGAGATAAATTCTATACCAGTAATATTTCTTAAGTGTTTTCAAATTCCACTTCCATTTAATGAAACTGAAACAAAATTGCAAATGATGCATTATGGGAGTGATATATGCAAGAAAGGCCACTCAGACCTACATTCAGTGACATATACTCAAAGAAAGGGCCTTGGTCCTACATCCAAAATTTAGTAAAGGAATATACAAGTATGGGCCAGCATGGTAGCACCATGGTAATGCACTGCGCTGCTCAAGTGATACCAGATTGTGTGTGGGATTTTTTCCCTGGTGGACCTGGATACTCTGGGCACACACACCCATGATCCTAGCTGTCTGAGAATACTAGAGGGAATAGTGATGTAAGATATTGAGGAGGGTACTTGCCGCTCTTTCACTATCATGACATAAATAAACTTAAAAAAAAAAGTTCATGTACCTGTTTTGTGTTATGTAAGTACTTCACACACAAACACACACACACACACACACACACACCCATATACACACATATGAATAACTTTTATATTCTTAACTAACTCAGGGGTTAACTAGTTATTCTTGACATCATCTTATAATTGAGCTTTTTAAATACAAGCACACACACACACACACACACACACACACAGAGAAAATTACTGAGATCTCAATGAAAACACAAAGAAGTTTCCGTGAGTATCATGTATGGATCCAACAAGTGGAAAGAAAATACGTTATGATAATTTAATAGTAAATTCCACTCTTTGGTATCTGCCCAAAAGATAGGAAAAAGCTCATTTGGAAAAACACTTCCACGCTTATTGCAGTATTAGTCACAATTGCTAAGACATGAAACTAACTCAAATGTACAGAAACAGATGAATGGATTGGAGAAGTGTAGAGTATATACACTACAGAATGCTACTCAGCCATAAAAAATGATGAGACACTCGCATTTTATAGAAACTGGATGAATACGGAAGATTTACTGCTAAGCAAAGCAAGCCAAATTACGAAAGAGAAGCATTGTATGTCCCCATTCAAAATATACTGAATGTTGGCACTCTAGGGCAGAAACTGAAAGATTATACGATGTAAAAATGTGGAGAGAATGGTGATACTGGAGATGGTGTGGGAGGAGGGTGGGAAATGGTGAAGAGTGAAAGGGAGGAAATCAAGGGGAAGAAGAGGGAAGCAAAATATTTAAGGGACCTAAAGTAGAAAGAAACCTGTTGATTATAATGTGTATGGTGGTGGTTGGCTTGACTGAACTAGTATGCAGTGTATTCATGATGGGAAAATTCATTTGGCATTCTGTAATGATACACAGTGATTGAATGTAAAAATAAATAAATAAAATTTAAAATAAATATAATTAAAAATAATATATAGTTCATACATATGTAATACTATAAAATAACTATATATATATATGTATGTATGTATACACACACACACACACACACACATATATACAATTTTGTTACAGGGTACATGTGCTCACTGGAGAGAGAAAGAAAGAGAGGGAAAGAGAGAAGGAAAGTGAGAAATCAGTCCTGGAGGGATGACCACACCACAATCCCTTCTCTTCCTTTCTCCTCTCAGGATTGTGGGCATGCATGCACATCTGCCCAGTGTGTTTTTCAGACCACTGTGTCTGGGACCTAAACTATGGCAGTCAGCCATGTGGGATCCAGCCATCTTAACCATTGTGCCAGTTGGCCTCTCAAATATTTTTAAGAAAAAAATTAATAATTTTAATAGTTTTTCTATGGTAGGCTCAAAAGAAATGTTGGATATCTGATATAGCAAGAAAAAGTTTATGTCTATAGATTTACATAATTAAAGAGATTGTTTCCAACTTGAAAAAAAAGATAAAGTGAAAGCATCTTGTGTTTGGAAAAGTTCAAAGTGTGTTGCACTACTGTACACACACACACACATGCATACATGTGCCAAATAGAGAAACATCTTTCTGATTGAGAGTGATTGCTTGGAGCATAGCAAAGCTTCTTGTGAAGAAAGTAAATCTTTTATGTGCAAAGAAGGTATCAAAAATGTAAATTCCTTAGGTTCCTTTAAGAGTGCTAAACATATGTCTCCCTTATCACAGCAATTAGAGGCCAGCACATTGAAACTGATGCTGACAGCGAAGAAGGCCATCAGTCTGAGATGACTTTGGACAAGTTTTTGATACCTGAAATGCACATAAGAGGAAGAAATAGATATGTTTGTTTGTTTGTTTGTTTGGAGAGGTTTTTTGCTATAGGGCACGAGCGCTTGCCAGAAAGACAGAGAGAGACAGAAAGCCCGAAATCATCCCCCCAGGGGGGATGGCCACACCACAATCCCTTCCCCTCCATTCTCCTCTTGGGATCTTGGGCATGCATGCACACGCACCTGGCGTGAGTTTAAGCCACCGGGTCTGGGACTCGAACTGCAGTTGACTACATGCGAGTCCAGTGACATAGTCATTACGCTAACTGCTGATCCCAAGGAAGAAATAGATGCTTCTTTTAAAGAGGACAAGAATATCTAGAATTGCATAAATAAATGATGATACATTCACTTGATAGTGGGAAAAATGCTGTTTATATCTCTTTAAATCTTGCTCTAAACGACATCCACCTTAAATTTATTGTATAGTTTCAATAATCAGAAATAACAAAATATTTAGCATGTTTTCTTTTATTTGCAATATGTAGATAATAGCTCTTCATGACAAAGCACTCTTGAGCTAGCCCCAGAGTGCAGTGGTTAAGCTAGATCTCACCTGATTGACCACAGTTTGAATCCTGGCCCCAAAAGCTTGAAAACTATGCTGAATGCATATGTTCACAGGCCCCAAATCCTGATGGGATGGAGGAAAAAAGATTATGGTATGACCATACCCAACTGGAGGCTACTTCCTTCTCCCTCTTGCTTTCTCTTGCTTTCTGTCTCTCTGGTGAGCATGTAAACCCTCTGGCCAAAAAGGAAACAAAAATTAAAGAAAGAGAACTCCTAAAAAACAAATACTTGTTAGGAAAATCTTCTAAGGATCAAAGCAATGGGCAACTAACAAAAGACAAAAATCAAATAGCCCAAAATATATACATGCAATGTTAAAATTGAATGAGAAAAAAAGGTAGGTTCTCAGGAGCCTCAGATTCCAGACATTCTGAGTGACTGTGGTATTATTCTTGCCAGGGAGGTAATCACCCACCTCCAGCACATAAAACTGAAAACGGATGACACAATTTGGAGTGAAAAAATGAATGAGATTGTCAGTACACTATGCTTTCCCTCTCTCCATGCTCCTGCGCCTCCTTCTGACCTTCAGGCATTTGGGAGGACTTTTAAGGAAATCTCTCAGAGAGCACGGCTTTTGGTTACCTGAGTCTTTGGTAGAACAGGGACTGCATTTAACATTGTCTGAGATACTAAAAGTAGAGGGTTGTATCTGGATCTCACAGAGTGAAAAGAGTTAAATCAGAAACTAGTACTTTTTAGTGAGCTTACCTATGGATTAATAAATTTGACCGAAGGAATGAGAGGAATTTTTGTTTTTTGAGAGATTTATGTTATAGGGTGTGTGCACTCACCAGAGACACAGAATGCGAGAAATCACCCCCAGGAAGGATGGCTTTGCTGCAATCCCTTCTCCTCCATTCTCCTCTCAGGATTTTGGGCATGCACACACACACACACCCAATGTGAGTTTTTAGCTGCCAGGTCTGGGACTCAAACAGGGGTTGACTATGTGGGAATCCAGTGACATTACCATTACACCATCTACTGGTCTCAGCTAATCTGTTTTCTAATGTCAATATTCATAGAGGGTGCTGATGAGAAGAATCAGTTATTCTTGTATAATGTTGGCATGAGAGTTAATATAAGTTCTTCAAAAGATTCAAAAATCATACCCTTTTTTCCTACTCTTAGCAATTTATTCCAGGAAAATAATTATGGATGCGCACAAAGATTTTGCCATGAAGAGGTGCATTGTGATATATTTTATAATAAAAATAATAATAAAATAGCAAGGTTATGATCAACTAAACTATGGAACCTTACAGAAAAGAATGTTCAATCTCAAAAAAAAAGATAGCGAAACTCTGATTGAAGAAATTTGGATGATTGTTCTCTTCCATTTACTTATACTAATGTTCTTTCTTCTTCTTTTCTTTAAAGAGAGATTTTTGCTACAGAGCACATGCACTCAGTGGAGAGACAGAGAGACAGAAAGTGAGAAATCACCCCCAGGTGGGATAGCCATGCTGCAATCTCTTCTCTTCCATTCTCCTCTCTAGATTTTGAGCATGCACATGTACATGCCTGTTTTAAGCCTATCTATACTGCAAAAAATGAGAAAGCATGTTCTAAAGAGAATACTGAGTGCAGCTGAACGATTTGGTAAGGAGACTGGTATGAGTGCGACCCATCCATTCAATTGGTCATCCCTGCAGAACGCAGGAATAAGGATGAGGCTATACCAGAAGAAACACTACCAGTATAGACCCAAGGAACAGGATGGGATAATAGAGCTACTTGGCTGAGAACGTTTTATTCTTCAAAAAAAGAGAAGAATGACCTACCCGATGTGATCTAGAGATCAGAAATGCCATTCCCATCACAGGCCTCAGGAGCGCTGTTTCCTCCCAAAATCCACTGGGTCCAGAACTCAAACCATGATCAACTACGTGAGAGTCCAGTGATGTAACCATTACACCATCTGCTGGTCCCACTTGCACTAATTTTCTATAACAACATGTATTACATTTGTAAGAAGAAAGAAACAATAAATGTAATACTTTAAGAATATTTTACATAAAAATGATGCATAATTACCTGAATTACATGCTACTCTTCTGATGTCTGAGGAAAGTGTGGTCTGTGCAGTCACAGCCTAAGCCCTGCCCACCTCAATGAATGGAATTTAGTCAGAGGACTTAGAAGTTAGTGAACTGGTGTTAAATCAAATCAGGTAGCAGTAAACATTGAGAGTAAAGGAAGACGGAGGTTCAAGAGTGAAGTACCATTAGCTGGCCAAATCCAGAGTATGGCCATGTCTTACAGACTAAATGTTTGTGTTTCCTCAAAGTTCATAGGTTGAAGTTTAAACTTCAGTTTGACTATATTTGGAGTGAGGAAGTTACTAAGATTAAGTGAAGCCATAAGGGTGGGTGTCTAATACAGTAGGTTTAGTGACCTGACAGTGAGACACCACGGAGTTTCTTTGCTCACTCACTGCGTGCACATATTGAGAAAAGACCTTGTGGCAAGAAGGCAGTTTTCTGCAAGCCAGGAAGAGAGCCCTCACCAGAAACCAATCCTGGCAAATCTTGACCCAGGACTTTTAGTCTCCAGAACTGTGAGAAAATCAATGTCTGTTATTTAAACCATCCAATCAACAGCACCTTGCTATGGCAGTCCCAAGATGACTAATGCAGATACTGGGTACCAAGAAATAGGGAACTGCAGTAGCAAGTCCCAAAACTGCAGAAGTGGTTTTGGAACTGAGTAATGGATAGACACTGGAAGAATTTTGAAGTGCATGCCAGAAAAGGCCTAGATTTTCTTAAATAAACTGTGGATAGGACTACAGATGTTAAAATCTTTTGAGGACTCAGAAGCAAAAGAAGAGAATTTTAGAAAAGCTCTGTCATCTTACAGAACACATAACATCGCCATGAAAAGAATGTTAGTAGATATCTATATATCAAAGTTCATTCTGGTGAAGTTTCAGACACAAATAAGGAACAGTTTATTGAAATTGGAGGAAAGGTGATTCTTATTATTAAGTGACCAACAATTTGGCTGAACTGTATTCTAATGCTTTGTGGAAAATAGAAATTATCAATAAAGAAATTTGATATTTAGCTGAGGAGATTTCTAAACTAAGTATTGGAGGAGCAACTTGGTTTCTCCTCACTACTTACAGTAAAATGAGAGAAGGGAGAAATTAATTAAAGGACTTATTAAACAATAACAACAAAATAACTAGAACTGGAAGCTTTGGAAATTTCTCAGCCTATCTATACTGCAAAAAGTGAGAAAGCATGTTCTAAAGAGAATATTGAGTGCAGCTGAACAATTTGGTAAGGAGACTGATAAGAGTGTGCTCATCCATTCAACTGGTCATCTCTACAGAACATAAGAATAAGATGAGGCTATACTAGAAGAAACACTACCAGTATGGACCGAAGGAAGAGGATGGGATAATAGAGCTATTTGGCTGAGAAAGAATGACCCACCTGATGTGATCAAGAGATCAGAAATGTCATTCCCACCACAGGCCTCGGGAGCGCTGTTTTCTCCTCAGTATCCAAAGTTTCAGAAGTGTGACCCCTCTTCAGTTTCAGCAAGTTGGGCAGCCCTCACCCACTATTTCATGAGTGGGGCCACCCTACAGAGCTGTGGAAGTGATGCTGCTAACCCTGTAGACCTAGAGGGCAAAGAACTGAACCACAGAGGATTCTTTTTTTTAATATAATTTAATTTAATTTTAATTTCTTTTATATGTTCAATCACATATATCACTTAGCTTGTAAAGTGAATGTTCCAACATAAATACATTTCTCATCAGTCCAGTAGAGGATACTATACACGTTATCATCAACAGATAATCACCCATTTCTTTGTCCCATAAATGTCTTGCCTCTCTTTTTCTCCTTAATGTCTCCCCTCAGACTCTCCTCCTTCTCAAACCCTCTTCCCACACTGTTTCTGGTATCTATAACCATTTTCTATGTTTCTATATCCTCTAGTCATTCAGTTTCAGCCATAGAGTGAAGGGAGTCAGTATATACTAAGTGGAGAAATTCTTAAGCCTAAAGATCTCATGGGATTTGCTTTTCTGGGCTTTGGACTAGGCTGGAATACATTACTTCTTATTTCCTATTTCTCCTTTTTGGAATAAAGTGTCTATACTATGTGTGTCTCACTATTGTATTTTAGAAGCACACAACCTGTCTGGTTTCACAGGTTCTCAGCTGAAGAGCAATTTTACCTCAAGATGAATCATATCTCTTGAGTCTCACCCATATCTGATTTCAGTCTTCAGATGAGACTTTGTAATTTAAATTTTAAGATTGATGCTGGAATGAGTTAATACATTTGGACCTATTGGTATGGAATGGGTGTATTTTTCATGTGAGGACAGAGATTTTGGAAGGTCAGGGTTAGAATGTTATAGACTAAATGCTGTGTCCTTCCAAAATTTGTATGTTGTTGCTCTAAACCTTGGGAAGCTATATTTGGAACTGATGTCTCTAAAAAAGTAATTAAGGTTAAATGAGGTTATAAATGTGGAGTTGTGATTCAATAGGATTAAGGCTTTCATAACAAGAAACACCAGAAAGCTGATCCATGCATAGACACTAAGGAAAGGCCATAAGGGGACAAGTCAAGAAGGCATTCACCTGCAGACCAGAAAGAGAGCCTTCTCCAGAAAAGGAATTTGTCAGTCTTGGACTTCCCAGCCTCCAGAACTGTAAGAGGGAAATTTCTGTTGGTTAAGCTATCCAGTCTGTGGTATTTTGTTATGATAGCCCAAGATGACTAATATGTCATGTTAAATGACAGATTAACTGAAACTGAAAGTCCAGGTCTGGCCCTGTAGCACAGTAGTTAAGTGTTGTGCATATGGACCTGGATAACACATGGCTAACCATGGTTTGAATCTGGGCCTTGGCAGCTTGAAAAACATACTGGACACATAGGTGTGTATGTCCAAACTCTTGATGGGATGGAGAAATGCCGGAAAAATGAATAACAATGTAACCGTGCCTCATTGGGGGTTTCTTTCCCCGACTTCCTCTAACAAGTGCACATGTTCTTTGGCAATAATAAAAAAAAGAAAGATAGAAAGTCCATAGAGCTTTTGTAACTGGAGTGAGAGTAAAGTACAAGGTCAGCTTATCCAGTAATGATGCTAAAGGTTATTCATGGAAGAGTATACCTTTGGCTTATGAGGGTGATTTAAAAAAAAACAAAAAGGCAGTGTCTTTATACTACTATTTATTTTTTACTATGTCGACTATAATTTTTAGTCTACATTGTTTTAACTATAAGTGAATTCTATGTCATTCATAACCCTAGAATGATGGAAAAATATTTTAAAACTGAAAGAGCCACTCAATTACCAGGAAGTTAAGCTTGGCATTACCAAGTGTAAGATAAAATGTAGATCCATAGAAACTTTGTTACACAATGATCATTTGACTGTAATTTAGAATAATCAACATTTTGGCATTAGCTATTAAAGTTGACTGTTCATCTGCCCTATAACTTCCTGACTCTACCTCTAAACATATATAATTTCTTGCATATGTACAAAAGAAGAATTTTATAGCAACATTGTTCACAGTTCACAGTAACCAATACTGACCAGCAGCTGACATGTCATCAGTAAGAGACTAGATGAATACAGAACGGTACTATATTCACAAAATGGAATATTTCACGGTAGTCCAAACAAATAAACTTCGATCCCCAAACTATAAAGGTTAATTTCACCAGTATTGTAGAAAGTGAAAACATAAAGTCCCAAATGATTGTACAAACTAATAACACTCTTCTTGCAAAGGCAAAAATAAAAATAAACTTTATATGATATATAGGTACATTGAAACTATATGACAAAAAAGCAAAGGAATGATGAAAATGGAATTCAGCAAAACATGTAGAGGCAAGAGGATGGGTTGAAGAGAGAATCTATATTGCTAGATAAAGTTTACTTCAAACATTTAGCTTTGAGAAAATAGGAAGAATGTAAGAATGTAAGAAATGGAGGGGGAGAGAAAAGAAAGAAGGGAGGGAGAAGAAGGAAGAAAAGAAGAAAAGTTTTGGTGACATGTCTAAAGCAGCACAAGATATTGTGTCTCTGTGTTCCCTATCTTTTTTGTATAGAAGCAAAAAAAATTTGTAATGGCCTCCTAATTAGACCTGCCCTTGTACTAAGACTGCAGTTACGAATGTCCCAGACAGGAAGCCATGCTTTAGACCTTCCTCCAATGTCAGCTGGCTTGCTGAGTTAGCCACTGAGCTAAGAATTGTCTCTGGTGCTATCTTCTGAGCAGTGCTGTCTACTCTGCTCTCTCTAGTACGTTGCCGTGTTGCCCTATGAGTGACACCTCGTGTCCTCTGATTAACACCATGTTCACTCACCTTGGAGGCTACTTATCAGAGAGCTGCTTAGGGGAGCTTTGGTTCATCCTTAATTGAAAATGAATATTGGTAGCTCTGATAGTAGAATGAATTTAGGGTTGTATTGAATGCAACTTTAGAGTACCAGGAAGGACCTTTCTCATGTGGTCTGAGAAATTATTTATTTCTTTAAAAAATATATAAGCCACGTGTAAGTGCAAATTATTCACTAAAAATTAAAATAATAAGCAGAGTAAAAATGCAAATCGCCTTTCACCACTATCACCATCCACTCACCACCGCCTGTACTCTCTGCTCCCAGGGGCTAGTCACAGTGTGAGGGGCTCTTGTGAGCCTCTCCTTTATGGTGTTTTGACTACAAAGAAGAGAACATATGATGTGCTCCAGGCTAAACCAGTCATGTATCATATGTTTCAGCCACAGAAATTAGTTTAGGAGTGGGCATGTGTTCCAAGTAGGGCTGTCCAGATTCCATGTCTAGGATGGATGTTCTGGTGCTGGGGAAAAGAACTTCTCCTGTTACAGCTGCTAAACCTGCCCATATAAATCAGAAACCATCAGTGACCATCTTCCCTAGACCTGGAGAAGTCAAACATACATGAGAAATAAGATTTGAGGACCACAGAAAGAGAAAGCCTCCCTGAGATTGTTTGAGCCTTGACTCTCACTTACTGGAATTCAAATTCATTACTGGAAGTATATGTTGCTTAAAACTTAGAGTGTAGGAGCCAGCAAGTGATGTAGTGGTTAAGGCATTAGACTCCCATGTGGTTGACAGTAGTTCAAGTCCTAGACCTGGCTACTTGAAACTCACTCCAGGTGCATATGTATGTGTGCCCAAAATCCTGAAAGGAGAATGGAGGAGAAGGGATTGCAGTGTGGCCATTCCCCCGGAAGGTGTTTTCTCACTTTCTGTCTCTCTGGTGAGTATGTCTGCTCTATAGCAAAAGATCTCTTGAAAAACTCCACAACTTAAAATCCAAAGTAAAAAGATTCTATACCTTTTTCTTGTGTTTAAATATGTACATGTACAAATTTGGAAAATATAAGAATAATACTATATGTGTTATTCAGCAATTTTTTAAAAATCTAATGATACATCTTGAGGATATTTCCCAGTCAAAATATGAAGTTCTATTTCATTCATTTAAGTAAAGACTATATAATATTTCATACAATGTGTGATGGTTAATTTTATGTGTCAACTTGACTAGGCCATGTGGTGCCCAGAAATTTAGTCAAACATTATTCTGGGTGTGTCTGTGACAATGTTTCTGAATTAGATTAACATTAGAAGTAGAGCAGATTGTCCTCCCTGATGTAGGTGGGCCTCATTCAATCAGCTGAAGTCCTGAATACAACAAAAGGGCTGAAAAAAAGAGCATTTATTTTGCTTAACTCCCTTACAGATGGAACATAAGTTCATTCCTGCCTTCAGACTTAAACTAAAACATTGTTCTGGGTCTCAAGTTGACCAGATTTCACATTGGAACTATTCCATCAGGGAATAGGTGCTTCTCAAACCTTTGGTGAAACTGCTACCATCAGCTCTTTTTGGTCTCCAGCTTGCTTACTAAAGATCTTGAAACTTCTCAGCCTCTAGAATAGCACAAACCAATTTCTTATAAGAAGTCTCTTTATATATTATATATAATTTGTATATTATATTATATTGGTGCTGTTTCTACAAGAAAACAGGTAATCATTTCTTTGACCACTCCCCAGTTATATAATTTACATTGTTTTCAGTGTGCTTATTGTAAACAATACTAAATCCATAATACTGGTATAAATTTATTTCTATGAGAGAGTCCCAGAAGCAGAATAGAATTTAAATTTTTACTTTTTGATCTGTGTAGCAAATGTCCTTTGCATAAAGGTTTTGCTGGCTTTTATTCTCACCAACAGTGTATCACAGTAGTTAATTTTCTACACTCATGTGCACATTGGATATTTAAAATATTTTCACTTAATAATCTGAAAGGTAAGATGTTGATGTGTCAACGTTATTTAAAATGGACTCTATCTGCTTATTTTTTTATTTTCTGGATTACAAATGAAGTTGAGCTCCTTTCCATGCCTTTATTTTCATTTCTCTCTCCATGAAATACTTTTTAACATAAATTTTTTATCAAGTAATTTGCCCTTTTTCTGCTAATTAGTAGTTTTTTGTCATTATTGATATTAATGTGTATTTATTTCACAGGTTGCAAATATTGGCACCTAGCCCAGACTTTTTGCTAATGTTTATGACATCTTCCTAGTGGAAGTAGTGGTTTGCTCTGGAATCAGATAGCCTATGTTCAGACTTTATTTCTGCAACCTGCTAGCTGTCTAGCCTTGAGTAAAATCATTTAAGTTTTCTAGGATTTACTTTCCTCTCTTAAAGTAGAAATCACAGCAGTATCCAGATAGATCATTACACTATTGTGAGTATTAAATGAGATAATTTACAAAAAGTGTTTAGCACACTGTCTAGAACATTGAAAGTTCTCAATTAATTGCAATTATTATCTTTCTTACAGATACTATGTCATTTTGGTGAATACCTTTCAATGTAATCACGTCTATGACATTCAAGCTAGATAGAATGCCTTTGGTCACAAGAAACAGGAAACCCAACTAAAAAGATGGCCTCAAAATAATCAAGATATATTTTCTGAATAACAAATCCAAAGGTAAAAACTATCTCCAGGACTGGCTATTTTAGTGGTTCAGCAAAAATCTAGATTCTTTTACACCTTTGCCACCCTTATTATGTTACATTAGTCCATGGGTAGACTTCCATTATAGGGACAAATCAGCTGTCACATTTACATGCATCACATCCAGATACAACATCAAGTTGAAGAATAATAATAATTTTTTTGAGAGGTTTTTGCTATAGGGCATGTGCACTCGCCAGAAAGACAGAGAGAGACTGAGAGACAGAAAGCAAGAAATCACCCCCCCAGGGGGGATGGCCACTCTGCAATCCCTCTCCTTCATTCTCCTCTCAGGATCTTGGGCACGCATGCCCAGCGTGAGTTTAATCCACCAGGTCCAGGACTCGAACCATAGTTGACTACCTGGGAGTCCAGTGACATAGGCATTACACTAACTGCTGGTCCCAAAAGAGGAGTAATTTCTTCTTCATCTCTTCCCAAGAGTGAGAAAATCTTTCTCAAAACTCCTCCCAACTCTACCTTTTATGTTTAATTGGCTAGAACTGTTTATGCCCCAAACAGTTACTAATGAAAGGAATGGAATTAAATTATTTATAATTTAATTGGGATTTATCTCCAGAGAACATGGAGAGGAAATAGATGCACAAACAGGACCAGAAGTCAGCTGTGATATCAGGATTAGGATTAGCTACATAAAGTAAAACACCAAACTAAAGAGCTTTAAAAATGTAGAAATTTAGGGACCAGCAGTTAGCGTAATGGCTATGTCACTGGACTCCCACGTAGTCTACCGCGGTTCGAGTCCCGGACCCGGTGGCTTAAACTCATGCAAGGCGCGTGTGCGTGCGTGCCCAAGATCCCGAGAGGAGAATGGAGGAGAAGGGATTACGGCGTGGCCATCCCCCCTGGGGGGGGGTGATTTCCTGCTTTCTGTCTCTCTGTCTCTCTCTGTCTGGCGAGCGCACGCGCCCTATAGCAAAAACCTCTCCAAAAAAAATGTAGAAATTTAGTTCTTTCTTGTATGAAAAAATAGCCAGAGATAGGCACTTCAGCACTAGTAACCATGATTCCACTGCCATTTGGATTTGGGCTTCCTATAGGTTCCATTCTAGTACCCTAAATTCTAGTTTTTATTCCCAAATTTGCTCCACGGTCCAGAATGGCTGCTAGAGCTCCAGTCATCATAATCATATTCCACACAGGAAGAGAGGAAGGGTAGAGGGCAAAATGGTAAAATGATGCCACTTCAAGTTGAATCAATCTGGTTGGCGCGTGCGCTTGCCAGAAAGACAGAGAGAGACAGAGAGATAGAAAGCGAGAAATCACCCCCTGGGGGGATGGCCACGCCGCAATCCCTTCTCCTCCATTCTCCTCTTGGGATCTTGGGCACGCACGCACACGCGCCCGGCGTGAGTTTAAGCCACCGGGTCCGGGACTCGAACCGCGGTCGACTACATGGGAGTCCAGCGACATAGCCATTACGCTAACTGCTGGTCCCAGCCCTTTTATAGATTTTTGAAACAACTAACTGCGTTAAATTCCCTTTTGCTTTAAGTACCAGTGTGATCTCTGTCTTCTATAGTAGAACCCTATGCTATACTGAAGACTGTAAAAATGTTTCCATACATTTTTTGAAACCTTAAATTCTTCTTTTTGATATTTATTTCTTTAATCTATGTAGAATTAATTTTGGTTATGGTATTTGAGTATAATTTAACTCTAAAGCATGACTACTCAATGATCTCAGTACCACTTATTAAATAGTCTATCTTTTTTCTCACTGCATTTTCAATGACACTTCTAATCATGTACTAACTTATCTTTTTTTTTTTTTTTTTTGAGAGAGAGAACTTTTTGCTATAGGGCGCGTGCGCTTGCCAGACAGACAGAGAGAGACAGAGAGACAGAAAGCGAGAAATCACCCCCCAGGGGGGATGGCCACGCCGCAATCCCTTCTCCTCCATTCTCCCCTCGGGATCTTGGGCACACACACACACACGCACCCAGTGTGAGTTTAAGCCACCGGGTCCGGGATTCAAACTGCAGTCAGCTACATGGGACTCCAGAGACATAGCCATTACGTTAACTGCTGGTCCCACTAACTTCTCTAATAAATGGGAACTGATAAACTGAAGAAGAAAATGTTATTGTATCAGAACAAAAATTATAGTAATATGTAGTGAAATGTATATGATTACGTCTGAATAAAAGGCCTTTCAAACACAGTAAAGAATTTTAATTTTGTTTTGTTCTGTTCTATTTTGTTTTTATTTAGACAGAGTGTTTTCTTTTGAGACTTTTTTTTCCTGTACAGCATGTGCACTTTCCAGAGAGACAGAGAGAGACAAAGAGATAGAAAGCAAGAAATTATCCTCTGGGGGGATGGTCACACCACAATCTTTTCTCTTCTCCTCCCATGATCTTGTGTATGCACATACACACATCTGGCATGTGTTTTTAGCCACTGGATCCAGGACTTGAACCACAGTTGGTCATGTGGGAATGCAATAACATAAATGCTATACCATCTGCTGGCCCCTGGACAAAGTTACTTTCAATCAATCTGTATAGTTGGTCTGGAATCAAGATATATTTGACTGATGGACCAGCAGGTAATTAAAGCAGTGGATTTCCACATGGTCAACTGAGGTTCAAGTCCCCAAACCAGTGGCTTGAAAATCACTCAGGGTGCAGGTACATGTATGCCCAAGATCCCAAGAAGAGAGTGGAAGAAAAAGGATCATGGTGTGGCCACCTCCATAGGGGGTGATTTCTCACTTTCCTTCTTTGTCTCTTTCTGTCTCTTTCCAGTGAAAGTACATGTCCTATGACAGAAACCTAAAAAAAAAAATTTAAAAATGATACATTTAACTGAAAAAAGTAAGATACGTGGGAGAAGGTCACGTGAAGTTAATAGACCTTCAAATATAGGAGAAGACTAAAACAAAAGCAGAAAATGTCTACTCTCAGTTGCCTTGATTACAGGTACCCTTCTCTGTGTCAATTATAATGAGAAGGACATCAAAAAATGAAATGAACACCAATAAAGGACAAATCTCTGTGGCGTTCAGTCAAATTTACCTTGGAGAGAGTTCTGAAGACATATGAGTTGGCCAGCAAGCACAGAAAAAATTGACAAGTGGATGGACTTTGGTGGTATTTAAATATCTCGGATATTGTATATACCTGCTATTTTTCCTCTGATTTGGTCAAGATTTTCAAATTCATGTATTGCCTCAACTGTTATCTCTACCAGAATTTCTTCAGAGAACACAATATAACCATTTTCCTGCAAAGCCTATGTACACTGGCAGGAACCATAATAGATGCATCTTGCTTGAATTACTTTTTGCTACTGATAAGGTGGGTCAACAGAAGACTCTTAGAAGTAGAAAAGGTAGTTAACTATAATGTCCCATGGTTTGTTGCTGAGTTGCTGAACTCTTATTAAATTTTCTATTTTAATGCCAACACCAAAGTGTTTAAATTCCTATGACATTATAAAATGTGTTGATAACCAATACACAAAAGCCTCCTTGTTGTTCTCAAATTTATTTTCTTGGATTCTTCCTGCGCATTTTCTCTGCAGATAAACTTTGCAATCATTCTTTCAAGTTCCATAAAATTTCATTTGGGGTTTCTTAATGACATTATTTGCATTTACAAATAAATTTTTTGGAGAACTCCCAACCTTACGATTTCAACTCTTTTTTTTCAAATCATTGTATGTCTCTATTTAGATCTTCCTTCATGTTTTTTCAGTAAAGTTTTATCCTCTTTTATATAGAGTTTATACATTTCTTATTAGATCTTTGTAAAGTATTTTGTTGTCATCATGAGTGCTATTTTTTGCAGCACAGTTAATATGTAGTATGGTTAATTTATAATAGAGCTGTTGAGTTTTGTATGTTGATTTTGCATACAGATGACTTACTAAACTATTTTAATAACTTTTATATTATTCTCTTAGATATTCTTAGGTAGACAGCCATTCTATTTCCAAAATAATAACCATTTTATCACTTCCTTTCCAATAATTGTACTCATTTTCCTTGTCTTATTGCATTATCAAGTACCTCAAGAATAATGTTGAAAGATATAGTAATAGTTCTGTCTTCTCTTGTCCTTATCTTAAAAAGAATGTTTCTACAGCTACCATTGATTAAATACTTGGATTATATTTATGTTGCATATACTTTATCAAATTAAAAAAATCTCTGTTTATTACTAGTCCCATAGTTCTATGAGTATTTTACTGATTTTTATCTTCATTTTTCTTTTTAATAGGAAATACCTGGGATCTTTAAAAAGCTTATAAAAATGCATATTATGAAAAAACCACACATGGATTTAAAAAATTGCTGGCACCTGGGGGACCAGCAGTTAGCATAATGGCTATGTCGCTGGACTCTCACGTAGTTGACCACGGTTCGAGTCCCAGACCGGGTGGCTTAAAACTCATGCTGGGCACGTGTGCGTGCGTGCCCAAGATCCCGAGAGGAGAATGGATGAGAAGGGATTGCGGCATGGCCATCCCCCCTGGGGGTTGATTTCTTGCTTTCTGTCTCTCTGTCTCTATCTTTCTGGCAAGTCCATGCGCCCTATAGCAAAAAACTCTCAAAAAAAGACAAGATATTAAAATTGGCAAGAGAGAAACAAGTGACTTACAAATGTCATCCCATCAGGCTAACACTGGACCTTTTAATGGAAACAATGCAAGCAGGGAAAGAATGGGAAGACACATTGAAAGTGTTAAAAGAGAAACAATTTCAACCAAAATTATTATATCCAGCAAGATTATCCTTCATATGGGAAAAAAAAAAAGATTAAAATCTTCTCAGACAAACAAAACCTGAAAGAATTTGCAAACACCAGACCAGCTCTTCAAGAAACTCTGAAGAGAGTCCTATTCCAGGAAAACTAAAGAATGAACAGCCAGAAATAAGGGAATAAAAGACAACCAAGACAATGGCCAACTTAAAGGTAGGGAGAAGACCAGAAATATCAATAAGAACATTGAATGTTAATGAATTAAATTCCCCAATAAAGAGACTCAGACTGGGTGAATGGGTTAAAAAAACAAACAAACAAACAAAAACAAACAGAAACCCTCTATCTGTTGCCTGCAAGAAATGCATCTCAAGGATAAAGACATACATGGACTAAAAGTGAAGGGCTAGAAAAAGATGTTCCATGCAAATGGGAACCAAATAAGAACTGGAGTCATGATACTAATTTCTGACAAAATAGGCTTTAAAACAAAAGCTGTTTGAAGAAACAAAGAAGGGCACTAGATAGTATAAGAGGTCTAATCCATCAAGATGATATAATGCTTATAAATATCTACACACCTAACTCAGGAGTGTAGAAATACGTGAAGGAGAGACTGTTATATCTAAAAGGAGAGATAGACTGCAACACACTAATTGTTGGAGATCTCAACGCCCCACTATCTCCTTTGGACAGATCATCTCGACAAAAAATAAGTAAAGAGATAAAAGATCTAAATGATATCATAAATCACATGGACTTAACAGACATCTATAGAATTTTCTGCCCAAAAACCATGAGATACACTTTTTCTCACCCCCACATGGAACCTTTCCAAAGACTGACCACACAATAGGGCACGAAGTAAGCCTCTATAGATTCAGAGGCATAGAAACTATATCTGGCATCTTCTCCAACCATGATGGAACTAAACTTGATATTAATTTCAAGAGAAATCCTCGAAAATACACAAATACATGGAAACTAAATAACCTACTCCAGAATGACTTCACAACTAATGAAGAAATAAAGACTGAATCAAAAGATTCATGGAAGCCAATGACAATGAGGACACAAGTTTCCATAATCTTTGGGACACTGCAAAAGCAGTCATAAGAGGGAAGTTCATCGCAATTAGTGCACAAAATAAGAAAATGGAAAGAAGGCAAATGGACCACCTAACATCGTGCCTCAGAGAATTGGAAAAGCAACAGCAAAAATATCCAAAAAACTTCAGAGAAAAGAAACAATAAAAACCTGAGTAGAAATAAATGAAATTGAAAATAAATGAACTATACAGAAAAAATTAAAAGCTGGTTCTTTTAAAAGATAAACAAAATTGATACACCACTAGTGAGACTTATTAAGAAGAGATAAAGGAATCAGTAAATCAAATTTGCAATGAAGCAGGCAATATAACAATAGACATAATAGAAATACAAAAAATCATTAGAGGATACTAAGAGCAACTATACACCAACAAACAAGAAAATCTGGATGAGATAGACAAATTCCCAGACACATATAATCTACCAAGATTGAGTCAGGAAAATGTATAAAGTCTGAAGAGGCCCATAACAAGCCAGGAGATTGAATCAGCAATAAATAACCTCCCATCAAAGAAAACCCCTGGTCCTGATGGCTTCACCTCTGATTTCTACAAAACTTTTGAAGAAGAATTAACCCCCAATTCTGCTCAATTTATTTCTAAATATCCAAAAGGATGAAACTCTCTCAAACTCATTCTAAGAAGCCTCCATCACCCTTATCCTTAAAACAAAGACAAGGAAGGAAAATTATGGACTAATATCCCTAATGAATATAGACACAAAAATTCCCAACAATAAACTAGCAAATCGTATCCAACAACATATACAAAAGATTATGCATCATGACCAGGTAGGCTTTATTCCAGGGATGCAATGTTGGTTCAACATACAGAAAACCATAAATATAATACACCATATTAACAGAAAGAAAGATAAAAACCATATGATCATATCAATTGATGCAGAAAAAGCATTTGATAAGATACAACATCCCTTCATGATCAAGACTCTCAGCAAAATCAGCATATAAGAGTCATTTCTCCACACAATAAAAGCTATCTATGAAAAACTCATCACTATCATCCTGAATGGAGAAAAGCTGAAAGCTTTTCCACTAAAAACTGGTACAAGACAAGGATGCCCACTTTCTCCACTCCTTTTCAATATAGTACTGGAAGTCCTTGCCTACGCAATTAGAAAAAAAAAAAAAAGAATAATATAAAAGGCATTCAAATAAGAAAAGAAGAGGTGAAACTATCTTTATTTTCAGATGACATGATTATATACATAGAAGACCTGATGGTATACATAAAAAAAATTCCTGGAACTAATATATGAATACAGTAAAGTTGCAGGATACAAAATCAACCTATAGAAATCTATAGCATTCCTATATATGAACAGCAGGCAGACTGAGATAGAACTGAAAAAGGTAATTGCATTTACCACAGTCACAAAAAGTATAAGATACCTAGGAATAAATCTAACCAAAGAAGTTAAAGACCTCCACAAGAAAAACTATGAGAAGCTATTTTTAAAAAGGAATTTAAAAAGACACAAAAAAGTGGAAGTACATCACATGTTCCTGGATTGGAAGAATTAATATAATGAAAATGGAAATCCCACCGAAATTAATCTATATATTTAATGCAATCTCAATCAAAGTGTCAGAGACATTCTTCATAGATCTAGAAAAGACAATCATACAATTTGTCTAGAATCATAAAAGACTTTGTATTACCAAAGCAATCTTGCACAAGAAGTGTGGAGTGGGCAGTATCTCACTCCCTGACCCAAAAATAAACTACAAAGCTGTGATAATCAAAACAGCATGGTATTGGCACAGAAACACAGAAACAGACAGATGGACCAATGGAACAGAATAGAGACCCCAAAAATAAACTCCCAAAGATATAGCCAACTGATTTTTGACAAAGGGTACCAGTCAATTCAGTGGAAAAAAGGAAAACCTCTTTAGCAAATGGTGCTGAAAAAAACTGGTTATCCAACTGCAGAAAGATGAATCTGAACTCCTACCTCTTACCATTGACAAAAATCAACACAAAGTAGATCAAAGATCTAAACCTAAGACCTCAAACTATAAAATACTGCTGGAAAACACTGGGGAAACTCTGAGAGACATTGGGGTAGGCAAAGTCTTCTTAAATAAGACCCCCAAATCATGGTCAATAATCCCCAAAATAGACAAGTGGGATTACATCAGATGAAGAAGTTTCTGCACTGCCAAGGACACAGTAATCAGTGTGTATCGACAGCCCTCAGAATGGGAAAATATTTCTGTAACTATGTGTCAGATAAGGGACTAATAATCAGGATACACAGGGAACTCAAGCAGCTGTCCCCCAAAAAGATGATCAACCCTATCAAAAGATGGGAGAATGAGCTGAAAAAAATCCCTCTCTAAGGAAGACATATGAATAGCCAAAAGGCATATGAAAAAATGCTCAACATCCTTCATTATAATTGAGATGCAGATCAAAACCAAAATGACATACCACTTAATCCCAGTCAGAACGACTAAGATTAAAAAAAAAAAAAGATAAGTGCTAGGAGGAGTATAGTGAAAGGGGACTCTCCTACACTGCTGGTGGGAATGTAAATTGGTCCAGCCACTGTGGAGAACAATATGGAGATTCCTCAAAGATCTACAACTAGAACTACCATATGATCCAGCAGTCTCATTCCTTGGTATCTACCCAAAGGACAGAAGAATCCTTAGTCAGAAAAGTGCTTGCACATTGATGTTTATTGTAAAATTATTTACAATGGCTAAGACATGTAACCAATCCAAATGCCCACAAACAGATGAATGGATTGAAAAAATGTGACATATATATTCTGTGGAATACTACTCAGCCATAAAAAATACAAGACCCTGGCTTTGACAGAAAGTGGATGAATATGGAAGATTTACTGCTGAGTGAAACAAGCCAGGCTATGAAGGAGAGACATTATATGTCTCCACTTAATATATACCGAATGTCTGCACTCTATAGCCAAAACTTAATAATTAGAGGATATAGAAACGTAGTAAATGCTTATAAATACCTGATAACAGTGCTTGAAGAGGGTTGGTGAGGGAGTAGAGTCTGAGGAAGGACATTAAGGAGAGAAATAGAGAGGCAAGGCATTTATGGGACAAAGAAATTGGTTATTATCTATTGAAGATAATGTGTATAGTATTCTCAAATGGACTGGTGAGATATGTATACATGTTGGAATATTCACTTTGCAAGCAAAGTAACATGTGATTATATGTATAAAGGAAAGTGAAATAAAAATATAAAATAAAATACAGACTAAATAAATAAATAAATAGGGCCAGCAGGTAGTTTGGAAGTTAAGGTGGCTGGATCCCACATGGCCAACTCCACATTTAGAATCCCAAATCCGGTAGCTCGAAAATCATGTCAGGCACATTGGGATGTGTGCATGCCCAAACATCCCAAAAGGAGAATGGAAGAGCGTGGAGAGAAGCCAATATAAAAACATGTGATTAAAACATGTGTCTACAGGCCACAGGCCACATGTTTTAATCACATGTTTTTCGATTGGCTACAAAGAGAAGGGATTGCAATGTGGCCATCCTCCCTGGGGATGATTTCTCACTTTCTCATTCTCTGTCTGTCTCTCTCTTTCTCTGTGTCTCTCACCAGTGGGCACATGAACCTTAGAGCAAAAACTAAAATAATTAAATAGATAGATAAATATATTCCATGGGGAAAAAACACACCTACCAAAAAGTTATACAGAATGTTCATTACGTGTAAAGTGATATATTCAAGGAGACTATCAATAAATTGGAGTGGGTTTTAAAAAATATTCAAATGACCCAGAGAAGACAGGACAAAAGACAAAAAATAAGAACAGAGAGAATAAAGACAAATTAAAAAGCAAAATAGCAGACTTAAGCACCATATGATCAATAATTACTTTAAATGTAAATTATTTAGAAGTCATTACATTAAAACTAAAAACAGAGATTGTCAGGGAGGAGTTAAGAAACATTATCCAGAAAATTCTGTCTATAAGATATAGGCAAGTTAAAAGTAAAAGAATACAAAAAAATCATGAAAACAAAGTAAACCAAGAGTGAATAAATTAAAAATGAGTAAAGTAGACATCAGAGCAAATAAAATTTCCAGCGATAGAGCTACAATAGGTAAAGGTAAAAGAATCACTTACCAAGAAGGTGTAGCAGTCCTCAATCTGCACATACCAAATGACTGAACCAAAACATGTGCAGCAAATCTTGGTAGACATGAAAAAAGAAATAAACAAATCTAGAATTATATTTGGAGTAGTTAAAATAATTCTCTTATCAATTGACATAAAATCTACATAGAAAATCAAGATCTATTATAGATAAACTCAATAATATTATCAGCCAAGAGAATCTCATTGACACAGAATATTCCACCCAAAGAGAGCAGAATATAGATCCTTCCCAAGTGCCTAAAAAGTATAAACCAACATAAGCTATACCCTGGGCTATAATACAAGCCATGACAATTTTAAAAAAATTAAAATGATAAGGACTAGCACTTGGCATGGTGGTTAAGGTGTTGGACTCCCTCATGGCTGACCACAGTTCAAATCCCAGAACCAACAGCTTCAGAATCACACTGAGTGTATGTGCATGCATGACACAAATCCTGAGAGGAGAATAGAGGAGAAGGGATCGTAGTATGACCATCTCCCTAATATATGATTTCTCACTTTTCTTCTCTGTCTCTTTCTGGCAAACATACGTCCCCCATGGTAAAAAATCTTAAAAGAAATAAATTAAAATTATACAGAAGATATCCCCTTCCTTGGATGAATCCAAACTTAGAAAATCTCCAAATACTTAGAACTAAATAACACAATTCTAAATAATCCATCATAGGTCAAAGAAAAAGTATCAGAAATATGTTGAACAGAGTGAAAATTAATACTGCATTATTAATAGTTGGTAAATACAGCTAATGCAGTGCTGAAATGCATTTATAACATTAAAATGCATATATTAGAAATATCAAATAAGTAATCATAGCTCCTACCTCAAGAAACTTAAAAAAAGAAAAGCAACAAATATAACTTACCAAGATTGAACCAGGAAAAAACAGAAAGTCTAAATAGACCCATAACAAGCAATGAGATAGAATCAGTAATAAATCGTCTCTCAAAAAGAAAAGCCCAGGTCCTGATGGCTTTACTTCTGAATTTTACAAAATTTTTAAAGAAGAGCTAACATCAAATTTCTTCAAACTATTCCTAAAGATTCGAAAGGAACAAACCCTCCCAAATCTATTCTATGAAGCCTCCATCATCCTAATTCCAAAACCAGACAAGGATATGACAAAAAAGAAAACTCCAGCCCTATATACTGATGAATATGGATGCAGTAATTCTCAAAAAGATACTAGAAAATCATATTCAACAACATATTTAAAAGATCATACACCATGACCAAGTAGGTTTGTTCCAGGAATGCAAGGATGGTTCAACATATGCAAAACAATAAATGTAATATATCACATTAACAAAAAGGAAGATAAAAACCATATGAGCATATTAATAGATGCAGAAAAAGCATTTGATAAAATACAACATCCCTTCATGATTAAAACTCTTAGTAAAATAGGCATAAAAGGGACATTCCTCAACACAATAAAAGTCGTCTATGAAAAACTAATAGATAACATCACACTGAATGGGCAAACGTTGAAAGCTTTTCCACTAAAAACTGGAATAAGACAATGCTGTCCACTTTCTCCACTCCTTTTTAACATAGTACTGGAAGTCTTAGCCAATACAGTCAGACAAGAGGGTCAAATAAAAGGCATCCAAATAGGAAAAGAAAGGAAATTATCTCTGTTTGTAGAAGATATGATGCTATACATAGACAATCCAAAATAAACTACAAAAAGACTCCTAGAAGTGATAAATAAATATAGTAAAATGTCAAGATAAAATATCAACATACAAAAATTTATGCCATTTTTATACACCAGTAATGGACAAACTGAGACAGAATTAAAGAAAGCAATCCCATTTACAATAGCCACAAAACCAATAAAATATCTAGGAAGAAACCTTACCAAAGACGTCAAAGACCTCTACAAAGAAAACTAAGAAACACTTGGAAAAAAAATTAAAAATCATACAAAAAAGTGAAAAATAGCCTGTGTTCCTGGGTTGAAATAATTAATTAAATTAATTATTATTATAGTAATAATTAATATAATCAATCTGGCAATCTTAACCAAATTAACCTACAATTTCAATGCAATTCCAATCAAACTACCAGAGAAATAGAAAAAAACAATTATAAAACTCACCTGGAATCATAAAAGGCCCTGTATCACCAAAACAATACCATGCAAGAGGAATAAAGTAGGAAGCATCTCATTCCTGACCTCAAGACATATTACAAAGCTGTGATAATTAAAACAGCATGGTATTGGCACAAACACAGACAGGTAGGCCAATGGAGCAGGACTGAGAACTCCCAAATAAACCCCAAAACATAAAGCATTGACAAAAGGCACAAGACAAACCAGTGAGAAAAAGAAAATCTCTTCAGCAAATGATGCTGGGAGAACTGGCTATCTACCTGCAGAAGAATGAAACTGGACCCTTATCTCTCACCACTGACAAAAATCAACTCAAAATGGATTGAGGCTCTAAACATAAAACTTCAAACTGTAACAATAATGGTGGGAAACTCTTGGAATAGGCAAACTTCTTTTTTTTTTTAAGAGAGATTTTTGCTATAGGGCATGAGAGAGATGGAGAGAGACAAAGAGACAGAAAGTGAGGACATCCTGCCCGGGGGGGATAGCCACACTGCAATCCCTTTTATTCTAGAATTTGGGGCATGCACACACACACACACACCCAGCATGAGTTTCAAGCTGCCAGGTCCAGGACTTGAACCCGAAGTCATGTGGGAGTCCAGCAATGTCTGGGTCATCTACTGGTCCTAAGATTTCTTAAAGAAGACCCCCAAAGCACAAGCAGTAGTTCTAAAAATAGACAAATGGGACTATGTTAGGCCAAGAAGCATCTGCACAGTAAAAGAAACATTAATTAGAGTGAGATGACAACTCTTACAGTGGGAGAATATATTTGCAAATTATACCTCAGATAAGGGACTGATAACCAGACTATACAGGGAACTCAAGCAGCTTACCCCCAAAATGTAATCAATCCTATTAAAATATGGGAAAATGGGTTGAACAGACAACTCTCCAAAGAAGAGATATGAATGGCCAAAAAGCATATGCAAACATGCTCGACATCTCTTATCATAAGGGAAATGCAAATTAAAACCACAATAAGATATCACTTAACCCCAGTCAGAATGGCTAAATTAAAAAAAAAATAAATAATGTTAAGTGCTGGTGAAGTTGTGGGGGAAAAGTTAGCCTCCTATACTGTTGGTGGGAATGCAAATTAGTAAAACCACTATAGAAAACAATATGGAGATTTTTCAGAAATGTACAAAGACAACTACCATAAAACCCAGTCATTCCATTCTTCAGTATTTACCCAAAGAATAGAAAAGCTCTCAGTCAGAAAAACACTTGTACATCCATGTTTATTGCAGCATTATTCACAATCGCTAGGGCTGGAATCAACTGAAATGTCTAAAAATTCATGAGTGGATTGAAAAAATATGGCCTATGTACTCTATGGAATACTATTCAGCTATAAAAAACAATGAGACCCTGACATTTGCTACAAAGTGGATGACTACGGCAGACTTAATGCAAGTGAAGCAAGTCAGAGTATAAAAGACTTTGTACATCCCCACTCAATATATATGGAATGCCTGTGCTATCTAGGAGAAACTGAAAATTTGGAAGGTATAGTAGTAGGGAGGGCAACTGTAGGTACTAGAGATAGTAAGTATATGGGGTAATACAGAGCTGAGTAATAGAGGAGAAAGGGAGGGGAATGGGAGAAAGATAATATGTTTAACTGGCACAAAAGTGAACAGTTATTTGTTGATGATAATGTATATGATAACATCTTTGTCTTGACTGATGTGCACCATATTCATACTGGAAAAAGCAATGATGTATACTATAAAGATATATAGTAATTAAATGTAATTTTTTTAAAACTAATCAATTTTTCAAAAGGAAAGGCAAGTAAAAACCTAAGTCAAGCATAAGAAAGGAAATGACAAATATACATAAGAGCAGAAATGAATGAAACTGAAAAAAAAAAAAAAGAAAAGCAGTAGAAAAATCAATGAAACAGGCGCGCTGCGCGGGGCTCTGGGGGCCTACGCGCCGCGCGGGGCTCTGGCTGCTGGCCCGGGGCTCTGGCTGCTGGCCCGGGGTGGGCGCCAGCCTGGGGCCAGCTCTGCTTCACGTTCTGCGGCCCGGGCCGCCCGGCCCCCGCTGCCTCTCCGGCAATGGCGCATGGCCGCCGGGCCTGCGCGCGGCGCCGGGCCTGTGCCTGCGCGTGGCCGCCAGGCCTGCACGTGGCCCCTGGGCCTGAGCGTGGCCCCCGGGCCTGAGCGTGGCCCCCAGGCCTGTGCCTGCGCATAGCCGCCGGGCCTGTGCATGGCCTCCGGGCCTGCGTGTGGCCCCCGGGACTGAGCGTGGCCGCCGGGCCTGCGTCTGGCCCCCGGGCCTGCGCGTGGCTGCCGGACCTGCGCCTGAGCGTGGCCGCCGGGCCTGGGCGTGGCCGCTGGACCTGCGCGTGGCCCCCGGGCCTGAGCACGGCCGCCGGGCCTGAGCGTGGCAGCTGGGCCAGTGCCTGCACATGGCCGCTGGGCCTGCGTGTGGCCACTGGGCCTGCACGTGGCCGCCGGAACTGTGCGTAGCCCCCGGGCCTGTGCGTGGCCCCTGGGCCTGAGCATGGCCGCCGGGCCTGTGCATGGCCGCAAGGCTTGCGCATGGACCCCGGGCCTGAGCGTGGCAGCCGGGCCTGCACCTGCGTGTAGCCACCGGGCCTGCGCGTGGTCCCCAGGCCTGCGCGTGGCCGTCGGGCCTGAGCATGGCTGCCGGGCCTGCATGTGGCCCCCAGGCCTACATGTGGCTGCCGGGCCCGCACATGGCCGCCGGACCTGCGTCTGCGTGTGACCACCGGGCCTACGTGTGGCTGCCGGGCCTGCGCGTGGCCCCCGAGCCTGCGCGTGGCCGCCAGGACTGCGTGTGGCCGCCGGGCCTGCGCCTGCTCGTGGCCACCGGGCCTATGCGTGGCCCCTGGGCCTGAGTGTGGCCGCCGGCCGCAGGCGGCAAACTGAAGCCAAAAACAAGGATCGAGAACTTGCAACTATAAGCAACAAAAAGAAACTTTAGCTGTCCTAAACCAATTGAGAAATATATTGTATAGGAGGATTTTCTCTACCTATGGACAATGAGAAGATGATGGTTACCAGCCCTACATTACCTCAGGGAAAAACAAGATCTACTCCACCATTCTTAAGGAAGCCAGATACCCGAGGATAACTCACGCTGCAGATCCCCACAACACCATTCCCGGTGTTCACAAGATGGATGCTGTGCCGCATCAACTGATAATCATCTCTGCTTACCAAAACTGCTTGCATGAAACTGTATTACATGGAGACTCACCCACAATTGCGGAACTGCACGAGACCCACCCTTAATCCAACCCTGAACAGAATCTGTGTTCCCTATTGTTAAGGAGGGTGGGAAGGGACAGAGGGTCAGAAAGAGGGGTGGAAGTGATTCTAGGAACTAGTAATGGAAAATAGTTTTTTTTTGTAATGGGCATGATTGAATCACTGTGCAGGGTGTACTGGATGGGAGATCACATTTTGTATGCTGTGATGATGCTGAGGGAAGGAATGTAAATTGAATTACCAAAAACAAAACAAAACAAAAAAAAGAAGTTTCAGGAAAAATAAAATAAAATAAAATTATATATATATATATATATATATATATATATATATATATATATCCACCCACTCAATGACTGTAGGGGGACATGTAGCCACAGCTAGGTGCTACTTTATAGGAGGCGTAGAGCTGGACTTGTGTTCATGGAAATGTGTGTTTCACCTGTGTTTGCTATGAGGGTATTTGGATTGCTTAGGGTCGGTGGTGATTCAATAAGATGTGGGGGAAAAACAGTATAGAGGGCAAACTTAGATACAAGAGACAGTGTGGAAGGAGAATGGGAGATGGCTGAGGGTGAGAGATAGGGAATCAAGGATGGGGGGGGAAAGGCAGTGTGGAATGGGACAGGAGAAGAGAAGAGTATGGAGAAGGATAGCAAGAGAACAAATAGGCATGACATTAGTGGGATTCAGATATGGTTTATTACCTGTTGATGATGACGTGTATGGTATTCTCAACTGGACAGGTTAGAGAAGTATTTCATGTTGAGTAAAGTCTTTTTACAAGAAAAATTATAGATAGTGATTGAATGTCTAAAAAAATAATTGGAATAATAATCTGAAAAAAATGAAAAGCTATTGGATGATGGTGATGGGGATTTTAATGTCTATGTATTGACTGATATGAATGGTATTCCTTCTGGAAAAAGAAATGTAATACACTGTAAAGTTATATGTGATTCAATGTAATATAAACAAGATTATGATAATAATAAATAAATAAATAAATCCATGAAACAAAACTCTGGTTCTTTAAAAAAATCAATAAATAAACTTTAGTAAGACTTCCAAAAGAAGTATGAAAAACAACACAAATTACTAGTATCAGCAAATAGGGGAACCTATAGACCTCAAAGGGTAATAAGGGAATACTACAAACAACTCTACACCCATGAATTTGACAACTTAGATAAAATGGACTAATTTCTCAACAAGTACAAACTGAGAATTTGCCCAATACAAAACAGATAATTCACATATATTACATAATTCACTCATTCAACTATAAAATTTAATGGCTTTTAGGATCCATCACCACAATCAATTTTAGAATATATTTATTACCCAGAAAGAACTTTAGCTATCATACCTCAAGCTCCCAATTTTACTGAGCCCAAGGAGAACTACTAATACACTTTGTGTGTCTATAGATTTGCCTATTCAGGACATTTTATATAAATAGAATCATACAATATGAGTCCTTTGTGACTTGCTTTTTTCATTTAATATAACTCTCAAGTTTCATTAGTACTTAATTGTTTTTGAGAAAGATTTCTGCTATAGGGTGTATATACTTGCTGGAGAGATAGAGAGACAGAAAGTGAGAAATTACCCCTCGTGGGAATGGCCACTCTGCAATCCCTTCTCCTCCATTCTCCTCTCAAAATCTTGTGCACACAACACACAAACAGGTAGCATGAATTCCAAGCTGCCAGGTCCAGGACTCATACCACGGTTGGCCACATGAGAGTCCAGGGCCTTAACCACTATGCCACCTGCTGATCCCAGTACTTAATGTTTTTTATTCTGAATAATATTTTATTCTATGGATATATCACATTTTACTCGTACATTGGCAATTGATGGATATTGGGGTGTTTTGCTTTCGGTTATTATTAATAATGCTGCTACAAACACGTATGCACAATTTTTGTTTGGACATATGTTATTTCCTTTGTGTATATATTTGGTAGTAGAAATGCCAGGTCATATGGTAACTCCATGTTTAACTATTTGATGCACTTTCTGTCTGTTTTCCAAAGTAGTTGTAACATTTTACATTTCCACCAGCAATGTATGAGAATCCCAACTTCTCTAACACTTTTTATTGCATGTTTTTTTTTACTACAGCCGTATTAGTGGGTGGGAAGTGGAATCAGCCATTCCCTGGTGAATTATTACACTGAGCATTTTTTATGTCCTTATTGGCCATTTGTATAGCATATTTGGAAAACTATCTAGTCAAGTAATTTGCCCATTTTTAATTGGGTTGTTTAACTTTTTATTATTTAATTGTAATACTTTTATATTCTGGATATTAGACTTTTAAGTATATGATTTGCAGATATTTTCTCCAATTTGGGGGGATATCTTTTCACTTACTTGACAGTGTCCTTTTAAGCCCAGAAGTTTTTCATTCTGATAAATTCCAATTTATCTGTTTTTCCTTGGTTGTTTGTACTTTTATTGCCTAACACAAGGTCACAAAGATGAATTGTCACATCTATGATTTCTTCTGAGGGGTTTGTAGACTTAACTCTTGCATTTTGGTCTTTGATACATTCTTAGTTAATTTTTTTTTTTTTGAGAGGTTTTTTTTTGCTATAGGGCGCGTGCGCTCGCCAGACAGACAGAGAGAGACAGAGAGATAGAAAGCAGGAAATCACCCCCCAGGGGGGATGGTCATGCCGCAATCCCTTCTCCTCCATTCTCCTCTCGGGATCTTGGGCACACACGCACACGCGCCCGGCGTGAGTTTAAGCCGCCGGGTCCGGGACTCGAACCACGGTCGACTACGTGGGAGTCCAGCGACATAGCCATTACGCTAACTGCTGGTCCCCATTCTTAGTTAATTTTTGTGCATAGTGTTTGCTAGCGGTATAACTTCATTCTTTTGCATGTTGATATCTAGCTGTAGCATCTGTTGAAAGACTAATTTCTCCTCATAGAATTGTCTTAGTATTCTTGTTGAAAATCAGTTGACCATTGGACCATGGGCTTTTTCCATCAGTTCAATAGAATCTCAGTTCTATTTCATTTATTTGTATGCCTGTTCTTTTGGTAGTATCACATTGTCTTGATTACCTTTGTATTAAGTGTGAAACCTAGAAGTATGAGTCTTTCAACTTTTTTCTTTGTCAGTAACTTTTGGCTTTACTGGGTCCCTTGAACATCCATAGGAATTTCAGAATTAGTTTCGATTTTTCAACAAAGAAGACAGTTAAGACTTTATTAGAAATTGTGCTAAATCTATATATTGATTTAGGAGAGTACTAGCATTTTAACAATATAAAGTCTCGTAATCTATAAACATGGGATGTGTTTCCATAAGGTCTTCAATTTTTTTAACAATGTTTTATATTTCTAGATTTAGTCATATATTTCTTATGTTAAATTTATTTCTAAGCATTTTATTATTTTAATCTTAGTGTAAATACTTACTTTCATTTTTGGTCTGTTCATTGCTATTGTATAGAATTACAACTGATGTTGCATATCAATCTGGTGTCCTGACAACTTGCTTAACTCTTTTATTAGCTCCCACAACTTTTTGAGTATACCATAGGGTTTTCTATATATAGTATTATGTCATCTGCAAATAGAAATAACTTTTGCTTCCTCTTTGCCAATCTAGAGACTTTTATTTCTTTTTTTTCTTACCTATTTTATTCCCTTGAACTGACTAAAACCTCCAGAACAATATTGAACAGAGAAGTGAAAGTGGATATCCTTGTCTTGTTCCTGATTAATTTCACCATTAATTATTATTTATTGTGGTATTTTCATACATTCTGTTTTTGTTTTTAATCTTCCAGAGTGTGTGTGCCCACCAGAGACAGTGAGACAGGGTGGGGGGGATGGGGAGATGGAGTGAGAAAGCATCCCCCCATGGGGAATGGTCACATTACAGTCCCTTCTCCTCCATTACTCCTGAATTTGGGATTTGGGGGATGCACACACACATGCCCAAAGTGTTTCTCAATTCACTGGGTCCAGGACTTGAACCACACCATCAGCCATGTGGAATCTAACTCATGTACCCACCAGACCACAGATTAGCCTCATAGATTCTCTTTATCTGGAAGAACCCTTATGGCCCTGGTTTTTAAGTGTTTTATTTTCATGTACTTTTGGTTTTTATTCTATTAATATGGTGTATTTCATTAAATGATTTTCAGGCATTATTAAACCAATCTTGCATTCCTCAGATAAATTCTATTTGGCCATGGTGTATAATTCTTTTTATCTCTTTTTATTCTTTTTTTCTTTTTAAATCTCTTTCCGGACTCAATTTACTCATATTTTGTTGAAGATTTTTGCATCTATTCAAAATATTTTTGCACCAAAATAAATTTGTACTTCAATTCCACTTTTCCATGAAAATGGAAAAAATCCTCATATTGTTTTGTTCTCTATTTCATTAGTTTCTGTTCTGATTCTTGACATTTCCCTCCTGCTCACTTTGATTTTACTCTACTTATTCTTCTTGCCGTGTTTTTTTGTTTTGTTAAAAAACTTAAAAAGTTTTTTGTCATAGGGCATAGCACCCTCCAGAGAGAGACAGAGAGAGATGAGAGGGTGAAAGTAAGAAATCACCCCCCACCCCAAAAGGGAAGGCCACACCACAATCTGTTTTTCTTCATTTCCTTTCAAGATTTTGGGCATGTGTACACATGCACCTGGTGTGATTTTCAAGCCACAGGGTCCAGGAATTCAAGTGCACATTTAGGATATAGGTTTAGGGACCCAGCGCCTAAACCTCCATGCCACTTACTGGCCCATTCTTCCAGTACTTTAAAGTGGAAGGTTAAGTTACTGGTTTGATATTTTTTTCTCTTTTAATGTAGGCATGTAATTTTCATTGTGACGTCATTTTACCTATAGATTATTTAGAGATATACATATCTTAACTCCACATAGTAAAATAGACATCCTTGGGACATCAAGGATTTTCTTTCTTTTTTTGTGAAGCATCTGGATTTTTTTTTTAAATTTTACTATAGAGTGTGTGTGTGCTCACTGGAGAGAGATAGGAAGGGAGTGAGAAAGTACCCACTGGGGGAATGGCCATACCACAATCCCTTCTCCTCCATTCTTCTCTCAGAATTTTGGACACACATGCAAGCCGTCTGGCATGTTTGCTAAGCCTCCAGGTACAAGACTTGAACTGCACCTTAACCAGCCTCATGCCTGGCTCTCATCATGGATTTTCTAGTTACATTTTTGTTATTTTTAAGTTTAACTGTGGTCATAAAACAAATCCTATATGAATTTAATCCTATAAAATTTATTGAACCTTGCTTTCTGGCCCAACATGTAGTGAATGTTATAAATACTTTATAGATGCTTTAAAATAATATCTATCTCATAGATAGTAGGCAGAATTCCCATATATGTTTATATTTCTTATAACTTTACTGACATTTGGTCTGTTTTTAAAAATCAGTCTTTTATAGATATGTCATAAACACCCGTTATGATTATGAACTTACCTACTTGTCTTTACAGGTTTGAAAATTTTTTGGGGGGGGAGAGGTTTTTGCTATAGGGTGTGTGCGCTCGCCAGGAAGACAGAGAGAGACAGAGAGACAGAAAGCAAGAAATCACGCCCCCAGAGGGGATGGCCACGCCGCAATCCCTTCTCCTCCATTCTCCTCTCGGGATCTTGGGCACGCACGCACACGTGCTGGCGTCAGTTTAAGCCACTGGGTCCAGGACTCGAACCATGGTCAACTACATGGGAGACCAGTGACATAGCCATTATGCTAACTGCTGGTCCCCAGGTTTGAAATTTTTTTTTGTAATTTTTGATTCCATATTATTAATTGCATACAGATTTAGAATTATTGCATGTAATTGTGATTTAAATATTTTATTAACATAAAGTGCTCTTCTTTATCTCCAGTAATAATCTCCATCTTAAAGTCTGCTTTGTCTGATATTAGTACAACTACACCAGCTTTCTTTTGGTTAATGGTTTTTTTTGTTTGTTTTTGCTTTTGTTTTTCACCTTTAAATTTGTTTATTCATATGTTTTAGATTTGCTTTTATAAACAGAATATAGATGGGTTTCATTTTTTGTTCAGTCTGAAAACCTTTTAATTAAAGAAATTAATCTTTTATTTTAATGTAATTACTGATATATTCAAGTTACATTTACTACACCTGTTCTATTTTATTTTCTCTCCTTTTCTGCAAAAACAAACAAAAATTCTTGGAGCCAGTCAATGGCATAATGGTTAAGACAATTGAATCCCATGTGACCAACTGTGCAGTTTGAGTCCTAGACTCTGTAGCTTGTAAAACACACCAGGCACATCTTCATGTGTGCCCAAAATTCTGAGAGGACAATGGAGGAGAAAGGTTTGTGACCTGGCCATTCTCCCCCACCCAGGGATTGCTTTCTCACTTTGTGTGTGTGTGTGTGTGTGTGTGTGTGTGTGTGTCCAGCAAACACATGCACCCTATCGCAAAATTTTAAAAAGATTTAAAAAAATTTTTGAGTGTTTTTCATGATTTCACTTTCCCACTATCACTTTGTAAATTATACAATATTTTACTGTATATTTTATATTGTAATATTTTTAACCTGGTTCAGGATTTTTAGGGCATCTTAAATCTGTGGTTCAATGTCATCCAGCAGTTTTGGCCAAGATCTCTTCTATTATCTCCTACTGACTATCCTCTTGATCCTCTCTTTCTGGGACTCCAATCATGCATGTATTAGAAACTCTCTCTGTATTGTCTACATCTTTTATACTTTCTCTGTATTCAATATATTTTTGTCCCTCCACATTTCCTTAGAGTTGTTGATTTCTGTTCTATGTTCTTATACTGGTTCTTAGATATGTGTAACCTACTATTAAACCTACCTAATGTGTTCATTAGTCTATTACAATTTTTTTGGTTCAAAAATTTCCATTTGGTACTTTTTTGTGGTTTTTGTTTTCTGCAAAAAAACTCTCAGTCTTGCTTTTTATCTCCTTGAATCTACTAAACATAATATTTTAAAGTCTATGTATATAGACTAAACTATATTTATATATGTATAAACTATATCACATAGTTTACAGATCCTGGCACTGTACTATGTGTTCTACAAACATGATCTCACAATAACGCTAGTGATTTTTTTTTTACACAAAAGGAAATTGAGGATAACAAAAGTCAGTTATTAAATTATAGAACCAAGAACTAAACTAAGTATTCTGAGCTTCGAAATTCATACTCTTAACTATCTCATCATGAGGTTATGCAAATCACAAATATTTGACTAAAACAAAGTCCAAATGTTGAGTTTAATTTATCTCCCTACCAGAGCAAAATTTCTCTATCACAATTGGTTCTCCATTAAACCCTTTTATGACATTCATCCTTAATCTTTTTTCTTTTTCATATATTTTCCCATATTCGTTAATTCATTCATCACTCAGTATTTTTGGAGCACCTATCACATTGTCCTAGGCCCTCAAGATACATTATAAACAAAGCATATGTGGCTTCTGTCTCTGAGAATGTGTATTCTAATGTACTATAACAAATGGTAAATATGTCAGCAAATGCATAAGGAAATTTCAGGGTGTGATGAAATCAATGAGGAAATAAAGTAACCTATTTATTTATATGATAATGGAAGCTGACTTTAGCTAAGTGGTCAGAGTAGACCTCTCTCTGCAACCTGAATAAGAAGAGTGCTCTATATGGAAGAAGGAGCATGTACAAAGGCCTCATTAAAAGATTCTTGGTGTATTTAAGGAAAAAAGGAAATTCAGTGTGGCTAGAGTATCAAGGAGGAAAAGTAGAAGAACATGAGTTAGGAAAGTTGACAGGGATGAAAATCAGGTCACTGCATTTCAGGTAAAAAGTGATGGTAGCAGTCTTCATTTCCAGCCATAAGTGAGTAACTGTGGCCATATTTATCCTTTCATTAACGCCATTTAAAAACTAGGTGAAATGTATGAAACGACTGCTTTCAGACATTGGAGAACAGCACAGAACCGTGATTCATGTAAGAAGGAAAACAAATAAGGTGAGCTCTGGGATCACTCCAGCTTTTTGCCTGAAACACATTCCAGATCACAAAGCAGCAACAAGATCTTAAGCTAAGCATGTAGTCTTACTGAGTTGAGATAAATAGATCAAGGAGGCTGAGGTAACTGAAAATTGCAGAGCAAATATTCTGAAAGGAGAGAGCTCTTCAGAAAAAGGATCCCAGAAATCCCTGTTGGGATCCTCTTTAAAATTGTGTTTCTAGCAAACCCTCCCATTCCTCCAGATAATACTGTACACACTAAAATCTATGCGCAAATTCCCTAGAGACTTAAGACCAGAACATTGAAGAAATGGATATAATGTCCTCAAGGGAATAGGCTGCACTCCTTATTATCACCTGAGGTGATGATGAATTTCATTATTGCAAAGATATACTAACCTCTCCATTTTAGCTGAAGATAAAAGGAGTCAAAGAGTCCCTTGGCATAGGAAATTTACACAGGAAGAAACAGTCTGGTAAAGAAACTCTTCTTGACTGTCATGGTTCCATATTTGACACCATCACACTGATTCGGGGTTCTCAGCCTGGAACTTACATCACTGGGGCAGATCCTTGCATTCTCAGGTGGGGATACATGCTTATTTACTTGTTCATGGGATGAGTGACTGAATAAACAAATTAATAAAACTAGTGAGACCAGGATCTCAGAATACATCATTTTTATCTCCACTCTGATAAGGTTGGGTGAGGAAATCAGCCTATCAATGTCTGGTCTTTGGAAACTCCAAAGGGTCCCTGTGGGTTCATCATTTGCTCTTTCCAGCCACCCCTGAGTTCAAGGGAAACAATGGTCCACCATTCTGCATGGCCTGGCTAGTGCCACACCCTGGAGTAGGGAACTATAGCTGAGAATTTTGCTTTGACAGTCACTACACATGGGTGTATACAGGAGGACTTAGCATCCTGTCAGGGTTTGGGATCAAGTTTGATTTTGAAAAGAGCAAAGAGAACAACATAATTTAAAAATCAAAAAAAATTCATTTTCGTGGTAAAAGGTTAACAGCCTTTAGGAAGAACAATTTTTAATCACCCTCGTCTAGACTCTATCACTGGAATCACCAGCCGACGAGTGAAATATGGCCCAACTGCCGCCACCAAACAGCTCCTAAAGACTGTTGTATTTAATCATGTCTGTGCACCACTTATGGATTTTCATTATGATTCCCGATGCTGTTGCGCTGGGTAAAATATTAATATCCATAGTAATGATGCATGAAGCTTGGAGTGTAATTTCTTCACTCTTCTTGTCTGATATTAAATTGTTACCACTTTATCATTTGTGTAGAACTGCACGTTTCAATTAATCTTTCCATATCAGCAGCCCTGATTAATATAGATCATGATTCATAAGCTTATCGTCACTATAGTTTTAACAGATCATTTATAAAGATCTTAAATTTCAGGGTCTGGGAGGTGCAGCTGCTGTGTCCAATGTGCCTCTTTATTCTCTGTTTCAACAGTGCTGCTATACACCGGCTGTCACCTCCTGTTGAATAATTAATTTCAGGAAACCAAATTTGACCAAGAATAAAACACACACACACACACACACACACACACACACACAGACAGAATGAGGGGATTGGCAATTGGCAGGGCATTGGGCAATGTTTGTTCACCTTTCTGTGCCCAACCCGGATGTTGCCTGCTCTCCATCGGCTGGAACTGCTGCTTTGGGGGATTAACCACAGGTGTGTATGGGCTTCTGTTGGCTGCAGCAGGCAATCCCAGCCAGCAATGTCATCCCAGGACAGTTGTTGAGATTTGATGGAGCGTTGGATAACTTCCCAGGCAGCTGCTGCTACTCGCATGAATCTACAGACCTCATCAGGTCTGGCACGGCGCCTGGGGTCTTAGCTAGTCCTGGAATATGCTGCTTAACTGCATGCTTGGTGTAGGGTGGGGGTGAGCTGCCGATTAGCAAGTGAGAGGTTTTCAAACATTTTTATAAACACAAGAACCACGGAGGTCTTAGGCTCTTTCATCGGAAGAGGCTGTTAAGGCTCAGAGAGGATATTTTAGCCCACAGACACATGGTCCATCTTCAGGAGCCTGAGAGCCACTGAAGGATTCTCCCTATAGCACTGCCTCTCAACCAACTTGAAACTGAAGCAGGCCCATGCAGAGCTCACTAGAGAATGGCCCCTTCTTTAGACAGTACAAAAGAAAACAAGAGATGAAGCAAACCTTTCTGATCTTCTTGGGTCTGTATATGAAGTTTAATTCCCATGGATCAAATTGCTCAAAGTCTATGGGTACATGGGAAAACATCTGGTTATAAATTTAAAAACAAAAACAAACTCTGCAACTGCCCTGGTAATTGGTAACTGGCCTGGTAACTACTAAAATAATAACATTTTGTTACCGCCAAAATGTAATATTTTGTTTCAACCTCCATCAAATCAAGTAATTAAAAAAGAAAACTTATTCTGAGTAAATTTGTGCTCTTTGGTTTGATCCAATTTATGTATCTCCTATTGTACATTTCTGTTGTGGAAGATATTGTCCTAACCCCTAATACTTGGGTCTGTGTTTTAGTTTGGGTTCCTCAAAAGCAGACTCTGAGAGAAGAATTTAAAATCAGGTCATTTATTTGGGAGATAATCTTGGGAAACATCACCATGGGAGTGAGGCAGGGAGGCATGGAAGGGCGGAAGCTGTATTTTCAAGGAAGTTACTGTCATGGCTGACTGGAGAACTCCAGGAGACTGTAGACCGTGCCTCAAAGATACCACAATGGTGGGGCAAGAAAGCTGAGTTCTTTACCAAGTCTCTGTGTCACTGCAGGGGCTGATTTCTGTGGCGTTAACTCTCCCAGATTCACTCTTCATGACTTGCCCTTTACAGGAGCAGAGTGATTCCTGAAGCTAAAAATAAAAGCTCTCAGATGGAAACCATCAGACATTCCTAGCAAGCGGACTTGACGTGTAGAGGCGAAGGCCCAGGGAGAATCAGGAGAGCCAACAGCTTTTTCTACAGCTGCTGTCTAATCCCATTGCCTTATTTAACATTCTCTAGACAGGAGATAGTAGTTACAGAAAAGTCCACTGAGGCTGTGAAACTTTTATTTATTTCGTTAGTTATAGTTTTTTGTTTTGTTTTTAGTTTTTTGCCATAGGGTGTGCACACTCACCAGAGAGACTGAGAAGGAAAGTGAGAAATAACGCTCTCCCTGCCCCTCAGGAAGATGGCCATGCCACACCCTTTCCACTCCTTTCTCCACTTGGGATTTTTGGCACACATGCACAGGTGTCTGGCATGATTTTCAAATTACCAGGTCCCGGACTCTAGCCTCAGTCAGCCATATGGGAGTTCAGAGCCTTACCACATCATGTGCTGGCTTCTGTGAAGCTTTTTTTAAAAAGGCACATAAACATACTTTCTATGTATGATTTTAGCTAAAATGTGCAAAGGTACATTTAGTCATCGTCATTTTGCTGTTGGGTCAAGATCTTTTCTTTTATTGCATCTACTGTAATGGAGTCCTGCCTTCCTTTTCTTGTACAAACTCCACTCACAGAAATATGTCACCTACAATTTCCTGTTTCAGATTTTATCAAATACAGCAAGAACTTTAAGTCACTTTTGAAGCAATCTAAGTACAGAAACTTTTAGTTTATGATTTTTGCCAGTCTTTTTTTAGTTATTTTACCCATATCTAATTCAACAGCTATTTTTCAGTGGCTCACCTTTATCAAATCCAAAACGTTCAATTTAATGTTCAAAGAAGCAACAATTCCTCTTGTCACACTTATCATCGGTTTATGTAATATTTAATTCAATTTCATGGTTACATTATTAAGTACAACTGTCATAAAACAGATTTATGAACAAAGACAATTAATAGTTGGTAAGAATACTGCCAGACCAGCTAATAAGTGGATGCCCAAATGCATAGGCCTCCTACTGGTGAGCACTAGTATTGCACCCAGGCAAGTCTACCCAATTAATTAATTTGACCCTCTGAATAACCTGTGTATGAGCCAGGAACTGCTGTTACTCTCACTTTTCACTATAGGATCCCTAGGCATACCTGCTCAAGGTCACATGGCTAGAAAGTGGCAGTGCTGGCTTTCTAAGCCAGGAAGTCTGACCCTAGAACCCAAACTTCTAACCACAATGCCATATTGCCCGTAAACTGGTCTGTTAGTAGGGCAATCATGATCTATCTTCCATTCTGTGATACTTTCACAAGTGAGAGGGGCCACTACTGATAATGACTCCCAAACACAGGGGTAAAACAGTACAATCCTTGGCAAGCCAGAACATCTGACCACTTTTGTGCTAGCATCGAGCGTTCAGTGTGTCATGAGTACAAGCTGATTGAACGTGTTAGTGGGGGAGGAACTTTAGTGGGGCCAGCTTCAGAGCTTTGATGGGGGGCAGTGCAGCACAGAGGAGAGGGTCTCGAGAAGTTTCCAAGTCAAATGGAAATAGAGAATGTCTCCCGTAATTATATCACAAGGTACCACAAGTTTCTATAATAAAAGGACATCAAGAAACATTGTGAGTTTTAAAATATGAGAATTCAGAGGAGGGAGAGCATCTTTTCAACTTGGAATGAGAAAGCTTTTATAGAGAATATGGCATTTCAGTTGGCCATTGAACATGGGCAGATTTGGGGTTGTAAAGGAAGGGAGATTCCAAGTCGATGACAGAGAGGCAGGACGCCAAGGGGTACATTAAAAGTTGTTAAGTAATTCTCTGCCTGGCAAGTAGGATGAACCTTGTGGACAGTGGAGGGAGGACTGGAAGTAACAGATTACAATCTGAAGTCTAGATTTACTTGGGAATTAATAGTGAACTGGAGTGGATTGTGTGTGTGTGTGTGTGTGTGTGTGTGTATTTTATTTGTTTGTTTTGTTTTGTTTTTTAATTTGCCAAAGGATGTGTGCACTTTCCAGAGAAAGAGGGATGCCCCATAGGTCACGACTGTCACAATGCAATCCCTTCTCATCCTTTCCTCCCTCCTTTCAGGACTTTGGGCATACACTCACATGCACCTACCACGTTTTTTTTTTTTAAGCTCCCAGTCCAATAGTCAAGTTAGTTGGTCATGTGGGATCCAACTACCTTAACTACCATGTCACAAACTGGCCCCAGGGAATGTTCCTGATTGCAAGGTGGCACAGGAGACAGCAGAGCTTGACCTGGCCATTGACAGTGTAGATTCTGGAACCGAACTGCCTGAACTTCAGTGCCTCTTCCCTTTGCTTCTCTTTGATCTGAAACAAGTCCCAAGTCTGGGTCTCTGTTATCATATCTGTAATGTGGAAATAATGATAGTACCTATCTCTTAAGGTTGTGCAAATTAAATTAGTTTGTACATCAGCAAAGAACTTAGAACAGTACACAGAGTGAGGGCTTTGAAATCGAGCTTAAATCAAGCTGGTGACAGAGAGGAGGCTGACTGATGGAGAGACTGGAAGAGGCAGTGAGAATATGAACTGGTGAGAAAGATGGTGGAGGCAGAGAGAATGTGTGTTGCTCAGACCATTCAGGGGTTTTGAACCTTCTTCCTCACAACCAATTCTGCTCACTCAGGCTCCAGGTTCCCCTGTGTGCCTTCCAGGCAGTCCCTGGGAACTAGCCCACCTGGGACTCTCGCACATGATTCTGCACCTAACAGGACACATGGATGCTTTGACCACTCTTGTAAAAATGGAACATAAAGCCATGGTAGTTCCATAAAGACCCTTCCTTCCCAGAGCCTCCCATAACAGTCATATATTGCAAAGCATTTAACCTTGTATTGCATTTTATAATTCATGACATGTTTTCTACTAAATGTCAAGCCTGCCTTATTCATTTGCATGTCTCCAGGGCTTAGTACAGTGCTTGGAAAACAGCATCTGGTCTAGGAATGTTTGCTGAATGAATGATAGAGCAAATGGCCTACTGGTTCTTCTCCCACACTTCTCTAAATTTTTGTTAAGCAAAATGATCTACTCAAAAGACTTAGAAAAAAGTTTGACACATAACAATTGTTTAATAAATGGTGGTTAGTATATTTTTAATCAATCCTATTACCACTGCTTATAGTCTGGCTTGCTTAGGGCCTACTGTGAATTAGTGGGAAGGGAGTTCTTTGGGGACAAGACCTGGGTGCTCTTCCCTGGTGAGTCCTTTACACATTCCAGAGGTTGCACCTGACTCATGCCAACCCAATTACATTGACTGAACTTTTAAACCCAACTGGGTTCAGAGGAGGTGAACAAATTTGTGGTTATTGATGACCCTCTCTTACCCTCTTACTTCACTGGAACTTTTACTTCTCAGCCAGATACTCATAACTAAAGCTCTGTCTGGCTTCACAGTGCAAAGTGTAATCAGATAAGCTCCAGGGTTGGGCCACTCCTTCTGCCTCTAAGGATCAAATATCTGACACACTGCTTTGCATTCACATCACAGCCTTTATTGGGCTAATGAGGTGGTAGAGACAGTCTTATAGCTGACCCACTCTCTCCCTGCAGAGTGGCTATCATATTGCTAATTATATAACTGCTTTAAGAATTAGTCAGTCAGGGCCAACAAGTGGCTTGGTAGTTAAGGCACTGGTCTTCCAGATGGTCACTCGAAAAACAGTTTGAGTCCCGGGCCCAGTGACTTAAGGATCACGCCAGCCATGTGTGTGTGTCCCAAATTCCAAAATGGAAGAGAAGGATTACAGTGTGGCTGTCTTCCCAGGAGGCGTGATTTTCCACTTTCCCTCTCACTGTCTCTCTCTGGCGAGCACATTCACCCTACTAAAGAAAAAATTTTTAAAACTTATAAAGAAAAAAAGAATTGGTTAATCCATTCATAAAGGTGGGAAAATTATACTTGCGTCTAATTTGCAGGCATAGCAAATAAGAATTAGATAATTAGAAGTTTTTACTAGATTCTCTTAACAATAAAACATTATTAAAAAAATAAACCCTGATGTTGAAATTCAACTTTTTTAGAAACTCTAGTCTCTCATCTCTTTGGTCACACCCTTAGAGTATGACATTGTAGATTTCATTCATTAGTACTTTACTGATACAGAACTGCCAGTAAAATTCTGAACTCCAGAGATTTCTGAAGGAAATATAATGTTGTTTTTTTAAACATAGGCTAATGTTTAAAGAAGAGCAATGTTGCTTGATGTAAGCATTTCAGAGTAAGATTTAACTTTGGGGACACCTACAGTCTTAATTCCAGAGAGGTCTTCTAGGCCTCAGTTTCATCATATAAGAGGAACTTCCCTAAGTTCTTCTGTGATCACGATAATAATTCTTGCTTTGCAAGGATGTTGGAAAACACTTTTTGTTCTCATTTCAATTTGTTTTAAGTAAATTAAACATTTTTGGATCATTGATTACACTGTTGTTTGCGTAGGAAATCCTTTTCCACAGAGAAATATTTGTGACCTTGATCCAGGCTAACTCATCACCCGCCATAAAACTCACAATCCATATCGTGAAATGCAAATATTATTGATGGTCAAAGCAATGGTGTAGGGCACTCATCTCTCCTGTCCTACAGCTAGCCTCCCATGGGTCTTATCTCTGTCCAACTCTGAATGTTGCTTGATTCCATTCTTATATCGGGTCTTTCTTATGGATTAGAGGAAAGATGTTGGCTATGACTTTATTACCAGAGTCCTAAAAACACCAAAATCCTCCCTGCCCTTCTAACCTTTGCCACGGGGTTTCTAAAGAAGCAATAACATTATAGGAATCATAGTATCCCTTTATTTTTAAAATAGCTTTATTGAGATCTAATTGATAATCCACAATAAAAAAGACTACATCTGTTTAATATATACAGTTTGCTAAGTTTATAGTGTGTTCATAGTAATAACTAAGCTAGCACCAGTACTGCAAAATATAGGTCTCCCTTGTGAAGCTCAGTTGAAGAAAGCAGATTTTTAGTGGGAGAAATGAGAGAGCGAGAGAGAGACCAAGCTCCAAGACGGTCCTGGACTCACTACCCAACCACTAATTTATTTTTTTAAATTGCTAGAGGGCACGTGTGTTTCCCAGATAAAGATAGAGAGAGAAAGAGAGTGAGAAAGTATCCTACAATGTGGCATGGTCCCCCACAGTCCCTTCTCCATCTCTTACCCAACAGGATTTTAGGCACACATGCTCATGTGCACAGTGTTTTTTGTTTTTGTTTTTTGTTTTTATGCCACCTGACCAGGACTCAAACCAGGGTCAGCCATATGAGATCCAGTCTCCCTTAACCACTAGGCTAGAGGGCCTGCCCACAACCACCAGTGTGGATTAAAAGGGTAGAACCATGAGAACGGATGACCTGTCTAAGGAGGTAAGCTTTGCTTCAACTTGGGGAAAAGCTAGACATGGGCACTAGCCTTTGAAGCACCTTATTTCACCCACCAGGAAACAGAGTCCAATCAGGTAGATCTACTGGGCTGGCATTTTTTTCCTCTCTTACGGCAGAGTTAATGAAACAGAGAGCCAATGAGCGGAAGCAAAGTGGAAGGGGGTTAAAGGGTCCTTCAGCCTGTATGCCCCATTGTTTATGTTTGAGCCTCTACTTCCTCTAATGGCCCCAAACTGGCTCTCACCTCTGGTTTTTCAGTCTCCTATCAGAGCATCCTTCCTGATTTGAATTTCTGCTAGTCCCTAATTGGTGTCCTGGCTGGGTAAATCAGGGTGCTTGAGCACCAATGTTGTTTTTAGTTTTTCATCCTTCAGTTTCAAAATATGTAATAAGAGCGAAGATTCCTTGGTGCCAAAGAAAAAGGTTTTAAGAGAGATTTTAATAACTTCATATGACTGTGGGATAATTTAATCACAAGTGAAAATATATGTGTGCATGTGTGCATATACGTAAACAAAGACAGCATATTTACTTTTTCATGAAATGAGAGTATCACTTGACACAAATAAGAACACTACAGCAACCATAGAAGTTTCATGATTAAGAGAACAATTCTCATTTGTTTTCAATGCCTCAGGATAAATCAGAGTCAATTTATCTATATTCCAGGTCTGAATTCCTTCACCCTCTCTCCTCCTACTTAAAAGATACCCAACCTCAAACCCATCAAACTCCAGACCATTTGGGTCTTTTAGAATTATAATTTTGCTTCTTTATGTCTTTATTGCTTCTTTGATAGAGAAATTGAAAAAAAGAAAAAGATATGAAGGAGAACAACAAAAAGCTATAATTATGAAGATTCAATTTAATTTTAAAGCTTGTGGACAGAAAAGAAGAAGCCAGAAAAGAAGGAACCAAATTAATTTAGCAGGGAAGCATTGCATGAAATATTGTTGAAGTTTAATAACCATGCAAAGACAGATGATATGTGTGGAAAAATTAGTTGTAGGACCTCATAATAGTCTATTAATATTTCCTACAGGCGCAAAACCCTTTCCTGAATAATTGTGACAAAGTAATCTTTTGAAAAAGAGAGAGTTGAAAAAAGAATCTTCAAAAGGAGACAGTGACGATGAAGGCACTGGAAGGAGAAGGAGGCTGTGTGTCAACCAGGGAAACTGAGGTTATGTTTTATGTAACTCAACATGGTCAGGTCAGAGAGATCGGGCTCCCAGATAACCAGAAACCATGTGGAGGGTGCAAACACATGGACACATCCGCACTGTTGAGCTGTGAATACAAACAGTGTGGTTTTTAAATCCACCTTAATTGTTTTCAAAGATCTTTATGAAAATTAGCTAGTATTCCAGCCCATGAGGTCAACATGACTGAATTCTCAAGCAGATGGGAAAAAACTGAGATACGTAACAAGGCTGTGATTGGTCCCAGAGGACGCCAGGAGATACAGGTAGACTGGGAAAGGGAGGCCCCTGTCTAAGACAGTACAATGGACCTGACCACCTGCCCTTGGCCCAGGGAAAAGAAATGGCTTCTTCTGACTTTCGCTCCCTGCAGAGACCCAATCCTGTTTGGGGTTTTACAAAGTTTGAACTCCCAAGAGCAAAGCATCTGAGTTCCTTTCATCTGATTTCATCATATGGTAGTTATTCTATTTACCTCAAATTTGAGATTATTATTCTAGTGGAAACTCCATAAATATTTGTGTATTGGATTGGGTTCCCTTTGGGAAAGGAAATAAGCCAAAGAAAAGAGAAGTATATTGGTTAATATTCTTTTATTTCCAAGGTATGAAAATGTACTGCTTCCTCCAATCCTCAACAAATTTGCCAAGCATCATGCCCATTACACAGAAGAGGCTTCCAGTTTCCTTATTTCTGGGAACTGGCAGAGTGAAGAGAGGTTAAATGAGAAACTCTCTAGAAAGGCCTTTGCCTATGAAAGGATTAGCTGGGTTTGCTCCCATCCCCCTCTGTAGGAGTCTCCTTTGCTCTTTAATGACTTGTAGATGCTGTCTCTATTGCCAAAATCTTGGGCTCAGTTGACAATTACCTTCATCCAGGAAATGGCTTACAGTGTAGATTTTTATTCCTGGGCTGTTGACCATGATCCTGTCCTAATTCAACTTCTCCACTGCATGACTTGGGTTAACTACAATAAAGGCATTGATTAAAATGACAAGCTCAATTCATGAAAAATCTGCGGGACTGTGATGGTCACCTGAAAACTTACTTCTTCCAGCATAAGATATTGTGTTGTTGGAAAAGTCGTGGCACATTTTTGCATAGAAAAATATCTCATGACTTTTCTGACGACCCAATAATTAGGGAACATCTAGGACATGAACTCATGAGATAAAATAGTTGAATAACTGGCAGGACCTTTGAATGGCTTTATGGATGGAGTTGAGGTTCTGCCTAGGTTACAGTTCACACCTTTTGGGGGAGCGCCATCTGGATACTTTTCGGGGCCTAAACTGTTACTCCAGGTTTTCGCTTGTTTGGGGGAATAGATTAGCATTCTATTGTGGTTTGTATGTACTGAACCAAACTACGCATGCACAACAGGGACAATGCAACACACACGAGAGCATCCTCGGGTCATGGTAGCTGTAGCACACAAAGTATTGGACTGTGGAAGGTGCTTTAAGAACTGAGGTTTGTCACATGTGATTACAACCAGCCCCTAATTTTATCTTTGATTTCTTTTGTTCCCTATGATGAATCACTCCAAGATCCACCCAGTTCCCAATGAGCACTTTGGCAAGTTGCTCTTGGTCCAATACACTAGAGAATGGTGGTCACTGGTACTAGTCCTGGGGCAGCCCAAGAGCAGCCAAAAGCTACATTCTAGGCTCCTTTTCCTATTCCCCACTCCTTTTCACAGAAATATTGAGGCCCATACTAGAACATAGGCTGTTCCCAGTTCAAATGTGTCCCTACAAATCAAGGACCACTCCTTCAGGCCGGGTAAAGAGCATAAGCACTCATTGAGAATAAGTACTCCCAGAGGCCAATCGACAGTCCCACGGTGTAAGTCCTAGAAACTCAAAGATTTCTCTTGCTGATAAGACACCAATAGCAGTACGATTCTCTGAGACCACACAGGGGAAGATCATCCTAGGGGAACCCCAAAGGATCAAATACTGAGGTGAATATGCAAAGTTGGGGGTCCATACTGCAACCAAGGTTACAATTACCTTCTTCACAGTTGTACTTTTGTATCTCATGCAATTTTTGGCTTTTTTAATATGTTACTTCTTTATAAAAATCATTTTAGCCATACCTACAATTAGGAACAATGTATTTGATGACACCCCACGTTTCATTTGTAAATTCTATAGGATCTCTTCATTCATTGGGTTATTCTACAAACCCTGATTAAATACTTGTATTCCATTCCAACTCTCAAAAGTTGAAAATGAATAGCACATGGTCTCTGGTTTTCAAGATGATCTATTTGAGGACCTAAGATTACATTCAGAATATTAGACAAAAATACTCAGGATTTTCCAGCCCTAAAATTATTTTTGCCTTTACAATAATGTACAGATTAAATTATTAGTGTATTAAACCTTCTTTTGCTTTTCTTTATTTTTTTCCCATTCATTGGCCACTTGGAACATTGATGACCATTTTTAATTTTTGTAAAATTGGAGGCCAAATATTTTAGGAAAAGTCTGTATTTTATAGCCCCTACTACATCATAGGTACCTAGTTCACAAATAGTTCACACCTCACCAATTTCTGCAAGTACATACACATTTCCATTTTGCTCACCCTAGCTGTTCCGAGCCACAACCAAGCTGTGATACGCTGATAATACCACCTGGTGGTTGGAACAAGGGATAGTAATGCTCACAGTCGTTTTAACTCACTCCCTTACATCCTCACCATTCTTACCCATGCAGAGATGTAGCATATGCTAAACCCATTTTTCCCCCTGTCTCTCCTAACTCCCTTGTTTTACATTAGTAATTTAGTTAGCTAGTTTGTTTACCCAGATCTTAATATACAACATCAGGAAATATCTTTCACACATATGTAACATCAGTGTCTGCTTTAACAACTTTATCATACTGTCCTCTCTTGGTAAAGCCTCTGCCTCATTTCTCATTTCTGAGGATCTTCCTCACTAATTTCCTCCGTCAATTTTCTTTGGTCTATATTGGAACTAAAAATCTTCACCTTATTATTATTGTTAAATATGAGATGATGTCTAGTGATTTGAAGGGAAAGGAAACCCAAGAACTGCCTGCCAGGTGCAAATTAAAGCAGGTCCCATGCAGAAGTCTCGTTGTGCCCATCCCTCCTCAGCTCCTTTGCTACTTCTTTCGCTCATGCCAGGAAAGCCTCTCTGTTTTCCTAAAGGCTTCCATTGTCCAACCTGACCTTCCCTGGAAATTCTTAATTATTTCAGATCCCTGTTTCTCTGAAACCTAATTCTTTAGTCATTTTAGTGGTTTTCTAGGACTGCTGTGACAAATGACCACAACTGGATACTTGAAAGCCGACGCCCAAACTCAGGGTGACTACAGTGCCACACTCCCTCCCTTCAGAGGCTGGGTGACGACAGTGCCACACTCCCTCCCTTCAGAGGCTCTAGGAGAGAATCGTTCCTTGCCTCCGCCAGCTCCTGGTGACTCCAGATGTTCACTGGCTTGCGGCAGAGTGGCTTGAACCACTGCCTCCATCTTCACCTGGCCTTCTTTGCTCTTGTTTTCTCCTTTTCTTATAGGACACGAATCATTGCATTTAGGCACCACCCTAATCCAGTGTGATGTCATCTCCGATCTTACTGTAGTCACATATGCAAATACCAAAAAAGGTCACGTGTGGAGATCCTGTTTCAACATGAGTTTTTTGGGTTTTTTGTTTGTTTGTTTGTTTGTTTTTTGGAGAGGTTTATTGCTATAGGGTGCGTGTGCTTGCCAGAAAGACAAGAGAGAGACAGAGAGACAGAAAGCGAGAAATCATCCCCCAAGGGGGATGGCCACGCCACAATCCCTTCTTCTCCATTCTCCTCTCGGGATCTTGGGCACACACGCACACGTGCCCGGAGTGAGTTTAAGCCACCGGGTCTGGGACTCGAATGGCGGTCAACTACATGGGAGTCTAGCGACATAGCCATTACGCTAACTGCAGGTCCCTCTACATGAGTTTTTAGAAGATACTACTCAACCCACTACAAGCATATAATGTTTGGGATTTATTTGAAATGTTTTTCTTATTTTTAAAATAATATTTCCAATTGTTTAAAAGATTTTTTAACCTCCCACAGCAACTAAAGTACACAAAAAACTTACTGATTTCAAATTTAGCAGAAATAGGGATTTTTTTAAAATTATTTTATACTGGGGCCAGCAGGTGGCAGGGTGGCTAAGGTACTGTACTCCCACATGACTGAACTCAGTTCAAGTCCCAAACCTGGGACCTTAAAAATCACACCAGGTGCATGTGTGTGCATACCCAAAATCCCAAGAGGAGATTAGAGGAAAAGGGATTGCAGCTAAGGCACTGGACTCCCACATGGCTGACCATGGTTCAAGCCCCAGACCCAGTGGCTTAAAAATCACACTGGGCACACACATGTGCATGCCCAAAACCCTGAGAAGAGAGAAGGGATTGCAGCATGGCCATCCCCCTGGAAGGGGTAATTTCTTATTTTCCCTCTCTTTGTCTATCTCCAGCAAGCTTACATACCCTGTGGCAAAAATCCAAAAAAAAGAAATTTTTTTTACATTTTCCTAAGAAACATCTAGCTAGGTGTTTGTGTGTGTGTGTGTGTATGTGTGTGTGTGTGTGTGTGTGTGTGTGCTTTTTAAAGTTTTATTGTTTGTTTTTGTTGTTTGTGTTTTGTTTTGTTTTGTTTTGTTTTGTTTTTAAAAAGAGAAAGACAAGCATCTTCAATGGGGCCTCAAACCACAATCTTCCCTTCAGTCTTCCCAACAGCCAGGATCACAGGCACACCAGTGCATGTCCCGTGGGTCCAGGTTGGCCCAGGGACTGACCCCTGCTCTTTCATATGACCCAGCATTGCAGAGCATTGTGTCACTGCCACACCACCAAGGCCGAGCCCCTACAGAACATGTTTTATTGTTTGGTTGGTTGGTTGGTGTACGTGTGTGTGTGTGTGTGTGTGTGTGTGTGTTTTGTAAATCTGTTTCCTTAAAACTTCATTCATTTGTGGGCATCATCTCATGTAATTTTATATTTTCCCTGGTAGGTCTTATACTTTTATACTTTCAGAATCGAAAATATCATCCTTATAATCAAGAAAATACTTTGAAATAGTCCCCGTGTGTGTCCTCCCAGAAAATGCCGGTCTAAACTAACCACGCAGTGAGACTGGACATTCGAAGGGTCTCTCATTTTCCGTCCCCGAACCTGTCCGTCATTGTAACGCTTTTCATGTAGCCACTGCCCTAAGGAGCCCACTGTCTAGTTGAAGAGAAAAAAGAATGCAATAGTCTCGTGTTGCGTGTCTGGAAGTAGCTGTTCTTGCCATGCATGGTTTGGTCCAAAATACAGCTTTCCTGCTTCTGGGAAATATTATTCTACTGTACACTGTATTGGTCCAAGGAGAATAGCTTTCACACAGATCCACCTTTTTGTCATTTAGATTTGTTGACTCATATAATGCAATACCCAAAACTTAAAGCAACAACCACCTAGGTAGTAATGCGGTGGCATTTTGGTCTGGGCTTATCTAGGTGGTTCTACTGGTCTCAGCTGGGCACACCAACAGCACTGATGGTTCACTAGGCAACTCTGATTCTTATGACTGGTTAGTTGTCAATTGGGACAAGGATGACTGGCCATTGTCTCTCATTATCACTCAGACTACCCTAGACCCTTTCACTTGATGATGGCAGGTCACCAAGAGAGAATGGAGGTGGGTATTGTCTCTTGAGGCCTAGGCTTGGATCTGGCGTGACACCTCATCTGCTGCCTTCTGTTGACACCAAAGCAAGGCCGAAGGCCAGCTCACATTCAGGTTTGTATAAATACACTTCATCCCTTGATATAAAGACCCACAGAGTCATAGAGAAGAGAGAAAGATGATGGACACCTCTGCAATCTTCTACAACCTCCCTAGCCAAACGGGAGGACATGCACTCGGCCTTGGCTAATCACAGTGCCTCCCTTCCCCCACTCAGCTTCCCTTCCTTGGCCATAGAGAGAGATTTGATAACTACTGAGTTGAGCTCAGAACTTTGCTCTTTAGGATCAGAAAGCCCAAGTATTGGTTTGTCTCTAGTGGAGAAAATACAAGACTGGTGCCATTAGCAATGTTCTTATCAGCACTTCACCCCCTGCCCCAAGCTCACCTTTGACACAGAAGACTCTTGCCTTCAGCTGGTACCACAGTCTGAGTGTTTTTGTCCCCCCAAAAATTATACACTGACATTGTAGTTCCCAAGACAATGGTATTCGGAGGTGAGGCCTTTGAGGGGAACGATTAGATCATGAGAGTAGAGTCCTCGTGAATAGGATTAGTTCCCTGTGAAAGAGGCTCCCAGAAAGCTGCCTTACCTCTTTTACTGTGTGAGGACACAGCCAAAAAGTGCCATCAATGAACAGAAAGCAAGCCCTCACTAGACACTGAATCTGCTATCTTACTCTTGGATTAAGAAGTGTGGGAAATGGGACCAGCAGATGGCATAGTGGTTATGTTGCTGGACTCCCATGTAGTCAACTATGGTTCAAGTCCTGAACCTGTTGGCTTGAAACTCACACTGGGCATGTGTGCTTGCATGCTCAAAATCCCTAGAGAAGAATGGAGGAGAAGGGGTCACAGCGTGGCCATCCTCCCTCGGGGGTGATTTCTCGCTTTGCATCTCTCTGTCTCTCTCTGTCTTTCTGGTGAATACATGTGCCCTATGGCAAAAATCTCTCTAAAAAAAACAGAACTGTGGGCAATAAATTTATGTTGTTTCTAAGCTACATTCTGTGTGGTATTTTGTGATAGCAGCCTAAACAGACTAAGACAACTGGAAAGAATGAGCTCAACATTGACAAAGAAGCAGAGGCAACACAAGAGCATTCTGAGGCTATGTCCGTCCTGTGGTTGGATTCCTTGAGACCCAGAGGCCCCTGCCTTTTCTGTGATCACCTTGCCTTTTCTGAGCCAAGCTACATTCTCGTACTTATAACCAAGAGTGTTCTGCCAACACGAAACCCAGTACACAAAAGGGGGCAAAACCATGTCTAGCTGAGACAAGACAGGGACAGCTACTTGGAAAAGAAGAGTGAGCCAGGGCGGGCACAGCATTTGAACAGGCAGAATTCACGCCAGGTCTCGCATGTGTGCCCAAGATCCCAAGAGGAGAATGGAGGAGAAGGGATTGTGGCGTGGCCATCCTCCCTGGGGGGTGATTTCTCGCTTTGTCTTTCTGTCTCTCCAGCGAGCATATGCACCCTATAGTTAAAAAATCTCTTTAAAACAAAAAATAAATAAAAAAGAAGAGTTTGAGAAAGATCAGTCTATGACAGATGGCATCATAGATTTGAAAGACAGAGAATGAATCAGGAGATAAAGCCTAAAACAATGAGACCTTAAATTAGGGCTGAAGAAAGGGCAAGGAAAACACAAAGAGCATGCAAGAGGGAAAGGGGAAAAAGGCCTGGGCTTGGAAACGGATTGGACCTATTGGACCTGGACGAGAAGAAGTGTGCCATAAACCTGAGGGTTTGACCAGAGGGGGATGTTTATGATGATAGAAGAACATACATGATGGTTCAGCAGGAGCTTGGGAGAGAGGCTGCAGCCAGAGATGGGTGTCTGGGAGTCATTAATCATTACCAGTTATCACTGGAGAACCTTCTGGGTATTCCACTGCGAAAGGTGCCAGGAAGTCCGTGGTGCTCATAAACGTCTCATGGTCTTGGATTCTGGTAAGGGCTGTTTAAAGTACAGGAAGAAGAGGTATAGAAGGAATGTTCTCTCTTCTCTCCTTATAAACACGGTATAACTTGTGGGGAGCTGGGTGGTTTGGTTCCTGCTTAAATGGTTAAGGAAAAAAACTAGGCTAGAACTGACCTTCGAGTGGACCCTGAGACCTCCGCCTGCAAACCTGAGTGCTTGCGTCTCAGGCCCTCTCATCTGGCCTGCATCTCTCCTTCCACTTCCACCATGCAATGTAACCGTGGCTGCTGTTCTCCACACAAATGAAGAAAATCAAAAACGTGTGTTTGTCAACTCCGGAGCTACATTCATATCACTATCAGAAGGCAGAGTTACAAAAATCTTTAATACCTCTAACCAGACCAATGATAGTAGTGTGAAGGGAATCCTTTGGCGAGGTTGGAAGAACATGATTCACCAAGATTTAAAACCGAGTGCTGCCTCTTAAGATTGATGTCAGCACTGCCAGCTCAGGAATGGAGCAGATTCCTCGAGCAACTGGAAGCCAACTGGGAGACATCTGTATGGCAGAGGCTGGGAGGCAGGTGGGGTACCGAAAGCGATTTGGGCCAGGCAGAAATGGAATTCTTAGCTTTAATGTCCCTTTTGCCTGCCTATTTTCATCTTTATAGAACAGCCCCTTACCTGTCCTTCCCAATTCCCCATTTTCTTTTCTTTTTTCCTTTCTTTAAATGCAGTCTAATCCCGAGTGTGAACTGATGTAGTTTGTGTGTTAGGGGGAAAAAAAATCTCTCTCTTTTTCTGCCTTTTTTTTTTCTTCTTCTTCCCCTGGCCCAGTTCATTATTTTTCTTTCTTGTCACTCAGTGTGATAGGTTGAACAGAAGTGCACAGATGAGCACTGAAAACGGTGTCACAAGGCCTTAATCTAGTCTTTAATGCCTGACTTCAGAGATGTCATTTATCTTCTAACTGCAGCAGGCATCCACCAACTTTATCTCTAATAATATATTGATGGATTAAAAGGGTCGGGCAGGAGACCGGGCTGGAAAAATTGCTTATTGACATCAAAATACAGTGCCCTCAACCTGATAAACATGGAGGGCTCGTGTATCTCCCAGAATAGTTGGCGTAGCTATAATTTTTTTCCTAACATGTTTCCCCCAGGTTCATGGGGTGGTCCAGTAAAATAAACAAATACTAAACATTATTTCTATGCTGACATAGCCGGGGAATACACGAGATATTTTAGGAACACATTTTTAATGTCAGATTTATAAATATACCTCCCTTATTTATGACATGCTATAGCATATTCTGTGACAACTTGAAACGGGCACCTATAGTCTTGGCAGCATTCAAATAGTCTCCATGCAGCGTAGAGCGAAAGCTCCCGGTAGCACCTGATTGTGCTTTTGGACGGCCTGTAAGGCAAGGCTATTTCAGCAGAGAGATGAGGCCAGTAATCTCGGAATGTAAATGAAGAGAGCCTTTGGAAAGGTTTCCTTTGTTTATTGTTCTCTTCCTTTCATTGTTTGGCTGGCAGCAAACTGTTTCAAACGTCGTCCCCCTCTCCCCACAGAGGCTGTGTCCACACAAGTCAGTTTTAGAAGACCAAAAAAATCATTGTGGTTGTCTAACTCTTTCTTAGTAGGTAGTTCCTGAATTGACTTTTTTTTTAAATGACCTGCTATTGAACTAAATGTTGCCTAATTTATTTTTACCCCACGAATTAGTTTGCAAGCAAAGATACTCTCCTGAGGAGTTTTTGTTTGTTTTTTTAAAAAAATTTTAAGCATCAATGTTGTTGTTTTCATCTGATTTTCAAAGAAAAGTGATATCCTTTGTTTGGAAAATAAGCTCTAAAAATGCCTTTCTCAGTGCTGTGTTTAGGGAGAAGAAGTGGCCTTATTTTCGCTTTTTTTAAAAAAAAAAAACTTTTTTTAAGTTACTTTATCATTTAAAAAATTTTTTACTCTTATATCTTTCCCTGAGTGCAAAGGTAATATCGTAAATGTTGTCTCGCAGACTTGCTTCTAAAGAGATTTGCAGAAAAGACACATCATCCAGCTCTGTGTTAATTCCATAGGAACTGTTCTGACACTGTGCTCCCGCTAATGGCAGCTTGGCCTTATTCAGAACGGTCCAAGCCAGGATCCTGGACGTCAGTGCCCAGAGTCCACAGGTGCCTACACAGGAAAGTCCTCAGCTCCTGAATGTCCAGACACACCCCCAGCCCAGCTAATTGCTGCTCGCTGGCTGCAGCTGGACAACCAACTATCCTGGACCACGCAGCAGCTGCCCTGGACTACGAACTGAACCTCTATTGCAGCAGTTTCCCCACCTGTAAAATGGAGACAGTAATTAGGACCAGCAGTTAGCGTAATGGCCATGTTGCTGGACTCCCACGTAGTCAACCATGGTTCGCAACCCGGACCCGATGGCTTAAATCACGCCAGCACGTGTGCATGCGTGCCCAAGATCCCGAGAGGAGAATGGAGGAGAAGGGATTGCGGTATGGCCATCCCCCCTGGGGGGTGATTTCTCGCTTTCTGTCTCTGTCTCTCTCTGTCTCTCTGGCGAGTGCACGCGCTCTATAGCAAAAACCTCTCCAAAAAAATGGAGACAGTGATTATGCCCACTTCATTGGGCAGTTTGAAGATTAAATGTGTTCATATATAAAAAGCAGTTACCATAGTATATAGTATCAGTATATAGTGAAAGCTCAGTAAATCTTACCTATTACTATTATCAACATCTTTAAACTTATTTAGGGGCTTGTAGTAACTTCCCAAAGGAAGGATGACTGGTGAGATAGCCAGGACAAAAACGGTGTCTAGTAAGAGCAAAATGTGTTAGTAGGAGCCGGGGGTGGGGGTGGGGAGGGGTAAAGGAAACTTTTAAGACCTAAGAGGATGCCAAAATGAAATAACCTCAAAGCTGGAAAAAAAATAATCTTAATAAAGTCATGAGCTATAGGGTCACAAAAATGTGATCAACAGATGAGAAGAAAATAAGTAGTAACATGTATATTTCTGTAAACCAGGCATCGGGATCCCTTGGCCCCTTTCTACAAGGTTTCCTGGACAGATTGGGAAATGCATTGGGGGGAGGGGAGTTGTTTCATAAAACCCTGCCACTAAAGTGAGGGTCTTTAAGGTGAAAGATTCTGTAACAGGTTGAGAAGAAAAACTGAATTTGAGAAGTAGAATGAGCCCATTGAGGATGACCTGTCAACCCTCATTGAGTGCCTTGGGATAGATCATGGATCTAAGGCATGTCTTCACTATTGAGAATACTGCAATTAGCACGGGTAAGTTGGCTACACGGACAGAATTCAAAACGCAGACCATAAAAGTTAAGACTCCAAAACGAATCACTTAAAGGCTCCTCTACATTCAAGGGAAGATTAAGGATCAATGTGACTGAAGTACAAAGGCTGAATTGTGAGTAAAAATAATAGTAGACACCATTTACAGGGCACCAACCATTTACCAGGACTGAGTCCAGGTCTGTCTTTCTCTAAGACCACTTTCTAAATTCCAACATTTCCATCTATGCTGCATTCAGACTCTGACTACAGGAAGCAAGAAGATGTATTGAGATTCTCAAGTTCTGAGCTGGTGAGTTTTCTGAGCAAGAGAGAAGGGAACTCAAAGTTTCATGTGCCTACTACTTGGCCTTTTACATATTCCTCTGCCCAGGAACATGATCCTTGGCTAATGATCCCAAACTTTAAAACTCTAATCTGGACATTTACTTCTTCCTCCTCTGTGTTCGACTGCTCTGGGGATGAAGAAATCATTTCTTGGTGCTGTCATCAAACGAGGTCAGCCTAAGGTAAGACGGTAAGTAGAGGGGCAAGACCTGGAGACCTTGTTAAAATATGAAAGGTCTATCCATCTCTATGATTCACTGTTTTCACAGAAGACTGCCTTCTTTTTTTTAAAAAAAAAAGAATTATTTTATTTTAAAATTTTATTTATTTATTGTAATTTGACCAGAGAGGGACAGAGTGAGAGAGAGAGAGAAACAGAGCGGGACAGAAGAAAAGTGACAAAGCAAGTCGTCAAGTTCAGGACTTGAACCACAGTTGACCATGTGGGAGTCCAGTGCCTTAACCACCACGCCAAAGACTGCATTCTTACAACTTCCGTTTAAATTACCATTTTCATTATTTATAAAGTTCAACCATCATGACTTTCTCCAACAATTTAATTAGTATGACTTCCTTGCTGATTAATGGAATAAAACAAAAAAGCTAAGAAAAGATAATACAGATTGAAGTTCATTCAATGTGGATTTTGTCTACATGGGTCAGGGAGAAGCCAGTCATGTGGTGGCTGTATATCGATTTTCACTTTTGATCCTCACCACAACTCTGTAATATAAGTATTAGGAAGAGAACACTAAGGTTCACAAAGGTGAGTAACTTGCTCAAAGTCACACAACCAGTAAACATTAATACCAAGACAAACCCAAGTTGCTCCAATCAGTAAGTTCCATGGTCTTACTTATGCTGCATCATGTTGAAATGGCCGGTGACACGTATTTGTACTTTTTATGCAATAAGACCGAAGAAGAGAAAATATCATCTTCCTTTCCTAACAAGATCTGTTTACAGAAAGAAGCACAAATAATATAGTCATAATATCAAGGTTCAAATCTACCTCTTGGCTTCACCCATAACCTCTTATAAGATTCAGTTCTCATTTGCAAGATTTTCCTTAAATATATAATATTTATCTTAAATTCACGTGTGCTAGCCAGAGATTCCCTGACGACCCTGGAGCTTAATTTTGATATCCCAGTGATCCTGTCACCACTTTTAGATGTTCCTAAAGGACTGAATTCTCCCTGTAACTGGAGGGACGGCTTGCTTTTGCCTGCTCAGCGGTGTCACTGATGATAGCTCAATTATTGGAGAGTATAAATCACTATGGAAAAATCGATCTCTTCCTACCTGATTGCACGAGTGACCCTTCATGGAGTACAAAGCACATGTGAGCATTGGTCATGAGGAACAGCAGGACAGACAGTGAGTGGCCAAGGGAGGGTTCAGTGAGTGCAGAAGAAAGGTAGTGGCAGGGTGCCTGGACACAGAAACTGGCAACAAATGCTAACTATGAAGGATCCATTCCATCACCGGGGAGTTGTCTGTCAAAATGAAGCCTAATGAGGTTAAAAGGCCAATGTTGAGATTAATAGGGAAAAAAATAAATAAAAAATAATGGAGGCCCACAAACAACAAGAAATGGATTTATCAAAAGCAGCATACAAGAAAAGGGATCTGCCCTAATGCAACAGCATCAAAGCTATTAATAAATTAAAGAGGGACTGGCTATATCGCTGAACTGCCACATAGCCGACCACGGTTCGAGTCCTAGACCCGGTGGCTTAAACTCACGCCGGGCGCATGTGCCCAAGATCCTGAGAGGAGAATGGAGGAGAAAGGATTGTGGCATGGCCATCCCCCCTGGGGGGTGAGTTCTCGCTTTCTGTCTCTCTCTGTCTTTCCGGCAAGTGCACGTGCCCTATAGCAAAAACATCTCCCCCCCCCCAAAAAAAAAACCTATTAATAAATTAAAGAAACAAAACATTCTAGAGTGATACAGAAAAGCAGAACATAGCCCCACTGGGGCTCTGCATCCTCTGTAGGAAAGCAGGTGGTGACTTGCTGCCTTACAACACTCCCCTTAGCTTCTGTCAGGGAGGTCCACCCCACAGACTCACGCCAGCTCAGTAGCTACTGTAGAGACCAATGTACTCTCTATCGTGCTGAGAGAAAGTAACCATTAACTTAGAATTCTTTGCCCAAACTATCATTTAAAGTGATGACAACAAATATAATTTCGAACAAAATATGACACAATATGCTATTCTTAGATCCTCACTAAATATATTTGGATATTTATAAATAAAAATATAATGGCAAAATGTTGGGGGGGAAAGGGGATTGTGTATTTATTTTTCAAGGCCACGGTGACTAAAGTAATCAAAGGGTACAAAGCTCTTCATTGCAACATTATGTAAAAGGGTAAAAGGCTGGAAATAATCCAAATGCCCATCAGTAGGAAACTGGTTGAATAAACCATGATACATTCATGCAATGGAGTACTATACAGCCATAAAAAGGAATGGAGACTATCTTAATTATGGCTATAAAGAAGTCTTAAAGATATATTGTTAATTGCAAAAAAAGATGAGAAAAGGTATTTATAGTGACTATTGTTTATCTAAGAAGGATATAAATATATATGCTTATATTAAAAAGCAAGCAAGGATAAATTAAAAATCTTTTAATTTAGCTGTAGAACAGGATAGAGAACTGAACAGAGAGCAAAAATAGAAGCTGGACTCTTCTGAATCTAACACGTTTTGCAGGACCAACCTTGGAATCACGTAAACATTTTACAAAATTATAAAATAAAATGAAAGAAATAGCACTCCCCCAGAATCAAAATTTTTTTGGTATAATGACTCAAAAAGACATTATTACAAACAATATTAAGAGACAGTAACTTGGGAACCAGCAGTTAGCGTAATAGCTATGTCGCTGGACTCCCACGTAATCGACCGCGATTCGCGTCCCGGACCCGGTGGCTTAAAACTCACGCCGGGCGCGTGTGTGTGCGTGCCCAAGATCCCGAGAGGAGAATGGAGGAGAAGGGATTGCAGCGTGACCATCCCCCCTGGGGGGTGATTTCTCGCTTTCTGTCTCTATGTCTCTCTCTGTCTGTCTGGCAAGCGCACGTGCCCTATAGCGAGAACCTCTCAAAAAAGAAAAAAGAGAGACAGTAACTTGACTACAGGGATATAGCCCAAGAACAACAACAACAAAACTGGAAAATAAAACTTACACAGTTTTCAGTAAAGATATTGTTGTAGCAATACTAACATTATTGATAGGAGCCAGTTGTGTACTATTCTGGGGAAAATCAAGTAAGCATTTATACCAATGTTGATGAGAACTGGGACTGTCCATATTGTGTAAAGAAATAAAAAAATAAAAATGTAAGACCACTGAAGTAAAAATTCTATAGGCCTGAAAGTTCTGGATTTGAATAGGAAGCATTAATATGATATAGTTCCTTTTGGCCAGAACTGCCATCTTCCAGTAATTAACCAAAATGACGAACATAAAGGAAAAGAGGAGAGGCACCCAATGTATGTTCTCCAGGCCTTTTAGAAAACATGGAGTTGTTCCTTTGGCGACATATATGCGAATCTACAAGAAAGGTGATATTGTAGACATTAAGGGAATGGGTACTGTTCAAAAAGGAATGCCCCACAGATGTTACCATGGCAAAACTGAAAGAGTCTACAATGTTATACCCAGCATGCTGTTGGCATTGTTGTGAACAAACAAGTTAAGGGCAAGTATATTAAACATTCTAAGAGCAGAGATAGCTTCCTAAAACGTGTGAAGGAAAATGACCAGAAAAAGAAAGAAGCCAAAGAGAAAAGTACCTGGGTTCAACCCCTCAAGAATTGATGGATCTGGTATGCATGTGATCATCAATGCAATGCTACTAATCAGAAATTATGGGCCTCCTGATGAAAGAATATAATACCACCTACAAATTAATCCCACCAAAAATTAATTAATTAATTAATTTTTTAAAAGGAGCCTGTATAGCAACAGGAAAAAAATCAGAACATGGGAAAGTCTATGAGATAAATGGCCTCTTTCTTCAACAACAACAGCAAAATGAAGAAAATGAAGTGAGGGCCAACCAGGTAGCATGGAGGCTAAGGTGCAGAATACCACATGACCCATTGCAGGTTTGAGTTCTGGATCCAGTGGCTTGAAAAATCATGTCAGGCAGTTGCACATGCGTGCCCAAGATCATGAGAGGAGAATGGAGAAGAGATTTCAGCATGGCCATCCCACTGAGAGGTGGGGGGATTTCTCACTTTCTCTGTCTCTCTCTAGTGAGCATATATGCAGTACAGCAAAAAACAAACAAAATATAAGAATCTATAGACCAAAAGAGACTTAAGAATATATAGATTTTACCTCAAAAAGTAAAATAAAAAATTACTATAAGACAAAAAATTTAAACACTATCAATGAATAGCAGCACATGAATTTTCTGGATTCAATTCAAACACTATAAAAATAGTAACTGTATGGTAATTAGAAATGTGATTGCTATATAGCATTTGATGATATCAACTGATTTCTAAATATGTAGGTGTAATTATGGTTTTTGCATTTAATTTTTTTATCTCTTAGAGATCACAATGAAATACTACAAGTGAAATAATATGGGTTTGCTTCAAAAAATCTGATTGGAGTGGAGATATAAAATAAACTGTAAGCAGAGTGTGAGAAATAGGGGGAAATATATATATACATATATATGTGAAACTAGAAATGGAAAATTATTGATGATAACATGTATGATTAAGCCACTATCACTATGCAGTATATTCTGGATGGGAAATTATATTTTGTATGCTGTGACAATGCTCAGGGAATGAATGTAAATTAATTAATTAATTAAAAATTAAAATTAAATAAACTGTAAGTTAATAATAGATGGTGGAGAAATTAGGTTTATTATACATCTCTACATTTGTAGTTGTTTACAGTTTTAATAATCAAACTTTTTTTAACAAAGAAAATTTAATATAAACTGCATGATGCCTGAAGTCCCGCCAACACCAGACTAGACTTTCTCGCCTCTCCCTACCAAATGAAGAAGTGTCTACATCACTTGTTTTGATAAACCAATGGATGATGAAAAGTAGACATTTTGATCGACTATTTCCCTGTTTAACAAACCATGTAATTGCACCTGTGGGAGAAATTATCTTAGAGTTTCGATTGGGGGACCGACAACTGTAAGCAATCCACCACAGAGAGCTGAACACTGCTTCACTTCCTTCTAAAGCGTTGTTCTGGGAAGAAGAATGATCCAGAACCATGAGCTTCTCCTAGGCAATAGCTGAAAAGGGACACTGAGAGGTCAAGATGGCCCGAGTAATCACTTTGTTTTATCCTTTTGAATTGATTAATATTTTTGAGACCAGCAGTTAGCATAAAGGCTATGTCGCTGGACTCCCATGTAGTCGACCGCGGTTTGAGTCCTGGAACCAGTGGCTTAAACTCAAGCCGGGCGTGTGCATGCGTGCCCAAGATCCCGAGTGGAGAATGGAAAAGAAAGGATTGCAGCGTGGCCATCCGCCTGGAGCGTGACTTCTCACTTTCTGAGTCTCTGTCTCTCTCTGTCTTTCTGGTGAGCGCACACGGCCTATAGCAAAAAAGCCTCTCCAAAAAAAAAAAAAAAAAAAAAAAAAATTGGTTAATATTCTCTTTCTGTGAGGAATTTTTTTCATATTTTATTCCTCTGAATTTCTCATGTATTATTGAAATTTTTACCCAACACTGGCAATTGAAAACCACTAGCAGAGGGGCCCACAGGTGGTGTGGTGGTGAAGGGCGCTGGACTCCCACATGGTGACCAAGGTTCAAGTCCCGGACCTGGCTGTTTGCTTTCTCTCTTTCTCTCTCTCTCTCTCTCTCTCTCTCTCTCTCTCTCTCACTGTCCTTCTCTGGTCAGATTAAAAATAAATAAGTAAAGGTAAATAAAAGAATTCTTTAAAAGAAAATCACTAGCACAGCCAAGGAGGAAGCTAAGCATCACAGATAGGAACAGAGTCTATCTCATCAGACACATAGGCATCTACCTTATAAGGTTGCTGTTTGTGGGTTTAAATGAGTTAATAGCTGCAAAGTACTTTTAAAATTATGCCTGGAACATAGCACACACTCAAGGTAGATTTTTTTTTAAACATACGCAGAAATCCAAATGACTGGTTTAGGGTCTAAATAATTTTTTTTTTAAATTCTGTGGGGAAGATTTAGCATCCCAGGGGATATTTCCAATGTCTGACAGTTTTGTTTTTGTTTTGTTTTGATTATTACTACTGTCACATAATGAGTAGAGCTCGGAGGTGCTAGTCTACATCCCACAATGCATAGAACAGCTCCCCACAATTATCGTCGCCAAATGCCAACAGCACTCAGGTTGAGAAATCCTTTTCTGTGCTCCCTCATGTTAGGAAAACACACTCGATGGGGATTAGTTTTCTACTTATTGCTTTATTTCTGTCATTAGAGGTACAAATCAGGCATCTACAGCAGATCCAGTTTATACATACATTGGAACACGTAGTAGATATCTACAGTAGCATTCAGTTACTTTTCAAGAACAGACTTGAAGGGACCAGCAGTTAGAGTAATGGCTATGTCACTGGACTTCCATGTAGTCAACCACGGTTCAAGTCCCTGGGCCCAGTGGCTTAAAACTCACGCTGGGCGTGTACGCATGCGTGCCCAAGATCCTGAGAGGAGAATGGAGGAGAAGGGATTGTGTCATGGCCATCCCCCCTGGGGGGGGGGGGGATGATTTCTTGCTTTCTGTCTCTCTGTCTCTCTCTGTCTTTCTGGCGGGTGCACATGCCCTATAGCAAAAAGACTCTCAAAAAAAAAAAAAAAATTGAAATATGGTGCAAACACAATGTTTAAGGAGGTGAGCTCCACAGTCTATTTGGATTCAACTTAAGCAGGCTTGAATGTCAGCCCTGCTAGCTGAGACTCAGATTTCTACCTGTTAAACAAACAAACAAACAAAAAATAGTTCCTATCTTATGTAATTATTGTCAGTATCAAGTGAGATAATTCATGTAAACTACTCAATATTGTATGGCAGGAAGTAAACAAATATTACCCTTATAAGCATAGAACTTTAAATTCAGGCTAAATAAAGGAAATAACGGATGTATCTTGGGCTTTACAAAATACAGTTTGCATATACTTAACTACTGAACCATGCTCTTAGAAATAGATAGGACAATAAGTTTTATTTTTTTGCAAAAATTTAAAAAATAATAATTATTTCTACACAAAGCACCATAGTATTGTATAATGAGAAGGAAAGTTATGGAATAATATGCAAAGTCCCTCTTTGCCAAGTAAGTATATATGAACAGCACATATATTCCTGCTATGGACTGAAATGTGTTCCTTCCCAAAATTCTTCTGTTCAAGTCCTAACCCTCCCAATAAGACTGTATTTGGAAATAGGGCCTATGATGAGATGATAAAGGTTAAATGAAGCCCTAAGGTTGGGGTCCTAAGCCAATAGTTCTGGTAGCCTCTTAAAGAAGAGGAATTGGGGACCAGCATGTGGCATAATGGTTACGTCACTGGACTCCGATGTAGTCGACCATGATTCGAGTCTCAGACCTGGTGGCTTAAAGCTCATGTGTATGCATGCATGCCCAAAATCCCAAGAAGAGAATGAAGGAGAAGGGATTGGAGCATGGCCATCCCCCCGGGAGTGATTTCTCACTTTCTGTTTCTGTCTCTCCAGTGAACACACAGGCCTATAGCAAATATCTCTCTTTTTTTAAAGAAGAAGAAGAAGAAGGAGGAGGAGGGGGAGGAGGAAGAGGAGGAAGAAGAGGAGGAGGAGGGGGAGGAGGTGGGGGAGAAAGACCCCAGAGCTTTCTCTCTAAGCCACGTGAGGACACAGTAAGAAGACAGCTTTCTACAAGCCAGGAAAAGAGCCTTCATCTGGAACCAAATCGGCCAAAACCTCGATCTTAGATTTCTCAGCTTCCAGAACTGTGAGGAATAAATTTCCACTGTTTTAAGTTTTCCAAACTGTGGTATTTTGCTATAGCAGCCTGAGCAGACTAATATAATGCCAATTAAATGTAGTTCATGGAATAGAAATTTAGAAGTAATTGCTTTGGTAGAAAGCACAGTAAGATTTTAAGGGAAGAAGAATGAATAAAAAAGAAATTGAAGAGAGAAGAAAAAGGTTGAGAAATAAAAGAGGAGACAAAAGAAAGATGAAAAATACTAAAGGGGAAATATTACATTGAAAAGGGGGAAAAATCAGATAAGAAAAATGAAGAAAAACAAGAAAATAATGGTCTTTCACCACTCCCCTCCCCAACCCCCTAGGTATTATACCACATAGAAAATTTGAAGTGGGGAGTGGGGTTGGGGAGAGCCGAAAAGTTCTGAGGGAGAATTTATAAAGATACTAAACGGAAGACCAAAGTGGGAAGGTAAGGAGAGAAAGAGAAGGGAACGGAGAAAGACAAACGCTGTGATGACTAGCGAAGCTCCCCTTTTTCATTATTGGAACTGCTTCCTTTGTAGCCGAAAGTCTTCCAAACATAAGCTCACTTACTTATTATTCTCCGGGGAATAATCTCATGTTTACTGATTATTGCTATATCTTTATGGGAAAATTTGGAAATCACTATCAGACCAAAGCCTGATCAATCTGCCTTATTTGCCAACTCGATTCAACCTGTCATCCTTTCTTCAAGTCCCTTTATAGCTAGGGTCACACACACACACACACACACACACACACACACGTGCTTATAACAAGAATGACCAAGTTATATCTGTGTAAGGAAATGGAAACAATACGTGAAGCAATTTTCTTGAAAGTAAGAGAGAACTGTTTATTTCACTGCTAGTGTGTATATCATTATGTAAGTCAACAATTCCTTCTTTTCTTCTGGAACGCATACAAAACAGAAAGGAAATAACAACAATTGCAGCAAAACCTGAAAACACCATATTCAAATGGGTAACAGAGCCAGATACAATCTGCATCCTCCAAAATATGTGTAAGAGTTGCCCAAAACAAGTCTCTCAGAAAGAAGGGAAGAAGCAAGTCCCAAGAAGGCCTAGCAGAAGCAGATCTCAGAAACTTCTAGCCAAAGTACATTTCCTAGAGGGAAAAGATTACCCTAATGAGTAATGAGTAATGTCTATATCTCTTGTTTTGCAGGGAAAAAAAAAAAAAAAAAAAAAAAAAGTGCAGAAAATATGGTGAGTAGGGCAAAGGTCAAAGTGAACTTTAGTTCAAGTTGCTTCAGAAATGTTGAACGAATCACACAGATGAGCCACGCAACTGGAGAGCAGCTCGTCTCTCTAGTAGAAAAGAAGAACCTTCCTAGTTGTGAAACCTGAAAGAGACTCTGATCCCTCCTGACACTGCGTATCTTCCATTCCCCCTCCTGTCCTCCTGGAACATAGCTGGCTCAAAAGCTGGGAAATCTAACATTTTCAATGGTGAGTCAAACAAAAAAAAAAAAAAAAAAAAAAGGAAAATGACTAGCTTTAAGAGAAAGATACTAGTGGGCCAGCTAGATGGCATAGTGGTTAAGGGGCCGGATGGCTATATGGTGGACTGCATGCATGGTTTCTGGTAGCTGGGGAAATTTGCCAGGCATGTGTGTACATGTGTGCCCAAAATTCCAAGAGGAGAATGGAGAAGAGATTGTGGTGTAGCCACTCCCTCCTCCCACACCCTCAAGGGAATGCTTTCTCACTTCCCCTCGCTCTCTCTCATGAGCACACACACCATCTAGCAAATAGAGAGCGAGCAAGGTCACAGAATAAGAAAAGAGAAGCAAAAGTTAGCAATGTGCAAAGAATTCTCATGAGAAAAAAATGTTCCCCAGAACAGAGAAAAATGGACTATTCTGCAGAATATACAAAAGAGGATATGAACAAAAGACAACATATTATTGGATACATGTTCGGCATCAAGACATTAATTCTCTCTTATTTGACTGACAAACTTAATGTCATCTCAATAAGTATGTCAATTGTTTTTAACTAGACAAGAGGATATATGGGAAAAAAATCAAAATTATCCAGGAAAATTCTGAACAAAGCAACCAATGATAGGTGCACTAATCTTAACAGATATTGAAACATATATTAATAATAAAGCCTCAATAATTAAGCCTATATAATCATAGTACCTGCATAAACAGACTAACCAAGGAAATAGAAGTGAAACTTCAGGAATAGACCCAAATGTACCCAGATATTTAGCATATGATAAAAGTGGCATCTCAGTGGGGGGAAATATGAGCTATTCAATAAATACTTGGCAACCTGGTTAGTCATCTGGAGAAAATTTAGTTTTATCTATATTTCACACTATATAGGATGAATCTAAATGTTATCAAAATTCACATGTAAATTATAAAAACAAGAAAGTACTAGAAGAAAATTAAGTAGAATTTCTTTATTATCTTGTAATGAGGATGACTTTCTAAGACTCAAAATCCAGAAACCATAAAAGAAAAGTGATGAAAACTGATTCCAGAAAAATAAAAAGAACTTTCTGCACAGAAATAAATACATAAATAAATCCAAAAGACAAGTGGAAAAATATGTTACAAATATATTTATAAGGGCCAGCAGGTGGCATGATGGTTAAGGCACTTAAGTCCTTGACCAGGTAGCTAGAAAATCATGCCAGTTGCATGTTCATGTGTGCCCAAAATTTCAAAAGGAGAATGAAGGAGAAGGGAGTGCTGTGTGGCCCTCTCCTCCAGAGAGTGAGTTCTCACTTTCTCTCCCTCTGTTTCTCTCTCTCTCCTGAGCACGTGTGCCCTATAGCAAAAACCTAAAAAAAAAAAAAAAAAAAAAAAAAAAAAAAAAAAAAAAAAAAAACAAAAACAAAACAAAAAAAAAAAAAACGTGTAGACCAGCTCAATGCTCAATGGTGCAGCAGCAAATGCTGCCTATGTGATAGCAGACCCCTGTGGAAGGTCATGGATTTGACCTGTTCCCACTAGACTTGTATGACCAGGATCCTGGCTGGCTGGGAAGAATCAGGAGGAATTGTGATGTGAGACCTTACTGAGGATGCTTGTCTCTCCCTCTATCAAAATAAATAAACCTGGGCCAGCAGGTGGCGTAATGGTTAAATTGCTGAACTACCACATAGTAGACTGCAATTCTAGTCCCAGACCCAGCAGCTTAAACTCATGCTAGGTGCGTGTGCATGCATGCCCAAAATCCTGAGAGGAGAATGGAGAAGAAGAATTGCAGTTGCAGCATGACCAATCCCCCCTCGGGGGAAGGGAGTGATTTCTCTCTTTCTGTCTCTGTCTCTCTCTGTCCTCTAGTGAGTGCATGCATCCTATAGCAAAAATTCTCAAAAAAATTAAAAATAAATAAACTTTAAAAATATGTATATTTGTAATAGAAACTGTAATATTTATGTATTAGTAGTTTAGCTCTTTTACTCCTAGAAATAATCCTAAAAATCAACACGGAAAAGACCATTAACAGAAGTGAGCAAGAGAAAAGAACAATGTTCCAAAAGGTATTCAAATAACTCTTAACTATGTGAACAAACTGTTTAGTCCTATTCCTAGTAAGAATGATGCAAATGAAAAGTAAAATGATAAAGAATTTGGGGTATGGCAGATGAGAGTGAAAGGTAGTTATCTGTGTGTATGGATATGTGTGTACACACACACACACATATACACATACATATACATGCAATGTAAATGTAATATCCATTCAATTCATATTGGAGAGAATTGACTGAATAGTGAGGCAGAAAGGTGAAAATTTCACCTAAAACTGAAAAAATGTATAGCTGCTTTGTACTAAATTATTTATAAGTCTTCCCTGTGGTCACAATGAATAGTTCCCACGGTGAAGATGTTATGATCTCAGGATTTAATGGTAACCAAATTGCAGTAATTGGTAAATGTGCTTCTCTATAAGAGGAAAAAAATATAATCTGTGTTTTGTTTTTTTTTTGTTTTTCCACCTATTAATTACCATATGAGCAAACTTACAACTACTGAATCGTGGAAAAGTCACATTGTGTTTTTCTATGCAAAACAACGTCATGACTTTTTGGACAACCCAATGGTATATAGCAATAGTTTTGCCATTCTATAATATAATTGATTAAGAATTTATCTCTTGGGGGACCGGCAGTTAGTGTAATGGCTATGTCGCTGGACTCCCAAGTAGTCAACCACGGTTCGAGTCCCAGACCCGGTGGCTTAAACTCACGCCGGGCGCGTGTGCGTGCGTGCCCAAGATCCCGAGAGGAGAATGGAGGAGAAGGGATTGCGGCGTGGCCATCCCCCCGGGGGGTGATTTCTCGCTTTCTGTCTCTCTGTCTCTCTCTGTCTGTCTGGCGAGCGCACGCGCCCTATAGCAAAAACCTCTCCAAAAAAAAAATAAAAGGAATTTATCTCTTGGATTCTGACACAGAGGAAAAGACATTTTATTACATAAGATGATATAGATTTGTGAAAATTCTAAAGGTAAATATGAGCTCATGTTAAAAGCTTAAATATTCATATTTCTATAAAATTTTAACTTTTGTACTAGTTTTACTTTCTTTTCTTGAATGAAAGTTTCTCTTTGACGTGATTTTGGACCAATCAAGAGAAGAAAAAAGGACTAGATAAGAAAGTCTTACTATTTTAGTAGTATTCAATAACTAGAAAAGAAATGAAGGAAGTAGGTGTGTGTGATTGGAGCTGGGACGCAGGATGGTTCATGACTACAGAAAATATGTCAGTGTCTGAGAGAAAGGTTTGGCCTGGGGCTGAACTAACAGCAGCTAACAACAACTAGCCTAAGAGAAGTGACAGGAAAAGCTAAGAAGCAAGCCCACAAGGCCAGGCTGCTGCCATCAGGGGGCATTGTTGGTCTGGGACAGTTTGGTTACTGTCAAGTGGCATTGTATTTCTAAAGTCAGGGTCCAATCCACAGAGTTAGCAAATACTGGCACTAATAACATAAAATTACTTAAAGTACATATTACTTTAATAGCAAAACTTACCATGTGAATAAATATTATCCTCCCAAAGAGAGAAAAAAGAAAATCTTACCAGTCAAAACAAATCACTGCTAGATTTTAATTGCATTGCCTCACACCATGCTGACAGGGAAAGGCAGAAGGCAGGACGTAGCTGTCAAATTATGCCAGGAACTGCCTGATTTCTGTCATGAAAGACAGATTATTTTTAAAATGTGCAATTCAATTATTCGAAGTTCAACAAACCTACTATAGTACTCAATAAATGTTGGTTGACAATCATGATTGTCTGTGTTTCAGGTTTGGAAATTGGGGCTATTTTTAAATACGTCTTTTAGAGTATAGGAGTTTTATTTCATTGCAATCTTTGCCTCTTTATTTAGTGCCTAATTTACTCATGATTTGTTTAAGCTCCATCACAGTTTCAGAATGTTGCATTTTTATTTATTTACTTGAATCAGTATTTCATACACACACACACATACACACACACACACACACACACACATATATATATATATATATATATATATATATATATATATTCAATATACTCAATTCAAAGGTTGACAAAGTCTCTAAAGATACACTATAGATTATTTAACCAGGATTTTAAATAAAAGTACAAGTGACTTAGCAACATACAGTAATTACAGATCTACATTTATCTTACGGCATGTTAATGGGCAGCTGATGAAGTTGCAGGTATCAGAGGAGTTCTCAGTATTATGTACATAAGGATCTGCAAGAGTTGCAACGTCAGCAATCCCTCTCTTTCTGCACGTTTCTCTATCCATGTTCTTACGTATATGAAGCACACTTGGCCTTTTCATACCGTAAGTATCTTCTAGATTTATCCTTGGTCGTGCTACAATTAGGTGGCAGTAAAATTGGTGTTCTATTTGTCACAGACTTTAACTGAACCAGAGGTGTAAATTACTCTGAACCGTTGAAAACAGAGCCTAGCAGAGGGAAGGGAAGGACAGGATTATTTTTGAAATTCTCCACTTGCTATCTCTGACCTTTCCCATGTCAACATTTTGAGGTACTTTCTCTGATTCTGCAAAGATAAGTAGCTCCACGAAAATGAGGCTGATAATTTGAGGTGGTTCAAAGTAACATAGAGAAACATTTGAAATATACTCAGAGGGTTCATACTGAAGCATTAATCATTTTCTGAGTAGCATATTAAAGGTACACACACATACACATAGTTCCATATAGTACATACCACTATATGATAACCATAGTATTTGGGGCTTTTTTGTAAGCATTATCTCAAATCCTCATGATAGTGAAAGTTGGATAACTGAACACGAAGAGTTTATTTTTGCCAGAGTCACTATGATAAGGAGTGGCAAAGAGAGAAATACAGACATCTCAGGGACCAGCAGATGGCATAATGGTTACGTTGCTGGACTCCCATGTAGTCGACCATGGTTGGAGTCCAGGACCAAGTGGGTTAAAACTGACACTGGGTGGACGTGTGTGCGAGCCCAACATCCTGAGCGGAGAATGGAGAAGGGATTGCAGCACGGCCATCCCCCCTGGGAGGTGATTTCTTACTGTCTTTTTGTCTCTCTCTGTCTCTCTGGCAAGCATATGCATCCATAGCAAAAATCTCCCCTTGATTAAAGAAATACAGACATTTCCATTCAAAAGCCTGGGATGCTGGCCTTCAAATCATGCTTATATAAATGTGGAAGACTACAAGTTTGACTTCAAATTTTGGGAAGACGCATTCATATCTTTGAAACAGCTCCTATGTTTTGCCTCACTTCACCCCTCAGATCCATTGGCCTAATCTAGTTCCTCTTTATCTCATGTATAGATGGCAGTGCTGTGAGAACACTAAGAGTGTAAAAGTCCAGCATATCTGCACTACGGTCTCTGCATGGTCTCTATTACTTTGGATAAGGTAGTTACCCCGTCAGTGCTTCATTTGCAAAGTACAGATAAAAGCGAAGAAATCAGGAAGATGCAATGAAAGCCCAGTTAGAGTCTGTCTTCAATAGTGGCTTCCAGCCTTCCTTTATTTCTACAACTGTTGCCTACCTGTTGTTTTGTGTTTTTGTTTGTTTGTTTGGGGGGGGGGGGGGGTAGGGTGCTAGGTTAGTTTCCATGCACCTTCCATCATCATGAAATTAGGTTCTAAAATGGAAAGAACCCTTGATCAGGAGTTATAAATTAGAATGATATCTAATTTACAGAATTATGTGACATGCTATTGCACTTCTCTGGCTGTCCACCAGGTACAGAAACTCCTCTGCAGCAAACAAATTAACAGAGCTACCCTGAGCCCCAGGGACACTTCCGGCAGGCAAGAAAGCAAGGAGATCAGGGATGATGGCAGAATTGGGAATTGGAAAGTTCAGACATCTGAGGAAGAAGCTTCCTTTTTTTTTTTTTTTGTCTTTTTTTTGGAGAGGTTTTTGCTATAGGGCATGTGCACTCGCCAGACAGACAGAGAGAGACAGAGAGATAGAAAGCGAGAAATCACCCCCCAGGGGGGATGGCCATGCCGCAGTCCCTTCTTCTCCATACTCCTCTCGGGATCTTGGACACGCATGCACACACGCCTGGCGTGAGTTTAAGCTACCGGGTCAGGGACGCGAACTGCGGTCGACTACATGGGCGTCCAGCGACATAGCCATTACACCAACTGCTGGTCCCCGGAGGAAGCTTCCTTTATTGTTCAGGGCTGTCTAGGTTGCAAAGAACAGATAATTTAAAACCAACTGGAAAACATAAAGTAACAAAAGAGATTTCTTGGTTCATCAACTGTGATTGGATAAGAGCTCAAAGGACATCACTGGGACTTGGTTTCTCCCTCCCAGCTCAGCTCTCTCAGCTTAGTTTTCAGATAGGTGCTTCTTCATAGTACAAACTAGCCACGGCAGCTCCATCAATACCCTTTCAATTCAATGGAATTGGAATACCCATCTCTGCCCTAGCATTCCCGGAAGTGTCATTACACTACAGCATGTTACATCATGAGACTAAGGCACTAGTTAGAGCAGATGCCCGTCCTTGAGCTAACTGTGGTGGCCAGGGAAATGGGATGCACTTAGACCCCTCTACCAGTCATGGAGTCCAGGGCAACATTATGTGCTGATTTTCCTGGGCCTATGTCACTTCCTCTGCCCTAGAGATGAGGATGGAGCCCCACTCAAATGTAGGGTGCAAGAAAACCACCAACAACCAGAGGCTGTATGCTACAATGCTGTCCATAGTTGAAAGGCTAGAGATGACTTCATGGAACCTGACCAAGCCTTTATTAAGAACAAAATTCTTGGTTTGGTCCCATAGCACAGCACGGCAGTTAAACAGAAAGGAGACCAGATCTCACCAAGTTCACGGAGGTTCAAGTTCAAGCTCTGGCAACCTGAAAATAATGCCAGGCGCAAGCACATATGTCCAGGATACTGACAGGATGGAGAACTGAGGGAAATTGAGGAGAAAGAACTGTGGTGTGATTAGGCCTCTCTCTCTCCTCTTTCTCTCTCACATACACATATATACTCTGTCATAATAAAAAAATAATTAAAAGAGAACAAAAGTTCTAGGGGCCAGACAGCAGTGCAGTGGTAAAATGCAATGCTCTGTGAGGCATTCCCATGTGGCAGACATCCTGGTTCAAGGGCAGAGATCTCCCTGAGTACATCTAGCATGCGTTTGCCTAGGCTCTTAGGCTGCCTGACGGCTAGGAGTGAATCACACTGTCAGGACCCTGTTGACGATGTTGTCTCTCTCTCTTTCTCATTTATGGAAATAAATTTTTTAAAAAACAAATGTCTTTCTTGTAGTACCACCCCTGCTCACTAACATCCACACCCCAAAACAACCTATCTGCCTGAATCTGTGTCCAGCTGATGTCCATGTGGCGTTCACTTGGACAAAAGTACTCAGGGATGTAGTTTCCTAAGCTCGCTCAGGTCGTTCAGGTCCCTGAGATCTAGAAGAGCCTTCTGCACAGTCATCTGCAAGGACATTCTAGCAGGCAGATCCACAATGGCCCAGACACCAAGAAACACCAGACAAGAAAGATAAGAGCCTTTTCTCACCAACTATTTCAGGTTGGTGAAGCCTCAGGGTAGTAAAAATGAGCCAGCACTAATGGCTTTGCTAATCAGAAACAGTGACCAAGATAAGATCTTAATTTTCTATTCCCTAGACCTTGAAGTAATATATCATATATTCATGAACTAATAATTTCATAAAAACCATAGGCAGCTGGGGCTAAAAATGACCCCTCCTTTACCTGATGCAGAAGCAAATGCCCAGAGAGCTCTAGCTGTCTGTTAGGATCATACAAGTTGAATCACAAATTCAAGGAAAAAATATTTAAATCCAAATACTATATTCCAAATTTCCTGGGATTAAAAAAAAAAAACCTATATTTATTTGTATATGATGCTTTCAGAGCCATAATTCTCTTTATATTACAATTTTTGGATAATAATGTGCCAATCCAAAAAACACTTTAAGCTATTGGGTCATTGGAAAAGTCATGACACATATTTGCATAGAAAAACATGTCATAACTTGTCCAACAACCCAATAATTTATCAGCTTGGGATTTTCTGGGTCATAGAAAAAGTATAAATCTTAGCCCCAAACCTACCCCCAAAGCTTGGTGGCTTAAAACAACAGTTATTGTTTGGTGGTAGTTATGAATGCTTTGGGGGGATTTTCTCACCTGGAGCCTTGGCCAGAATTAACAAGTTTCCTGTTTATCTTCCATTGATGTGGATAGATGTATTGTCTTTCAGTCTTCTCTTTGACCAAGCAAGTGGCTTTTTGAGGACTCCCCTTCTTTGCAAGCTCCTCAGCTGTTACTCTTTGCCTTGCGTAGACCCAAAAAGTTGCTCCCACAAAGTGCCCATCTATTCATCCAGTTTCTGCTTTTTTTCATTTTTAGCTTATACAATTTTCCTTTACCTTATTTTAATCCCAATGCCCAAGTGTACACTAAGGCATTTTATTATGTTTAATTGAAAAAGTTTAGGTATTTTGTATTGGAAGAATGTATCAGAATTTCAGGTCTTCCCACAGACAGTGTTTATTTTCACTCCCCTCATTTTAATAAAATAATTATAGCCAGAATCAATTGGGCATATTTCATAGTTGAGTGTATCTTTTCTTTAGAAGGAAAAGTGGGCAGAAGAGTCATGATTAAATTACCTGTGTTCATTTTCATTTAGAAAAGCTGAAGAAGCTAAGTAGGATCAAGGAATTTTTTTTTTTTTTTTTTTTGAGAGGTTTTCGCTATAGGGCGCGTGCGCTCACCAGACAGACAGAGACATAGAGACAGAAAGCGAGAAATCACCCCCCAGGGGGGATGGTCACGCCGCAATCCCTTCTCTTCCATTCTCCTCTCGGGATCTTGGGCACGCACGCACACGCGCCCGGCGTGAGTTTTAAGCCACCGGGTCCGGGACGCAAACCGCGGTCGACTACGTGGGAGTCCAGCAACATAGCCATTACGCTAACTGCCGGTTCCCAAGGAATTTTTTTTTTTGAGAGAGAGTTTTTGTTTTGTTTTGTTTTGCTATAGGACATGTGAGCCCACTGGAGAAACAGAGAGAGAGAGAGCAAGAAATCATACCCCAGGGTGGATGTCCATGCTGCAATCCCTTCTGCTCCATTCCCTTCTTGGGATTTTGGGTACACACGCACATGAGCCCATTAGTTTTTTTGTTTGTTTGTTTTGTTTTTGTTTTGAGAGGTTTTCGCTATAGGGCACGTGCGCTCACCAGAAAGACAGAGAGAGACAGCAAGATAGAAAGCAAGAAATCACCTCTCAGGGGGGGATAGCCATGCCACAATCCCTTCTCTTCCATTCTCCTCTCGGGATCTTGGGGGCACGCATGCACATGCTCCCGGCGTGAGTTTAAGCCACCGGGTCCGGGACTCGAACCGTGGTCGACTACATGGGAGTCCAGCGACATAGCCATTACACTAACTGCTGGTCCCAGCCCATGAGTTTTAAGCCACTGGGTCCAGGAATCAAACTACAGTCGACTACATGGGAGTCCAACAATGTAACCATTATGCCATCTGCTGGTCTCAGGATAGAGGAATTTTAAGGAACCCTTGAGAATGTATGATTTTGAGAGTTACAGGCAAATTGGTCTCTTACTGGAAGAGGATCCAAGAAGCAGAAATCCATAACTTTTATGGGGTATACTGTTCTGTCCCCCAACCCAACCTGCTCTGTATCCTATAGAAACAAGTTAACTTCACTAGAGACCTAATCACATACATAAAGCACTTGACTGTCCTCCAAAAAAGAAAAAGTAAATGAGCCTATACCTATACCTATTGCTGTATAACAAATACCCACAAAATCTAGTGGCTGAAATCAACTGTTTATTTGTTCACGTGTCTGTGAGTCACAATTTTGACTCAGCCGAGTATACTGGCCTCAACTCAACTCACTCAGGAAGCTGAGGCCATCAAGCAAGAGATTCAGAGCAGGTGGTCTAAGATGGCCTAACTCACGTGTCTCATGGGTGGTGCTGCTTGTCAGCTGTGCCGTGTCTCCTGCTGACTCACCTGAGTTCTTCAGGTGCTGGTGATTCCAAAAACAGCAAGAGAAAAGAGCAAACTCCATGGGGTGGAGGCCTTTTCAAGATTCCGCTTGTGTCATATTTGCTAATATCCCATCAGCCAAAGCGATTCACATGGCCAAGCTCAGAGTCACTGTGGGAGGGGAAGGATGCACAAAAGTCCAGAAAAGGGCAGGTGTGATCCACTGGCAGCCATTACCATTCGTCTGTCTCTGGCCCAAGAGCGTAACAGACTGCTTTGTTTTGTGGAAGGAGCAAAGGCTGGGTATCAGACACCTTGAGACAAGATCCTGGCTTCTCTACCTAGTGGAGACCTTAGCCTAAATGATTTACCTGCTCAGAGCCTCTGCTTCAACATGAGGAAAATATTAATAACCACTTCACGGGATGGTGGTAAAGTTTAAACAATGTATACAAGGTCTCTACCTAACATGCTTTAGCCTTTCTCATTATATATATGTGTATACACAATTTTTAACAATATATGTGTGTGTGTGTGTATATACACACATATATATTTTATTTTTCCTTAAACCTGCCTTTCCATCAAGATTTCACCTTGTTGCATTCTCCTTTTCTGTCCTAAAAAAAATTCATGACAAGGGCATTCTGATTTAAAAGTTATATATAACCATTGCTAGCAGAAAGAAAAAGAAGGAAGGTGGAAGGAAGGAAGGAAGAAGAAGAAAGAATGCAGAGCTCTGTAGAGTCTGTAGTAGTAGCTCCAGGTTTCCCTTTTCATCCTGCACTATCCTTCTAAAGGAGGCCCCAGAAGTCACTTTAAGTGCAACATACTAATGACTCTCAAATCTGCCGTTAGTATGTACATCCAGGACTGTGTGCTCCCAGGTGTCAGGCTCATCCACCCACTACCTGATGGTCAGCTCCACTTAAATGTCCTTAAGCAGAGGTCGTTAGTGTTTTTCCTTTTATAAAGTTTTTCGCTATAGGACACGTGCATTCACCAGACAGAGGGAAAGTGAAAAATCACCCACCATCAGGGATGGCCATGCCACAATCCCTCCTCCTCTGTTCTCCACTCAGGATTTTGAGCACACATGCACCCAGTGTGATTTTCAAGCTACTGGGTCTGGGATTTGAACCAGAGTCAACTCGGTGGGATCCAGCACCTTAACCCCCATGCCACCTGCTGGCCCCAGAGGTTCCCAATTTTTAATAATCACCAGAATCACCAGAGGGGCATGTTAAAATCTTGATTGCTAGGCCCCATCCCTACAGTTTAGTTTTGATATAGGACACTTGTGTTTACCAGAGAGAAACACGCATGGAGAGGGAAAGTGAAAAATCACCTCCTAGAGGGAATTCCATACCATAATCCCTTCTCTGTTCTCCTCTTGGGGTTTTGGGCATGCATGCACATGTGCCTGGCATCATTTCCAAACCATTTCTGGGACTCAAACTATGAAGTCAGCCATGTGGGATCCCTCCACCTTAACCTCCATGCCACCTGTTGGCCCCATCCCCGCAGTTTATGATTGAGCTGGAGCCTGAGACTTTGTATTTCTGCCATGTTCCCAGGTGATGATGACATTGGTCTGAGGACTACACACTGGAACCACTAGCCTAGAGGCCAACTTGCCCAAAAATCAACCATTCCTTTTCCAAGACACGCCTTTTTCTGAATTTCATATAATGGGAACAGCATTGAGCCAAACTAGAAACCAGTTAGAATCAGAGATGCTAAGCAGTAGGTATTCTGGCTACTACTTCTTTCTTCCTATTTTCTTGGTTGCTTCAGTCCTCATCAATGTCATTATCTATTAAACAGAGCCACCAGGTGATACACTAATACACTGCCTTAAACAATTGGGTTGTCAGAAAAGTCATGATGCATTTTTGCATAGAAAAACATGAAAAAAAATAAATCATGACTTTTCTGATAACCCAGTACTTTGTCTCCTCCATTCCCCCTGGTTAAATGAGAAGATTACGTATTTTTTTCCCTGGCCATGTCTATTGATATGGTAAAGGAAACAAGTGTTGCCACTGGAATCAAGAAACCTAATTAAGTGTGCATCCTTTCGAACGTGTGAGTGAAATGTCACAAGATGCCAGCATTTTGTGATGGAAAGACAAAAGGGTTCTTCCAAGTTTAAAGGTCAAGGTCACACAAGGGACCCAATTTCTCCTGTCATTCCTTATAACGATAGTCCATCTTCTACCATATTGCAAAGGTTGTTACACTGCTGAGAAAGAGCTAAAGCCTGGAGGAGTTTTGTTTTCTTATATAAGATTATAGACTCACCTCTGCAAAGCTAGGCTGGGCACATCCATACCTTAATATCCATGGTAGCTAGGTAAGAAGATTCATATGAATCTCAGATTTCACAGGATAGATTTATCTGTAAATTTTCCAGCACTCTTTTGACTTTGGCTATATGGAACCCTAGATCTCTCTTAACTGTGATATTTTACCAGTTTGTACTCTCTTTGTCTCCAATTTGCCACTCTTCAATCTTCTGGCCATTAAGGTTCTCCATCTAAAACCCATGTCTAGTCATATTCCCCTTCATTAGAATTTATAAGGCTAACCACAGCCTATAGGAAAGTATAGACAACAGTTTACTGTTGTTGGACAGAAGGTAAGTTGGGACTAGGGTACAAAAGTCCATTAATTCCATTCAAAGAATTCTGGTTTTTATTATGTGGGCAATATGGAACTACAGAAGGTTTTAAACAAAAGAATGGCACACAAGATTTATTGTTGTTTTCATTCTATTTTCACCCTGATGTTAGTATAAAAGGTAGACGGGGTGGAAAAATAAAGCCACAGAAGACTGGAGATAAGAAAACTAGTTAGGAAGCTGTTTTGATGTGAAAGTGAGTTGACAATGAACTGAGTAGTACCTAATTCAAGAAATATTTCTGTTTTGCTTTTGGTGGTGATGGTGGTGGTGGAGGCTCTGGTGGTGGTTCTGATGGTGGTGGTGCATTGTTTTGCCTGTGTAAATCCTCCTGGTTCTGTTGTTGGGATGATGAAGATATCATAGCCTAGGTCTTCTCTGCGCTCTTGACTGAGATGAGATCAACGAGTGTTGCTAACTATATTAGCATTTCATAAGCTGTTGGAAGAGCTTGGCCATGAGCTGAAGCTGAGCTTCCTAAGTCCCCAACATCAGGATTAAATCAAATGCATCACAGTGATCAGCATGGCCTTTGGGCTTGTCACACTTAACAGCATTTCCTACCTCTCTGTCCTGAGAATTAGATCTTCCCCATGGAGGCAATCATATGCATTTAACACTGGTATGATAAATTCCTTCTTATTTGGTTTTTAAAATTAAGGGAACTGAGAAAGGCTGCAATTCCAGATTGTGTGAGGAAATGTGATGCTGTTGGGCCTTGTGTGCTCTGGCTCGGGTCTCCTGCCCGACTCCCAGGGAAAAGTCCTCTACACCATCATGGTGGGGGTGAGGTGGTGGGCATCTAACGTCAGAGTAGCAGGCAGAGGAAGCTGAAATAAAATGTCCTATGAGGCAATTCTTTTGTTTTCTAGCACTCAAAGTCCTAAGACAATTTTTATATAAAATAAATTTGATTAAACATTAAAAGATTAGCCCTAAAGCAATTACAGAATACAAATAAAACATGAAAGAATAAAGTAGCTTTATACCACCAGCAGTGCCCACAGAAGCTGCACCTATAGGACATGCCTATTAAATATTAGACTATCTAAATCAGGGACAGAAAATGCATAATAAATAATTAGGAATATTATCTGAGTCAATCCCATGGCCCCATGTGGTTTATTCCTTGTACCATATAAACTATTTTAAGTTCTGCTAGGTGTCTCCAAAAATGCCCAAGAAAGAATGCAGGTTAAAGCAGAAAATATGTTAAACTTCTTTCCTTCCAGAACTACCTCGCTCAGTATCCTCCACACAGAAGACAATTCGTCCTTGAGTATCTCTCACTTACCTGTTCTCAAGACCCAGCCCACATAATGCTAGCTGAGATTATGGAGCTGATACCTATGGTCTGTGTCTCTCTCCCAAACTACCATCTCTCTCAGCTCCACCTTTTATTTTCCTTCTAGTTTCTCTATTTCTTTAATGTAAAAGGATCTTTTGCTTTACTTTTTTTTTAACCTAGATTCTGTACAACAAAGAAAAAAATTCTTTCTTCACAGAAGCAAAGGCAGAAAGGGAGATGGCAAGAACTGATACCATGATCATGTTTGTCCTTATTAAAGGAGAAACCAAAAATAATATGAAATATAGTACTAAGTTTGACATCACAGTTAGGCATGGTTGGGAACCTGAGCTCCAGAATCAGAAAAATCTGTGTTCCGATTCTGGCCGTAATACTACTTTCCTCGGTTTGAGTAACCACACTTGCAAAATTGCAATGGAGTGTGCACGAAATAAATTGGATCATGTATGTAAAACATTCAGTGTAGTTCCTGGTAACTTTGATTATAATTACTCATTCTTATCTTGGGGGAAAATAGTCCCTGGGGAACAGGAACTCAGCCCAGAACCATCCTTCCTATGGCACGAGACGTTTAACAAACCAGAAAACAAGTTATTTCTTCATCCTCTCTCCTGGAGAAGTAAAGGCCATTTTCTCCCTATGTCATAAAGCATTTTTGCCTTCTTTTGTGGTCACACGCTCAGAGCAGTTCCTGGAAACTCAGTACACACCAATAGACTGATTAATGGACCAGTGAAGCAACGAGTATCTCGGGGACACCAGGCTCAAGGGAAGTAGCCGAGGGCCTGCAAGTGCGCATTCCGGGTGACAGAAGGGAGTGTGTGTTCTTCCTCGGCCGCTCTTGGACGGACTCTATCGCCGTTTCTGAATGTGAGTTCTCCTTCCCCATCAATCGGCAAATGCTTCATTTGACCACCATTCGTTGAACATGTCTGAGCTCCTGTTGTATGCCAAACATTGTCCTGAATTCAAGGCACACAGGAAAGGACAGGCCCCAACGTTAGGGATGTTTGCTTCGACAGAACAGAGGCTACGATAGACCAGTGCGCCTCACATCTAAATGCACACACGAGTCACCTGCGGAATCACATTGCGACATTAAGCTCCCAGGTGGTATTTACACTGCTCGTCTCTAAGTTTGCTACTCAGTTTAAGCCTCAGACCGGGAGCATGAGTAGGCTGTCAATTTAAGGACTTGGGTACCTGTTACTCCAGCTGCATTCGCTCCCTTATGTTTTTTCGAAAAGATCACCAAGCACAGAGCTGTATCCAGCTCATGGTGGGGCTAGATCTCAGAGGCAGGGGTAAGAGATGCATGTATGAGAATGGCCTTTGTTTTTAGGCAGGAGGAGTCCAAAAGTATAGCATGTGTCCAACTTTCTCAAAAGTTTCCTAAAAACTAAGAAACAGTCAAGTTCCAATTTAAAATATTTTTCTGTTACTGTCCAGGAGCCCAAGGAAGGCCCCAGGTGGAAGAGGTCAAGGGAAGGGGATGGGTACCGACCCACTCAATAGGCCTGAGAACAGAACCAGCCCTTACCTCCTCCCCGCTAAGTGACTCAGCACAAATGAGAAACTTCATGTTATACGTCTCTGAAATGGGAATGTTCATCACCGCTAGCGTAGAGGCCTGTTGTATTACGTACGATGACATGCAGAAAGCACCTAGCATAGTGGCTGCAGTGACCATTAAACAGCGTGTGTCATTATTGCTATTAATAAACCGTGAGCCTTGATAAATATTCTTTATCAGTGCTTTGTCAAGGCATGCTGGAGGAAGATAAATCTAAATTAGAGCCTATTCTCTGACTCAGTGGGTTTAAATCAGACCCATAATGTTGTGTGAGCACAGGTGTTTTGTAGTTGGGTCTCTGTTAACAGGAGAAAAAAAGATGATCAAAAAAGAGAGAGAGAAAAAAAACAATCACTATTTGAAAGTGAATGAAGGGCGCCCTCCTCCTCCCCAGTCCTTTTTTTTTTTCTTACTTTGACATCTCAGTGTGTTTTTTTTTCTTTTAGCTGTGAGTTCTGGGATAGGTGATAACTGCCAGTAATAGGATTAGCATTGATTTCTTTAGCAAGAACAGAGATGTGGCAGTTCCAGCCATTTCCTGAACTGCCAGCTTTGAAATATCAAAAAAAAAAAAAAAAAAAAAAAAAAGAGAGAGAGAGAAGAAAGAAAAGAAAGAAAGAAATCAGTAGAGGGAGGAAGTACAGCTTTAAGAGAAAAGGAAGTGTGTGCGAGTTGGACCATGTGTGCCTGTGTGTGGGCACATGACACGCGTGCGCACATAGAGGGATATAGGAACGCTCAGAACACGTGTAGCTCATGAGAATGTTTTTGTTGTTCCATGATAAAAGATCAAAAGCTCTGTTTCAGTTCTGCTTCAAAAAAGGTTTTAACATTCATTTAGCTTCCTTTTTCTTTCACTGGGAACACGTTTACCCGTTGATCTTTCGTAGTTATCCTTGAATCCTGACTTTTTTAACCTTGAAATTCAAACAAAGAAGTGCCTCAGAGAAAGGCTGCCATGGGTCTTACTGACTCAGGCTCCAGAATTCCATTCGTCTGAGAGTAGATCCTCAGGAGATCAAAATGCAAGGTTAAGTCCTCTAAATCTGAGCCAAGGTGTTTGCTTACACACAGCTGGTGGGTTACCTGCCAGAAGGGACCTGGTTTCCGGGTCTGCCCCCTTTCCCAAGCGTGCCAAACACAAAGCAAAGCAAGAGATGAGGACTGCCCACCGGTTTCTGGGGATAGAACCAAAGGGAAACGGCATGGGGAAAAGGCGGCTTTGGTAATAGCCTTAGAGCTGGTTTTTCTCCAGGTTTCTGGCTTTCTTTCTTCCATGAGTGACAGAGAGACCCCCAACAAGGCCTTCACATCTCTATTCACCCTCCAGCCTTGGCCAGCCATGAGTGCCTGGCATGTTCAGAGAGGTCTCCAGCTGTGAGCCCTGAACCTTCCCGTGGGGTCAGCTGGCAGAGCACTGCTGCAACACCATCTTTTTCTTTTGGAGAGGATTTTGCTATAGGGCACGTGTGCTCTCCAGAGAGACAGAGAGACGGAAAGCGAGAAATCACCCCCCAGGGGGGATGGCCACACCGCAATCCCTTCTCCTCCATTCTCCTCTCAGGATCTTGGGCATGCACACACATGGCCTGGCGTGAGTTTAAGCCACCTGGTCCGGGACTCAAACCGCGGTCAGTTACATGGGAGTTCAGCGATATAGCCATTATGCCAACTGCTGGTCCCTGCACCACCATCTTTTAACACACTCAGACTATTGTACTTTGAAAGCAAAACCAGTGTAAAGCAGGTGTGAGGTCAAAATACCACGTCAATCACATAAGTCAAATCTTAACGCTCAAAACTTTAGAAATAGGAGATTTTGTGAGGAAAGAAGTAGAGGAATGGTGTCAGGAGAGGAATTTCTCTCGTCTGATCTCTCTCTGGGCTGGAATTGGAATTAATTCAAAAAGAAAAGGAAATAAATCACTTTGGAGAAACCCATTAAACCACTAAATCAAGGATTTTACATAATGAATGATTTTATCAGTTATGACATCATTTATGATGATTATCATTATTGGCTACTATTAATTGAACAGGAATTATACACCAGGAGCCGTATGAAGTCCTCTGTATGCACTCACTAGCTCTTCCATAGCCACAAGACCAGGAGACAGCTTACAGATCAGGAAACGGATGCTCAGATAAATTAAGTGAATTGCCCAACATCGCACAGCAACAAAGAAATACGTCTGTATTTAACTCTGAATCTGGATAATTCCAATGCTCAATGTTTCTTTAATTACACTGAGTCGACTAACATTTCTCTTCCCACTCTTCCTGCAACGTTCTGCATTTCATTGCTGAGACACTAATACTCATGTGTTTATTTATGCACCACGCATTCAACATGCATGTGTATGTCCACCTGATACATAATCAGCAGAGCTAGGCCACTGAATTAAAAAACGGCTCCACCGGGACCAGTAGATGGCATAGCATTTACATCACTGGACTCCCACAGGGTCAACTGGGTTCAAGTCCCAGATCTGGTGGCTTGAAAATCAGGCTGGGCATGTGTGCATGCGTGCCCAAGATCCCAGGAGAATGGAGGAGAAGGGATTGCCACTTGGTCATCCCCCCCGGGGGTGATTTCTCACTTTCCCTCTCTCTCTTTCTCCCCTGTGAGCACATGAGCCCTAAGGCAAAAGAACTCTCAATATATATAAAGAAAAAAAAAAAAAAGGAAAGAAAGAAAAAGGACTCTCAGTCCCTGATAAGGTCCCTGACACAAAGTGCTTAGAGCTCCATAGAGCAGACTGACCCAAAGGTAGCGCAGAGGAAAAAACTCAGGGAATAGTCACGAAGATTGGATTCTACCCAAGGCTGGTAGTTGAGTAGGAATTCGTGAGTACACATGTCACAGTGAGGGATTTCTGAGCAGTCTCTAAATAGCAGCTTCAATGCTCCCAAAGACAAAAATTCTATTGAACCGTTTCTATACAACACTTTATTGACAAGTTGGAAAATCAAATATTAATTTAAATAGTTATTTTATTAGTACAAGTTAATTCATTATTTTACTTGTTACTTATCCTCACTGAAATGATGTTTGAGATATATATATATATATATATATCCACATACACACACACACATACACACATACATACATACATACATACATTTATTCCCTTTTTTCTGATTGCAAAACTAATGCTTATTCTTTGAAAAAAAAATGGGAAATGAATATAGAGAGCCAGCCAGGTGACGTAGTGGTTAAGTCAGATGTATCCCACATGGCTGATTGTACAGTTCGAGTCCTGGACCTGGAGGCTTAAAAAACATGCTAGGAACATGTGCATTGCCCAAAATCCTGAGAGAAGAATGGAGGAGAAGAGATTTTGGTATTGTTATTCCCCCAAGAGTACTTTCTCACTTTCCTTCTCTCTCTCTCTCTCTCTCTCTCTCTTCTCTCTCTCTCTTTCTCTCTGTCTCTCACTAGAACACACATGTGCCCTAAAGCAAACTTTAAAACAATTAATATAGGTTAATATATATTAATATATACACATAATAGCTAAAATGTTCATAATCCTACTGCCCAGATTTATTCCTGGTTAATATCGTAACAGTATATTTCTTTATAGTATTTTTATATACAGTTATTTTCCCACCAAATTAGATTTATATAACATGTATACTGCTTTTTAATGTTTTTGCTCACATTTCTAAAATCAAAATGAATCTTTAGCATTTTTACACGTGATTAAATCTCTGACAGCATAAGTTCTGGGTTCCTGTTAAGTTATTTATGCTTCCATGAGTGAGAAAAGCAAAGAGAGATAGCACCCCCAATAAGGTCTCGATGCCACAGTCCCCTAGTTTCAGCTAGCTGGAGCTCGTGGGCATGCACATGCCTGGCACAGCACGGGAGATCCCCAGACATGAACCCAGAACCCTCCCATGTGGGGCAGCCCCGTGGAGTGTTCCATTTTACTGCTGAGTCATTAACCAGCTCCTCTGACACATAACTGTTCCTTTGAATAATCTGCCAGAGGGTATGTGTGCTGACCGGAGACAGGAACAGAGAGAGAAAGTGAGAGGGCACGTCCCCATGAGGTAGGGTCACACTGCATACCTTTCTCCATTTCTCCCTGCTTTCGAGATTCTGGACAATTACACACAAATGCCCAGTGTGTTCCTCAAGCTGCTGGGTCTGAAACTCAAACTGCACAGTTGGCCAGTGGGATCCAGCCACCATAACCACTGTGTCATGGGCTGGCCTTCTGACACGCTTTTTCTCGGGAGGAGAGATTTTTGCCATAGGGCACGTGTGCTCGTCAGAGAGACAGAAAGCGAGAAATCACCCCCATGGGGGGTGCCCATGCCACAATCTCTTCTCCTCCGTTCTCCTCTTGGGATCTGGGGTATGCACACATACCTGGCATGAGTTTTGTTTTTGTTTTTGTTTTTGTTTGAGAGGTTTTTCGCTATAGGGCGCATGCGCTTGCCAGACAGACAGAGAGAGACATAGAGACAGAAAGCGAGAAATCACCCCCCAGGGGGATGGTCACGCCGCAATCCCTTCTCCTCCATTCTCCTCTTGGGATCTTGGGCACGCACGCACACGCGCTCGGCATGAGTTTTAAGCCACCGGGTCCGGGACGCAAACCGCGGTCGACTACGTGGGAGTCCAGCGACATAGCCATTACGCTAACTACTGGTTCCCTACCCGGCATAAGTTTTAAGCTCCCCCCCCCCACCTCCCAAGTCCAGGACTCAAACTGTGGTCGACTCTGTGAGAGTTCAGTGATATGACCATTACGCCATCTGCTGGTCCTGACACACAACTTCTTTTTTTCTTTTTGGAGAGGTTTTTGCTATAGGGCATGTGCACTCACCAAAAAGACAGAGAGAGAGAGAAAGACAGAAAGTGAGAAATCACCCCCCGGGGAGATGACCACACCGCAATCCCTTCTCCTCCATTCTCCTCTCGGGATCTTGGGCACGCACACACACGCACCCAGCGTGAGTTTAAGCTGCCAGGTCCGGGACTCAAACCGCAGTTGACTACATGGGAGTCCAGCGACATTGCCATTATGCCAACTGCTGGTTCCGACAGCTTCTAATGGCTCCATAGCAACCCACCTACTGTGTGTACCCATTCCATTTCTGCTGGATAGAACATTTAGGTGGCTTTCTTTTTGTGGTTGTTGCATTGTAAATTGCACTGCAAAGAATATTCTTGTATATAGATCCTGGTATGCATCTATAATTATTTCCTAAAGATATATCCCCAGAGGTATTATTAACTCATCCAAAGTTTAATACCATTTTAAAGTTCTTGGCATATATTTCTAAATGTATCTTCAGAAATATAGAATCAATTTGGCCTCCTACAAGCAATGTGGAAGAATGCCTATCTTCTGCATTCTCACCAATACTGGATATTTCCATTTAAACCACTTTAAAAGTATTTCCCAATTGAGTAGGCAGAAAATTGTATCTTGTTTTTATTTGCTTATCACTGAATACTGATGAGGTTAGACATTTTTCATACATTTATTATCCACTTGTATTTCTTCTTTTGTCATTTATTCATGTCCTTTGCCCATTTTTCAATTGCTCGGCTTATCTTCTTCTTATTGATTGGTAGGCGTTCCTTATAGATTAAGGATATTAACCCTTTGTCTGTCAAAGGTGCTGACACAGCCTTAAACACTAGCTCCAACATATCATATTTTTCATGCTTCAGAGTTCGACTCAGATTTCCCCCAACCTAAACAAGACAGCCTCACTGTATGTACAGGCTCCCAAGTACCTGCAACCAGTTCTTTCTGTAGCTCTGCAAGCTTGCACATGTAGCTGTGGAGCATGCAATTATTTGCATCTTAGTTTGCCTGTTGTTTCATTTCTGCTAAGCTTGTCCCCATCCTTCTCAACCGTCCCAAAGTCGCTTGTTGAAAATAAACTATTTAATATTCTCCATTTCCTTGTTATCCCCATTATTTACTAATCGTGATTTTATTTCCTCCTTATTTTATTCATTTCTAGTCTACATACTGGAGATCATGATTTCCAAACACATTTCTAAGAACTTGGCTCTTTTTGCTTAATCTACGACTTTAAAGTAGGTGGCTGGGTCTATAGCGTAGTGGTTAAGGGAACCAGATCCCACATGGTCAACCACTGTCAGAATCCCTGCCCTGGTGACGTAGAAAACACACTGGGCACATGTGCACGTATGCCCAAAATCCTGATGGGAGGGAGAAATGGAGGAGAAGAGGTTGCGGTGTGACCATGCCCTATGGGGAAGAAGAGGTGTTGCTTTGTCTTTCTCTAGCAAGTTCACATGCTCTCTGACAAAAAAAGAAAAAATAAAAGAAAACACACAAAATTATATATTTTTAAGTAAGAACTTCTAAGAATAGCATCCAGAGTCACAAAAATGTAAGCTCGATCCATGTGAATGAAGTCTAACACTCTTTTTTTTTTTTTTGAGAGAGAAAGAGATTTTTGTTATGGGGTGCATGCACTCAACAGAGAGACAGAGAGAAACAGAGGAAGAGAGAAATGTCTAGCCTAAATTGGATCACCTATGACTACTGAAAGAAAGAAAGAAGAAGAAAGAAAGAAAGAAAGAGAGAAAGAAAGAAAGAAAGGGAAAAAACATATTTTCCCTCTTACGCAAAAGAAGGAGACAGAAAGATATGAATGGCAATGCATCCTCAAGATTGTGACTTTTCACAAACTCTCTCTAATCCCTTTTTCAGGGAAGTATATAGAAGAAATGGAGCTTGATCCTATTTAAGTCTGGTCCAGTCACTCAGGGTTATAGTTGTCACGTATTGGACTGTCAGAAAAGTTGTGACACATTTTTGCATAGAAAAACAGAAAAAAATATGTCATGACTTCTCCAACAAACTAATAGAATACAAGCCATCAAGTTAAATTTGAATTTCAGATAAAGAATGTATCATTTTTAAATAGAAGTGTGCCCTATACCTCTGAAATTAAAATCTAACTGACCATTCTATATTGTCATGTGCTAAATTTGTTGACCCTGCTCTGGATAAAAGTCCATTGGGCACTGGGAATTTGTCCAGGAGATACCTACATGAACTTGCCCCCTGAAGCAGATTTAAGAAGGATATTTGACTGAAGAGTGAGTAAACACAAAGACCAGATCGAAATTGATGTGTTGCACCTACAAACACTATTAAAAAAAAAAAAAAAAAAAAAAAAAAAAAAAAAAAAAAAAAAAAACTCCCTTTCTTAAAGGGGAAAATTGTCAGAGAAAGAGAGAGAGAGAAAGAAAAGAAGAAAGACAGTAGTATCCTGAAGTTCCAAAGCAAGAGAAGACTGAAAATTATTTCCTGTAGGACCTAGAATAAATTCCTAGAAAATTGATTAACATTCTTAATTGGATACAAAAAGATTGGACCTCTATGGGAAAGGAACAGAAATCCGTGAGGTACACATGAATCAAAAAGATATAAAAAAGGGAGATAGGTGAGGTGAAGAGTTATTAAAAAGAGACCAAAAAATTAATTAACAGCATTAAAATCTCCTTTGACACACTGAAAAGTAGGACTACTCCTTTAAAAATACTAAATTATTCATGTAGAAGAAAAACTTCAGAAGTTCCCTTAGAATGTAGAGGAAACAAAAAAAGAAAAAAGAAAAATGACTATTTCTTTGAAGTTAGAGATAGGATAAACAACATTGGAATTAGAAATGTTTTAGGAAATATAGGAACAAATCATAAGAAAAAGTGGAAGGTTCTGGTTTGGGGTGAGATGAAGCAAGCACACACACTCCACCTTACTCTGCCACTAAATGCGGCTTTAAAAACAGGACAAGCGCATGGAGCAGCTTTTGGGAAACTAAAAACAAAAGAGCAGCAGGCAGAACAGAATTCAAAGTACCATGGAAGGCGCAGTGTGGTTGCCTTGTCCTCAGGAATGTCCCCCCAACCTGATCTCAATGTACTCTTAAGCCTGCAAGTGGGCCAGGTACAGAAAAAGCTCAGGAACAGCGCTCTAGTCCTTGCTGCAGGAGTAGGACAAGGAACTCCCCAACTTTTATCAGAGTGTGGAACTCCCCAACTATTATCCTTCCTTTCTTGAGCATTCTGCTCTCCAAACAAGCACATGTTGGCACCAGGAAAGGCAGCAACACAGCCTTCAGGAGCCTAAGGTCAGAGAGAAGAGCATCTTCTACCAACAGTGTTCCCAAGAGGATGGGGTGGGGGGAACTCCCTCTCACTCTCTCTGTCTCTCCCTCTCTCACCCCCAACTTATTCTTGTCACTTGATCCTGGACATAGGAGCAGCAGTGGAAGTAAGAAGGTAACTGAAGCCCTAGCTTCTGGAAGACTGAAAAGAGGGGCCCCAGAAAGCAAAAAATTACAAGGAAAATGTCCAAGAGGGAGGAGCTTGAGAAAGCAAACCCACATTCAACACACTCCTGGACTTCCTAACATGCTTGCGTCCAATCCTAAACAGCACACCCAAGAATTTGAGAGCTGGACAGATAGATCAGCACCCAGACTGGGTGGCACACAAGTGGGTCAGGGTCAAATGGTATTGCTAGAGGCTTTGAAACAAATGTTGGCCCCACAGACCTCAGGGGCAGATTAGAACTAGCAACCTAAACCTATCCAGGTCAACTCAAACTAAAACACAACTTTCTCCACAGGATTCAACAAGTCTCAGAGTCCTAGGAAAAGATAAAGACACCAAGATCAAGCTGACATAGATGTTGTCATGATACACCCAAATAAATGTGGCAAATTGCTCTGTTCCCACCTAATGAATCTTAAAAACAAGAGCCCAAAGTAACAAACTGTTGGCATGTAACTTACCTGAATCCCAGAACAATATTAAAGAAAATATTCAACACCAAACAAAGAAAAATATCTGATGTCTGTCATCTAATAAAAATTATCATTCAGGCAAAGGAGAAATTACTATGCAGGCAGGAAATTTCAATCCAAATGAGGAGAAATCAACCTATACCAACTTGAATTGGCCACATAAATTAAATTTAGTAGTCAAATACATTAAAACAGTTTTTTTTTTTTTTTTTTTTAGCTTATCAGAGGGCATGTACACTCACCAGAGAGAGACAGAAAGTGAGAGAGAGGAGAGAAAATGAGAAAGAATCCCCTATGGGAAATGTAATCCTTTCTTCTCTGTTTCTCCCTTCTTTCAGGATTTTGGGCATGCAAGCACATGTGCCCAGCATGTTTTCAAGCCTGGGTCTGGGACTTAAACCATGCAGTTGGCCATATGGGATCCAGCTCATGTAACTACTAGGCCACAGGCTAGCCTTAAAATAGTTATTATAGGGACCAGCAGTTGGCTTAGTGGCTGTGTCACAGGACTCAAGTTCCGGACTCAGTGGCTTAAACTCACACCGGGCGCGTGTGTGTGTGCCCAAGATCTCGAGAAGAGAATGGAGGAGAAGGGATTGCGACATAGCCATCCCCCTGGGGGGTATTTCTCTCTTTCTGTCTCTCTGTCTCTCTCTGTCTTCCTGGCAAGCATACGCGCCCTATAGCAAACACCTCTCCAAAAAAATAACAGTTATTATAAGGGCCCGCAGGTGGTGTGGTGGTTTGGGGCGCTGGACTCCCACATGGCCAACCACAGTTCAAGTCCCAGATCTGGCAGCTTACTTTCTTCTCTCTCTCTCTCTCTCTCTCTCTCTCTCTCTCTCTCTCCTGTGAGCACATGTGCCCTATAGCAAAAATCTAAAACAAACAAACAGACAAACCCTCAAGATTTAAAAACTATAATGGCTAAAATGTCTATGAGAGAGAGGGAAAGAAGGAGAAAGAAAAACAACAGAAGGAAAGATTAATAGTTTTAAAGACATAACAGTAGAAAATATTCCAAAAAAAAGTACAAAGAGAAAAAAAATTACAAAAAAACAGGACATCAGTGAGCTGAGGGACAAATTCAACATCCTATTTACATGTATAACTAGAATCTCTGAAGGTAAGAGTGGGAAGAAAAAAAACATTTGAAGATATAATGGCTAAAATATTTTCCACATTTGATGAAAAGTATAACTCCACAGATGCAAAAATCTCAATGAATCTAAACACAAAAAAAAATGAAGAAAACTACATCAAAGTACCTCTTAATCAAACTGCTGAAAATCAATAATAAAGAGGAAGCCTTAAAAACAGCCAGAAGTAAAACGACTTCATTGAATACAGAGGAATAAAGATAAGAATGGCAGCAGACTTATTGTCAGAAATAATACAAGTAACAAGAAGTGGATCAATCTTTCAAATAGGAAAAGAAAATAAATCAACCTAGAATTCTACAGCCAGCAAAATATCTTCTAAAAATTGGGGAAAAAAGGAAACTTTTTGAAGTGGAATTGAAATGTTGAAAAGAGGTATCATGCTTTTGATAAAAAGAAAAGCTGAAAGAAGTGAATACCAACTTACTACTCTAGCCAAAAAAGAAGTTAAGAGATCCTTTACACAGAAGGAAAATAGTAACAGATGAAAATATGGGCTTACACAAAGAAAAAAGAGTATTTGTCCACACAAATACTTGTATATAAGTATTTATAATAACTTTCTTTGTAATAGCTAAGAACTAGAAACAACTGAAGTGTCTATTGCAGATGAATGGGCAAACATATACTGATGTGTCTATATAACATACTATACAGCAGTTTAAAAAGAACTCATGGAACAACATAGATGACTCTCAGAATAACCATCCTAAGTGAAATAAGCAATGCAGTAAAATAGGAAGTACCATATGGCTAAATTTACTTACAGTTCTAGATCATATAATAATCTAAAGGGACAGAAAGCCAGTGGTTGACTGGAAATGGGGCAGGGTGAAGTAGGGAGGGGAGAAAGGGAGTAACTAAAAAGAGGCAGAAAGAAACATTTGAGAGTGATAAATATATACATTATTTTTATTGTGATCATGTCACGGCTATGTACCTATATTGAATTTGTTTAACTGTAAGCTTTCAATATGTGCAATTTAGTACATACAATTAAACCTTAATAAAACTACTTTTTAGAAAAACAGAGGTCTGACGTTTCCCACTGAACAGTAGGATCTTAGACTTTCCCAGTTAACAAAACACTGACATTGAGAACATCCAAACTGATGTCAAAGATGAGACAATATCCCATTCAAGTTCCCTGACAAAGAAAACAGCTCGTGGGTGCAATCCTGCTTTCTGAAAGCAGAGGTGGAAAAAACCCTTTATTCAGTAATTTTTTCAGTATAAAATCCCAATTCTATAACTATAGTACTCATTTTAACCAAGTTGTCAGCTGAAATAGATCACCAGATAAATTTTACATAATTATGATGCATAACAAAGTTTATCTCTATATTCTGGAACAAATTTGTGATTGGGATATTTCTATGGTTTAGATAATGTTTTGTCCCCTAAAGGTTTATGTTTTGAAATTTGGTCCCCTATTGTAATGGCATAAGAAGGTGGTGAGACCTTATTTATTTATTTTTTTAATTAATCAGACCTTTAAGAGGTAAGGCCTATTGGATGCTGTTTGGATCCCAGCAACCTCACTCTCATTAATGGGTTAATGCTTCTCATGAGATGAAGTGAGTTATACCTTTTGTAAGAAGAGATTAGCTCCCACAAGGGCAGGTTGTTATAAAGGAAGGACTGCGCCCCTGCACAGGCCCAGTATCCTCTCTGCTTCTGTCAGCCATATCATGACACAGCACCAGAGACTAGCCTGATGCCTGCCCCACATCTCTGGATTTTCTATCCACAGGATCATAAGCCAAATAAACCTCTACTCTGTATAAATCATCCACCCTCGGGTGTTCCTATTAGCAACACAATAGAAAACTAAGAAAATGCTATCTATGAAAATATAGCGGCTCAGAGTAGCCCAAGATCATGCGGTAAGTAAATGGCAATGAGAACTTTGATACAAGCCTCCCAACTCCAGCACTACTGTTTCTTTCTTTCTTTTTCTTTTTTTTTTTTTTTTGAGAAGTTTTTGCTATAGGGCACGTGCGCTCGCCAGACAGACAGAGACAGAGAGACAGAAAGCAAGAAATCACCCTCTGGGAGGATAGCCACACCACAATCCCTTCTCCTCCGTTCTCCTCTCAGGATCTTGGGCATGCACGCACGACGTGAGTTTTAAGCCCCTGGGTCCGGGACTCGAACCGGGGTCAACTACATGGGAGTCCAGTGATATAGCCATTACGCTAACAGCTGGTCCCCAGCACTACCGTTTCTGACACAGCCAATTTATAACTCTGTCTGTTGATTAGATTCTTTCCTCCATGACCTAGGATGTCCAGGCCATCACCTCTAGCCCCGCATTTCAGTATACTCTCTAAAACTGTGTGTTCATGGCATTCGTGGGGGCAAGAGTTAGTGCGCTACTTTATGCATAGTAAAAGTAGTTGGACATAGTTTTTCTCACAGCCAGCATGTATCCTGTGCAAATCCTCTTCTTTGTCTCTATGATATCACCTCTATTGTACCATCTCTTGCCTGGATAACTGACCTTTATGATTTGAGTTGCACATTTTTTTCTAATTTATCTTTAAATTGATCCACTTGGGGTTTCTTTTTATAGACAAGTATTTTATTTTTAAATAGTCACAATTACTTCTTTTATGACTTCTGAACTTTGAGTCACATTAGACAGGCCTTCCCTAACTGTTGGCTTTGAATCAATGAACCTGCAAGCCCAAGCAGGATCTCAAAAGGGCATTTCACTCGTTAGACAAAGTAAGAGGGTGCTGTGGAAATACTGGATTAAGTCGGCACCACGGTGACCACATAACCCTGCACCACCAACATCTGCTCCACATTATCCCCAACTTGGAAGGTTATATACAGCTTACAGTCTGAATCTGTTTAATACAGAGTTGCTCCAAAGGAATACAGCTACTTTCCAGTATCTCAACCTTCAAACTGAACTTTAAGAAGCAATATTCAAAATTTAGTAGACTCCATGGAATACAATTCCTGTGTACAGGTGATCAGACCTTGGGCTGCCACATACATTTTTGACTTTAAAGATTCTTTACAATACTTGACTGCATGGGCATTTGTCTATAACCAGAAAGGGGAAAATATTAAAACTACTATTAAATATATAAACTTAATTTTTTTCAAAAATTATGAACAAAATTATTCATAGATAATTCTACAGAGAAAAGGCATTATTATTATTATTATTTTGCCATAGGACACATGTACTTGCCAGAGATAAAAGAGACAGAGAGAGACAGGAAAAGGAAAAGTGAGAAATCACCTTCCAAAAGGGATGGCCACATTGCAACCCCTTCTCCATTCTCCTCTCAGGAGTGTTCAAACCTCTAGGTACAGGACTCAAACCATGGTTGACCATGTAGGAATCCAGCACCTTAACCACCACACCACCTGCTGACCCCAGCATTATATCTTGATTCTAATGAACTTTTAAAAAATAAGATAATTTGGGGGACCAGCAGTTCGCGTAATGGCTATGTCACTGGACTCCCATGTAGTCGACAGCGGTTCATGTCCCGGACCCGGTGGCTTAAAACTCACGCCGGGCGCGTGTACGTGCGTGCCCAAGATCCCGAGAGGAGATTGGAGGAGAAAGAATTGCAGCGTGGCCATCCTCCCTGGGGGGTGATTTCTCGCTTTCTGTCTCTCTGTCTCTGTCTGGCAAGCGCATGCGCCCTATAGCAAAAACCTCTTCAAAAAAAAAAATAAAGATAATTTGCAAAATATGAATAGAAGTTTAATATCTGATAATATTAAGAAGGTTTTGTTCATCTAAATTTTGATAATAATGGCAATATGGTTATATTTTCTTTTAAAATAGCATGTAGTGGTTAGAAATATATATACTGACATATTTATGAGTAAAATAATATAAGTCTAGGATTTGCTTAAAAATATCAAGATATAGGTGGAGTCTATAGGTATCTATATTAAACAACACTGGCTATAAGTTAATACTTATTTAAGATGTATGATGAGTACATGAGGATTTATTTTATATATATATATACATGTATGTGTGTGTGTGTGTGTGTGTGTGTGTGTGTGTATTTTACTTTTGGCTGTGTTTGAAATTTTCCATAATACTTTTTAGAGACAATGTGTTAATTATGTAGATTAACTCCTTTTGGAACAAGATTTGAATAAATGAAACTGCAATCCCAAGCAGGATCTCAGTAGGGCATTTCACTTGTTAGACAAAGTAAGAGGGTGCTGTGGAAATATCGGATTGCCGATGAGACCCTGCTATAGGCTGCCTCAACAACTATTCCCAGTGCTTTCTGGACTCCCTGCCACCACATGTGAATGCTCATTTTCACAGCATTCTTTGCAGCTTAGATGGCCATATGACAAAACTTTCCATAAGACAAAATTTGATGAGATTTCTCAAAAATGTGGGGGAAATTTTGGCTTTTTCAGATAAAAGCAGGTAGTGTGACTGGCTTGTACCTCTCTCTTTCCACCTTTGACTAGGACCTAAATTCCTAATCAGTGAAACCATGTTGCTACCATGAGGGAGCTAAACAAATGCACACACTAGGCCTGCTTTCATAAAACTCTCAACACCTTTAGCCACCCAACTCCAGATGTCTGAAGCGTCTATTTAAATTAAATATAAATATATAGGAAATCCCACGGTCATGGTGGTTAAGGCACTGGATTTCCACATGATCAACCAAGGTTCGAGTCCCAGATCCAGAGGCTTAAAAATCATGCTAGGTGCATGTGTGTGCATGCCAGCATCTTGAGAGGAGAATGAAGGAGAAGAAATCACAGTGTGACCATCCCCTCTGAGGAGTGGGGGTGACTGATTTCTCACTTTCCCTCTGTCTCTTTCCACTCTGGTGAGCACATATGCCCTATGGCAAAAACCTAAAAAAGAATACAAATATCCTTTATTGAAATTACTGTTTGAGTTGTTTCATTTTGTTTGTTTTACTTGTTTTTAAAGTTTACTCATTTATTTCTTCCATGAATGAGACAGAGAAAGTGAGAGACAGAAAGATTAAGAAAGCACCCCCAAAAGGGTCCTGATACTGCGATCTACTCCCAGCCTCAGGCAATTCTGGATCATGAGCATGTGTGCACAGTATATTCAGGGAGGTCTCCACATACAAACTGAGAACCCTCCCATACAGGTCAGTCTCACAGACTCACTTTTAAGCAATGTGCCACTGTCCAGCTCTATCAGTTGTTCAGTTCCTTGCAGCTAAACACTTCCTAGCTGTTCAGATCTGATATACAGAATCTCATACACTCTAAAATTCCTGTTTTCTACTATAAAGCAATGATATCATCTGTTGCTAGCTGAAAAGTTTCATTAATTTGAATTGGATACTAAAATGTGATTTTAAAAATGTCTACTCATTCCCTCAGGACAGTCAGATCATCTCACCAAAGTATCCAAAACCTATTCAAAACTATTTTAAAGTAATCATTATAAAGGAAAATGATTTTTTTGTTTAATTAATGAATGTGTTAATTAGTGGTTAATTAATGATACATCCTTTGTTTAGTTCTACTTCCATTGCTGCCAATTGTACTTCTATTGGGTCTTTGGAACAAAGTCATGATTTTCTTTCTATATTTTTCTATGCAAAAATGAGTCATGACTTTTCTGATGACCCAATATTTAAGCACCTGACTTCAGAATGTCATGAGTGCCAATAAGTTTCTCCCTGAGAAGGCAAATGTACATGCATCAAGAGCTCTAAGAATTTGCCACACACAGGACATAGTCCCACAGCAGAATCTGCTCTTCCTCCACAAGTCTGGTCAAAGTCTTCAAAGTTCAAGTCAAAGTTTTGCTCCCTTTGAGAAGCCCTCAAAACAAGGCAAGATGCAAGACCACATCTATCCCAAATTCAACCAGTTCCAGTGTGTGCTTAAACAAAATTTAAGCTACAGGTCAAAACTAAGTATCACACAATATTTACCTTCCAGCCTCCAGTAGTTTTTGCCATTAGGCGAGCACCACCATGCCCAGTCACCAGTATTTATAAGAGAATAGCCAATACAAAGTTATTGGATATTTATTTTCATTTAAAAGCTAAGCACCAGCATGTTTTAGGTAAAGTGGTCTGACTTAATTAAAGGCAATGGTACTGTGATAAATAAATACCTCTCAGAGTATCTAGTGCATTAGTAGGTACTTAATAAATGCCTGATAAGTTAATTTATTAAATGAATTAGTTAGTTCATAGATACTTAGAGTTTACAATAGAATATATTTTACTTTAGGAGATCATACTTTGCTAACACTGCTACACAGACATAACTTGTTTTCCAAATACAAAATATTATGCAAATATGCGATTGTCCTTTAGAAGATTAGTAATATATCATGCTTTAGTGATAATGTATAGTCCGTACCTAAAAACAACTTCATTCTTCACATAGAGTAGTGCAATTACTCCTTATGTTAGATCATGTCCCAACCCCATTGATTATCTCTCAGCACAACCCCCATCTCTACTAATTCTGAGGTCACCCAGTCCCATCGATACAAGCTAGATGAATGAATGATGTCCTGTTATCTCCAGGTAGCGAGCTCTGGAGTCAGACTGTCTGGATTAGAATCCCAAGTCCAGCATGTTCCCCTTTGTAAACTTGGGCACATTTCTTAATCTTTCTGTGCCTTGGTTTCTTCATTGGTAACACAGGGATGAAAATAATAGTACCTACCTTACAGAGTAGTGAGAACTGAAAGACATTACAATGTGCTGACAGAAGTCCCATAAATGTTATGCATTCTGACCTGACTCTAGCATTATATCATGATCAAAGCTTTCTGTCCATCTGATCTTCTGCAATCAATCCATAGGCCATCAAAGCAGCAATCATTTGCCACCACAGTTCACAGGCGACTAGGTAATTGTGTCTGTTATACCAGCTCCTCTAGTTCCACTGTGACCTAATGATCTGAATTTGGTCCAGTTTGACACATAATTTAGGGGAAGTCACGTTACCTCACAAAGTCTGTTTTCCTATCAATAAAGTTGAAACAGTACCTGCCTTGTAAAGGATTAAATGACATAACCTAAGAATACTTTTCCCATGTAAAATGCCGTGTATGCAGGATATTATTCATTTTGCACCATCAACAAACATCATTCATTCGAAATATATTCAGCTCATTTCTGCCTGGTCTAGGTATTGTGCAAGCTTGGACAGGCATGGTAGCCAAAGTTTAATACATATGTTCTTAGTACATTATTTGTTGACTGATCAATTAATATTTCTGAAAATATTTGGGCTGGAGAACTTAGATCTGACTTGAAAGGGATCTAAGATATTGTATCCATTTTATCAAGACAGACACATGGCTTCCTCTCCCCTGGGCCTTCCCAGCAGGTGCTTCCCATTATCATAGCGTTCAATGCACCTTGTGGTAATCACGAGCTTATTTCCTGTAAACTCCTCTCCCTAGACTGTGAGATCCTTGCAGGTAGACCTATGGGGTTTGTTTTTTTTTGTTGCTTTTCCTCTGTATCCTCCATATTTAGCACAGAGCATTACAGAAAGGAATAAATAAAAATTTTTGGTAGCTAGGACTAACCAACTACATAGAGGGTATGGGGGAAGAAACAATTTCACAATTCAATAAAATCCTTTCTACCAGGAACCTTAGGAATCGACTTCTCTTTTGTACTAGCAGGTCGGTGTGTACCACCTCGCTCCATGTACACGAGTATACATGTCTGCACATGGGCTAATGGGTCAGCCCTTGCTAGGGACATTACATTTCAGACTACTGCATAGCCATTTAGTAAATGACAATTTCTGATGTCCTAAACTTCCAGGAAGAGTTAGTGTACCTCAAAGAAATAATCAGTGTAACCTTCCAACCAGTAAAATCAAGCCCCTTATATTCTGTTTAATTTCCTAGGAGTTTTTATATACATATATATGTTCGACACACATAGTCCCTCACACATAGACCAGCACTATATTTTTTTACAACATAGGGTTTTCTAGGATTGAGTAGTTTTAAACAACAGTATTTTATTATTTTAAGCACACCCACTGTGGAAACATTCTCGGGGCTCACTGCTTCTGCTATTGGAACATTTGTTTTTTATTCTGAATATTTCAGCACATCTATTTACCTGGCACTATATTTAGTGCCACAGTGCCAAGATGGCATATATAAAGATTCAATTGCAATTCCCATCTGATGTCCCTTCCCTCTCCTTTTTACCCCCTTTTTTATGTCCACACTCTGAATTCAGCACAAAGTTGGTGTGTTTAATTTAAAAAGAAGTAAAACGCTCCAGGAGACGCCTCAGACCACTGCAAATCACCTACTTTATAGAGGCAGTAAAATTGTGTATCGGATTAGAAGTGATGCTGATCTGAAATTTATGATAACTTTTAATGGCATTATAATTTTTTTCCCTGTGCGCGCCATAACTGCGTCGTTTCGATGCACAGTGCAGTGAGATGAAATTTGTAAGGGAAGAACATTACCCGGGCAAGCCCAGGGAAAAAAAGCCAGTGGAATAATGCAACAGTCCCACACGGGCAGATACAAGCTGTTCTTTCCATGCACTATGGAGAAGCACAAACTCTAAAACGATCCTTTGAAATTAAATCAACCCAGGGTCCAGAATGTGTTGATAAAACCAGGAAGTGGGGCGGAAGCCACGTCTGAAGAGACCTTGACTAGGTGTTCTCCTTATCCCACCCACCACTTCTCAAACTCGTTGCCTCTCTCAGCTGAAATAAGCCCACTTGGGTATCCTGCAGTAGGTTTCTGGAACAGTTCTTCCCTGAGCGAAGTCTGCTGTCCTGTCTTCCCTGGCTGGCTCAACTCTCCATTGGTTCCAAGAGAGTGTGAGGGGACATTCTTGACATCACAGAGCAAAAAGATTTGTAAAGTTCTGAGAAATTTGCAACTAAGAAGATGATGATTAAAGGAAGGAAGGAAAAACTCAATAATGGAGGGAGAAAGAAGAGGGAGACATGAAAAAACTTTTAAAATTCCAACAATAGTGTTCATATTGTGTTAACTTAAAATATGAGGGGAAAAACTCTCCAGAAAACCCACGAGAATCAAAGGAGAAGCTCTATCAATGCTGTATCCCTTCTTCAACACATCTCTTCAAGGCTCTTCCTTTGCTTGAATACTTCCAAGGCCAAGAAACTTATTACCCATCATGAACTCATGGATTCACGTATTAATTTGCTGAACAATATATTAGGCATAGTGCCAGCACCAAGTGCAAAAGTATTGCTGAAATAATTTCAAAAGCTTTTAAAAAATAATAACATGCATTATTCTGTTTTGTGATAAAAGAAATGATACGAGTTCAGTAAAGAAAATTAAGTCTCCAAAATGTACAAAGCCTCGCCTATGTGGTATTCTTGTCCCTAGTGTTTAACAAAACTCAAAAGGAGCCCAAAAAAAACCTGAAAATTATTCAGAGAAAACTGATCTCGATATTTCTATAATGTCAACACTGAAAGAACAACAACAACATCAAAAGTAGGGAGACTATTTTACTTTTTTATTTTTAAGGTTTAGCCATAGGACATGTGCACTTACCAGAGAGAGAAAAGAAGAGGAAAAGAGAAATCGTCCCCCCACCCAGCCCCAGGACTGATGGCCATGCCTAAATCCTTTCTCTTCCACTCTCCTCTTGGGATTTTAGGTATGCACACAAGCCCAGAACAATTTTCAAACCTTCCAGGGTGGGCTAAAACCACAGCCACGTTCCACGTGCTTCAACCGCCATACCACCTGCTGGCCAATGGGGGTCTATTTTACTTTAAGTGGTAGTAGAGACATGACAACAAATACATAAAACTTAAAATACAGCTCTGGGTCAAAATTGAAAGATTATAAAGGACATTTGAGAACTATTACGGAATCTGAATACAGAGTAACTCTTAGATAATATTAGCAAATCATTATTAAATTTTTGGTTGTGATAACGTTATTGTGGATTTCTAGGAATGTAAACTCATTCCTATGATATACACATGCTGAGATACTGAGTAGTCGAAATGTCAGGCCTGTGAATTACTTTCAAATAGTACAGCATAAACCGATAAAGCCAACAGTGTGAAATGTTAACAACTGGTGAATCTGGGTGAAGGGTTAATAGGGATTCATTATCTTTTAACTTTTTGAAGCTTAGAATTTTTTCAAAATAAGAAGTTGTATGGGAAATCTCAAAAATAATGCTGGTTATCACCAAATGGGCTACTGAAAATTTTCTTCTTTATCTTTTCTCTATATTCTTCCAGTATTTCAGTAATGAGAAAGTCCTGGTTTTACAGTGAATAAAAATGTGTCTATTCATGCAGCTTCTTTCAACTGTGAGCAGGGCCGCAGAGGAAGACCCCGGAAGGCTGGGACCTGGGACAGAAGAACACCCACATTCTTGCCCGGCTTTTATACTCTGGGCTTGTTTCTTCTTCTGCAACATCTACCCACCTTGTTGGGATTTAAAATGCAGAAAACAAAGAGCAGTAAACTTTCACTTGAAAAAGGTACTCTGTTTTAGACAATTGCTCGAGTTTTCCCCAGTGATGGGGCCACCCATCTCTTAAACTCATACTCTACAAAAATATACCCCAAAAAATTATTAAGAAACTTTTTTTTCTTGTTTTCTTGAGCATTTTTCTCTGGACCCTTAGCTCAGAATTGAGTGGAAGCAGATCTTCTCACCCCATCTCTACTTTCTCAGAGATTAAGTAGCAGATTAAGCCAAGAATTTATTAGACATCCAGTTTTTAGCAAGATGGAAAAACCCTCAACCCTGCACTCACTAGCTTTGGGTCCCTCGTTTCAAGCCTGCCAACTTCCTCTGACTGACCAAGCTTCGGTGTTGCCTATGAAACAGTACAGACAAGAGCTTGACACTTCTGAGGGAAATTGCCTGGAAGTTCCTCTCCACTTTGCTCTGGATTTCATGGAGGAGTAGGCTTTCTGAAACTACAAGGCTTCTCTTCCTTTTCTCCAATGTCATCTAGTTCTGTAAGCTCTGTCCCACGAAGCCCCAGGCGTCAACGATGCCTTTACTTTTCTGACTGAAATTTATATGAGCTTGCTGTCTTACCCAGATGCTATGAAAACTGTTATTCTCTATCCCTTTCCCAGAGAATATGAATAAAAGAAAATTAGAATACATCACAGCAAAGACGCTTCCTGGCCGCCTAGGCCAATTGCTTCATTTTACACAATGGAGTACAATCGAGGCCCACAGAAAGAAGTCTGGGATCCAAGATCACATGACGAATTCATTGTAAAGCCTGAGTTAAAATCTTACGTTTGACACCTCATTATATACACCTTCCATTGCACTGTGGCATTTTTCTTTGGGGGGGGGGGGGGGTCACATATCTAGTCCATCTAAGGACCCAGCTTCCTGAGCTTGTCTCTCCTGTTCAGGCTGAAAGTCTCCCTAGCTAGCCTGCGAATCCGTCATCAAACATAGACTTGAATATGTCCTTGGTCATTATTCATCAATCCTTAAGAGGGCTGGGAAAGCAATTCTTTTTCATTAATGTCATCCATAATCTCCTCTTCATTGACTATGGATTCCTTTCTTTTAGCAGGACAAAAATAGAAAGACAAAATTCTCTATTCACCACACTTTCAGCCTCCTACTCAGAACTGCACATCCTTTTAAGAACCTTATGTCTCCCTTTTTCTTCCCAAAATGTCCTCTCCCCTCCCCTGCTTCTACCTTGTGTTTCTCTTCATTCTTAAATATTACATGTTCTGAAAGACTTCAGACACCACTTATGCCCTCACTGGCTCTGAACTATAACATTTCTACTTCCACTTCAGCATCCATCACAGATTTCTTTCTTCTGCAGTTTTTGGCTTCATACCTTCTTAACTTTGAGCTCCTTAAAGGCAAAGTTGCCATCTTATTTACTTTTGTCTTCCCAGTTTCTGGCATATGGTTGGGGCTAAATTGATATCTGGGAATGAAGGTACACAAATTAGCAGAATTGGGCAGTAAGATGTGTTGTTAGAGTCCGGCAGGCTGATTTGTCACATTCTTTTTTTTTTTTTTTTTTTGAGAGAGGTTTTTGCTATGGGGCGCATGTGCACGCCAGAAAGACAGAGAGAGACGGAGAGATAGAAAGCGAGAAATCACCTCCTCAGGGGGAATGGCCATGCCACAGTCCCTTCTACTCCATTCTCCTCTCAGGATCTTGGGCACGCATGCACATGCGCCCGGCGTGAGTTTAAGCCACCAGGTCCGGGATTTGAACCGTGATCAGCTACATAGGAGTTCAGGGACATAGACATTACACTAACTGCTGGTCCCTGTTTTGTCACATTCTGAGTTTATGATCCCAGAAGACATCCCACCTCTAACTGAACCACATCTAGTTACACATGCCCCTACCCTCACATTTTTCTCAATATGTAACACACACACACATACACACACATCTTGTGTCCCAAATGCCTCTGGAGGGTTACTGCTAGAGAAGCCAGGTTCATCCTTGTGAATAGTTTTACTCTTGTCACTTGTGTAGCTATAACAGTGCAGAACTTTTTTCTTCACTGTGTCATGTGTCGGGACCATTAATGTTGAATTTTCTTCATCCTTGTGGATTCTTTTTCCTTCTTTTTTACTCAGCTACATCTCCCTTTTAAGAAGCCACCATTTATCCCTTTAATATACCACCATAGAGAGATGCTCTTTAACAGTGAGGTCAACTTGGATTGCTCATAACAGATGTTAACTGAGTAGGAAAATGCACTCAGTCTGTCCATCCTCTTGCCAACTGTGTGACCTTCTGTAAGTTCCCTAAACGCTCTGTCTCAGTGCCTTGTTCTGTAACGTGTTGTAGTGTGGCAATGAGCATTACAGAAACGAAGCATAGAAAACGCTTAGCATAGTGCCCAACACAATTAGTGACTACAAAGTAAAGGTGTTTGCTTGTTCCTGTTTCACCCTACACGGGAACACAGAGGCAGCATGCACATTGACTGCAACCATTTCTTTGCTGCTCTCAAGTTCTAAGGCTCCACATAAACTTGAGACACATTCTTTAAAAACATATTTTTGGTCACAACTCTTGTTTGCACATTTATTTGTTTTGTTTCATTTCAGTCTTCTTGTCTCTTCCTATGTACTTGGCTGCCATCATCCAATCTTCTGGGAAAGCCCTCACACAACAGAAAGCATCCTTCTGAGTCTGCCCAAGAGAGAAAGTGAGATAGAAAACTGAGGGGAGCCAAATGATTGGAAATATTCCAAAAAAGGCAGTCCTGCTGTGATTAGCAGTCTCACACCATGACCACCCTCCATTGCCCCTGTGCAGGCCCTGGACCTGAGCAGGACTGATCTTCTAGACTGTTCAGTATCTTCTTCCAGGCAACACTACAACCTCAGTACTGAAAACCTTGGTTCCAGGCCCTTCCTCTCTTCCCTTGAGTCTGGTTAATGATGAGCCCGTACCTTGAGTTTACTCTGAATCACTCCTCTTAACCTAATTATATGCCGAGAGGAAAATTCAATGTATTTGATCAAGTCTTGCCAGTATTTTCCTTGTCTAACCCCATTAGTCTCATTGATAAGAAGGATTCCTAAAGTAATTAAAACAAGTGCTTATCCCCTGAGGATCCCGGAATAAATGTCCCTTCTCTACTCTCTTCAGAGCCTGGTTATCCCTTGTGAATGTCACAGTCAGGGCTATGCCATGCGCCCCCTCATAGAGCCATGGTGCCCTTTGATGCCAGAAAATTGAGATCTGACCTCATTTCAATTAACAGTGCTCAGAAACTTAGAATCTCAGCTGAGAAATGTGAAGGGAGGGGTGCTACATTCTTGGTGAGATTGTTCTTCACAATTCCCTCTCCCAGATGTTTATATTACGTAGAATATATATACAGTCCTGTTACTCTCTCTATTCACCTAGAACTACAGTGACACACAAAATGCCTTAGAAGTCATTGGCCCATTTTGGAACCTTCTAGTAGCCCATCAGAAATGTCAGTGCATACTCAACAAGCAGCCAGATCCAAATGCGCTGAAGCTTAACCTCATTAAAATGTTTCCACGACATAGGGTCAAGCTTATCTTGCCACGGACTCCCTTCCTCTCACCAATCGCTGAGAAACCATTTTCTTTCTAATTAATTTCATCTCGATGAAACCTGCACAAATGTCAGTGCAACAAATTAAGACTTATTGATTATTGGCTTTTTAAAAATAGTTAATGGTTCTGTCCAAAGATGGAATATTTTAGGGACATCAGCAAGACATTTTAGCTTAGGCTGATTTTGGTTTTTTGAACAATGAGAATAATGTTGTTGTAAGCATCTTCCATCTCCTTATCATTCATTTTTTTACCAGAAACTTTATACTTTTTTCATAGTCAGAAAATATAAGTAGCTAGAAAACTGCATCTTAGAATTTGATGAAAAAACAGTTTCTACTCTGGCATTTATGTCTCATGTTACGGTGATCTAGAGCTTATTCATCCTTGTTTCTTCCCCTTTTCTCTTCCTTCCAACATTAGTAGGAAGTTAATTTTGTTCACCATGATTAATAACAAAAAGAAAAGATAAAATTCAAGTTCCTTATCAGAAACTTTATTTGATTGTTTTAAGGTCAGTGTCGGAAAACTGTAAATGCCTTGATAACACATGACATATTTCAATGACAGCTTCCTGACATACTGTCAATCATTCACCAACCCTTACTGAATCCTACCGTGTACTTAGGTGAAGGTCAGAGGGACCTAGCCAGACTTAACCCTATTCTCTAGAGAATATAACCTAGTTCAGAACATCTACATAGATGTAAAAAACTGTAAACTACAAAATGTTCTGTACTATACATGTGGTAGAATTTACATCCAGAACCTCACCTGGCTTATAAACTTTCTATAAAGTAGCTTGGAATCCCTTTTTACTGGTAGAAAGATAGGGGCAAAGAAAAATTAATTCCATCAAAGAGAATGTTAGCAGCAGGAATTAAATCCAGCTTCCAGTTCTAAAATATTTAAACTAGACCTTCAACATGCTATCCAACTCATCAACTACTTTCATTTTACCTTTAATTATATCCAAAACCTATAAGTAAGTCTTACTAAAAGAAAGGAAGTCAGACTCATAATCTACCTGGAATATTGCTCCAGGGAAGATTGATAGCAAACCATCTGTTTTCTTCTATCTTAACTAAATGTTTCAATTTGTCAGGGAATATCAGAGTACAATTGCTTCCTACAGTCATTCTGAAAGTATAAGTATTCAGAATTCATCTATCAGGAAAGAGTCACAGAAGGGATTACAGAGATCATCTAGTTCACTCCATCATTTTATAGAAAATAATTGAAGCCCAGAGAAGTTGTTACTTGTTTGAGGTCACTTAACTTAAGGGAATGTGTACATGTGTGAAAGGATTTTCATCTTTCTATTCAATACAAGTATTTGCTATCATTGTGTCCAATACTACGTATCTATTCAAGATAGCATGGATGTTTTGGAAGAGGTGCCAAGCTAGGTGATATCAGTGGCCAGAGAACCAACAAACCCAATATTGGAAGAAAGCTAAAAACAACTCATTATATTCAGCATGGATCTAAGAAGAGAATGTGAGATCCTTGGGTAGACATGCCTTTCATCCTGAAACAGAGATGTTCCAGCTGCGGTACAACATATTAATGGCAAACCATGGGACACAGTAAGTCTTGGGCCAGATGAAAGTGAAAGACCTGCTAACGATCTTTTCATGGAGATCTTCTCACTTAAAGGAAATGTTAGGAATGAACTGGGGACAGCAGTAAGGAGTCTGATGTCTCTATCACTGCAACATGAGATTGAACCACTTGATCCTGAAGTCTCAGGGAGCTCTAGAGAACTTTGATTGTATGATTTATACTCATGTTTGTATTTATGTTCTGTCAACAACCCTATAAGCTCTGGGACTGTTTTAATGAATAAATGATAAGTTTAAAAATGATAATGGTGTCACCAGGAGAAGAAACTGTTTCTGGTTTATGTAATAGCTCAGTCTTAATCTATTCCACAAAATTAGACACAAGCGATAGGTTCTCTCAGTCTGATTTGCCATGGCTGGTAAATGCAGAAGCCTCAGCCCTCACTTCAGGCAACACAAGCTTCATTAGTTGTGTTGGGTCAGACAGCTAAATATCTCATTCACATTCTTATTTGTCTCTTTTTAGAGATTGTCTGCATCATACAAATTGCATGTCTTTTTAGCAAGTGTATAATAGGTGCTGGAATAAAATTATTGGCACAGGGAAGAAAATTAATGTCCAATATCTTGATAAAACATCCACTATAATTTCTTTAAAAAACTGAATACCAAAATCAGGTTCAAATTTACCTGCAATAGGTGAATGAGAACCTATTTATGGGTCATCATAAACAAAAATCCACTTAATTTGCAAGGGGTGTGCTCTCATGTGGTACTAAATTCAATTGTACCAATATGTTGGCTGGTCACGATGAATCTATTTTCAGAAAAAGCATTTATCATCAATTCCCTTCTTTCTTTGAGTCAGTAATGTTATTCCTGTACCTACTATACTCTTGCTAAGAAGATTTGTAATTTGAATAACACAGATAATCTCTAAAAGGAGACAAATAAGAATGTGAACAGAGATTTGGCAATTCTGACACATCACAGCTATTAATGATAATAACAAAATAGATTGCATAGGAATAATGATAGATAAATGTGTGTTTCTGGTTTTAGTTCTCCAAATTATGCCTCATAGACAGCATCAGGCATGTAAACAGGAAAAGGAGAGTCATTAATTAAAGCCATCGTCATGATCTTTGACTTGAAAAAGATGGGAGAACTAACACAACCTGAGGAACCCTAAAATGAAATGAGCCACTGTTGGTACTTCACAAGGCTTCTCTAGTTGATGCTGATGTGTTGATATCTTATAAATGTTTAGTTCTTTTTATAACCCAGTGGCTACATTTTTCCCCCAGTTCGAATTAATAATTTAAGTATTTGTGCTGAATAGAACCAGAAATCTTCTCATTGGTTAGCAAATGAAGGAAGTGGAGGATGTGTTCTGCAAGGTCTTTTGTTCTTCCTGTGTCGTCTGGCAAAGAACACTTGGAGAATTATACACAAGGCTTATGCCAAACAATGTATCTGATAGGAGCTGAGAATAGAACATATTTGGAGTAGAGAAGTCAGAGTGCGGTGGAGGTCGAATGTCTTAGTCCATTATTGCTTGGTAACAGATATACCTGAGACCAGGTAATTTATAAAGAAATAGAGGTTTATTCAGCACATGGTTGAGAAGGCCAAAGGCTGGGGGCCAACTTCTGGTGAGGATACAACATGGCAGAAGGCAGATTCTTGAGCAGAGCAGCTCAAATTTATCTTTGCTTCAGTCTTTTTCATGTGTCCTCTGTCTGCCTCATTTCCTCTCCTTATCAACACACCAGAACTCAATAGGAACCCCATCTTCATGACTTTATCACACCCTAAGGCCTACCCTGGGACACCATAAAGGAACCGAGTTTTCACTAAATACCTTTACAATACAGCTAAGTCCCAACATGATATCCAATCATCACCAAGACCAAATTCCAAAACATGAAACTTTTGGTAGCAAATCATTACCCAAACCATAACACTAGGCAAGTTTTATCACAAAGGTTTCACCACACATGACTGTATTTAAGCCAATATTAAAATTATATTTAGATTGCTTATCATTCTATAAATAATCTGAAGCAGCATCCCTTCTATTGGTAAGGAAGGGCAACTAAGAGGTGGCATGAGCTTATGTGACCACCTGATTCCCAAAGCTGTGTGGCAGCTCTTCATGCCAATTACAAGGACCAACAGCAGAGGAAGGCAGAGTGAGAGGAGCTGCCCCACAGCTACCAGTTCTTGGTGTCCACATTCCTTACCAGCTAACTATGATAGATCTCCACTTATCAGGATTTGGGGAGGCGGCCAATGCTTATCTTTTAGTGATAGGCCTCTTTATGAATACTAAATGAATTAGGATTTTTTTGATGTCACAAGAATTCTCAGCCCAAAATGACTTAATCAAGAAGATAATTTATTGGCTCAATAACGGAAAAATCTGAGTTCAAGAGTGTTTTAGTTTTATGGCTCAGTCACTAGGACATTTTTCTCTCTCTCCTTCTCTTTGCCTTATTATCAGGTTTCCTTTTCACCATGACTTTTCTCCCTGGTGGCAAGATGTCTTCTATAGCTTCAGCTTTACATCTTCCTGGGTTCTGGACAAATGGGAAAAACAACAGGCCTCTCATAGTTTCATTGAGTCCCATTGTTTCTGATTGGGTCATGTGCTTATCCCTGAACCAATCGCTATGGCCAGGGAAAGGCAATGCTCTGATAGGCCGAGATTGAACCTCAGGTTCCCATGAGATCTGGAGTGGGATTTGCACTAACACCACACAAGAAGAAAAGACACTAGAAAAGAATCCTTTTCCTTCCCTTTTCTCTGTTGGGGAAGCCTTCTACATTCCTCGGCTCATGGACTCTTTATTATATCTTCAAAGCCAGTAGCATAGCATTTTAAAATATCCTTCTCTGACTTCAGAGATCTTGTCGTATATTTCTCTGGGTCAACCAGAATGCCTGTTTCACAAATAACAGGTACTAATGGGATTACTGATGAATTGATTAAGTGAGTCAAATTGGGAAACCTAACAATATAAATCACTCTGACTTTTATGCAACTCTCTTCTGCTGCTTGATAATAACTACTCTTCATTCTAGAAAACCAGTATTTCTGATGTTGGCTTCATTCATCTTTTATTTGATGAATGAACTATGCTATGACTGTATTGCGAAACATTATTGACACTGACAATCCCTCATAACAACATTCTACGGTTTATAATGATATCATATATAAACCTCATGACAACCCTTGGAGGAAAAGGTTACTTTTAATTATCCCTATTTTATGGACATGGAAAATGAGGCTTGCCGTCAAATGACCTGCTCAAGATAACATGGTTAGTGAATGGCAGAATTTGAACCCAAGTCGTTCTTCCCACTGTCTATGAGTGGTCAACTCAGATTATGCCACGAAGCCCAGGTTAGATGTGATCGCCTTTTGAACCACCACAGCTGGAGTCAGCCAACTCTTTCCAACCACTTGGCGCTTCTTTGACTGCCCTTATTTTTTCCACCTTGAATAATTATTTACATATCTCTCTCTCACACTCAATTCTGAATTCTCAGAGTCTCAGAGAACAGTAGACAGTAGAACACAGAAGCAAAAAAGGTAGCCTGATGATGGTGGGGGGAAATTGCAGTATAGGCCAGGAGCAGGAGGAGGAGAGCGCTTCCTAGATCAGACTGCCCCAGCTCCAGGGTCTCCCACTTCCCTTCCGCTGGAGCAGAGGCAGGGTCTGGTCTCGGACCAAGGCTTCCCAGATGAGCTTTCCACTGCCAGATTAACTTTCCAAAAGAGGCCTTTCAACAACTTATTCCCCAAATTGAACTTGTCAGGTAAAATTTTATTTACAAAAAGGCTGGCTGTAGATTGTCAATTTGATCTTTTAAATTATTTTATTGGGCCAGCCCTGTAGTGCAGCAGTTAAGTGTGGGCATAGCTGGATCCCACATGGCCAACTACTGTTCAGATCCCGACCTCAGCTTAAAATACACACCAGGTGCATGCATGCCCCAAAACCTGAGAGGATGGAGAAACGGAGGCAAATGGATAGAGGCATGACCATGCTCTACTGGGGGGGGGTGCTTTCTGCCTTTCTCTCTCTCTCTCTCTCTCTCATACATGTGCCCTCTGGTAATTTTTTAAAAACCTAAAAATAAATAAAATATTTTATTGAAGGCCCAACCACAATGGTACAGGTGATTGGCACTGCTATGTGATACTGGAGCCACGTGGAGGCCTGGTTTGGATCCTGGGTTGATCTAAACATGCTGTGTGAACACACGCATGCCTGTGGTTTACTGGGAGGCTGTGAAAAGGATCACAGGATGATTAGAACCTGCCAAAGGCACCCCTCTCTCTCACATAAAAGAAATAGAATGGAAACTTTTAACGAAATATTTTATTGAAGTATTATTTACCTTGATTACTGTGTTTCGGGCACTCCCTTAAATTTTGTACCTGAGGCAGATGCCTCTCTTCCCTTGCCCTAGTTGAGACATGTTCAGGTGTTCCCAATTAGTAAACGGTTCCAATTTCAGGGCAAAGCCTGAAACACCTCACATGACAGTCAAGGCTCTACAAAATGACTTCCAATTAGTGATTTATTTATTTAATTTTATTTTTTAGCCAGAGGACAGGTACCAGAGAGAGAGAGAGGAATAAAAGAGAGAGAAAGAGAAACAGAGAGAGAGGAAACATGACCCAAGGGGACATGTTCATGCTGCAATCCTTTGTCCTCCGCTTTCTTTATCCTGTCAGCATTTGGGGTATGCAGGCACACACACCTGGATCCGAACCACAGTTAACCATGTGGGATCTGGATTCCTATGCACGACGCTTAACTGCTACACTGTGGGCCAGCCTCTAACTTGACCGTCACTCTCCACGCCAGCAAATGAACCATCTCACTCATTATCCTTTTCTCCACCCTCTTTTCTGTCTCTGTGCATTGTTTCCCCAACACTGAAAGCTCTCATTCACCCACTCCTTCCAAGGCTACCTCTTAAGGCTTTGACTAGCTCCTGTCCTTGGGCCAGAGCCCACATTGTATCCCCATTGACCCTGGTACACTGGGCCAACCCAGACCCACTCATTTCCTCTGCCACTCCTCACCCCCATAGTTACTATAAGGCATGGAGTTAAAGCTCAATAAATCAAATCCTCTGATGTTCAACCGACTCCAATTTATTCCCACCTGACGGCCAGCTTATTCCTTATGCCATGGCAGACAAAGGCAGTGCCTGAGCAAGGCAAAGGAGGTCCTCTTCCTGGGTCTCACACAGAAGTGCCAGAGCGGACAGAAAGATGAGCTTGGGAGGCGGCAAACCAGACTACACCTACCACAGAGCCAGGGACCTGGCGCTCAGGGTCCCACACGGAGAGGTAGGGAAGTTATGGGACTAGAACTTACTCTGCCTCTCACCTAACCTTCAGTCTTAGAGACTACTCACCCCAAAGGAAGCTCAGATGGCTCTAGTTTCAGTTCAATAAAGAGAAAGAAAACACTTTCCAAGTGAGACCCAGCTTAGACAGGCCTCAAAAAGAGAAAAAAATTTTTTTTTTTCTGTAGGGTATGTGCACTCGCCAGAAAGACGGAGAAAGACAGAAGAGACAGAAAGCGAGAAATCACCCCCCAGGGGGGATGGCCACACTGCAACCCCTTCTCCTCCATTCTCCTCTCGGGATCTTGGGCACACATGCACACATGCCAGGCATGAGTTTAAGCCACTGGGTCTGAGATTCAAACCACGGTCGACTACACGGAAGTCCAGTGACAATGCCATTACGCCAACTGCTGGTCCCGAAAAAAAAATTTAATATAATATTTGGGCCTAGAAAGAATCATTTAAATATATATAGCTAAGTTGATTTATTTTAAAATGTGTGACCAGAACTGGAAATGCCACATGTAGACCCATTTATTTACTCACTCAATGAATAGTGATCGTTATATACTGTGGGCTAAGTGCTAAGGATGGAGGGATGATGAAGACAGACATAGCTCTGAGACCCATGGGGCTTTTACATGCATGTTTTTATTTTCAAAAATCATTTTGGAACTCTTTAAATCAATAAATGATTAATGAGTTCATAATTACACCTTGTCTCGATGCCTGGGATACACTGGTGAAGAAAAGAGACAAAGATTCCTACCTTCAGGGAGTTTAGAGTCTGGCTGGGAGACATAGCCAATAACATAACAAGTAAGTACTTTATGAACTAAATATATTAGAGAACTAGGTGCAAGCTGGGAATGTGTTGATGAAGCCAGTGTGGCTGGAGAGGAGTAGTGAGAGGGTCTGGAGATGAGGGAAGAGAAGCAGTCAGGCAGACTGTGTAGCCCTGTGGACCGTGGAAAGGACTTTGGCCTTTGCTCCTTGGGAAACACAGAGCTTCTGAGGGCTTCAGAGAGAGGGATGATATGATGTGACTCTGTTAGGAAGACATTTCTATGCCTGCTGTTCTGGGAATAGACCAGGCAGAGGAGAGGAGAAAATGTGGAAGCAGGGAGCCAATTCGGAAAAATACTACCAGATTCAAACAGAGAAGGTAATGGCTTGACCCAGTATGCTTGCAATATAGATGGTAAGAAGGGATCAGATTCTGGATTTGTTTTGTTGTATATTGAAGATAAAAGTAGTATAACCTCCTTTATTTGTCACAGGAATCAAATACCATTAAATTTATAAAGAGTTTATAATAGCACCTACCACATAGTAATTGCTTAATAAAGACCAACAATTATGGCTATCCATAGACCATTTATCAATGACCCTGTCTAACCCTGGAAGAGAAGTTAATCCTCTCATATGCCAAGAGAAAGTCTTAAAAATGGGGTTCAAAGTTGGATCCAGACTGGGGAGTTCTTTTCTCCTTGTTTTTGTTTTTTTGTTTTTTCCAACAATGCCTTTGCTTCAAGACCGAGGGCAGCCATGACCACCCAACTCTCAGGAAGTGCCTTGGCTGGCTGTAAGGATCTGTCCTAATCTCAGCCCTCACATTCTCACTCAGCCCTTCCTTGCCTCACAAAACCGAAACTCTGGAGTGAGCAAGCACAGTCTCCTCTCACGTAAGAGAGCACGTAACGCCCTGTGCTTGGGCAGCAAATACTTTCTCATTTGCCTTCAGCCTGAAATTGGGGTAGGCAGGCATTCATCTCGAGAAATCCTAGAGGAAGAAACATGGAAAAGAGCTCAGCTCACTGTACCTGGATACGACATCCTCGTCACTCTCAAAAGAAGAGGCTGCATGAGAGAGTGCAATCAAGTGGAATGGTTGGAGTATACTTTAGAAAAATTTTGCCAAAAGGGAAAGGGGAGACGATCTCTTTTTTTTTTTTTAATTCCCTACCCAAAAAAAAAAAAAAAAAAATCTGCAGAACTTAAAACTATTTTAATCAGCTGGAAAACATACGTGGGCTTTACAGCTCCAAGACAGCTTGCACAGGCCCCGATAAATGCCTATCGCTCATTTGCATACGCTAACAGCTACACTTTAATCAGCCTCCTAATCCCTGATGGTATTAATGAATTTTTTTATGCTTTTTTTTTTTTTTTTTTTAGTATCATGTTTGCTAATTCAAAAATGATCAGCGGCTTCTGTGTGCCTTTTTTTATGCAGGAAATAATGGGTGAGCTGGGTACTCCTGTTATCCCGCTCTCACAAATAATTAAGACTACAAAGGGTACAAATCAGTTTGAATGCGGTGCACAAAGGCATGGGCTCAGCAAAGGCCTTTCTCTGTTTCTGTTTCTCCCTCCCTCATCCCCTATGTTTTCTCTTTCTGTTTGTTCCTTTCCTTTGACAAGAGGTAGTTTCCAGAGACACCTGGATAGGCAAGGCACTGGCCAGTCCAAAATATTCATTCCCTGTCTCCCTCTACCCCATTACCACCACCAGAATCTGCAGGATGTTGTGAGTTTTCATCCCAGAGGATTTGGATTCCTCTCAAGACTGGTTCTCAAAGCACTAACTACAGTGAAGGGGAAAAAAGAGAGAGAACTTTCTGACTAGTATCTCTCCCACATTTCCCACCCCCATTCTTTGTTCATCTTTCCAGAAAGAACCGAGTAATATGCTGGTGCTGCCAGGATCAGGGTGATGAGGAGAGGGTCTTCCAGGAGGCCTTGCTCCAGGGACCTGGGACAGTTTGGCGTTGCCGGTCAGGTCTGCTAGAGAGCAGAGCTGGAAACTGGATCCCAGTGGTTCGTCCAGCTATGGCACTTCCAAAACTAGGGCCAACATTAGTTATCTTAGGCCTGTTAGGAAAAACAGATGGAGAAAGAGAGGAAGAGTGAGGGAGAGAGTTAGCAGTTAGTCCTCTGGAAAAGTGAGAGACGCCAGCAAGGACCATGGAAATTCACGAATAATCCACATAACGAAGAGCAGAGTGCCCTGATTTGCCTTTCATAATCTCGGCCTGCTGCTCATGGTCACTAGTGCTGGGCAAATGGAAGCCCAAAACCATTAGCCCAAGAGTGGGGAGGACGTCCTGTGCCTGGAGAGTGAACTTGCCAGCAGTCAATAACTGGCTAAAAAAGATGGAGACTTCTGATGCATGTATATCGGTAATTCAGATAGTATATTTATTACATATTTTAACAAGAAAAAAACTGCTAGCTATAAAAACAAACCATCCAAAGCACCTCAAGATTGTTATTTCTAAAACATTGGGCTCTACTCATATATTGGCTGTCTATGACTCTCTCTCTCTCTCTCTCTCTCTCTCTGTCTGTCTCTCTCCATATATGTATATATATAAAATTCTAAAATTTCCTTATTCAGGAGAATGCTGAGGGAAGTGATGAGACCACTAAATTTGCAAAATCCTTTGCATGGTAACAAGGATAAAGTGCTGCATGAATATGTAAGGCCTGTCAAATCGATGGCCTCCGTTCTCATGCAGTGGCCATCTTACCACCCGGAAGCTTCTGACTAAGCTATAGTCATTGGAAAACGGCCTACACCTCTAGACAACTGAAAGTTACAAACACCTTAATTTTGACATCTCGTTTGTCATATTTTAATTTTTTTTTCTGAATCCCTAATGGAGCAGTCTCTAATAGACAACAGATACTCGAGAAATGTTAAATTTGAATTACTTTGGGGTGCCCTGATTCTAAAACACGACTGTAGGGAAGTTATTGTTGACATAGAGCTTATCTAAGGTGTAATAACTGCTTTAATTGTATACAGAAAGTTTGATCTAATGCTCTAATTCAATTTTAAACTTACCGGAAACTTAACACATTTTACAAAGATGAATTAGTTATATT